>OZ005648.1:210701746-211981746 GCA_963930645.1 Salticus scenicus
ATACACCTAAGATTTTTAACAATTTTGTTGAAACACCAGCTCATAGCAGCATTAAAACTGAAGTCGTGGAAGAAAACCGTGGAAATGACATGCAAAACATTTGTCATTCGTTACATAATAATCAAGAAAATGAAATTTTATCTCACAATGATAACAAGATATTTAAAAAATACCTCAAACCTTCTACATCAAGTGAGCACATTTTTATTCCAAAAAGCAGTCTTGATGTTAATCACATGGGAATGCCCATTAAAAAAGAACGCGATACTGTTTACTGTGCGGATGATGATCATGATAATTTGAATAGTGCTGCTAAAAGTTTAAAACCAGCTCACGCCAGTATAAAAACTGAAGTCGTGGAAGAAAATCTTTTGCTGCAAGGTGACAAAAGAAATGAAATTTTTTTTCATAATGATGAGAGATCTACTAAAAATTATGCTACACCTTCTACATCAAAAGAACATATTTATATCCCAAAGAGCTCTCTTGACATGTTGATGAAAAAATGCTCAATATCATTGATTAGATGCGATTCAGAATATTTCATATGGCCTCCTAATATTAAAAATCCATTTATAATTCAATCTGGAGACGAGGAGGATATTTTAACTTATCACAAAAAAATTCCCAGGATAATAAGTTCCGAGGAAAGTTCTGAAGACAATTGTTCAAATTTATCGCATGAAATTAATTCAAATTCTTCTGTAATGAAAAAAAGAAGTAATGAAAACCAATTCACTAAAAATAAATTTATTATTACAAAGAATTCAAAGAGAAAATCAAATGATGAGAGTAGTCTCATGAACCATCGTAGAAAACGCACTAAACGAATCAGATCCCATTCCTCTAAAGCTTCTAATAATTCTTCTAGTTTAAAGTCTTATAAACATGAAAAATTGCATCCGAAACTATCAAAAAAAGAAAATCATAATTTAACGGAAGATAGTTTTCACACTCTGTTGCGTAAAAGTGATACTTATTCTCAGACTGAGAAGAAAATTAATATCTCTGATGATGAGGATGATACGGTGCGAAATGTTATTCACACTGAAACTGAATCACCATATGATGAAGATCTCAAAAATAAGGTTTTTAAAGAGATATTTAATGAAAATGATGATGAAAGGAAAAAACCTATCGAAATATTCCAAAATTTAGCACTTGAAAATCAAGATGTGGAAACTATTGATAAAATTAAAGAACACATCAATTGTTCGGCACAAAAAAATTCTGTAGAAGCTGAATCTAGAGAATGTGAAGAATTGAATTCTAAACAATCAGATTCAGAATCCGAAGTATCATCGGAAGATAGTTTTCTGCCAAGTATAAAAAATTCTTTAGAAGTTGAATTGAAAGAAAGTGAAAAAATGAATTCTGAGCAATCAGATCCAGAATCCAAAGTATCACCGGAGGACAGCTGTCGGCCAAATATAAAGAAATCTTTAGAAGTTGAATCTGAAGGAAATGAAGAATTGAATTTTAAAGATTCAGATTTAGAATCTAAAGTATCATCAGAAGATGATTTTCTTCCGAGTGTGAAAGAATTTTTTTTACAAGCGCTCAAATCCGATGTTAATAACAGTTCAAACTCTTCTGTTAAAATCCTGCTAACAGATCCGAAACCATTGACAAACCGACCTCGTTATAAAAGGGGACGAGATGAAGGATTTGTTGAAAAACAGAGATCCGTTGAACATTATCCAAAGAGAAAAAGAGAAAACAAGTCTTCTTCTAGAAATGTTTATGATAAACATCGTAAACATATTAATTCACTGAACAGAGAAAAGCAATTTGTTAAAGGGGCAGATCTATTCAAAAAAGATAATGTGATTTCTTCTAATTCTCATTCGTCTGGAATTAAAAGTAACAGTCCTGCTGAAAACCTACATGCAAGCACAAAACCTTTTCAGAAATGTTCTGCTGATTATGAGAAGAAAGATAAAGATTGTTCTGCAAAAAAATATGAAAGGAAAATTAAAAAATGTTCTGAATCAGAAGATAAAACAAATAAACTAGTTTTACCTACATCAATAGAAATATCTCAGCAATCTAAAAAGCAAGCTTCTCCCAATGATTGTCATAGAAATAAGAGTTCTCAAAACTCTGCTGGCACTAAAGATTCAAAGGAAAGTACATCTTCTACTAAAAAGCTAACTGAAAGATTCAATTCCCGTATGGTATATTTGATACAGGAAGAAACATCGAAGCCTGTAAAAAGAAATAAAATTTCTGAGAGGCCTATGAACTATAAAGATATGTCTAATGCAGAGAAAAGTAACGTTTCACCAATAAATTCTAAAAATGATGTAAAAACTGATGATCTAAACAGAAATAATATTGCTGCAAAAAATGTTGCTCGAAATATTCCTCAAATAAATCGAAATCAAGAAAACCATTCTTTAGAGAATACACTTTGTTCTTCTCAAACTTTGAATATTAATAACTTGAAGGATAGTATGACTTATAATTCGGCTGATTCTTTACGCAGTATCTTTACGTCTGCGGAGATTAATAAATTACCTTTTGAATTAAGTTTTGATGCCATGGCGAAATCATTGACGAAATTAAACCCTATATGGTTACAAGAACAATGTAACATTTCTGAGCCACCTCCTGAAATAATAAAAGATGTTTCATCTTTGCCTCTTTATTTTACATCATATGAATCTTATGCGTGTTCATTTTATCGTTTGTTACGACTTGAAATTTGGCGGTACATGTTCGAAGAATCAACAAAAGTTTTCACTTGTAAGAAAAGGGAAAAGGAATTTAGTTTTAGAATTATTTCATTTATGTACAAAGATGAATGTATAGAACTGAACTGTGAATCTCTTATAAACGAGATGCATTCTTTTGAGCCTCGTGAAGGAATGATAACAGTTTTAGAAATGCAAGTCAATCCCCCTGACATTTATTCTTTGTTTGGATTTATATTTAAACACAAAATTGATGATCTGAATTTAAAATTGTTACATCCATGCTGGGGGAATATTGCAGCTGAGCATTTAAAAGGCACCAAGCGCTGGGTTTTCAGCATGTGGATTAAACTGAAAAAAGAACTTTTATTGAAAACAGACATTCTGTGGAAAGGTAATGGTATATGCTTTCTTCGCAATAAACTGAAACTAGTTGATGCATTACGATGTTTCAGAAATTCACCTTTGATGGAAGATATTATACAGCCTAAAATGTCAACATTTCTTTTAAATTGTTCAAAATTCTCTTCTAAAAAAGAATATTCTTTTCAACAGACGGAAATAATTGAAGCCGTTTGTTCTGAGGTACATAAACCATATCCTGAATGTAAAATTACTTTGATTCATGGACCCCCTGGAACAGGAAAAACACATATTATAGTCGGAATTCTCGAAAATTTGTTTTATGGGAGTAAATATAATCCGAATTTGAAAGTGTTAGTCACAGCACCGTCTAATGTTGCCGTAGATGAAATAGGATGCCGTCTTATTGAACTGAATGAAAAGTATGCACGCCAAAATTATACAATAAGATTTGTTAGGGTTGGAGAAGAAAAATTAGTACATTCAAAAGTGTTACCATATTTCATTGACAAAAAAGCGGAAGAATTATATAGGAAAAGGGTTTGTTCTGCGAAACATAAAGAAAAGGAGCTTCATACGCTAAGAATGAACATTTCCAATCTTGAAAAGGAGCCAGATAGTTCAGAGAAGACGGCACAATTAAATTATTTAAAAGAGATGAACAAGTCGTTTCTGGAGGATTATTTCTCACTTAAAAACGCACATTATTCAATTGAGATAGAATGTAAACGTGATGTTCTTATGGAAAGTCATATAGTTCTGACGACTTTAAGTAGTTGTAATCTCTCATTAATGAAGAGAACATTTTCAGCAACATCCAAATCTCACTTGAACTTTTCTTGTTGTATTGTTGATGAATCTACTCAATGTACCGAATTAGAAGTTCTACAACCACTAGCATTAGGTGTCAGTAAGTTAATACTCGTCGGTGATAACAATCAATTACCTGCTACGCATTCTGAATATTCTAAGAAATATCTATTTGATCGTTCATTGTTTGACAGGTTCTGTCAGTATTTCGACAGCACTGAACGAACTAGTCCTGTTTTGTCTCTGGTAGATCAGTTTCGAATGCATCCGATTATTTCCGAATTCCCATCGGTGTATATTTATAAGAAGAAATTACGTACTCCATTCAATATGGCCGTGAAGTACAAAGATTTTCCTCTGAAACCGTATTTTATTTTAAATATAGCTTGCTGTAATGATCTGACTTTGAAAGCTATCAAAGACAATCATCTACTAGTAAATAATATTTGCGAATTTCTGGTTAACGTCGTTGATCCTTCGACTTCTATAGGTGTTATCGTGAACAACGAACTTCAGCGTTCCAACTGCACTAAGTGTCTAGAATCTTTCAAGTATTTCAAGGATCTAGAAGTGAATACTGTTAATGGATTTCAAGGAAAAGAGAAAGACATTATTATTTTGTCGGCTTTTGACGTTAAATCCCATTATGCAACTGGAAGTTTTATCACTTGTGTACGGAAATTTAATGTTGCTTTGACAAGAGCGAAAAAATGTTTAATTATTTGTCTTGATTCTTCTTCTTTATGGGAACATTCGCACTGGAAGGAATTGATTGAGCATGCTCAAAGAAAAAGTCTTTGTATTAACATTACTTCACTAGAGGATGTTCATTCATTTTTGCGCTTTGCAAAGAAATCGGCTGTTCATGTTTAATGAATATTTGATTATAAAAATTTTGAGAAAAAAAGAAGAAATAAACATGCATTTCTTTCTGATCTTTTAACCTGATTTTTGTTCGGAGCTTTAAACTAAAGCAAATTATAATCTATGAAAAAATTTCTAATACACATAGATATAGATTAAAAACTATATCAATTTAGATAACACGATATAGATATTTATTAACTTCTCTTAAGCGTCGCATACCTGAGTATGCTACAAAACCTTGCAAAGCAAAATTTCTTAAGTTTTACTATTTGAATAACTAAACACTTTTTAAAATTCGATTTACACCATCGGAATATTAATATTTGATTTGCAATCGTTTCATTTTTATCTATTTATTTATTCAATAATTTTAATTTAAAACGTTAAAAAAAAAAAAAAAAACCTTATTATTATTTTTTCAATTTATTACTTTTTGAAAAGCAAATAAGTGATGTATTTTTCCACTTCTCTTTGCTAAGAGATTATCTGGCCATCAAACCACATTTTGAGAAATGTGTAACTGAATGTTCAGTCTTTCCCCTTCTCCTAATAAAAGATTTCTTTTGAGTTAGATATTATGTAGTGCTATTCTATCATGATAAAAACTAAATTTCAAAAAGAGCATTAGAGCTTTTTTTTTTTTTCTCTTTAAACTAATTTCTAAAAATGTATTAGTTAATGAATGAAAAATGTCCGCGCTTTCACTGCAGTGACGTGAGGGGAGGGAAGTAGAGTCTAGGGCTTAATTTTAAACTGTTTAAGGGTGGTTTGAGAATTTCGAAAAAAAATTTAATGATTAACTCCATAGTTTCAAATTTTTATCAGATTTTGTTGTACTAGATGTCGATTATCTGACATATCATAAACAGATTTAGTATAATGCATTAATTTATGGGTAATTCTGTTATGAAATTTCTTCACAAATTAAAATAAAATTTAATTTAGAAATTTATTCATCAAGCCTGAAAGTTCATTTCAGAAAATTTTGGAGTGGAAGTCTGATTTATTTATTTATTTATTTATTATTTTTTATACCAACTATGTGAAAAATACCAGAGCCGGGAATCGAACCCAGGCATTCCGCTTTACGCGCGGATACTTTGCCAACGAATGTTATGTGAGAAATGCCTAGCTGGTAATCAGCCAGGGTAGCTCGATGGTTTGAGCATCTGCACTTAAAGTAGAAGGCCCGGGTTCAATTCCCGGCTCTGGTATTTTTCCCATAGTTGGTATATATATATATATATATATAAATCATCCTTCCACTCCAAAATTTTCTGAAATGAACTTCCAGGCTTGATGAGTAAATTTCTAAATTAAATTGAAAATTTCGTGGTCTATTGGAGTTGTGCCATGATTAATAATGTCACTTGATACAGCTGTGTTTGCAGTCTCGGTGACTTTGCCAACGAATGTTATGAGAGAAATTCCTAGCTGGTAATCAGCCAGGGTAGCTCGATGGTTTGAGCATCCGCAAGTAAATCAGAAGACCCGGGTTCGATTCCCGGCTCTGGTATTTTTCACATAGTTAGTATTAAAGAAAAAAAAAAAAAAAAACAGCATTCTACTCCAAAATTTTCTGAAATTAAAATAAAATGTTTACATTTTCTGAAGTTCAGTTCAAACATTTATGAAAAGTTCAGCTATTTGATCATGCTTACCATTGGCTTATTATAAAGTGAACTATAAAAAGAATTATTTGTGCTATTTTGTAAATAAAGCAAATATTTTCATTACTTAACATATCATTTCTCTATGAAATGACACTTACTTTTAACACTTACATTGCACCACATTATCTTTCGGAATGGTGTTCATATTTTCTGTGTTATTTTGTTGCTTAGTTTTCCATTTGTACATGTAGCTAATTATTTTCTGTGTTTTATTATTATTATTATTATTATTTTATTTATTTATTTATTTTTGTATATATATGAAAGATGCTCTAAAATTTTATATATGTATTGAAATAGCATCTCTCTCTCTCTCTCTCTCTCTCTCCATATTTATATATATTAATTTATTATTATATATTTTGATAATTATAAATCACGTATTTTCCTTGAGAGCTGGCACACTGCCAGGCATCTCCACATTATCAATGAAGCATGCGCACTGGCTCCTCAATATTCTGTGCTTCTATAAATTCCTTGGGTATTCATGTAATGCTTGCATATTATGTTGTAATTGATACTGATGAGGAAACCCGGACGGGTTTCGAAACGTCTGGATTTTAATTATTTTTATATGTATATTTTGTTTTTAAATGTATTTTAACTTAAGTTTCGTCTCATAAATAAAATAGTTTTTGTTTTTAATATATATAATTGAGACGGCTTGATGTTTGTGTACGTTAAAGATAATTTATTATTGTTGTTATTGTTTTCTAGTTTATCTTCAGTTTGTTCCCAAAACTTTTACTTTACTTTTAATTTCTTAAATACTGATCTTAGAATTACATTATACAATTGCGTAGTTGCATTAAAGAAGAAAAATGTAAAATAGGTTAAAAATTTCATTAAATCCACGTTAAATATATATATATATATATATATATATATATATATACGTGAAATGTATCCCACACACTAAAAAAGTGATGTATAAAGTGTCATTATAAGTCTCAGCTGTATGACAAGACAAAAAGTGGACTTCAACAACTTTTCAAAATTTTGATGATAATAATAATAATAATAACAATAACAATAGTAAATAAATAAATAGCATACAGTCAGATCACGTTTTAAGGAAATCACAAACTGCGAATGAAAACAATGATATAATAAATAAGTAAATACCTTAATATTTTAATTTGTCATCCCTCGACAACCTTATATAAATGTATCTCAAAAAAGTCTTTTAATTATGCATAGCAGAAATTTCGCTCTTAAACTTATTGGGATATGGAATAAATCTTATAGATTAGTTGTTTTTTTTCTGTGTGTGTGTGTGGGGGGGGGGGGGGGTTATATATAAAAACTTAAATTTTGTAATTTTTGAAAATAAATCCTTTGAAAATTTTTATCGCTTTTATAAAAGCTTGTACCTTTTTCCTACGCAATTATTTAGTTTATTAAACGTCTGAGATCAAAATTTAAGGAATTAAAGCCGAAAAAGTTTTTCGAACGCCCTATTTGAAAGTTTATGTTTTATTTTGTTAAATGTCAATATACGTAGAGTTTTCTTTATTCATAGTGTAGTTTATGCTTTATTTTGTTAAACGTCAGTATAAATAGAGGTTTCTATATTGATAACTTATGTTTAATTTTGTTAAGCGTCATTTTGCGTTTTCTTTATTGGAAGTTTAAATATAGATATTTATTGATAGGTAGATAATACAGAGCTACATCTAAAATTTTAATTTGATAATTTTGCCTGATCATTACGTTTTTGGTTTGCTGAAATCGAAACTGAAGCCAGTATTTCTTTATCACGTATAGATTTTTTTTTTTTCAATGCAAAGTGTCTATCGACAGGCGACACAGTTTCTTCTGTGACTGTTCCACTAATATCATTATACGGAAACATACTACGCCTTGTATAAACAAAAATCTATACGTTATAGACAAAAATGAGCTTCTTTTTCAGTTTCAGTACACAAAAAAACCATAGCCTCCTTAAATAGATGCCTGTCGCGTAGCTCGGAAACTAGGCAACAGTTGAAGCGGTAGACAGCGCCACCTGGTACAGATTGTGCGACTTTTTTATTCAACAGCCACCAAAAATTTTTAAAAGTGGGATATGATACACGTAAAAGGCGAATAGAATCGAAGAAACGTCGATTATATATATCATATATCACTTCTTTAAATTATTGGTGACAGTTGAATAAAATAGTTCCATAATCTGTACTAGGTGGCGCTGTCTACCGCTTTAACTGTTGCCTAGTTTCCGAGCTACGCGTCAGGCATTTAGTTAAGGAGGCTATGAAAAAACATATGCATCATATAAAATTATGAAATCAAATCAATTTTTGCCGACATTATTTTTGTAGACCTGTGTAATTAAAGATAGTTACGGATAGTATAGATAGCTTTTTTTTTTTTTTTTTTTTTTTTTTACTTTCTTTTATATTCAATAGAAGAAAGTATTGGATTCGTAAAAATTTTAGACCTCGGTATACATATATATACATACATAGAGAGAGAGAATAATGCAAAAACTAAGATATTTGACTCTCTGGATATTTCGTAAAATACATATATATAAAGTGAAGATAATATATTAACAAGGAAATATATATATGTATCGGGGTAAAATTATTTGTTGATACACCCTGTATTTATATTAAAAAGATTCAAATTAAACGATGCTTTCTTGTTTCTTCTAATTAAATTAGTGAGTTCATCTTTAAAATACTTAATTTCAAATGTTATCTCTTAGTCATTTTCATTTAAGTTAAAGAAGTTTTTGCCAGATCTATTTCTTTCTTATTTTCATTACTGAGTTGATTTTTATTGCTCAATACATTTATCATACTTGGTATTTTTGTTGCAAATTTTTAAAATGTCGATATTGGTGTTTCAGTTATTTTATATGTTGAAATAACCTTTGTATTTATTTATTTATTTATTTATTGTATAATTTATCAAAAGTTGATTATATTTTTGTCTAGAAGTATATCATGTATTGAATGTTTAAATTTTATGTGTATATATAAACTAATTTTATGTTACTTACTGGTGTAATCAGAATCTCTAGAAAACTATAAAACTATCTACTTACTTTTGCATTGTAAAAGACATCTCAAAATATTTCTTGTTTGCTTATATATTTCGATTGAAACTTAATACTTAAATTTAATACTTAATATACTTCCTTTCTACTTTATTTAGATAGTAAGAACTTCTACTCTACATACTTTATTTAGATTAGATAGTAAGAACCGTCACATGCAATGAAATTTTAATAATTCAACATTTTTTAGACAGTATTTGGTCCCATGGGACTAAAATTGCATGAGTAGACTTCCTTGCCAAACGTCTATCTAAGTTGATTTAATTCTTAACTGTTTTGAAATAATGTTTTAAAAATGCATTTTTAATTTTTTTTTTTTTTTTAATATTTTTATTCAACACATCCCAATGTCAAATACAGTTATATTTATGTATACACATAAACTGTATTTGAGAAGAATAATATTTGTTGTTGATTTCAAAGTACATAAATCAGTATCGCCTGTCAAGTCAATGCGTAACCTTCGTTTGCCAACCTGCGACAAGTTATTGAAATTTTACCATACTTATAAGGCAATGTTATAAATTGGTAGATACAGAAAATATCATCATTGCATTAATATATTAAAAAAAGAGCAACGTTATACAAATAAAAACTATTTTGGGTATTATTATATCGTTCTTCCCTTCCTCAAAAAAAAAAAAAAAAAAAAAAAAAAAAGGGGGGGGGAGGGGAGTAAGTACTGTTAATTTATTCACCGAATACAGTGCACCAGCTTTATTCAAACAATGTATCGTGAATTAAGTAACTTGGTAACTTTGAGTCATGAAACCTGTTGTCTCATGACTCGAATTCATTCTAATGAGTATATGTAAAAGAGATTCAGGATTTCAAACTTTATCGTTATAAATAAAAATCAATGCATTTTTATAATATCAATATGCGTCCAAGTTAACAATACTATGAACCTGACCAGAGAATTAGTCTTCTAATTTTTATTTTTGTTTTTATAAATAAAATTTTATAAAGAAGTATTAGATATCATTGTTTAACGCTATATATATATATATATATATATATATATATATATATATATATATACACATGCTGCTAGCCATCGGAATTTCTACACCGGGAGGGGAAACACACTACACACTTGAAATTGGCATGACAGATAGAATATGCTGTGAATGAATAGTTTCCAACGCATTCAGGAAAAGCAGGCGGCGATAGGAACACCTACAATTTGTAAAAGAAAAGTATTGGAAAGTAGGTTTTTCATATAGGTTGGGTTTAACGTCGCAATAGTGCTGCGCTATTGGGCAATTGGCGACGGTCTGGGACTTACCCCTAAGACTTATTATTTGTATGGCCTTAACCAACACCTCCTGTAATAATAATGCCTCCGAGCTGAGCTCTACGTCATGGAAGATCGGCTGATTTTATCCAATCAACACTTCCTATAATACATGTTGGATCGTGGAGATTGGATGAAATCGGCCGATCTGCCGTGACGTAGAGCTCAGCTCGGAGGCATTATCACAGGTGGTGTTGCCTTAACGGATCGTAGAAGTACGTCAGAACCAAACATGAGTCAAGGAGTCAAGAAAGAGAGTCATTTGCAAGAAAAGAACTGTGTCTGTATGAACATTTAGACGACATTTGTAACAACATGGACTTCATCACGGCCACCATGGCTTCGGTTACGCTTGGCTCTGAATCACAGACAGGAATATCTACAACAGTGTAATCAACGACGAACCTGGACACAGGAATAGCGTGACATCATCTTTTCAAACGAACCATGGTTCTGTTTACAGCATCTAGATCACCGCTTCCGTGTTTAGTGTTACCGTGGGAACGCACATTGAAAGATTGCATTCGACATCTCCATATTGGTCCATCACCAGGAATAATTGTATGAGGTGCTACGGCATACGCGTTTCGATCACCTCTTCTTCACTTTGCCAGTGCATGACCGCATGTTGTTTGTGTTGTGTGGCAATTTTCTTTAATATAGAATGTGTTCGATTATTTCCTTAGATAGCACATTCTACTGATCGCCCACCAACCTTAAACGTCTAGTCAATGGTTGCCAAGCTACTAACATCCCACCATTCTCTAATTATCACGGTCGATGATGTGACATAGTGTTAAATCTGCTTGGACAACTGTATCCGAATATGCCATTCAATCTCTGTTTGACTGCATGCCAAGGCGGACAAGTACTGTTATTGTTGTCAGAGATAGTTCCTCTAGGTACTGATTACTCAGAATTTTTACCTGCAAATTTCCTGATAATTTAACAACTTGTTCTCACTATAATGTTAGGTGCCCAATAAATATCATTCTGTTATTTCCATTCCTTCCTGGTGTAGCAATTTAAATGACCATCAGTATGTGTGTTTGTGTATATATATATATGTCAGTCTAAAATTGTATTAAATGCAATATTAGGTGTATCTGAAACCACATGCGCAATCATATGTAGTATGCATCAATATTTGTTTTCTCATCAGGTGAAAAACGTAAATATATATATACATATAAGTAAAAATTAAAAAAATATATTAATTTATTTTAATTTATTTATTTATTTTTTAATTAATTGTGCACTTTAAAATGATTTTTTTTTTTTTTTTTCAAAATGTCCATTTACTTGATCATTGAAATGTATTGAGGGCAGATTTTTATATTATAAAATAATAATAACAATAATTCTAATAATAAATAAAGCGTTGAAAGTGTAAAGTGGCCCAACTCGTTAAGACATGATTATTCCTTAAATAAAAGTACGTTCGGAATCTGAGTACATTAGCTATTCACTTTTATAAATCATAATACAGATAATTCCAATAATCCGGTTTGTGCAGCGCGCTAATATCTTAAAGAAATTCGAACATATAAGCAAACATATTTGTTTAATATATGAGATTTATAAAATTTCTGTATGTTTTATATATTATATGAGCTTTGATATATTACATTTATTTATTATTTATATTCATTGTTATGACATGTTTTATCTTATATCACGAAATATACTTATGAATGTTGTACATATTTTGCAATTGAATATTTTTGCTGTTTTTATATTTTATATTGTGTGCCAATCTAATGTTTCTTAAATGGTATGAAAATAACTTAATTCAATGTTTCAATTTTTGAAATGCTTTATGTACGTCGAAAGCATGAAAATTAAATGAAATATTATAAATACCATGTAAAACTTACACATATTGCCAATAAAAGTTTTTTAATTAATATAGACATGTATGTTTATTGAGTCAATTTATATATTTGTTTCAAATTAAAAAATGAATCTTTTATCTTTAAACTATATTTCAAAAGTATTTCAGAAACTCTGTGATTAAGAGTAGGAATGGCCAACTTTTTTGCATATAATCATCTATATTATAATACAATATAATACAATGAAAGGATGAAAAGAATTAAGATTTTAAATTATTATTTTATTCCCTAAAAAAAAGGGTTAAATTGAAAACGTGCCATTTGTTAATTATATTAAAAACACGTGAAATTTAATTTTATTTAAAAGATGTTAATGCTGATGATACTTTACTATTTAAAAGCGAAAAGCTTCGGATAACATTTTTAACATCTTTTAAATAAAATTAAATTTTACGTGTTTTTAAAGTGTTTTTAATATTATTATTATATTATTTTGAATTATTATTGAGTGACAATTTTAAAAAAACCCATTAAAAATTCTTAACTTGAATTTCATTTTAAAGTTTCCTCTGTAAAGTTAGTTTCGCGGCAAAACACGTTCATAACGCAAAAGTCACAAAATTGGAGAATTTTTAGAATAAAAATTGCTGAATCTACGGGATCTTTCATTTCTTGCAGTAAAATAATGCATATTAATTAATTCTGGATCTCCGGGGCTCAGCTAAACTGTCAATCATTAAGTTAATAGCCAATAAGAAAGCATAAAAGAATAATAATTACTCGCCAAAATGAGCAGTATTTTAAGCGAGAGCACGCGAAAATCGGCGCCTTTTTTGTGTGTTGTCCTGTCTAAGCTCATGCAGTGATGTCAGATTGGGGATTTTGGGGCTTCTGGGGACTTTTTGGGGGACTAAATATTTGTGGGGAATTGTGTGGGGATTTTTAAAATTTTTGGAGAGAAACCTGGGGAATTTTCCAACTTTTTTTGTCTTAAGTTGGTCTGCCCCATTAGTTCACGTTCACTGTTGTGAACTGTAAGGATTTGTCCTTACGCGTACGGTCTTTTAGCAGTTTTCTTTAGCATGTAGGGGCTTTTTTGAGGTGCTTTTTCTCCTTAGGACATCCTCAGAATATCCTAAGGATGAAAAGAGATCCTACAAACATTCTCAGCGCCCATTGTTATACACATGCGGAATTTAGTATAAATACAATTGATTAGAGGGTCAAATAACACGTACATGTTTACGAATACATTGGGAGAGCTGATGAAACTAGACTCAGTACTTCACGCAGATTTAAAAATTTTCGATAGCTGATATGTATAAAAAGTTAATTAATTAGTGTAAAATTAATTAATTAAAATTTAATTAACAAGTGTAATGTTAATTATAAGTTAATTAACTAGTCTCTCTTCATACTAGTGATACACTAGTTATTAATAAAGTTAATAACTAGTGTGTATAAAAGTTATTCTTGTATTTGGGGATTTTTTTCAAAAATGAGCTTTATTTGGGGGAAAATTTGGACTTAAATCTGCTAATTATTTCGAAAATTATTTTTTTAAAAATAACATTTTTAGTAGAAATTGAATTGGGGATTTTTTTAAGAAAAACCCCTGATTTGGGGAAATTGACTGTCGACCATCTGGCAACACTAAGCTCATGTCAATTAGGTAGAGTAGAGGGGATGAGAGATGTAATCGTCAAAACCACAGCATCTTCCCCTTCCGTACTCGACTGCCGAGTAAATGTTTCACCGTGCTTGGACCTAATGACTTGAAAATAAACTGTAACTTGTCCAAGAGTCTCAAATAAACGACTGCGTAAAACAACTGGACTCGTTATTGAGTGAATGAAAATAATTTATCTTCATCATCACCCTTCTTCATCATGGACAAATATGTGTCACCAAATAATATCACTTATATATGTACAATTGAATACATCATAATATTAATCCATTTGCATTAATATTATGTTAAAATTTTAGTACCTGAAATGCAATATATACTTCTGAAATATATAGAAGCATACCTTAAAATTAGAGCCGCATTTCTCAAACTCGAGTTATTCCGCCTTCCACTAATCCACTGTTCGCGCTCTAATTAATTTTTTATTGGTTCATTTTCTAAATATGTTAGTAATTCCAAATCAATTAACTAGTTCTCAATTCTTAAACCCATTTTCTTTTATTTTTTAATGAAACAAAACCATTATTTCATTATATTGTGCAATTTCAACGTAATTTTCAAGTTAAATCTAGACTTTTAGACTTCTTTTCCTTCCTTCCTTGTGCATTGATTAGAACACTTAAAAGCCGCGCAATATTTCGACATTTACAAAACTCATTAACATTCTATTCTATTTCTATTTCCGAGTTTTATACACTGTAATGGCTGATGCCAAAACCTTTTTTCGGCATCAAAAAACTTTGCTCGTTAACATGGGGGTGATAGATCTATATAAACTGCTATATCTACGCTTTAAACCTAAAATTCTCTCTTTATACTCGGGGAATGTCTAACCTGATAGCATGATAGATGCTATGAAGACCTTTTTGCACTCTTGGCTTTAATTAGGTTGCTAAATAAGGCGATTTAGCAACGATTTGGGGAATATTTTTCCGATTTAAGTTACAAATATTTTTTCAAAGTATTTTTTTTTTTCTTTAGAAATGAATGTACTCGAAAAATTGGCTACTTACAATCTTTTGTAGATCTATATTACTACAAATTGAGTAATATACTTACTTTTACCTTAAGGAAAAAGAAAAATAATAATAATACATAATTTTTTTTTTTTTTTTTTTTGAAAAAGGGGGGAAAAAATCCAAATTAAATATTGCCTTCAAATATATATGTATATTAAATATATATATATATATATATTTCTTGCTTTCTTTAAAGATTCACAAATGGCTATGGTTGTTAAAGTCTAAATTGATTCATTTTTCACAAAAACACAAATTTGTGTAAGCATGAAAAGAAATTCTAATATCTAGTATAATTTGCAGAATAGAAATGTATTTGACTGAATGTGTTGCTACAGAAAACTGGTTTAGTATTTTAAAAAAGAAAGAAAGAAAGAAAAAAAAAAAAAAACAGATGTTTAACATATGTGAAACAACGAAAGGTAACAGATTTTCAATTTGCATTATCATTTACAGGTAAAACAGTAAATTTTAAAAGTAGTAGGAAAATGAGAGAGTGGAAATAGTTTAATGCTTTCATGAAAAATTTAACAGTAAAAAAAAAAATATTTATTATTTATTTAAAATAAACAAAAAAATATAGTGAATTTTCATATGCAGAGGAAATTTTTATGTTATTCTATTCTTTGGAATATAAATGAGAACGTGATAGCATTTTTCAATGTATTTTCATGTATGCAATGAATAAGAATGCTTTGATATTACTGTGATATATATATTTAAAAAAAAAAAAAAAAAAAAAAAGAGAGAAAGAGAGAGAAAAGAAATCTGAAAATTTTCGGAAACAATGTTTCCGAACTCTTTTTTAAGGACGTAAGGACTATTTCTTTTAGACCAAATAAAAACGATTTTTCTTTTTATGTCTTGTTGCAATGATATCTTTAAAATTCAATATTTCAAACTGCAATATAGAAAAATTTTCCAATCCGTCTATTTATGTATGTTTGAAATTTTGTAATTTCTTTCCACGATATTGATCTATTTGTTATAAAGTTTGAAAAATTTTATTTATTTTACATCCAATTCCCCCGAGCGGTTCTGCGCTCAAAGCTGGTAGACGTGGGGAGCCGGGTTCGGTCCCAGGTCACGCTCGTCGGCCTAGCCGTTCAGAGTTTTCTGTAGTTATCTCCAAAACTTGCGTAAATACGGGCTAGGAACACTTAGAAAGACCTCCACGGACGGCATTCCCCCCTCAGGCCTGGGACCCTAGGGCAGTAAGTCAGTCTTATTTCCAAACACCAACATCAACATCCTTAAATAAATATCCATTAAAATAAAATTTGCCTTACAATGGCAAAATTTGCCTTAACATGATGTTGCTAGAAATATTTAACATACATGTGCATTGTTTATTTTCCTGCAGTTTTGAAATCTGTAAAAATATGGTCAACGTAAAGGGACATATTATGACGAAATTATTAGACAAAAATATGCATTAATAGAATAAAAAATTTACATATCTTTAACCTTTATATTCAAGGGACTTTAAAACATGATATTATACAAAAAAAAAAAAAAAACTAGTATGTTGTGGCCACCACAAGACTTTCTTCTATATTTTCCTATACAAATATACTCAGTAACAATATTTAAAAGAAAAAAAAAAAAAAAAAAGTACGATTTTTTTTTTTTTTTTTTTTGTTAAAAGTAAAAAAAAAAAAAAAAAAAAAAAAAAAACGATAACTTTGTTTTAAATTATCACAGATCTATAGTTCAACCATTCCTTTTAAAGGTATTAACGAGACCTTTCGAAAGACACCCAACTTGAAAATTTACCCCCCCCCCCGGGGGTACTTCTCCCCCAGGGGGGGGGGACCGATGCCCCCACATGCACAAAATTTTTTTCTAGTTAACTACTGCTATTATAAATAATTCATATTAATTTTATAATCACGAGTTTATGGTTAAATTTCATGCATTGGTTCGTGAGATACAGTGTCCACGAAAATAATGATACAGACAGACATTTTTTAAAAACTATCAATTCGTGTTCAGGACATCCCAAAAAATGTAAATCCATCAAAAAACGGAGGTCGAAAATTTTCGCGAATCCAATACTTTCTCTATATTACATATAGAAGAAAGTAAAAAAAAAAAAAAAAAAAAAAAAAGAGTAGAAAATTGAATGACAAAAAATACTTTGTTTACAGTGTGGATATGAGATAAGCTGATAACAGACATACACACAGACCTACCGCTAAAAATATTATTTTCGGATTCAGGCAATCTCAAAACATAAAAATATGACAAAAACTCAATCTTGAAAATTTTACACAAAAACAATATGGTAGAGAAGCTACCATATTGGTAATAAAAAATTAAGGAAGGGAAAAAAAAAAAAAAAAAAAAAAAAAGAAACTTAAAAAAAATTAAATTATACTTGAGACATTATTTTTATTTCACTTTAATTTACTGACAGAATTTTTTTCTAAATTATTTAAATATAATATTGTTTCATACATTCTGTAAGAAAAAAGCTATTATTATTTACATTTTCTTCTCTGTCTGAAAGAAATAGCGATTCTAAAGGAAAAAGAAAATTAAAATTAATTAAAATTTTCGTACATAATGTATAGTATAAAATAATATACCAGTCATAAAAACACCTGATTAGTCGTTTGAAGCAAGAATAAAAAATATTTATAAATTTTATTTACAGGTAAAGGAAAATTATATCATGAGTTAAAAATATGAAATCAAAAATAAAACGCTTTTGTTTAAAAATATTTCGTTGACATGCTTGGCATGTATTTGAAGTGAAATTTTCTGAAAAATTCAAATCCATCCTCTATTTTTAATAGTTTTGAAAGTAAAAAAAAAAAAAAGACAGTGCTTTAAACATCTTTAATTATCGTAAGCAGGGTTTAACCTGGCAAAAAAATTACTTTAGCATTTTAGCGAAAATAGACAAGCACTATTTTAGCTTTTTCGAAAGTTAATTCTTTGGATACCATTGACTTCTTTTACTTAGATTTGTTATCCTCAGTTTTATTTTCTATTCTTTTGTTCATTAATGATTTTAACCAAACATCCATATTTGTGACTTTAAAAATATGAATCAGGGAAACTATGTTTTGATTTTAACAATAGAAAAAGAGGTGCTCATATCATATGTGTAAAATGAAAAAGCAATTGAAAAATTAAGTAAAGTGTAGTGGTAGATAATCGTGAAATACTAGTGCTATGAATGCTTCTATAAATCAAATTCTGAATTCTGACATACTTTTAAATATTTTTGCATTTAAATTCAATCATTAAAAATTAAAAATAAATCCAAATTACTACATAAATAATCATTCCCAAAAATTTCAGTCCTTTCGTAGTTTTTGTCTGCAAATATTACCAAAAAAAAAAAAAAAAAATCCGAGTTATTATATAGAGATATTTTGTACAGTTATCCAGTTTTAGCTTTTTAGCGAAATTCTGACCAACAAGTTTTAGCAAAATATGATACCTTTTAGCAAAATGCTAAAAAAACTAATGGCAGTTTAAACCCTGATCGTAAGTAAAGGAGGCGATTATCCCCTTCAAACTCTTTCCCATTCGGAACCCACAGCGGGGATTCCAAGGTTGCTTCCTGATTTCAGTCTTTCGCCAATATTTCGCCATGAGACATTACTCGCGAAACAATACATTTATATTAAATTTACGCCTCATTGTTCCAAAAAAGATCACGGTTGGTCATAAATAATACTAGTTTACAAAGACAGACTTTTTTCAGTTTATAGTAGGAGGAAAAAAGTCAAGTAGGAAGAGTATTATACTCGAATTTATAAAGGAACTATTTCTTTTCGCAGATGTACAATTTCTCCAGGCTTAACAATGCTATCAAGTTAGGCTTGCCCCGAATATAGATCTAATTGATGTGGTATATCTAATTACCTGCAGAGTTCATAATTATGTATATTAGAGGTCTGCACGGGCCGAATTTTTCAATTTGCTCTCGGGTCGAGCCGGGCTCGGGCTCAGTTCTTTTGTGTATACTCGGGTTGGGCCGGGCCTGGATGAATATTTTTCCGGGCCGTGTCAGCCCGAACCTTTTTCTAGTTTCCTCGATAATCAATGAAAAAGGAAAATGATAAAATACTTCTTCCGTTATTTATTTTACATAATTTTACAGGCTGGTATGTCATATAAAATTTTATTTTGTTGAAAAAATATCTGTAACTTAAATTTAATTGTCTAGCAGTCTGTCTGTTCGCAATCTGATTTCCCGCAAATATTTTTAGCATGTCTCGAAATTAATATATTTTATTTAAAGTAATATTAAATGGTTTACTGCTTAAAATAGTATTCATGTCGCTACTAATTTGCGCACATGTACAAGCAAAAGAAATTAGATACGGTACTGTGTATAAGGCTTTGTGATCTATGGTCTGTAGAGTTTAGGTGGTATGAAGGCTATAAAAATCCTTCCGCTGTAACTTTTCTCTAAGGCTCCTTTTTCTTTTCTCTAGTGCGCTGGATGAAAGTAGCATCATTTTTAGCATGTGCAAAGGCATCTTTTCTATTGAATATGGTTGGATTAGCATTAAAGTTTTGTTTACCGGATTACATGAAAGATTCGGATACATTAAATTAAAGTATATAAGAGAAATGGTTGAAAGGGCATTTTTAGTAGTATTAATCATTTTAAATACCTACCTATATTGTTTGATGAATGCTAATATTTTCTATTTGACTTTCTGTCTGTCCTTGTGCCTTCTGTACGTCTGTAATAATGAATTTATATTTATATGTAATTATCTCGTAAAAGTTTAGCAGTTTTGTTAAAGAACATTCTATTGCTTGGCTATATAAAACTTCTGCAAAACACATACTAAAAATCTTTTTCATAGAAAGGCATTCACTCTTTTTTTATGTTGTTGTTGTTGTTGTTGTTATTTTATGTATTTTTAAATCGGGCCGGGTCGTACATTGATAAAAAGTAAACGGGCCCAGGCCGGGCCTGGGCCTCAAAATTTCGGCCCGTGCAGACCTCTAATGTCTATATAGAAGAAACTGGTTGTACGGGTAGAATTACACTGCAAGAACACAGACGATCGTTTAAAATTTAATGGTGACCAACGTTCTAGATTTGTTATTCATTCATTTGAAACCGATCTTATCCCTGATTTTAAAATTGTAAAAGTTTTAAATTCTGGAAAAAAAATTATAACTTTCGTATTTTCCTTAAAGGTTTGCACACTGCCAGCCATCAGCACACAATCAATTAGGCATGTGCTTTGGCACCTCAGTATTCCATCCTTCTTTAAATTCTTTGAGTGCATGTGTGGGTTTATAGAGATGTTGTTATAGTACTGATGATAAAACTCGGGCGAGTTCCGAAACGTTCACACATATATTTTTAAATGCATATTTTAATTAAAAGTTTTTTGTCTCATAATTAAATATATATATATTATTGGTAAATACTGAGTTATATTCACTGCTGGATGGCGAATTAGAAGTTTTATGGACTAGTAGTTGAGAGGCCTGCTCACTATTGGTCATGATAACACTTCCTGGAACCCGCGATGGATTCCTATAAAAATATCATACGTTAATACAAAAAAAAAAAAAAAAAAAAAAAAAAAAAAAAAAGCACAATAAATAAATTCTGTGTATTCATTTTATTCATATAAAAGCAAAGAATGGATGAAAATAGTCAGAAATAAGCACAGATAAAAATAACAAAATTTTAATTCTTATTCAAAACTACAAGAAATATCGGTAATATAACAGAAAGTGTAATTTTTTTTAAGAATGTTCTTCTAAAACTGATGTCTGGAAATGACATTCTATCATACAGGAGGTTAACACCAACCGCGGGCGTTGCTCAGATCTGTGCGAGAATTAGAAATCTTGTTTTCAGAGTTTAAATTTAAGAGTGTCCACTAATGATAACTTTAGTCTAATGGTGATAATTTATATATGAATAAGTTTCTTATTTTTTACACAATATAAAAAATAATCTATTTTAAAAAACTTTTAAAACCCAAATTCTTAATGTATCGTATCACATAAATCTTTTCGAAGTTGGAATAAAATTTAATTTGGAAAAAAAAGTAACTTTTTTGTTTATTAACCAAAAAAATTGATGAAATTTGAAATGCAAGTTGGTCTTGTGGGGTACAGGCTGTATATTATATTTTTTAAAATTTTTAGAGAAAATTAAAAAAAAAAAAATAAATAAATAAAAACTGCAATTTTTAATCCTATTCAAAAACATGCGACTTAATGTGAAGCAGATTTTTTTTTTTTCTCCAAACGGTTTTCATACAATCTTCTGCTGTTGCCACCTAAAATTCATACTTAAGTTAATTAAAAAAAAAAAAAATCTAATTGTCCGATCGATAAGCTGTTTAATCCATCGGATTCACAAAAGTCTTTCCTTTCATTTGGCACCTTATTTGTAACAATACGACTGATATTTCTAATTTATATTCTAATTTTTCTAATTTATTTTCCTCATTTTAAATAAATGTACTGTTTTTTTATTATTCTGTCGGGAAAAAAAAATAAATAAATAAATGGCAACAATTAAATTATTTATTAGCTTGAGATTCACAAACATACCGTAGTGAATGACAGTAAGTACATAAGAATTTGGGGATAAAACTAAACATGAACTTAGCTGAATAAAATACTTAGCGATCTTTTAATTTTGTTTATTTTAAAACCTTTAAATTTGAAATAAACTTAGCGTTAAGTGTTAATTTAACCAAAATGAATTTTTTTTTTCTTTTTTTACAAATAACTAAATAAAATACAAAAATACAAATTAAAGTAGATCATAGCTTCAGGATTATAATTAACTTAGGATCTGTTTATTGATTGCAGAGAATCGTTTGAAATAATATCAAATTTTAAGAAATTTTTATTATTATTGTACTAGCACGCTTTTCCCAATACGTTAATCACTGCATTTACATGTTTTTGTTTTTTGTTTTTTTTTTTAAATCATTATGTTTTTAAATCTATTTATACATAAAAAATACTAAATTCGTTCAAAATATCGCTGTGGTTCCCCGCAGTTCTCCGCAGCATCTTTTCCAATCATTTCCTTTTATGTCAAACACCTTGCGACCGGAACAGGACAATTCCGCCGAGATTTTAATCCCTTATTCCCCACATAGGACAATTCCGCCGAGAATTTTAACCCCCCCTTTTCCCGCATAGGACAACTCCGCCGCGCCATTTTTCTGAGACGAGAAGAGGGGGTCCGCAGCAGTAATTCCATTTTTGGCGACGCATCAAACTTTGGCGGCTCATCGAGCATTATAAGATAAGAGCCCTTCCCCCTCGCTTTGGAAAGTTAAGTAAAAGTAAAGTAGATTTTAACCAAAATATGAATTAAAAATTGTACTCATAAACACGCATTTAATTTTATTTTTCATCATTATTATATGTTATTTTATTTAATAATTATTTTGTAATAATAAATTTATTTTTAATTATCGTGTAATTCAATTAGCTTAAGAAAAAATTTTCATCTAAGTTAAATTGTTCCAATTACATTTACAAAATTATTAAAGGATAAATAAGAATTTAAATTTTCTTTACTTAACGTAATATTCAAATATATATTACTTAAATTATATTAACTTACATTAAATTTTCTTTACTTATTTTCTTTAATTTTTTATTCAGTAGTGATAGATAACAGTAATAACAACAGTAATAATTCTTTGCGATGAAAATCCTCTCCATCTGCATATATCGTGGCAAATAGTTTTGATAAATAATTGCCGAAACGTCAGTGGAGGCCCTCTGTTGAGACTCAAAACGGTTTTGGGCTGTGTCTGTCTGTCTGTTTGTCGCGCGATAGCGGCCGCAAAAATGGCGCTATTGACTTGAAATTTGGTACACATGTTCATGAGCCCCACGACATCAGCTGTATAGTTTTTGGTATGTATTCCATTTCTACTTCGTATACAGGGACACGCCAAAGTTTTTCTTATCATTACGGCCAATGGGAGGAATTTGTATGTATCGCGATAGCGGCCACAAAAATCACGCTATTGACTTGCAATTTGGTACACATGTTCATGTGCCCCACGAAATCAGCTGTATAGTTTTTGGTATGTATTCCATTTCTACTTCGTATACAGGGACACGCAAAAGTTTTTTTTATCATTACGGCCAATGGGAGGAATTTGTATGTATCGCGATAGCGGCCACAAAAATCACGCTATTGACTTGCAATTTGGTACACATGTTCATGTGCACCACGAAATCAGCTGTACAGTTTTTGGTATGTATTCCATTTCTACTTCGTATACAGGGACACGCAAAAGTTTTTCTTATCATTACGGCCTATGGGAGGAATCTGTATGTACCGCGATAGCGGCCACAAAAATCACGCTATTGACTTGCAATTTGGTACACATGCTCATGCGCCCAACGGAATCAGCTGTATAGTTTTAGGTGTGCATTCCATTTGTAGTTCGTGTACAGGGTCACGCCAAATAGTTCGATCATTACGGCCTATGGGAAGAATCTGTATGTACCGCGATAACCACCGCAAAAATCAAGCTATTGACTTCCAATTTTTTCCGAAACGTCAATGGAGGCCCTCTGTTGAGACTCAAAAGGATTTTGGGCTCCGTCGGTCCGTCCGTCCGTCTGTCTGTCTGTCGTGCGATAGCGGCCGCAAAAATCACGCTATTGACTTGAAATTTGGTACACATGTTCATGAGCCCCACGAAATCAGCTGTATAGTTTTCGGTATGTATTCCATTTCTACTTCGTACACAGGGACACGCCAAAGTTTTTCTTATCATTACGGCCTATGGGAAGAATTTGTATGTACCGCGATAGCGGTCCCAAAAATAACGCTATTGACTTGCAAGTTGGTACACATATTCATGAGCCCAACGGAATTAGCTGTATAGTGTTAGGTGTGTATTCCATTTGTCGTTCGTGTACAGGGACACGCCAAAATTTTTCTTATCCTTACGGCCTATGGGAAGAATTTGTATGTACCGCAATAGCGACCGAAAAAATCCTTCGATTGACTTGCAAATTGGCGCACACGTTCCAGCTTTGCATATAAGTAGCTGTATAATTTTTATTGATATATTTTTTATAAACTGTGTACAGGGACACGCAAAAATTCTTAACATTAAGGCGTATGGGGGTGAATTTCGTTTAAACGCATTTTAATATCATTACTTTGCAATGAAGAAAATGAAATTAGAGCACGTGAGTAAGATGCTTAAACTTATGTTGTTTGAAGAAAATATGTGCTCTTAAGCTTTCTAATTAATGTACAGGACCTTACAAAAGTGTTCTGACAATGTCACTTAGTCATCCAAACGATGTTAAATTTGGAACAATTATTAATTTTAAACGCAAAATAAGCTGAATAGTTTTTACTGATGTATACAATGTTTATGGTTCGTTTACAAAGACACACGAAAGAATTTCGTAACATTAGACCCTATGGACAAATTTTTAATTTAAGCGCGCACTTTAATGCGTTTATGCTGAATTGAACTTAATAAAGTTAACATACATTATAAAGTTGCTTAAAATCATGTTTACTCTTAAAAAAGGTTATGTATAGACTAAATGATTTATGGGACCACACAAAATAATTCCGAGTATGTACTGTAATCATCCAAATGATGTCAAATTAGTTCGAAAAATTAATGAGTTATAATTAATTAGGTTTATTCTTATTATTAGCGTTTATAATGACTGTGGCTACTTTTCCGGCATACATAAAGGAATTTCGTACTATTACGGTCTATAGTCGGTATTTCTTAAAAGTGTATTTTAACATGGTTACAACACATCAAATATAATAACATTTTATTAGAATTTTAAAAGCATGTTTTCCTGTTGAAAATTGTGGGCATAGAATTGATAATTAGTTTAAAGGTTATGCAAAATATTTCCGATATGCTATGTAATTTTTTTTTGTATAAAATTTGGTATTTATGAATTTCAGGGAAATAATACAAGACCGTCGTTTATTAAGAATACATATTGTTGCGTACTTGGGGGTTCGTAAGTTGTCCGAGAATGAAAGGCGAAACTTATAAAAATTCAGTGAATTATTCATAGAAAATTCCAGAAAAATACAGGTCTATAAACCAAGTATCAGCTTCAATTCAACCAGTAAACATAGCTTAAACAACAGCCGTTAACAGCAAAACAACAGTACAAACTGTTTATCAATAACACATAAAGCAAGTCTCATTCAAAGAGGCTCAAAGCAAAGCAAGCATTTGACGAAACTGACACAGATCTGAGATTGGCCGCCTTGGCTAAAAAAAATGCTCCTTTTATACTATTCTATCGAACACAGACTGTTCTGGAAAATTCTTGTATCTCATCAGCCAATGAGATTAGAGCTTCCATATTTGGTATATCCCTAATAAGAATTTTCTCGCCAAGGAGGGAAACAGTCGCCAAATTTGGCGCCAAATCCTTTTCTTCCCTTATTGGAGTTTTTCAATGGGTTTTTAAAGGAAAATTAGGCTATTTTAACGCTAAAACGATTAGAAATGCACAAAATTAGCATTTTATCGACTTACTAAGCCTCTGAAAAAAATTATACAAAAATAAATGCAATTATTTACAATTCCATAACACTTTATATGATATACAAATAGGTATACAAAGAGAGATACAGCGGGGGGTTGAGGGGGGCGGCAGCCCCCCTCAGGAATGTATCTGATTATGGTAATAAGTCGATCGAATCAATATATATGATTATATAATAAGGAATAAATAAAAATGACCTATTGAAAAATGTCTGATGCAAATAGGACGTTGAGGCTCCTGATCTGCAGATCCACTAGTAATTTTATTAAATAATTTGTAATACGTGAATTTGTATAGATAAAGTATAGAAGAAAGTTTCATGGTGGTTACAACATACTAGTTGTTATTGGAGGAACATTCAGAAGATAGTTTTTAGTAACATAGCTAATTTTGTTGGGAGACTAAAAAAAAAAAAAAATCACTCGGGGGGGGGGGGAAATACGATTAAAAATATTTTCCCAGAAAACGAGCTCACGTATTAATGTATAAAGATTTTTATAATGGTATTCTGGATCGATTGAAAATAAAAATTATGGAACAGAAATGTCCGAAAATAACTCTTTTAAATGGTCGACTTTTCATAATATAAATGATAAATTGATTATTATAAAATGTTACTCAAATTTAATATTTGGTAATACCTGTAACTAAAATTGATGTTCATTAACCTTAGAGATATATTGCTCAACAGGTGTCTCTGTCATATAGCAGTTTTTTTCATTCTAAGGAAAGTTATATCTCAACATCTACAGTGTAAAAGTGCACCAAAACTGTGCATGTGAGATGCATATTATGTAAAATTCTGCTGATTTAATTTAATTGCATATCAGTCGACAAGTGCCGCTGCTATACTGAAATTTTATCCTATTTACATGAACACTATATCCCAGATTCTATGTTGTTATAAAGGCACTCCAAACTTGGTTTAAGATGTGCAAATTCTAAAAAAAATATTCTGATTGAGATTTACAGACACACTGTACAAAAAAAGTGGCGCTGCTATTATTTTTTTTTAGCACGAACAATTTATACATGAAATTTGATGAAGTTTTAACCAAGAGATGCTGAGGCATACCCATTTGGAAAATCGTAGAAAGTAATAGTAGTACCACTTATCGGTCGATATACACCCGAATAAAATCAGCATAATCTTTCAGAATACATATTTTATATCAGCATAATATTTCAGGATACATATTTTATATAACAAGTTTGTTGCCAGTATATAACCTAAAAACTGAGATGATCTTTCCGTAAATGGAGTTAAATTGCAGTGTTAGCAGTGTTATTTTTCGTCCAATATGCACTCAAAATGAATAGCATATAAGTAATAAATACACTTTTTAAAAATAAGTCATCAAGTTTCTGTTAATTGGAATGCGTTATATATATATATATATATATATATATTATTTTTTAATATATTTTCAAATTATAATTGACGCAAATCACAATAATAATAATTACATCATAAACAAATTAGAAAAAAAATATTAGAATTTTCATAAATCAAATCTTTATTTATTATTATTATTTTTTTAAATTTGTTTCTATATTTAATTGTATTAAATTACGACTTTTCATTCGTTCAGTCAATAAGCATTTCTAACACTAAAAGTTGTTGCCTTTTAAAATGAAAAATCTGTAGTTGAGAAATATAGGGAAGCTACATCCAAACAAATTACTGTGTCTAAGTGTTTTACTGAATTTTAGGAAATTGACAAATTAAAAAACTTTTTTCTATAAAAATTTTTAGTACAAAAGATTACATGTATAAGATGAAAAGGTGCATAAAACTAAAGATATTTTTGAATGCCTTTTTGACATTCTAATAAGAGATTTTTTTTTTACCTTAAATTCTCATTAACCATAACTTTCTAACAATACCACTTTCAATCCTCTACCCCTATAATTAATATGTTAAAAATGTACGACAAATTTCATGTTTGCACATTAATATATATAGATTATTACATTCTTTTGTGTATTTATTTTTAACAAAATTTGAATGCCTGATGTATTAGCATGGAAAATGTCGCCAACTTTTACTTCGCCAAAGGTAATGTCTTCCCCCCTCGTTCGGCGGAATTGTCCTATCGAGAGAAAACGGTGGAAAGGAATGCGGCGGAGTTGTCCCATTGGGGGAAACAGCTGATAAAATTTTCGGCGGAGTTGTCCTATGCTTCGGCGGAATCACGTCGTGCCCCTTGCGACAGCGTCTTTCCCGTTCGCATTATGTCGTGTCTTGAATTCCCAATTCTCACTGCTATGGCCGCGTTTTAAACAGGAATGCCTTACTTTTTCTTTCCTTTTTAAATTTGCGGCTTCTAAAGTAAGAGCGTTTGATTCGCAATCCCTGAAAACCTAGAAATACACTCTTAGTTATTAGCTCTAGTTATTAGTTATACACTCTTAGTTATTTAAAAATAACTCCCCTATTAATTTTACAGATCTAGAAAGCGCAATCGATTCCTCCTCCCACCGTGATGCAGAAATCACATATATTTTAAAAATTTTCTATTTAATTTTAATTCACATCTAGTTTAACGTTTTATATAATAATTTACTCGTGTATTCAATATTAATCTTTAGTAGCTGCCGAATTCTTCCTCCGTCAATAAAATTAAAAATAAATGTAAAAGATAATCAATCTCCTTGCAAAATCTCATAATCATTTCGTCTCATAAAGAATAACAAATGGCTTATTTCATTTATGTTCCTCTTAAATTATAGTCTAATTTGCTAAAGTACGTTTTTCAGTTAGTCAAAATTATCCTTGAACAAAATTAAATTACTATTTTATGCATCTGTCCGTTGTGCTTTCTCATTTATCATAACGAATGTTTGGCAGAATTTAAGGGTTACCGTATGTGGTAATCCTGCTCTGTGTATTCAAAATTATTAGCTTAAATAGAGTATAACGTATCTTAAAAAAAAAAAAATAATAATAATAAAAAAAAAAAAAGCACTTTTTATGTGTCCTTGCTGGCGATGAAATTAAATGCCAATATGTAACAATAATTTGAATTTGGCTGGAACTTAATCATTCTTTTCTTATCGCTCCTGCTTAGAGCACTTACCAACGTAGGTCTTTAAAACTTTGTACGTTAGGGGCACACTACCTTCTTATTTTATGCTGCAAATCAATAAAACAACTTTGTGCACTGTATTACGTCCATCTTCATTGACTGGTGGAATTTACTCTTTTAACATCTCTGGATAAAATCTTGGGTATTTTAGTGGAAGTGATATAAATCAGATGTCAGGCGGAGTGCAACGAAAGAAAAGGAAAACTGTTTCAGTTACACGGAAATATGGTCTAGTGGAAACCGCCCTGCTTAAATAGTTAGTTTTGATGAAGAAATATTATTCAATAAGAAATTCAGTTTGATGCTGAAGAAGGCTACCGAAGTGGAGTACATAAGGAAAGCATAATCTTTGCAAACAAGTGGCCGAGGTTTTTGCGTTGAGAAGACAACATATAATAATAATCCAGGTTCTACATGCTGACTTGAACTATTTTATTTTACTTTAAAATCATGACAACACATCGCAATCAAATCTTGCAAAAATACTGTAATATAAACATCCAATTAGAGTTTAACAAAGAAGTTATTCTTTACAAATGTGCGTGATAAAAAATCTTCTTTTACAAGTATATGGACAAGGGGAGAACAGAGCAAACATGAAGACACCTTACATCATGAAAGTTAACTAAAAAGTGATTAAAGTTTGGCTCAATTACTTATCATCAAAAACCACAAATTACACACCAAACTGACATCAGAAAGTAACCAAGAGCAACACCCATATTTTCCGTTAAGCTTTAGTCCGTATCACTTTTCTAACTATATTAGCAGCTCTAATTTTAGCCCAAAATACCATTATTATATCTTGGGAATCAAAAATGTACGTTAGAAATTTAACCACAAGAATTTATGGTTTCATCAGTCTTTTAGCCGATACAAAGTGCATAATTTCTTTTCAAAGAGCGGATGCATATGTTCTTTGCTTCAAAAGTGACACATCAGCGAAGATTTTATTCTATTTTACTTTACTGAGATGAAAATGTTGAACTTCCCAGTTCATTGCGAGACAAGCCACATCTCTTACTTTTTTTTTTTTATTGCAAGAAACAGAGAGATAATCTATATATATAAAAGAGCAGAGTCTGTCTCTCTCTCTCTGTGTGTGTGTGTGTCTGTCTGTCAGCTATAGAAACCTAGGCCGTTTCACCGACCGGGACAAAATTTGGCACGGTGAATGTTTACGAACCGAGAAACACAACGCCGCAAGCGATTTTACAAAATTCGCCCCCCAAGGGGGGAAGGGGGGGGCAAAACGTAATTTCACAAAATCCTTCATATCTCAAACAAAAAAACAGATATCCGTAAAATTTTTACTTTAAAATATAGCTAATACAAATGTCTAAAATTAGGTTTCTGGAATTTTTGAAATTCGGTCCCCAAGGGGGGCGGGGGGGGACGTGATTTCACATGCGTAAAACGTGATTTCGCATAATCCTATATATCTCAAACAAAAAAAATAGATATACGTAAAATTCTTGCTCTAAAATATAGCTAATGCAACTATCTAAAAACCAATTTCTGGAATTTTAGAAATTCAGCCCCCAGGTGGGGCAGCAAAAGGGGGGGGGGCTATGGAGCAAAAACAAATAGAAATACAGTTAGGCCGTTCAAAATTGGTACAGATAGGTTTTAAAGGCCTGCAAGTCGAATGGGCATATTTTCGAAAGTGTAAAGTTATTAGGAGGGGCAAGAAGAAGGGAGGGGAGGAGGGGGCAAAAAAATAAAAATCGTGACAGATCGTTCAAAATTGGTACATAGAGGTTTTCGATACTTACAAATCGATTGAGGATATTTTTGAATTTGTAAAATTATTAGGATGGACGGGTAGGGGGTGGGGCGGTAAGGGGGGGCTATGGGGCCAAAACAAATAGAAATACAGTTAGGCCGTTCAAAATTGGTACAGACAGGTTTTAAAGGCCTGCAGGTCGAATGGGGATATTTTTGAAAGTGTAAAGTTATTAGGAGGGGCGAGAAGGGAGAGGGGAGAAGGGGGTGGGCAAAAAAATAAAAATAGAGTTAGATCGTTCAAAATTGGTATATAGAGGTTTTCGACACTTCCAAATCGATTGGGGATATTTTCGAATTTGTAAAATTATTAGGAGGGGCGGTAAGGGGGGGGAGCTATGGGCAAAAACAAATAGAAATACAGTTAGGCCGTTCAAAATTTGTACAGACAGGTTTTAAAGGCCTGCAAGTCGAATGGGGATATTTTCGAAAGTGTAAATTTATTAGAAGGGGCGAGAAGGGGGAGGAGAGGGGGGGGGCAAAAAAATAAAAATAGAGTTAGATCGTTCAAAATTGGTATATAGAGGTTTTTCGATACTTACAAATTGTTTGGGGTTATTTTCGAATTTGTAAAATTATTAGGAGGGGCGGGAAGGGGGGCTATGGCCAAAAACAAATAGAAATACAGTTAGGTCGTTCAAAATTGGTACAGATAGGTTTTAGAGGCCTGCAAGTCGAATGGGGATATTTTCGAAAGTGTAAAGTTATTAGAAGGGCCGGGAAGGGGAGGCGGAGGGGCAAAAAAAAAAATAGAGTTAGATCATTCAAAATTGGTACATAGAGGTTTTCGATACCTACAAATCGATTGCGGAGATTTTGAATTATTAAAATTATTGGGAGGGGCAAAAAAATAAAATAGAGATAGATCGTTACAAACTGGTGCATAGAGGTTTTTGATACTTACAAATCGATTGCGATATTTTCGAATTTGTAAAATTATTAGGATAGACGGGAGGGGGGGGGGCGAAGGGGGAAAATATTAGAAATAAGAGTTAGAGCATTTTGGGAATTTTTCCCGAAGACAGTGAGAACCCGGTGCGACATTTTTCCTAATCAGATTTTGTTTCTTTTTTTTTTTTTTTTTTTTTTCACGTGATAAAAATTAATGCAATTCTGCGAATTCAGTAATTATAGTGATTCATTTAAAAATAGGGACCAGCGAAGCGGGCGTCGCCTGCTAGTAAATTTTATATTTTGCTAGCTGAGAAACCGCAGACTTTTTAGATGGCTTTTAATAATGATGGGAAATCAATTAAATTTTGAAATACAGTATGTAATTTAGAATATGTGATTTTCGGTATCACACCCACCTCTTCAAAAAGTCTAAAAATATATTCTTTCTAATTCCTAATGTTATTTTAAATATATAAATTAAATACCTATCCACCTATCCACCTATCACTCCTTATTAATTTTACATCATCGAAAGTACTCATAGCAATTTTCTCAGCCTCAAAAATATGAGATAGTTTTTCTAGCCCATAGCTCTATTTTAAAAATTATAAACTTAATTGTTAGAAATGTTGATTAAATTAAAAATTTAATAAGTTTAATCCCTTTTATTATATTACCATTTTATTTCAATAGAAAAAGCATTTTCCTGTAATGGTTTTTATGTATGTAGCTTGGAAGAATGATATAAAAGAATTTGACGCAGGGCGTCTCAGCATGCAGCGTAAATGACGTTAACTGTTGTCTACTCAAGATGGCTGCAGTTATAGCATCGCTACCACAAAGTCATATTTGAGTCTACTCAAATATTAGTGCCATCAACGAGATATTAGAGTAGATCCCGGACTAGTAACCTTTTTGCTTCCCAACATCACATCCCCACCATTCAACTAATTCATTCGCCAAACCAACTTTTCTACCGCCAAACCGACATTCCACTTCCACCAAGGCAAGTTTCCTCCATCTTTGTTACCGCTGTTTTATAATTATATTGGGTGTAAATTAAAAATAATCTGGTGTGTCACTCACACGACTTTCTCTCACACCGCCACCCTCAACCCCCCGTTTCATCAATGCACCTACATTTATATAGAATTTAATTAGGTTATTAAAAAACAATTCTGTTTTTAAAAGATAATTTATTAAAATTATTATTTAAAAAAAAAAATCTTTTATAATAATGCAGACGATTTCCATATTAGAGAAGTAGTATAACCCCAAATATCCAAAAAAAAGTCCATTTTATTCTCAATATTTAAAAAAAAAAAAAAAAAAAAAAAAAAATCTAAGTAGTCTAAGTTTTTTTTTTTTTTTTTTTTTTTTTTTTCCGTTAAAAAAAAAAAAAAAATCGATAACTTTGTTTTAAATTATCGCAGATCAATGGTTCAACCATTCGTTTTAAAGGTATTGGCGAGCTCTTTTGAAAGATACCCATCATGAAAATTTACTCCCCCCGAGGGGGGACTTCCCCCCAGAGGGAGGAGGCGAGGCTCCTACATACACAATTTTTTTTTTCCTGTTGGCTATCTCTATTACAAAAAATATATATTCGTTTCATTTGGTTTAGTGCAGTCTATAGATGTTAAACTCTACTTACCTGCAATTTCTCCCATAGACGTAATGCATTTGAATACTTTTCAGTGTCCCTGTACACGAACCATTTGCTTGATCTTAACGAAAAGTTTAGTATAGCATCCTTATATGATACACGTTTAGAATACCAAGGTTGAACTTTCTGCCATAATTTGTTTTTGAGATATGCTGATAACAGACAGACACACACAGACCATTTGCTAAAAACATGATTTTCGTATTCAGGGGACCTCAGAACATGTAAATATAACAAAAACTCGCGTTCGAAAATTTGACCCCAAAACAATACTTTCTCTACATTATGGGTAGGAGAAAGTAATAAACCACAACCTACACTAGCTGAAATGGAAAGCAAGTAATCTAATCCTTGTACCTTATTATTGATTGAAAGTTTTTCTGTTTGACTTTTCTTTGGAGTTTTGGTATATTTTAAATGGTAAAAGGTACAAACCATTTAAAATATACAAAATCCCAAGAACCAGTTGCCAAAAAAGCGATTGTCGCTAATTAAAGAAAGCGCAAAAACCCCAGTGATATTCCGGGAATTTTTCGCCATAGCCAGTATTATAGGGAATCCGTACTCTACTGTAGTATATCTGCTCGATGGATAGTGCTGTGTTATTTAATGGCTTTTGCGGTTACGATTTTGATTAAGTGTTTTTTCTGAACACGTAATGGTGAACAGAATAGAGTGCTTTTATAATTTAACAGTCATTATAATCCCCTTATAAGGGTTATAGTTTTACATTCCTTATAAATAAGGAGTTAAGGGCCAAAAAGATATTAATTAGGATAAATAAATTTTATGTTACTTTTTTTTTTTTTTTAATTTAGAAAAACATTTTAGTAAAAGAGACTGTCTTCAGAAAATGAGGACGTCTGTTCACCAGACATACATATCAATATTTTATATTATTCCTGTGTGAGAACTTAAAATATATGACATATGAGAATCAAATCAAAATAGTACTCGTTTGTGCTCATGATGAAAAACAAATTTATGCGAAATTTGAGTTGTGATCAAGTTTGAGAAAATTTATTAGATAACATTAGAAGAATTGAGAAGATTGAACATGGATATTGATCAATTAAATCAAATACAGAGTTGTAATCTCCAAACTCAAAATGTTGAGTGTCCGGTCTATATAACTTTTTACTTCACAAAGAATGCTCCATATAATAAAAGTTTTAGTTTAAAGCAGGCATACAATCATGGACAAAGGTGAAGCCACACTTTCGAATTTAGATGCTTTTGTCAAAGATATTTTAAATATTATATATATATATATATATATATATTTTTTTTTTTTTTTTTTTTTTTTTCCCCCTTGGAACTTCAGCAATAAAAGGTAAATGTTATATTTAATGTATGCCAGCGAAAGTCGCAGGGAAGATAAAAAAGGGACTAGTTAGGTATTAAAGAAATATGCTGTATACATATATATTTTAAATTATGTAAACATTGATAAATTAAATTTGCATAAAGCAGCTCTGATTTTCTATATAAAAGCTAAATTTAATTTAAATTATGATAAATGAATATGAAAGTTGAAATTATGATAAACAACAAAAACAATAAAAAATTCTTTTAACAATGTTAATAAGCAAAAAGAATGGGTTTATTTCAAAACTATTCAAGTCAAAAAATTCAATACAACAAGAAGATTACACAGCTTGTATTGAATTTTTTAGCTTGAATAGATTTGAAATTAAGCATTTCTACATGTTTATCAACATTGTTAAAAAGAATTTTTTGTTGTTTATCATAATTTAAACTAAAATTTATGTAATATATTGTATATATGTATATATATATATATATAATGCTAGAATAAAAAATAATGCTTGAAATACGCTGCAGCTGTAGTATATGATTGTGATGTTTCTTTTAATTATACAATCATTTCTGTCTATAACACTTGTATTCATAATAAATGTTTCCTTAACAAAACGGAAATTTCATGATACTTTTTTAAAAAATAACATGTATAATCAATGCAATGTCATTTTTAGAAAACTCAACATATTTCATTAGACACAGAATACTATAACCTAAATTTAAAAATATTAAATATATCTGATAATATATAAGCATTTTTATTAAATAATTTTATCTGCGCTAAAATAATAATAATAATTTTATACAATTTATTTGCTAAATGCATAGAATTATTCTAAAAATAATGAAGCAAATATTGTGAAAGTGAAGAAAGGAATGAACTACTACGTCAGAAACGCCAAAAGAAAAATATTTGCCGTTTTTGACGTAGTAGTTTATTCGGGTTTTAATATTCCAACGCCAATTCTTCTGTTGTTAAAGAAAGGTGTTGTCGATAGAAAAAATTGAGTTTCAAGTGCTTTCAGAAAGAAACAAAATGCTAAGAGGTTTTATCAATAATTTTATTTTAATTAACGTACTATATGAATTAGAATCTTCTATCGAAGATATCCTTTTGGATTTTTATGATATTTACATATTTTAGAGTGTCTATCAGGCTCGTACTGGCCCACCATGCAATGAGGCAAATTGCCGATGCGCTGTGATGATTCGAAGAGGCTATCCTTTTTTCGAGAAATATTTTTATTCCTCATTTACAAACACCATACGTCACAGATATAAAAACACAAAAGAAACGTAAATACTTTTTTTCACATCATTTTAAAAGGTCGTTCCGGTCCACAAATAAAAATTGAGCGGGAATCTCAAGCCCGCCATCCACAGTTAGCGAATGCATCACACCTCACACCTCACACGGTCTCTAAAAAACATCTCTCCTTCGAACGAAAGTTCTTTTTCAGTGCAGGGTCAGTAGCGCCCTATAGTCAGCTTAAAGGTATTGACGGGTTCTTTTCAGAAACACTAATATTAAAAATCTACAAAAACTACCCCCCCCCCCTCCAGGGAAAAGTGATGCATCTACATTTACAACTTTTTTTTTTTTTAATTGACTATTACTGTTTTAAACAATTCCTTTTTATTCACAAAAATTCGTTAAAAAAATTCTCACTGTGCATATTTATGCGAAGTTCCGTACTATGTTGAAACAAATAAATAAATACAATAAAATAAATATATACGGAATGGCAGCGCTATCTATTGGGCGTTTGGTGTTTTGGAAGTAAGGCTGATAAACTACCCTAGGATCCTAGGCATAAGGAGGAGTGATTCCATATAGCACATGCCAACCTAGTCCTTTGGGAGTTTTCCGTGGTTTTCTTCGAAATTCGCATTAATACGAGCTAGAACCGCATACAAAGACCCCAATCAAAAAGCATCTTCCCTTATGCCCAAGTTCCTAGTGCAGACAATCGGCCTTAACCCGAATACAATGCCTGTAATTTATATCAAAATGTTTTTGCATTTGAATAAAACATAAGTACTTCAAAAAGGAATATAAAAAATTTATATTATTAATAACATATCACAGAAATAATACTGAAATGAAAATAAAACTGAATATGATATAAATAATATTGAAAGTGGAATAATTTGTTCTAGTACAAAAAATGTTTCTTGAAAGACAAAATTATTCATGAAAAGCTTTCAAGATTAAAACGAATTAATATTAATGATTCTCAGACAGATATATAGAAAAAATATGCTAATTTGAATAGTTAAAATCATTTAGAATTTGTTTTATGAATTACGATTATTCGAACCTCTATTAAAAGCCTACCTCTGTATAGGAGCAATATTTAAAGATATAGTGGATGGCCTTTTTAGAAAGATTTTACTGTATTCCATTTCTAATCAATAATTTTTGATATAACTGAAAATTTTGCACCCCACCAGTGGTCGAGAGGTTCTGCTGTCCAAGCTGGAAGACAGGAAGTGCCGGGTACGATCCCAATTAGCGCTCATCCATTTAGCCGTTCGGATTTTGTCATGGTTTTCTCCGAAACTCGCATAAATACGTACTATGAGCCCTTAGAAAAGATCCCCCCCCCCCCACACACACACTGAGGACATCTCCCTTAAAAAGAATTCCCTATTATAGACAGATGATCTTAAGCCGAATGAAATACCATAACTTTTATTGAAATATTTTCACATTTAAATAGAATATAAGTACGTCAAAAAGGAATAATAGTAATAGTAATAATAATAATAAAACACATTATCAATAACTCACGATAAAAATATTACTCTAAAAAATATGATCTCATTGGTATATGAAATATTATTTTTTTTTTTTTTTTTTTTTTTGAAAAACAAAATTATTCTTGAAAAGGTTTCAAAATTAAAACAAACTAATATCAATAATTATCAGAAAGCTGTATAGATAAATTATGCAAATAGTAATAGTTGAAATCATTATTTAAAGCCACAGTTTGTAGCCTTTTAGAGAGGTTTTATTGTATTTTGTTTTTAATGGATAACTTTTCATAACTGTAATTTTTATTAAAATATTTTCACAATTACATGACACATAGGTACTTTAAAAAATAAATAAATAAATAAATAAATAACCAAAACCTTTTTTTTTACTTATGTTTTTGTTAAATAATTTTAAAATAAAAACCTCATGACTAATATAGCATAAATTCTTTTATTACCTACTAGCAGGCACAGCCCGCTTCTCTGGTCCCTATTTTTAAATGAATCACTATAATGAATTCTCAAAATTGCATTAATTTTTATTAGGTGAAAAAAAAGAGAAACAAAATCTGATTAGGAAAAATGTCGCACCGGGTTCTCACTGCCTTCATTATAATTTTTTTAAATTAATAATATTATGCGAAAATACAGAATATCTTCACTTAACAAGATATTTCAATTTGTATTCTGCGTTAAAAACACAATTTTTAATATATTACTAGCGAGCTTCGCCCGCTAGCGGGTCAGTATTTTTAAATGAATCACTATAATGACTGAATTCTCAAAATCTCTCAATCACTATAATTAATGAATCACTAACAGTAACATTTAGTGTTAAGAAAAGAAAGTTTCAAAAAATCATTTCTGATTGGGTAAAAAGTCGGCCCGGATCCCCACTGCCTTCGGCAGCGCAGTGCCATGCGCGCTGCGCGCGCAGCGCGCACATGTAAAGGTATACGTGCGCTGCGCGCACATATTCCTTCTCAAGTCAAATTTTTATTCTTAAGAAAAGAAAATTAAAAAAATAATTTCTGATCGGGTACAAAGTCGGACCGGGTCCCCACTGCCTTCGACATCGCAGTCCCGTGCGCGCTGCGCGCGCACAAGTTACTGTATATGATGAGAAAATCCTTAGTTTATTTTATTCTCATCGCCTCCTAACTTTCCCTCATGCTTATAGACATAGCTATTTAATCATATTATATCATCTGTTCATGCTATGTTTAGTCATTTTATCATTTTTATAAAATAACTTATTTAATTTATTTAATAGATTATAAATTAAGACATACTTACTTCAGTTTCTTATTTTTCAGTTGTTTAAACTTTATTTTTATACTGTTAATTATCAATTACCGTTTTGTTTACATTAAAAACGATCTTTTCCATGCAACACCTTTCATTATCAATTTTGGACTGTTTTAATTTTTCTAACGATGTTTTTCCCACTAGATGGCGACATCGTAACTAAAGATCGATCGTCATTATGCAAATCTTAATTGTTTCTTTTTACACCTGCCAGGTGTTCGTTTGTGATTCGTCCGTTTGATCGATGACGATCTAAACGTCCTTATTTCATATATATAAATACCAGATCTTTTTAGTTCTGGGGTGTATTGTTGGTAGTTGGCATGGATTCTGTTATCTGATATAGTAATATGAAAAATTGACCGGCTGGTCCGGATCAAATTGATATTTTATTAAGTTTGAGTTATTAAGTTTTTCAAAATATGTTTGTTAAGTTTTATTAATGATTTAAAGTTATTGTATAATTAATTGATTTTATTAAACTACTAAAAATGATCATTTTATGAATTCAAGTTATGTTCATGAATGAATGTCTAGTTTTGAAGAAATAAAAGATATTTGATTTTGTATAAGACTTTCCTTCTTTCAAGTGGCAAGTATATCTTCTATTATGGTTTATTTCTCAGCAACACTTCCATTGCTGTTTCTACATTTCTGCTGATACATTTTAATAAAATACTGACTACAAGAGGTTATGGGCTATATTTTCCATAACTAGAAGATGATTTTCAGTATGTATTTATGAAGTAAACTATATATAATTTCAAGTTACAGAATTTTTATTTCAAGAGATTAATTTACAGCTTTAGTAAGAGTTTGTTTACAGTTGAAAATGTGTAGTTATGCATCTACTTTATTGAAATTAAGATTTATTTTGTCAAGTTTCATTGATTTGTCAAGTTTTCTTCATTTAAATTTTAGTTTATGCAGTTGAACTTTATTGTTTTAACAAGTTTTCTTCATTTAAATTTGAATTTTTACAATTGAACTGAATTATAATATGTACTCAGTTAAATTCTTCATAATTTTTTCTGCAATTGAACTTTATTGATTTACAGAATTGTTTTTTCCAACTGGATTTTTTGTTAAAATAGACTTGAAGTATGGCAATATTTAATCTTCTAAAGTAAATTACAGCAATAACTGATGGGATCAAGTTTTTTTTACAAGTTTTTTGTTTTTTTTTTTCATGAAAGATACTTGTTAATTTAAATGAGTAAAAAGGTTGAAACAGATGAAAATTTAGAAGAGTCGGGGGGGGGGGGCAAACAGAAAAAGAATTAAAGGTTAGTTTTCAAGGTGTTTCTTTGCCAGTTCAAAGTGTTTTATTTTCCAACATGGCTACCAACCAGATTGAGAAGCTGAATTCAAGAAATTTTTCAACATGGATCTCTGATATGCGTTACTTGTTAATGGAAAAGGGTCTATGGGAGATAATTGATGAAGATCAGAAAATTCCAGAGGTGTCTTCAACTGTTTCAGCTGAGAATGTTAAATTATTCACTTTACGTGCTAATCAAGTACTTTCTCTGATTTATCTCAATGTGGAGCCAGAATTTAAAAGAATCATTGATGACTGTAAGGAACCTACAGATGCTTGGAGCAGACTTCGGAAAAATTTTCATCCTGATACTAGAGCTCACCATTTAACTTTATTTACAGAATTAATGGAAGCCAGGATTAGACATGGAGAGTCTATAAATTTATTTGCCTCCCGACTTAAGAAAATTTACCTTGATTTAAAACAAATTGATGACAATTTTTCACAGAATTATTTATGCTATCAGTTTTTGAGATACTTGCCATCAGTTTATGATAATATTATCCAGTTGTTGTTGAGTAAATCTGATGAAGATTTTCAATTTGAAAAAATTCTGGATAGTGTTATTGCTGAAGAAACTAGAATGAGGCTTCGGGATAAGGACAGTGTTAAAAATGTAAATTTATCAAGTTTTTCTAAGTCTAATATAAGACAGCCTACTAAAAACAGATTCAAGGATAGAAGTTGTTGGCCATGTGGAAAACTGGGTCACTTGAGGTCGAGATGTTATTCTAAGAAGAACTCTGTGTCTCCTCAACGTTTTTCTCCCTCACGAAGAAATGATCATCGCTCTAGGTTTAACAGTCCATCTTCAGTTTCAAGTGAATGTAGTACTGGTGCCACTTCTTCTAGTTCAGATGCTTCTCCTTTGCCATCTTATAGAGAGTCCAGATCAGTTGGAAGGAATCCCCATGGTCGAGGACATTTCTCGAGTTCCAAAAAGGCTGCCAGATCACCGTCGGATAGTTCACGTAAGTTGAATTTATTTGTTTCCCATTCAAGTGTAAGCAATGTTGTAAAATCAAGCGATTGGCTATTTGACAGTGGGGCGAGCCATCATTTTTGCAACAATAGGACTTTATTTTCTAAATTTGAGACTTTAAATGACGAAATGTCCGTGGCTGTGAAGGATGTTTTATTCCCTATTCAGGGTAAAGGGGAAGTCAAGCTAAGATTTGGTCAAAGAGTTTTCACTTTATGTAACGTAATGTATTCAGATCAATTAAGTAGAAATCTTGTGTCTGGACCACAATTAAATTTGAAGGGTTTATCTTTTTATGGTGGTCAAGGCGAGGTGAAAATATACCGGGGGGATGAGTACCTGTTTAGTGCTTATCTTAAAGATAGAACTTATAAACTTTATCCTAAAATCCCTGATTCCCGTAAAAAGTCTGTTAAATTTGAAGTGTTGTCTGCCAATGCTAGAAGTCGAATGATGCATTGACATCGCAGATTTGGCCATATTAGTCAATCTTTAGTAGCTCATACTAGTCGCAGACAAGGTGTACGGGGATTACCAGGCTTAAGGGAATCTGATTTCATTTGTGAATTTTGTAAGTTAGGAAAGTTTAGAAGTGTATCTCATAAACCTAGTAAAAATATCAGGTCAAATCATCCACTAGAGCTCCTGTATGCTGATGTTTGGGGACCGTGTAGAAATGAGGGACGAAATGGCGAAAAATACTTTCTCTCAATCATTGATGATTTCTCTCGCCGGGTTTCTGTCTATCCTTTAAGAATGAAGTCTGAAGTTTTTGATGTGGTGAAAAACCATATTATTAAAGCTGAGACTTTCTTGGGAAGAAAGGTTAAATCCTTTAGGTCAGACAATGGTGGAGAATTTGCTAATCAATCTTTTGTTAACTTTTTTAGTGAGAAAGGTATTCGTCATGAGTTTACAAACGTCTATACTCCCCAACAAAACGGCGTTGCAGAACGGTTCATGTCTACCGCAGCTGATGGTATTCGTACATTGTTAATTGAAAGTAACTTGGATCCTAGTTTTTGGCCTGAAGCTCTTAAATATTTTGTTTATACTTGGAATCGTGTTTGTCCCAAACTTTTGAAGAAAACCCCTTTTGAGTTATATGGTGGAAGAAAACCTTCTGTTCGACACTTAAGGCCCTTTGGTACGGTTACTTATGTTGGTGTGCCAAAGCAAAGGCGATTTAAACTTGAAGCAAAAGCCCGTAAGGGTTATTTAGTAGGTTACGCTTTCAAAACGAAGGGGTATAGAATTTGGATTCCAGAGACTAATGAAATTATTGAATCTGGTAATGTCAATTTTGATGAATCGTGTTGTGGTTTAGGTCGCAGTGGAGCTGCACTGGGCACCGATGATTATGCCCTTTTCTCTCCTAGTGTTGAGCAAAGTCTGGAGGACGTTGTTGAAGTTGTACCTGTGGCCATCCCAGGTCCTTCCAACAGTACCCCGGATTCTCAACCTAGTGGAGTGGGGAGTAAAGATTCTGTGTCTAGCAATAATCAGTCTACTATTACCCATCTTAAGGAAGTTAGTTGGACTAGGAAGCCTGTTGTTCGTCGTACTGGTAATCGTACTGACATTTATTTTTATGAATTAGGCAAAACTAAACGTCTTAGATCACTTCATGATGTTGAAAATTATTGTAGAGAAAATAAATTGATGTTTAATCCTGATTTATTTGATTTTAGTGGTTCAAATCCTTATTCTGGCATTCTTCCGATTCCAAGTAATTCATCAGATTTTTCAGATAGTGACGATAGTGACAGTGAGAGTGATTCAGTTGTTTCGAGTTTAGTTCACCCTTCAGCATGACTAGATCGGGAAGAGACTCCCAGGACTTTTAAACAGGCATGTAATTCCAGGCAGAGTCAGGTTTGGTGGAGTGCAATGAAACAGGAAATGAAGGTTATGCAAGAACGTGGAGTTTGGCATTTGACTGAACTACCTAATCATGTCACTCCTGTTGGTTGCCGGTGGGTTTACACAATAAAAAGGTATGAGTTTGGACAGATAGTTAGACATAAGGCTCGCCTTGTGGCCCAGGGATTTAAACAGGTTAAAGGTGAATCCTATGAAGAAACATTTAGTCCTGTTGTAAATTTTGGTGTTATCCGGTTCTTTTTCTCCCTTCTTGTTTCATGTTGTGGGTGGTCGCATATTCAGTGTGACGTCACCTGTGCTTACCTGTATGCACCACTAAGTGAGGACGTGTATATGCTACAACCTCCTGGATTTTTTGAACCTGGTAAAGAGACTTTGTATTGCAAACTGGACCGGGCTCTGTATGGATTACATCAAAGTGGGAGAGAATGGTTTTATGAAATACATCATGTTTTAATTAAAATTGGATTTAGAAAATTATCATCTTGTAATTGTGTTTATCTTTATGGGACAGATGTTGTACTTCTTCTTTATGTTGATGATATCGTAATTTTTGGAAAACATAAGAAATTTATTGATAAAGTTTTAGTTTTATTAAAGTCAAATTTTGATATAAAAGAATTGGGGAGAACGAGAAAATTATTAGGGGTTGAGTTTGAGGATACTCCATCTGGAGTAGTAATTCACCAATCCAATTACATTAATGATGTTTGTAAAAGATTTTCTAAGTTTAAAATTCCGCATTCTTCTTTACCTATCAGTAAAGGTACTGTGTTTCCAAAATCTCATTGTCCTACATCTAGTCAAGATATAACTGAAATGTCTCATTTACCGTATCGTAGTGTTTTGGGATGTCTTTCTTTTTTAGCTGGTCGTACTCGTCCTGATATAGCCTACTCTGTTAATGTCCTGAGTCAATTTCAATCAAATCCTGGTTTGTTCCATTGGGATGGTTTATTGAGATTATTGGGCTATGTAAAATCAACTTCTCATTACAAACTTAAACTTTCTTGTAAATCTAATGATTTAGTAATTTTCTCCGATGCAGATTTCGCAGCTAACCGTGACGATCGGACCTCAATTGGCGGTCAAATAGTTTTGCTTGATAAGTCTCCGGTCGACTGGCGTACTTTTAAAGAAAAATGTGTTAGTTTGTCGACCATGGAATCTGAATTTATCGCAATGACTGAGGCTGTAAAGAATTTGGTTTGGTTTGATCGGATACGTCGTGAATGTGCTGAGGAATGTATTTTTTCTAATTTAGATAATGATGCTGTAATGAGAGTTGATAATCAAGCTGCTATAGATTTCATAAAATCACCAGTGGAAAATTATAAAACTAAGCATATTGACGTTAAATTATTTTTTATTAGAGATCTTTTAAATAATGGTGAATTTTCTGTTTCTTATGTACGTAGTAAATCAAACCTTGCGGATATTTTCACCAAGCCTTTGACAAAAAATGAACTTTTGAATTTTGTAAATTTAATATTTATAACATAATTTTTCTCTTGTACATATATGAATTTTGTATGTCATTTTTCTTATAGATAATTTGAGTACATTTATATATATATATATTTTTTTTTTGTCCAGTACATTGTTTTAAATTAGAAATTGTTTAAATATTTACATTGTTTTAAAATTTGGATTGCACATTGTTCTAATCTAGTGTTTCAACTTCATACTTATGGACTTTTTGATTAGTTAAAATTGCTGATTTGTACATATTTATTATAACAGTTTGTCCCAGCTTTTTTTTTTTTTTTTTTTTTTTACTTATGTAATTATTTTAGTACTTTTGATTTAAGCAAGTTTTTTTTTTTTAGTACTTTAAATTTATTTTACTTCATTTAGTATTCTTTTAAAAATTAATTTGGTAGACAATTTAATTCCCGTCTATGTATGGGAATGGTGCTTTTGGTGGCTATTTACGATGATTCGAACAGCCTATAGTACCGTCTCGGATAGGTGACCTTGACCGGTAAATTGTCAGAGAATCATTTGGGAATAGTTTTCTGGGAGTTACCACCATATGTAGGCCTTTGCGCGGGCATGTTATTTTTATTTTTGTAAGTCCCAATTTTTGAATTTTGGCAATGTCACTAGGTCCCGTCTACCATAATTAAAATTTGTTCTGTTTATATCTTTTATGTGTATTATAATTTCTTTTCTTTTCTAGGCATCTAGAAACCTCATTTCATGTGGAACGTATGCTTTCCGTGCTTTTTCCATGTTTGTTAATGAAATTTTAAAATGAAACAAATTTTTCTTGGACTTGTTTTCTGAAATGGAAGGAATTGTGTTTTTTTTTTTGTTAGCCTCTTATCTAGGATATTCTAGACTCTGTTCTAGATTGGAGTAGTTAGAATTTTTTTTTTTTTTTTTTTAATTGATGGAGTTTTAAGACTTAAGATAGAAAAATTTGAAATTTTCTTTGGAGAAAGATGCTTTAAGAATTTTTGAAGTTGGATTTGTTACAACTTAATTGTTGTCTTTGTGTTAAATTTAACTATTAATTTTTATGTTATTGAGATGTTTGACTGCATTAGTTTGAAATTTGATTTTTCATCTTGTTTAAGATGTTGGGTAATAGGTCAATGCTGATTTTTCCTTCTTAAGGAGTCATGCATTTTTTATGAGGCAATGAGAGGGGGGGCATTTGATGAGAAAATCCTTAAATTATTTTATTCTCATCGCCTCCTAACTTTTCCTCATACTTATAGACATAGCTATTTAATCATATTATATCATCTGTTCATGCTATGTTTAGTCATTTTATCATTTTTATAAAATAACTTATTTAATTTATTTAATAGATTATAAATTAAGACATACTTACTTCAGTTCCTTATTTTTCAGTTGTTTAAACTTTATTTTTATACTGTTAATTATCAATTACCGTTTTGTTTACATTAAAAACGATCTTTTCCATGCAACACCTTTCATTATCAATTTTGGACTGTTTTAATTTTTCTAACGATGTTTTTCCCACTAGATGGCGACATCGTAGCTAAAGATCGATCGTCATTATGCAAATCTTAATTGTTTCTTTTTACACCTGCCAGGTGTTCGTTTGTGATTCGTCCGTTTGATCGATGACGATCTAAACGTCCTTATTTCATATATATAAATACCAGATCTTTTTAGTTCTGGGGTGTATTGTTGGTAGTTGGCATGGATTCTGTTATCTGATATCGTAATATGAAAAATTGACCGGCTAGTCCGGATCAAATTGATATTTTATTAAGTTTGAGTTATTAAGTCTTTCAAAATATGTTTGTTAAGTTTTATTAATGATTTAAAGTTATTGTATAATTAATTGATTTTATTAAACTACTAAAAATGATCATTTTATGAATTCAAGTTATGTTCATGAATGAATGTCTAGTTTTGAAGAAATAAAAGATATTTGATTTTGTATAAGACTTTCCTTCTTTCAAGTGGCAAGTATATCTTCTATTATGGTTTATTTCTCAGCAACACTTCCATTGCTGTTTCTACATTTCTGCTGATACATTTTAATAAAATACTGACTACAGTATACACGCGTTGCGCGCGCCTATTCCTTCCCTGACCCTTCGTGCCTGAAAAAAAAAATCTGATCGGGTAAAAGCTCCCACCGGGTCCCCACTGCCTCCGGCAGCGCAGACCCATGCACGCTGCGCGCGCACGTGTGAAGGTATACGTGCGCTGCGCGCACATATTCCTTCTCAAGTCAAAATATTATTCTTAAGAAAATTTAAAAAATCATTTCTCATCGGGTACAAAATCGGACCGGGTCCCCACTGCCTTCGGCAGAGCAGTCCCGTGCGTTCTGCGCGCGCACAAGTTAGGAAATACGCGCGCGGTGCACGCCTATTTCTTCCCCCACCCTTTCATGCCCTCTTAATTAACCTACGTATACCAATTTTGAACGATCTAACTCAATTGGCTGAAATGCAAAAGAAAACGTAATCAGGACACCTCAAAACGTGTAAATCTGGTGAAAACTTTCGATAATATAGAAGTACTTTAAAATATCTTTCGAATGATGTATTAAAAATAATTTAATCATAATTAGAAATTAAAATATTGAAATTTTAAAATATTACAGCGCCATCTGTCGGTAGAAATTTCTGTAATCCACTGTTCGATTCCAAATCAAAAAAGCTTTCTAATGATGTATTACTTATGAAATTATTTTAATTAGTAGCTGAGATACAAAAGAAAACTAATTCAGGACACCTCAAAACGTGTAAATCTGGTGAAAACTTTTAATAATATAAAAGAACTTTAAAATATCTTTCGAATGATGTATTAAAAAAAATTTAATGATAATTAAAAATTTAAATATTGAAATTTGAAAATATTAGAGCGCCATAAAAGAAAACTGATTCAGGAGACCTCAAAACGTGTAAATCTGGTGAAAACCTTCGATAATTTAAAAGAACTTTAAAATATCTTTCGAATGATGAATTAAAAATAATTTAATCATAATTAGAAATAGAAATATTGAAATTTGAAAATATTAAAGCGCCATAAAAGAAAACTCATTCTTGCAATTTTTAATCGCAGTTCCAAAACACGTGACCTCATTAAATACCAGCTCATGTTTCTCTTTCCGTTCAAGGTTTTTTTTTTCTTTTTTTCGCTTTCCATCAGACACCGTTCTTTTCCATGAAATGGTTGCCGTGGAAACGCCAACGAACACATTTTACAATCTGATGCAATGAAGGTCGTCTTATTCAAATGAATGCTTCAATGGCTAAAATTAAAAAAATTATAACTCATTCAGTTTTTGAAATTTTCTCTCAATCTTTTGGGAATTAAATTATGAAAGCGAGATCTATACACACACACACAAAAAAAAAAAAAAAAAAAAGAAATGATTTATCTCTAAATGCTTTTGAGTTATAAAATGTTTTGCAAAAAAATCGATGTTTCGTAAAATCTAAAAATATGGATCGCTAATCCGTATTTTGTAAAAATGTTTATATGGTTCGAAAGAGGATTAAATGGCCTTTCTTTATATACCAGCTGTTAAGAAAGGGAAGGGTTACTCGGTCGTACAGGGCGTTTCAAAAAAGACGACCGCGAAAAAGAGAAATTTTCGACCTTTTTTAAAAATATAAATTTAAAAAAAAAAAAAAATTGTACCGTAAGAATCGGTAATAAATGCTCTTTCTCGTAGTACAGGTGTATTTTCGATATCTCCAACGGAACGACAGCGATGGGTTTAGAAAAACCTACGAAATTTCCTCTTTCTGCTTTTTCTTTTAAGGTAAGCAGTCGCGGGCGAAAATGAGGATCGCGTGCCATTTTGAATCGATTTTTCGTTAGACAATGGTCGACATTTTAATTAATATCTCCGCTAATTAGGGTCGCATCGTTTAGCAAATTAGATAACCCAGATCTGCGATAAATTCTCCGTCCGACGGTACCTGTTCGAAGTCCGTGCGACCGTTAGCGGCGGAGTTTTTGCTGTTTCAAGCCGTTTCTCACAGACAGACACACACACACACACACACACACACACACACACACACACGTACAGATTTTAATAGTATAAGGAGACTAGCTGGCTTCGCCCACTAGCGGGTCAGTATTTTCAAATGAATCACTAAAATTAATGAATCACTAACAGTAACTTTTAGTGTTCAGAAAAGAAATTTAAAAAAAAAAAAATTTGTGATTGGGTAAAAAGTCGGCCCGGGTCCCCACTGCCTTCGGCAGTGCAGTCCCGTGCGCGCTGCGCGCACGTATTCCTTCCCTCACCCTTTGTGGCTTCTAAAAAAAAAAATCGGATCGGGTAAAAACTCCCATCGGGTCCCCACTGCCTCCGGCAGCGCAGACCCGTGCGCGCTGCGCACGCACGTGTGAAGGTATACGTGCGCTGCGCGCACATATTGCTTCTCAAGTCAAAATTTTATTCTTAAGATAATTTAAAAAATCATTTCTCATCGGGTAAAAATTCGGACCGGGTCCCCACTGCCTTCCGCAGCGAATTCCCGTGCGCGCTGCGCGCGCGTTTTCCTTCCCTGACCCTTCGTGCCTGAAAAAAAAAAATCTGATCGGGAAAAAACTCCCACCGGGTCCCCACAGCCTCCGGCAGCGCAGACCCATGCGCGCTGCGCGCGCACATATTCCTTCTCAAGTCAAAATTTTATTCTTAAGAAAATTAAAAAAATCATTTCTCATCGGGTACAAATTCGGACCGGGTCCCCACTGCCTTCGGCACGCAGTCCCGTGCGTTCTGCGCGCGCTCAAGTTAGGGGATACGCGCGTGGTGCACGCCTATTTCTTCCCCTACCCTTTCATGCCCTCTTAATTAACCTACGTATACCAATTTTGAACGATCTAACTCAGTTGGCTGATATGCAAAAGAAAACGTAATCAGGACACCTCAAAACGTGTAAATCTGGTGAAAACTTTCGATAATATAAAAGTACTTTAAAATATCTTTCGAATGATGTATTAAAAATAATTTAATCATAATTAGAAATTAAAATATTGAAATTTTAAAATATTACAGCGCCATCTGTCGGTAGAAATTTCTGTAATCCACTGTTCGATTCCAAATCAAAAAAGCTTTCTAATGATGTATTACTTATGAAATTATTTTAATTAGTAGCTGAGATACAAAAGAAAACTAATTCAGGACACTTCAAAATGTGTAAATCTGGTGAAAACTTTCAATAATATAAAAGAACTTTAAAATATCTTTCGAATGATGTATTAAAAAAAATTTAATGATAATTAGAAATTTAAATATTGAAATTTGAAAATATTAGAGCGCCATAAAAGAAAACTGATTCAGGAGACCTCAAAACGTGTAAATCTGATGAAAACCTTCGATAATTTAAAAGAACTTTAAAATATCTTTCGAATGATGAATTAAAAATAATTTAATCATAATTAGAAATAGAAATATTGAAATTTGAAAATATTACAGTGCCATAAAAGAAAACTCATTCTTGCAATTTTTAGTCGCAGTTCCAAAACACGTGACCTCATTAAATACCAGCTCATGTTTCTCTTTCCGTTCAAGTTTTTTTTTTTTTTTTTTTTTTTTTTTTTTTTTTTTCGCTTTCCACCAGACACCGTTCTTTTCCATGAAATGGTTGCCGTAGAAACGCCAACGAACACATTTTACGATCTGATGCAATGAAGGTCGTCTTATTCAAATGAATGCTTCAATGGCTAAAATTAAAAAAATTATAACTCATTCAGTTTTTGAAATTTTCTCTCAATCTTTTGGGAATTAACGTATGAAAGCGAGATCTATATACAAAAAAAAAAAAAAAAAAAAAAAAAAAAAAAAAAAGAAATGATTTATCTCTAAACGCTTTTGAGTTATAAAATGTTTTGCGAAAAAATCGATGTTTCGTAAAATCTAAAAATATGGATGTTTTGGTTTCGGTTTGTAAAATCTAGGAATGCCGGGTATAATAATGCTTCAATCTGATTGGTTGGCGACTTGTTGGCACCCGACCCGAACTCGACATGTGAATTTTATATCAACCCGAACCCGACAAATTTTTTTTCATCAACCTGAAAACCGACCCGAACCCGCTGTCTTTACACCCGAACCCGACTTCTTTTACCTGAACCAGACCCGAAACCCGAAAACTAAATGAAAATTACTTATAAAATAAGGTAAATTTTCATTGTCACACAGTTGGTAAATTATATTAAAAATTCTTTAAAATGTAATTACTAATTGTTTAAGTTAAAAATTTAAAAATCTCAAAAATAGATCAATAATAATTTTTAATTATTTATGTGAGTTGTGAACTTCAAGAGTAAATTAGTATGTTGCGGCCACCACAATACTTTCTTCTATATGTTCCTATATTTTACTAAGTGCAAATAATTTATAAAAAATATTATTTTTTAAATTATCTAGCAGTATAAATTCAAACAATTTTTATCTTAGAGAAAACTAACACTAAATATCCAAAGTGGGACAGTTTTATTGTCTATAATTAGCATCTTAAAGATTTCGTTTTTATAATGGTTATCTCACATATCATATTGCGTACAGTTATATGCCATAAAAGTTGAGATATAGCCTTCCCATTCTCGAGGAAAATTGTAGTATAGTAGCTCCACCTATTGACCGATTAGCATCCAAATTGATTCAGCATAATGTCTCAAAATGGCTTTCTCACATATCAAGTTTTGCTTGATTATACGCAATAGAACCTGGGATATAGCCTGCCCTGAAATTGTGGAAATCGCTGTATAGCAGCGCTACCTGTTGAGCAGTTGACACCAAAAGTTTGCAGACACTAATTTAGGTCAAGGTGCATCTAAATATAAATTTATATGCACTTTTATGCAGTAGTTCATGAGATATAGCCTTCCCAAAAACTGCGGAAATCGTTATATAGCAGTGCCATCTGTTGGCCGAAAAGAATTCAAATTGAATCAGCATAATGTCTCATAATGGCCTTCTCATATATCAAGTTTTGTTTCATTGTACACAATAGAACCTGAGATAATGGAAATCCCTTAAATTATGGAAATCGCTATATAGCAGCGCAACCTGTTGATCAGTTGTCACTAAAAGTTGATAAGCACTAATTTAGGTTAAGGTTCTTCTACATATAAATTTATATGCAATTCTGAGCAGCAGTTCCGGAGATAAGGAAAGGACACATGACATCACTCACAATCCAGTTATGGGTAGAGTGTTACAAAACATTGGTACTTTTTTCCACCAATAGAGATTGATCTTTTGCCACTCGAGAGTGGTAAAGATTGATTGACGCTGACGGAGCGTTTGTTTGTAAACATGCCTGTACGGGCATTTGTTACAGTTTGATGTAATAAGTTGCGCACGATCCTGTGTAGAGGCTGCGCCCTCTGTGTTCGAGTCAGTGTATGAGTAGACACGAGAGTGTAAAGAGGGATCCACGAGCGAGATCCCACTCTGAGTTAGTGTTTTAAAATAAAATTGAGTATACAGTCCATTTTAGTTTAATTTGTACCTCCACACACGACACCAGTGCCTACGAGAAATGTAACATACTGGTCCGTCGAGCCGGAGAATGGAGGTACTGTGAAATTAAAGTTCGGAACGAGAACGAGTACCGAATGAAATCGAGTAAGTGATTAACACTTTTTAACTGTGTACTTGAGAAAATAAACTTAATTAGAGATGTACTTTAATTGATAAACTATGTTTAAAAACTGTAAAAAAGATGATCTGAGGCTAATAGCCTCCGAATTAAGAGAAACAGTAACAGATAATTTACTAGTTGCTGACTTAATTGAGCTAATTAAAAATAATAAACATTACAAAACTGATATTGATTTTTTAAAAGAGTTTATAAATACTACGATTGAAGATCGTAAAACTAAAGAACTTAATTCTGCTAATTCAATTAACTTAGAACAAATTAAATTAGAGAGAGTGAAAGCAGAACTAGAGTTAGCACGGTTACGTGCAGAAACACAAACTGAAATCCAAAGTGAGATTGATCATGAAATTCATAATCCTTTAGATTCATTAGTGAAAAGTGTAAGAATTCTGATTGTGAAAGTGCCTACTAGGCCGGAAGGCTGGGCCTTCTTCTTCTCTTCATTAGAAAGAGCATTTGTAGCTAAAACTGTTCCAGAAAAGTACAAGTCAGAAATTCTTCTAAATTTGTTAGGAGAAAGAGCATGTAATGTTATTACATACATTAAAGAAGATGAATTAAATAATTACGAAAAAGTTAAATCGATCATTTTGAGAGAATACCAACCTATGCCTCAAGCTTGCTTAGAACAGTTTAAAAAGGCAACACGCCAGGAAAACGAAACATGTGTGCAATTTACTTCTCGTTTAATCACGAATTGGGAATATTATTTGAATTTGAGAAAAGTATCAGATTTTAAATCATTAAATGATTTAATTATATCCGATAAAATAATCAGTACCCTTGATAAAGAAGTAGCTGCTCACATTTCAGTTCGGCAAGCTGAGAATTGGTTTAGTCCCTGTGAATTAGCAAAAGAAATTGATCTATATAACACATCACGAGGAAAATCTCTTAAGAATAACTATAGTTTTAAACAAAAGCATTATGAGTCAAAAGTATTCTTAACAGTTGTTAAACGGTTAAAATGTGTCTTGTGTAAAACAAATCACCCCTTGCACTTATGCGCTGTGTATAAGAATTTATCTGTAGCTGACAGAATAGAAATAATTAAGAAGAATAATTATTGCTTTAATTGCCTGTCATCTAAACATGTAGTTAAAAACTGTACTTCTAAATTATCCTGCTCAATATGTAACAAAAGACACCATCTGTCAATTCATTATGAAACAAAAAAAGAAAACCGTCAAATAGATGCGAATCAGTCGCTTACTGGCGTCATCCCCCCCCCCTGTCTGCAACGGCGCAAGAATTATTCCCACCGACAGAAAGTAATTTATTAGTAGCATCGAGCATAAACAAAACAAAAACGGTTCTATTAAGCACAGCTGTTTGTTGTATTGATGACTTTTTTGGAATATCACACCCGATTAAAACATTATTAGATGTAGGAAGTACTTCGTGTTTCTTAACCAAAGAGTGTGCTGATATGTTAAAATTAAAAAAAGAAAAAGTGAATATCGTAATTTCAGGTTTAAATGACGCGTTATTTACAATTCGATTAAAAGTGTCTGCATGCATTTCGAATGAAGATAAAAGCTATATAAAAAACTTAGACTTTTCTATTGTGCCAAAAATAACACAAGACTTAGTCCCTGCGCAAAAAAACGAAATACATATGAATAAAATTTCTAATTTAAAACTAGCTGATGTAAATTTTAATTATCCACAAAAATTGCAAATGCTTCTCTCAGCAGAAGTTTTTCATGAATTATTAAAACCAGGACAATTGAAAATTCAGGTCTAATTTTACAGAATTTTGTATTTGGGTTTATAGTGTCAGGAAGTATAATAAGTGAGAGAGAAAGATTTGAACACTGTGGGTTAATAAACAATACAAATGATTTAGAAGTAACAATGCGTAAATTCTGGGAAATTGAATCAATTGAAAAAGAAACAGTAAAAAGTAAAGAAACTACTTTATGTGATGAACATTTTCAAAATACTCATAGAAGAGATAAATCCGGAAAATACATTGTCAGTGTGCCCTTAAAACAAGATCCGTTATGTTTAGGAGAATCAAAAGATATAGCCCTAAGAAAATTAAATGCCTTATGGAAAAGATTGAGTCCAATTATTTAAATTTATACAAAGATTTTTTAAAGGAGTATGAGGAAATGGGACATATGTACGAAGTGTCGGAGAAAGAAAATGAGAAAGGATCTTACTTTATACCACACTTCGGAGAATATAAACCGGAAAGAAATTCAACAAAACTTAGAGTTCTTTTTAATGCATTTAGACCCACAACAAAAGGGAATTCGCTAAACTCATTACAGTGTAATGGCGGTATAATTCAAGATCATATTTTTACCTTAATGACCAGATTTAGAAAACACATATTTGCTTTTACTGCCGATGTACAAATAATGTTTCGGATGATCTTGATAACACCAGAGCAAAGAAAGCTTCAACGAATACTTTGGAAAACAGAAATTGATGAACCAGTAAAAATATATGAGTTAGCTACTGTCACATACGGGACAGTAAGTGCTCCATATTTAGCTATGCGTACACTACACCAATTAGCATTAGACGAATTAAAAAATTTCCCTTTAGCTGCTCCAATAGTAATGTAAGATTTATACATGGACGATGTGTTGTCGGGTTCTGACACATTAAGTAATACTAAAGAGTTACAACATGAATTATGCGAGATCTTCAAAAGGGGAGGTATGCACCTTCATAAATGGTGTAGTAATTCAAATGAATTAAAAAATAATGAGGATTCAAGTTATGCATTTTTGAAAAGTGAAGTTACAAATACATTAGGAGTTCGTTGGAATCCCAAAGAAGACCACTTTGAGTTTAAGGTAACACTCGAGCCACTAACTGTACAAACGAAGAGAAGCGTACTATCTACAATAGCACATATTTTTGACCACTGGGTTTATTAGGCCCCATCATTTCCAATTTAAAAAATTTTATGCAAAAATTGTGGTTATTAAGGATCGAATGGAATGACCCTTTACAAGTTAGCACTCAAAAAGAGTGGAATCGTTTAACTAAATGTCGACATGTAATAAATGATATAAAGATAGACAGATGCATAGTTACAGAAGATTCGGTAGCTGTAGAATTGCATGGATTTGCTGATAGCTCAGAATTAGCCTATGGAGCAGTTGTTTATGCCAAATCAATCAATAGGAAAGCAGAATTTAAAATAAAAATGATTGCCAGTAAATCCAGAGTTGCGCCCAAAAAAAGGTTACTATTCCGCTCTTAGAATTGTGTGCTGCAGTTCTTCTAGTGAAACTAATGAAACTAGTATGTTGTGGCCACCACAAGACTTTCTTCTATATTTTCCTATACATATTCAATCAGTAACAATATTAAAAAAAAAAAAAAAAAAAAAAACGATTTTTTTCTAAGGTTTTTTTTGTTTTTTTTTGTTAAAAGTAATACATATTCAACCAGTAACAATATATAAAAAAAAAAAAAAAAAAGAAAGAAAATACGATTTTTTTTCTAAGTTTTTTCTTTTTGTTGTTAAAAGTAGAAAAAATCGATAACTTTGTTTTAAATTATCACAGATTTATAGTTCAACCATTCGTTTTAAAGGTATTGACGAGATCTTTCGAAAGATACCCATCTTGAAAAATTACCCCCCCCCGGGGGGGTACTTCCCCCTCAGGGGGGAAGCGATGCCCCCACATGCACAGAAATTTTTTCCTAGTTAACTATTACTATTATCAATAACTCATATTAATTTTACAATCACAAGTTAAAAATAACTCTCATTATGTACATTTATACGAAATTTTGTCCTATATACTGCCATGTTAAAAATTTAGAAAAAATGCGATCACAGCGCCACCTGTTGAGCTATCGATCCCCAAATGTAATCAGCACCACTTAATGTCGGGGACCAACTAAATACCAAGTTTGGTTAAATTTCGTTAAAAAAAAAAAATTACGATTTTTTTTTTCTAAGTTTTTTTTCGTTAAAAGTAAAAAAATCGATAACTTTGATTCAAATTGTCACATTTTATAGTTCAACCATTCGTTTTAAAGGTATTGACGAGATCTTTCGAAAGATACCCATCGTGAAAATTTACCCCCCCCCCCGGCGGGGGGGGTTACTTCCCCCCAGGGGGGGGAACCGGTGCCCCCACATGCACAAAATTTTTTTCGTAGTTAACTACTACTATTATCAATAATTCATATTAATTTTACAATCACAAGTTTAAAATAACGCTCATTATGTACATTTATACGAAATTTTGTCCTATACTGCCATGTTAAAAGTTTACATAAAATGCGATCACAGCGCCATCTGCTGGGCGATTGATCCCAAAATCTAATCAGACCCTTTCCATGCCAGGGTCCAACTATACACCAAGTTTGGTTGAATTTCATTCATCGGTTCGTGAGATACGGTGAAAAATACGAAATTTTGCGATCACAGCGCCACCTGCTGGACGATTGATTCCCAAATCTAATCAGCACCATACCCCGTCAGGTTCCAACTATATACCAAGTTTGGTTGAATTTCATTCATTGGTTCGTGAGATACGGTGAAAAATACGAAAATTTGCCCTATACTGCCATGTTAAAATTTTACATAAAATGCGATCACAGTGCCACCTGCTGGGCTATTGATCCCCAAATCTAATCAGCACAATGCTAGCCAGGGTCCAACTATATACCGAGTTTGGTTGAATTTCATTCATTTGTTCGTGAGATACGGTGAAAAAACGAAACCACAGACAGACACACAGACACACAGACAGACATTTTTTAAAAACTATCAATTCGTGTTCAGGTTCAGGACATCCCAAAACGTGTAGATCCGTCAAAAAACGGAGGTCGAAAATTTTCGCGAATCCAATACTTTCTCTATATTACATATAGAAGAAAGTAAAAAGAGCAAATCGCACTAAAGCTTAACGTAACATCCCTTTATTTCTGGAGTGATTCTATGATAATTTTATGTTGGATACGGAAAGAGGCTCACCAGCTTAAAACCTTCGTAGCAAATAGAGTAACAACTATTCAAGAGATGTCAGATGTGCATCAATGGAGATATGTGCAATCCCAGAACAACCCAGCTGATTTGTTATCCAGAGGTGTAGACCCAAATAAATTAGTATAGTGGGATTTATGGTTCAACGACCCAAAATTCTTGACTATGCCAGAATATCCCAAAAAAGAAATTCCAGTGTCTGTGATTGTAAATGACTATGAAAAAGAACTTAAATCTAAAGTAGAACATTTAAATGAAAGAACATTTATCAGTACAAATACTACTTTTTTATCTGCTTTCTTACTATTAGTAACAATTATCCTAAACTTGTCCGTGTTCTTAGTTTTATTTACAGGTTCATAAGCAATTGTAAAAATAAAATTAAACAAAAAGGTCCTTTGAATATTAAAGAGATAGAGACCGCTGAAAAGGTCTTGATAAAAATGTTACAAGAAGAAGAGTTTAGAAAAGAAATAGTGTCTCTGAAAAATTCAGGTACATTAAGTCCTAGAGGTCAGGTAAGCAATTTGCATCTTTTTATTGACAGAGAAGGCCTGCTAAGAGTAGGAGGGAGACTTGGAAATACTGATTTAAATTATGATAAGAAAATTCCAATTCTTCTTCCATCTAAACATAAATTAACTGAGTTAATTGTTGTCTCTTATCATAAAAAAATTTTGCATGCTGGGCCTAATTCTCTATTGTATTATTTGAGGGAAAAGTTTTGGATTACAAATGGTAGAAGTTTATGTAGAAAAGTTGTGCATAAATGTATTAAATGCTTTAGGGTTAATCCAAATTCAGCACAACAAATATGGACAATATTCCTGTGACGTCACAGTAGGTAAAATCGCCGAACACGTGGCCAATATTTTGTAAACAAACTAGATTCAAGATGCCATTTTATTGTTACGCATAACATTTTCCTAAATATTTCTGCAGTGAAACTTAATAATGATGTTCAAACAAGAACAAAAGAGAAATGTAAACAACTGAATCGAATGATAAAGTTAAGACTATTCCAAATAGTAAAATTGCAGAACATTTTACGTATAGACACACACACACATATATATAATGAATAAAGATTAATAAGAACATTTTATACACACACACATATATATATATAGACATCAAAGCTTAAATAATTAGAATTTCAATCACCTTAATAAAGGAATTTAATAAATGGAACATCCGTTTAAATTTGTTAACATCGCCACAGTTCACATGGCAACTTTTAATATTACATATGTTGATTAATATTAAAGTATATTACTAAAACTGGATTAAAAACAAAACAAAGGTATCACTCTATCACTCTTACTTCAATTTCATATAATCTGTAATTCTTATAAATAACATTGCAAGATAAAAATTTGCAAGCCACAATGCTTCGTTATGGTAGAGTTGAGGATTGTTTCCCTAACCAGCTGATATTCTTGTAGCCTCGAACCCAAAGTGGGAATATGGTCCATTAGGTAATTTGCCAAAAGACTGAATTGTTCAGAACTATCCATTTAATATTACTGGGGTAGATTTCACTGGTCCTTTCTATATTAAGTATAAAAATCAGAGAAAAGGAATTTATAATAAAATATATGTTGCAATTTTTATTTGCTTTGTGACCAAGGCTATACATTTAGAGTTAGTCACGGATTTAACGTCCGCAGCCTTTATAGCTGCTCTTAAGAGATTCATATCAAGGAGAGGAAAATGCAGTAAGCTGTATACAGATAATGCTAAAAACTTTGTGGGAGCAAATGCAGAGCTCAAACAATTGTATAAAATGGTAAATAGGCCAGATGAACAAATTTCGGGGTATATGAGTTCAGAAAACATTGATTGGCAGTACTCACCTCCTAGAGCGCCAAACTTTGGAGGATTGTGGGAAGCAGGAGTCAAATCCTTTAAATATTATTTGAAAAGAGTTGCGGGAAATTTAAAATTAACTTATGAGGAATTTTTAACTTTAATTATACAAATTGAAGGGATGCTAAATTCTAGACCATTAGTCCCCTTAACTGCTAACGTAGAGGATTTAAATGTGTTGACCCCTGCCCACTTCCTCTTAGGAAGGTCAATTACGTCTATAACTGAGCCAGATTTATTAGAAATTACAGAAAACAGGCTTAGCCAATGGCAAAAAATAACTAAGTTATTTCAAAGCATTTGGCGTAAGTGGCACTTAGATTATCTATGCCACTTGCAACAGAGATCGCGATGGAAATTTGAGAAACAAAATATTTGTGTTGGAGACATGGTTATTCTAAAAGAGGATAATTTACCTCCATGTGAGTGGCCACTGGCTAGAATAAGCAAATTTTTTCCCGGAGCGGACAAAAAAGTAAGGGTTGTGGAGGTTAGTACTACCTCTGGAAAATTTAAAAGGTCTATTTCTAAGGTTTGCCCGCTTCCAATAAATGATTAACATTGTTATTAATTATGAATTGTAAATTATGTAATATTTTGATAATATTTCGCATTACTTTTTATTTAACATATTTAATATTTACTGTATAATATTGTATAATATTAAGTGTATCAGAATTTTTATGTTGAAAAAAAATTGACTGTTAGAGATTTCTTGAATGTTTAAAAACATTGCAAGGCCCGGGGCAATGTACGGGCATTTGTTACAGTATGATCTAATAAGGTGCGCACGCACCTGTGTAGAGGCTGCGCCCTCTGAGTTCGAGTCAATGTATGAGTAGACACGAGAGTGTAAAGAGAGATCCACGAGCGAGATCCCACTCTGAGTTAGTGTTTTAAAATAAAATTGAGTATACAGCCCATCTTAGTTTCATTTGTACCTCCACACACGACACCAGTGCCTACGAGAAATGTAACAATGCCCTTTCCTTATACAGTCGCCACAAAATTTTTGTCACACACACACACAGACAGACGAACAAACAGAAATTTTCTAATGATAAAATCGTGTTCTAGACCTCTCAAAACATGTAAATCCGTCGAAAACCGAAAGTCGAAAATTTTTACGAATCCAATACATTCTTGTATTGAATATAGAAGAAAGTAAAAAATACACTGCAATTTAAGTGTTCGTAATTTCTTGTTTAATACTTTTATTCTGAAAAAAAAAAGAAAGAAAAAAGATGTATTATTTTTTATTGCTTTTATCCGATGTGGATGTTTACTTTACTTTAATAAGTTGTGTAGCATGTATGTGATTCGCAGTTAAACATCTGCTTTTTATGATCACTTTAAATTCACATGATCAGCAAATTAGCTTCCTCCGGTGGTTTCAGTTTCGTGTATTATTGCCGAAACGTCAGTGGAGGCCCTCTGTTGAGACTCAAAACGGTTTTGGGCTGTGTCTGTGTGTCTATCTGTCTGTCTGTCTGTACGTATGTATGTATGTCTGTCGCGCGATAGCGGCCGCAAAAATAGCGCTATTAACTTGAAATTTGGCATGTTCATGAGCATTACGAAATCAGCTGTATAGTTTTTGGTATGTATTACATTTGTAGTTCGTATACAGGCACACGCCGAAGTTTTTCTTATCATTACGGCCTATGGGAGGAATTTGTATGTATCGCGGTAGCGGCCGCAAAAATAGCGCTATTGACTTGAAATTTGGCACACATGTTCATGAGCCCCACGAAATCAGCTGTATAGTTTTTGGTACGTATTCCATTTTTAGTTCGTATACAGGGATACGCCAAAAATTTTCTTATCATTACGGCCTAAGGGAGGAATTTGTATGTATTGCGATAGCGGCCACAAAAATCACGCTATTGACTTGAAATTTGGTACACATTTTCATGATCCCCATAAAATTAGCTGTATAGTTTTTGGTATGTATTCCATTTGTAGTTCGTGTACAGGGACATGCCAAATTTTTTTTATCATTACGGCCTATGGGAAGAATTTGTATGTACCGCAATACAGGCCGCAAAAATTCTCCGATTGACTTGCAAATTGACACGTATATTCAGGCTCGGTATAGAAATAGCTATTTATTTTTTTAGGTCTATACTTTTTATGGATTGTATACAGGGACACGCCAAAATACTTCACATTACGGCGTATGAGGTGAATTGCGTTTAAACGCATTTTAAAATCTTTACTTTGCAATCAAGAAAATTAAACTAGCGTACGTGAGTAAGATGTTTAAACTTATGTTGTTTGAAGAAAATATGTGCTCATAAGCTTTGTAATTAATGTACAGGATCTTACAAAAGTGTTCTGACAATGTCACGTAGTCATCCAAACGATGTTAAATTTGGAACAATTACTGATTTTAAACGCAAAGTAAGCTGAATAATTTTTACTGGTGTATACAATGTTTATGGTTTGTTTACAGACACACAAAAAAGAATTTCGTAGCATTAGAACCTATGGACAAACTTTTATTTAAGCGAACACTTTATGCGTTTATGCTGAATTGAACTTAATAAAATTAACATACATTATAAAGATGCTTAAAATTATGTTTACTCTTAAAAAAGGTTATGTATAGACTAAATAATTTATGCGGCCACACAAAATAATTCCGAGAATGTACTGTAATCATCCAAATGATGTAAAATTAGTTTGAAAAATTAATGAGTTATAATTAATTAGGTTTATTCTTATTACTATCGTTTATAATGACTGTGGCTACTTTTCCGGGATACATAAAGGAATTTCGTACTATTACGGTCTATAGTAGGTATTTCTTAAAAGCGTATTTTAACATGGTTACATACCCATCAAATATAATGAAATTTTATTAGAATTTTAAAAGCATGTTTTCCGGTTGAAAATTGTGGGCAGAGAATTGATAATTAGTTTAAAGGTTACGCAAAATATTTCCAATATGCTATGTAATTTTTTTTGTATGAAATTTGGTATTTATGAATTTCAGAGAAATAATACAAGACCGTCGTTTATTAAGAATACATATTGTTGCGTACTTGGAGGTCCGTAAGTTGTCCGAGAATGAAAGGCAAAACTTGCAAAAATTCAGTGATGTATTCACAGAAAGTTCCAGAAAAATACAGGTCTATAAACCAAGTATCAGCTTCAATTCATCCAGTAAAAACAGCTTAAACGACAGCCGTCAACAGCAAAACTACAGTACAAACTGTTTAGCAATAACACATAAAGAAAGTCTCATTTAAAGAGGCTCAAAGCAGAACAAGCATTTGACAAAACTGACACAGATCTGAGACTGACAGCCTTGGCGAAAATAATGCTCCTTTTATACTTTTCTATCGAACACAGACTGTTCTGGAGAATTCTCGTATCTCATAATGAGATTAGAGTTTCCATATTTGGTATATCCCTAATAAGGATTTTCTCGCCAAGGTCGCCAAAAATATCGCCAAGAAGGGAAACAGTCGCCAAATTTTGCGCCAAATCCATTTCTCTCTTTATTGGAGTTTTTTTTAAGTGTTTTTAAGGAAAATTAGGCTATTTTAACGCTAAAACGACTAGAAATGCGCAAAGTTAGCATTTTATTAACTTTACCAAACCTCTTTGAAAGAATTGATACAAAAATAAATGCAGTTATTTACAATTCCGTAACACTTTATAAGATATGCAAATAGAGACACAGCTACGGGGTTGAGGGGGGCGGCAGACCCCTCAGGAATGTATCTGATTATGGTAACAAGTCGATCGAATCAATATATATGATTATATAATAAGGAATAAATAAAAATGACCTATTGAATAATGTCTGATGTAAATAGGACGTTGAGGCTCCTGATCTGCAGATCCACTAGTTTATTTGCTCTAGAGAAGACGATAAAGAATATAATCTGCCTTGATGGAATTCGTTTCCTTTATGTGTTTATTTTACATTACTTTTTCACTTTCTTCTATATGTAATATAGAGAATGTATTGGATTCGCGAAAATTTTCGACCTCCGTTTTTGAAAGATCTACACGTTTTGGGATGTCCTGAACACGAATTGATAGTTTTTAAAAAATGTCTGTCTGTCTGTCTGTGGTTTCGTTTTTTCACCGTATCTCACGAACCAATGAATGAAATTCAACCAAACTTGGTATATAGTTGGACCCTGGCGGGGCATGGTGCTGATTAGATTTGGGGATCAATCGTCCAGCAGGGGGCGCTGTGATCGCAAAATTTCGTATTTTTTACCGTATCTCACGAACCGTTGAATGAAATTCAACCAAACTTGGTGTATAGTTGAACCCTGACATGGAAAGGGTCTGATTAGATTTTGGGATCAATCGCCCAGCAGATGGCGCTGTGATCGCATTTTATGTAAATTTTTAACATGGCAGTATAGGGCAAATTTTCGTATTTTTCACCGTATCTCCCGAACCAATGAATGAAATTCAACCAAACTTGGTATATAGTTGGAACCTGACGGGGCATGGTGCTGATTAGATTTGGGGATCAATCGTCCAGCAGGTGGCGCTGTGATCGCAAAATTTCGTATTTTTCACCGTATCTCACGAACCGATGAATGAAATTCAACCAAACTTGGTGTATAGTTGAACCCTGACATGGAAAGGGTCTGATTAGATTTTGGGATCAATCGCCCAGCAGATGGCGCTGTGATCGCATTTTATGTAAACTTTTAACATGGCAGTATAGGACAAAATTTCGTATAAATGTACATAATGAGCGTTATTTTAAACTTGTGATTGTAAAATTGATATGAATTATTGATAATAGTAGTAGTTAACTACGAAAAAAATTTTATGCATGTGGGGCACCGGGTCCCCCCCCTGGGGGGAAGTACCCCCAGGAGGGGGGGGTAAATTTTCAAGATGGGTATCTTTCGAAAGATCTCGTCAATACCTTTAAAACGAATGGTTGAACTATAAATCTGTGACAATTTGAAACAAAGTTATCGATTTTTTTACTTTTAACGAAAAAAAACTTAGAAAAAAAATCTTATTTATTTATTTATTTATTTATTTTTAACGAAATTTAACCAAACTTGGTATTTAGTTGGTCCCCGACATAAAGTGGTGCTGATTACATTTGGGGATCAATAGCTCAACAGGTGGCGCTGTGATCGCATTTTTCTAAATTTTTAACATGGCAGTATAGGACAAAATTTCGTATAAATGTACATAATGAGAGTTATTTTTAACTTGTGGTTGTAAAAGTAATATGAGTTATTGATAATAGTAATAGTTAACTAGGAAAAAATTTCTGTGCATGTGGGGGCATCGCTTCCCCCCCTGGGAGGGAAGTACCCCCCCCCGGGGGGGGGGGGGTAAATTTTCAAGATGGGTATCTTTCGAAAGATCTCGTCAATACCTTTAAAACGAATGGTTGAACTATAAATCTGCGATAATTTAAAACAAAGTTATCGATTTTTTTTTACTTTTAACAAAAAAGAAAAAAAAAATTTTTTTTTTTTTTTTTTTAATATTGTTACTGGTTGAATACGTATTACTTTTAACAAAAAAAAAACTTAGAAAAAAATCGTAATTTTTTTTTTTTTTTTTAGTATTGTTAGTTATTGAATATGTATATAGGAAAATATAGAAGAAAGTCTTGTGGTGGCCACAACATACTAGTTTCAATTAAATCACAACAAGCATTTCCTCTATATTTGCTGTATATACAAGTGTAAATGGAAGAAAATTCAAAATTTCATTAACATAAAAGCGAGGATTAAATTTAATTGAAAGTAACGGTATCTAAAAAAAAAATGTAAATTGAGAAATAACTCAAATTCCCAAAACGTAAAAGCGAGGTTATGATGTATTTCTTTTATATATATATTAACAGTAGTCAATAAAGATTTATACAGTACTTTAAAATTTTCGTACAATTTCTACAGATAATTCGTGTTTTGTTGAAGAAAAGAAAACGTATACGGATATATTTTTTTTTCATGCCTATACGAATACGGATCCTTTTTTTTTTTCCAGGCGGATATCCGCGTATAGGAATACGGAGCTCCGACACATGGCTAAAATAAGTTAGAGAGCTACCCCGCGTCAGAAACACGGCGACAATGTTGCAGAAACAGAAATGTTCTTGCAGAAAGATTTTACTTAAGTCAAATAAATTTTGCCATTGTGTTAAAAAAAAGAGAGAGAGACAGAGAGAAAGAAAGAGAGAGAAAGAAACTCAAAGAATGGTTTATAAACTGTTCTGCAGAACAAATTTTCGTTTCTGCAGATACGATCGCCTCAATCCTAAATAAGGAGAGGAGATAAAGCGGAAGTAACCTATTGGTTTAGCTTTGATACGGCATGCATTAGCGATTCGTGATGCGGTGATATGATTCGGTGTATCGACACTTTTCACTGGTAACCTCTTCACATCGGAACTTCATTTTCATGACTTCAAACTTTGTTTTCGCGCCGCGCCTGCCGCTCGTGTCGTGTGCATTTATTGAATTTCAAAAAGATGTTGTTTCGAAAGAATGTGGCTTTGCGACCATTTTCCGAATTTCATATTTCATGTATTTTCAGATTCATGTATAACACAATAGATACAAAATAGTTTTTTTTTTTTTTTTTTTTTTTTTTTTTTAATTAAGTGCGTGATTGTTGCTGCACCGATTTTCATACATTTTCTGATTTACGCATGACAAATTAGTTGCATCTAGTGATTTTTCTTTTTAATGTATGCGAAGCGTGCATACGTGCGTGGTAGTAAATGCACGTAAATTTTTTAAAGCTGCATTAATTTTAATGTTTGGTTCAAACTATGCAATACATTTCACAAATATACACAGAAATAAGACTATGGGGAAATTTGTAACATCTGTAGTTATACGCAAAATAAAAAATGAAACTCCAAACCTTGCTTAAAAAAATAGGAAATTAAGAAATTAATCTTAAAAATACTTTATTAATATTTAGCATTTTATATGCAGTAAAAGATCTTAGCAATAAATATTAATGGGTATCTTAAGTTATAAAATTGGTAACTTTTCTAATTCTTTTCTTTACTAATCATTAATTATTTAATTGTGATTAAAATTTTTAGCTTTAAATTTTGTTGTTTAAGCATATGAAGTCGTTAAAACAATTATTAATTTATTTTACAAAAATACTCTTATCATTAGTTTCTACACCTTGTTCATTTCATTTTTTAAACATTTGAATTTTTAAAAAAATGTTTATTTTTTTAATTGAAATATTGCAAATTAAATAGTTATTTTGAATAAAAATCAAACCAAATGTTTTGCTGATTTTTTTTTTTTTTTTTTTTTTTTGTAAGCAAAAGGAATTTTTTCTAATACTAGTTGTTTTGAATAAATACTAATTAAACAGCAAATGCTTTGCTTTTATTTATTTATTTTTATTTACTTATTCGTATAGATATCAATATCAAATATTACTTTTAATTGATTTCTATTTATTTCATTCATCTGTAGTCATTATTTTCTATTACAGATTTTATCTATGAAATCTGTTACATTTCAGATTTCAACATTTCCTTAAAAATTAAATATTTCACTTGCCTCAATCTTTATGAAAATATTTCGACTATGCTTTGTCTATAATTGTGTTACTTAGATCTTGTATTCTGTTTTACTTTATGTACAGTCCGTTAAGAAATTATAAGACCACTTTAATTTTGTAAATTATAAGAAATATAAAGATTCTAATTATAATTTAAATACATAAAATTACATATTGCTCTATATATTTTTATAATTAGTTTGCAATAACTTGGTATAATGCAATAGATGTTTAATTAAAATATATGTTAGAAATAAGTGAAAAATAACCTGTTAAGAAAATATAAGACCATTTGTCAAAAAACAAAATTGTATAAAAAATTAATATGATATTGGTCCTCCATTTTTCCCGATGACTTCAAACACTCTGTTTTTCATTGAAGTAACCAGGTAATTAAGTTCAGTTATAGAAATATTGTATCATTCTTTTACAATGGCTACTTCCAGTTCATTGGCAGATGAAAATTGTTTATTATTAGCATAAACTTTGCGAGATAATATACCCCTTAAGATTTCCATGGAGTACAAGTCTGGACTTCGACTTGGCTATGGTAAAACATTATTTATTTCTTTTTTTAAACCACTCCTGGGTGGATTTAGATATATGACAAGAAAAGCAGCATTGTCCTGTTGTAACATCCAGTTAGCACCACCTAATAAAGGTCCAAACGGTATCATATGATCATATAGCACAGACTGATATTGTGTAGAGTTCATATGACCCGAAATCCGCTGTAAATCACACAACCCCTCATAACTGAAAGCTCCCCAAATCATTACTGATCCTCCACCCATTTGTCGACAGAAGCATTCTTTTGGTTCCTTCCTCAAGTCATGCCAATAGTGTTTGTAACCATCGGGACCATCAAGGTTAAATTTCTTTTCACCAGAAAATATAATTTGTTTCCACTCATCATTCCATGACATGACATTTTTAGCCCATTTTAATCTTTCTCTCGATGGCATTTCAATAACTTTGTTTTTTCTCTTGAATTTCATAAATTTCGTATTAATATTTAATTTTAGACTCTTCCAGAATGTTACATGGGAAGTTTTATTGCTGAAACGTTTCGAAATTTCACGAGTTGAAAGACCTTTTTTTGTTGACAGTCGAAAAATTTGCCTATTATCACGTGCTGTCAAAATATTTTTTCTACCAGATCGTTTTATTTTGTTTCAATAATCTTTTCTAATTATGGCCTTATGAATGGCAGTTTTAGAACGGTTCATTAACCTCGCAATATCTCTTTTAGATTTACAGAACCTTTATAAAATAAAATTTTTCTTACTTCCGATAATTCTTTACCTCGAGGCATCGTCAAATTAATCGTAGATAACACATTCAAAACTAAGCAGCCTTTGCTTCTTAGGTAATGCTTTTACGAAATACTGACGCATGCGCTTTATATTGAGTTTGACGTCATCTATAATATGGTAATTTTCTCAGGTGGTCTTATAATTTCTTAACAGTCACAGTCTTTAATTTTTAGAAAAATGAATAAGTTTTACTGAAACTTAATTTAATTTTAAAAGTTGGAATCAGTATAGGATGCGTTTTCTTATAAATTTTAAATACGCAACTAAAAATTTGCATATCATGCTCTCTTCTTCAGAAATGCACCAATACGCTTGTGGTCTTATAATTTCTCAACGCACTGTATTTAAATAATGGTATAATTATACATTCCGAATTCTTTAATGTCAAATCACATTTTTTGGATTTCAAATACACATCTTTATGCTATTTGTATATAATACAAAAAATGAATCTTGTGTATTAGAATGTTATTGTGCATGTTTGTAATTATCTCAAAAACTATTAATGTTGTAAATTATTTATATTTCATTATTATATTCAGTATTCTATATTAATTTTTACTTTTAATTTGTTGTATTTTAATTTTGAGTTCTGTATTATGTTTTATGTTGTTTGGTTTGCACCTTATGAAATAAGTGCATTTGTGTATTTAAATATATATATATTTAATATAAAAATAATAATAATAATGAAATTTTAAAAGTATTTGTAACATTTGTTTAATTTAGACATTTCTTGATTTAAATGCCTTAAAAAAATTTGCAGATTACTTTTGAGGTGTTACTGCCTTTTATGGTTTGAATTCATTGAATATTTTATAAACAATATTGTATATTAATGTGAACAAAAAATCGGAAGCAATTAGGATCAATAGATTTATTTTCCCCTTTCTTAAAAAAAAAAAAAAAAAAAAAAAAAAAAAAAAATATCAACTATTTATTCAACGAAAGGAAAACTAAAACAAACATGCAGTTGCAGATCTATTGTAAAATGTTATACAAATATTCGTGAGGGTAAACTTGTAATTTACATGCTTTGGACTAAATTATTCACCTTCAGATATTGGTATTGGTGTAGGGTTAAGGTTAATTGGCTGCACGCGGGCCATGTCAAAGCCGGTCCTAGAAGACCTGGAGGGAATGCTCTCAATGTTATAATAATGATAATAATAATAATAATTATTATTATTTTAAGAAGTCCTCGAGCATTAAAAAAAATTATACAGACACAACATTATTTCATTATTTAAAACATGAAAATCTGACATTGACAGATTTTAATTTAGTGCCAGAGGCCTACTGCTAAACTTGTTAATATCGACAAATTCTTCTTTAGTTAATTCGTGACGATCTAAATTCCATGATAAAGTTTTCATTAAATCAAACCAATGTGTTTCAGCTGCAGATACTGTAACAAATAACGTTGGAAGTCCAAACTGTCTTATAGCCGCAAAACAACGTTTTTTCTCTTTTTCCCAATGAGGGGGAGGTGTGCCTTGGGGGGGCCTCATGTCAAAGGTGTGCCTTGGGGGGGACTCATGTCAAAGTTGTACCTTGGGGGGGACTCCTGTTAAAGTTGGGTCTTGGGGGGACTCATGTCAAAGTTGGGCCTGGGGGGGACTCATGTCGAAGTTGTGCCTTGGGGGGGACTCATGTCAAAGTTGGGCCTAGGGGGGGGACTCATGTCAAAGTTGGGCCTGGGGGGGGACTCATGTCAAAGTTGTGCCTTGGGGGGACTTCATTCAATAAATCCCCATTCAATAAACCGACTGAAATAGGCCCTTAGCACTATTAAGAGTGTATTATAAAAATTCGACAACGCTGTACCGACTGAAATAGGGGTACCTTGGGGGGACTCATGTCAAAGTTGGGCCTTGGGGGGGACTCATGTCAAAGTTGTACCTTGGGGGGGACTCATGTCAAAGTTGGGCCTGGGGGGGACTCATGTCAAAGTTGTGCCTTGGGGGGACTTCATTCAATAAATCCCCATTCAATAAACCGACTGAAATAGGCCCTTAGCACTATTAAGAGTGACGTATAAAAATTCGACAACTCTGTACCGACTGAAATAGGGGTACCTTGGGAGGGACTCATGTCAAAGTTGGGCCTGGGGGGGGACTCATGTCAAAGTTGGGCCTGGGGGGGCTCATGTCAAAGTTGTGCCTTGGGGGGACTTCATTCAGTAAATCCCCATTCAATAAATCGACTGAAATAGGCCTCTAGCACTAATTAAGAGTGTATTATAAAAATTCGACAACTGTACCGACTGAAATAGGCCTCTAGCACTAAAAAAAAAAGAGTATTTTCTTGCAATAGTGCAGATATATGCATTTGTGCCTAGTTAAAATTTAAATACATTGGTTATACTGAATATTGTTTACTATTTAAAAATAATTTATTTTGAATTTGTAAATGTTAACTTCACAAACTATTCTTACAGAAAGATTTTGGTGTTGATGAAGCTTGTCGCAGAAAGCATAATAAATTTCTGCCAGAGGGGAGAGCTATAATGTCAACAAATTTATTCTTTGAATTGTATTTTTTTTTTTTTTTTGAAAGATGTTCTTAAGTCGACCCGACTCGTAGAAAACTAAACCCGACCCGCAAGAAAAAAATCAGTTAACCCGACCCGAACACGACTCGCAAGAAAAAAATCAGTTAACCCGACCCGAACACGACCCGCAAGATAAAAAGATCATTCAACCCGACCCGAACACGACTCACAAAGAAAAAAAATCAGTCAACCCGACCCGAACCTGACCCGCAAGATAAAAAGATCATTTAACCCGACCCGCAAGAAAAAAATTGTCAACCCGACCCAGACCTGCGGGTCGGGTCGGATTCGGGTAAAATCGGGTTGCCCGACCCGATGCAGGACTCTAGTCTCGTCTCTCTGTCAATCAGTCAGCGAGGCAGCATCCACAACAAACAGCAATAAATGCGCGGAGGATGGGTACCCTACTTACTTCAAGGTTTTGAGCAACCAGAGCAGCTTTCACTAGCAATTCACTAGATGGGGTTTGGAATGTATTCATTCACTCAGGGAAGGACAGCCATATTTTGGCAAATTCGCCGTCTTTTCCCAAGTGAAAAGGAATCACTTTTTTCTCCCCAATGATCAATCTATATATTATTACTTATACTGACCAAACGTCCCCATTTTCTGGGGACAAATGGGGACTCCTTTTTTTTTAAAGGCATTTTTCTAAGTTTTAAAAGATTGTAGAAACTAAATTATTAATCAATAATACTTTATTTTTAGTCCTTATTTATTAGGAAGGAAAAAATACATCCATAATTTGATAATTGTAGCAATTTTTAATGCGCCTCTGTTATAAAGGTACTTTGATCTAGCCAGCCTATTATTACTATATATATGATCAATCTATGTCTTATTACTATATCTATGGATTGCCAAAAAAATGTGCCTTTGCAAACCCCTTGCAAAATTTTCTTTTGTCTTGCCCTCCGACTTTGGTTGCCATGCGCTGTTGCCATGGTGCTATGAGCTGTTTTCAACTGCCATTTGCTTACTGCGCTAAAAATGGCTTCTATTTATTTTCACGTGGAGTTGATTGTCCTCCATGTATGACGTCATTTGAAACTTGCAAGCGTTACGTTTGCATGTAACATATAATTTTTTTTTTTTTTTAACATATAAATTTTTCAAGATTTCACTAGATGGCGCGTATTCAATTGAATAATTTCTAAACCAAAACTTTTTGTTATGGTTTTTGTGGACTTTTCTTCTCCACTCGTTTTATCAATATTATCTTTTCATGTCATTCTTTTGCTGGTTTCGGTTCATGTTCGTGGTTCAATTTCTCTAATCTTAAAAATGATTTTATGTAAAATTTTATTTTTTTGCTTAGGAAAGAAAATTTATTTATTATCCCTATATTTTTGAGAGGCTAATTGCACTGGGATTGTTTTTTATGTGCCATTATTGGTGCGTATACTTTTATTAATGTCCTGTAAATCGTTTTATTTAATTAATTGTATAGTGTTCTTCTAATATAATATTCAGTATATAATATTTCGTTACTCTTTAAAATGATGTTAAAAATTAATAAATGGTAAAACTTACATTTGATAATATTAAAATCACTGTATTATATAAAAATCTTAGATAAAATCAGCCTTAGTGGGTTGCAAAATTTTATAACCTTATACTCACTTAATTTACATTTACATAAATATTTCAGGCATGCATCTTATATATAATGAGAATTGCGTTTTTGTTTTAGATTGACGTCTAGTTTTAAACGATTAAAACATTTATGTGTTTGCTGCAATCAGAGTGCGTTGAGGGATGGCCTCAGTGGCGGATTTAAGAGGAGGGGCTAGGGGGCAAAAAAAAAGTGCTGACATTCCCAATTGATTAGTACAATTGCAAACTTTTCATTGATCTAGAATTACATCTTGAAAAATCCCCCAAAAGTTAAGTTCTGGATCCGCCACTGGATGGCCTGGTCACTAGTCAGGGTATTCAAATGAATCTGGAAAGAGTGAGGAATTTTGAGAAATTTTATGAAAAAAAAGCCATATTTTAAAGATAATTGTTTGCTAATGTGAAATTTTTGTGAGAAATAAAGAGATGAGTCAAGGGAAGTGGCCAGGGAAATTGGAAAAGTTTCTAGCAACCGAATGTAGTGATAAAAATTTATATATGTGTTGCGATGACTACAGAACAGGCAGAGCTAGAGAGACAGGTGTTTATTACATGACAACAAGAAATACACTGAACTTTTATATTAAGTCACGAGCAGTTAACAGGCAGGACTAGCACATGCGCAGATAACGATGCGCACAAGACATCAAATTGTTAAATATAAGAAACACTCTAAGAGAAGAGTGTTTCTTATATTTAACAGAGCTAAAGCAACATCACTATTGTCTCTCAAACATCTTTCAAGAACAGTTTTTGATGCTTGAACTGCTCTTTCGGCTAAGATATTGGACTGAGAATGATATCTGGAATTCCATGAACTGAAAACCATCTTTTAAGAATTTTTATGCAGTCCCAAGATGTCACACACTTTAATTTCTTAAAATCATAAAATCCAGAGTAACTATCTGCAATTACGATGTACATGTTCATGTTGAATTTAAATAAGTCTGAAGCTACTCTTTACCATGCCCACGGGTACTCAGGTATAGGTTTCATGAGGACAGGTTTTTTCTGTTTTCTAGGTTGGGTAGACTGGCATATTCTGCATTTTTTTATCATTTCTTTGACATCTTTAGGCATATACCAATAAAAGGATTCTCTGGCTCTTCTTAGTGAACTCTGGATACCCATGTGACCTTCATGGAGACAATTCAACACTTTGTTTTGTAGGGATTTAGGGACTACAATTCTGTTTTCTTTAAAAATTAGTCCATCATAAATTGACAGTTCATCACAAAAGTTCCAATATTTTTGTAACTTATCTGGTACATTAAATTTTTCATTGGGCCATCCATTCTGAATTATTTTCCTTAATTCAACTAACTCAAGATCCATTTGTTCTTGATCCTTAAAATTACCTAACATATTTTCAGACATTGGCAGTACCATATGAACAATATAAATGTCACTTTCATTATCAGAGTCTGTTTCTAAACAATCACGACTCAACACATCGGCAACAGGAATGGAGCGTTGAAGTGTAAGGGGCCCTGTATTGATTTTTTACATATAATTTCTAGCGGTTTATGGTCTGTTTCAATTGTTACCTCTTTCCCGTAAGTGTACTGGTGAAATTTGTTACACCCAAATAGCATCGCTAATGCCTCTTTTTCTATTTTCGGGTAATTTCGTTGAGTTTTTGTCAAAGATTTAGTTGCATAAGCAATTGGTTTATCATTTTGACTTAGAACTGCACGAAGTGCTGAAGAACTTGCATCAACAGCAAGAGTTACTGGGTCATTAACATTGTAATAGCCTAACACCGGAGCTGACGATACTAGCTTTTAAATGGTATTAAATGAATTTATTTGTTTTTCAGCCCATTCCCATTAATCATCCTTTTCTAGAAGTATTCTTAATGGTTCGGTAACTTTAGAAAAGTTCGGAAGAATTTACCTAAATAATTTCTGCTAGTCCAATAAATCTACGCAATTCTTTAACACAGGTAGGGGTTTTGATGCTTTCAATGGCTTTAACTTTATCAGGATCTGGGGAAATACCATTTTCATTAAGAATATGCCCAAGGAATTTTACTTCTTTAGCAAACAATACACATTTGTCTTTATTTAAACAAAGGCTTGCCATAAAGATTTTTTTCATTACTCAATCAAGAATTTTATTTAACTGACATTTGTTTTCAGCGTAAATTAGAATATCATCCATAGAAAAATCTACATTTTCAAATTCTTGCAATAATTCGGACATTTTCTGTTGATATATTTCAGGTGCAGAAACCAAACCAAATGGGATTTGTTTATAAGCGTATCTTCCCCAGGGGGTATTTACAGTGAGATATTTGGATGTTCTATGCGTGACAGGAATTTGCCAAAATCCTCTTTTGCAATCTAATAAAGCAAAACATCTTGCTCCCTGTATTCTCTGTACAATTTCCTCAATTGTTCGTAAGGAAAAATGACGTCTTTTAACATGCTTATTTAATTTAGACGGATCTATGCATACCCTTAATTTACCATTTTTTTTAACAATTACTAATGGACTTACTCAGTAACTTAGCTCAGTAATTGGTTCGATAACATCTAATTCTACCATTCGGTCAATTTCTTTTTTCACAGCTTTTTCTGTTGCATATAGAATTTTTCTGGGGGGTGATATGTCAAATTCTACATTTTCATTAACATCTATATCATATTCAAAGTCTTCAAGACAACTTAATTCTTCATAAATTTTAGTTTTCCAGTCTGGTGGAACTATTTCATTTTCTGCAGCCGAAATTCTTTTTATTAGGCCTAATTGTACACAAGTTTCACCACCTATGACTGATTTCACAATACCTTCAGGGACAATAAATTTTAAATTTACAGTTTACATCACAGCAAGATTCTGAATCTTGCTGTGATGTATTGGAATTTTTGTAAATGTTGTGCTTGTATGTTTACACTGAGGAGGACTAGAGTTCTAGCCGAAACGTCTGTCTTGTGTTTTAATGCTTTTAATTAAAATGTATTTTTAAAGTTTTAAAAGTTTTGTATTTTTTATCTCATTTTAAATGTTACATTGGTTTTTATTATTATTGTCATTAAAATCTACATATTAAAACATCTTGAATATCACATTAACAAATTTTTTGAAGAGAAACTTTTTGCAGAATAATTTTCAATTAAAGGAAATTCAATGTGTATATAATATATGTATATATAATACACACATTAGTTTTTGCAATTTATTACCAATAAAATACATATAAATTCTAAGATTTTTTCAAAAGATTAAAGTTTTAAAAAATTAAGAAAACTGCAACGATTAGTCAGGCCATTACCATTTCATTTCTAATTTTATGAAAGCCTAAGTAAAAAAGGAAAAATTGCTTAAGAATGCCTTGGCGAGTTGAAAAACATAGTAATCAGAATTAGAAATAAGAAAAGTTAAACATGAAGGAAAGACAAATCAAATGTTTCAGTTCAGATGATACAATATTTATTATCCTTAAAAAAAAAAAAAAAAAAAAAAAAAAAAACACTTAGGGCAGAAAAAGCTTTGTATAAAAAAAAAAAAAAAAATGGCTGCAAATGAACGTAGTTAGCTTCAAAATAAGAATAGAAGACAAAAATAGAGTTGTAGAAAATTAAAAGAATCATTTTTAAAATTAATAAACACAGATATTTTATTTATTTTTGGGGGGGATTGGGTATTTGATGTAAATAACAAGTAAGTTCAAGTTTTCTTATGTTCTAAGACTATATAAATCTACATATTGACCCAAAATTGTAAAATTTTATTTTTGATTTAAATCAATGATTTTTTAAAAAAAATCTTAAGGAGCTTAAACGGGGTTCATACTCATCAGGGAAAACCTGGAATACTCGGGGAAGTAGCATTTTGTTAAAAAAAAAAAAAAAAAAAAAAAGAGGCAGGGAGAATAAAAATTTTTATCACCCTGTCCACCCATATCCCCCTAGCTGGCGTCCCTGAGTATAATCAATCTATAGTACAGGCCTCATAGTCCTCCTATAATTCCTATATTTCCTATATTTTCTCAATTTGGCAGATATTCTCCTATATTTTTACACCAACTCCTATATTTCCTATATTTTTTTTTACGTCTACTAGATGATATCCAAATTGCAAAAATTTACTCTATACAAAACATTCTCTGAAGATTTATTTACTAATTTCTTCTCTAATTAGAAGTGATAATTTCTATTATCTGTCTTTCGATGAAACAACTGATTATGGAGAAAAGCAACTAGATATACATATAAGATTTTGGAATAAACAGCGTAACCAAATTGTTAGTAACTTCCTGTGTGCTTTTGAACTTTGACATTCTACAGCAGATATTTTGAAAAACAAGATATTTTTGACACTTGCACTTGATTAGTTACCAGTTAATAAATTGTTATCTGTAAACTCTGATAGACCACCTGTTAACAAAAAATGCCTTGAAGAAATTGACACAGAACTAAATGATAGAGATTGTCTACCTCTTATCAGAGTAGGTTCTTGTAACTTGCATATTGTACACAATTTCTTCAAGAATACAATTACACAAACAGCAAATTACTGGAATACTGAATATTTTATGGATACTGTGATTAAATTTCTTCTTATATATTCGGCTTTCAATGAAGATTTCCAAGGTGTCCAAATCGAAGTTGAAACTAAGAAAGAAGAAATTATGAGATTTGTAAATAATAGGTGGCTGACACTAATACCAGTCATTACTATAATTATCAACCAGTGGGAAGCATTAAATGAATATTTCCTGAAATTTATACCAGAAAGTAAGATCAGAGCCAAATGCAATCCCACTCATATCAATTCTTGAGAACTGTTCTTGTTCTTACTGATTCTATTACTTTGACACATTTACATTTTTAAACTAGTTGGCATAGATGGACTCTGCTCAGTTCCCCATCATATATATGTACTCATAAATTTCTAGTGTAGGACATACTATAACCATGTTAAGAGAAATGAATTTGACCAAGCGTTTGACACAGTGACAGAATGAAATCCCCGCCTAATAGGCTACCCACTGTTCACTTTGGTATATTTATCTTATTCTATTAATTTATTTTATTAAGTTCAATTTCGTAGTCTAGTTTTCATGCTACTATTTCCAATGCAACAGTCCTCAAAATGCATATTTATATGGAAAATTTTCAATTTCGCTATGTTGATAAAATTTTAAATTAAGAATAACTTACGAGATTTTCCCATTGGAATATTTGTAGTCAATCATGTTCAAACAAGTATCATAAATGTTATTTTGAAGTTGTCTGATATATTTATGATCCTCAAAATAGACGTTTATGCTCAATTTTGCCCTATTCTGCCATGTTAAGTAAATCGTAAATTACAAATAACTTACGAATTTTTTAAATTGGAAAATTCATAGTCTATGATATTCATGCCAGTATCCTAAATAATATTTAAAAAGTGGTTTGACATCTTTACAATGAAAATATTTCTCAAGATTGACGTTTATGTGAAATTTTGCCTTATTGTGGCATGTTAAGAAATTCATAAATTTCCAGTAACTTATGAATTTTTTATATTGGAAAATTCATAGTCAATAATATTCATGCCAGTATCCTAAATAATATTTAAAAAGTAGTCTGACATCTTTGTGATGAAAATATCCCTAAAAATTCATGTTTATGTGAAATTTTGCCCTATTCTGCCGTATTAAGAAATTCGTAAATTCCAAATAATTTGTGAAACTTTCAAAATAGCATGTTTATAATTAATGATGTTCATTTCGAATTCAAAACTTATATTTTAAAACTGTCCTGTCATCGTTACAGTAAAAATTTTCTACTTAATGGACGTTTAAGTGAAATTTTGCCTTATTCTCCCATGTTAAGAAAATCGTAAATTTATAATAACTTACGAAGTTTTTTAATTCGAATATTGCAAATGAATAGGGTTCTTGCCAGTGTCCAAAGTAATATTTTAAAACTGATCTGACTTTTAAGCGACTATTTGTTCTTGAGATATCGTGTACACAGACTAACAAACTCACTAACGAACTAACAAACACCCTACAGACGGACACCATACAAATTTTGTCATTTTCGGATTCCTCACGCCTGAAAACATGCAAAAAAGTAAAAAGAGGTAAAAAAATTTCACGATTACCTAAGTTCCCCATACCTATAGTATGATGGGGAACTGAAATCAGTAGGTGAAAGCTTTGAGAATTTTTTGAAAATTAAGCAAGTAGAAGAACCGTTGGTTCATATTCTTCATGATGAACTTTGTAAGCTAATAAAAAGTCCTTTCATCAATTCCCAAATTTACGACAATACATTTTTGCTCTCATAAGACATGTTACTCACCAACATTACTAACTTTAAAAGCTTGGCTTAGAGGAATGGAGTAGTCTTTTTTGCATATAATATTAATATAGAATAAGAATGTCTTTCAAAATTGTTTTATAGATTTATTGACTTTAATTGGTTAATGAAATCTTGTTTATATGTATTAAAAATGTTAGATTTTTTGTGGGTAAGCAGGGCCTGACTTTCAAAAATGGGGCCCAGGGTACTTACAACAGTATGCTGCAATGCCTATCCCTTCCATAATAAAAATGTTTACACTCCCACCAAAAAAAAAAAATCTTCTTTGTTCTTTAATAATATTGACCAATTTGTCAACTTAAACCTTAAATGACAGACTAGTCTCTGCTTTGGAGGCCCTTATCAAAGTGAATGCGCTGGCCCAAGCACTGAAATCCTTGATCTAAATCAGACTCTGCAGGTAAGCTAAAGAATTCCGATTGAAATTTTTTCATATTAGGGTTTAAATTATGGCTATTTTTCTGACTATGTATTTTTCTAAAATGTCTTAATATAACCAAGCATGATATGTTATTGTATTTTTGAAATTATAGGATGTTTATTTAAAATTGAAGTTATTAGGGCTGTAATTGGGGACACACATTATAGAATTGTGCGGATAATGATACTCAGTTTTGTTTGCGTACATGCGCTCCAAACTACTCTCCTATATTTTGTTCAAAATTCCTATATATTTTTTCTTTTAAACTCCTATATTTTTTCTTTTAAACTCCTATATTTTTTTCTTCCTTTGCTATGACCCCTGATAGTAAAACATTTTTATAGATTGCTTCAAAATATTAAAATTGTAAAACTGTGTTGTTTAATACGTCAAAGAAAAAAAAAAATCTTCCCTTTTTTTATGAAATCTTCTGGTTTTTCAACAAAAATCTTCTCCTTTTTTTATTAAAATTGGTTGGCAAGTATGATATTGACACGTCAAACATGGGGATATTGGGATTCTTATTGGTCAGCTCTATTTTTGAGCATGTCAGAATGAGTACATGTGTTTTGAAATTTAAGTATATATTGTTTCGGAGCTATTTTGTGACAATATAGCTCATTTTTTAGAAACCATTTTTTACAGTGTGAGGAACAACTGCGACATCTGTTGGTCAATATACTTATACACCCAAATTAAGGCAGCTTTCGTTCTCTTATTTATCTTGCATATCAAGTTAAGTGCAGTTAAATGTTATAGATGTTCAGATTTAGCCTTCCTATTCACAGGGTAAATTGCAGAATAGTATAGCCACCTATCAACCAATATGCATCAAAATTGAATCAACATGGTTTCATAAAAATGGCCCTCTCACATACCAAATTTTGTGTAATTATACACAAATAAATCCAAGATAATTTCTCCATTCACGGGAAAATTGCAGCATAACAGCATCGACTATTGGCCGATATGCACAGAAATTAAATAAACATATTTCATAATAGCCCTGCAACGTACTTAGTCTTTTTTTTTTAATTATACACAGTAGAAAAGATATAGAGTCCTCCTTTAAGTTGGAGAAATCACAGCATAGCAGCGCCACCTATTGAGTAATTTGCACTAAAAGTCAATGGGCACTTTTTTTTTTTTTTTTTTTGTTAATGCACAACTATGTATAAATTTGAACTAGAGTAAAAATTAAAACTACTGAAAGTTTAAAATTTGTAATGACTTCAAGTGTAAACATATTAAAAAAGGTATAAAATCACTTTTAAAACACGTACATAAATTGCTTTTCGCCATTATTAAAATAGCATCTTCAGATGTTGTTAATTAACAGCAGAGTAGACAGCATTATATACTGGAGAAGTTCAATACAGTTAAAAAATAAGTGTTGTAAAAATCATGAGTCATTTAAGATCACTTGAACTAGAGCTGCTACACAAAATTTTTGTCAGACAGACATTTTCTGAAAACGGTCAAATTCAAAATTCTGGTTCATTCAAAATGCATAAATCCACCAAAAACGGGAAGTTGAAAATTTTTACGAATAAAATGCTTTCTTCTATTGAATATAGAAGAAAGTAATGATTCAAAACAAATTTATATTTTTGTTTCTAGAAATGCTTTTTACTTATTTTATATTTTTATATTCTGTACAGATAAGAAAAAAAAAAAAAAATTAGATTATTTATTAAAATTCTTTAATTAAAAGTAAGTTCAGTTTTTCTAATGTACAAAATCATAAACTTTAAATAATTGAGCTTTTTTTTTTTTTTTTAAATATATATATATATATTTTATTCTTTAACAATCTGAAAATGAAAATACAGACTTCCTGAAAATTTAAATATTACTTCTATTTAAAGTGATTTTAATTTTTGGACTATATCTATGCAGCGCAATGGGAAATTCTGAATTCAGGTGTTTTAGCAAAATATTCCATTAAAAGTGCAAATTTATATAAATTAGAGTGTTTTTTTTTTTTTAAATCCAAATCGAATAGGTAGATGATACGTTTAATAGAATAGGTAATGGCACAGACAATGATGCCAGAGGGTCTGCTAGTATAAATATGTGGTCACAAAAACAACTTTCTTGTGTAGGGAAAAGTGGAATGTAAATAAACAGGCAGGTTCTAGTCGATAAACACACATTGTTTGACTCATTCTCGAAACAATCTAACAACTTTTACTTCCAAGGCTAACAATATTACTAAACATTCTCAACTTATTAAACAAAAGTCATGAAAACAGAGTTATATGCATTGCAGAGGATGAATATTATTTGTTCAAGAACAACAATGAACAGTTTTTTTTATTGTTATGAGGAATATTATAGATCACTCTGGAAAATCCTAGCTAACTCTGCACAAAATTAAAATAGGCTTTCTATATCTTTTAAACCTGAAGCAACTTTTTGCTAAATTTGTTTGCTAAAGTGGCCAAATTCGACTTTTGCATTTTTTTTTTTTTTTTTTTTTTAACTTTTACAAGCTACAACTGATCTTTAAAAAAAAAAAAAAATGTTGCAAAATTTTCATCTGAGGGGAATTTAAGCTTGAATTTTCTACTCCGGATATCCAGCTTGAAATTACCGGATATCCGTATCCAGACTGCAGATATCCGGTACCCCGTCAAATATTTAAAACTCAGCTGGATACCGGATAGTTACTGGATATCTATTTCATCCCTACTCCTCACCATGTTGTACATTTTTAATCAAGAATACCTTGGCCTTCTTTATTTCTTCCCAAGTATGGTGACCCACAATTTTCTCCTTATTCTTGATGTTTACAAATCTAAATATATAGCACATAATGTGAATAATAGTCATACACTTAATTTAAGAATTTCATTAATTAAGGTAGCATGGTAGTTAAAAAGAGGAAAAGCAAGGGGGGGGGGGGTCTTTTTTGAGTTCCTGTGAAACTTCCTCGAGTGATACTGAAGTTTCATTATTATAATCTTGGAAAATGTCAATCTCTTTTCTAAGGAACTGAAGACCTTTAAACCACATGTCACTGCTTCGAAGAATGTCAACACTGGCTCCTTGGCTAAGGAGATCCGCAGGGTTGTTAATGGGCCTTTTCACTCATGATCACCAGAACAGGGCTGCCAACAACTACGCAATTGGCGTAGTAACTACGCTTTAGCCTGCTTCTACTACACTCTACGCATTGTATACTTAAAGCTACGCTTTTCCTTTCCCCATCGTCATCTTGTTTACAATGAGCGAACTCCGATTTCACCACGGATTAAAAAAGTATAATATAAAACTGAATAGTGGCAGACACTGGGGAAAAAAAAAAAAAAAAAAATTTTCGTTCTTTCTTTTCTTTCTTTTTTTTTTTTTTTTTTTTTTCCATCGCAATCCAATCCTTATCAACTTTTAATTTTGCATTTCCAACAGTTGCCGCATAAAACATTATTCTTTGAATTTTATTTTTTATGTATGAAAGTGCTTCTTGAAAATATAAAAATAACAAATCTAACTTTTACAATCTAGTTGAAGAACCACATGCTTCATCGTAAATACTAATAAATAAATAGCAAAGAAAAAAAAAAAACATTCTACTGCTAGGCATTGCGTAATCGAAATATTGCTGACTCAGAACGGAGACAAGTATTTGTTTACATTAGCTGAGAGTGTGCTTAATTAAAACCGCAAGCTGAAAGGGGGGAAGAAAGAAACCGAATGCTATGATTATCTTCAAGGCTATGATTATGCTGTATTTTGATTTTCATTTAAACTCTATCAATGTTTCAGTTATCTTAATGCTTAATAAGTCGCTAAAAAATAATACTTTCTAACGAAAAAAATTGTTTATTTTAATTATTTATCGATAAAAATAATGGATTCAAAGTTACTGAACTTTAAGTACGATTGACAACGCAAGGAAACTAAGACCAGGAAGAGCTATCTTCCGTGGGAGACTTTCTAAAGTGTCTGAAGCCTTAATTACGCGAGTTTTGGAGAAAACAGTATAAAGTCGAACTTTAACGGAGGAATTGTCCTCTGTAATAGGAAACTTTCTTAAGTGTTTTAATATACAAGTTTCTGAAAAAATCATGGAAAATTTCGAACTTTATCGTACAAAGTATCTACCGTTGGAGAAAGAAAAAGAATATTTCCTGTGCTTTTTCTTAGGATAACTGAATACGCGATAACTTAGTTTTTATAGTGCGTGGGTGATTCTAAGAAATTTTCATATCTGAAAATGGGACTTTCACAAAAATCGTCGGATTTAAAATGGATTCATCACAAAAATAGCACAAGAAAATTGCGTATTTTATAAATCAGCCGCAAAAAATGACATTTCAGTAATAAAAAAAAAGCTGATTTATGACTAAATAATTAGACATTTTTAGAAAAATAACATATATTTTAGCAATTAGTTTACGATTACGTAATTTTAAAAATTAGCTGTAAAATAATTCCGTATTTCTATAAAAAGCCACAAAATTATACTTAAAATGTAAATCATGTTTGAAAAAAGCAAGAAATTCATCGATTAGCATCAAAATAAAGCCCTTTTCAGCGATTAAACATAAATTTTGTTAATTAGCGGTGAAATGATTGCGTATTTCCGTCATCGGCTACAAAAATATCGCGATTTACTGAAATCAACTGGGAAAAAAAAAAAAACCTTTATTGGCTAGCAGCCAAATGATAGAATATAAAACGTAAATTTTTGATTATTAGTGGGTAAGCGATCCCGTATTAGCGAAAACTACTTCAAAATTATTCCCGATTTTCGAGATTACACTTTGAAAAAAAAAAAGGAAATTTCACTGATTAGTGGCAAAATAGTTGAGTATTTAAGATTCAGCTTTTAGATGAACGTATTTTGCATAGATTATTAGCTAAATAATATGCGTGTTTCGGCAATCGGCCGCATAATAATCGCGTATTTTAGGATTTACCTTTAAAGAAGAGTGAATTTTATCAATTAGAGCAAAATTATAGTATATATTAGCAATTATTTGCTATTAAACGTAGATTTTGTAAATTTGCAGTGAAATAATTACGAATTTCGGCAATCGGTCGTAAAAATATTGCGAATTCTGTCAAATACGAGAAAAATAGCATATTTATTTAATTAATGATAAAAACGTAATTCTACCTCCCCCCCTCCCCCCCCTCTACGGAAACTCGATTTTTTAGGTATACAGTAGAGTCTCGGTAATTCGAGGTGGACGGGACCGGACGTAGCTCGAATTATTGAAAACTCGAATTATCAAAAATGACAAAATTAATAAAATAGAAATAATATAAACACAATTTTTAAATTTAAGTGTATATTTCAATTAAAAAAAAATGTACTTACATAATGCTATTACATTAATTTCTGAAGATAAGTTAATTACATCTTAAAGTAATTGTCAATTGTTTTCTGTTTAAATACATTGTTCCTTTTACGTGCGGCAATATCACGCCATCTTCTGAGCATCACATTGTCGACTGGAGTCGCTTCAGGCTGTTGTTCTACGTATCTCATAGCAGCCTCTAGCGCAGCAAAACCCTCGCTGTGACTCATACGTGGTGTGGAATCATTTGTTGGAAACAGGTGATTGGCTGAAATCGGATTGCACAACTTTCTCTCCAAATTGAAATAGCACGATTCCCTCCCCCCTCCTCCAAAACGCGCACCTGCAAAGAATACAAAATGCGTTTTCTTTGAGTGGAAGGATTTCTTCTCATAGCATGAGACCGGTGAAATAACAATAAAAGATAGAAGTAATTTTTTCATGTGTTGGTCTTTTTTTTTTTTTTTTTTTTTTTTTTTTTTGGTGAGTCGAATTTAACTCGGATTTATGGGAAACTCGAACAATCGAGACTCGAATTATAGAGACTCTACTGTATTTAGCAATAATCTTAAGGGGGGAAAAAAGTTTCAGAAAAGTTGATGGCTGTCAGTTTGCACTGAAATTGAATTTAATGTTGTACAATTTCAATCCTTTTCCATCCTTAATAACAATGATTATTTTATTGTAGATTCAGTTTTATTACATTTTCTAATATCTAAACTATTAAAATTGTTCATTATTTTGACTTTTGTTACTCCAAAAATTTAAGATTTTGTTTAAAAAAATCCAATTTTTGTATCTGTTTGAAGTATAGCATTGAAATTATTTTCACATCAATTGTCTTGTTCTTGTAATTAAACAAGTTTCTTTTGAATAGGCATGCACTAAATGTTTGATTATTACTGAATAATGAATATTCAGCATACTGAATAACTAAAAATTTGATGCATACCTGCATCTTACCCTTTTTTTTTTTTTTTTTTTTCTTCACTTAATTTCATATGATTATTGCTAATTTATTTTTGTTAGTAGTTTCTTTCTTTCTTTTTCTTTTTTAATTTTTAAAATTGCTCCTCAAAGTAGCCGAAATGCTCCTCAAAATTTCTCTGAATACTCCTCAAACTGTTTTTGAAAAGTTGGCAACCCTGCATATTAGTGTATTATATTAGAATTAGTGTATTTTCATGTATCCATGTTAATATAAAAGGTAAATTTGGATAAAATTTCTATTATTTTTGAATGTTTGATTATTAAAAATCAATAAATTTCAGAAAGTAAGTCATAATGTAAACAAAATATTTTATGCTTATTTATATTTTAAGTATTTTCTAATTTTTTAGCGACTACACTTTGTAGCTTAAAACTACACTTTTTTTGCTTTTTAACTACACTTTAGCACTCCCAGAGGTTGGCAGCCCTGCCAGAAGCCCAAGCCAGTGTTATTCTATGAGAAATTTTTTTGAAATATAACTAATTAACTAATCCATATTTTAAAATTCTGTTTTCACATTCAGAAAATTTCCAACTGTTAAATTGACGCACCTTTTTTAAAAATGCATTTTTTAAAATTTTAAATATTTTATTTTGAAGCTGTAAAATACAAATTTTCAATATGTGAAATTTCTCATTTTGCAATTTCAAAATAAAATATTAAAACTTAAAAAAAAATATTTTTAAAAAAGGTGCGTCAATTTAACAGTTGGGGATTTTCTGAATGTGAAAACAGAATTTAAAATTATGGATTAGTTAATAAGTAATAAGTAAAGAAAATTTCTTATAGAATAACATTAGCTTTGGCTTCTGGCGACAATGAGTGAAGTGTGCCCTTAAGAGACCCAGGACAAATGAGCCCAAGCACTAGTATCACCCAGACTTTGGATCTCTCTCACTCGGTTAGCTATGAAAGACTTCCAACGTTTACTTGATCCTTTTATCCAATACAATGTGATTTTAGAATCTGTCCAAAAGAACACTTTTGAAGGCTTTTTGTGATCAACTATCACCTTCACTTTACTGGTGAGTTGTGCAGCAAGCAAGGCGTCAAAAAGTTCCAGAAGAGGTATGGTGATTTTCTTCAGGGGGGCAACTCAGCTTTTCGACACTAGGAGATTTACTTCATTATCTTTCACAACTCTGAGATATATAGCAGCACCATAAGCCTTTTGGCTTGCATCGCAGAAACAGTGAAGCTCTATGATGTTGGTGGATGCTTCCTTCGAAGAATTAAGTATGTATCTAGGAACTCCAAGCTTGAAAAGCTCAGTAATCTCAGAACACCACTTTAACCACACATTTCTAATATCTGATGGTAATTCTTCATCCCATGAAATCCTTTTCATCCACAATGTGTGAAGAATACATTTTTCACGAATTGTAAATGGGGTGAGCATTCCGAGCAGATCAATAATCTTTCCTATCACTTTCAGAGGGAAGCGTTTGGTATTTCGATTTTCTTTTAATATGTCTGCTAGGTTCTGCAATCCCATTATGAAACAATCTTCCTTACTATTCCATAACATGCCAAGTACCTTAGTTGTATGGGATTTTGAGTTGGCATGATCTTTCTGTATCTGGGTTTCGAACTCTTCACCTGTCCACAATTCCATTAAATCTTTATCGTTAGTTATCCACTTCCTTAACACCATACTAGTTTGACCCATAATAGATAGAGCTTCCTTAGAGATGCTTAATGCTTCTTGTAAGTCATCTTCTCCAGATATAAAGTCGTCAACATAGGGGCCTCGAAGTAAACAATCTGTTGTGTTTGGGTATTTACCTTGGAATTTTTCCAGATGTTTTTTAATAGTGGCAGAAAGAAGAAATGGTCTGCAAGTAATGCCAAAAAAAACTCCTGTAAACCTATAAATTTTAAGGATGCCATTTTCTTTCCAAAGGAACCACACAGCATCTCTGACCTTCTTAGCCAACAATATTTGAAGAAAAGCCTTCTCTATGTCAGCCACAAACGCAATCTTGTTGAGCCTGAAATTCACAAGTATGTCAAATATATTTGAATTTAGATTTTGTCCTGACCAAAGACAGTCATTCAAACTTAAATGATGAAAATCATAACTTGAACTTGCATCAAATACAATTCTCATTTTAGTAGTCAAACTCTGATCTCTAAACACTGGTTGGTGGGGCATGTAATAAACAGGTTTCTCTAGAGGTTTTTCTGAATTATTTACTTTTTCTATAATAACTTTTCTCTCATAGTCACACAAGGTTTCACAATATATTGTAAGTGGAGAATTAGATCTTTTTCAAATCTTCTTGTAAGTGAATTTAATCTCTTTTTTGCAACTGTATAATTATCATTGAGCTCTCTCCAATCTCTCTTCCATGGCAGTTCTACTTCATAACGGTTATCCCGAAATATTCCAAGGATTGATCTGTTTTGTGATAATATGGATCATCTTTAATGCCTATAGCCTCAAGTTGCCAAAAGTTTTTGATGTCATTCTCTAAGTCCCTACAATCATGAACCAATCCTTAATGTATTTTTTGCTGGTTCTCACTTGTTGAAATTGAAACACTACCATAGGCTTATAGGCTATAAAACCAAATACAGAATTTTGAAATTTTAATTCTGAATTAGGCATCTCAATTTGACCGAATTTTAAGGGCTGATGGAATATTTCGGCTCCTAGTAAAACATTTATCTTTTTTAGCTTATCAAAAAGGGGCCTGCAAGCTTGACATTTTGGGGTAAATTATTAACTGGAATGTGAATACGATTCATAGGAATAGTATCTGCTATATTAGAAACACACAAAAAATCTAAAGGCATCTCAAAGTTTAACCCTATTAGAAATTACAGCATGCAACTTTGATTTTACATTTACTTTTAGCATTACTTAATTCAGACACTGCTACAGATATTTTTTCTTTTTTAATTTTTAATAAATCTGCAAATTCCGTGGTCATGAATGACGATATCGAGCAATGTATTGGCTCTTCTCAGCACTCCATAGTTATCTCTGATAAAGATATTTGCAGTTAAAAGAATGCCAGTTTTTTCATTATTTATTCTGCTGATAGATGTACCAGTAAATGTGTTCACATTACTAGACAATTCAAAACTCTTGATGAAGAGATTGAGGCTTACTATTGGTGCAGTTTCTGGAAATAAGGAATCAATATTTTGTTTACTCTCGCACCTGTTAATTTTTTCATTTTCAAAGTGAAGTAACGTAAAGTGTTTCTTGGAACATTTTTGACAGCAGTAAGTGGAAGTACAGTTTTTAACAGAGTGATTTTTTGAGCAATTAGAACATAGTTTATTTCTTTTCACAAATTCACACCTATCATTTATGGAAAGATTTATGAATTCTGGACATTTATATATGTAATCCATAAAATTCTTCTCTGCGACATTTTAAACATTTATAAAGTTTGTATTTTTTGAATTGGATGTTGACATAATACTCACCACTTTATGTGGAAAATTACGATTAATTTTTATTTCTTTCACTTTACTATTCTGGAGCATTCTCGCTTGACTTTTCAGAAAAGAAAGTAATTGTTCAAGAGAACCAAATTCCTCAGAATTTTTTAATTCCTTTTCCCACCAATAACGTGTAGATTGTCTAATTTTTCAACAATTATATATACAGTAAAAGATCTTTATAACACAAACCTAAAAACACAGGGTTTAGCATTATATAGATCATATTTCACAAAACATTAAAACTTACCTTGTGAACATGGTCAAATATGTTTGAAATACATATTTAAATTACATTCCTTAGAATAAATGTTGGATAGATCATAACTTAATTTACATTGTTTGAATTTACTTTTATAAACATACTCCATATATGACTGTACCAAATCATTCATTATATTACTCATTTTCAAATAAAAGGTAATGATAGCAATTTCTTCATTAAAAAGTTTAGAATTAAGGAGATAAAGAAAAATAATGCATTACACATGGTTCTCTACAGAGTAACAATTTTTTATAAAGTGTTTCTTAATTGCAAAATTCATTGTTTATGTCCGAGAAGTTGTGTGTTATATAGAGAATTGTATTATATAGAATTGCATTATAAAGAACTTCTACTGTACTAACATAGTTTCAGATAAATTCTCTACTTTGTAATTTGAATTAGATAGTGATCTAATGCATTCATTGGTAATATCAATTAAACTTAAAATTGAATTAGCAGATTCATTAACATTAGGTTGATTCAATAATTTTTTAATAATAGCATTAACAAGTTCACACTTGTTTTTAAAACGATCTAACAAAAGTTTCCATGCAATTTCAAAATTTGCATCTGAGATGGATATAGAATTTATTATCCTCAAGGCCTCATCTTTGCAACTTGCCTTGAGATATTGAAGTTTCATTGCTTCTGAAATAGTTTTTTTTTTTTTTTTTTTTTTTTTATGGTAGCTCTAAACCAGCAATTCCCAACGTGGGCCGCAGGCAGTGTGGTACTGGGCCGTAGAATATTGAGGTCATATACCAGTTTTTCGAGGCGATTCACTAATGAGATATGGTGTCACTCAAAAGCTCTCCGTGGCCCGTAGTAAGTAGTCAATAAAGAAAATGTGCTGGCTGTTGTTCAGGGATTTCATTCGTTAGTCTTCAAGGTCAATCTCTCCTCCTTCCTACTCTCTTCACCCTTCTTTCCCACCGCACCGGGAAGCACACTTGTTTCACTCCTTTGTCAGTAGAGATTTTCTGTTGATGTATTGTATCGTATCTTTGTGTCTGCTGTGAGCTATTATTATTTCATGCCAATATAGATGCTTGGTTTCAGACTGGATCTTGCCGTAAGACGAAGATATCAAGTGGTGAAGGGTCTTCCACATCTGATTTTACCAGTGATGAGTTTGTTAGTAAGTCGATGTCCAGTCCAAGTGTTCGAAAAATAACAAGGAAAACTAAAACATATTTTCGTATATATAACCCTGATTTTTTAAAATATGGGTTTGTGTTTTCTGGTTCTGAGGATGAGCCTATGCCTCAGTGTGTGATATGTTTCAAAACGCTATCCAACGAATGCATGAAACTCTCAAAACTTCAAAGACATCTATCAACTAAACATCCTTAATGTGTAGGAAAGTCTTTGGATTTCTTTTAAACAAAGAAAAGAAATTTATTATAGCTAAATCTACCATGGAAAAATCTTCAAAACAGAACAAACTAAGCACCAGAGTGTTTCTTATGAGCTATCTTTGTTAATCGCAAAGAAGGGTTCAGCTCACACCGTGGGAGAAGAACTTATTCTACCCGCTGCAAATTAATAAGTAATGCTTTGTTTGATGAAAAATGTACAAAAAAAAATGAAATTTCATTATCAAATACAACCGTGAAAAGAAGATTTGATGAAAAGTCAGAAAATGTTAAAGAAGCTGTCATTACTTTTTTGAAACAAAATGAATATTTTTCACTGCAACTTGATGAGAGTACAGACGTTTCTGGCCAGGCTAATTTATTAGCTTTTGGTCGTTTTGAGTTGAATGGCAATATTGAAGAAGAAATGTTGTTTTGTCAGTCTTTGCCGACAAAATTAAGTGGCAAAGATATTTTCAAATCTGTTGACAGTTTTATAAAAGAAAATGAAGTAGATTGGTCAAAGTGTGTATGTTTGACAACTGATGGGGCACGCGCTATGTCTGGAATTCATACTGGTTAGTCACCAGAGTTAGATCAGTTGCTCCCTTGGTTCAATGAATACATTGTAGCATACAGAGAGAGGCTCTAGCAGTTAAAGGTATGGATGAGTGTTTAAAAAAAACTCTTGACGATGCAGTAAAAATCGTGAATTTTATTAAAGCAGGGCCTAAAAACTCCAGATTGTTTGGTGTTTTGTGTGATGAAATGGGTAGTGAACACAAACAGCTTCTACTTCACTGTGAAGTTTGGTGGCTATCAAGAGGTAAAGTGTTGACAAGATTATTCGAACTCCGTTACGAACTTACGGTTTACCTTAAGGAAGGAGATTGTGATGGGAAACTGGCAAGCTCCTACTTAGACTGTTTGACCGATGAAAACTGGTTGGTTGAAACGGTTGGCATATCTGGCGGATATGTTCAGTTCCCGTAACATTCTTAACTTAACTCTGCAGGGCAAGGACGGTCATAAGTTTTTTGTGCAAGACAAAGTAGAAGCAATGATAATGAAACTTCAACGATGGGCTCAAAAAGTGGAACAAGATTCTTTCGATGCATTTCCAGTCCTACATGATTTTCTTGAAACCAACGAATTAAAAATTGATAAAACAACAGCTACAACCATAAAATAACACCTAGAATCTTTGGCCTCTAACCTCAGGTAATTTAAAATTATTTATTTTCTTAATTGTATAATAATATTTAATGAAAAACCTAATTAAAAACATTAATTTTTTTTAATTAGTAACTTTTTTTAAAACAGTAAATTTTTCACACAGTACGACTTTTAAAACTGATAACAATCTGTTTTAGTTACTCTTATACTGTGATTATACATTTTATTATTCATTCATGTGAATGAGAAATCTACTAACTGGAGCAGTAATTAAGCCTTTTCATACTGCTTAGGAAATTTTTCCCTAAAATTGAAGATGAAATCCAATGGATCAGAAAAAGAAATCCCTTTGAAGAAAATTACCTAAAAAAATTGAAATTATCTTCAAATGCGGAAGACTCGTTAATTGAACTATCAGGTGACCACACTCTAAAATCACTTTTTAAAACAGCACCATTGGTCCCGTCCTGGATAAAAATTCCGCAAGACTATCCAGCTATTGCAAAAATTGCACTGAGACACTTGATGGTCTTTTCAACAACCTATCTATGTGAACGAGCTTTTTCAACTTTAGTCTTTTTGAAAAATAAATATAGGAATAAATCGAATGTTGAGAGTGATTTGAGGCTAAAAATATCCAGTTTCAATCCAGATATTGACTCTCTCGTGGAGGACAAACAGCGTCAAAAATCTCATTAAGTTTTTTTTTTTTTTTTTTTTTTTTAACTTTGATCACTTGTTTTTGAAATTCATTACAGAGGTGACAGCTAAGTGAATGCAATAAAGTTATTTTTTTTAAATATTTTTTAATTCTTCTTGTACAGTATCTTTTACTAATTACTGACATATCTACCCAGTATATATATATATTCGTATATGTGTGTCTATTTGCCATTATATTTTTTACTTGTATATTAAGTAGTTAGTGGGCCTCAAAGTCTTTTTTACAAAATTTGTGGTCTTCACAACTAAAAAGGTTGGGAACCGCTTCTCTAAACGTATCTTTAAACATAATCCAATTTTCCAGTTAAACGACAGTACACTGTAAAAAAATAACTATTATCAGCTGCAATCTGTGATTTATTTTATCCAATCGCAGATTGCAGCTGGTAATAGTTATTTTTTTTACAATTTTCCAGAAAATTTGGTAATTTAACATCAGGAGTAACAATTTTTTCACTGGTAACTATAACAGAAGCTATAGGACTTTTTGTTTCAGTTTTCATTTCAATCAACTTTACTTATGATTTATATCTTAACTAGTCATAATTTTACCTTACACAACATCCTTTATAATTTCTGCACAAATATATTTTGAGCATGTCTGTGCTCATCATCAGTGCCAAGTGCTTGTGGATCTTCAGAGTTGCTTACTTCGTGGTGTCGTGGCTCTCTTCGTTTCGCTTCCTTTGTTTTGAGTGTCTGTTGCCACACTGCGGGATTAATGCAGTGCTCTCAGTCGTTAACAGCAAGGGGGTTAAGCGAAATGAAGAGAGCCACAACACCATGAAGTAAGCAACTCTGAAGATCCACAAGCACTTGGCACTGATGATGAGCACAGAGATGCTCGAAATATATTTGTGCAGAAATTATAAAGAATGTTGTCTAAGGTAAAATTATGACTAGTTGAGATTATAATATTCCTTTTTTAAACATTATGATTTATAATTATTCTCAATTCATCCATTGAATCTTCACTTGTATCTTTTTTCCGTTATATAATCGTCCAGCTCGTTTCAAAGATTGAATTAAGTACAAGTTTGATGTCAGTTGACATCTCATTAGTTTTGGTTTCTAGTAACCCTAGCTGGACGAACTCGAAATCGTTGATTTCAGTCGTTATTTTATCTTTATGCCGTGTTAATGCCACTTTTAAGACCCTTTTCCTTATTTTTAATTGTTCCATCTCAGTTACAATTATGTTAAAACAATTAATTCAAATAAAATAGGAGAGTAAGGGAGAGAGCTCTTACCTGTTCTCAAGAATAATCTTCCGGTATTCGTCGGACCATTTGAACTGTTTGAAAATTTTCATGTTTATGACTTAAATTATAATATTTATTCATAATTATTCCATTTGACATGCATGCCTAGAATAAACAAGCCTTATTTCACTATATTCTCTTTACAATTCATAATTTTCAACAGGAGAATATTCTCCGAAAAGTTCCACAAAGCAATTTTTCTAAATATTCATTATTTAGAAACAAGACAAAAAGCATTTAACAGCAAATAATGAATATTACAGGTCTACATCTAAAATTTTGATTTGATAATTTTGGTTGATCTTTATGTTTTTTGGTGTGCTGACTGAAAATGAAGCCAGTTTTTGTCTATTACATATATATTTTTGTCAATACAGGGTCACAACTTTTTACATGACTCTTCTACCAACATAATTATTTGATAACTTTTATAGTATGTTTCCAAGATTAATTAAAATTAATCAAGGAAACATACAATTTCCTCGTATGGATGAAATGGATATCCGGTATCTGACCTATCCGGTAAAGGGCAAAACTGGGAAAATTCATTAGTGGCCAGTGGCCGGTACTGTCAGTTTCATTAGTAGCCACTTTTTTAAGTTAGTGGCCACTTTTCATATTGTAAGACTATTTTTTTCAGACTGCAAAAAGCATTATCACCATTTTGTGGTATAATCACCACAAGAAAAATAAGAAATACATATAATAATAAAATTAACGCATGGATAATGAAATTGTAATTTGTAATTACGCTCTTTTTAAAAATCCTAAATTGCACAACCTAAATTAAAATCTGCTTAGGACTGTAATAACAGCAAAAGTTTTTATCTTTCAGATAATTCAGTAGTACTTTTTTTTTTTTCCAATTTATTTAAGTGAAATAAGCTCTTATCATTCACAGTTCACATTGATATTTTCTAGTAAATGAATCAGCTGATTCATCATCATCACAACCTTTTACATGGTCATGTGTAAATACAGTTAGCAGTTTTATTATTTTTTCTTATTTCTAAAGAAACACTTTTTTAAATGATTTTATTTCAATAGAGTTAAAATATTTTCTCTTAAAAAGTATAGATATGGAAACTTAGCTGCTTCATTAAAAATAATTTACTTAGCTACCAAATTTGTAGCTTTAAAAATAGGGAGATTTCTACTTTAAAATGGGAAGAAAAAAGGAAGATTTCTACTCCAAAGAAAGCAAATACCAAATACAAAAATTTTTGAAAAATACTCATTTAATCCAAATCAAATTTTGATACACACATTTGTCAAATATCTTAAATGGGTAAAAAATACACTAAATACTATGGAGATAATAATAGAAAAAGATTGTGCTTTGCAGGACATTTGATCATTAACTGCTAGTTAAAATGGAGCGCACATGTGCAAGGGGGTGGGGGTAAAAAAAAATAATAATAATCTATATACTTCTTTATTCTAATAAAGCAAGTTTAAAATAGATATTTATATTTTTGCGGCAGATGGAGAATGATTAGAAATTATAAAGCTTTCTATAAGCTGTGTGACCACAGATCGTTAGGGGGAGGGAAAGGGGGGAGGGTCCAAAAAATTATATGAGTGAGATATATTAAACAATTCTACTTCTTTATAGGTTGCAGAATACAATAAAGCAAGTTTAAAATGAACATTGATGTTTATGCCATGGATGGAAAAAGATTGGAAATCACAAGGCTTCGATTGCCTATTGTCGCTCGATTTTTAGAATCTTTTAAAGATCACAAAAAGTGGCGACTTTAGTGGCGATCGATGCATAATTTTTAATCGCCATCTTTTTCTATTTAGTCGCCACGTGGCCGGTGGCGACCGTTAATTTTGCCCTTTACTATCCGGCTGAGTTTTAAATATCCGACGGGGTACCGGATATCCGGTAATTTCAAGCCGGATACCCGATAGTGCTTGATGATATATCGTCAAATATCGATATCTGCCACGATTCATGATAATCGATATTGATCAACCATATGTCACGATATATCGGCTATGTATAGACAATATAATTTCTTATTTTCATCTTTTACCTAACAGTAGGGATGAATAAAAATAGAAATTGCATGCATGAAAGATGAAAAGAAGTTTTACATACATAGATTTCATGGTGAGGAGAACAGTTTTTATTTTTATTTTATTTCAATTTTTTTTTTTTTTTTTTTTTCAAGGGGGGCAGAGGGGTTATTGTTACTGTTTTTATCCAATTTTTGTAAATTTGGATGTTTTTATGAAAAAATTAAAAATGATAGAAAATTTCTAATGTTCTAAAAAAGTAGAATTAACTTCTTATTAATTTGTGTTCCACATTTTCAATTTATGGAATGCTAAAAAGGAAAAAAAAAAAAAACAATAATATTCTTGATGTCCATTTATCAGAACTTACTACATATATTTTAATTCATTGTTGAAATATTTAGGTTTGTTGTGCAATGATAATGATTTTATATTATATCACATATCACTGTTTTAGAAGCAATAAATTTTTTTATTACCCTGCTGCTAAAATTGCCCTTAATAAAGGTATATTACTTTGGGGGGAAATTTCAATTCTAACTTAAATGGACTTTTTCAGAAACAAGATTTAAAAAAAAAATGATGTGCCTATTAAAATGACAACCTTCCTGTTTTCACAGAATATTGCTGTATAGCAGCACCACCTATCGGCAGATATGCAACCAAATTGCATCATCATAATGGCCTTTTCATATATCTAGTTCAATTACATGCAATAGAACCTGAGATACAGCCTTCACTTATACAGTGGAAATCACTGTATAGCAGCGCCATCTTTAGAGTGATTGGCATTAAAAGTTGACAGAAACTAATAAATGTCAAGATGCATCTGCATATAAATTTATATGCAATTCTGTGCAGTAATTACTGAGATATAGCCTCCCCTGAAATTACGGAAATCGCTGTATAGCTGTGCCACCTGGTGGGTGGTTGACACCAAAAGTTGATAGGCACTAACATATGTTAAGGGGCATCTACATATAAATTTATATGCGATTCCATGCTGTAATTCTTGAAACAGTGGAAATCGCTGTATAGCAGCGCCACCTGTTGACCAATCGGCACCAAAAGTGGATAAACACTAATTTATGTTAAGGTGCATTTACATCATAAATTTATATTAAATTCGGTGCAGTAGTACCGTATACATATTCACCACAAAATTTTTGCCACACCCATTTTCTAAAAATGGTCAAACTGTGTTCTGGATCTCTCAAAGCGTGTAAATCCATAGAAAACCATAAGTTAAAAATTTTTATGAATCCCATACTTTCTTGTATTGAGTATAGAAGAAAGTAAAAAACAGCTTAAGCATGCTCTGAGCACTATACTCTGTGTAAAAAAAATAGACCTGTCAAGGCCACCTCTCAGGGTTCTTCATTCCCCCGTTACCATGGTTTTAAGGGGCGCTAACTTCTCCGCGTCTTTTTTTCCACGCAACTTCGTTCTTAGTAAAAGCAATTGGAGAGCAGATTAGTTTTTTTATTGCTAGTATACATGTATGTAATAACGTGTTGAATACCTGTAGTATAAATCCACTATATTTATTCCATATTTGTCTATACGTAAGGTTATCTTTTATGTGTATTATTTAAAAATGAAAGTAATATATAATTATCAATTTTTCGTTTATTAGCTTAACAAAGTTAATTTTCTAATATACTTGGAAAATTATTTTAATTTGTTTCTGAGTAAAATTTTCAAACTTTCTGATCTAGGGAGAAAGAAATCGTAAAAAGTTCTTTATTTTCTTACTTAGAGATTAGAAAATGTTAGAAATATGGTTATTTAATAAGCAAAATTGCATTCTGATAGCTGCACGTTGAACACAGTAATATAAAATACATACTTATACACACTCATATCTATATAATATTCCAATTTTCAGACCACCTATTCTTATATATTACATATAAGAATATTAAATAAACTTTCATTTTTTACTTCATGTACAAGAACAATAAAAAGTATAAAATAAGAAAAATGTTTCAAGATTACATACAGGAAAGTGTCTTAATTTTAACTGAGATACGTAAAAAGGTTATAGAAGTTAAACACATTCTCAATTTTCATGACTAGTTCCTCCTGTACTTATCCTTAGAGTTAACATATTTATTAATTAACGAATTTCTAAATTTCACTTACCATTGTCACATATACAAAAAAATTACGGTATCAGTTACTCATCTCACACTGTTATTGTTTTCGAGAGCAGTTTTTTTACTTCATGTACAAGAACAATAAAAAGTATAAAATAAGAAAAATGTTTCAAGATTACATACAGGAAAGCAGGGTTGGGTTTCTTCCGGAAGAAACCAGTTTCTTCCAGGACAGTGGAAGAAACTGGAAAAAACCGGAAGAAACTGGAAGAAATGGAAGAAACCAACCAGAAGACAAAAACAAATGTTCAAAATTAAAATTTATGGACTATAACTCAAAGCATAAATATAATGTCAAATCTAAACTATAATCCAATTAATATTAAAAATATTTTTAGAAAAATAAGTTATTTGATAACAAACACTAAATATATACAGGTGATGGGTTTTTACTTTTCAATGTTAATATTTTTAGAATTTTTTGTATAGATACTATCTCATATTATACTTTCAAACAGTGCAAGTGATAATTACGGAATTAGCCATAATATTTGCAATTTTTTTTTTTTTTGAGGATACAATTTTTTGCATAAACTCGAAGCTGGTACCCAATGAACTGTATCAATAAGTACTAAGATACCTATTTTTAAACTTTCCTGCACATTCTTTAGGCTTAAAAAAAAAAAAAAAATTGATAGTTTGTATTTATCTATTTTAAATTGAAAAATAAATTGCAGTATTGAACTACTAAAAAACTTTTCATTTCATTTACAGTCAACTCCCTCTAACTCTCAAAAGTTTTGTCCAGAGGTTGTGCGGATCACAGGAATTTGCAGATTAGAGATCATTGCCTTTGTTTACAGTTTTCTTTTGCAGATACAGAGTCAGTTATTATTAATTCATAAATAGACATAAAAATGGAAAGACGATTTCTAATAATTTTAGGATAAAATATTTCTTCAATATTAATAAAACTAATCTATCACAATTCATATATGATGGTAAATAATTTAAGCATATTCAAATAATATGCATACATAAAATGTAAACCAAGAAATTAAAAAAATACAAAACAAAATATTTTTGAAAGTTCGGAAATAATATTCATCACTGATTAATTTTGTTAAATGTTGATGCAATAGTGATTTGTTTTAAGCACTAGTCTGTATGAATTGCAGGATAATAAATACAAGAATGTTACTCCCCCTCCTCCCCAATTGTGTTTCAAAGTAAGGATTAAGCTAAAAATTTATTTTAAAAAAGTAAAAATGTGAATTTTTTTGAAATATGATATGTAAATTTCTTCTTCATTAAAAAATCAATTACGGATTAGAAGGATTTGCAGATTATAAATCTGTGGATTAGAGGGAGTTGACTACACTGTATATGACTATAAGGAATATAAAAAAATTTATGACATTTTGTAATACAGTAATTATTGAATATTAGTACTCTTAATTAACTGGATGTTTGTTAAGAGCTGTTTTATCAGAAAGTATAAGCAAATGATCAAAACTATTATTTATTACCAGTTAAAGAAATAAAATTGTCTAGAATATAAAACTTTACACTGTTTAAATTGAAACTGATTTTTTTTTTTTTTTTTCTTACTGGATTTTGAGTATTTTGGAACGTGATCATCAGATACCAAAGATCACTTAAAATCACTGAAAATCTCATAATTATTAATTAAATATGTAATTAAATTCTTTATAGGTATAATTAAAGTTACTTAAACTTGTTTATAAGATAAATGAATCCACTGTATCTTACAAATCTGCTATTTATAGGATAAATTTTTGAGAAAAACAGTTTCTTCCATTTCTTCCACTTGGAAGAAACCTATTTCTTCCGGCCGGTTTTTTCCATGGTTTTTTCCGCGGTTTTTTCCACCTTGGAAGAAACTTGCCAACCCTGCAGGAAAGTGTCTTAATTTTAACTGAGATACGTAAAAAGGTTATAGAAGTTAAACACATTCTCAATTTTCATGACTAGTTCCTCCTGTACTTATCCTTAGAGTTAACATATTTATTAATTAACGAATTTCTAAATTTCACTTACCATTGTCACATATACAAAAAAATTACGGTATCAGTTACTCATCTCACACTGTTATTGTTTTCGAGAGCAGTTAAAAAGAGAAGAAATCAAGAATATAAAATCCTGCAATTCACATAGATTATTAATGCCAAGAGGTACCAATGGCCAATAGATTCTGCACTCGAAGCTGATAGACAGGAGGTGCCGGGTTCGAACACAAGTCGCTCTCGTCGTCTTATTCGTTCGGAATTTTCTGTGATACTGGCTAAGTATCGGAGGAAATAAGGAACAATTTAGTCTCAACCGATGCACCACCAATCCACTGCACTTTTAAAGGTTTGAGAAAAGCCTGTAACTAAGGAATTTTAATATAATTTTATGATCTATGACTTATTTAATACCTTAAAACTATATGATTAACACCAACAAATAGTTTACAGAGCAGAATAAAGTAATTTTTGTTTTCTTAATAATCATTTTTAAATGCTCTTTAAAAGCTATGAATTATTTATTCTTATTATAAAATAGCTTTGCATTTAAAGTGGTCGTTTCTCTTTTTCTAGTCTTAAAACGATAAGTTAACAGCGAATAATATAGACAAATTAATTTATCAGATTTATTCTTCTGATACTGTTTGGACTATAAGAATCTGAATTCTAATATATATATATATATATATATATATATATATATACACTAAGTGACAAAAAAAAAAAAAAAAAAAAAAACGCACTACAGAAAAATTGATTTATACCTTTTGGGTTTGTAATAATTTAAAAACTAATGATTGCAACAAATAAAATTGTTATGTTTGTATAATACGGAAGTCATAACATGATACCTATGTACAATTTCGATTTAATAATTCGTTTTGTTACACTTTATGTAGTATTTAATAAAAATCTACATGAAATTTTCTTTTTAAACGTAATATAATAAATACTGCCAAAGTAGTCGGTCAGGTATAAATTTTTTAATGGTCAAATTTTATTTCGGATTAATTGATCCCTTGAACAGGGAAATTTGCCAGACTCACTGAAAAGTTGTGTATTTTCGTATCGTAATGTACGGGGATATGTTATTGTTTTAAAAGTGAGATTTCCATTAGGTCAGTCACATTTTCGTGATCAGATCTGCTTGTTTCTGTCAGTTTGAAATAAGTTAAACTTGACTCATCAGCGAGAACAACTTCAGCCAAATAACTAATTTATCCTTTTTCAATTTTTTTAACCCTTTAATGTCTTGGTTTTATAATTCTTTTCGTTAATAATGAATTTTTTTCAGATTTTCTGGCAATTAAACCTGTTTTGTTAAATTGTTATTTCACTATATTTAAATACATTATGTTACTAAACACTTTTTCTGAATCCCTGCTATGTTCTAAATGTAATACAAACTGATTTTTTAAGCTCTGACTTTTTAACTTGCGGTCATCTCGACTTGAAGAGTAACGTGACCGCCTAAGGACAAATGCGCAGTTTAATCAGCCAAAAAAATTATATCTTGCTATAGACTAGATCACTAATATTTTGTGAACATTTAATCATTTTGACATCCCACGTATTAAATTTTTTTTTTTTTCGCTCTAAAATTAATATTTTTTGTGGTATCGTTAATTGCCTTATTCTTGCCATTTTTGAAACACTTTCTAAAATTACAATTTTCCGAATAATTGCATCTTGCTTTTAACACTTAGCTCAATCCTAAATTGCACGCGGAACACAATGTAATAAAATCTGTTCAAAAATTTACTTTTGAAACAATAAAATTAGTGATTACAGAAAGAAAAATTGAAAATATCCAAGTGCGGCTTTTTTTTTTTTTTTTTTTTTTTGTCGCTTAGTGTATATATATATTTTTTAGCCGAGAGTGAAAAACTGTATCATGAATAAAAAAATTAAAATCTAATGTAAATGATGCAGATTGTAGGACATTTAAGCCCGGTTGTCTTTACATTGGCCTGGACGTCCTTGAGGGGTATTTCTTAAGATTCTTAGCTAAAACTCATATGAGTTTCGGGGAAAATCATGGTAAACTTGAGGTAAGTAACGTGAATGTAACTATCATTCGGGTAGTAGCCTTCACGTTTCTCTAAAATAGTTATTAGAGAGGAAAGTGTTTTTTTTTTTTTTTTTTTTTCTTTCAAAATGTAATTTAATTATTAAAAAAAAAAAAGACAGAGAACTGGCGTTTAAAAGTAATAAGTACAAAACTGAATAAACACCTTAAAATGCAAGAACTCGCAATAATTGTTTTGGGTCGAAAGGAGACAAGACAATTCGTCAGGCGAACAAAGTAGGCACAAATGCTACAAACAAAGCAGCACACGCACCAACGAGTGCTGTAAACATGCAATACTCGTTTTTACTTTGTTTGCCTGACGAAGTGTCATGTCTTCTTTAAATCCGATACAACTGTTGCAAGTACTTACATATGGTATTTATTCAAAGTTTTGTAACTTTGTGTATTATTTATCTATTTTTTATTTTTTAGCCTTGGGTAAGGCTTAGCCCTGAAAAGAGCTTTTTTTAGCCCTTATAAGGGCTTTTTTTTAGCGTTTAAAAAGACTTTTTTAGAGCTTTTTTACTTCGAAACCTGATGATAGAACGGATATTTTCCCCCTACATTTCGATTTCGTCCTCTATTTCGCTGGAGCTGCTGTCACTTTCATCTTGTAAATTTATTACAAACTATTGTATGACTTCATCTCGTATACCCTCTTTAATAAAATCTTTCTGTTGTAGTTCTTCGGAATGTCTCACACAGTTCTTCCAATTTTCGATAGACACTCAACATAGAGCTTCCTCAAGTAGGCGCCTTACGTCTTTAATTTTAAACGTTTTATTTCGTGTGGCGACTTCATTTTTTTACCTGTGCCCATATCATTTCAATTGGGTTGTACTGGCAGTGATAAGGTGGAAGTCTCACTACTTCATGACCCAATTGATAAGCTAGGTAATCTAGTTCAAATATTTTATATTTTGATTTGTTTTCTCGAACAATATTTAACAATTCAGGAACAGTACTGCTCGGATTGTGCAAAATCTTTTTACTTTCCAGCCATGCTATAATTTCGCGTTTTTGTGGATGGAATTTTTTCTAGGTGACTGGAATGGTAGCTTGCATTGTCCATAACAATCACACTAGATTCTTCCAGGCCTCTCAGTAAATCGTGGAACCATTCTCGAAACACATCACTATTCATTTCGTGATGATAATCTTTAGTACAATTCGACTGAAAAATTAATTGTGCTCCTTCGATGAAGCCATGCTGAGCAGACCTGGCGTGGCAAATAATCAGCCGCGATCCTTTACCAGTGGGTACTTTCAGACCACCAGAACTCTTGGAATCTTGCCATATAAAATTTTTCGAGTGGTTCTGATTTATCCAAGTTTCGTCAAAATAAACTATTGGACGACGGGGAGATTCTTTACGTATGTTGTGCATTTTTCTCAAGAATGTCATACGTGCAGCAACTATATCACTTCTCTCGATCAAAAATTTATGCCCATCATTGCATCTTTTATATTTAAATCCAAGGTTTTTCAAAATAACTGCTAATGATTTTATGCATCCAGAAAAACCTATTTTCTGTACTAAAATTTCTCTTAATTTGACACAAGTAGGATATTCTCCACGATCATAAAATTCTTGGATTGTGCGGCGTACGACATCTTTATTAAAATCGTCCAATGCTGTCACAGGTTTAGTATGCTGGACTTTCTTTTTGGGCGAAGAGAATGACAAATCGTTGTCTACTCCAATGTTATTTCCTTCTGAACAAATCCTACGAATCGTTCGTAATGACACCCCACAAGCTTGAACAGTAGTTTCTTGAGTTTTCATAAAAATATCTCTAATTCTTGCATCAGGTTTTGAAGTAACAAGCTCTTTGAAATAGTTATAAACATGATAAATAATCATTTTAGATTGTTTCTTTATATCAGGATTACCAGCCATAGTAAATGATACGAAAATGAAACGACGAGAAAAAGTAAATGCTAACGGAGTCAAAGAACAAGCCAAAAGTGAACAATTATTGTATCTGAACGAAATATTCTCCTAGTCAAGCAATTGCTCAAATGGGGTGGGAAAAGAAAGAGCGATAACGGGATCACATGGGTCATTTCTAGAAAAATTGACCAGGGAGTAGTGACCTTCAGAGGCCAATTCAGTTTACACGGACTATAGTAAAGAGAAGATTTGTGGTATTTTATATTATCCAAATTTTCTTTGTTGTTCATATTTTTAAGAAAAAAGTTGATTGAGGGTTAAAATATTTTTATTTGTTCTAATAAAACAAGCCTATAGCAAATCTCATTCCTAAAACAGGAAAAAAAAAAAAAAAAAACTTGCTTTATAGATATTTTTTTTCCAACGATAGTCACACTTTAATATTGTTTTAATCAAAGAATCTATTCTTTCGTTTCAATCATTCAAGATTTATTTCACAATATTTCACTAAAAACTTAACATCATGTCCATATCGCATTCATAAATGAAATCGAAATATCAAAGTGCTTAATCATCCCTGCTACTCATGAGTGAAACGAGTCGGCAGTGGCAATATGCTTTATCATCGTAATCATGTAGTTGATTTCTGATTCCTTAATCGAATAAACTCATACTCACATTCACTCACGCACAGTGGCGCGGACAGTATTCATGAATATAATCAGAAACATTCATGAATATAATCAGAAACATCACGCTTGCGCAGAATAGCCGTTAAACACTCAAGAAGGGAAAATACTCTTTAGTTTACTCATGTTACTGACGATGATGATTGCCGGAGATCGTGATTGAATACTACGGGACGGCGGCGGGGAACAAGCATGGTAAATTTTTATTGTTTGATTGGATTCATAATATGATTATTAGAATTGGTGGGAAGATTGTCAATTTTTCGATATTAATGAATGGTAAGTATTGAGCTACAATGAATCTTACATAAAGATTAAAGAGTAAATTAATAAAAATCTATCATTTTGTATCAGCAATAGATTTTTTTTCTTTTTTCTTCTAAAAAAAAAAAAAAAAAAAAAAAAAAAGGTTTACATGCATATAATTTAATTAATGGTATATTTCTGATGCTAATTAATTAATCTTGTTTAAATTTATTTTATAAATGAAATTTATGAACAGAATTCTTTGTTCTATATAATTATTAAAAAATTTTTTTTTTAGTAATATACATAATTCATGATACTAATTAATGATTGAATCATAAATAAGTACAGTAGACTCTCGATTATCGGCGGTTGGATTATCCGCGGTCCTCAAGAACCTGAATTTAAAAATACAGAACAAACTTATTACAGGGTGGCTAGCAGTCAGGGAAAATAAAAGAATCAGGGAATAGTCAGGGAATTTCCTTTAAAGTCAGGGAATTTTAACAAATTTTGTGAAAATAGGCTATATTAATCATTAAATTATTAATGATATTTTAAATCACTAAATTTTTTGCTACTGTCGTGAAATTTTCATCGAAAATAAACGTGAGAGTCAGGGAAAAATGGAAGAAAATCTCGAAAAATAGTCAGGGAAAAGTCAGGGAATTTGAAAAGGTTTAAATGCTAGCCACCCTGTATTACCAAAAAAAAAAAAGATCGAAGAGAGTAATCACCTTCAAGGCTTTTGGAGATATTACACGATTCTTGACAGCATTTATGGCATACACACTACTTGGGAGGCTGTTAAGCAGTCTACATTGGTAAGGTCTTGGAGAAAAATTTTACCAAATGTGGAAATACTTTGGTAGAGTTTATAGAGGAGGAAGAAATTTCTGCTCATGATTTGGCAAATTTAGTTAAATCTGTTACTGGAGGAGAAAAAGTCAATGAAGGAAACATTGAAGAGTAGATTAATTGTGACGCCAATGATCCAGGTATTGAACACCTTACAGATGAACAAATTGTAGGCCAAGCATGGAAGGAAATAAAACTCAGCAGTGGATGATCCACGACGCAGCCCTAGCACATGCAGATGGACTTATAAAATATTTCGAGGAACAGGACAATGTATATTTTTGTGACAAAATGTTGATAAAGAAACTGTAATCGCAAATTAAGAAAAAGTGCTTTAATAAAAAAAAAAAAAAAAATGCTTGACTGTTTTTTTTTTTGTTAAAAAATAAAGCAAAATGTTAGTAGAAATTTTTATTAGTATGTTAAACTGAATATGTAGGCCATGCTTAACTGTTAATTAAATAGTATTGCTCAAAAGGCTTTATGTGTAGATTTATATCCCTGTTTTGACCATTTTGCGGATTATCCGCTGATTCGATTATCTGCGGTTGTCTATTCCCCGTTCAGCGCGGATAATCGGGAGTTTACTGTATATTAAAACTAGATGAATGATCGAAAATTTTTACAAACCAATCAGTATTTATGGTCTGTTTTTGTTGAAATTCTTTTAAAACAAGCAATATTTAAATATATACTTGTTTTTTTATTAATTATTAATTTAAAATCTTCAATTTTTAAAATGACAATGAGGCATACTATTGATTCTTTAGAATATTATCATTTGGTATCTAAATCAAAGACTAAAAGTCAGGTTTGGTCTACTTTTGGGATACCTGCCAATGAGCATGGTACTGTTATTAACACTGATGTGGCAATTTGTAAACTCTGCAAAAAATATGTATGTGCAAAAGGAGGGAGTACAACAAATTTACTTTCTCATTTGAAAGTGCACCATCCTATAAAATTTATGAGTACTTCAAAGAAGCTATTGACTCCTGTTATACATACATACAGTGAAATGAATGATTCTGATAGTTTACCTGTAGAAAGTAGTGTTTATATTTGGTATACTAAATGATCTTTGCATTAAACAATTTTCCATTAGAAAATTTTATTTCATTGTTTACCAAGCTATGAGTTTAGTCGTAGTTTAACTATGAGTTATTTCGTAGCTTGACAGTCAACGTGTTAAAATATTTTCTGTATTTCTCTGCCTATATTTTAATAAATATGTCAATTTACAGAATTTTGCTTATTTAATAATTATAATTATTTAATATCTAATTTAATAATTACTATAATGATTTAATAACCATAATATTGTATAAGAATTTGTTGTGATATCGATATATCAGAATATCGTGATATGAGGATGACGATATATCATGATATTAAATTCCTGACATCGTCCAGCCCTAATATCAGACGGATATCAAGCTTAAGTTCCCCTCAGATGAAAATTTTGCAACTTTTTTTTTTTTTTAGATCAGTTGTAGCTTGTAAAGATTAAAAAAAAAAAAATTGCAAAAGTCGAATTTGGCCACTTTAGCAAACAAATTTAGCAAAAAGTAGCTTCAGGTTTAAGAGATATAGAAAGCCTATTTTAATTTTGTGCAAAGTTAGCTAGGATTTTTCAGAGTGATCTATAACATTCCCCCTAATCTTCTCCGTAACAATAAAAAGAGCTGATCATTGTTGTTCCTGAACAAATAATATCCTGTCAAATAATGTGCATTTATTGACTAGAACCTGCCTGTTTATTTACAATCCACTTTTCCCTACACAAGAAAGTTGTTTTTGTGACCATATATTTATACTAGCAGACCCTCTGGCATCATTGTCTGTCCCATTACCTATTCAATTACACGTGTCATCTACCTATTCGATTTGGATTTAAAAAAAAAAAAAAAACACTGCAATTTATATAAATTTGCACTTTTAATGGAATATCTTGCTAAAACACCTGAATTTAGAATTTCCCATTGCGCTGCATAGATATAGTCCCAAAAATTAAAATTTCTTCAAATAGAAGTAATATTTAAATTTTCAGGAAGTCTGTATTTTCATTTTCAGATTGTTAAAGAATATATATATATATATATATATATATATATCATTCTTAAAAATAGTTATGACTTGATTGTTTTTATGAAAAGTAAGAAGGTTAGTAATGTTTTCACTTGGGATTTTGAAGATTTATTTAATAATATTAAAATAGATGATTTGATTAATTCTTTGAATATTTTCTATTATGAAAGTAATATAAAAGATAATATAGATTATAATAAATATAAAAAATTATACAGTTTAGTTCTAAAAGAAAATTATATAGTAATTATCATGGCAAATTTTATGTTCAAAAACAAGGCATTCCTCAGGGCTCAGTATCAAGTAACAGTTTAGCAAATATGTACTTACATACTTATGAAAATAATTTTAAATCTAATGAGGGTATTATAATTTACAGATATATTGATGATCTGATTGCATTTACCAGTACAAATTATGACACTAAAGTAAAAACTAATTTTTATCCTTCTTATTTAAAACTCATTAGTACTAATTTTAATCCTTTAAAAGCAAATTTCTTGGACTTGGATATAGATATTGTGGATAATGAAATAATTACAACTATTTTTGATAAAAGAAATAATTTTAATTTTAATGTGATTAAATTAATTAATTGGAGCTCTAACGTTAGTAAACATATCTACAGAAATATAATTTTAAACTATCTTAAACGCAATAAAACATTAATTTCTAATTATCATGACAAAATTAAAAATATTCAGGTTTTCTTTAATAGTGCTGTTGAAAGTGATTATCCTATGGATTTTTTACATAGTTATATTATAGAAAAATATTTAAAACATTTGAAATATAAATGATTTTTAATTTTCCTTTTAATTTTTCTATAATCCTTATTTTTTGATTATATTTGGCTATAATAACTTTATTTATTGTTTTAATTTCTTTAATTTAATATAGATGGCGATGTAATAAGTTTTTTCAAAGATTCGTATTCTGGTTAGCTGTCTTGCTGGCGTTATTATGAAATACATGCTAACGTAATTGTAAATGTATGATCATTTTCTGCCTTTCCCATATAAGTTTTTTGTCTTTTCCATTTTATTTATTAATTTTATTTTATCCATCTTTTATTTAGCCATATTTGTGCTTTTTTATTAAACTGTCTGCCTAGGGGGAGAGTTTGATCAATAAAAGCATGCTTTAACCCCACACATATGTCTCAAGTCATATGGGGCATTTTTTGATAGTTTAGTTCATTTATTTTAAGTTTTTGCTGTTAATTTTTCGTATGAATTGTTTCACATTAATTAATTTTCTCGTAAGTTTTTCTTTAGTTATTTTTGTTACTTATTTACAACTATCTTGACTGAAAACATATATTATATTTTTATATATATATATATAAAGGCTCAATTATTTACATATATAAATGGCCCCTAAACTTACATATTTCATAAATAATTAAATTAAAATAGACGTGAATCCAAGAAGGATGGTACCTGCTGTGATTTCCTGTTAATTAAGTTATGAGATAGATGGGGTATTCGCTTTTTATTTGTATTTATTTTGTGGACTGTACAGTTTATCTATACATATAAAAGGGTACTTCCACTCACTCACTGACTCATCAACGCACAGCAAAATCTACTGGAGCCACTGACTCGAAACTGGGTCAGATTATAGAACATATAGTGTAAGCATCCCCTAAGAAGCGATTTTGCAAAATTCGTCTCCCAAGGGGGTAAAATGTGATTTCACAAAAACCTTCATATCTCAAAGAAAAAAACAGATATCCGTAAAATTTTTGCTTTAAAATATAGCTAATTTAATTATCTAAAAACCAATTTCTGGAATTTTAGAAGTTCGGTCCCCAAGGGGGGAAAGGGGGGAAAACGTGATTTCTCATGCGCAAAACGTAGGTTCACATACTCCTATATATCTCAAACAGAAAAACAGATATATGTGAAATTTTTGCTCTAATATATAGCTAATACAAATACCTAAAAACTAATTTCTGGAATTTTCGAAATTCAGCCCCCAAGAGGGGAGGAGAGGGGGCAAAACGTGATTTGAAATAATCCTTTATATTGCAAACTGAAAAAAATATGTGTGTAAGATATTTTTGCTCTAAAATATAGCTCCCATAAATACATAAAAACTAATTTCTTTCATTTTAGAAATTCGTCCCAGGTGGGGAAGGAAGTGGGGGGGCTATTGGGTAAACAAATAGAAATATAGTTAAACCGTTCAAAATTGGTACAGATAGGTTTTAGAGATCTGCAAGTCAAATGAGGATATTTTTGAAAGTTTAAAGTTATTAGGAGGGTCAGAAAGGTGTGTGTGTGTGTGGGGGGGGGGGGGGGGGCAGAGGGGCAAAAAATAAAAATAGTTAGACCATTCAAAATTGGTACATAAAGGTTTTTGATACCTACAAATCGATTGCGGATATTTTCGAATTTGTAAAGTCAGGAGGGGAGGGAGGAGGGGATGGAGGGGCAAAAAATAAAAATAGAGTTATGTCGTTCAAAATTGGTACATAGGATACTTACAAATTGATATTTACAAATTTTTTTATACTTACAAATCGATTGCGGATATTTTCGAATTTGTAAAGTCATTAAATTGGTACATGGAGGTTTTTGATACCTACAAATCGATTGCGTATATTTTCGAATTTGTAAAATTATTAGGATAGGTGAAGGAGAGGTGAAAGGGCAAAAAAATATAAATAAGAGTTAGAGAGCTGAAAATTAGTGTTGTTAGGTTTTGAGGCCTGATAAATCGATATCGGATATTTTCGAAAGTACAGAATTATTACGAAGGGCGGGAAGGGATCGGGCGCAGGGGTAAAAATAAAGAAATTCAGATAAAATGTTGGAAATTAGTATTATTAGGTTTAAAAGCCCGAGAGAACGACTGCGAGTATTTTTTAAAGTCTAAAATAATTAGGAGGGGCGGGAACGGTAGGTAAAAGAGCATGCGAGACTTGCACGCCTGTATGTTCTGCCGCAGGCAGTGGTGGCCCGAACCCATTATTCCACTGATGGGAGAATTTTTTTATTTATTTATTTATTTATGTTTTTCCCTTACGATAGCGATTCATTAAAAGTGTTGAATATAAATGCGCGCGCGCAGCGCACAATTGCCTACGCTGCCAAGGACAGTGGGGACCCGTTGCAACATTTTTTCCAATCACATTTTTTTTTTTTCTCTTTTTTTTTTTTCATGATAAAAATTGATGTAATTTTGAGAATTCATCAACTATAGTGATTCATTTAAAAATAGTGACCAGCAAAGCGGGCGTAGCCTGGTAGTAAATCATATAGCGAGTTGTGAAAAAAAAATGCCCTTTCGTCTATCAGATGCGATTTTTTACTCACAAAAAAGTGCCCTTTTCAAAAAATCCTCCCTGCCCTTTTAAAAAAAAAATGTAACACTACTACCAACCATAGGGCATAAAGCCTTATAGATAGTAGCATATATAATTTTTTTTATTTGTACATGTGCACAAACTAGTAGCAACATTCATACCATTTTGAATAGGAGATCTGTTATTGCGACCTTAAATAACATATATATCAGTTTCAAGATATGCTAAATTGTTTGTGGTAATCTGTACATGAAAAGACAGACAATCAGGCTGAAGTTACAAACACTTTTTAAAAAACAAACAAAATTTCATGTGACTGTACCGGCTCAAAAAATTATGTAGAATAAATGACTTTAAAAAAAATGAAAGGTTTTTTATCATTTACTTTTATTATTCTTGAGGAAAGTAGAGGGAAAAAAAATTCCATGCCGGAAAATATTTGATTGGAGCCGAGTCAGAGATTACACAAAAATGTTAACCCTTAACATGTTGAGTGCCACGTCAGCCATCAGTGGCTGACACTGAACTTTCCATTTAAGCCGCATCAACCACCTGTGACTGACAGCATAAAATATGACATAAATAAACCTAAAAAATTTATATTGTTTTAAGTAATTACTGAAAATTTATTTAATTTTTATTTATTACAGGATTATATCATTAAGGCAGTTTAATGGATTTTATTGAAACACAGTAAATATAAAAATGCATTGCTATACTGCAAGATCAGCACTTCTAAGCAGCGTGCGTGGCCTGACGGGGATTGCCTTAAGAATTTGCATGACGCTCAACATGCGAGTGTTGCCTTTTGTCAACATGTAACCAATTTTGTCTTTTATAGTATTATTCAAATAATATTGAAGCTCTAATACTTCATGTTTGCTGATTGGCAGCAAATTGCTTTTTAGCTGTAAACCATAGTTAAAGTAGGATTTTTAAAAGTATTTTCCCCCATGATTTATTTAAGACAGGAAAGAAGTAAAACAATTTTAAATTGATTTAAAAATAATCAGGTATTTAAGTGTTAAGCTCGGCTATTGTAAAGGCCGATATGAATGGAAGGTGGCTAATGTCAATTAATGCTAGAAACCATAGCTACTGGAAACATGCTTTTATTTCCGGAAAACGGCACTTAATGAAACATGATAAAAGGTAAAAGAACACATAACGTAATGTAAGTGAAACATATAACAAACTCAGGAAGGATAAAAATAATACATAATGACACGCAACTGCCGTGACATGAAATATAACGTTCTCTTTTTATAGTCTCTTGACATGCGCTGCTTATGCGCGAGTACTCAAATGCGCGAGCACTCAAAACACAAAACACAACACTCCTCCCTCCTAGTTAATGTGGCACAAAATCTCTGTATCTCTCCGGTCTCTTAATTACACGTCTTGGACGGGATGGTAGATCTTCAGGTATTGGTAAAGGATAATTTCATAGGAAAAATGACATTGTAACTGAAGCAATGTATTAAGAGAAAGAAAAAAAATTATCATAGTTTCTAAACAAAAAAAAAAAAAAAAGAAGAAGGAATTAAGGAAAGAAAAAGAAGAAAGATTATGTCTTAAAAAAAATTCTTACTTAAGCTAAACAAATATCATTTGAATATCATTTGAATCTCTCAGATGGAACACCTGGAGCCTGTTGTGTTGTGGAAACTGGAAGTCTTTCATGAAGCTGCTCCTGAACCATCGCTGGCTCAACAGGTTCAGACTCCTGCAATGACTCACTGGACGGTGGACCAACAGAAGGTGGTGCACGTTTAATCATCTGATCAACATGACGACGCAGCACTTCCCCAGACGCAGTAGTGGCTCTATAGGACACAGCACCTGTCGATTCAGTAACCACAGCTGGGATCCACTCTGCCCCATGAGAAAAGTTCCGAATCATCACAGGATCATCGACCTTGAATTGTCGCAGTGGTCTGGTGTCTTTCTCAAAAGTTAGCTCTTGCCTCTCTCTTTGGTCTTTAAGAAAATCTGGGTGTAAACGGTCTAGGCAACTTCATAGGCGTCTTCCCATCAACAGCTCACCTGGACTAAGGCCTGTGACTGTAGAAGGTGTAATATATTGATGTAAAAGGAACTGAGAAAGACGTTTCCTCCATGTTCCCTTCACAATACGTTTCAAAGAGTCTTTAACACTCTGGACAACTCTTTCTGCCTGACCATTTCCAGCTGGCCGCCGAGGAGCAATCAACACCCTACGAATGACATTTCCCTCTAGGAATTTTTCATACTCTTTTGATTGAAATGGTGGACCATTATCAGAGACCACAACGTCTGGAATTCCGTGAGTTTGCAAAAATCTGATTTAAATCACTTCTTTTAAACATCAAAGTTATTGGCTTTAATGAAGAGAAATTGTTTACCTAGCTTTAAAAAATGAGGTTTTTAAATATTTCTTACGTAAATTTAAAAGTACAATTTGTAAAATATAACAATATTTCATTAAACGAGCTAATATTTCTTATATCTGGACTTTAGATTCATCTCTGCTAAATGACATTAATAAACACAAAAATAAATTATACCTTAACTTTCTTAATTATTTTTACATTTTATATGTTAATCATTTATTTATTATATTTTAATTATTTTTACAAGCACAGCCTTATGACTGGTGTATAAATTGTAAATATTTAGTTAGTGTACAGTTCATTGATTAATATATATATATACGCCAGTTCTCCTTTACCTGCCTTGTAATTGATATTTAGAAAAGAAAATATTTCCTTTCTTATTTAGCTCTCATACCACACCAGTTTATATCATTTAACATTGGCTCACATGACATAAAAAAAAAAAAAAAACATATTTTACATTCTAGTGATTAAAAATCCCTGAAGGCTCCAAAATTTTTTTAAAACATCATAACCTTTTAATTTAACTTCATATAATCAGTTAAATACAGTTTGAGGCTGTTGTCACTGCTTATTTAATTAATTGTACCCACTAAATATTTCTTTATTCAAATGATATTTGTTTAGCTTAAGTAAGAATTTTTTTTAAGACATAATCTTTCTTCTTTTTCTTTCCTTAATTCCTTCTTCTTTTTTTTTTTTTTTGTTTAGAAACTATGATAATTTTTTTTTTTTTCTCTTAATACATTGCTTCAGTTACAATGTCATTTTTCCTATGAAATTATCCTTTACCAAAATTATTTTGTTTCATATTGTGGGTAAGATTTTACTTTCTTTATTTCACTACATTTTTGTAGCTATACAAAGTCAGTGTCTCAAGTTGAGCGGCTCATACTACCACATTTGTGATTGCCCTAAAATTATTTCTTATTAGGAAGATACTATGTTGAATAAAAATATTGGTAATAAATGCTTTACATGGATTTTTTCTATGGGGATAGAATATTATTTATATTTTTATGATTTAAGTAAAATGACTGATAGTGTAAATATTATTGTTTATATATATTATATATACATACACATAATAAAATACAAATGTTGTACAATAATGTATGAAAAGTTTAAAAAAATCATTAAAATCAAATAAATCTTGATTTAAATAAAAAAAATCAAAAATCCCAACAACCCTTCTGGTAATGATCCCTTTGTTAAGAAACTATAAAGTACATTATATATTCTAAGTTATGCTATTTGTATATTTTAAGAAGAGCCCTTATTTTTTCAGCATTTCAAAAAATTAGTCTACCTTGTTTCCTTTTAAAAGAATCCTAGTAATGCATGTATATGTTATTTTACTTTTAAGAACAAATTCAAATATTAACTTTTGTTTTGTTTTGAGAGTAGCACAACTTATAAAAATATTTATCAATTACTTTATTGTTATTACATTTTTAAAAGTATTTGCTTGGAAAATAAGTAATGTTTTTGTAATTTTGTTGTTTTTTATTCTAGAAGCAAAAAGATGAATTGAATTTTTAAAACATTGTTTTCTATGTTTCTGTACTTTCTGCATCATATGGTATGATAATTGTCCATATTATTCAAATAAACATCTTTTTATATCACAATGGCAAATGCTTCAATAGAAGAAGAGGAGAAAGGGAGAAAACCAAAAATAGGAAATTTTCGTCTTTTTACAATGGCTATTCAAAGTATTCAAAGAAATAAAACAAAAGAGGACAATGAGAGGAAGCAGTTTCATGATCAATATAAACGTGGTAAGTATAATTTGTGCATTTCCATTCAATGCTGATAAATTTTTGTTTAGTTTTTTTTTACTAAGTAAGTGCATAAGAATCCTGTTGCATTAGCTTTCACAGAAAATTAATATTACTAAAATATTTGATAATTTTCTGTTATCAGTACTGTATTCTGATTCTGATGTCACTAAATCAATATTTGGTGAAAATTTAAAGGCTAAAAGTAATCAGTAAAATATAGTACAGCCACGTTTCCAGAACTTGTGTATAGAGGGCCATTTTAAAGGCAGCTAGGAGGGGTTCCAAATTGAGTAACACGTTGGGATTTGGTAAATATCCAATTATTTGGCGTTCCCATATATTGGTTATTTTCTTTCAACCTTAAGGATATTATTGCCCCTATTTTAACACTAGGCTTATTGAGTCAGCACTTGCTCAGAGGCGTCCATGCATAAGAAATGTGGTTGGAGACAGGGTTGGAAATTGGAATGTGAAAGGTCAGGGGTCAATGGCACCTAATTATTTTGAGTTGCCAAAATGGTCTACTCAGGTTTTTTTTTTTTAAATTGTTTATTGAGATCATAACAGGATAAAGCTTAAATTTTTTTATTTAATTATTTAAATAAATTAAAGAGTTACTTAAAACAGAACAAATAGTAGAAGAAAATTTTTAATTATCTGCTGGCCAACTGATTTTTAAAAATAAGTCAAATACCACTTATAATATCCTCAAGCAAAATGAGAATTACCAGAAAATGTCCATTTAAATTATTTATAAATTATTTATAATTTCAGGTTTCAAAAGCAAAAATTTGATTTAAATTAATTCAGTATTTCAAAAATTATCATGATGACAAATTTCTGATGGTATGTAAGATAAAAAACAGCTTAAAAAAAAATTATGATTTTGGAAAATTTTTCTTTAAACAGCATTTATTTTATGTATTTTTTTTTTACTTGCTGGTTTTTTTTAGCTTCTGTATATGTGTTGAAACTGACAGTGTAAGAATTTTTTTAAAGATATAAAAAACAAGCATTTTGTAAATTATAAAGAAAAATTTATTATGACAAAATTTTTTAAAATCTGGTCAAAAGTTAGGTATAAAAAATGACTCCTGAGTAGGGCTGGATTATTTATCAATATATCCCCAAGTATCGATATTTTTTTAATATCCCGATAACAATATTTAAGATCTAGCTCCGCTAATATATCCCTTTAACGATATTGCCTAATGCGCACCCGAGTGAACGTAACTCGAGCGGATGAAACCCGATCAGCCAACATACAACAGCTAACGAGACCTGAAGAAAAAAAGCGCCGAATATCTTATTCTAATACTCATTTTCTACTTTCCTCTAATTACTCACTGATAAACTAGAAAAAATAACTCCACGCCAAACGATCTCTAATACATATACTTCCTCATCCTTCATAACCTCAAATCTAAACATCACTGCTTTAAAAAGGCCACCGCAAAAAATAAATAAATAAATAAACCAGTATTTATTGAAAGCCATCTGCTTTGATTATCCCGTGAATAAGCTGACTTCGTTCAAGGTCACGGTTCTACCCCTTCAGAAAAAATTCATCAGACATACTCCAATATCACAATCCATTCACTATTAATGCGTATTCATACCTATAATCAGCAGGTGTGTTTACTAGGAAAGAGATTTGATGTTAGTCAAAACGATATATCCCTATCCGAGATATCTATTATGGGTTCTGATATATTACACTATATTGAATTCCCACTCTACATTCATGCATATCGTAGGTGATGGAAACCACAGAAAAGGCAATATGACGAATAAAAACAATATCTTCTGTTTTAGCTCCTTTCCTGCTATTGGTTCATTGATATCGGTCTATTCAAAGTGTCGATATAAAATGGCCAATAACATGCTTCAACATGTGTTTAATAAAGATAAAACAAAGCGACAAAAATCCCATTGGATAACATAGAAAGGGAGAAAGGGTGCTATCTAACTGATGTAAAATAAAGTTTTATCGTCAGTAATTTTACAGTGACAGTTTCTTTATAGAATTATTTATTATTGAATAGTTTATTACTTTATTTATGTAGCATTTATTTTTTCTCTTTCCATTTATTTATTTATTTATTTATTTCATTTTTAAAGCCGTACATGTTAAATAAAATTGGTTTAAATGCAAAATGAGTTACTTTAAGTATCAAAATGAAACTTCAAAATAATTTTGTTTAAATAATATAATTTTTATACTGACAATGTATACACACACTCACATATATATATATATATATATATATATATATATATATATATATATATATAATATGTAATTCAAATTTCAATTATTGTGAAACTATTACGAATGTGAATTGAACATATATATTTAAAAGATATTGTAATGATTTGGTAAGAGGAAACAAAAATAAAAATTACAAGTAACTGACATTTAGGATGCATATAAGAGTTTTAAGTAAAAAATATTACTCTCTACGACCAAAAAAGATGTATTCAATGGCAATTCTGAACTATTTATAATGGCAATTCTGAACTATTTAAAATGATTTTCATTTTTATTTAATACCTACACTGTTAAAAAAATGCAGAAAAAATACAGAAATTCTCTGTAATTTCAGAAAAAAGGCGTAAATTACGGAAAAATTACGTAGACAAAACGTATTTTACGACTTTTTTTCTGAAATTACAGAGAATTTCTGTATTTTTTCTGCATTTTTTTAACAGTGTACATCTTAAGACAATTTTTCTGAAGCTTTATTTTTAGTAAAATTATGAATTTTGATATACTTGGTACAAATAAAACACAGATCACATATTAGCTGTTTTAAAATATGATTTTTAAATAATTAAAGCTTAAAATGGGAAGAATAGAGGATAAACTATACAGAGGTATACGAAAAAGCAATAGTATAAGTTATAAGAAACACAAAACATTAATTCACTTTTTATGATTTTTTTTTTTTTTAATGATAAAGTTATGGTAGTAATATACCAGAAAATACATGGAAAACACTCTATACTTGTATACTTTAAAATTCGTGTGCATATGTCTTTAAAAAATAACAAATGTCTATTTTTTCCTGCCTTGAAAGAAATATCGCAATATATCACTAATATCGATATTAACTTGGTGATATATCGCAATATTTAATTTCTGATATCGTCCAGCACTACTCCTGAGTGTGATTTTATGGTTGCCAAACTTATTTCTAGGTGCAAAATATGCTTAACGACTGCTAATTTCAAACCCATGATAGCCAATTTTAACTATGTAAATGATGCAAAATACAGGGTGATTAGAAAAAAACTACCCCGATATATGAGACCATAGCTACAATACCGTTCTGAGAAACTGAATAAAAATTTGGTGGAAGGTATTTTGAGGTATGTGCTCAAGAATTATATAAAAAACAACAGTTAAACTCTAACAGTTACGGTTACAGTGACAAAATTTCGAAAATTTCAAATGACAACACCAATTTTTTTTATTGGAATGGGATCTTCATAGCAAAAAACCATAAATAGCGTTGGAACGGTATTTCTAGCATGAAAATAACCAATGCTAGGCATATTAAGAAAAAAAGAGAAAACAGCTGTGATGTGCCTACCAGAGCACGACTTTCATTTTCTTAATGACATCACATTTCACACAGAATCTTTGGCTCTTACTAAAGTCTACTGATTGTGCTTCGAAAAGAAAAGAAGAGATCATGGTATCCTTAATTTCATGTAGGTCTACTGAATAAGGGTTTTAATTTTGTTATTAGTTGTAAGAACCATCATCACTGACGTCATCACACTAATTGAAAAATAAGGCATTTTGAAATGCGTGATGTGTATCTTGCTTTCTTGCTCTGTGTACAATATGCCGCTTACTGGGAAACATCATTGTCATCATCAAAATCGATTTTGATTGCCATTTCACAATGCCTTGTTTCTCACGTAGTGCTATGACGGCGTCTTACGACTAACAACAAAATTAAAGCTTTTATTCAAAGCCTTACACGAAATTAAGGATACCGTGATCTCTTCTTTTCGTTTCGTAACAGAATCAGTAGACTTTAGTCTGAACCAAAGACTCGGTGTGAAATGTGACGTCATTAAAAAAATGAAAGTTGTGCTCTGGTAGGCACATAACAGTTGTACAGTTGTTTTTTTTTCTTTTTTTCTTAGCCTGCTAGCGCTGGCGATTTTCGTGGAACAGGTACCGTTCCAACACTATTTATGGTTTTTTGCTATGGAGATTCCATTTCAATAAAGAAAAAGTAGGTGTTGCCATTTGAAATTTTTTAAATTTTGTCACTGTAACCGTAACTGTTAGTTTAACTGTTGTTTTTTATATAATTCTTGAGCGCATACCTCAAATTACCTTCCACCAAAATTTTATTCAGTTACTGTGAACGATATAGTAGTTATGGTCTCATATATCGGGGTAGTATTTTTCTAATCACCCTGTATATATGTAAGAGTCAGAGATGTACTGTTTTTCATTTTGTCAGCTCTTCTCTCTGTTCTTGGTAGAACATCCACACATTTCATGGAAATGGTCAGAACAGTTTGATTTCTATGTCTTTCCCATTTGAAAATAGTTATCTGTGAAAACTATTTTATTTTATTAGTTATTTATACAGTAGAACTTGGATAATTCGAAGTTTAAGGGACCAGAAAAAAATTCGAAATATCCAAAAATTCGAATTACATATACTATTTTGTCAAAAAAAGTGATAAATTAAAAAATTGAAACTCTACGATCTCGATCAGAGATTTAACACATAAACTAGGGGTGCACAACCTTTTTGGCTGGTGGGCCACTCGCGCTGTTGAGTGGGACATGAAGGGCCACAGACGAGGTAATATAAAAAAATGAAACTGTGCAGATGTATTTCCTGTATAATGTATACATATATATATACGTGCGTGTGTGTTTCTTAAAATATATATAAAAATGATTATTTATATATATACAGTTATATATTTATATATAAATCCCAGGTTATACTGGGATTCTCCAAAACACCTAGCAGAAATGTAAAGGCAGATAGAGGATACCAAAATAAGCAGTTTTAGTGTAGGTAAATGGGTATGAAAATACCGTTTTGAGGTATTAGATGGCACTGGTGGGATCTATAAGTGAAAAAGCTACTCAGGGTTTTAATTGTCATTTTCCACATGAATTTCAAACAATGCATTGCATCACCTTACTGTTCTGTCGTAAGAGAAAGAACATGGTCTGCAAAAGTATTAATTAATTTAATGAGGATTTGGTTGCTAAACATTATGACAACAACCAAGGACATTGCCAAGGAAAGGGGCACTTGTATTGTAGCTAAGATATTTCTGAATTAAATAAATTTTTATTTTTGACCCTTTAAACAAATTAGGAAATCAGCCTCAGCCTCTTACGTGCCTCCTGCTGACAATATCTGTAGTTACGTCCCTGTTAGCAAGAAGCTAAACTACCATAATAGTTACCATTAGCAACTGAATATACTGCCAAAAATATGTGATGTATTTTTGCAAACGTAACCCCAATACATGCATGACCACTGAAAATCTTGGTTTTATCTACACATTCTTTTAGCCGCTGCCCCCTTTCTGTTTGCAACTTCATAAATCATAAATGATGGTCATCATTATCACGGTCGGTGTTTTTTTCAGCTTTACAAAATAATAATAACCCACCGGACTTGTATTTCTTTTTTATGTCACCGGACAGAAATAAATTTGACTAACTGCACATTTGAAGTTTTTTAATAGAAATTAATTACTATTATAAATTTATGCTTCTTCATCATTAATTTTAACACACATAAGGGAAAGATTTAAAAAAAGGGGGTAGGAGCTTTTATTTACGATTGTTACATTTTTCAGCTTTTAATCTTCTCAGGTAGATAAAGATCACTTACCAGTAGATTATTACATGATTTTTCCAATAAAAAATGAAGGAACATACTGTGGGTTACATTATTGAGAAATAGAATGGAAAACTCAGCTCTCAAACAGAAATATGCATATAAACCAACAATCCCCCCCCTCCCCCCCTGCAAACATAAAAAAAAAAAGTTTTTGTAAATACCAGTTTTGCAAATGCAATAAATAAAATATTTTTTCTTTCTTTCTTTTTCATTTTTTCTCTCATGCTGTCATGCTAATGATTAATGCGAGTTATAATGTCTGTCTTTCCGCGGGCCGCAAATTGATGGCTAGTGGGCCGCATGTGGCCCCCGGGCCGCAAATTGATGGCTAGTGGGCCGCATGTGGCCCCCGGGCCGCAGGTTGTGCACCTCTACATAAACTTTATATCTAAGAATACCGCTACACTACCCCTTTCACCCCCCCCAATTAAATCAATATTTTTTACGAGCTTAATTATTCAACACTTTTTAAAAAATAGTCAAATATTTTTTATTTCTTTTTTAAGTAGAATCTTTGTGTCATAGCATATGACCTGATACAAAAATAGAATCTTTTACATTACACTTGACTTTCAATTCACAAACACCTCGAAGTTCATACATGTCTTCTGGTGAACTAGCTAGGGGCTTCTATTGTATTTCCTTATCCTTCTTTTGAAAGACTATAAAAATTTATAATGCACTTCAGATGAGTAAAATCTCGGGAACAAATTTCTGTAATATTTTAAAGGTAATCGTATGAAAAATTCGAGTTATCCAAAATAGAATTCGAATTATCCACGAATTTTTAACATTATTTTAATACAAAATTCAAGGGACTGTGTAAAATATTCGAATTATCCAAAATTTCGAATTAAACAAGTTAGAATTATTAAAGTTTCACACTGTATTAGAAAAAATAAGTCAAATTAATTAAGATGCTTATGAAAACTAATCCTTGCCACCATCAGAGTTTTGTATGAGGGGGGAAATGTCAAAAACATAAAAAAAAAAAAAAATTAAAAAATGTACTCTCAAAAGCATTGAAAATCAACAAAATCAACTGACTCTAGTAAAAAAAAATTCATGACATTACAAAGCTCAGCTTGGTAACAGGGAAAAAAAAAAAAATCTGATGTAGTCACCACACAACTTTCTTTATACACCCATTAAAATATACGTATTGCTTTATTGACATTCTCGTGTATGGCTAGTGATTTATAAATAAACAAGCATGTTCCATTGCATAAATATTTCCGAAAACAAGCCAAGAAAACTATTATTCGAACCCCCAAAAGTCATGGTAATAGTATTATGTACACCAGAAAGAGTATAGGAACAGTTTTACAACTTATTACAGATTCATTGGCAAATACACGACCTAGAACCAGGGTTTCAGATATGCTCACATACCCCAAAAGACTCGGACAGTTTTTTTCAGTTTACCAGAGTAGATTTTATTGGGTTTTTTAAAACCAATAACAAATTGTTGAAAAATTGTTTTCACTTCAACCATCTATCTACAATATCTCTTTTGAACTGAACTGTTTTGAAAAAAGAAACATGAGAATAAATGAACAGAATTGCAAGTCATTTTTGTATTTGTAAGTTGTGATATAAAAAATAAATAAATAAATAAAGTAATAAATCGCTTAAAATTTTAAGAATTCAACAACAAATATTAAACATAACTTAAAAATATAATATATTGACTTTGCAAGGTTTGATACAGGCAAAAATGAGGTTTTTTTCTTGCCCCTTAAAAACTACAAATTCATAAAAATAGCCTTTTTATAAGATTTAGTTTTATAAAAATGATCTTTTTATAAAAATTTTCCGGGTTTCTAGAATTATTTTTAGTGATTATGTATAACTTGATTCAATGAAACACCATTAACTTGATAATAAACATTTATATAGAATGAGTGATAAAATGGAAGATGTTACATGATTTTTCTTTCTTTTTTTTTTTTTTTTTAAATTTCCACAAATATAAAAATTTCTCAAAAATGGACCCCAAAAATTAAAATCTGGTTTGACTCTTGACATATAAGTGTAGAATGCAGGTAGTGATAATTTTATTTTGTATTCTTTTATATTAAAAAAATTAAATTCAAAATTGTGATCAAATACTGAATATAATGACATAAAAGTTCATTTTGCTTTTGTTCTCCAGTTTAGACCAACCCAAACATTAAGGATATAATTAGTGCTGATACTAGGCTAATTTGGCAGGGTGCACCACTGTGCGGCCCTTTAAAAAATATTTTAGCACCCTGTGGCCCTTTTTTAAACCATTTTAGCACCCGGCGGCCCTTTTAAAAACATTTTAATACCAAGTGGCCTTTCAAACATTTTAAATGTTCAGAGGCCTTTAGATACTTTTTTCCCTGACATGTTACCTTCTAGCAATAGTTTTACATCATTCCAGAAACCAAAAATGCATACAGCCCACATATATACACGTAAAATGAGTAATTTACTTTTATCACATACAAAAATCATAACATAGAAGACCGCAAATCAGGGTTGGGTTTCTTCCGGAAGAAACCAGTTTCTTCCAGGACAGTGGAAGAAACTGGAAAAAACCGGAAGAAACTGGAAAGAATGGAAGAAACCAGAAGAAATGGAAGAAACCAACCAGAGGACAAAACAGATGTTCAAAATTTAAATTTGTGAACTACATAAACTGAAAGCATAAATATAATGTCAAATCTAAACTATCATCCAATTAATATTAAAAATATTTTTAGAAAAATAAGTTATTTGAGAACCAACACTAAATATATACAGACAACGGGTTTTTACTTTTTAATGCTAATATTTTTAGAATTTTTTGCATAGATACTTTCACATATTATTATACGTTCAAACAGTACATGTGATAATAATTATGGTATTTTTAGCCGTAATATTTGCATTTTTTTTTTTTTTTTTTTTTTTTAGGATACAATTTTTTGTATAAACTCAAAGCTGGTACCCAATGAACTGTATCAATAAGTGAGATACCTACTTTTAAACTTTCCTGCAAGTTATCTAGGATTAAAAAAAAAAAAAAAAAAATTCATAGTTTCTATTTATTTTAAGTTGAAAAATAAAGTGCAGTATTGAACTACTAAAAAACTTTTCATTTGTTTTACGGTCAACTCCCTCTACCTCTTAAAAGTTTTGTCCACAGGTTGTGTGGATTATAGAAATTTGCAGATTAGAGATAATTGCCTTTGTTTACAGTTTTCTTTTGCAGATACAAAGTCAGTTATTATTAATTCATAAATAGACATCAAAATGGAAAGATGATGTCTAATAAATTTTAGAATGAAATATTTCTTCAATATCAATAAAACTAATCTATGTCATTCATACAGGGTTAGAAATAAGCAGTCGTTAGTCATATTTTGCGACCAGTTTTTTCATTTTGACGCCTAGAATTCCAATCATAGGTGCCATATTTGACACCTGGTTTTTTCCCTCATCATATATTTTTCCAATCCCATCAGACTGTAAACAAGTCTATTTCAGTCAATTGAACCTAATAAAAACTGATTTAAAAAATTGTATCTCTATGAAAGTAGTTGACGATTTGTTAATGATTAAATTAAATGGCCCTAAATTGGAAGATTTCTGCCCAGAAAATGCTATTAAGTTGTGGTGGAATGATGTATCTTCTGGGCAAAGAATGAATTTGTGATTTTAAATATGTACGTTTTAATTGTCAATGTAATTACAATCTTTTCATAAATATTTTTTATATAATCTTGCATATATTATTTACAAGTTGATGCTTTATTATTTTTTTAATATACATATTTAATTATAGACGGCACCTAGATTTTTCATTTTGACACCCAAAAAATTTAATCCAGGCGTCATTTTGACGCCTAGTTTCAAAATTCTTATTTCTAACACTGCATTCATATATGATAAATAATTCAAGCATATTCAAATAATAGGTACCTGTATAATGTAAACAAACATATTTAAAAAATACAAAACAAAATACTTTTGAAAGTTCAGAAATAATATTAATCACTGATTAATTTTGTTAAACATTGATGTAATAGTGGTTTGTTTTAAGTGCTAGTCTGTATGAATTGCAGGATAATAAATACAAGAATGTTATCCCCCCCCCCCCTCTCCAATTGTGTTTCGAAGCAAGGATTAAGCTAAAAATTTGATTTTTAAAAAAGTAAAAATGTGAGAAATGTGAATTTTTTTTTTTTAAATATGAGATGTAAATTTCTTTTACATTAAAAAATCAGTTATGGATTAGTAGGATTTTCAGATTATAAATCTGTGGATTAGAGGAAGTTGACTGTACTGTATATGACTATAAAAAAAATAAAGTTTTTGATGACATTTTGTAATACAATATTGCATACTAGTTCTTTTAATTAACTGGATGTCTGTTAAAAGCTGTTTTATCAGAAAATATAAGAAAGTGATCCAAACTATTATTTATTACCAGTTAAAGAAATAAAATTGTCTAAATTATAAAACTTTACACTGTTTAAATTGAAATCGATTTTTTTTTACTGAATTTGGAGTATTTTGGAATGTAATCATCAGATACTGAAGATCACTTCGGTAAATATCTCATAATTATTAATTAAATATGTTATTAAATTTTTATAGGTATAATTAAAGTTACTTAAAGTTGTTTATAAGATAAATGCATCCATTCTATCTTACAAATCTGCAATTTATAGGATAAATTTTTAAGAAAAACAGTTTCTTCCATTTCTTCCACTTGGAAGAAACCTATTTCTTCCGGCCAGTTTTTTCCATGGTTTTTTCCACCTTGGAAGAAACTTGCCAACCCTGCCGCAAATTATGCAAATATTGCCCTTTTTATTTAATTCCCCCCAGCGGCTCTTTTATTCTAGAGTGTCAGCACTAATAATCTCATTTAATTTTTAATTAATTACAATTAACTACTATTATTTTATTATAAGTTTTCTTTTAGTCTTGAAAACTGTTTTCTTTTGAAATAAAATTCAAATCCAACAGTGTTATTATTGGTTTAATATTTAAAAAAAAAAAAAAAAATTAATGTCTTGTAATATGTCTATTTTAATGTCTTGTTTATTGAAAGTCTTAGCTAAAACTTTCAATAAACAACACATTAAAATAGATTTTGATAAAGCCACTAAAATAGCAAATTACGATGATTTCTATTGCGCGATGTTTAGAGAATCAATAGAAATTTCATCCAATAATGATGCATGCAATGACAGTGGTGCAGTAGCCCCAGATCGTGTATGGCACCACCTTTTGGCAAAACACGTTCAAGATCAGTCAAGCTCAAGTCTTACACAGAAGATGTTGTTCTGAAGAGGACCGGGTACCCGGTTGAAAAATTTAAACAACGATGCACGAAGTAATGTTCAAGGTTTTTTAATCTATGTTTTTAATCTTGAGAAACTTTTCTGAATTTCTATATTTTTAATTATCATTTAATTTTTATTCTATCTTTTAAAAATATTTTAAATTTAATCAAAAATATATCTTAGTCGAATAAATGTAAAGGAAATCATGAAAATTGATTAGTCTTTTATTATTAATATAACACTTTATTGTGTATTAATGTTAAAACAAATTTTCAGTTGTACGTTTTTCAGGAATGATCCCTTGAAAAACGTATAAACGGTGCTCTACTGTATAAAGAATAGAAATTTTCAGAAAAGAATAGCTCTATAAATTTTTTTAAAATTACACTTGAGTGCCTAATTCATACAAAATTCCTTTTAGAAACTACATATATAGGTAGCTATTTCCATTAACCACCTTTATGTCTTTTCTGTTCATTAAAAGTTATGTTGAGGTAATTGTTTTTATTATGCTTTTTATTTTTAATAATCAAAATGCTTTCTTTATAGATCAGTGTTCTGAAGACTCAAGCAGTTCTAAAAATACTTCAAATGAGTTTGTTACTGATGATATTAAACAACATACATCTTCTCAAGAAAATTCTTTCCTAACTAATGATAACAGTCCCTATAATAATCATATTAAGAAAACTTCAAATTCTTGGCAGGATGATGATCAAGTTACGGATAAACCAAATTATAATGTGCAGACTTCAAAAAGTTCTAGATCTTCAAGTAATTCTAATTATAATTATCATAGTATTAGACATGATAATTATAATAAGAAATCATTTGACACTTCAAAGGATCGCATTATGCAAATGCCTAAACCTAAAATATCTCATAATATTTCACATAATTCTTTTGACCATAATAAAGAAAATCCAAGCTCTAATTTCTCAAATAGTGTTTCCCATATTTCAAATTCAGTACAGTCTGTTGACCAAGATGTGGATAAACAAGATTATAATGTGCAAACTTCAAGAAATTCTAGATTGTATAATAATTCTAGTGAATATTGTAATGTTAAATATAATAATCATATTAAGAAATCGTGCGATTCTTCTGATAATTACATTGTTCCTAAATCTTCGAGAACTAATAATATTTCCCGCAATTCTTGTAAATATAACAAGGAAAAGTTAGTGTCTGAAAACTCAAATAGTGATTCCTGTATTACAAATTCCAAATGGCCTGTTTCTGGCAACTTTCCTTCTAATAGCAGCAGTTCAAATTTTGAAAAATATTCCTTTCATCAAAGTGAAAAGCGTCATTCTTATAATCATACTAAAAGTAATGATTTACATCTTAGTGAGAATCATGTTATCTATAAAGAGAGTCAGAACAGAAATCATTCACAATTTAATTCTGTTACGTATTCTAAGAAAGAAAAAATTAAGGATAAATCTAATGATATTCTACATCAGAATATTAAAAGGAGAGACTCAATAGAAGATTTTTCTTCTGATGATAATTTGAATTTTAAAAATCATTTAAAAGATGATACAGAAATAAAACATGTGCGCGTATGTTCAATAGATGAAACCATTGAAGGAAAACATAGTTTAAAAATAACTGTACATAAATCTGTTCCTGATTCAGTTCCAAATGCTTCAGTTTCACAAGTTAAAAGTGTATCAACACCTTCAATTTCAAGCACAACAGTATCTCCCAAGTTAAATACTTCACCAGTATTTTCTGCTTCAAATACCTCATCAATATCTGTTTTTCCTCAAGAAATTATTTCTAATCCATCTCTATCTAATTGGTTTGAGGAAGAAAGTTTAATTTCAAATGACAGTTTTATTCCTCCTCCACAGTTATCATCTACTTCAGATGAAATAGGCTCCACTGTTGAAAAAAATGAGACCATTCAACAAAATGTAAGGATAATTATTTTTTTAAATTATAATTAGTTTAATGTAGTTTAATATTTAGTTTTTATCCTAGCACACTTTTTTTCAGTCCTACCAGAGGATAAAAGATTCTGCTTTTGAAGGTGGCAGTTGGGAGATGTTCTAATCCAAGTTGTGCTCATTAGCTTAGCTGTTAAAGGATTTTCTATGACTTTCACTGAAACTGCTTAAATTCAGACTGGGATGCTTTAGAAATTCCCCCAGGGAGAACGTTCTCCAGGTGTAGGTAGATCGGGTACACAATATATATATATATATCAACACTTTCTCAAAAGCTTTTATATTATTAGTTGGGCTGTGCTGCGTAGGTAGTCAATATATTTGGGACACTGCTGTCTTTGGCAAATTAAAGTACGATCTGTAGCAAAAATATCAAACTAATTCTAATGTTTAATAGAAAAGAAAATAGAAATTCAGTGTTTTTAAGTAATTCTATGTATTTTAGATAGCTAGCCACTTTAAGACATGATATAATGTAAATATAGTAGAGAGTCAAAAATCCACGCAGCTCGGGACCAGAGGTTGTGCGGATTTTAGGATTTGGTGCATTTTGGAGCCCATAAAAAATCATTTTCAATTTGAATAATAAAAGCAGAATGTTAATCAAACTAAATACATACCAGTGAATAACAACACAATTTTACTTGTATATAAAATTATTAGGTACATAAGAATAACACCGAACATTAAAAAAATATTTTTAATGAAATCAATAATAATGAAAAAATATTTGTCAAATTTAGACAAAATCTGTTCACATGCAGTTTGCTTTAAGCTACACTTGAACATGCACACATAAAACATTGAGATTTATTATTATTATTATTATTATTATTTGTCTATTGTAAATAGTCATCAATTCTTATTTTGTAACTCAAATTTATTTTTCAAAGAATTTAACTAAATTCTTCCTTACAACTATGCCTTCATCAGATAGCATTTTTAAAAATTAGTTTAGTGTTTCCCTCATTCATATCATCATAATAATTTGATTAATTTAATATACTGTAGATAATTAATTTCCTTATCAGCAACTTTGTTTTTGCAGTTTTTCATATTTTTATTATTGTAATCATAAAATGCGAGCACGAAATCTGCATTCAAGATCTTTTACAAAAATTCTGATTTGCAGTTTTGTAGTTTGTATCTGAAGAGCTGTGCAGATTTCGGACTTCGGTGGATTTTAGGTCGGCGGATTTCTGGCTCTCTACTGTATTTTCATATTCCCTGTAAAATAATTATCAGTAAATGGCACATCATTTTCTATAGTAAGTAATCGTACTTTAGTAAAACAACGTAACATATATCTAGAGTCTAATTAAAACGTAATCAAAACTGTAATCGTAATCTGAATGTAATCGTATTCTAAAGTCTAATCAAAATGTAATCAAAACTGTAATCGTGTTCTAGAGTCTAATCAAAACTGTAATCGTAATCTAAAAACGTATTCGTAATCGGCATTTGAAGATTAAAAATAATCATAATCGTAATCGATTAAGGACTTCTGTAACCGACTACAAGTCTGCTTGGAAGCTCTGAATCGACAAATGTAAACTGCCAAATTAACTAACTTTTATGTTCTTTTTCACTATGTACAAATGACTTTATTTATATTCATAGTGTAATATATATGCCATGTTGACGATATATTTTCATTTTGGCATAATTTTTTTATTAAAAAAACTTTGAAAATATTATAAAAATGCAACTTCTAAGAAATAAATTTTTCTATAAAATGATCTAATGATGAATGAACTGAATCAATGTGCTTAAATATCACTGAATATTTTACTTTTTGGGAAATTGGCAATGCTAAATAATAAACAGCTATATTTTGGCCAAAATTTAATACGGAATAGTACTGAATAATAAGAAAAATATTCAGATTTCAAAGTTTATCTATTTTTAATATTAGCTAACATTTAATACAATCATTCACTATGTTGCAAATGGTCCTGATCCGCCCAATTTTATATGTATAAATACTTGCTATCCACAGTGTTTTATTTAGTTTACACTCTCCCATCACGTCATTATAATTTCGTTTTGGCAAAATGTAATCGTAATTGGTCCACATTAAAGGAATATATAATTTTTACTTATTCTATTTTCTTGTACTAAATATTATTATTATTAATGGTTTATTTCATATATTTTTCAAACACTTTTTCTTTTTATATAGAGTGAATCGGATTCTACTGATACTTTTCCTTATGAAGACGAAGCTTCTTTTTGCCATTTGGATCCTAAACACTTAGAAGCAATTTCTAATTTTATTTCAAAAATAGTTAAAGAAAATTCAGTTTCAACCTCATCTGCAGATAAAGTTGTTAATGACCTACATAGAGCACTTAAGAAACATATTGAAGGTATAAAATAATTTAAATGATACAATTCTTAATTCAATATTATCTGTAACATTGATTTTATTTACTAGCAGTCATCTGTTTCATTCAAGAGTTAAAACAGATTTAAGTTTTTAAGACAAGGTTGGCATGGTTTAAACCAACTGTTTTTTTTCCCTCATAAAAACCAATTTTTTTTTTTCCCTTACCAAAAAATTCAAAATTTTTATTTTATTCTCTTTTTTAATTGAATTTTCAAAATTGTTTATATACTCTATAACAAAAAAAGTGACACACCAAGGAGTGGGGACAAAAATTGGTAGATGTGATGTACATGTGAAGAAAAACAATTGACTACAGTTTCAGAAAATTTCAATGATTTGATCAAGAGAAAGGGTCTCACAAAGTAAGCAAGTCAATAACATGTTGGTCCACTTCTGGCCCTTATGTACTACGCAGTTAATCAACTTAGTATTAATTGATAGAGTTGGCAGATGTGCTCCTGTGAAGTATCGTGCCAAATTCTGTCCAATTGTTGCGTTAGATTGGTAAAATCCTCAGCTGGTAGTAGGACCCTTTTTATGATGTTCCAAACGTCCTCAGTGGAAGAGAAATCCGGGGACTGAGCTCAACCCCATTTCACTGAGCTGCCTATTAAGGGTATTTGAAGTCACTGATGGACCAGTTGCATGTAGGATCGACAATAATGATGAATTGGTGCTTGATTCCATCAAAACCTGTATGTATGTCAATATGTGTCCAGTTTGCATTACTCCTTCTTGGTGCGTCACTTTTTTTGTTATAGAGTGTACTTAAGTGATTTTTACTTTCAATTTAATTTATTTCATTTGTAATCTTGTTTCAGAGAAGGTTTTAGTCTTTAATTTGACAGTTCGATTCCAGCTACTTCTGACTCTTCCACAATCCTGGCTTTAGAATCAGAATCATTATCTCTTTTCGCCAACAATAGATAGGACGAATCCCGTCAAGCTGCGCTGCACGCGCCAGATGACAGCACGACCTGGTTAACGAGGCGACAACTGAGCTTTAATCCTAGACCTAGAGAAATGTTAGTTTTCCATTAATTGCCATATCACTATCAGATGGGAGATTTGCGTTCAATATTTATGCAACACAACAACACTATACGCAAACGAAGTGTGACATCACTGACCGCATGTGAATGCAAGAAAACTATTTCCTATGTTAATCGCCCATTGGATTTTTTGTAAAAAATTATTAAAAATCGAGGAAAATTATTTCCCGATTTTAATCCCCTTATTTAGGTATAGATATGTATTAGTTATCATGTCCATGCATTAGATTAAGTTATTTTTGTTGTGAAATTGACAAAATTTGAATTTTTAATTTCAAAACTCTTAGTCTAAGATCCCGCTGCAAAATTGCTACATTCATCGAGTATGTAATCAAAATCAGATTTTTATATTCAATTATAAAAGGGACAATATGTTTTGGCTGGGTTGCCTAATAAAATGTGGCCGCTAGTATTTTTAATTAAATTAATATTAATTGACTTTTTGGAGAGAAATTTCATTCATTTGTTATTGAAATAAACTGTACTCCACATCACAGACATATACATAGTGAACTTGAAAAGTAATGGTTGCCGTTGCGCATTTGGCCGCTACCTCTTCGCAGCCAGGTGCAAACAGGTAGTTTTTTGGGGCGTTTATACGTTCATGGCGTATATTCATCATTTATATATCAAATTAAAGCTAATTCTTTTCTGCACATGGTAAACTTCGTCTGCCAATGTAAAAGTGGCCGCAAGTAAGGGTTGCCAGCTGTTAAAGATTGCTTAGAATGAAAATTAGCGCGCTACATCGTTCGTCAGACAAGGATGGCGATAGCCAATTGTACGCGTTTTTGAAGCTTTTGCGCATGCGTTGATTGATAGTATTCGCAACCAATGGCACAAACAGTTGTAGAAAAGAATTTCAGAACTCCAAAAGAAATATAATTAATAAATTTTTGTGTGATTACATTTAAAATTCCTTATAAATATAAAACATTTATTTCTCAATAAATAATCAAATTGTCTTTTATCTATATAATTAGAACATAAATTAAGTATTTGTGAAAAATAATAACCTTGGTTATTCATGTAGACGAAGTTTATATTATACCTGTAATATTTTAGGAAATATTTGATTTTTTTTTTTTTTTAATAGATTACATATTAATTAAATATTCAATAAATAGGACAAATTGCTTGAGGTATACAAATTAAACGGAACATTGAAAAAAGGGTTAAATATTTAATGAAACCTATATTACATTTTTATATAACTTATTCAAAATCTGAATCATCGCTACTCTCACTTTCATTGCAGCCATCACTTTCATCGTCACAAATATCAAAATCCTCTTCATTATCAGTACGAATGATAATAGAATTATATAGCACACTTTCAACATGCATTGGCGCTGAATCTCCTAAGAACCATGTTGGTTTGAGAAAACCATCTAGGATCCACCCATTATTTTCTGCGTTAAACTTAATACAATTCGGCTCAGTAGCATTTAGCCACATCGAATTAACAAAGATCGTCCGCAACAATTTTTGCTTTAAAGATTTTCAGCAAGGTAGAATATGAGTTGAGTTGAAGCCCTTAAGTTTTTTCAAAAACTTTTCATTGTTTTTTTTTTTTTTTTTTTTTTTTTTTTTGTAGCATGCGCATTATTGAACAAAATGAATCTTCCAGTATTAACATTTTGGCAATCAACGATACCATACATTAGGCACGTAAACTCTTGGACTACAGCAGTTTCACTTTCGTCAAAAATGTTATTAGGGTCAGTCAAAGATGCGAAAACTGGTTGAATTCTCGGGTGTTTAACAAAAATATTATAGGGCCTTACTTTCCCTTTATTGAAGAATGCAGTCGTATAGTCACAACCTGTGAATGCGTGAAACGCTGGCAACGCAATACATAAAGTTTGGCTCAATTTTTTTGACAATTCCGTACAATTTATACATATTTTGTCTTTACTATTCTTTTTTTTTTTTTTTTTTTTGGATGTATTATTTGCCAACCAAATTTGTAAATGAGGAAATTTGTGCAGATTACCTAGTAGAATTATTAAAATATCAGTGTCACTTGCTTTCACCAATATTTTAGACTCTTTACATACTTTGCTTATATGAAATATTATTCTCGTATCTGCTTCCTCATGTTGGCATTCTAATTCAGTTTCCTCTTGTTTCACAACGCAATTTCCAGAAGAGCAATATGAAAAACATTGTTCTCCAACAGTAATAAAATTTTTTTTTTGTTTCCTAATACTGAAACAAAAGAGTTGTTCTCCCAGTGAGAAGCTAAAAATTTAACTAGAGCTTCTTTAAAACGAAAATTCTTTAAGCTTTTTGTAAAATCACTGGGTCTCGTTTGTAACGGACCATTAATTGTATATGCAGAGCTGCCAACCTAATCCGGCAAATTGTTAGTAACGCCCCTTTTTCTACACCAGTTCATTTCTTAGAGTTTTTTTCTCCTTAATTCATCGCAAATATATTTGAAGAAAATTACTTTAAAAATTAAGTGGTGTAGAAAAATGGGCGGTACTAACAATTTGCCGGATTAGGTTGGCAGCTCAATTTCCTGTCGATCTTGTCTTTCACAATCTTTGATTGAAGGCGTTAAATATCTATCAAATATGATATGTCCTTCGCGAGCGCTTTTTGAACAAAGCTTCACCAATATCGATTCAGCTAGCTTTCCAAATGTTTGCGGCCAATCTGATACAAATAGTAGAAACCATCAATAATTTCTATACCAATTTGTCCGGGATTGGCTGATACAATCTGTGATGTTAATTGTTTCCTTAAAGCAGACTTGTCCGTTTTGAGCATGTAGCCTGAACAATGGAATAATGCAGGCGGTATTGGTGCAAGAGGATATGACAAACAGTACTCAATGTCAATCTTGTTATCTAAGGCTATTGCCAACAGCCGTCCAAAAATGTCTCGTTCCATTTTAATTAAAGCTTTGTTGTCTCCGGTGTTACTCTTGATCCTTTTTTTTACACAATCAGATGCAAAATTATGTATTTTATTACGTCTAATTGATTTCACAAATCTTGTAGGATCTTCAAAACATTCAAAGCAATTTATGCTAAAAATGTAAAAAAAAAAAAAAAAAAAGAAAAATAAATTAAAGAATATTTAATAAATTTAAGCTCACACTTTTCCCCCAAATAAAGCTATTTTTTGAAAAAAAAAAAAAAAATCTTCCAACACATTACTTTACTATTTCAGAAATAGAATCCAGAATCAATGCATTATCATCTGATACAATTTTTCTTTTCCGGTACGGATTTTAAGTAAAAGTAATTGCCAATTTTAAAGAAAACCCCATATCCCCCCCCCCCAAAAAAAAAAAAAATAAAAAAAAAAATTCATTTCCCATAACTACGCCCCACGAAATCTCTGCCCCCAAACATTTTCCCCGAAGATTCAGAAATCCCCGAAATCGAGAAAAATCCCCAAGTCTGGCAACACTGATGAAAATGCAGCTGAATAGTTGCGAACACTATCAATCGATGCATGCGCAAAAGCTTCAAAAACGCGTACAATTGGCTATCGCCATCCTTGTCTGACGAACGATGTAGCGCGCTAATTTTCATTCTAAGCAATCTTTAACAGCTGGCAACCCCTACTTGCGGCCAATTTTACATTGGCAGACGAAGTTTACCATGCGCAGAAAAGAATTAGCTTTAATTTGATATATAAATGATGAATATACGCCATGAACGTATAAACGCCCCAAAAAACTACCTGTTTGCACCTGGCTGCGAAGAGGTAGCGGCCAAACGCGCAACGGCAACCATTACTTTTCAAGTTCACTATGTATATGTCTGTGATGTGGAGTACAGTTTATTTCAATAACAAATGAATGAAATTTCTCACCAAAATGTCAATTAATATTAATTTAATTAAAAATACTAGCGGCCACATATTATTAGGCAACCCGGCCAAAACATATTGTCCCTTTTATAATTGAATATAAAAATCTGATTTTGATTACATACTCGATGAATGTAGCAATTTTGCAGCCGGATCTCAGACTATCTAGGGGGAAAAAAATGGCAAACTTCCATATTCGATTGAAAACACAAACATTTCATTTCAAAGGATGATATTAACACAATAAATATCCAACTAATATACTAATTAAAAGGAAAATGATAAATATTCTATCATAATTTGAAGTCAAATTTGTTTTCAAATGTTTAAATAAAGTGTCTGATTTAAGATACTAATATGTTGCAGCGGAATAGATTTGATATCGGTCATCCTTGGCAGAAGAAAAAAAAATATCGCCAAATTATTTGGCAAACATAATTTAATTCCTTTCAAAAATCATGGTTATTTTAACAACTTATATTAAGAGAGTAATGAATAATATTAAACAATATATCGTACAATGCATATTACGAAAATATACATCTGGCATGTATATTTTCGTATTACGTTTTTGATCACCAAATACAATAAGTGCCAAGAACGACAGAGTTTTGAAATTTGAAATTAAATTTTTGTCAATTTGACAGCAAAATAACTCAATCTAACACATGCACATAACTAATATATACGCAAATATGGGGATTAAAATCGGGAAATAATTTTCCTCGATTTTTAATAATTTTTTACAAAAAATCCAATGGGCGATTAACATAGGAAATCATTTTCTTGGATACACGGACGGTCAGTGACGTCATACTTCACTTGCGTATAGAAACAATAATCGCATAAATTATATTTTGGTCTAAAACGGCAACAAAAATTCAAAAGTCACCAAGAGGAGCTATATTAAGGCTGTACCATGATCAAGTTTACATATTAATTTATTTATTCATTTTTCTATATACCAACTACTATTAACTAAGCATGAATTATATATAACCACAAAATAATAATAATTGTCTCATGCGATAGAAGTAGCCGATCATAGCATATTGCAATATTATATGTGGCTTGAAATTGCTGTCATTCTATGGTTGATCGATTAAATCAAATAAATATAGGAAATAACTTGAAAGCAAATATTATGTACATCAATTATAATGTTGTTCATATGTAACTGGGATTCAGATATAAAAGAGCTACTTCAAATTTTTTGATATTGTCCGTATCGAAACTGTCATATATGATAAGCACCCAAATGCAAGCCCACGGGTAAGCCATTGCCGCAGACAATAGGGACAGGCACCATAGATTGCAAGGAAGAATTCCGCAGCGAGAACCCAAAGCAAGCTTTTAACCAATTTCAGTTTTTTTTTCCTTCTTTTTTTTTCTTTTTTTTTTCTTCATAAAGCTATATAGAAAAGAGTTTGCCAGCGAAGCGGGCAAAGCCGTCCAAAAATGTTTAAGAACTAAAATATTATTCAACAATTCGCTGGTAGATGAAAAAAAATCATTTCATTGTAAAAAAAACTTAAAAATTTGAAACTCATAAATATTATATGAATTTTACCACATAATTAACATTTTAATTCACCAGTCACCAAATTATTATTAGAACCAGATTAATATTGTGCAATGAAATAAAATTCATAATTGATGACCCAGTTTTTATACTTCCGCAACGCAGTACTGTTTTAGTACAGGATCCCTATGAACGAATTTTAAATTTTTATCGCCATGTTGGCGATAACTTTTTATTTATTTATTTTGGCATTAATAATAAATAAATAACGGTCAATTATATGTTGGTTGTTCACGTGTTTCAAGTGCTTTAACTTGCATGTGCTGACGGAAAATAATAAGTCATTTAATGTTGTATACAGATCGGTATTAGAATAAATATAAATTGTATATTTTTCCCGTAGATCTTTCAATGAGTTACAATTTTTTTTGAGTATACTTTATCAGACTCTGTTTTGCACAGCACCACAATGATAAGGTTTCATTACATTACATATTATGATCAAACCGTCAGTTCCTACACATACACATCAAAATTTCCACGTGAACGAAGTCGCGGGTAACAGCTAGTATATATATATAGAAGAAAAAAGTCTATAACATTCATCTTAAAAAATATTAAATGAAAGGGTGTAAAGCTAAATGCAGTAAAGTAAAATAAAATAAATAATAATCAAAAGCACATTTTTTTTTGTACAAGATATAAGATGAAAATTGTATAATTGTAAAAAATTACTGTCACCTTTGTTTTTTTCAAAACTGAACAAAGTGGGCTTTAAAAACCTAGGTATTTGTTATAATATGGCGATTAATAACAGTCAATTTTCTTATCTATGTACTAAATCCAAAAGCAAGATATGTTGATTTTGAATTATCAAATAAAAAAGAAGTTGTATTAGAATATGGCTAGGAAGCTTTTTTTTTTTAAAAAAAAAACAATTTATTACCTTTTGATTTTAAAATTTCATGCAAAAAGTTCTGCATTCAAGGATATTTTTGTGAATTATTTTATTAAAATGCAACAGCACTGGAATGCTTGACTAGAATTAAGAAAATGAACTATTGGGTTGTTCGATAAATAATGTCGTTTTTTTTTTCATGTTTTTCAAAGTGAATTTATTTATATTAACAACAAACATTAATCAATGATATATTGACCATTTTGTTGGATGACCTTTTGCTATCTTTCAGTAAGTTGAAAAATTCCACGTTCGAAGAAGCCTTGGTTTTTAGAAGCGAAGGTTTTAAAAAACGACATTATTTATCGAACAACCCAATAGAATTAAGAATGCTGGACTAGAATGATGCACTAGAATTAAGAAAATGACATTTAAAAGTTTTAATTTCTAAGTATTGTAAATTCTTCAAATAATTCAAATTGAAAAAAATTCTTCATCCGTTTAGAGTGTTTTCTTCTTTTTAACCAACTTCAAAAAAGAAGGAAGGTTCTCAATTCAAACCGTATGTTTTTTTTATGTTTGTTAGCTCATAACTTCTGAACGGATGCTCCGATTTTGATACTTTTTGTTTTGTTGAAAAGGTCTTTGTCTGAAATAGGTCCCATTGTAATATCTTTACAATCTAAAGAAAATACAGGATGCCCAAAAAAATCAGTCCCAACTCTTTTAACTGTTAAACGACATCATCTATAGTGTTAAAAATGGTATGTAAGTATAGCGAAGTGGCCATGCAGTACAAGATTAAACCGCTTGCAGCAACACCTGGTGGAAAATAGCGGAGTTAGTGTTACTATCTAGAAATCGGTTCTAGGGAAAAAAAAGTGAGTTACAAAGTTGAAAAGTGTCATCGATTTAGTACAAAAAAATAGTTTAGACATTCATGCTAGCTTTCCTATCTCGGAAACGGTTCAAGACAGGGGAAAAAGGTGAATTATAAAATTGCAGGGCATCATCGATTTAGTAGGAAAAGTTAGTTTAGACATCGATGCTAAAAATACAATGCTAAAAACCTGCATTTGTTTGTTCGCAATTTCTACTACATTGAGCTACATTGCACACATTGTAGCGAGCTGGTGAGACATACGTTATATAGTTCAAAATACGGTTACTTGATATTTTTTGTTTTGTTGTAAAGATCTTGGTCTGAAGTAGGTCCCATTGTAATATCTTTACAATCTAAAGAAAATAAAACGCCATCTGGTGAAAAACAGCTGAATCAGCACTCCTATCTCGAAAACGGTTCAAGATGGGAGAAAAGTTAATTACGAAGTTGTAGAGCATCATCGATTTACTACGAAAAGACAGTTTTTAGACATTATCGAGGCACTACAATTAATTAGACAATATAAAGGCTCCCTAGTTCAAAGTACTGTTATTGTAAGCGGTCACATCGATTAGCTCAAAGTCGTTTTCAACCAACTTCAGAAAAGAGGGTGTTCTTAATTCGAGCTATGTGTTGTTGTTGGTGTTTGTAAGCTTATAACTTCGTAAGAGATGCTCTAATTAACCGACTTCAAATAGGAGGTGGTTCTCAATTCACACCGTATGTTTTTTTTTTTTTTTTTTTTTTTTTTTGTTGTTGTTGTTTGTTAGCTCATAACTTCTGAAGAGATAATCCAATTTTGGTACTTTTTGTTTTATTGTAAAGGTCTTAGTCTGAAATAGGTCCCATTGCAATATCTTTAAGATCAAAAGAAAGTACAGGGTGCCCAAAAAAGTCAGTCCCGACTCTTTTAACTGCTGAACAGCTGCAGCTATAGTCATAAAAGTGATATGTAAGTATAGTAAAGTGGATATGTGCTGCGTGATTCAATTGCCTACAGCGTTACCTGGTGGGAAACAGTGGAGTTAGCGTTCCTATCTCGGAAACAGTTCAAGACAGGGGAAAAAGTGAATTATAAAATTGCAGAGCATCATCGATTTAGCACGAAAAGATAGTTTAGACGTTAATGCTAAAAACAGAACGCTTAAAACGTGTATTTGTTTGTTCACAATCTCCTATTTTGTGCACACTTGAAAGATATTGCATATGTTGTAGCGTAGCGGGTGACATTTAAGCTATGTAAAATTCAAAGTATGGTTATTATAAGCGGTCACATCGATTAACGCATAGATGTTTTAAACCGACTTCATAAAGGAAGAGGTTCTCAATACAAACCATGTTTCTTACTGCTGTTGTTGAAATTTGTTAGCTTTTACTTCATAAGAAATGATTTAATTTTAATACTTGTTTTGTTGTCGTAATGATCTTGGCCAGAAATAGGCTTCATTATGATTTCATTAAGATATAAAGCAATTACAAGATACTCACAAAAGTCTGTTCTCACTTTAACTGCTGAACACATGCAGCTACACTGGTAAAAGCAGTATGTACGTATCGATGTTGAAACTTCTGTCCGTCAGCTGCAATGCATATTTTCCTCTTTGTTTGAACTTTACGCTGCGCAAATTCCGGTGTAGCGGGTGACACGTATTCACTGTAAAATTCAATATATATGCCTAACAGAATTTTTGGTTACGAATACAGCGTATCCGTTCTTTGCATTTCTAAAGACTTTTTAACTTAATGTATGTTCATTCAATAGATAGTTTTTTGCTCATATCCGATAAAGGCAAGAAAAGTGACACAACTTAAAAATGCAACATTTGAGAAAAATCAATTTTAAAATAACTTGACTAGAATAAAACTGCCACAACTGTCTCTCGAGTGGATAACTTTCTAGATGGAGATGTAACTTTTTTGTTCACATTGGGTGCATTTCATGTATTTTTCAGTGACATAAACCATTTTTTGAGTTATGTCACTTTTCGTGCAAGTTGTGATTTGTGAATCTGCCGTCAAACGTCTTTTGATGTTCTGCTATATGAATAAGTTTTCACTGAAAAGAGAAAAATAAAATCTTTTTGTAAAAAAAATAGAACCGACTCCAAAAAGCAACTACTATTTAAAAAAAAAAAAAAAAAAAATGAATGAAATGAAACTAAATTGTGCCTAAAAGTATAAAATAATTTCCTTCGCCAAACAACCTATAACACTACAATTAATCATAACTTTTGAAGTCGGCGTAAAATTAAATAAATATTGATACTTTTATACAATACAAATATCAAATCCTATTCAAAATACACATCTCACATTGTCACCTGCAAAACGCTGCCGAAAACTATTTTGATTCAAGAAAACGAATAAGATTTCGTAAGCAGCAAAAGTTGGCGAAGATGCTAGTATCTGACATCCTTGGTGAAAGAAAAATCGCAAAATTATCTGGCAAACGCATTTAATTTCTTTGGGATATCATGATTAATTTGATAAGGTATATTAAGAGAGTAATCAAGAATATGAAACAATGCTTCGTACAAAATATATTATGAAAATATACATCTTACGTGTATATTTTTGCAATACGCTTAGAACGCCAAATAATTCAAAAGCCACCAAGGATCATAGTTATCAAAGTTATATCAAATTTGCAAAGGAACCCAGGGCTCGCGCTGACCTTTTGAAAAATGGGGTCTAAAGACCCCGCCACTATGAAAAATATGGGTCAATTTTTTTTTAAATGGGGACACACACAAAAAAAAAAAAAAAAAAAAATCAACAAAAAAAATGTTTTTGGACATGTAACTGCTAATATTTTCCATAAACACAGTTTTTCACAAATTCCTTTTTTTCATTTTGAAGCTTCGTACTAAAAAATTAATAAAAAGAAAAAAAGTTCTGCATGTTAATTTTTTCGTCACAGGAAATTAGTACTTACCTCTGTTAAGCTTGCATTTGATCATGTAGTTAAAACAGCACATCAGTAAATAAACTTAATGAAAAGCACAAAGAAAATCTTTAATAAAATCGAAAGAAGTAAAATTATGACCATTTTGACTAATAGCAATAAATTTGGAACAACAATAATAATAATAATAAACTTATTAAAGAAAAATAAAATAAAAGAACATCTATTTATTTCTTTGTTTCTCATTAAACATTTCTTGTGCTCTTTTCAATATATTAGCACAATTTTGATCTGTTAATTTTGGTTCTTCTAGTGAAATCATCATTAAGTTTTTACACTTTTCTTCTGATAAAGAATTCCTCAATTTCGTCTTGATTCTGTTGAGGCAAGAAAATCCTCTTTCTGCAGAAACTGAGCTTACTGGTACCACCAGAATAACATTAGCTAATAATGCAAATTCAGGAAATTCTTCAGTATATTCCTGAATAACAGTTTTACAAAACTGTTTTAAAGAGTAGCTAGGAAAATTTAGGGCCAAACACTTGAATTGGAAAAAAAAATTTCTCAATTCATTTTCATCTAGTAGTTCCGTTGTTCCATGACCAAAATGGTCTATTATTGTATTGAGCTCTTCTTTTCCGAAATCCTGTAAATCTATTTTGTTTTTAGGGAAACTTCCTGGATTAAATAGCAAACTAATTGCTGTTAGTACATTCACAGATTTATCTGGAAAGCGATCATTTATATTATTAATTACTGCCTTGATAAACTCTTCTTTTGTTTTGGATAAATTTTCTTCATAATCGCTTTCGAACTCAGTGGTTTCACTTTGTATCTGCCTGACATGAGATTGTTCTTGTTCCCCAGGTCTATCAATAAGAGGGCTTAATGAGTCTACACACATATTTACCAGGGGTTTAATTTTGGAGAAGTTAATGTTATCTTCCTGAAACATTTTGGATAATTTGTTTATGGGCTGTAATATATCGATACAAACTGCCAAAAAATAAGGCATTGAAGGACTCTTTAAACTTTTTAATAGCCCCTTCGCTTTTACAGAACTCATATCATTGCTTTTTACCGCAATATGTTCTAAGCTCTCAATTATTGAATTGTAACTATTATAGACAGCTACAGTGGCTTTATATAAGCTAATCCACCGGATTTGTTTTGGTTCAATTAATTTAATTTGTTCATCATTTATTTCTTGAATTTGATGTAAAACACTTTGTCTTACTGGGCTATCATTGAAAAAATCTAAATAATTTGCCTAAACAAATTTCAAGCTGTTTAATTTTTTCTATGGAATTGGCAGCTTGAGAAAGAGCAAGTGCAATTCTATGAGTACAACAATGCACAGCTATCAAAAATTTTGCTCCCGATTCTTTAATTAAAATGCTTACTCCCCCTTTACGACCTGTCATGACTGCTGCTCCGTCTGATCCAAAACCTACAATCTTATAAATTGGAATTTTTAAATCTTGCAACTTTTTCAAAATTGCTTCTGTAATTGTGACAGCTTTACCATCCTGTATATTAATATTATCAACAAAAACCGTCTTTGATTCCCCTTCTTGCACAAATGTTACATACAAAATCAATTTTTTGTAATTGCTAATGTCACAAGATTCATCACATATGATGCTAATCACAGGGGACTCTCTTATTTTTGAAATAAGTTCATCTTGTACAGTTTTTGAGAGTACTTCTGTCATTTCAGTAATTACAGAATGATGAGTGTAAACTCCTCCAGGAAAATCAACCCCATTTTCCTTCTGTGAAAGAAAAATTATATGTATTTAAATATATATATATATATATGTATATTTATACACATATATACATTTCAAGCAATCTGATTACTAAAGATATTTATTATCATTTTAAAATGTTTAAAAATAAGTCTTTCAATTCTAAAAACAAGATGTTTTGAAGGTAATTGTAACTTTCAGCTATTTCACAATATTTTCATTTATTGTCTATGTATAAAATGTATATTATTATCAAGAAAAAAAACATGATAATAATAATTTGAGCAATATTGGCGAAATGCCCCCACAAAAGGCCAGCACAGGGAAGAAAAAAAAAAAAAAAAAAAAGATTTTTTGTTACCTGTCAGTTGAGTTTAAGATGCACGGTCGCCACTCGCCACGTGGCGATCTAATTTGAAAAGGCTTTGATCGAAAAAAAATTCACCAATTTGTATTTATCTTTAATTTTAATAAGAAAATAAAAATAATATATATTGATAAAAATGTATCGTAAAAATCGGCAGAAGCAGTAGAACCACAGCTCATTTATAATAAAAAAAAAAAAAAAAAAAGAAAGAAAGAAAATTGTTTTAGGGTGCAGCTGTCTGCGGATGTGGTTTTATCTGATTTTTTTTATTTATTTTTCCACGTAACTTTGAAGTTGAAGCAATATCTTTCATTTTTATTTTCTTTTATACTTATTCTATAAGCGGAAAGTATTGGATTCATGAAATTGTTTTGTCCTCGTTTTTGAATTCATTAGATTTTGAACTAGCCAATTTGTGACCTGCAAGAACGATTATTTTTGTGCCGAATGGAACGTATTTATTTTATTTTTTTTTTAAAGGTTTGGGGAAGAAAAAAAAAAAAAAAAAGACTTCCAATAATTTTTATGGATAAAATAAAGCGCGGTACTGAAATTTGTTAATAGCAAACCTATAGTTTGCCGTTTTTTCTTATCGTTATGCTAATTAAATATATTAAAAATTAATCACTCTTAAAATAAAGCTTAAAGAAAAAAAAACGTTAGTTGAAAAAAACTAAACACTTAATATATTTTCTACTTACCAGGAAAATAAATATATCGTTCAATGAAATGCTATATTAAGGAGCTTTCAAATTTAAATCATTCATCTTAATTTTTCAAACGCGAAACGTAAACAATAGCTAACCTTCCGGAAGTTCCGACTGAGCCGAGTTTCAAAAATTTGCATAAAACATCTCTAAGAACGATAGCCGAAGTCTACGCACGCGCCGCGTCGGCACATGCCGCGACGTACGTCCGGAAGATCACTTCGTTTCTCCCGCGAAACTATAAATAGCGAACGGCGATGGTAGTGGGTGTTCGCGGTTGCCTTTGCGGTTGCTTTCGCCTGTGCTCTTGCCCCTGCCATTGTTCATTTTTCGCCGATGCCGGCTTCATAAGATGTCGCCGTAATATGTGGCGTTTATTTTTTATATTCAAATAAAATCTTTTCATTTTTAGTTAGTTATAACTCACGTTAATCCTTTTTGTGAGTTCGAAATTTAAATGAAATTTATAGGTGTTCATATCGCGACCATAACAAGTGGAAACAAGAACGTCACGTCTTCTACATAAGTGTCACCAGCTCTTTTCTAATGGCACTTAGTAGTCTTTTTTCTGCAACCATACATGGGAAATAAAAGGATGTTAAATATTGTCTTCGTACTCACCATGTTTGTCATCCAGCATCTGCTTTGGTATGTTTGTTATATATAAAAACATTTGTCTACTTCAATTATCTTATTGTTATTCATATAAACTTATTGTTATATTTATATAAACTTTTCGTTGAATTTATTGTTTCAATTAAAATACAAATTAAATTAAAATTTGTTATGGTCATTTATTTAACAATTTCTACATATTTATCTTTCAGCATATTTACTTACTCTAGCTTCCATGTATCTAATTCATTTAATTAACTTTAAATGTTGTTAAGCTGGTGTTTATGTCTAGAGTGGCTCCTCTGCTAATTCACTTAGCCTTGGATCTACTTCACACCAGGGCCGGCTCGACCATATAGGCAAACTAGGCGATGGCCTAGGGCGCTAAAATCTTGAGGGCGGCACAATCCAGACAACAAGATCTATTTTATTTATTACTATCTAACGGCACTTTAAAATACATAAAATGTAGTCTTGGAAACACAGCACTCATGTTGTGTGAAATTTTTAAACACTTACAATCTTTGTCTAGAAAGGACTAAAAGGAACAAGTCTGCTGCTATGACTTGGAAACATTTACTGAGTTTTTCTTGGCGCGTTTTCAACTGGATGCGTAAAAATGAAGTAAATGGATAATCCTAGAATTGACTTTTCAGGGCATCAAAGTCAATCTAATTTATCTGATGAGAAGCGCAAGAGAAAGAGTCACAAACAACTGGCTTGATTTTACCATGATAACGATCTATTTATTTCAAAAACTTACAACGTCGAATTGAGTTTTGAAAACAATCCGTCATTAAATCTGTCCATTTAATTGTTAACAGCTTTACACTATATCTAAAAGTCACCGAATCATTATTTAATGGGGCTGTACTTTATTGGAATTATAAAGTTTTGACTTTGCATTCAAGGGTCTAAATTGTACATCATGTTTCATCTCGGGAATCATCCCTTGCACATCTTTTATGTTTCGGTCTTTCCTTTGTACATCTTTTCTTATTTTTAAATACTTTCCCTAAAAGCTGTCTTTTATTTCTGGAGGGGTAGGAAAGTGAGTTTTATGTTGCACTAGTGCTACATATGGGCAATTGGAACCTTTAATTTCTTGAAACTTTGCTTGAATTGTCTTTTCAACTTTAATTTTCGTAAATTTGATTTTTTCCTCAAAAATTTCTCTCGCTCTTGCACTTTCTCTTGAATTACTTTAACTTTCAACGAATCTCTTCTTACATGGCTTCTATTTTATCCTTAACTCCTCTTGTCAGGGTTTCAGCTATTCTCTCAATTCATGTTGTCTAGCTTTCATCTTCTTTTATCCATCCTTCATCTCTTCATGTCCGATTTTCATCTCATGTTGTGCTGCTATCATATGATTTTGTCCAGCTTTCAATTATTTTAACTAGACAGTCTAAGCTTCAAGTTCTTTCATGTCTTCTGCAATACTTCTAGTCAAAATCATTAAGTGTATCTGCCTTACATCAGGTGCCAAATCAAATGTTACGAAACAGCGACTTTCTTGTTCAAGAAAAGAAGATCGTAAATGCACATATAGGTTCAAGTTGATGAATGAGCTTTATTTAACTCATATTCTTGAAACAGTCCAGCAAAACTGTCAATGCAATGAATATTCTCGAAACAAACAAATAAAACTAGCATTTTAAAGAGTATTTTCGAAATAGTCCTATTGGACTGTTTCGATTGTTTCGAATCCTGGTGCAAGCAGTCACTTGTATCACAAAAGTAAAGTAAAGAGCATTAATTACACTATAGAGCAGGAATTTTACTTATTCAGGATCAGGACTAATAATCAAATGATTGAAGCACAATCTCTATGAGACGATAGCTCAGAACAATTTACTGAATGCAATCGACTTCTCGGGAGGTAATCAGTTTCTTTTTAAATTCTTGACTACAAATGGTAAAATATCCGGTTAATTCTGTGCTAAAATGTAGCTGAAAATTCTAGAATTCGGCTTCTATTGAAATTAGAACTTCGAAACTTTGGCAACTCGAAACTACCATTTTTTACTGAATACTCATCAATTTGTCAAGGTCGACCTTAATAGAAATGTATAGACTGTCACTTTTGTTTCCAGTTTAACTGTAAATTTGCTTTTGCTGCAAGAGCTCAATTTATGAAGCGAAGAGGTTTAATGTATTGACACAATGTTGAGTTTAATGATTATAAAAAACTGACAAAAAAGATAAAACTTCAGCCCCCCCCCCCCCTTTTTTACTTTCTTCTATATGTAATATAGAGAAAGTATTGGATTCGCGAAAATTTTCGACCTCCGTTTTTTGACGGATCTACACGTTTTGGGATGTCCTGAACACGAATTGATAGTTTTTAGAAAATGTCTGTCTGTGTGTCTGTCTGTCTGTCTGTCTGTCTGTCTGTATCATTTTTTTTGTGGACGCTGTATCTCACGAACATATGAATGAAATTTAACCAAACTTGGTATTTAGTTGCACCCTGACATGAACTGGTGCCCATTAGATTTGGGGATCAATAGCTCAACAGGTGGCGCTGTAATCGCATTTTATGCAAATTTTTAACATGGCAGCATAGGACAAAATTCCGTATAAATGGGCATAATGAGAGTTATTTTAAACTTGTGATTGTAAAATTAATTTGAATTATTGATGATAGTAGTAGTTAACTAGGAAAAAAAAATTGTGCATGGGGGGGCATCGGTTCCCCCCCTGGGGGGGGGGGAAGTACCCCCCGGGGGGGGTTAAATTTTGAAGATGGGTATCATTCGAAAGATCTCGTCAATACCTTTAAAACGAATGGTTGAACCATAAATCTGTGATAATTTAAAACAAAGTTATCGATTTTTTTTACTTTTAACAAAAAAAAAAAACTTAGAAAAAAATTCGATTTTTTTTTTTTTTTTTTTTTTTTTTTAATTATTGTTAGTGATTGAATATGTATTAATTTTCACAAAAAAAAAAAAAAAAAAAAATCTTTTTTTTTTTTTTTTTTTTTTTTTTTTTTTTTTTAAATATTGTTACTGATTGAATATGTATAGGAAAATATAGAAGAAAGTATTGTGGTGGCCACAACATACTAGTTTTTTTTTTTTTTTTTTTTTTAACTTTGCGTGTGTTTTGCACGTAAAAGATATTTTTTGATTCGAATTTTCTCAGTTGCTCAGCTCGTAGAAAAGCAATTTTATAAGGATATAGCAATCGAAAGAAAAAAGGATTACTTCAGATTACCTTTGTATACACGTCTGACGCAGATGATTGATTGAAATAGATTTTAAAAGTAAGAATGTGTAAGAATAAGTATTACATTATTATTTATCTTATTACTCTTTGTTTTATATTTACTTTATATACGAAAAGTTATAAATATTTTTGAAGAAATAAAGACATATAAAGAAATAAAGACTGAGGCTTTGATAAACAGAACATGGAAAATGCTTTCGGTTTCACTTTGAGTTTATGTATCCTTGCAATGTGAGAAAATTCTGTGGGTAATCTGCAGAGAATAGACGACATGACTCTCTGACGTCATTCAAAGTACTGACGATTTTCTTTTATTTAACCTGTAGAGGAGTCCTCTTTTAACCCACAAACATTGTAAGCTCCGCCTCGTTCTAGTTGTCCATTCTCGACGAACACAAGCCAGATCATGTATAAAAAATGTTAATTTCCTATTAGAAAATAAGTGAAGAAAGTTTTCGTCGGTACATAACAAAAGACGACGCGCCAATGGTGAAAATGTGACCCAAACTCCACTACTAATGCACTACTAAAAACAAAATTTTTTTCTTGAAAACTGTAAAAGTGATTTCGGATTTGATAAACAGGAGGCATTTTCAGAAGAAATTAATATTGAGATATCATTCCCCTCGGAGTCAGAGCCAGCCCGATTATGAAAAATGAAAAAGCAGTTTAATTATGCAGTCAGCTGATATCAGTGGTGGATTTAAGGAGGGGGGGCTAGGGGGCTGAAGCCCCCCCCCCCCCCCAAAACACTGTCATTCATAATTGAATTTTGCAATTGTAAATTTTTTATTGGTCTAGAATAACACTTTTAAAAACCTTAGCCCCCCCCAAAAAGTCAAGTTCTGGATCCGCCATTGGCTGATAAATCAATAAGTGATGCTAAACATCATTTTAAGATTAATTGTTATATTTCTTTTCTTGATACAGCAAGAAATTCAAATGATGAGAAGTTCAAACAGACCAAAAAGATAAATCATGTTTTCTGATGCCTTTCTAACGATTGTGAGTCGTAAAAAAAAACTTTCAAAGTGATTTTGAAATTACGTAGAAGATTAGGAGATTGTCTGACTCAAGGAGACTCTAAGGATGTTGATGAAAGTACACTACAGGAAGTTTTGAATAATTTTTGTGAAAACGAACTATAACATTGCGTATTGAATTTAGTAACCGCAATAAAATTGTTGCTGACATCCTGTGTCTGTGGCCAGTGGAGAACCCAGCTTCATATAATTCAAATTAATAAAAACTTACCAGCGTTCTATAGTGACGTGAGAACGATTTGTAGGACTATCACCATTATCAACAGATCAAGATAAAGCTAAAACAATTCATTTGAAGGATATTGTTTCTACTACTGCTAAAAGTAGCTCCGAAAAAACAATAATATGCAATATGTAATAAAAATAAATTGTTGATTATTTATCACAGTGTTTGTATGTGTATAACTGTCTGTGTGTCTTACATTTTTTAAAAATTTGTTTTAATGGGGCGCCACGAAAATTTTTTGCCTAGGGCGCCAAATTTGCTCGGGCCGGCACTGCTTCACACCAGCTAACAACAGAAATAAAAAGTGGTTATGGGCTCTTCCTTTTTCAGCATGTAAATATGCAGCCCTTTCATAAATTAATGTTTTTCTGTTTTTGTTTGAAAAATAAATTGAAAGTTAAATTTTTTGCATTTATAGTAAATTTTTGAAACAAGAAATTGTTTGAATTTAGATTAAAAGTTGTTTAATGTTAATAAATGAAAATCTTGAATGTTTTGTTTAATTTAAGTAATAATGACCATTTTTTTGCATATTGTTGAGGGAATATTGTAAAATTTTTTTCAGTAAAGTAGAAAAAAAAACTTTTTGAAATTTCATATATATATATTTGAATAAATTTTCAAGTCATAAATGAATTTACCGAATGTTTAATTCGGGGGGGCAAAGGTTTTTATAAGAAAAATTGTGATATTTTTGATATATTATATTTTTTAATTGTTTGAACCATAATTATACAATTTTTTTTTACTCAAAAATGGCTGTCAACAATTTACATTCTATTCCCAAACTGAATGCGATTAATTTCGAGGAATGGAGGAGTGACATTAAATTTGTTCTTCTTGACCGGGGACTCTGGGACATAGTTGTTGGTACGGAAACAGCCCCAGTTTTGGCTGATGACAGAAGCAATGCTTCTGCTGTTAATAAATTTAAGTCTAGAGCTAATGCTGCTTTGGCTGTCTTATACTTAAATATAGAAACTGAGTATAGGAAAATTGTAGAAAACGAGGATGACCCCGTAAAGGCATGGAATTTAATTAACAAAAGTTTTGTTCCAGATACTCGTGCACAGCACATGAGTTTATTTTCTGAGCTGTGTGATTGCAAAATATTGCCTGGTGAGGGTGTAAATGTCTTTGCGTCCCGGGTCATGAGGATATTTAAACAAATAGAAAATTCTAAGGGGGGACTGACGGAAATTTTTGCATCTTATCAATTGTTACGTTATCTCCCATCATATTTCGACGGTATCGTTCAAAACATACTGAGATGGGAAGATGATAAATTTACATTCAATGAAATTGTAACTTGCTTAGTAGCCGAGGAAACTAGGCTAAATTTAAGAAATAAAGATAATGAATTAAGTAAAGCTAAAATTTCTGCTCAGTTTTCTCATCTAAATGATACAGGTAAAAATAAGCTTCTAAAACAAAAATTAATTTGTACATTTTGTCATAAGAATGGCCATGCTAGACAAAATTGTTTTTCTCTCAATAGAAGTAGAAATGTTGACTTTAAACCCTCTTTTCAAAACCAAAACTTACCTTCTCAGAATTTCAATCCTAAGAAATCCTTCCAATCAAGAGGTAGACAGAGTCGAAAAAAATCTTCATATCAATCTAGATCAAATTCTAAGACCCGTAATAGTAGTAGGGATTCAAATTCATCTTACTACATTACTGAGGCCAGTTTAGCTCAGCAAACAAATGAATCAGATTGGATATTCGATTCAGCCGCGTCTCATCATTTTAGCAAAGACCGTGAACTTTTCACATCATTTAAACCTCAACAAAATGAAGAAATGGCTGTAGCCATGGAAGGCATCACTTTGCCAATCGAAGGAAAAGGAGACATTAAATTGCGTTTTGGCCAAAGAAATTTTACTTTAAAGGGAGTGATGTATTCATCAAAGCTTAGGAGAAACCTTATATCAGGGCCACAACTTGACAAAGAAGGTCTACAGTTTATTGGGGGAAGAGGCGAAGTCAAAATTACGTCCAATGATAATATAATGTTCAGAGCAAAATTAAAAAGTGGTGTTTATCGTGTCCAAGCAAAAATCCCAAAATCTATAAAACAACATGTAACTTTCGAAGCCTCCACAACCTCTTCAAAAGAACAGGAAGTTCTAAACCTGTGGCATAAGAGATGCGCTCATGTAAATCCTCAAACTTTGACACATACAAGTAATAAGAGGGGTGCAAAGGGATTACCATTCTTAAAGGGACATACAGAATTTTTTTGTGAAGATTGCAGGTTGAATAAATTTAAACGCACTTCATTTAAATACAGAAACTTTGTTCGATCCAAGAGACCCTTAGAACTGTTATATACAGATGTTTGGGGACCATGTCAAGTAAGAGGCAAACATGGAGAACGTTATTTTCTATCAATCATGGACGATTATTCCCGTAAAGTATTCATTTATCCTATAGTCCAAAAATCTGAAGTAGCTGAAACCTTAATTAATCACATCAAAAGGGCAGAAAGATTTATAGGTAAACCTTTAATAGCTATCCGCTCAGATAATGGAACAGAGTTTGTCAACAAAGAATTTTCAACATTTTGTCAAGAAAAAGGCATCAAACATGAACTAACAAACACGTTCACTCCAGAACAAAATGGTGCTATTGAACGTTATAACCAAACTGTTATTAATGGAGCCCGTACATCATTATATGAAAGTGGTTTAGACTTTTGTTTTTGGCCAGAAGCCGTTTCACATTTCAATTATGCCTGGAACAGACTATGCCATAAAGATTTTGAAAAATCACCATTCGAATTGTACGGTGGAAGAAAACCATCAATCAGACACCTTAAACCATTTGGATGTGTAGCTTATGTAGGACTGGCAAAACAAAGAATACAGAAACTGGATCCAAAAGCTGTGAAAGGTTATCTAGTTGGATATGCACACCATACAAGAGGATACCGTATTTGGATCCCAGAGCAAAATAAAATAGTAGAATCTTTAAATGTGACCTTTAAAGAAGATCGTTTGTTCAAAACAGAAGCAAGTGGAGCAGTGCTGGGCACCATCAACCAGCATTACACAATTCAAAATGTATTTCCAAAGGATAGTGACGATGATTCTGATGAAGAGGCTGTTGACGAAACTCCTGAAATAGAGTCCAGCGTACCGTCGGAATTATCTGACACTGAGGAATCCTCAGATGATGAAAAACCTGCTCAATCATCTCAATTAAAAAACATAAAGTTTGAAAGAAAACAAGTTTTAAGAAGTGATAAATCCAGAACAGACGTATACTACTATCCCGAAAATACAAGAACAAGACTAAGATCCCATAGAGACGTTAGAAAATATTGCCAAGAAAACAAAATCAAGTATGACCCCACTAAATTTTCATTCACTCCAATAGAAGAATCTGACTCAGACACAAGTGCCAATTTTTGTCATAATTCCTCTTGACTAGAATTAATTATACCAAGAACTTTCAAACAAGCCCAAAAATCAGACCAGTTTCAAGAATGGCTAGAAGCAATGAAAACCGAAATAAAAACCATCCAAGAACGAAAGGTTTGGCATCTTGTAAAACCTCCGCAAAATAAGCAAATAATTGGATGTCGCTGGGTATATGCAATAAAACGAGATGAAGAAGGTCGAATTGCTAAATTCAAGGCAAGGCTTGTAGCTCAAGGTTACACTCAAGTAAAAGGCGAGAGTTATGAAGAAACTTTTAGTCCTGTTATAAACTTCGATCTAATTCGTTTTTTCTTTTCACTTTTGGTAGTGCAGCACAAGTGGAATCACGTACAATGTGATGTCACTGGCGCATACCTATATGCTCCGCTAGAAGATGAAATATACATGCAGCAACCACCTGGTTTTATTAAACAAGGAGAAGAGAAGTTAGTTTGCAAGCTCGACAAAGCTCTCTATGGCCTTCACCAAAGTGGACGAGCATGGTTTTACGAAATTGACAGAGTTTTATCAAATATCGGTTTTATTAAATTTACTTCTTGCAACTGTGTTTATACATTCAAATTTCAAGTTATCCTATTATTATATGTTGATGACATGGTTTTATTTGGTAAAAGTAAAATGTTTTTAGAGGAAGCCATTAATGTTTTAAAACAAAAATTCAAATTAAAAATTTTGGGAAGGACAAAGAAACTACTTGGAGTAGAATTTGTTGAAATTGACTCAAAGCTATTCATTCATCAAGAAAGCTATATTCAAGAAATATGCAGTCGTTTTAATAGTTTTAACCCTCCAATTTCATCCTTACCAATCAGCAAAGGCTGTATTTACTCAAAATCAAGCTGTCCTCAAACCGAAGAAGAAACCAAAGAAATGACAAAGTATCCATATCGCAATATTCTAGGGTGTTTATCATATTTATCTAACAGAACAAGACCTGATATAGCATATGCCGTCAATATCTATAGCCAATTATAATCGAATCCAGGAATTCATCACTGGAATGGGTTGATCAAACTACTGGGATATGTAAAGAAAACAAGCCAATTAAAATTAAAACTTTCATGTGCTGATTCACAGATCATAGCCTACACAGACGCCGACTTTGCTTCAAATCGTGATGATCGGACATCCATAGGTGGACAAATAGTATTTCTAGATAGTAGCCCCATCAGTTGGAGGACCTTTAAAGAGAAGGCTGTTAGTTTATCCACTATGGAATCTGAGTTCATTGCCGCTACAGAAGCAGCAAAAGAAATTGTCTGGCTAGATCGAATTCTAGAAGAATGCCAAAACATGAAGATTATAAAAAATAAGAAAATCTCAAAATTACTAATTGACAATATGGCTGCTATAGACTTTATTAAATCTCCTATAGAGAACAATAGAAGCAAACATATAGAGGTCAAACTATATTTTATTAGAGATCTTGTTATCAAAAATATTTTTGAATTGGTTTTCATTCGTAGCAAATTAAATTTGGCTGACATATTTACTAAGCCACAAACTAAATTTGAATTACAAAAATTTGTGAAAAATCTTTTCTTCGACAATGTTTCAAAAGTTAATCTTAAATTATCAATTTCAAATTTTTCTATGAATTTATAAAATTTAAAAATGTAAATTTTCTAAAAATTTTTTTTATGAATTCAAATCCTTAATGAATTCAAACTCTTTTTTTAAGAATTCAAAATTTATGAATTCAAAAAAAAAATTTAAACTTTTCTATGAATTCAAATGTTTCCTTGAATTCGAGAAAAAAAAAAATTTCAAATTTTGCAAGTTAAGCAAAATCTTTCCAGGTTTAGGCTGGAAGTTTTTTTGAGAATTTTAATTCTCATTCTTCTTTTGACAGTAAGTCAATTTTTGTTTATTCAATTGCTCACAGCAATTTTTTGTTAATCTCTCTCTCTCTCTCCTCTCCATTCCCGAAATAATCCATTCTGTTCTCTTTTTGTTAAATATTTGTATGTAATTAATACTTTTATATTGTAAGGAAGAATTGTGTTTATACATATATTTATAATATTGAATGTGATTATACTCATGTTATATTTGTTGTTAAATTTATTATACAAATAATCCATTTTATGAATTTCTTTTCTACAGTTTTTTTTTTAAAGAGCATGTTAAAAATCTTTTCAAAACTGGAAGAGAGGTTTGAGTAAACAGGTATATGTTATTTGTGTTTCAAAACAAATTGTTTTGTAAATCACCTCTATCCAGATATTGATTTCTGTTGCTGTGCAGCTGAAGATTAAACCTAATTGTTTTTTTTAGTTCTGAAGAAACTGTTAAACTGTTTAGTCACAGTCGTATGATTATATAATTTGTGCAAAGTTTTGCTGGATGCTTTTTCTTTTTATTAACTTTTTAAGCGTAAAAGTGCAAACGATAAGAGGGGGGGCCTTGTTAATAGCAAACCTATAGTTTGCCGTTTTTTCTTATCGTTATGCTAATTAAATATATTAAAAATTAATCACTCTTAAAATAAAGCTTAAAGAAAAAAAAACGTTAGTTGAAAAAAACTAAACACTTAATATATTTTCTACTTACCAGGAAAATAAATATATCGTTCAATGAAATGCTATATTAAGGAGCTTTCAAATTTAAATCATTCATCTTAATTTTTCAAACGCGAAACGTAAACAATAGCTAACCTTCCGGAAGTTCCGACTGAGCCGAGTTTCAAAAATTTGCATAAAACATCTCTAAGAACGATAGCCGAAGTCTACGCACGCGCCGCGTCGGCACATGCCGCGACGTACGTCCAGAAGATCACTTCGTTTCTCCCGTGAAACTATAAATAGCGAACGGCGATGGTAGTGGGTGTTCGCGGTTGCTTTCGCCTGTGCTCTTGCCCCTGCCATTGTTCATTTTTCGCCGATGCCGGCTTCATAAGATGTCGCCGTAATATGTGGCGTTTATTTTTTATATTCAAATAAAATCTTTTCATTTTTAGTTAGTTATAACTCACGTTAATCCTTTTTGTGAGTTCGAAATTTAAATGAAATTTATAGGTGTTCATATCGCGACCATAACAAGTGGAAACAAGAACGTCACGTCTTCTACATAAGTGTCACCAGCTCTTTTCTAATGGCACTTAGTAGTCTTTTTTCTGCAACCATACATGGGAAATAAAAGGATGTTAAATATTGTCTTCGTACTCACCATGTTTGTCATCCAGCATCTGCTTTGGTATGTTTGTTATATATAAAAACATTTGTCTACTTCAATTATCTTATTGTTATTCATATAAACTTATTGTTATATTTATATAAACTTTTCGTTGAATTTATTGTTTCAATTAAAATACAAATTAAATTAAAATTTGTTATGGTCATTTATTTAACAATTTCTACATATTTATCTTTCAGCATATTTACTTACTCTAGCTTCCATGTATCTAATTCATTTAATTAACTTTAAATGTTGTTAAGCTGGTGTTTATGTCTAGAGTGGCTCCTCTGCTAATTCACTTAGCCTTGGATCTACTTCACACCAGCTAACAAAATTCCCGAAGCCGGTTAACTTGCCGCGCGCGCTGTTTCGATTTCCCGAGTAAGCTTTGATTTTCGCGCTACTCCGATGTCCGATTTGGGCAAATTATAGAACATCACAGATTTTATCGCTAGGTCTAGGTCGTCTCGGTCTTATCGCGAATGGAATAACTTTATTAGCTCTATAGTTATTTATATTAACTAGTTAAAGTTACTCAGCATTCTAAAATGTAGAATAATTGCTAACATGATAAAATCATCTCTAAGTTTTAATGAAATGAAAAATACTATAAGTGGGTCAGTGTTTTCCCCCCTTTCACTATTTTTAAGTGGAATAATATCATCTCGGGAAGTTTTTTTCCAGTCGCGGATATTTTTTCAGGATATTCTTTTCTAAAATCATTAGGCTGAATTTCAGAGTTTCAGAAAGATATTTCAATTTTTCAAGAGTTTAAAAATTCCGAAAAAAAGATAGTCAAGATAACACTGCAAAGAGAAAAATCTCTCTCCATAAATATCTGGCGGAACGTAACTGGGCTTATGAAAGGATAAGGATGTTATTCCACACATCGCGCGGCACATCTCTTTTCCCGCCTCACAAGCAGCGAACATTTGTGTCCGCCCATAGCCTCTTGCCGGTATCATATTCTAGTTTCGGTTTTGTTTCAAAGTAATTTTTGCTGGTATTACCTCTTGCCGTTTTTTCGCTGACAGTTGTAGGTCGAAAAGCTTTATGGAATTGATTCAGATGGATTATTTGTTTGAGAATAGCCTTAAGACTCAAGAAATATCAGTTTTTCCCCCATAATAATGAATTTCTGATATAATACATCGTATATGATTAAAAAAAAAAGAGAGGTTTGATTCTATAGATTATTAATAGCTGTAAATTTCGTAAATGTAAAAGGCAGGTGTCCTTACATTCCATTATCTATACGCGACTCATCTACATGAGAAAATATTTTAATGCAACAGAAAATAAATAAGACATAGTAATGAAAGCTTTACTTACTTGCAGATCTATTAATGAAGAAAATTTTACTTCTGGCAGCTCCTCTTTAGCTAACCAATAGACAGTCCATAACTGCTTTTCTAATGAAGAATCTATTTTTTTAGTTTGATTCTCTGCACACTTTTTGAAGAGGGCTTGTTGTTTTGTAATCTTTATAGCTTTTAAGTGTTGACCTGATGCTCCATCCTTTCCCTCGATGCTTATATGTCGCACAAGTGCACTTCTCCGAAAGTTAGTACAACCTTCCGTAAAAGCATTCTTAAAATTAGCTTTTTGACAAACTGTACAAAACATTTTGCCGTCGCGATATTCCAGCCAGGAAAATTCATTTTCCCAGTTTTTTTTTATAGTTTCGTTGCTTTGACATCGATTCCTTGTTCTAATTAATTGATACTTCCAACCTAAAAGAACAATTGATTAAAAATAAAAAACGTACGACTATGCTAGATCTCGGACTCTTCGCACTCGCGCCGTCAGAACAGGAGAGGCGAGGAAGGGGTGAAAAGTGACGTCACGTTCGACTGGAGCTACGGAGCAGATGCAGCTGTTGGCGATTCATCAGTTAAGTTTAGACTATTAGCCCATCAAAGTAAATTGCTCAGAAATGAAGGAATGAAATTAAATAAAAGAAAATTTATTGTCTTAGAATAAAAAATATTTTCGGAGGATGAAGAGAATACATGTTTAAAAAAAAGTTTAAAAAAAAAAAAATTACGGGTCCTCGGGACCCGCGATTAGAAAAAAAGTGCATCCCTTTCATTAAAATTGGGGTCAATGGTGCGCTATAGCGCACCAACGCGAGCCCTGGAATCTCTAACTTCGTAGAAACATAAATACCGCATTGTGAAGAATGTTCACCGTTCTGTGTAGATGCTACCAATGGACCAATTGTATACAGTGATAAAATAATAAAGGAAACATGAAAATGGATCATTCGAAACAACAGCATTTGTTGCTACTGATCTAAAAACAAAACTTTAAAAACTAATTAAGTTTTATTTAATTTTGCGCCGACTTCAAAAGTTATGATTAATTGTAGTGTTATAGGTTGTTTGGCGAAGGAAATTATTTTATACTTTTAGGCGCAATTTAGTTTCATTTCATTCATTTTTTTTTTTTTTTAATAGTAGTTGCTTTTTGGAGTCGGTTCTATTTTTTTTACAAAAAGATTTTATCGGATTGTGTGATTAAAATAGCAAATCTAGTTTCAAAAGAGCTATTAAACTTATAATTTCATTTAAAATACCAAATGTAAATTGTATTCAATAAGTAACTTTCAAATCTATTGCAATATTCCATTATATAATCCAAAAGTATAATATATTTTTTATACCTCTTCTTATAATTATTACTTCCATTACCATACTACCGTAGGTAATGGAAGTATTGTATTCAGTCTAAAAATTTGATATAGAGTTTTCACTTGATTTACACATTTTAAGACCTCCTGAGTCGAAAAAAATAGTTTTTGGCAATTGGTCAGTGTGTGTGTGTGTGTGTATGTATGTATGTATGTATGTATGTATGTATGTATGTGTGGAATCTTCTGGCTGTCATATCTCCAAAACTAATAAAGATAGAACTACGAAACGTCTCAGTTGATACAAGTCTGGTCTGGTGTACAGATGAATTTTCCAAACTTTGGTGAAAATTGGAAAAACGTGGAAGTGGGTCATTGGAAACCGGAAAACGGCTGTAAGGATTTTTTTCAAACTCACCACACTAACTCCTTTTTAAATATACTTTTGTATGTAATTATTGTTTTCCGGTTGGAAATTGAATATACCAAGTTTTGGTAAAAGTTGGTATCTCAAAAACGGCTCTAATGATAATTAATTAAAATAAAAACCTTAAATGTACCTCATGTTACGTTAATATTTTCATCTGGGCGCCCAGATGAAAATATTAACGTAACATGAGGTACATTTAAGGTTTTTATTTTAATTAATTATGTGTAAAGTACTTCGTTTTAATTTAATTTAATTTAATTTAATGTTTAATTGGCTCTAATGATTTTCTTGAAAACTATTTCATTAATCCATTTTATATACCCTTTCTCATGTATTACGTGGTTATTACAGGAAGTAATAGTGGGTAATGGAAGTCGTGTGGTTGTTTCACACCAGATTTTTTTTTATTGTATTGGAGTTCTTTGTTTTTTTTTTCTAGTTCATTAAATTAAGAATTTTATTATTATTAAATTAATTTATCATTAAATTGTAGGAAAAGACATCTTAGATTTAACAATCATTCTAAAAAAAAACAAATCTTTATCAATTTACAGTAATCCTATTATTACTATTTGCATTATTTTAATGAAAACTGAATACTATTGCAATTATGAAATATTTACTGAAGTTTTGAATATAAAATATTTTAGCTATAATGAAATTAAATGTACTTTGATATAACAGCTCTTTATTCAATGATGAGATCGACAAAAGTGTAATAAAATAAATAAAACTTTATGTAAAAGATAAACTTTAAAACGAAATATAAAAATTCAGATGGCAAAAGAATAGCTGCCAACTCTTCTGAAAAATGCGAAAGACTGGCAATCACTCGAACACCCGAAAAACATTAATATCTCCCGAATTTTTCAAAAATTTCGTCATGTACAACGCCTAATATATTTTTTTTCTCAGTATTCCCCATGCTGACGTTTCAGGCATGTGATTTTTCTGCAAATTCACGGAAATCCACAAGTTTTTTTTAAAATCTAACTCACCAAATACTACGAATTTTCTTCTGTTTTTAAAAAAGTTGCAGATATTGTTAGTAAAAAAAAAAAACCCATGGAACGATCAGCGATCAAATGTTCTGTGAAAGCTCCTGATTTCCAATCTTTTTCCATCCACAACACAAATGTCAATGTTCATTTCAAACTTGCTTTATGAGTTTCTAGAACCTGTAAAGAAATAGAATCGTTTAATATTTCTTGCTCATGTAATTTTTTTTTTGCTCCCTTCCCCTTTTTTATCTCCAACTAGTGATTGGTAATCAAATGTTCTGCAGAAGACTTTTATTTCCCAATCTTTATCCATCTGCAACTTAAATGATAATATTCATTTTAAACTTACTTTATTAGATTCTAGAAATAGAATTGAAAGATTTTAATATTTCTTACTCTGTAATTATTTTTTTATTACCCCCCTTCCTTTCCCCATAACCGGATAGTTATCATTAATGATCAATTCTAGAAACAATAAAGCGATAGAAGTGCTCAATATTTCTCACATAAGTAATTATTTTTAGACTATTGTTGAATTTCATGAATCATTTATTTTTCCTCAATTAAATTAAAGATTTATATGTCACTAGTATCGCCCAGTGGTCGAAACTCCACCATTTTTTTTGCAAAGCGAGGCAAAGCAAAGTTATTGCCTTGTCCTAAGTGGAATGCAATTGCAACACAGCTGCGGCAATTGTTTGCCGATATTCACTCTAACTGAATCAGTAGAGTTTTACTTAATATAACTGTTTCTCTCTGTAGATGTTAGCCTTTCCTGAAATGAGAGAAAATCGCAACGTGAAAACGTCCCTTGTTGTGTGATACGGCCCAGAAGCTAATACAGTGGTGGAAAAAATTATAAAGCCACTTGAAAATATGATATAATTAAAAAACAAAAGATCAAACATTTACAAAATTTCATACATATATATTATATGCTACAAGGAACAAAAAGAAAAAATAAATTTATTAATCACTACAATAACAAAAGGTTAGTAGACGTAAGAAAAATTTATGTACAAAGAAAGCTGGAAAAAATTATAAAGTCAATACATGTATTTCATCAATAATCGATGTGAGACCCTTTTTTTTCGATAACTGTGACTAGTCTCTTGTTCATTGAATCTATCAGACCACACAAAGTACTTGCATCAATATTATTCCAGCAGTTTTTATTAGCATTCATCAAATCTAATTCTGGATTGAATTATCGTCCATTTTTGTAAACATTTCGGGCTAAAATTCCCCAAAGTTTTTCTATTACATTCAGATCGGGGCTAACAGCTGGCCATTGAAGACATTTCACCTGGTTAGCTTCCAGCCAAGATTTAGTTGACTTCGAAACATGAACGGAAGCGTTGTCCTGCTGAAATGTCCAGTCTCCTGAAGTTATAAGAGGAGCAATGGGTAATAAATTATCTCCTAACATATCTTGATACATAATTGAATTCATTTTGTTATGGATGAAAACAATTGGAGTGGTTCCACCGGCAGCACATGCAGCCCAAACCATTACCGAGCCACCTCCAAATTGACACTTTGAAAAAATATGAGGTTCCTGTTGTAAATCATTCCAAAAATATTTATAGCCGTCGGGTCCATCGAAATTAAATTTCTTTTCATCGGAAAAGACAATATCTCTCCAATTTGTGCCTTCGGTTAAATGTTTTCGGGCAAAGTCTAAGCAAGCATATTTGTGGTGCTTCGAAAGATGGGGTTTTCCTTTAATTTTTTTAAACTGAACAATGGGATTGCTACTTAAAACATTTCTTACCGTTCGGCTTGTACATGGTAATTGTAAATGTTCTTGAATTCGGGCAGACGACATTTTTTGTCCGCAAGCTAGCTTCTGGATTTGTCTTGATTGCCTTACAGTTAAGGATTTCGGTCTTCCTGTACGCTTCTTACTGCCGTAATCTTCGGGATTTCTGAGAAAACTGTTTACTGCAGCCTTGGACCTTCCTATTTTTCTTGCAATATTAGAACCAGACATTCCAACTTCATTTAAAGTTAATATTTTAATTTGTTCACCATCGGATAACTTTTTTCCTCTTGGCATTGTATTAAACACATCAAATACAAAATGAATGCACGTAACACGTTCATATTTACCTAAACTTTCCTAGGAACCTGCTTTCTCATGTCTGGCATTATGCCAAAGGAGGCTAGAACCATCGGCTTTATAATTTTTTCCAAGTTGTTTTTCATTGGTTGTAAGAAATTAGCATAATTTATGTTCCCTATTCCGTTTTTCTAAACAAAGTTTATGCACATTACTTCGATGTTGATCATGCAAATGAAAATAGAATTTGCGTTATCAACAATTCCATTACTTTTTGACTTTTGTAAATTTTTCTATCGGCTTTATAATTTTTTCCAGCACTGTAGGTACCATGTCAAACCAAGGACCAACCAAGTATCAAATTCTGTTAAATTAATTCGATTGGTTCATAAAGTACAGTGTTTGAACAAAAAAAAAAAAAAGATATTTTTCAAAAGTGGTCGAATTGAGTTCGGGAAATTTCAAAACGTGTAACTTTATCGAAAAGCGAAAATCTAAAACTTTTCTGAATCTTATATTTTCTACTTATATATGCAGAGGAAAGAATAATAAATCCACTTTAAAAAAAATAAAAATAAGTAGTCAATTTCACTTAATTTTAAAATGCAAGGAAATCTCAAAACATGTAAATTCATCAAAAACCGGAAATCAAAAGTTTTTATGTATCTTCTACTTGCTTCTTCTACCCACAAAAGCTAGCAATAAAGACACTTTTTTAAAAAATAAGTAGCCAATTTCAGTTAATTGAAACGTAAAGAAAGCTCAAAACATGTAAATTCAGCAAAAAACGGAAATCGGAATTTTTTCCGTATCGTCTACTTATATATGCAGCAGTTAGTAACAAATCCATTTTCCTTTTATTTAGTATATTAGTTGAATATTTATTGTTTAAGTTTAAATATCACCCTTTGAAATGAAATGTTTATGTTTACATTCGAAACTGGAAGTTTGCCTTTTTTTTTTTTTTTTTTTTTTTTTTTTTGGGAGTTTTGTGATTTTAAATTAAAATTTTATCAGTTTTACAGAAAAAATAACTCAATCAAACACATGTAGACAGTAACTTATATATAACTATACCCAAATATCGGAATTAAAGTAGCCAGATAATTTCTGTTATTTTTTAATAATTTTTTTACAAAAAATCCAATGGACGATTAACATAGAAAATCTTTTTCATGGCTCCATGGACAGACAGTGACGTCATCACTTCGCTTGTTACATTGTGCTACATTACAGTGATGCTACATTATACAAATTACTGTGTCTTATGGTTTTATTTGAGCTTTATGAAATTGCCAGATTTAACAACTTTCTACTTTTAGGTATTCTTTAATGTAAAGGAATATGTGTATAAAAGGGAAAAATGGGGGAAAATGCATAAAAAAATAAATGTATTTTTAAATACCTTCTTAACATCGTAAGAAAATAATATTTGTATTTGCACCTTCCGGCTAACCATACCTTTCGAATGATACCATTTTCAACCCTCTACTCCCATAATTAATATGTTAAAAAGGGACTACAAATTTTATGCTTGCCTATTAATATATAGATATCTATACCAAATGTGCAAACCTGGGGGAAAAAATGAATAGATATTTCAGGTAGGAAGAATTTTCCCAAATCAATGTATGTATATATATGTGGGATGGCCGATTGGTGTGGGCTTTTAAAACACAAAACTACTAATTCCATTAATTACTAATCATTTAAAATTTAATAGAAAATTAAGGTATTATGTACAAATATTTACAGTATTGTAGTTCAAATTCTTACTGAATGGCCAATAGCAGTTGCATTTGCAAATGAAACTTCACGGTTTTTGTTACAAGAGAGTTATTCGTAAGTTCCGTTTTCGATTTGAGCACTTTGGAAAAAATACGCGGTCTAGTACATAACTCCGTTACAGCTAAAACTTGTCGTCTAAAGCACGAGGTGCGATCGTTGATGTGCGCTCCTCGCCGTCCATCCGTCAACTCACTCTCTCTCTCTGAACGCTTTCAGCAGACGTGTGTTCCGGAAGCGGCGCCCGTCTGACATCACAGCCATGTTGTTCCGCTAATATTCTGCGCTCTTCGTCACATCGCTAGTTCATCCCGCTTCGGAGTTACAGGCTACGGCAAAGGAAAACTGGGCAGCTGAGCAAGATGCCGATACCACATATATACCTAAAGTAATTATTTTGCCGGTCACAATTTCTTCAGATTTTTTTTTTTTTTTTTTTTTTTCTTTCTGCTTTAATTATAAAGCCTAATATCGCTGGTATTGACGGCATGTCGCATCAAAGCCAGATGATTTAAAATTTGAGAAGAAACTGAAAAAAAAAAAAAAAAAATAATAATAATACAATCCAACCTACAGTGTCTTATTTCATTCATAAACTTTTTTAAGGTTTTAACCACAAAATGTTATATAAAATTGATTCTTTATCACACTTTAAACCATTTTTCCTTTTGGGGGAAAAAGAAAGAAAATTAATAAAAAGAGCGTAATTTTCCACCTTTTGCAAACGTCTGATTCTTCCACTCGTGAATATGCTCACCAGCAGCCAAGCTGTTCTGAGCTCAAAGCTGGTAAATGTGAGGTGTTGGGTACGATTCCAGATCGCGCTCGCCTGCCTAGCTGTGCAGGGTTTTCCGTGGTTTTCTCCGAAATTTGAGTAAATATGGGTTAGGACCCCTTAGGAAGACCCCCCATGGAGCGCACCCTCCTCAGGCCTAGGACCCTGGAGTGCAGTAAATCGGCCTTAATCCCCACAACCCAACCCAACCTACCCCTTCCCACCCCACCCGTGGTTATTCTCTAAAGAAAGTACAGTTACGTCAAAAAATAGTGATGGAAGGAGTAGAAGAGATCACATTTGCTTTAATCTATTTCCCCTATCCTCGCTTGTTCTCGGTTGAAGACTGCCGCGGCATAAAAATGTTCTTTCTTATTGTTGAAAAATTATGGTTATTATGCCTTCTCTCATGTTGATTTTATAAAAATAAATGTTATTGAAGCACTTTAAACTTTATAAATTAGCTCTACAACCATTATTAAGCATCGGTACCATGATAGAAGTTTTGTTTACCTTTGGAAGAAACGATATAGTTTGAAGTTAAATGATAAAATATTAAGTTTAAATATGTGTTTGTAAGTTTTAAATCTTTTTATGAAGTAATGTTTAATGAAAATTTACTTACATTTGGTCCTTAAATTTATTGTTATTTTCTGTAAAATACTCTAAGTTCTCATATCAAGATTTGTTTACTAGCGTGCTATCGCTAGACTTGCCTTCATCAAATTGAAGTTGTAGTGATGGATAGTTGAATTGATGGCATATAAAGGGCAGCGTAATCACGTATGTACATGCTCCTAACTTCTAAAAAGCAACTCCTTGGCTTTAACTGTGAAATAAGTTTTAATAACCGTTGAAGATACATGAATTTTCAATAGAAATAATTTACGATGTTTTAAAGTGTTTTGAGCGAACGTTATAGCTGAATGGAGGTTTTGCAATTTAATGTTAATATGTTATGGTTAATCAGTTTAAAGAACTTAGTGTTTTTTTTTTTTTTTTTTGTTTTGTTAAGTTTTTTTTTCATCGTTGAAGTTTAAAAACTTTCTATTTTTTATGGAATAATTAGGACTGTTAAATTAGATTAGAATTTTCATCTATTAAGTTTCAGATATTTACAAGTTTCAGATATTTACGCACTGTTGAAGTTGAATTGAATTGAACCTTTATCTATTATATTTATAGACTGTTGAATTCGAATTGAAATGAATTTTCATCTATTAAGTTTTAAATATTTATAAACTGTTGAAGTAGGATTGAAATGAATTTTTGCCTATTAAGTTTTAGATATTTATAAACTGTTGAATTTGAATTGAAATGAATTGTCATCTGCTAAGTTTTTGATATTTATGATTGTTGAATTTTAAATGAACTTTCGTCCGTTAAGTTTTATCACCATTTAAGTTTTCAAGTTCATAGAAGCTGTTTCGTCAATTTGTCATCTCCGGCCAGTGTATTCTTCTTTGCAGTTTAAGTGGTAGATTTTTCTTTTTTTTTTTTTTTTTTAATGTTTTCTTCAGTAGCTAGTGGTAAATTTGTGTGGTGAACAATGGGTTAGCGTTGTATATATGTCAGCACAAATGCTAATTGAATTAAGCTAATGTTTTTTTTTTTTTTTTTTGCAAATATAAAGTTAAATCATCTGTCTGGTATAAGCCATTTATTAAAAATTTGTTGTTTTTGCTAATTATACTAAAATTGTTAAGTTTGATCTAATTGTTGTTACTTTTAATATTGTTAATTTAACTTTTTTTTTTTTTTTTTTTTTTTAATAAAGTTATTAGTTCTCAAACAACTTGTTTTTACTGAACTGCCAAACACATTAATTCTCTTTCAGCTAACTAAATGTGTGCTTCTACTGAACATTAATTAAACTCTGCAAATATTTTAAGCATTTTAGAAATATTTATTCATGAATTCATCAACCGTGAATATTCATAAAGTGAAAAAATATTATGTGAGAAATGCCTAGCTGGTTGTCAGCCAGGGTAGCTCAGTGGTAGAGCATCCGTGTGTTAAGCAGAGGTGCCCGGGTTCGATTCCCGGCTCTGGTATTTTTTCGCATAGTTGGTAAATAAAAAATGTCAACCTTTACACTCCAATTTAATTTAAAATGAATATTTTAAGCATTTTTACTATTAGTTATGGGCCAATTCAGCACTGAGTTGACAGATTTGATAATTAAAAGGAGTTCCAGATTGTATTTTTCAGCGATAAATCGATTGTGTGCATTAAAGATAAATAAATATTGAAAAAAGAAAATAGGCTGATCGTCTGTCCGTTGTTTCTCTAGAAAGGAAATAGTTTTAAGCTTGGATTAGCCTTGTAATTTATTATAACAGTAAACAGCCGAATACCTGCAAAATAGTATCTCTCAATAAATACAAATACTTGACTTTCTTTTATTTTTTTCTGCAATACTTAATTGGGGACCTAACAGTATTTATTTATTTATTTATTTTAAATAAACTTGTAATTTATCATCGCAAAAAAGGAAAAGAAAGTACCACGGATAATCCAGAGTTTACTATATATATAAACAAATTCTATTGAAGCATAAAGTTTAAAGTAAACATATTAGGAAGCTTAAAAAGATAAATTACTTTATGACTAATATTCAGAAAATATAAGACACACCTTTTTTTTTTTCAAACAAAGAAGTCTGCTTTAAGCATTTCTCGGCATTATGTTAAAGCTCGCGATTGTGTACGCATTTCTTCTGTCTTTTGAGGGCATTTATAAAGCTAAAATAAGATGGAAAGGAATTTACCACAAAAAATCGAGTTAACAAAATTCTTGACTCTTCAGATGATGAAGATCGCTTTCATTTCTTGCTTTCGCACGAAGTAGAGAATGTCGATATTGCCATAAAGAAGAAATATTAATTATTCCTAATCTACAGGTGTTTTTTATTAATCTCATTAGCAGACGTTTTTTGTGTAAATTCATTTTTCGTATCAAAAGTTTTCTTCGATTTTTTTCGTCCATTTGAACCGAAATTTTGGTAAATTTTTTCCGGGGTGCATTTACAGGCAGTGGGGTGCGCAATCGCAATTAAAGGGCAGCAGGGCGGATTTTTTATTTTCATCGAAAGGGCAAATGGGGCGGAGTGCACCGTAAACCAAGTCTAGAATGAATCCTATAAATTAGCTTACAGATTATACCTTGGTATTATCATTAGTACACTTTTTTTTTTTTACTCTTTTAGTATACTAGGGGGCTCTGCCCTCTGCTCGCTCCGCTCACCAACCCCGAGGAAAGCTTAGTCTCCCTCAGACTCGCTACACTTATTAACCCCTGCGGCGCTCTGCCTTCCGCTGAATAGGAATTGCTGCTATTCGCTTCTTTACCTTTCACTGAATAGGAAAAATTAATACTGCATAAAACAAGAAAAAAAAAATGGAAATACCCATATTGAATGTCAAATTGAAAAACAAAAAAATTTAATACCATTTTTTTCAATGAAATAATGTGCTAAAAATCAGTATTTTTTTTTTTTTTTTTCAGAAAAGAAAGGAATGGACTATTCCAACCTGACGCAGAGATCACATGATAGGTGAAAAACAAACAGCAGACGAAGTCTTCTATATCTATAGCGATTTCTGAAATAACATATTTTCTATTCTTACTTTTGATCAATCGTATTTAATCTGTGTTATTTTTTTATACATCATCATTTTTAATCCATTTTATATCATTATTCATCATCTTTTGTTTGCTGTATACATTTCAATCATCATTTAATTTATATTTGTTATTGATGTTCATGTAGAACATGTTAAATACTCTGATTTTTGGTATTTATATCATTGACAGTGCAACATCGTACGGTGTAAAGCCATTTAGACCAGTAACTAAGTTAATTAATTTGTTGTAACACTTTTATGCAATTAAATTTAATTGAAAACATTTTTTAATTTCAAATTATAATCCATAAACATTTTTCAAGAACAAGCTATTATTTATTGCTAGATCAGTTAATGTAACAGTTACACTACAACATACAAAAATCGATTCTTACAGCTGAAAATAAATAAACACATAAAGCTTTTTAAAAAAATATTAAATTTACAAATACAATTATTCTACTGTTTACAAATGCATAATATTACTTTTATTTTATTTTATAGTAAATATTAACACTTTTGTTCTTAAGAACAATATTTAATTGAATTTGATTCTCAGAATACGATTATTTGTTTTCCCCTATCACATGACTGAGCAGACGACACTGGGAAAAGTCCATTCGTAACATCTAGACCATTTTATGTTACAGATACAGAATGTGAACGTCTTGGTGACATTTAAGTTTTTGTCACTATTTGGCAATAAATTTTTTGGTAGGATTGCTTGTTTAAAAAAAAAAAATAAATAAATAAATAAATAATAGAATTTTTAAATTAAATTAGAATAACCTTTTTTAAAAATTAGAACCTATTTTTTCTAATGCCCGTACTTTTTATTATTGAATTTCTTTGGTTAATTTATGGCAGTATATACTCTCTGTATGTATTTCTTGAACTGCTAGATAATAAATAATTTTAGACATTCGAAAATATCTAAAAGAGAAAAAGTTTATTATTATTTTTATCATTTTAATTTGGAAAAACCTCCTGCAGCTTCAATTATTGTCTTCGGTACTTTTCCATTTTGCCGGTGAAGCGATAAAATTGCCAAAAATGATATAACTGACGCCAAACTTTAGGCACCTAAGACAGAGTAATTGTTTCAAAACACTTCGAATAATAATAAGAAAAAAATTAAAGAAACTTATTTTACGTTTACTTATTTTATTTTATTTATTTTATATTTTTAAGAATTAAATTTTCTGAAGCTTTGCTTAAAGCTAGCTTTTAAAAGTGTTGTCCCATAAAAAATATAACATTTATTTTGTCAAATCCTTAATAACGTATATAAATAAACTTTAAATTAAAAAAAAAAAAAAAAAAAAAAATCTAAGTTACAAATTTACTTTTAACCCATAAATGCATTGTTGTCGCCAATAAAGTTTGCTTGGCGAGAATTTCGCCGGCGAAAGGAAAAGTACCTTCTCACCTATCTACTTCTTACATTAGCGAAGAATAAAATCTATAAAAAATTTAGGTGAATTTTTACATGCTGTAATTAGAAGTATGAAATGTATCATGGAAATGTCTAATTCTGTAATGTTAAAAAATTATCAGGAACAACTATAGTATTTCCCCACAGCTGAATTCAGCGATTTATTTTTGGCGATTATGGCTAAATCATAAATCTAAAAATCATATATCATAAATGATAAAATTATAAGCTAAATCATAAATCATAAATATCATAAATCCAAAATAAATAGCATGCAGGCTGCCATACTATATCGCAAACAGTCCAGAACGACATCGTTATCGTTCAAATCGGCACCAAAGAAAAATCGCCAAATTTACCTGTGGGGCAATACTATAGTTGTACCAATTATCAATGCTATATGAGAAGATTTTTCGTTTATAATTGAGTTTGAATTTAAAACTAAATATTTTTTTATACGAAAATCTGGAACAACTATAGTATCTTCCCACAGCTGAATTTGGCGATTTACTTTTGGTGATTATGGCTAAATCATAAATCTAAAAATCATATATCATACATCATAAATGATAAAATCATAAGCTAAATTATAAATCATAAATCATAAAATCATAAATCCAAAATAAATAGCATGCAGTCTGCCATATTATATTGCAAACAGTCCAGAACAACATAGTTATCGTTCAAATCGGCACCAAAGAAAAATCGCCAAATTCAGCTGTGGGGAAATACTATAGTTGTACACAAAATCTATCCAAAGTATTTTAAAAAACGTTTTCAAATAAAAATAATAAATACACTTTAATGGTAAAGAGAAACGCGGTCAGAAAAAAAGAACAAATAAATAAAATAAACATAAATATTGCCAGTAATAAAATTAATTTTCTAAAAGTAGAAAAAAAAAGATGTTTGTGGAATTTATTTTATTTTTTTACACCAGTGATAACATTTTTATTTCCCTGTGGAGAATAACGTCATTGTGGAAAATGATGTAATAAGAGAAATTATTTCTTTTATGGCAAATAGAGTACCTTTATAAACCCAAGGTTTTCTATTAATAGCTTCGTTAATTAAAATAATACAGATTTCTAACAACCTGAAATGCCTACCTTGCAGTATTCGGAACACATTGATACCTCCCATGATGCAGAGCATTTTGCCCTCCGCGAGAAGATGCTGTCGCAGACAAAAAAATTTGACGCCAGCTACAGAAACTTTTTTTTAATATATAGAGATATAAAATACAGATAAATATATTTTACTACATTGTGAATATTTTCACTGTTTGTGTTATGTTTTATATAAAATACAACTGCATTTTTGAGCTAGAATAATTTTTATCTATTTTATCCCTTCCAAGCTTTCTGCTGCTTATCCACGAAACCCATACCACTCAATTCTTCAGATAATCAGGAGTATACTGTATTATGATGTATATATATATTTTTTCCTCATTAATTTGGCGTGATATATAACAAGTAATCAGGCTTCATAATTAATTAGTTCAATTTTACAATGCTCATGCTTTACCCCTTCCTCTCCTTTTGTTTCTTTTTTCAAATTCTGATTTAAGTAAATTTGTTTTAATTTTTAATTTAGTATTGTACTTTTATTTTGTATGAATAATATGATTTTATGGGGAAGAACAGTTTAATTTATTCAATATTATTTCTTTAGGAAGTGTAATAGATTATTATGGCTCATATGACACTGATCTTGCTATTACTACATCGGGTATCAATCTCAATATAAAAACAGATGTTCCAATGAAGAAATCTTTCTTGTATGAAATTTATAAAATTCTTTCTGATGGTAAGTATTTATTTATTAATTTATTTATTTTTATTTTATCAAATACATTCTATCATTTAAGTAAGTGGAATTAATATGACTTTGTGAGAACAAATGCATACACATATAAGTTATCTCTAAAAGACATCTTATTTTAGGACATGTGTCATTGATATTAAGATTAAAAACACTTTTAAAAACACATTTTCTAACGATTATACTTTATTTAAAAACATTTTAAAAATTATAAAAAGATTTTCGCTTTGAAAAATCAAAGCATCGTAAGGGACTTAAGGCATGTTTCAAATGAGCAGTTTATATATATTTTACATTTCATGGTTGACAGTTAAGTCCTTTACTATATTGAAAAGTGTTGAACAAAAGCAATTGTAACTTGTGAAGTCTGGTGAAGATTGGATAAAGGAGCGAAGAAAAGGAAGGAGTGAAACTTTCATGATTACCAAGGCATTGCATGTAGGAGTTGTAACTATTGTAGTATCAACAAAGTACTGCAAGTAGAAGCTGTAACTATTGTAGGATCAACCAGGATTGACCAGACATCAACCAGATCATCTACTTGTATCACTTTGTTAACCCTACAATAGTTACAGTTTCTACTTGCAGCATTTTGTTGATCCTACAATAGTTACAGCTTCTACTTGCAGCACTTTGTTGATCCTACAATAGTTACAACTCCTACATGCCTTATTAATCATGAAAGTTTCACTCCTTCCTTTTCTTCGCTCCTTGATCCAACCTTCACCAGACTTCACAAGTTACTATTGCTTCTGTTCAGCACTTCTCAATTTACTAAAGGACTTAGCTGTCAACCGTGAAATATAAAATATATAAAAACTGCACATTGGAAACATGTATTAAATCCCTGATAATACTTTGATTTTTCAAAGTGAAAAGCTTTGGATAATTAGATAGATTCCTTATAGGAAATCTACCTAGTGCAATGGTCCTCATGACACAACTTCTGGAAAATTTCTTCATATCTTTACCGATCATGAACCCTAGAACCCAAAACCACCCTCCGTTCAAAAGTTTATATATATATACATGCATAATGCTTTTTCCCATGTTAAGTTGTGAACACAATAACTGGAGTAATTTTTATTTAAATTTAACCAGCTCTGGATATGTTGTCAAGCAGGCATGATAATTTTCCGCGGATCCGCGGTTTTCCGCTTTTTTGCAATTTTCGTTAATTCCGCCGTTTTTTATTTTGTTAAAATCAAACTCTAATAACGATCAGTGTTCAAACGCTCCATGAAAAACTTTAGATTCTCAATCTTTTTCCATCTAAAATATAAATGTCAATATTCATTTTAAACATGCTTTATCAGATTCTGTAACATATAAAAGAACAGAATTATTCAATATTTCTCACTCATGTATTTTTTTTGTCCCCCCCCCCCTTTTTCATCTCTAACCATTGCCGATCAAACATTCTGCGGGAAGCCTTTTATTTTTGAACATTTATCCATCACAATATTAATTTTAAACTTATGTTATGATATTCTAGAACCTATAAAGAAGTAGAATTGTGTTTAATATTTCTCTCATGAACTACTTTTTACACCCCCCCCCCCCCTCCTTCTTTCCCATTTTCCACCACCAGCCAATGATTAAATGTTGATTGCTAGCTAACATTTTTTTTTTTTTTTTTTTTACACACGTGTCGCTAAATGTTAACGACTTTATAAAAAATTTATCATTCAAAAACCATGTCGCTACTTTGGCGACGCATTTTAAATATATCCTTTCAAAAATAGTTATTATAGACATTTTCAGAATATTAAATTTAAATAAGGTAAATATCTTACCTTATCGGTCCAGAGTCGAGGGGACTGCCGGCCACTGTAGGTTCATTCCTATTCATTGGTGTCGATTGAAGTCTTAAAACGAAATTAATAGGATATCATTTTGAGACATACATTTATTACATGCTACAAAGACGAACACGAAGAACACACACTGAGGAGAAAAGAAGAAACAGAACATTAATATTGGTGCGCAGCGACATCTACAGGTTTTAGATTTGACCAATAATTAATACATTGGCCCCCGGATGAACATTAATTATATGTTCATTTTCTAATTGTAATTATATCAAAGATAATTTAAAGTTCACCCAAAAGTCATAGTTTGTAAATAGTTTTTAAAGTTCATTATAGTCTTTCAAAAATTTCAACTGGATAAATCAACTGGAAAGGACGTCTCAATGTACCTGTAGAGGTTTTTATCTCACAAGATCGTACCCTTCCATCTCTACCGGGAAACACTTGAGTTATTACTCCCAATTTCCACAAGTGCCGTGGCAATTTGGAATCATAGATTAAAACAACATCATGTGGCGAATATTCACGAATACTGGAGTGTCGACTTGTGATGGCGTTTTTGAGCTGAAGAAGGTATTCCTTCTTCCATCTTGACCAGAACTGGTCCAATATTCTTTCTTTTTGATTAAAACGTTTCACATATGTTGCTGAAGTTCCAGGAAGCACATGTGGTTTCATATGCACGATAGGTAGGGTAGTAAGTCGCTGACCTACCAAGAAGTGTGCTGGCGTAATTGGAGAAGGTTCTCCTGAGTCTGCATAGACGTATGTAATGGGTCGCGAATTAATTGAACTTTCAATTTCACATATAACTGTATGTAGTTGTGTGTGTGTTAAAGTGGTTTTGCCAACCACCTTTCTTAAGGCAGATTTTACAGATCGCACCAGTCGTTCATAGAAGCCTCCCCACCATGGCGACATTTCCATGATATATTTCCATATTATTTTATTACTACTATAGTAATCTCTAACGTCGGGGTGGGTAATTATTTTCCAAATGTGCCTTAACTCAATATCAGCTCGATGAAAGGTTCGAGCGTTATCGGAATATACTGTATGACAAAGACCACGCCTTGCCACTATTCTTCTGAAGGCCAATAAGAATGTTTCCGTAGATAGGTTCTCTACCAATTCTAGGTGCACTGCTCTAGTAATTGCGCATGTGCACAACAATATATATATTTTACTATCATTATTTCGGATGTATAAAGGGCCTGCAAAATCAAGGCCTATCACTGCAAAGGGCTTTTGTTCATTGATACGATCTGCAGGTAACGGAGCTGTTATCTGGGCTCCAGCTCTAGAATTAAATTTTATGCAAATTCTGCATCTTCTTAATATGCTTTTTACTGCCTGTCTGCCCTTGATTACCCAAAATTCCTCCCGTAACTGAACTAATGTATCATTAATGCCAAAATGAAAAACTTTTTCATGCGCATTTTTTATTAACAAATCAATTAATTTACCCTTTGAAGGCAACAGGATCGGGTGTTTTTCGTTAAAAGAATAATTTGATTTCTGAAGCCTTCCTCCGATACGCATTATTCCTTCGGAATCCAAAAATGGTGAGAACTCAATTAAATTTGAATTTTTAGAAATAGGTTCCCCATTTACCAAACAGTTTAATTCATTCGGAAAACTAATTTTCTGTGTATATTTAACCCACATTGTTTGCGCACTACCAATTTCTTCTGCCGATAATGGACCGCTAACTTTCTCGTTTTTAGGATTCGCTTTGTTAAGAAATCTCTTTATCCATGCCGTAATTCTGAGAACTCTTAAAATGTTACTATATTTTTCAAGATCCAATATTGGTTCAACTGTTTCTATAGAGATTTTAAACTGAATTATTTTTTCAGGTGTTTTCCTTTTTTCATCGGTAATATATTGCGTGTCTACCTTTTCCCCAATATCATTACCTTTACCATTTAGCTCAGATAACCATTTTGGACCTTTAAACCAAAAATCATTATTAACTAACGCATTTGCGCTAATACCACGAGTAACTAAATCTGCGGGATTATCCTTTGTATTACAATATGACCAATTTTCGGGTACTGACAATTCCTGAATTTCAACTACTCTATTTTTAACAAAGGGTTTCCACTGTTTCGCCGATCCCTTCACCCAGTGTAAAACAATAGTAGAATCTGTCCAATAAAATTTCTCGATGTTAATTTCCTTAAATATATCACAAATATATTTCGCTACTCTAGCTGCTATCACCGCTCCCATTAACTCCAATCTTGGTAACGTTAGTTTCTTTAGCGGCGCAACTCTAGCCTTTGACATAATCATACTTACATAACATTTTTTATCATTACTGATAACCCTAAAATATGCAACACAACCATATGCAAGTGGTGAAGCATCTGAAAAAATGTGTAGTTCTACACACGAATTTTTCAAATCAACATACGTGAAATAGCATCTATCTATTCGAATTTCTAATAAATCCTTAATTTCGTTACACCACTTTATCCAAATTCCCTTAAGATCATCCGGCAATTCGTGATCCCAATCCATACCTCTTTCCCACATTCTTTGAAGAAAACACTTTATCCTAATTAAAAAAGGAGATATAATCCCAATAGGATCAAAAAATTTTGCAGCTGTATGTAATACGTATCTCTTCGTACATACCGATATATCCAAATTTTCAACTATAGATTTCAAAGCTAATCCTAATTTATCACTATCTTTATCCCACACCAATCCAAGAATATTTATTACACTTTCATTATTTACCTCCGAAAAATAATCATTTTTATCCCACATGTTCTTTAATTTCTGTGAATTCGTACTAAACTTTCTTAATTTCATTCCAGCCTTTGCTAAAATATTTACCGCAGTAGAAGTTAATTCATAGGCACCGTTTACGGTATCGGAGCCATAAAGCAAATCGTCCACAAACAGAGCTGAATTTAACATTTCATAACTATCCGGATAAATTTCCTTATATTCCTTAATGTGTTTCTTAATTGTTGCCGCTAAAAAGAAAGGAAAAGTTGTACAACCAAATGTAGCTCTGGTCATTCGCATTATTTTATAATTCTGAGTGTCCTCGTCAAACCATAAAAACTTTAGAAAATTTCTGTCGGGTTCCGCGATTTCTATCATTAAAAACGCCTTTTCAATATCTGCGCAAAACGCAATCTTAAACATTCGAAATCTATTAATTACATCCAAAATTGGAGGTGTAAGACATGGCCCCTTTACGAGACAATCATTTAAAGATTTACACCCCGAAACTCTACTGGAACAATTAAAAACAATTCGTACCTTTGATGTTTGTTTTTCTTTTTTAATAATGGCACGATGTGGGGAAAAATATTCCCTTTCAGAGCGACCGCATTCTTCAACTATCCCTCGATGTTCTTGTTCTGTGATTATCTGCCTATATTGCTCAAAAATCCATTTATCCGCTTTTAATCTTTTTCTCAAATAATTGAATTGTCGTCTTGCATTTTCAAAATTATTCTCAAATTTATCCATACCATGATCATTCCATAATAAATGAGTAACATAATGACCCTGTTTATATTCTAACTGTTTATCAAATTTATTTATTATTTCCTGATCGGAAGCAGAAATCAATTTATCATCATTTATTCCCAAAAGATCCAACGACCACAAGTTTTGCAAATCATTACCCGTACATTCCGATGATTCATTTATTTTCATGCATGGATGGTTTTCATGTAAACAAAAAGAGTTACCACATTCGATCTTTAACACGGAGGCGCCAGTAATTAAGTTGTCTGGATTGCTTCCTGAATTATTGTTGCCTGACAGTGTCCATCCCAGTAATGTATTTACAGCAAACAACGAACGATTAATTTTCTTTTTATTTTTTTGCAGTTTCCAAAATAAACCCGCGCCGATTAATATCTCTGGAGCCTTCGAATGGAATTGCGCAAATTTATTTTCTTCCCCCTCTCTCGAAACCAAATTTCGAAATGATGCGTCATCCAGAATCTGTAACTTCGTAAAAGAGATTTGATTTACGACCAATGCCTCTACATAACATTTCTGTTTGTGGTTTTTTAAATGAGACAATTCGAAATTTACGACTGAATATTCGTTCGATTGCGGCTGTTCACACAAAAACGGATATATTAAGAGAGTTTCTTTTCTAATCACCGGCAATTTTAATTCACGGGCGAGTGATATGTTTATGAAATTTCTTTGGGATGCATTATCAAATAATACGGCACACTTTAGAGAGTTTAAATTAGAACTATTTGTTATTCTTGCGAAGCAAGTTTGTAAATATATTTCATTATTCTCAAGCGGATTTTGTACAGGACACTTATAGGACAATACAGAATTATCATTTTCGCAAACACTGTTCTCAGAAGTATTTGTTTGGGTATGTTCGATGTGAATTTTATCTTTCATATGAGCCGTTGGAGTTTCCGATTTTTGCTTATAGCAAATTAATGTATTGTGTTTTCCTGAACATGTGTCACATTTGAGACCCGATAAACAGAATTTAGCTGTATGTTTACCTCTTTTGAAACATAAATAACAGATTCCCTGTTTGTGTAAAGACAATTTTTTGTCCTCTAAATTTAATTTACACATTTTACTGTCATGATCGTTTATTGCATCAACATAAAATATACATTTACTAACAGTTAATTTAAAGGCTGATGCCTTTTGCATTGTGTTAGAATTTTTATATCCCGAACCAGATTTCCGGTAGGAAGCATTATTATTATTTTCTGATGATTTTGAATCAAATCTGGAATTTGAGTTTTTATACCCGCTATTGTGAGTTTCTACTTCGCGTTTTAAAAATAAAAAGGTTTTTTCCCTAGTCTGAACTTCTAATTTTAAATGTTTTAACAAATCTTGTACATCCCATTCCTCGGATTCTGTTTTCATTTTATTATAGTCTATCATAATACTGGTAGGTATTAATTTTGTAACAATTGGAAATAACAAATTTCCGTAGGATTTTAAATCGACTCCTAAATTTTCGAGAGATTTAATATTAACATCAAGGGCGTCGTGCAGTAAGCGTAATTCTTTAATTTGATTTGGAGATTTAACAGGGTTCAAATTTAATAACGTGTCAATTTTATATCTTATTATAATATCCTTTTTTCCGAATCTAGATTTTAATAAATCAATTGCAGTATTGTAATTTTGATCTGAGAGTGCTAAACCCTGAATAGCTGTTAAAGCTTGGGCTTTTAAAAAGCTGCGTAAATACACAAATTTCTGAACATTAGAAATGTCGTTGTTGTTATGTATTGTGATTTCATACTGGTTCCAAAATTCCATCCAGTTTTCAGGAGAACCGTCATAAACTGGAATTGATAACTTGGGTAATCTCACAGAACTAGCATTAATTCTTTCTAAATGCAGATTGGGTGTTTGCTCATTTCTTGGCTGCGATAAAATCGGAGTGACATTTAAATTTTTAATTTTCTCTATCTTATTCATAATTTGAGCTTTTACATCAATAATTGAATCTCTATACTCTTGTCTCGATTCTATTTCAGATTGTAGCTCGTTGAGATCCGTGATTTTGGCCTCAATTTGATCTTCAACTTCTATAATTTCGTTATTCTTTACTTGCAGTTTTTCTAACTGTGATTCAAATTCAAAAACATTTAACCCTTCGTCGGGTTCATTTAATTTTAGGTTTATCATATTCATGAGTTTTGTACACAATCCCTTGAGGGTAGAACGTTTTCGTTTTAACTTTTCAACTTCGGTTGCCATATTGTTAATTTATAAATTTGAACTATAGAATAAGGAACAACTCTTAATCATATTTTAAGGGCCTGGCAGTCCCTGTTCGGGCGCCAAAATTTATGTCGCTAAATGTTAACGACTTTATAAAAAATTTATCATTCAAAAACCATGTCGCTACTTTGGCGACGCATTTTAAATATATCCTTTCAAAAATAGTTATTATAGACATTTTCAGAATATTAAATTTAAATAAGGTAAATATCTTACCTTATCGGTCCAGAGTCGAGGGGACTGCCGGCCACTGTAGGTTCATTCCTATTCATTGGTGTCGATTGAAGTCTTAAAACGAAATTAATAGGATATCATTTTGAGACATACATTTATTACATGCTACAAAGACGAACACGAAGAACACACACTGAGGAGAAAAGAAGAAACAGAACATTAATATTGGTGCGCAGCGCCATCTACAGGTTTTAGATTTGACCAATAATTAATAACATGTTTTATTGTGTTGATGTGCATTATTCTTTTAGTTTAATTTGTCACTTTTAAAATATTTTGCAGTTTTTTCCTGTGAGCATTATTTTTCATTTTAAATAAATTTTATGAACATACATATTTGTATAGATTTCCCCGCGCGCGTCATTTTTCTTTTAAAATTAATTTTATGAACACGCTTATTTCCTCTATTTTTTTAATTTTCTGCACTCTCATGCCTGGTCAAGGCAGTAAAAATCTCGATCAAGTTCGTAGATGGGGTATCCAGTTCAAATGGGGTGGAAATTTTCATTTGCCCATAATTTCTTTAATATTGAAAATAGGAAAAAACTTCAAATCAGGCGAATTACCGCCTTATCCTAAAGAGCAGTTTTTGTATTTTAACTTTTTCGATAGCTTCAATTGCTTAAAAGTTACAAGTTAAAGAGTGATTTTTCGTCAGTTGTGATGAAGCCGACTTTTTCTTTAGCTTTAATTGCTTAAATTTATAATCTGATGCTTATGTCGCGTGCAGACGATAATAAAAAAGATCACTGAAAATATGAAAAAAACGTGGTAACCACTTTAATTAATCATTTTAAAATATAAAATTAAAATAATATGTTAGTCTTGATAAAAATATTGTTTGTGGTGAATAGAATGCCGGTTTAGGCAAGAATTAAAAATTTATGATTGAAATTGAGAGTAATACGTTACAGCTTTCTTTGACTTTTTATTTTGTGGAAACAAGATATTGGTCTGTGAGGAGATATGAGGTTTTCACGTGGGAAGAAAATATAGTGATGCCAAAGCTGCCATTCTCCCTCGCCAAGCTCACCAAATTTTGTCATCAAATAACGAATTTCGCCGTCAACTATCAAATTATATTCACCATTGCTGGGATTGTATATCTTTATGGCTTCTATTTGTTGAATAATTATGAGCTTGGATTTTAAAAAATTAAAACATTTACTGACGAATAAATCTAGCGTAAAATTTTAAGTAGAATGTATAAAACCCTTTTGTGGTTGAAAGTTAAATTTCTTGAAAACAGAAAAGCGACATAAATAATGCAATGTGTGGGAACAAAGCCATTGGCTAAGTATGTGTTAATGCATATGTAATATTTCTTTACTTTTGTAACATTAACGTAAAGGAATCTACCTTTGCCTGTAAGCTTGCCGAAAAGGGATTTTTAAAAAAATGTTTTTAAATAAAGTATAGTTTTTAGAAAATGTGTTTCTAATCTTAAATGCATACAAAACTATCATTTAAATAATATTAATAAATACATCTATTTTTAATTGATAAATTATGGTTACTAGTATTGTCCAGTGGTCGAAATTTGACCACTTTTTACAGAAAGCATTTAAATAATAAATATATAAATTCAAAACTTCTATCTAAACAATAATCGCAGTAAGTATCTATCTTTAAAAAAAAAAAAAAAAAAATCATTATTTGCATTTTTATTTGCATCATTTAAATGGCCAAGAATGTGGTTTGTATCGAAACAGTACATCAAAAGTTTGTAAAATACTATAAATATACTCACTTCTGTTGCCAGACAAATAAAAAAATAAATATAGAAAAAAGAAAGCCACAAAATAAGCTGAATTCATGAACCATTATATTGCATTTTGAAAAGCTGCACATTCAGATTTAACAATTTTCTTCTATAGGAATTTTTATTTTAAATACAAAAATTATGTGTATAAAATAAAAAATGCATAAGAATAAAGGTATTTTTATCTGCCTTCTTGGCCTCTTGCAATATTTTTTTTTCTCTGCAACCCACATTAACTAAACCTTTTGAATGCTTCTAATTTTAAGGCCCTTGTGTTTAAATTTAAATGCTAACAAGCTAAAAACAAACAACAAATTTCATGTTTGCGTATTAATACTTAATCTTAAAGTAGAAAATCATGTGCATTCATCGTGGAAAATAAATTTAATGAACAATTTGCGATGCAAAATGATTACATGCATGTATGAAAATAAAAGTATTCTCTGCCTTTTTTTCTTTTAATGAGAATAATTTTTTTTCAAACTCACACTAACCATATCTTTTGAATACTACTTATTTTAAGTACCTTCTCTTTTTTAATAAGCGAAAAAAGTACGACAAATTTCATATTTGCTTATTAATATATATATTTCTCTGAGAGGAATATTGTCTATGGGAAATAATTTTAATGAACAATTTGTAATACAAAAGATTATATGTGTGTATAAAAATAAAGGTAATTTTGTCAACTTTCTTAGGCTCTCATGAATTCTCCCCCATCCCCCCTGCTCCCTCAAACTCTCATTCATTAAACCATACTTTTCAAACAATGCCAATTTTAAGCCCCTTCTCTTATTTAGAAATAGGCTAAAAGCATACAATAAATTTCATGTTTGTGTATAATATACAGATGAATCCAAAATTTCTGTAATGTCTCTTTAATATTATAATAATAATAATAATAATAAAAAAAAACTTGGCTAAACAGCAATGATTAATTCATTGATTGAAAAATATCAGCAGTTGGAGACCTAAAACTTAAAAACAATTCAGTAGTTCACTCATGTTTGGAAGGGAGGGGAGTGGAGAATATGTTCATTAGTTCAATAGAAGAAACATTGAAGCAAGAACAGGAGTCTTGCATTTCTTTAACTAAGTAAGTCAAATAATTGTACTTTTATCCATTTCAAATTTATATTATTAAAGAACTACAGAGTTGCAAATTTATATCTATATATATATTTTAAATAATTATTTTTATTTAGCATTTGTGTCTAAAATAAAATATAAAATCAAGGTAATTATATTAAAAAAAAAAAAAAAAGGGGGGGGGGGTATCTTCTTATGCCAATGATTTACTAAATATTTTTTAGAAATATTTCATAATAAATAAATGATTCATTAAATGTTTATTTATATTTTATGAAATTTGTGCCAAATTCTCATCCTTGAGTGTAAAGAAAAAATTAAGTTGGTTTAAAGTCATTGATAACAATATGGCTGTAATTAAGTAAATTTCAATGAATAAAAAGATGCACTGTAGAAATATAATTTGGAAAGTATCTTTAGAATTGTTATGGAATAATTTCATTCTCGGAAAAATGATTAAGGGAACTGGGACGTTCTCGACAACGAAAAAGTAGTTAAAATTGCAGTTTCAAATAAAGGGTTTTCCCCAAGTAAAAGTTATATTTGAATTAAAATATTATACATATAAACAGAACATCATATTTTCATTATAAAACACTAAAGAAATCCTTTTAATTTCAAGTATTTATTTTTTAATAGCAAATCGAATATGAGCTCTGATGCAATTGTCTGTAAATACATAACCACAAATCGGTACGCTCAGAAAAAAAAGTTTTGCATAGAATCACATAAAAATTATCAAAATACATGAGTAAAGGTTCAATAATTATAGTGAACATATTTTTATTTTAATATACACAAAATAGAAATAATAAAAAAAAAAATTAAATGCTATATAACTTGAAATTCTATAAATTATGATTTCTTTTAACATAAACAGCACCCCCCTAAAAAAACTGGTGCCCACAAATAAATAAAAATGTGTTTAATAGATGAAAAATGCTTAAAAATATTATATCACAAAATTGCAGATTTGTGTGATGCATAGAATTTTAACAAAGTTTTTTGCATTTTTCTCAAAACATGTTTTTTCCATATTTAGGTACGCTCGTATAAAATTCTATGCATCACACAAATCTGCAATTTTGTGATATAATATTTTTAAGCATTTTTCATCTATTAAACATATTTTTATTTATTTGTGGGCACCAGTTTTTTTAAGGGGGTGCTGTTTATGTTAAAAGAAATCATAATTTATAGAATTTCAAGTTATATAGCATTTATTTTTTTTATTATTATTTCTATTTTGTGTATATTAAAATAAAAATATATTCACTATAATTATTGAACCTTTACTCATGTATTTTGATAATTTTTATGTGATTTTATGCAAAACTTTTTTTTCTGAGCGTACCGATTTGTGGTTATGTATTTACAGACAATTGCATCAGAGCTCATATTCGATTTGCTATTAAAAAATAAATACTTGAAATTAAAAGGATTTCTTTAGTGTTTTATAATGAAAATATTATGTTCTGTTTATATGTATAATATTTTAATTCAAATATAACTTTTACTTGGGGAAAACCCTTTATTTGAAACTGCAATTTTAACTACTTTTTCGTTGTCGAGAACGTCCCAGTTCCCTTAATATATTTAATATGAAACCTTCTTATGTATTTTGAAAGTAAGTTTCACACCATTTTTATTTTGTGTCTGTTACCATATCTGCATTATAATACTTTATTAAATATATATGTATACAATTAACATTTGGTAATAATTTTATAATAATTAAAACTTGTATTATATATATTTATTGTCATTGTGTAGAAAACATTCAAAAGAAAAAAAAAACAATAAATAGAATAAAAAGAACCTTATTACATTGAAGTTTTACTTTTTGTAGCTTAAAATAATTCACTTTGCATTTAAACCTCATTTTATTTAATAAGTATGGCTAAATACAGTTGAAGATCTTTAATCTGCACACCTTGGTTCTAGAACTTGTACAGATTATGTGTTTTTGCAAATTATAGATCAATGATGCCATTTCCTTGCTATAAGAATTATAGTATAATGTACATAAAACAATAAACTTTATTTAATGCAGCTAGAATTAGAATTGTTTGTTTTTATATAATTTAATGAAGGTAATAAATATATAAAACAATAAAATTTATTTAATGAAGTAGAAACAATGTATAGTTTAAACCCTTAAATGAGTAATTCATAAAAAAAAAAAAACTGTACTCCTGTTTCTGGACTGTGATTAGTAATATGCACTATGCTGCAAGATACTTGCAATGTGATTAGTTTGATGCAGTTTTTAATGACTGCATTGTTGATCTTATCCTCAAAACAAATGCTGGTATAAATTTTTCTTTAAATAGTTTTGTGTATTTTGAAATAACACCCTAAAAAGAACATTTACACTAATGATCCTTAACCACTTCACCGGCCATTCCGAGATAACTCGGGAGAAACGTAGCCCTCCACATACTACAGTGGCCGGTGAAGTGGTTAAACATCTGTGAAAATAAGCAATACCACCAACACATATGATGTCATTTTTTTTCAACCATTGAGCAATGCCGTTATTGGCAGGAGTTAGAAAACTGCACTTGCATGTGTTTTATTTGATCACTAGCTGAATATTATTCAGACGATGTTCTGATTCACTAAAAAAGTATAAGGCAATAGAAGTATAATTTTTTCCCCTTTTAAAATTAATTATCATTATAATTTATTATCGAAATTAAAATTTACTCCTTTTTTTTTTCCATTTTAGTATGCTAATTAACATCATATTTTCTCATATACATCCAAAATGTCGAATTTTCATTACTGCAAAATCTTTTGTTTACATTTGCAAAGTGAGTGTGGATTATAAACAATTGCGAATTATGGATATGTGGATTATAGATCCTCAACTGTAATTATAATAAATATATACTGCAAAAAAGTAATAAAATACTTAGCATTAAAAAAAAATATATATACAAAGAAATACCTTGAAAAGTTTCTTTTCCTAAAGTCTTTTGGGTTGGGATTGCACCCTTCAACAGAGGCTTTCAAGTGATCAACATCTTCATCTCTCTTTCTCTTATAATCTTTGGTAGCAGAAAGTGCCACCTACAGTCCAGATTTTTCCAGGGCTCCACGTCATTACATGAATTTTTATTGGTTAATATTTCTGGCGGACTTGAAAGGGTTGTCAACTTGCCTAATGGCAAGTAGGCCCTCAGGAATTAAATATTGTGGGTCCCCAGCAACTGCCTCATTTTAGAATTTTCCAGGGGTTGTACCAAGGTCAAAGTGCTTTGTAAAATGCTTAAAAATGCCCAAAGTAGTGAAAAATCATAACATTTTCTCTAATTTCGATAGTTAGGCAGATACAACCTGAACTTTCAAACGATGCCTCGTGCTCTCAGATGATGCATTTGAGAAAGAGAATGTGAAATGTTTATATGTAAAATAGAACTTAATCACTTGCTACATGATATTGCAATTCTGCGTAAAGCTGCAAAAAAGGAGAGATGATTACTTTATTTCTGCATAGCCATTAGCCCATATTTATTAGTAGCTTTTCTTATTACTTATATTTTTATAAATTTTGTAATATGCATTTTTTTTTTTTTTTTAAATGTTTTCTCTAAACAATCAAATGTTTTTGTTATATTCACCAGTAACATGTTAAAAATCATTTTCATTTTTTCTTTTTAATTTTAATTCTTATTACAGTAGACTTTAGGAGATAGTATGACATTCATTTCAAATTTATTTTTAAGCCTTTTTAAACCTTTATTAACTTTTACAATTTCTCTTTCTTTATATAAAGCTTCATTTCCATATGTAATTGAACCTGATCCACCTGTCTTATGCTGTGGTGGCCTCTGCTCGTTTTTTTTTTTTTTTTTTTTTAATATATGTTTGGATTTTACACTTGTTTCACATAATTTTCATTACGCACACATATATATTCAGAAGAAAAAATTAGTTGAAGTGAGATATGGGGAAAAAAAAAATAATAATTTTATATCAGTGCAATTAATTAATCATGAATAGAAAAATGCATTCAGTTACTCTTGGAGAGTTTTTGATTGACTGGTTCTAAAAGTAAAACTTTTTCTAGTTATTAAGAAAGGAAGAAGTAATACACTTTTAAATGAATTTTGCTATTTCACTTTTTTGATGCAGGTGTGTGTTCATTAAACCACATATCCTCTTTAATTAATGTTTCTTATAATAACATTTTATACTAGCCGCCTTCGGCGACCAGCTGGTTCACGATCCTTGAAAAATCTGACTTCAGGAAACTTTCACTCAGTGGCGCCGCCGTTGCGGGTCCTACAACAGCTTATTGACATAATAGTGAAAATACCTTTATTGAAAAATTTAATGACAGTAAATTCCCGCTCGGTAGCGCCTGCGGCACCCTCTTCCCGTTTCAATATCTGAAACACCCTGTTCATTCACCGTGTTATGAACTTTCAAAATTCTGACTTTAGCAAAGTTCCGCTTGGTGGGACTGATGGATCCTACTGTAGCATTATCATTTTAATTTAAAAAATAACACCATAAAAAATATTTTGTGGAATTTCTTATTCTTTGACAATCATTGTTTAAGAAGGAAAATTGAAAAGTCTTTAAAAATAGCTTTTACTAAAATGTTTTCTTTTTGTATGGTCAGATTTTACACTCTTTGACTCTTGGTTTTCTGATCATTTACTCCTTGATATACTTTTTAACAGTAAATGTTTTAATAGATACATTCTTATGTAACTTGTATTCGGATCATAAATATTTTTTAATAAGTGTTAATTGTAAATTCCTCCCCCCCCCCCCTTTATTACTTGCTTTCTAAATTTGTATCATATTTAATTTATTTGTATTGTTATTTATTATGCATTTATTATTATTTTAACTAGATGGTAATTTTCATGTACATACATATGATGAAGATCCTTCTGTCTTCAAAATTAAAATCAACTTTACTCATAAGGATACTGGCGTAAGTTGTGAGCTGTCTTATTTGGGAAAATATGAAGGGAATATTTCAAAGATGGGAAAGTTCCTTAAAGCAATGTGTCGAGTAGATCATCGGCAACGTGTCAAACATTTAATTATAGCTGTTAAAGTTTGGGCTGAGGTAATAAATTATTTTTTCCTATTTCATTTTGTCTGTATTTAATTAAAGAATCATCTCTATTTTAATTAAAAGCCAAAATTATAGCCTTGATTTTGAGAAATTTCTGTATGGTATTATCTATAAATATTTTTGTTTATTAGCTTGAGGAATTTATTTTTATATATATATCTAAATAATTGCCAACTTTTCTGTTTTTTTAACGTATCTTCCGGTATTCCGGACAGATGATGAAATCTTCCGTTTTTAAATAAGTCGCAGATATCGTTCGTTCTACGAAAATGCCTGATTCCCAATCTTTCTCCATCCATAACATAAATGTCAATATTCATTTCAAACTTGCTTTATGAGATTCTAGAACATTTAAAGAAATAGAATTGTTAAATATTTCTTGCTGATGTAATTATTTTTTGCCCCCCCCCCCCTTCCGTTTCATTTATCTCCATCTAGTGATCAGCAATCAAATGTTCTGCAGAAGTCTTTTGTTTCCTAATCTTTATACATCTGCAACATAAATCTATATATTAATTTGAAACATGTTTTTGTCTGTTTCCACTATATTGAGAGAACTACTTGGTGTAAAAATTTGGTTGAGGTGTCTAAAAAAAGGTCTTGGTCTGTAGATGTGCTATGAGAAGAGAAAAATAAATAAAAGTTGGACGGTTCCCCCCCCCCCCCGGGGAGGAAACCGTTTCTCCCCCGGGGGAAACGGGTTAAAAACACGTTTACGAGCTTAACTAAGCTTCAAATTACTTCACAGTGAAGAAATTGTACATATGGGGACTAGAGTCAAATACTAAAAAATCACTTTCCGTTGCATACAATATAGTGCGACCCCTGGTGGTGAAAAATGGAACTAGATGGTTTTCCTGCAGACCCTATCATGTTACATCTTATTTTAAAGGTCTTGGTATTTCCTGACCGTTGGTGATGTTTGTACAGAACACACTGCGCCCCCTGATGGTGGAAAGTGCAACTAAAGGATTTTGCAGCTGACACCACCATGTGACACCTTATTTAAAAGGTCTTGGAAATTCAAGGCGGTTGTTGATAAAGGTCTTGAAATTTCATGTTGATTGGGGATGTTTGTATATAATAGAGGGCGCCCCCTGGTGGTGAAAAGTGGAACTAAGTGATTTTGTAGTCGGCCCTTTCATGTTACATCTTATTTTAAAGGTCTTGGTATTTCCTGACTGTTGGTGATGTTCGTACAGAACACACTCCGCTCCCTGGTGGTGGAAAGTGCAACTAAAGGATGTTGGTGATGTTCGTACAGAACACACTCCGCTCCCTGGTGGTGGAAAGTGCAACTAAAGGATTTTGCAGTTGACACCACCATGTGACACCTTATTTGAAAGGTCTTGGAAATACAAGGCGATTGGTGATGTTCGTATACAACATACTGCGCTCCCTGGTGGAGGAAAGTAGATTTTGCAGCGCCTGCGTAGCATACCTGCTATACGGTGCCGCAGCCACAGGCAGCGGTAACACGAGTCAGAGGTTCGTTTGGTTCAAGGCTAATTTTTGAGAATTTTTTCATGGTATTAGCGGCTTTCATATACGTGCCGCAGGCACTGGGTCACGAACCCGAGTTCCGTTCTATTTAATGTTTTTTTTTTTTTTTTTTTACAAATGATTACTTTTTTCGTGATGTTTTCATTTTAAAACAGAAATTCAAACAAAATAGAGTTAAAAGTATAAAATAATACAAATTTAAGGTTCATTTAAGATATCATGGGCCCGGGCAATGTCGGACAGGTCAGCTAACATATAGTCTTAATATTAAACGAAATAGAATATAAAAGATAGCATCTGTTTATTTGAAGTCTGTTTGACGTCACATTGACAGTACTTTGTTGAAAGTGATGTCATATACAGAATTTCTATTCATAAGCATTTTCCGACTTTCTTTTTTTAAGTGAAATGTCGTAAATTATATTAGATGTTTTATCATGCAACACATTTAAATAATGATGCGACGGTTTTTGAAATATTACGGGCAATAAAGTGATCGTCAAATGCGACGGGTTCCAGCTAGTGATAATATTAATTTTAAACTTCTTTCATTAGTTTCTAGAAGTAGAGTTGAAAGAGTTTAATATTTCTTACTCTGTAGTTATTTTTGTTTCCCCCCCCCTTCCCCCCAGCACACGCACACGTCCCCAGATTGTGATCAATGATCAATTCTAGAAACAGTAAAGCAATGGAAGTGCTCAATATTTCTCACGTATGTAATTATTTTTAGATCTTTATTGCTGAATTTAATGAATCTGTTTATTTTGAAACTGATAATTAGCTACTGCTACTTTTTTTTATATGTATGATTAATGTACATACATAAAAATCATATTCTATTTATTTAAAAAATTAGTTATACTTTAACTTAACTAAGTTTTTGTCTATTGTTAAATAAATTTCTTACAGATTCTGTGTTGTAGATATTTATATCTTGAAGAGGAATAACTTCTTTTAAAACTTTTATATTTTTTGTACAATCAATCTATAATAAAACGTTTTTATAGATTGCTTCTAAATACTAAAATTGTAAAACTGTATTGTTTATTACGTCAAAGAGAAAAAAAAAATTCCCCCTTTTTTATGAAATCTTCTGGCTTTTCAACAAAAATCTTCCCTTTTTTTATTAAAATTGGTTGGCAAGTCTGTATCTATGAAAAATATTTTTTAATCAATTCTGTTTTATAGTGTTTATATTTAGAAATAGAGAAAAAGTGCAATCTTATATGAGATGTATTTAGATTATTTTTTCACTTTTCTAATTTACTTGTATGTAGATCACAAGGTATAATAACAAATTACAAATCTGTCTTCTTTCTTTTTACTTTATTATTATTATTGTGTGTGTTTGTCTCTTTCCTCTTTTTTACTCCTTCCACCCCATCTTGCTTATATTTTTATAACAAATTATTTAAATAGCTCCAATGGGTTTTCTGAAATATTTTATTTTAATTATTTTGGGTCATTCCATATCAAATCAGCGAAAAAAGCAGCATTTTTAAACTGACCCCCCCTCAGATTTTTTATGAAATTAGGCTCTTTAATTTATTCTATAGAGAAATGAATGTATACCAATTAACAAGTCACTATCTCTTTTAGTTTTTGATATACAAAGTGCAAAAATGGGTAACAAGTGCAATTTTTCAAAATTCTTGTATTGCAAATGTACCCATATTTTGCATCATTAGAAAATTTTTAATATAGGCTTTCAAGTGGATATATCACATGCACACATTTTTTAAATTTTTCATTTCCAGATCAAACATTTTGACCTTTGACCTTCAATATTTCAAAAGTTTTTTTTTTTTTTTTTTTTTTTTCTCTTTTAAAAATGTGTTGTTTTTACATTAAACTATAATTACTGTAATTTTCAGCTTGGGATTACCATGCGATGAGGAATTATGTTATAAATTAAAATGTAACCTCTATCGATGTTTACATACTAATGTGTAAGTTTTCAAACAATTCTGCAACTATAATAAAATATGCAATGTAAGTGAACCTTGATTGCAATTTTCAGTTGCTTGTACTCAATATTTATACCCTATCTATCAGGTATTGCTGATAATTGGGTGCTATTTAGTTCCCTGCAAAAAAAAAAAAAAGAAAATTTTGCCTTGTAACAATTAGAGTAATTTTTGTTATGTATTATTATTTTTCAATTATTTGTAATGTACCATTTACTGTCTTAAGTTTTATTTTTATAGCAAAATGTTTTGTCTCGTGAATATTTTATCTTAGTTTCAATTTTCTCTTTATAGCACCTACATATAAATGAAATTGAAGATGGAAAGCTTAGTCCTATTGGTTTTACATTATTAGTGATACATTTTCTTCAACATTGTGAAAATCCAATATTACCTATATATTGTGAAAAACAGGCAAGTGATTCTGTTTTATGTGCCATCTATGATGTTATGTTTATATATTTGTAAAATAAGAAGGGAGTGATATATTTAGAAATTTTAATCTGTTTTGTATAGATTTTTAGAATGCTTCCTTCTTACTTTGAGGTTGTTGACCTTAAATTACAAACTTTAATGCATAATATTGTTTGCTGATTGTTAACATACTAAGAATTAGTACACTGTGGCATCACAAAGCTTTCTTCTATACCATTCTGTATAATAACATAACCTCAACATGTACAAAATCAACATAGTATCTCACAATAAATATTTTACAAATTGGTTACTATGGAAGCTGAAATATTCCTGTGAATGGGAAATGTTCAGCATAACAGAGCAGTATTAACTGTCAGCCAATATAAATCCAGATTGAAATCAGCATTGTTTTTAAAATAAATGCAATTGGTACATTTAAACGTACTATAAAAGCTGAGAATAGCCCTCTTCTGTAAATAAGAAAATATGCAGCAGCATTATAGCACCACTTATTGGCTTGTTGATATACACCCAAATTAATAAGTGAAGTTTTTCATAATAACGATCCCATGTATCAAATTTGATGCACTTATACACTGAAAAAGTTGAGATATTTCCTTTCTTCTTCTTTAAATGAAGAAAATTGTAAACGTGAGTTTTCTTTTAGTTCCCCATCATACTATAGGTATGGGGAACTTAGGTAATCGTGAAAATTTTCGACCTCGGTTTCTTGACTTTTTTACACGTTTTCAGGTGTGAGGAATTTGAAAATGACAAAATTTGTATGGTGTCTGTTAGTCTGTTAGTTTGTTAGTCTGTGTACACGATATCTCAAGAACAAATTGTCGCAGAGAGGTCAGATCAGTTTTAAAATATTACTTTCGACACTGGCAAGAACCCTATTCATTTGCAACATTTGATTTTAAAAACTTCGTAAGTTATTAGAAATTTAAGATTTTCTTAACATGAAAGAATAGGACAAAAATTCACTTAAACGTGCATTAAATGGAAACTTTTTACTGTAAAAATGTCAGACCAGTTTTAAAATATCCGTTTTGATGCCGGAATGAATATCAGTAACTATAAATATGCTACTTTGAAAATTTCGCAAGTTATTGGAAATTTACGAATTTCTTAACATGGCAGTATAGGGCAAAATTTCACATAAACGTCAATTTTGAGCGATATTTTCATCGTAAAGATGTCAGACTACTTTTGAAACATTATTTAGGACACTTGCATGAATGTTAATGACTATGATTTTTCGAATATAAAAATTTCGTAAGTTATTGGAAATTTACGAATTTCTTAACATGGCAGAATAAAGCAAAATTTCACATAAACGTCAATTTTGAGGGATATTTTCATCGTAAAGATGTCAAACCACTTTCGAAATATTATTTAGGTTACTGGCATGAATATCATAGACTATGATTTTTCCAATTTAAAAAATTCGTAAGTTATTTGGAATTTACGATTTACTTAACACGTCAGAATAAGGCAAAATTGAGCATGAACTTCCATTTTGAGGATCATAAATACATTAGACAACTTCAAAATTACATTTATGATATTTTTTTGAACATGATTGAATACAAATATTTAATAGCAAAATTTCGTAAATTATTCGGGGGAACTGAGCAGAATCCACCTATGCCAACTAGTTTTTTTTTTTTTTTTTTTTTTAAACATAAAAACCAGTTATTTCGACAAAAAGACAGGTTTCTCAAAAGAAAAGATGAGTTTTCTCATGATAAAACTAACTGCCTCCCCCCCCCCCCCCCAAAAAAAAAAAAAAAAAAAAAAAAATACTATATGTACAGTCAACTCCCTCTAACCTGCAAAAGTTTTGCCCAAAGGTTGTGCAGATTATAGGTCTTTGTTTACATTTTTTTTTTTTTTTTTTCTTTGCAGGTACAAAGTGAGTTGTTATTATTAATGCAGGGTTGCCAACTGCTCCGATTTCTGCGGAGTTGCTCCGAAAAATTTTGAAAACTCTGCAACTCCGCAATTTCGTTTTCATACTCCGCAAATTCAGTTTTGACCACCAAACTAAATATTTTTTTATTAAATACATAAAACTGAATAGTGGCGCAAAAAAAAAAAAAATAATAATACTCTACAATATCTGTCATGGCCATCTGGTACCTGTCGAAAGGAGAGGCTTTTTTGCGGTCTGATGCAAATGAATTTCATATCAACACATTATTATCGAACGCCAGCTGGAAGCGAATGCAACTGATAAGAACAGTGGTTCTGTTTTCTTCGCGCTTATTCCAAAGTCTGGCTTTTGCGGCGGACGGACGGCAGTCGCTTTAGGGGAGGAGGGGGTGGGGGGGAAGAAGAAGAGGGAAGGTTTTCAATCAGCGCTCCGCGCCGAGCTTCGAGGTGATCGGAGGGGAGCCTTTTGAATGGTAAACCAAGAGTGAGGATAGGGGGAATCATTAGCGGAGATCATTACACTGCATTCTACGGCCTACGGGACCCGAGAGAAGATGCTATGCTCTTTGTTTAGTTTAGTTGGCTGTAAGTTACACTTGCGCGTCGAAATGGGCGTTTTTTTTTTTTTTTTTTCCCGAAACATTTTATTTATTATCTCATTTATTTTAAACTCAACTTTGTTAGAAAGGCAAACATAATTTTCGATAATGATAAAAGACGAAAATAAATAAATTTCTATGCGATTGACTTTCAAGAAATGTCAAATTAATTATTAGTAAACTGATTAAGTTTTAATTTTTATTTTTATAAAGCATTTATTTTCTTTTTCTCTGAGTAAAAATTCTTTTTATTATTATTATTCAATATTGCTCTGATTTTTTCGATGTTTTTCCTGAAGTATTCTGATTTTTACCAGTTTTAAGTTGGCAGAAAGAGAGAAGAGAAAATAAATCGGGTTTCCTCCGTTTCTTTCTTCGGCTCTGAATTTCGGCCGCCTGCCCTCCCCCTCTCTCGGGAGTGCAAAATGCGCTTCTCTTATGATTAGTTAGAGAAACGTCATAGATTACATCACTCGCTGCTGAAGGAGCGAAGCCTGAGTCAGTGCTGTGCGCTGTTTTTGTTTCTCTTTGTCTTTGTTTTCTTAGAGAATTTGCAGATGTCTTTTTTCAATGCAGTATTTCTAATTTAGATTTGTAAAAATGTTTACTGCCAAAAGAAAACATTCGCAATGTTTTATAAGTGACTATGAAGAAACGTGGCCGGTTTTAAAAAAATCAAGAAAGAGCGAATACCATGCTTTTTGCACTATATGCTGTTTGGATTTTTCCGTGGCTCATGGCGGGAAAACGGATTGCCGACGACATATAGAAAATCAAAAGCACATAGCCAATGCAAAAATTAAAGAAAATAATCAGACTCTGGATTCTCTGGTTTTGCCGGAGGCAAGTTTAAACGTGATAAGAGCGGAAGCATTATTTATGAGATTCTTAATCGAACATAATTGCCCTTTATCAGTATCGGACCATGCCGGACCATTGTTTAAAAAAATGTTCTCCGATTCAAAAATTGCAAAAGAATACGCTTGTGCACGGACAAAAACAACAATGCTTGTGAAAAGCTTTGCTTCCACAACACAGGATAAACTAGTTGAAAAAATAAAAGTAAACAAATTTAGTTTGGCAACTGATGGGAGTAACTCTGGAGAACACAAATTCTTTCCTATTGTTGTGACTTATTACGATGACGACATAGGAAAAATTGTGCCATCCTTATTATCATTACCCCATTTACTTGGCGATTTAACTGGAGAAAATATCTTTAATCTGTTAAATTGCGAATTGCAGAAGAAAAACATTCCTTGGAGCAACTGTGTCGCATTTTGTGCGGATAATGCGAATGTTATGATGGGGCAGCTGAAAGGAGTTATCTCTTATATAAAAAAAAAAATCCAAATATAATTATACATCGCTGTGTCTGCCATCAAATTCATTTGGCAGCACAGCATGCTGCTAAAGAATTGAGAAATTGGTGTAACATTGAGGAACTTTTAGTAGATGTTTATTATTATCTCAAAAAAAGTTGCAAACGCCTTGAACTTCTAAAATTTTGTCAAGATATTTGTGGACTTGAGAAGCATAAAATCCTAAAATATTGTGGAACTAGATGGCTTTCATTGGGACAAGTCATTGATAGGTTTTTAGAACAATGGGATGCTCTCAAGAAATTTTTCTGTGAAGAAGAAAAAGGAAAATCTCCCGTGTTCTTTAAAATACAAAAGCTCTTTGAAGATCCCTCAACAAAGTTATACCTTTTTATTCTTACAAGGAACAATACCAATATTTAATAAAGCAAATGTATTAATGCAGAGTGATGCACCCATGATACATGTTTACCATCAAGAAATTACTTCACTTTTAAGTGATCTTTTAGCCAGATACATTAAACCATCAGTATTTGCAGCAGCAGACTCTGTTTTTGATCTGTTTTTGATATTGATTTTAGTAGCAAAAAGAATCAAAAATCGGATAGTGATTTGGTAATAGGTGCCAAAACTCGTCAATATTTGAATAATCCAGCAATTTCAAGTTCTGTGAAAGAAAAATTCTACAAATCTGTACGTAAATACTATGATAAAGGATGTGCATATATACTAAAAAATTTTCCGCTACAAGACAAACTATATAAACTTGCATCAATTACTGATGTAAAGTTGAGACAAGAGCATGAACTTTCCACCATATATTTTTTTTTAGATTTATTTTCTTATCCAAATGAAATCAAAAATGTTATTGAATCGGAATTTGCAAAATATCAAATTGATGAACTTAATGAAGAGATCAATTCATCAGAACGACCCGATTGTGCCTGGTCTTTAATTAAGCGTTTGAAAGATCATAATGGATGTGAGAAATATCAATGTTTGCCAGATCTAATGCTCTCTATTCTTTTAATACCTCACAGCAATGCTCATTGTGAACGTGTTTTTAGCCTTGTGAACCAAAATTTAACTGATTATAGAAGTAATTTAGGCAATGAAACTTTAGAAGCATTGCTAATTGAAAAATGTTTCTCTAAAGCAGAAGGAAATGTCTGCTACCAATCTTCTTTTACGAATGAAGAATTGAAAAAGGCAAAAAAAGCCACATATTCATCATTAAAATAATTTTTCTTGATTTTAGAGTAATACATTTCACTCCCTCTAATCTTCCATATAATATAAGTTTTAATAATGCAATAGACATAATATTTCTGTTAAGTCTAAAAATTTAAAAATTTATTTTTTTACTTTCAAGTTTAAAAATTTTGAAAAATGAGAATCTTATTTTAGAACAAAGAGTTACATTTTTGCATAATTTACCTGATAAAATTTCCTAATGTATAAAATATTAAAACAAATTGCTTCTGTGTTCCAAAATATTTATACTAATTGATGCATTATTAATAATAATTAATAGTAAATTTATCTATTAAAAATAAATATTGTATGTTTAATTTACTTTACTTAAGTACTTTACTTTACTTAATTTAATTTACTTAAAATAATTATACATTTATTTTACCATTCACTTAAAGCATAAATAATTTATTATGACTTCATTTGTACCTGGGGGGAAAAAAAAAAAAATTATGACCAATAATCTGAAAAATTCTAAAGTTTACAAAGAATTTGGTCCCAAGTTATGCAGATTAGGGGGAGTTGATTCAGAGATGAGATTATTTACACATTTATATAAATATCAGAGATTTCATTTTTATGTTTTTATGTGGATAATATAATAATTATTTTGACATTCATGTTAACTGTTTGAAAATTAATTTTTTCCTTTATCTTCGTATTTTCTTTTTTTTATGTACTTTCTACTTTCATATATTGTCCTTATTTATGTATAGAAAATATGTCATCATGTAGAAAACAAATTACTTTTGGGTTTTAAGCTTATATTCAGACTTTATTCATTTTCCATTCTTGGCTCTTTTCACTGTTTTGCTAAATATATTTGATTATCAATAAATATTTCTTAATTTTATATGATTATTGTTAATTTATTTTTGCTAGTAGCTTATTTCTTTCTTTCTTTCTTTTTTTTTTTTTTTTTTTGTATGTGTATTTTTAAAATTGCTCCTCAAAGTGACCAAAATGCTCCTCAAAATTTCTCTCAATACTCCTCAAACTGTTCTTGAAAAGTTGGCAACCCTGTTAATGCATAAATGGACAATAAAATGAAATGTTGATTTCTAACAAATTTCAGAATAAAATATTTCTTCAATATTAATAAAATTAATCAGTCATATGAAGATAAATAATTTAAGTACACTCATTACATTTTTAATTTTGTTAAATATTGATGCAATATTGTTTGTTTTAAATTTTAATGTACTCATAGTTTCAAGACATTCTTTGGCCTGGTCTGGCTCTAGTTGATAGAAATTGCAGGATAATAAATACAAGAATTTCACTGTATTTTTTTCAAATACATTATGTTTATAACTACTGGGATCATTTACTTTTTTTTTTATTGTTTATTTTGTTTTGATGTTGCATCAGAATCATCTAGCACAGGGGTGGCCAACCCGCAACCCTCCACGTAGTTTCCTGTGGCCCGCAAAGAGACTAACGATAATTACAGTTTGACAATTTTGGATAACAGATTAAAAATTAATAAATGCGTTCTGACCTTTCAAAGTTAAAATATATTTTTACGATTATGATAGCTAAAGAATCACACTGTTGTAATGAAATACTATTATATCCAGTATTCATTCTTTTTATTATAGTAATAATGTATAGTCATAAATATTTCACGATTTTATTGTTAATTTATGAATGGAATTAGTTTAATTGTATTCTGCTCTGAATATTCACCCTGCCCTCCCCCGAAAAATATAAGTACATACACAATTCATACACTCACAAACATGTACAGTATCCGCCGTTTAATAAAGTCATTGGTTTATAAAAACAGCTGCTTAATCTAATCAACTTTACTGGACTGAAATCAAATCAACACGTAATTTTAAAACCTCCGCTTAATAAATTCAGCAATAAACTCATTCAGCAATAAATTCAAAAAAATCCCCTCAGCAGCAAAAATGTACATTTATGCACGTCAAATAAATTTTTATTTACTGTGTGATTTCTTTCCTTTTTTTTCTTTTTTTTTTTTTAATGAAAAAGAAAATAAAACAAAGCAATTTCCCTGCTGTCACCCTTTGTCAAAAATGTTACACGTGCAGCACATTAAAAAAACTAGTTGGCATAGGTGGACTCTGCTCAGTTCCCCATCATATTTATGTTCTCATAAATTTCTAGTGCGAGACATATTATAATCATGTTAAAAGAAATGAATTTGACCAAAGCTTGATATTATGACAGAATGAAATCCCCGCCTAATAGGCTATCCACCGTTCACTTCGATATATATATCTTATTCTAATCTATTAATTTATTTTATCAGGGTCGATTCCGTTGTTTAGTTTTCATCCTACTATTTCCAATGCAATAATCGTCAAAATTCATATTTATATGAAACATTTACAATTTCGCTATGTTGATAAAATCGTAAATTACGAATGATTTACGAAATTTTCCTATTAGAATATTTGTATTCAATCATGTTAAAACAAATATCATAAATGTAATTTTGAAGTTGTCTAATGTATTTACGATCCTCAAAATGGAAATTTATGCTCAATTTTGCCTTATTCTGACATGTTAAGTAAATCGTAAATTCCAAATAACTTACGAAATTTTTAAATTGGAAAAATCGTAGTATATGATATTCATGCCAGTATCCTAAATAATATTTCGAAAGTGGTTTGACATCTTTACGATGAAAATATCCCTCAAGATTGACGTTTATGTGAAATTTTGCTCTATTCAGCCATGTTAAGAAATTCGTAAATTTCCAATAACTTACGAAATCTTTATATTGGAAAATTCATAGTCATTAATAATCATGCCAGTGTCCTAAATAATATTTCAAAAGTAGTCTGACATCTTTACGATGAAAATATCTCTCAAAATTGACGTTTATGTGAAATTTTGCTCTATACTGCCATGTTAAAAAATTCGTAAATTTCCAATAACTTACGAAATCTTTATATTGGAAAATTCATAGTCATTAATAATCATGCCAGTGTCCTAAATAATATTTCAAAAGTAGTCTGACATCTTTACGATGAAAATATCTCTCAAAATTGACGTTTATGTGAAATTTTGCTCTATACTGCCATGTTAAAAAATTCGTAAATTTCCAATAACTTGCGAAATTTCCAAAGTAGCATATTTATAGTTACTGATGTTCATTCCGGCATCAAAACTGATATTTTAAAACTGGTCTGACATTTTTACAGTAAAAAGTTTCCATTAAATGCACGTTTAAGTGAATTTTTGTCCTATTCTCCCATGTTAAGAAAATCGTAAATTTCTAATAACTTACGAAGTTTTTAAATTCGAATGTTGCAAATGAATAGGGTTCTTGCCAGTGTCGAAAGTAATATTTTAAAACTGATCTGACCTCTCTGCGATCATTTGTTCGTGAGATATCGTGTTAACAGACTAACAAACTAACGGACTAACACACTAACGGACTGACACACTGACACACTAACAGACACCCTACAGACAGACACCATAGAAATTTTGTCATTTTCGTATTCCTCACACCTGAAAACGTGTAGAAAAGTCAAAAAACCGAGGTCAAAAATTTTCACGATTACCTAAATTCCCCATACCTATAGTATGATGGGGAACTAAAAATGCGCCCTACCTCTTTCCTTAGTATCAAATTCAAGGAATTTATTCTTCAAATCGCCGTAATAAGTTAGAAGTTTGCCTTGATTTTCCTGTGACTTTTTTTTTTTTTTCATTTTTAATTATTAAAAGAGAGCTTCTAATTGAAATAACCAAAACATTTTGAACTATCCATAATGCAAGAGATGTACACGGAAGTGTTTTAAATTTAAAAGCTTGGGATTCCTGAATTTGCTTTATGCACTTCATTTGAAAATGAAAATAATATTAATGTCCAAATTTGTAGCACTGTTACGTAAGAAAAGCAAAAGAAATTTCAAGAATGCTGGGTTGAAGAAAATACTCATTGCAGAAGGTAATCCTACATAATATCTGCAACAGATATCGATGCACGAGATTTATCTGCATGTGATATAAATATTACAGCAAAATCCATGTGCAATGTCTCATGTATGCAATGCATTACATAAAATATTCTTGGAACAGCGTAAAGATACACATTATCCCAAAAAGCTTATTTATCTCAAATGTTATGTATTTATGTTAAAAAAGATTCGCAAAAAAAATATTTCATCTTTGGTTGTGATGATCTGTTTCAAAATGATGAGATTGGTCAAAACTTTGGCTGAAACTATCTGGCATTGGAAACATAGATTTTCAAGCTTTAAGCAGTTCAAATTTTACAATTGCTTTCAAGCAAGACTCCGATTAAAGATAAAAATTCTGATTTAGACAAGGAAACTGGATCCTCCAGCTGCAGCGGTTGATGCAGATGCAATGCGCCTCATATGCTCAGAAGGACACTGGAGAATCGGGGTGAAAATTGCAAAAATAAGGCCAATATTATATTTTTGTTAAAAATATTAAGCTATCAATTGTTCCTTCATAACAAAGAACTAGTAATCATTTTTTCAAAATGTCCAATATTTAATTAATATATAAATATGGATTAATGTTACATGCAGCATGTGTTTATTAATTTTATATGGAATATATGTTTTATTTACTTATTAGTCTGAGATCCGGCTGCAAAATTGCTACATTCATCGAGTATGTAATCAAAATCAGATTTTTATATTCAATTATAAAAGGGACATTATGTTTTGGCCGGGTTGTCTAATAAAATGTGGCCGCTAGTATTTTTAATTAAATTAATATTAATTGACTTTTTGGAGAGAAATTTCATTCATTTGTTATTGAAATAAACTGTACTCCACATCACAGACATATACATAGTGAACTTGAAAAGTAATGGTTGCCGTTGCGCATTTAGCCGCTACCTCTTCGCAGCCAGGTGCAAACAGGTAGTTTTTTGGGGCGTTTATACGTTCATGGCGTATATTCATCATTTATATATCAAATTAAAGCTAATTCTTTTCTGCACATGGTAAACTTCGTCTGCCAATGTAAAAGTGGCCGCAAGTAGGGGTTGCCAGCTGTTAAAGATTGCTTCGAATGAAAATTAGCGCGCTACATCGTTCGTCAGACAAGGATAGAGATAGCCAATTGTACACGTTTTTTGGAGCTTTTGCGCATGCATCGATTGATAGTGTTCGCAACTATTCAGCTGCATTTTCATCAGTGTTGCCAGACTTGGGGATTTTTCTCGATTTCGGGGATTTCTGAAGCTTTGGGGAAAATGTTTGTGGGAAGAGATTTCGTGGGGCGTAGTTTTGGGAAATGAATTTTTTTTTTTTTTTTTTTTTTTGGGGGGGGGGGGGGGGGGGGATATGGGGTTTTCTTTAAAATTGGCAATTACTTTTACTTAAAATCCGCACCGGAAAAAAAAAATTGTATCAGATGATAATGCATTGATTCTGGATTCTATTTCTGAAATAGTAAAGTAATGTGTTGGAAGATTTTTTTTTTTTTTTCTTCAAAAAATAGCTTTATTTGGGGAAAAAAATGTGAGCTTAAATTTATTAAATATTCTTTAATTTCTTTTTTTTCTTTTCTTTTTTTTTTTTTTTTTTATTTACATTTTTAGCATAAATTGCTTTGAATGTTTTGAAGATCCTACAAGATTTGTGAAATCAATTAGACGTAATAAAATACATAATTTTGCATCTGATTGTGTCAGGGTTGGGTTTTTGACGTCAAAAAGTGGTTTTTGACATGACAAAGGTTTAAACATGGCTTAAACCGTCAAAAACCTGTCATAAACCTCTATACCGTCAAAAACCTGTATTGTCAAAATTCAACATCTATAAATGAGCTAAAATCTGGTTAGAAATAGGATTTAGTAATATTTGCCATATACAAGTGAATATCTAAATATTATGCTGTTTATAAATTAAGAAATCTGAAAACAATTTGTAGATAATTTATAAAAAAAATAGGTAAATATACTGGTTTATAATCTAAGAAATATATACAAAGTATGCATACAGTTATACTTTGTATGCTTATGTTTATTTATATTAATATTTATGAAATTCTAAAATTCCGAAGTTACTTATGAATTTTCACATAAGACATGAAAACACAGGAATACTCGATATATATTTTTTTTTTCTTTAAGTAAAACATAATATATGTGGGCAGTAAATTAATATGAATTTGAAAATAATTATATTTATAATCTACATTTATTATACTTATTAATGAATTTTTATCTCTTTATTATTATTATTGATTGTATAAATCAGGGTTGGCCAATTTTTGCCGAAGTGGAAAAAACCATGGTAAAAACCGCGGAAACAAACGCCCCGGCAAAAATAGTTTTTGCCATAATTTTTGCCAGTGGCAAATATTACCGGTATTTCAAACAGAGTTTTAAGGATTTTAATTACACAATTTTAATTTTTATATCATAATTTTAACAAATTAAAATCAGAGATTTAATTACACTCTTGAACTGATTCTTATGTAAATCATTAAAATAATGCATTCTAAAATTTCTTTAAAATGAAATTTTTAACATCAACAATTAACCTAAATTTTTTCATTTTTAAAAATATTTAAATTACCTATCTAAAAAATATTCTTCAATAATTAATTACTATAATATTTGTGTTTTTCAAAGTATTACATATTTTTGTTTACAGTGGGGAAAAGTCAAATATTGACTCAGTTGTTCTAAAATTTGCCAATCAGTCACTGATCATGCATTTTTTGGAATTGAAATGTAAATTGCAAGTAAACTCTCTCTCTCTCTGAATATGTCTTACTTAAGATTTTTTTACTTCAATAAAATAAAAATATAATTTTGTAGTTTTATTTTTCTGGTTAATTTCAGGGACTGACAAAGTTTCAATATCTTAGGAGCCAGAAATATTGAATTATTTCTATGACAATACTCACAGCAAAACTTAATAATATTTCATAATTGTATAATTCATGCAGGTCATTCACATATTATTTTACATTGAATAAATGAACTATTCAGTTAAAAATGTGAACTTATTAAATTTTTAAGAAAATAACTATTTTTTATTTATAAAGATAAAAACAAACTATTGGGGGGGGGGGGGGGAAATCCACAGAAATAAATATTATTTTTACCTTTAATATAATCATTAAATATATTGAGAGTGTTTAAGTTTTGGCTTTAAAATACGAAATGAGAAAAAATATATATATACATAAAAAATAGAAATTTTTTTTGTCAGTCTGCCGTAACTGGTCACCAATGGATATTTACAGTCACCCTGGCACCCGGAATTTGTCGGACACTGGTTGTCTGGTTATATATTATTAATAATTAATTAATTATAATTACTTTTTAAATTAAAAAATCTTCAAACATTTTTTTCGTTGAGGTGCCAAAGTGTAAAGGGTGAAAATTGAAAAGGATTGTGTTGTTCTAATTTTATTTTTCCACTTTTCCTAATTTTTTCCACTTTTTGCCGCTGTCCTGGCAAAAATGCATTTTTGCCAGCAAAAACCCAACCCTGGTATAAATATTTGTACCTGTTTATAGCTTGGACTATTGGTGTTCGGTGTTTTGGGAGTAAGGCTGATTGACTACTCTAGTATCTTAGGCCTAAGGGGTATTGCCCTCCGTGTGGGTCTGTCTACAGGGTCCTAGTCCATATTTATACAAGTTTCGGAGAAAAACATGAAAAACTCTGAATGGCTAGGCCAATGAGTGTGCCCTGGGATCAAACCCTACACCTCACGTTTCCCAGCTTTGAGCGTAGTACCACTTGGCTGCTGGTGGGCCCTACAGCTTAGACTAATAATTTTTTTAAAAATCTGTACGGGTAAATATTACATTTATTACAATTTATACATGTCCAGAAAGCATTCATATTTCTCATGTTTCACGGTAATTATATGAATTTCAGACACAATTCAAGCTTTTTTAACATTCAGAATTATTACTTTTTCTTAAAAACTTGCAATATCAGCAGTCATTAAGAAAAAAAGAAAAAGTTATATTTTTCTATAAAATATTTAAATACAAAATATTAGGCTATGCATTTTTATTTTACTGGTTAAATACATAATACTAAAACCACAATACTAAAAAAATTGAACTATACAATGTTGTATTGCAAATAAAATGATTTGTCAATCAAAATGATCTATCAATGATATATCAATCATAAATTTTTAGAAGCCTAAAGTTTTGTTTTTATATTAATCAAAATGTTATAATAATGTTTCTCCAAAAACATTAATATGTATTATGTTTACCTTTTAAAACATACTGATAAATAATATCTTATTGAAAAAAACTATATTTTTAAAGTATCGCATAACTAAGTTTAACATGTGCTATATCAAGCATAGTTATAAATAAATTTCATAATAATATATAAAAGTATCACAGCATATTTTGAATGAACATAGAAATAATTCATAGTATAATTTTAAAAGCCTAAAGTTTTGTTTTTTATATTAATCAAAATGTTGTAACAATGTGTTTTTCAAAGAACATCATTCTATTTACTTTTCAAAAAATCCTTATGAACTATATTTTATTAAGCTAATTTTTCATACGACAATTAAATTATAAATATAGGTTTTTGACATTTTTGACAAGGTGGTTTTTGACATGACGGTTTTAACCATGGTTTAAACCGTCAAAAACTCATGTGTCAAAAACCTGCCAACCCTGGATTGTGTAAAAAAAAGGATCAAGAGTAACACCGGAGACAACAAAGCTTTAATTAAAATGGAACGAGACATTTTTGGACAGCTGTTGTCAATAGCTATAGATAACAAGATTGACATTGAGTACTGTTTGTCATATCCTCTTGCACCAATACCGCCTGCACTGTTCCATTGTTCAGGCTACATGCTCAAAACGGACAAGTCTGCTTTAAGTAAACAATTAACATCACAGATTGTATCAGCCAATCCCGGACAAATTGATATAGAAATTATTGATGGTTTCTACTATTTGTATCAGATTGGCCGCAAACATTTGGAAAGCTAGCTGAATCGATATTGGTGAAGCTTTGTTCAAAAAGCGCTCGCGAAGTACATATCATATTTGATATATATTTAACGCCTTCAATCAAAGATTGTGAAAGACAAGATCGACAGGAAATTGACATTCCATATACTGAGCTGCCAACCTAATCCGGCAAATTGTTAGTACCGCCCATTTTTCTACACCACTTAATTTTTAAAGTAATTTTCTTCAAATATATTTGCGATGAATTAAGAAGAAAAAAACTCTAAGAAATGACTGGTGTAGAAAAAGGGGCGTTACTAACAATTTGCCGGATTAGGTTGGCAGCTCTGCATATACAATTAATGGTTCGTTACAAACGAGACCCAGTGATTTTACAAAAAGCTTAAAGAATTTTCGTTTTAAAGAAGCTCTAGTTAAATTTTTAGCTTCTCACTGGGATAACAACTCTTTTGTTTCAGTATTAGGAAACAAAAAAATTTTTATTACTGTTGGAGAACAATGTTTTTCATATTGCTCTTCTGGAAATTGCGTTGTGAAACAAGAGGAAACTGAATTAGAATGCCAACATGAGGAAGCAGATACGAGAATAATATTTCATATAAGCAAAGTAGGTAAAGAGTCTAAAATATTGGTGAAAGCAAGTGACACTGATATTTTAATAATTCTAGTCGGTAATCTGCACAAATTTCCTCACTTACAAATTTGGTTGGCAAATAGTACATCCAAAAAAAAAAAAAAAAAAGAATAGTAAAGACAAAATATGTATAAATTGTACGGAATTGTCAAAAAAATTGAGCCCAACTTTATGTATTGCGTTGCCAGCGTTTCACGCATTCACAGGTTGTGACTATACGACTGCATTCTTCAATAAAGGGAAAGTAAGGCCCTGTAACATTTTTGTTAAGCATCTGAGAATTCAACCAGTTTTCGCATCTTTGACTGACCCTAATAACATTTTTGACGAAAGTAAAACTGCTGTAGTCCAAGAGTTTACGTGCCTAATGTATGGTATCGTTGATTGCCAAAATGTTAATAACGGAAGATTTATTTTGTTCAAAAAGACGTATGCTACAAAAAAAAAAAAAAAACAATGAAAAGTTTTTAAAAAAACTTAAGGGCTTCAACTCAACTCATATTCTACTTTGCTGGAAATCTTTAAAGCAAAAATTGTTGCGGACGATCTTTGTTAATTCGATGTGGCTAAATGCTACTGAGCCGAATTGTATTAAGTTTAACGCAGAAAATAATGGGTGGATCCTAGATGGATTTCTCAAACCAACATGGTTCTTAGGAGATTCAGCGCCAATGCAAGTTGAAAGTGTGCTATATAATTCTATTATCATTCGTACTGATAATGAAGAGGATTTTGATATTTGTGACGATTAAAGTGATGGCTGCAATGAAAGTGAGAGTAGCGATGATTCAGATTTTGAATAAATTATATAAAAATGTAATATAGGTTTCATTAAATATTTAATCCTTTTTTCAATGTTCCGTTTAATTTGTATACCTCAAGCAATCTGTCCTATTTACTGAATATTTAATTAATATGTAATCTATATAAAAAAAAAAAAAATCAAATATTTCCTAAAACATTACAGGTATAATGTAAACTTCGTCTACATGAATAACCAGGGTTATTATTTTTCACAAATATTTAATTTATGTTCTAATTATATAGAGAAAAGACAATTTGATTATTTATTGAGAAATAAATGTTTTATATTTATAAGGAATTTTAAATGTAACCACACAAAAATTTATTAATTATATTTCTTTTGGAGTTCTGAAATTCTTTTCTACAACTGTTTGTGCCATTGGTTGCGAATACTATCAATCGACGCATGCTCAAAAGCTTAAAAAACGCGTACAATTGGCTATCGCCATCCTTGTCTGACGAACGATGTAGCGCGCTAATTTTCATTCTAAGCAATCTTTAACAGCTGGCAACCCCTACTTGCGGCCACTTTTACATTGGCAGGCGAAGTTTACCATGTGCAGAAAAGAATTAGCTTTAATTTGATATATAAATGATGAATATACGCCATGAACGTATAAACGCCCCCAAAAAACTACCTGTTTGCACCTGGCTGCGAAGAGGTAGCGGCTAAACGCGCAACGGCAACCATTACTTTTCAAGTTCACTATGTATATGTCTGTGATGTGGAGTACAGTTTTTTTTCAATAACAAATGAATGAAATTTCTCTCCAAAAAGTCAATATTAATTTAATTAAAAATACTAGCGGCCACATTTTATTAGGCAACCCAGCCAAAACATATTGTCCCTTTTATAATTGAATATAAAAATCTGATTTTGATTACATACTCGATGAATGTAGCAATTTTGCAGCGGGATCTTAGACTATATGTGAAGAAACAATTAATTACCTGCCAAAAATAATTGTTTATTAATCCCATTAATCGTTACCTTTTGAAATTTCGTTTCAAATTAAGGGAAATTATGCATTTTTCTTGTGTTCAGGAACGTTCGTTTGAAGGATATAAAAATTAACCTCTTAATAAAATCGTTTTAGCTCACAATGAACGTAATTTAATTAATCTGCGGATACTGTATACACATACACTTGCAGTGCGGCCCTCCTACATATAGTAAAATTCTAATGTGGCCCGACAAGTGTTTTGGATTGGACAGACCTGATCTAGTACATCAAAATCACATTTCATATAACAGAAACTCAATTGTTCATATGTATTGCACCATCTCATAAATTAAAACTTGCAATTTAATTAATGATTAAGTTAAAAACTCAATTAAAAAATGAAAAATAAAGTAAAAATGAGAGAAAAGTTGGTGACATTTTCAATTTTTTTTTTTTTTTTACATTAAAAAATCAATTGCAGATTAACCCCTTAACCACCCGAGGCATATATATACATCTTTCCAAAGTATGATCTTTTGTACTGTACTACTACCAGTGAAATTACTGATGCAGTTTGATAGTGCAATAAAATAAACTTGAAAGTGATCTTGGCAGTGTTTTTGAAAGATTTATGCATTTCAGAGTTGAAAGAGAACAGTGGCATTTTGAAGCAAATCTTGTTATCTTCCATGGCAGGTAAGGGATTAAAGGCATTTGCAGATTATTGGTCTCGGGATTAACAGGATTTGACTGTACTACATACATTCAAACCCCATTATAGCAGACTCAGGGTTCCCATGGGTCAGGGAAAACCTGGAAAAGTCAGGGAATTTGAAAGTACTGAAAAAAGTCAGGGAAATATCAGGAAAAATTGTAAATATTGCTCAAAAACCTGGAAAATGCTTTCTGAGCATTTAATTTCTATCGCAAGTTACGTTACTATGTTGTCTTTTATGTCATGAGCTATGTTCTGTTTTATACCGGGAGCTATTTTTTATGTTGCGGACCAAATTTTGTGACTGGAATTTTCTAAAAATAGACCTGGAAAACCTGGAAAAGTCAGGGAATTTTATTTTTCAAATTGAGTGGGAACCCTGTCGACTGTCTTCAGACATTAAAAAAGTTCACTATATGCAGAGGTTCACTATAACTAAACTTTAATTTCTAATAAAATAGGTGTTTAATTAGGTATGTGTTCAGTTGGGAACCAGTGGCGGATTTAAGGGGGGGGGGGGGGCTAGGGGGCTGAAGCCCCCCCCCCCAAAAGTCAAGTTTCTGGATCCGCTACTGTTGGGAACTGCTGAATAAGTTCGTCATAACCGAGAGTTCACTATGTCTCTGGTTCTTTACAGCAAGACAGTGTAACATTTGACTATATGTACATATTTTTTGATAAATTTAACTTTTAGGAAATTTTGAAAAAATATTACTTTTATTTTATTTATTATTTTTGAGTTCGAAAGTGCCATTCAAAAATATTAAAAATTCTATATCTTACTACATATATATATATATATATATATATATATCAAAATTTATTGACAGAGACCATGGACACATTATCACGGGTAATCTTAATATTATTGATAATTATCAATTAAAAAAATTCATGAAATTTGGCACCAAATTTAGACTTCCAGTTAAAACTAGCATTCCACAAATCCTTCAACAGTTTTCTTATGACCTAGATTTATTTATTTATAAAATATCTATTACTCATAATAAAACTATTGCCTACTTCACTCAATGGAAAGTTTTAGTGTTACAAAAAATCAAAAATGCATTATTTATCAATTCTTCAAATCTGGTGTTATTTAAAAAATCTGTACTTCTTAACTCAATCAAATCACTACAGGATGACTTTGTGATCACTTATGTTGACAAATCACCTAATAATTATGCCATTATTTGTAAATCCTACTATCTCTCTATTTTAAACTCTTCAATCAATAATAGTAACATCTTCAGTTTAACTAATAATAACCTTATTATTAATAACAGAAAAATACATAATTACTATAAACTACTTCAACTTCCCTTCAATAACTTCAGGGGCGCGCCGACCCGGTGTGCGAAGTGTGCGGCGCACACAGGCGCCAGGTAAAGAAAGGCGCCAGCCGCGAATAAATTATTTGGAAAAAAAAAAGAAATAAAAGAAAAATATATATGTATTGCTTTATTAAATCTGATTTTATAATGCCGGTCTGAAGCCATGAGACTAGTGTGGCTAAATGAGGCGCCTTGAAATATATACTGGCAAAACTAGTGGTCCTCAATAGTTTAGGTGTTTTTTGTGAAAGGGTACATTAAAAGTGGAATAACTTTGTAAAGATGCGCCTACCTTCAGCAAAATTTTCTTTGACTTTTTTAACATATCAAAGTATTCTATTAAAATTTAAAAGGGCGCCTTAATTTCTCTCTCTCTCCTCTTCCCCCCCCCCCCTCTTCTGTCGGAAAAAGGCCACTTAGATTAGTAAAATGACAACATAACTGGATTGCAAAAGGGAAAATTTTATGGAATTGGAGATTTTATTAAGAGTAGTTTTTTAACTTTTGCATTATCGATGTAACATCTATATTAATAAAATCAGATTTTTGTCTATAAATGTCTCAAATTCGAAAAATTTGCAATATCTTCACGTTTCACACATCGTGAAAGCCAAATCTTATTTCAAAAAATGTTCTCAAACATTTTTGTCTGGGTATCACGTGAAAACAGCTGGACAGAATACAACAACACTTGGCAGGAATTACCCAACTTAAAATTATATCTATCAACTTTTGTAGATCCCCCCCCCCCCCCAATCAGGAGACAAAAACACGTTTATATGCATAACTAGGTTTCAAATTACTTCACAGTGAAGAAATTGCATGTGAGTCTAGATTTGAGTACAAATAAATAAATAAATATAATAATGATTGTCTACGATTTTGGAATTTTTGATTTTTAAGAAGTGAGAAAGAATTTTTGAGCGGAAATTTACCAAAAATGTTGAAAACAGCCGTGCATCTCTTTTAGGATATTTGCATAAACCCATTTTTGGTGTTTGTGAATTTCGATCTTTGGGGGGGGGGGGGGGGGTTACGAGAGAGCAAATTCGAGACCACTCTTTTAGCGCTAAATTGGTACTGGAAAATTTATGGGAGCTCCGGTCACGAATTTCGGTGCGTGCATTATTTAGATGCATTCGATGCCTATACTGACGGGATTTTACGAAATTCTCTTTCACCCTTTCCAAAGGAGAAAGGAAGCAAAAAAACACTCTTATAAGCATAACTCGGCTCCAAGTTACTTCACGGTGGGGAAATTGTATGTGGGGAGACTAAACTAAAGTAAAAAAAAAAAAAAAAAAAAAAAAAAATTGGAATTTTTGATTTTTGAGGGGGAAACCGATTTTTTTCGGGGGGGGGGGGAATTTTGCAAATTCCGGATTTTATCGAAAGAATTCTACTAAAAATGGTACAGATATGTTGAAAACAAGTATGCGTCTTCTTTAGGATATTTCCAAAAACCCATTTTTGTTTTTTTGTAATTTTCGATTTGGGGGGGGGGGGCATAAAGAGGGGTGAATTTTAGACAACTCCCCACTTTTAGCGCTAAATTTGTCGTGTAAGATCTATGGGAACTGCAATCACATATTTTGGTGCGCAAATTGTTTCTATGTATCTAACACCTATTGATTTTACGAAATCCCCCCTTTTCTTCCTTGATCTCAAACACGTTTCTAAACGTAACCATACTCCAAATTATCTCAGCAAAAATAAATTTTATGTGTGGATTAAATATTTTCGATATTATTCTGTCATAATTACCAATAACATCAGTGGAACAATCTTTTTCTAAATTTAAAATGATCAAAAAATACTTACGCTCTACAACGGTATCAGACAGAATTTTAAATTTTGCAATTACATCGATAGCATAAGATACTTTGGATCAAATGGATATTATTCCAGAATTCACAAAAATTTAATCAAATGAATCACATTTCACTAAATAATATTATCTGTTTAAATGTTCATATAATCTACTTTAAATTTAATAAATTTTATTATATATTCTTATTTTATCTACTTATAAATTTATCTATTATTTATATCTGTGCAGCGTACAAACGTCGCGGCAAAATAGTTTAAAACAGATTTTTGCATCTTACTACTATATGGAAAAACACATAAATTTATATACAAATTACATAAAAAATTTAGATAATGAAAATGGGCAAAATTCCTTTCATTAGATGTTTTCTTTCCCTATTAAGTACTTTTTTTATCCATATTTACCAAGTAATATTTATTATATATTCCTATTTTATGTACAGTAAAACATCTCTAAGTTGGACACCTACGGTTCCAAGAAAAAGTGTCCAACTTAGAGAGGTGTCCAACTTATAGGGGTTAGACATAATGTTAATGGATACATTCCGCTCCGAGAAAAAGCGTCCAACTTAGAGGGGTGTCCAACTTGAGAGGTTTCACTGTATTTATAAATTTATTTGTTCCTTTAAGGAAAAAAAAAAAAAAATTCCATAATTAACCAAGTCAAATCGGGTCGTTATTTCGATAGTCTTATATTAATTTGATGTTAAGAGTATTTTGAGAGTTTTAAACAACGAAATTGAGAAAAATAGAACTCACTACGGGATTATTATTATTATTATTATTATTATGAGTTCTAATTTTATATAATTATAAATTCCCTTTATCTGTACTAGTGCAAAATGTTAAACTCATTTATAATGTTCAAACGTACCGCAATAGTACGACTAAGAAAAAAATTTGTTCATTGTAGCATTGCAAAGAGTTAAACCACTTTCCTAAATTAAAAGTGTTGTTGCAATAAAAGCAGATTTACAATTAAAGTGCAAATAAAGAGCAGTTCATTCAATTTGAATGGGAGTGGGCTAGGAGGTGACTGTCAGCCTTGGATACAGACCTGGCAACTTAGCGATGAATTTGGCGACATGGCGACCAAACTTGGTGAAAAGTAATAATTTAGTGTTTCCAAAGTTTAGGAGCTCTATCTTCATTAAGAGCCGATTTCTGGAATTTTCTGGGTTCATCAACTGGCTTCTAGCGCAAAATAATCTGGAAAGTTCCCCAAATCACGACAGAAATTATTTAAACAGAAGAGACACTCCCAAAGATCATTTGCATTCGGACATCTGTTCTGAACGTTCGTTTCCATTTAAATGGTTTATATTTATTCTTAAATAAGTGAAATTCTACTGTGTGGTGTTTTTATCGTTGTTTTACGACCTTTTTGAGGTATGAATTTGAGTATGATAATTAACTGGTTTTTTCGAGAACAGTCTTTGAATAAAGAGTATCTTTCGGCAAGAAACTGCCTATTTCTTTACAATTACTTTTTTCATACAAGAAAATCGACATCTTGGTAACAATATGGATAGAGACAGATATTTTGGATCAGTATGATATGCGTATTACTCGCAAAAGGTGTAATGAAGTGAAGGAAGATTTAGTTCACTAAGATTGTTTTTTTTTTTTTTTTTTTGGCGCGTGTGTGTGTGTGTTTAAATATTTACTTAAAAATTACATCCAAACAAATAGAAACGTTTACACTTACAACTTTCATCTAAGCCATCTACTGTAATGCCTCAACGCGGCATTTTTGCACCCACATTAACACTAAATCTGCCTATTTTAGTTTCCTCTGTTTACCTTCACAATTGTACCTCGTATTTTTACAACCTCTTGTATAAGGGTGTTTTTCTCTTTGTGCAAGATGCACTTTTTAATTGTTTCTTTTCAAATTTCATTTTATTTGATACATTTCTCTTTTTACTAGCCATTCAATAAACTTATTACTATTAAGGCTCGAGATTCAAATTGACTTGCTAAGTAATAACATTTTATAAACTGATTTTTATTATTATTGTTATTATTTTTAAGGTAATATAGGGCGCCAACTGAAACTCTGCACACAGGCGCCTGACAATGCTGGCGCGCCCCTGAATAACTTTAATTATCCTTATATAGTTCTCATACCTAAGTTTCACAAATCTCCAATTAAATTTCGCACTGTCACTGTTGGGTGTAACACTTATAACAACAATGCTAATAAAGCTCTACTGGATATTCTAAAACAAATCTATAAATGTACTTGCAAAGTTGATAATTTACACTGTCTTAAAAATAGTTTTCAATTAATTCAATACATAAAATCGCTCGATACAATTGACAATATTATGACTTTTGACTTTCAAGATCTTTTCAATAATATTGAGTTATCAGATCTTAGTAATATCATTTACAGTCTTTTTCAAGAATATAAAGCTCAAATTAATCTTCCTTACAATTTTAAAGCAGAAAAATTTTAAACTCTTCTTAACTTTGTTATCCATAATAATTATATCTTCCACAACAACGCTATCTATTTGCAACAATTAGGCATCCCACAAGGAGGTTGTAGCTCCAGTATTTTGGCAGATCTCTATCTTTATTATTATGAAAAGCAAATTTGCAATGATGATGTTCGATTTTATCGTTACATCGATGATATTATTGTATTTTATCTCAACAAGAACTCACAAAATGGCTTTTCCTTCAATTATCCACCTAATTTAAAGCTAACTCAAAATACTCTGACTAATCAATCAATTAACTTTTTAGATCTCAAAATAATCATCGATGGTAATAAACTTTACACAGATATCTATGACAAACGGCAAGATTTTTGTTTTAATGTCAACTTATTTACACATTTTAATTCATGTCTGCATCTTTCGGTATTTAGAAACATCATCATTAACCATTTATTTCGAATTAATAATTTATGCTCTGCAAAGTTTAAAAACAAGAATATTAATAAACTGATCAAAGCCACTGCTAAAATGGGTTTTCCTAAAAACTTTGTATTTTCTATTTTATATCCTTAACCATGTCTCTGTCAGTACAAAAAAAAAAAAAAAAGCTGTGTACACTTTTGTGTATATCAACAAAAAAATTATAAAATAATAAAAGACAATAAAAAAGGTGGCGGTTGGGTGGGCAGATGTTTGATTACGGAGGTGGGGTGGTGTTGTAAGGTTGGATGGTTGGGTGGGTTTGTGAAATTAAATTATAAAAAAAAAAAAAAAAAAAGTAGAAGGCTTGTTGCATTTGCTTTGTATTACTATGCAAACTTTCATTTTCCACTAAAATTTCAGATTTTTCCTTTTTGAGTTGTCAACTATATTTAATGTTCTAATTATACTGTTAAACACAATGTGATCAATTGGTGAATTTCATTGTGGCTTCGTGGTTTCATTTTTGTTCATCTGCTTTGAAATTTTGCATTTTTAAATCCATATGGTTCCTGTTCTGGTTGTGGCAGGCTGGGGGAGTGTTGCCGGCGTAAAACTAGTGTAACCCCACAGGCAAGTCACAAGTCTTGCCGCCTGCCTCCTTCTTCCTATCTTGTGTTTCTTGGGTTGTTTTTTCATTAATTTTGATAAGTTTATGGTTTTAAGTTAAGATTTGTTGTTTTACTTTATTGATTCGTTTGTTTTGCAGACTGTTAACTAATAGATCTGGTTTCTTTACATCAATGTATTTCATCCACTGATTTTTTTTTTTTTTTTTTTTTTTTTATCTTATTGGTCATTGGTGTTTCAGTGATCTTGTGTCTGTTGCTTGGCTTCTACTATGCTTAATAGATCATCTTTATTATATATATATATATATATATATATATATTAAAGAAGAATAGAAAAGCATGAGAAGAAATAAACGAAGAATGGTTATTTTTTCAGACTCTTATGCTCACGTTCTACAGTTTATTCTTTCTCAAGTAAATAATTGTAAAATAAAGCCATGGAAAAATTTACTTTTAAAGTAATACAACTAAAAATTTCTGTTTAATTTAGAAATTTATTAGGAAGGCACAGGTTCGATTCCTGGCTCTGGTATTTTTCACATAGTTCATATAAAAAATCAGCCTTCCACTCCAAAATTTTCTGAAATAAAAGTTTCTGCTTTTAGAGTTATTTATAAGGTGAATCAGAAACACATTCTATGACCTGTCATTAAGAATAAATGCCTTAATTAACCAAATTAGAGCAGTTTTATTAAGTTTACATATGTTGTGATTCAGTTATACAACATAGCTAACTACAAATCTTCAGATAATTACATGTAACATAACTTTTATTAAAGTAAATAAGCTACAATTTTCAAATGTATGAAACAGTACCTTAAAAACTTTTATCTTCACGAACATTTTCGCTCTCATTGTTTCAAGGTTATGTTAGGTAAGTTGGTTCCCCCTTTTGATGTCCACAGAGACTTGTTTCTCAGTTTTTCTTTTTAGGCAGTATTTCATGGCAACTGGCATCCACAAAATTTGGATCATACTAATTACAGCAGTTAAATTAGTGATTATCACAATGGTTTCATGTCACAGTCCCTAAGAGTGATTTTTGTAATTTTCTAATACTTTGGGACTATTAAAGTTAATTTTAAGGTTTTGATTTTCATTGTTTAAGGCTGTAGTTATTTTTCCAAATTTTATATCATTTTAGTGTTCTTTAATATGTTTATTTATTATTCTTTTAGTCATTCCTATATAAGTGCCTGGTTCGTTATTTTAATTTAATTGATTAATTTTATAAATGCCAATTGTTTCCAGGGGATTGATTCAGTCTTTATCATTATGATATGCCCCATAGCAGAAAATGCGAGACAAATATGCCCCATATACAAATATATCTCATATATACGAATATACCCTATGGCTGAAAATACACTAGCCTTTTTTATTTCCATGAATATTCAGTTTGGCTGTCGATGTTGAAGCATGATCAGGTAGTGGTGGTCCCCCTGATTTTCTCTTCTTTAGGTTATCATAGTGGATCCATCTTTCATCACCAGTTACTGTACAATGCAAAAAACTTTTCTATTTTTTCCCTGACAAACAGCATTTTACTGTTGCATAATCGACGCTCAACGTCTCTTGGCTTCAGTTCATATGGAACTCAATTTCCTTGTTTTTGAATCATTCCCAACAATTTTAAACTATGTGAAATTGCTTGTTGAGCCACTTCTAATATACGTGCAAGTTCTTTTTATGTTTTGGATGAATCTTCCTCCATTAATACTTCCAATTCTGTGTCTTCATACACAGGCCTTCCACTGCATTCTTTGTCTTCCATGTCAAACTTGACATTTTTAAACTTTTGAAACCACCCATGACAATGTATCTCACATAAAGCAGCTTTACCATATGCTTCTACAAGCAATCGATCAGCCTTCAACTGCAGATTTCTTCAAATTGAAGAAGTAAATCAAAAGTTCAGACAAATAACACTTATTCGGCACAAAACTTGGTATTTTTCATGGAAAAAAAAAAAAAAAAAAAAAAAAGAAGAAAAAAAAAGAAGAAAGAAAGAAAAATGTGTGATGCTGATACGGAGTCACTAATATTTCAAGTTTATGTTGTTACCAGATGACAAAACTTACGATATTACGTTTTACATTAACCTTCTGGTGCTGCCATCTTTTGTTAAAAGAAGGAAACTTATTTTTACTCCTAATATTTTTAAGGGTATATACCCAGATAAATATCCAGAATGGGTATTTACCAGGGTATTTATTTTTCAGTGAACTTTTTTTGAATGAAATACAAGCATATGTGTATGATATGATGTATTGCTATATATGCATAGAGAGAGAGAGAGAAAAGAAAAGTTAAACATTTGAAATTATTTTTAGACTTTATTATTACTGAGCTTGATGAATCTATTTGTTTTTCCTTAATGAATTTAACACATAGTGTACTGTCAAATAAAAAATATTCAAGATACGTAAAGAAAAGAACAATGTTTTAGTATTTAATGCCATAAAAATTGTTGTCTATAAAAAAGTGACTATTAATAATAATAATAAAGAAAAAATATTTTTTTGTCAAGCCCCCCCCCCCCCCCCCCACACACACACACACAAAAATAAAAATAAATAAATAATAATAATAATGAGAGATATATCTAAATGTTTTTTCCCCCTCTAAAGCAGGTTTAAAAAAAAAAAAAAATCTTTCAATTTGTAAGAAGGTAAAGAAATACATATATATTTATTTTTGTTTAGAAATTTTTCTATTTTTTTAATTAATATATTATATCTGTACTGATAAGTATAAAGGATTTAAGTCCATATTCTTGATTTTTCAGGAGACGAAAAATAAAGTTAAAAAAATTCTGTATAAAAACGTATCCGTTCAATACAGTTTTAACCAGGATATTATCATAATATACAATTTTGTGAATAAACTACATACATTTAATTTTGAAGTTTGTTTATTTTTAACAGATTTATATAGTTTTGAAAAAATGCCTGCAGGACTTAAATCCTTTGTATCACTCAACCCAGGACTTAACTCCTTTTTATCACTTTGACTTGTACATTCATTTAACATTATGATTATGCCGACAGTCCAAATACTTGGCTACAGCATTAAAAAATACTGGATTTATGACCTCAGTAGATGTTCAAAATAGTTTGAACCTAATAGAAATAAGGTCTTATCAATTCTAACTACCTCAACATATTGATTCATGACTTTAATAAGATATATGAACAAAGTTATGCCGGATTACCAAATGCTTTCATCTTTAGAAATCTAAGGTTAATGAAATGTTATAAGGTAAGGGTCCATGGTAAATCCAGGTTCGGGAAACATGAACGATCAGCATTATTGAAAAAATTTATTACCTCAAACAAGGAATTGAATACAATATCATAGACTATCATATTGAAGACAGGAATTATTACACAATTATTGAAAATTAATGCTCAAAAACCTTCAATGTCTATGAAGTAATTAAATAAAGATAATATGCACTTGATAATATATACCAAATTAAAAAAAATATCTCATGTACAATACTACTCAAGCTAAACTGATTGAGAGATAAATCAGTTTGAGAAATGATGAAATATTTTTGTATTTTACCTGTAGAAGCTGTTGTTATAAAATTTCATTGTCCTTTTTTGTTATAAAACTTTTGAAGATTAGAAGAATATAAATCATAATAAACGATATACTATAGTTGAAAATAGTTAATAATAATAATAATGATGATAAACAAAAAAGAACATAATAATAGATTAAAAAATAAAACAATAGTATATCATAGACTATCATATTGAAGACAGGAATTATTACACAATTATTGAAAATTAATGCTCAAAAACCTTCAATGTCTATGAAGTAATTAAATAAAGATAATATGCACTTGATAATATATACCAAATTAAAAAAAATATCTCATGTACAATACTACTCAAGCTAAACTGATTGAGAGATAAATCAGTTTGAGAAATGATGAAATATTTTTGTATTTTACCTGTAGAAGCTGTTGTTATAAAATTTCATTGTCCTTTTTTGTTATAAAACTTTTGAAGATTAGAAGAATATAAATCATAATAAACGATATACTATAGTTGAAAATAGTTAATAATAATAATAATGATGATAAACAAAAAAGAACATAATAATAGATTAAAAAATAAAACAATAGATTAAAAAACTAAAATATGTATCACCCTATTAAATGGCAACAAAATACGTCATTAATAATCCACAAGCAAAACACTAAAGTTAAAACACACTGTAAAAAATAGTTCCTTAAAAATGAGCTAAATTGTCTCAAAATAGCTCCGAAACAATATATATACTTAAATTAAAAAACCCATGTACTCGTTTTTGAGTATATTGAAAAATTCAAAAATAGGGTTGAACAATAAGAATCCCAATATCCATATATTTGACATGCCAATATACTCAAAAATGAGTACATGGGTTTTCAAATTTAAGTATAGGGGAGACTGGGGCACAGGGGACCACCCCTATTTAAATCTCTTAGTATTTAACTCTTATAGTTTATATTGAGATTCATAGATGGAAGCATGGTACTACTTCTACACATCCAAAAAAAAAAAAAAAAAAAACATGGTAAATGCTATGGTAGCCATTTTATACACCTTTTATGTTTTGAGCTGCTCAAAGTAATTTTTCAAGTTTGAAGTTTTTTTTTAATTTTATCCGGACAGAACTATTGACTACAAGTATAGGACAGTTGTTAAGAAAAGCTAAGATATTGTTGTTTTTAAATTTATAAAATTTTTTAGCATATTTATAGTCTATATCTCCTTATATTATTAAAATCTGTACGCGTGTGTGTTTTTGTCTGTGTGTGTGTCTGTGAGAAACGGCTTGAAACGGAAAAGGCTCCGCCACTAACGTTCGCACGGACTTCGAACAGGTACCGTCGGACAGAGAATTTATCGCAGATGTACGATATGTAATTTGCTAAACGATGCGACCCTAATTAGCGGAGATATTAATTAAAATGTCGACCATTGTCTAACGAAAAAACGATTCCAAATCGCGGGCGACTGCCATTTTGTTACGGAACAGCCTACCTCGAAAGAAAAAGCAAAGAGAGAAAATTTCGGGGTTTTTTGTAAAACGATCCTGTTTGAACGGTTAGACGTATCGAAAATACACCTGTACCAAAAGAAAGAGCATTTATTACCGATTCTTACGGTAGAATTTTTTTTAAAAAATACGGATTTTTTTTATTTTTTTAAAAAGTTTTAAAAAGGGTCGAAAATTTTTCTTTTTCGCGATTGTCTTTTTCGAAACGCCCTGTACCACCGAGTAACTCTTCCATTTCTTAAAAACTGGTATACAAAGAAAGGCCATTTAATCCTCTTTCGAACCATATAAACATTTTTACAAAATACGTATTAGCGATCCATATTTTTAGATTTTACGAAACATCGATTTTTCCGCAAAACATAGTATAACTCAAAAGCGTTTAGAGATAAATCATTTCTTTTTTTTTTTGTATATAGATCTAGCTTTCATAATTAATTTCCCAAAAGATTGAGCGAAAATTTCTAAAACTGAATAAGTTATAAATTTTTTAATTTCACGCTTGAAACCCATTGAAATAGAATACCCGACCTTCCTTCGATGAGATTCTATTACGTGTTCATTGCCGCTTTTCGTTACCATGAGAACCAGTTCAATGAAGAAAGATTTCTGCTTTCTCGACGAAATCAAAGAAAAAAAAAAAAGCAGCGATAAATGAGGTCACGTGTTTAAGTTCTGCGATAAAAAATTGCAATACGCGTATTTCAATTTCTCAGCTACTAATTAAAATAATTTCATAAGTAATACATCATTAGAAAGCTTTTTTGAATTGGAATCGAACAGTGGAATACAGAAATTTGTACCGCCAGATGGCTCTGTAATATTTTCAAATTTCAATATTTCAATTTCTATTCTAATTATGATTAAATTATTTTTAATACATCATTCGAAAGATATTTTAAAGTTCTTTTATATTATAGAAAATTTTCACCAGATTTACACGTTTTGAGGTGTCCTGAATCAATTTTATTTTATGCCGCTGTAATATTTTCAAATTTCAATACTTCAATTTCTAATTATGATTAAATTATTTTTAATACATCATTCGAAAGATATTTTAAAGTTCTTTTAAATTATCGAAAGTTTTGAACAGATTTTCACGTTTTGAGATGTCCTGAATACGTTTTCTTTTGTATCTCAGCTATTAATTAAAATAATTTCATAAATAATACATCATTGGAAAGCTTTTTTGAATTGGAATCGAACAGTGGAATACAGAAATTTGTACCGCCAGATGGCGCTGTAATATTTTCAAATTTCAATATTTCAATTTCTCATTATGATTAAATTATTTTTAATACATCATTCGAAAGATATTTTAAAGTTCTTTTATATTATCGAAAATTTTCACCAGATTTACACGTTTTGAGGTGTCCTGAATCAATTTTCTTTTATGCCGCTGTAATATTTTCAAATTTCAGTACTTCAATTTCTAATTATGATTAAATTATTTTTAATACATCATTAGAAAGATATTTTAAAGTTCTTTTAAATTATCGAATGTTTTCACCTGATTTACACGTTTTGAGGTGTCCTGAATCAGTTTTCTTTTATGGCGCTGTGATATGCGCAGAGCGCACTGGGCTGCGCTGCCGAAGGCAGTGGGGACCCGGTGCGAGTTTTTACCCGATGAGAAATGATTTTTTTTAGGGGGCACGGAGGGTCAGGGAAGGAATACGCGCACGCAGCGCGTGTATCCCTTAAGTTGTGCGCACGCGACTGCGCTGCCGAAGGCAGTGGGGACCCAGTGCGAGTCTTTTCCCGATCAGAAATGATTTTTTTTTTAGGGGGCACGAAGGTTCAGGGAAGGAATACGCGCGCGGAGTGCGTGTAACCTTGAAATTGTGCGCACGCACGGGTCTGCGCTGCCGAAGGCAGGGTGTTAATAGTAAACCTATAGTTTCCCGTTTTTTTTCTTATCGTTATGCTAATTAAATATATTAAAAATTAATCACTCTTAAAATAAAGCTTAAAGAAAAAAAACGTTAGTTGAAAAAAAAATTAAACACTTATTAAAAATCCTAATTTCCTTTTAATATATTTTCTACTTACCAGGAAAAATAAATATATCGTTCAATGAAATGCTATATTAAAGAGCTTTCAAATTTAAATCATCCATTTGATTTTTTCAAACGCGAAACGTAAACAATAGCTAACCTTCCGGAAGTTACGACTGAGCCAAGTTTCAAAAATTTGCATAAAACATCTCTAAGAACGATAGCCGAAAACTACGCACGCGCCGTGCCGGCACATGCCCCAACGTACGTCCGGAAGATCACTTCGTTTCTCCCGCGAAGCTATAAATAGCGAACGCCGATGGTAGTGGGTGTTCGTGGTTGCCTTTGCTTTTGCTTGTGCTCTTGCCCTTGCCTCTATTCATTTTTCGCCGATGCCGGCTTCATAAGATATCGCCGTAATATGTGGCGTTTATTTTTTATATTCAAATAAAATCTTTTCATTTTTAGTTAGTTATAACTCACGTTAATCCTTTTTGTGAGTTCGAAATTTAAATGAAAGTTATAGGTGTTAATATCGCGACAATAACAAGTGGAACGTCACGCCGTCAACATAAGTTTCACCAGCTCTTTGAAAAAGGAACTTAATTGTCTTTTTCTGCAACCTACATTGGGAAATAAAAATATGTCAAATATTGTCTTCTTACTCACCTTGTTTGTCATCCAGCATCTGCTTTGGTATGTTTGTTCATAAAAATATTTGTCTACTTCAATTATCTTATTGTTATTCATATAAACTTATTGTTATATTTATATAAACTTTTTGTTGAATTTATTGTTTCAATTAAAACACAAATTAAATTAAAATTTGTTATGGTCATTTATTTAACAATTTCTACATATTTATCTTTCAGCATATTTACTTACTCTAGCTTCCATTTTATCAAATTCATTTAATTAACTTTAAATGTTGTTAAGCTGGTGTTTATGTCTAGAGTAGGCTCCTCTGCTAATTCACTTAGCCTTGGATCTACTTCACACCAGCTAACAAGAGAAATAAAAAGTGGTTATGGGCTTTTCCTTTTTCAGCATGTAAATATGCTGGCCCTTTCATAAATTAATGTTTTTTGTTTTGTTTGAAAAATAAATTGAAAGTTAAATTTTTTGTTGCATTTATAGTAAATTTTTGAGACAAGAAATTGTTTGAATGTAGATTAAAAGTTGTTTAATGTTAATAAATGAAAATCTTGAATGTTTTGTTTAATTTAAGTAATAATGACCATTTTTTTGCATATTGTTGAGGGAATATTGTAAAATTTTTTTTTCAGTAAAGTAGAAAAAAAACTTTTTGAAATTTCATATATATATCTTTGAATAAATTTTCAAGTCATAAATGAATTTACCGAATGTTTAATTCGGGGGGGCAAAGGTTTTTATAAGAAAAATTGTGATATTTTTGATATATTATATTTTTAAATTGTTTGAACCATAATTATACAATTTTTTTACTCAAAAATGGCTGTCAACAATTTACATTCTATTCCCAAACTGAATGCGATTAATTTCGAGGAATGGAGGAGTGACATTAAATTTGTTCTTCTTGACCGGGGACTCTGGGACATAGTTGTTGGTACGGAAACAGCCCCAGTTTTGGCTGATGACAGAAGCAATGCTTCTGCTGTTAATAAATTTAAGTCTAGAGCGAATGCTGCTTTAGCTGTCTTATACTTAAATATAGAAACTGAGTATAGGAAAATTGTAGAAAACGAGGATGACCCCGTAAAGGCATGGAATTTAATTAACAAAAGTTTTGTTCCAGATACTCGTGCACAGCACATGAGTTTATTTTCTGAGCTGTGTGATTGCAAAATATTGCCTGGTGAGGGTGTAAATGTCTTTGCATCCCGGGTCATGAGGATATTTAAACAAATAGAAAATTCTAAGGGGGGACTGACGGAAATTTTTGCATCTTATCAATTGTTACGTTATCTCCCATCATATTTCGACGGTATCGTTCAAAACATACTGAGATGGGAAGATGATAAATTTACATTCAATGAAATTGTAACTTGCTTAGTAGCTGAGGAAACTAGGCTAAATTTAAGAAATAAAGATAATGAATTAAGTAAAGCTAAAATTTCTGCTCAGTTTTCTCATCTAAATGATACAGGTAAAAATAAGCTTCTAAAACAAAAATTAATTTGTACATTTTGTCATAAGAATGGCCATGCTAGACAAAATTGTTTTTCTCTCAATAGAAGTAGAAATGTTGACTTTAAACCCTCTTTTCAAAACCAAAACTTACCTTCTCAGAATTTCAATCCTAAGAAATCCTTCCAATCAAGAGGTAGACAGAGTCGAAAAAAATCTTCATATCAATCTAGATCAAATTCTAAGACCCGTAATAGTAGTAGGGATTCAAATTCATCTTACTACATTACTGAGGCCAGTTTAGCTCAGCAAACAAATGAATCAGATTGGATATTCGATTCAGCCGCGTCTCATCATTTTAGCAAAGACCGTGAACTTTTCACATCATTTAAACCTCAACAAAATGAAGAAATGGCTGTAGCCATGGAAGGCATCACTTTGCCAATCGAAGGAAAAGGAGACATTAAATTGCGTTTTGGCCAAAGAAATTTTACTTTAAAGGGAGTGATGTATTCATCAAAGCTTAGGAGAAACCTTATATCAGGGCCACAACTTGACAAAGAAGGTCTACAGTTTATTGGGGGAAGAGGCGAAGTCAAAATTACGTCCAATGATAATATAATGTTCAGAGCAAAATTAAAAAGTGGTGTTTATCGTGTCCAAGCAAAAATCCCAAAATCTATAAAACAACATGTAACTTTCGAAGCCTCCACAACCTCTTCAAAAGAACAGGAAGTTCTAAACCTGTGGCATAAGAGATGCGCTCATGTAAATCCTCAAACTTTGACGCATACAAGTAATAAGAGGGGTGCAAAGGGATTACCATTCTTAAAGGGACATACAGAATTTTTTTGTGAAGATTGCAGGTTGAATAAATTTAAACGCACTTCATTTAAATACAGAAACTTTGTTCGATCCAAGAGACCCTTAGAACTGTTATATACAGATGTTTGGGGACCATGTCAAGTAAGAGGCAAACATGGAGAACGTTATTTTCTATCAATCATGGACGATTATTCCCGTAAAGTATTCATTTATCCTATAGTCCAAAAATCTGAAGTAGCTGAAACCTTAATTAATCACATCAAAAGGGCAGAAAGATTTATAGGTAAACCTTTAATAGCTATCCGCTCAGATAATGGAACAGAGTTTGTCAACAAAGAATTTTCAACATTTTGTCAGGAAAAAGGCATCAAACATGAACTAACAAACACGTTCACTCCAGAACAAAATGGTGCTATTGAACGTTATAACCAAACTGTTATTAATGGAGCCCGTACATCATTATATGAAAGTGGTTTAGACTTTTGTTTTTGGCCAGAAGCCGTTTCACATTTCAATTATGCCTGGAACAGACTATGCCATAAAGATTTTGAAAAATCACCATTCGAATTGTACGGTGGAAGAAAACCATCAATCAGACACCTTAAACCATTTGGATGTGTAGCTTATGTAGGACTGGCAAAACAAAGAAGACAGAAACTGGATCCAAAAGCTGTGAAAGGTTATCTAGTGGGATATGCACACCATACAAGAGGATACCGTATTTGGATCCCAGAGCAAAATAAAATAGTAGAATCTTTAAAGGTCACATTTAAAGAAGATCGTTTGTTCAAAACAGAAGCAAGTGGAGCAGTGCTGGGCACCATCAACCAGCATTACACAATTCAAGATGTATTTCCAAAGGATAGTGACGATGATTCTGATGAAGAGGCTGTTGACGAAACTCCTGAAATAGAGTCCAGCGTACCGTCTGAATTATCTGACACTGAGGAATCCTCAGATGATGAAAGACCTGCTCAATCATCTCAATTAAAAAACATAAAGTTTGAAAGAAAACAAGTTTTAAGAAGAGATAAATCCAGAACAGACGTATACTACTATCCCGAAAATACAAGAACAAGATTAAGATCCCATAGAGACGTTAGAAAATATTGCCAAGAAAACAAAATCAAGTATGACCCCACTAAATTTTCATTCACTCCAATAGAAGAATCTGACTCAGACACAAGTGCCAATTTTTTTCATAATTCCTCTTGACTAGAATTAATTATACCAAGAACTTTCAAGCAAGCCCAAAAATCAGACCAGTTTCAAGAATGGCTAGAAGCAATGAAAACCGAAATAAAAACCATCCAAGAACGAAAGGTTTGGCATCTTGTAAAACCTCCTCAAAATAAGCAAATAATTGGATGTCGCTGGGTATATGCAATAAAACGAGATGAAGAAGGTCGAATTGCTAAATTCAAGGCAAGGCTTGTAGCTCAAGGTTACGCTCAAGTAAAAGGCGAGAGTTATGAAGAAACTTTTAGTCCTGTTATAAACTTCGATCTAATTCGTTTTTTCTTTTCACTTTTGGTAGTGCAGCACAAGTGGAATCACGTACAATGTGATGTCACTGGTGCATACCTATATGCTCCGCTAGAAGATGAAATATACATGCAGCAACCACCTGGTTTTATTAAACAAGGAGAAGAGAAGTTAGTTTGCAAGCTCGACAAAGCTCTCTATGGCCTTCACCAAAGTGGACGAGCATGGTTTTACGAAATTGACAGAGTTTTATCAAATATTGGTTTTATTAAATTTACTTCTTGCAACTGTGTTTATACATTCAAATTTCAAGTTATCCTATTATTATATGTTGATGACATGGTTTTATTTGGTAAAAGTAAAATGTTTTTAGAGGAAGCCATTAATGTTTTAAAACAAAAATTCAAATTAAAAATTTTGGGAAGGACAAAGAAACTACTTGGAGTGGAATTTGTTGAAATTGACTCAAAGCTATTCATTCATCAAGAAAGCTATATTCAAGAAATATGCAGTCGTTTTAATAGTTTTAACCCTCCAATTTCATCCTTACCAATCAGCAAAGGCTGTATTTACTCAAAATCAAGCTGTCCTCAAACCGAAGAAGAAACCAAAGAAATGACAAAGTATCCATATCGCAATATTCTAGGGTGTTTATCATATTTATCTAACAGAACAAGACCTGATATAGCATATGCCGTCAATATCTATAGCCAATTCCAATCGAATCCAGGAATTCATCACTGGAATGGGTTGATCAAACTACTGGGATATGTAAAGAAAACAAGCCAATTAAAATTAAAACTTTCATGTGCTGATTCACAGATCATAGCCTACACAGACGCCGACTTTGCTTCAAATCGTGATGATCGGACATCCATAGGTGGACAAATAGTATTTCTAGGCAGTAGCCCCATCAGTTGGAGGACCTTTAAAGAGAAGGCTGTTAGTTTATCCACTATGGAATCTGAGTTCATTGCCGCTACAGAAGCAGCAAAGGAAATTGTCTGGCTAGATCGAATTCTAGAAGAATGCCAAAACATGAAGATTATAAAAAATAAGAAAATCTCAAAATTACTAATTGACAATATGGCTGCTATAGACTTTATTAAATCTCCTATAGAGAACAATAGAAGCAAACATATAGAGGTCAAACTATATTTTATTAGAGATCTTGTTATCAAAAATATTTTTGAATTGGTTTTCATTCGTAGCAAATTAAATTGGGCTGACATATTTACTAAGCCACAAACTAAATTTGAATTACAAAAATTTGTGAAAAATCTTTTCTTCGACAATGTTTCAAAAGTTAATCTTAAATTATCAATTTCAAATTTTTCTATGAATTTATAAGATTTAAAAATGTAAATTTTCTAAAAAAAATTTTTTTATGAACTCAAATCCTTAATGAATTCAAACTTTTTTTAAGAATTCAAAATATTTAAACTTTTCTATGAATTCAAATGTTTCCTTGAATTCGAGAGAAAAAAAGATTTCAAATTTTGCAAGTTAAGCAAAATCTTTCCAGGTTTAGGCTGGAAGTTTTTTTTTGAGAATTTCAATTCTCATTCTTCTTTTGACAGTAAGTCAATTTTTTTTATTCAATTGCTCACAGCAATTTTTTGTTAATCTCTCTCTCTCTCTCTCCTCTCCATTCCCGAAATAATCCATTCTGTTTTTTTTGTTAAGTACAGTAGAGTCTAGAAAATCCGAGGTAATTGGGGCTGACACTACCTCGGATTACTGAAAACTCGGATTTTCCGAAAAAGTAGAAAATTTTTAACAACTACAAATGAAATTAAATAAAATGAACATATTACCTTAAAATCCTTTATTCTTTAGTATAATGACGTAAAAGATTCTTTACAATTTAAAAAAATTGTCAATTTTTTGTTGCTTCAGTATATTACTTCTCTTTGTTGATGCGATAGTCAGCCAACGCTTCAAAAGCAAAACATCTGCAGGGGTGGCTTCAGTTTGCTGTTCTACATATTTTAAGGCTAGTTCTAAGGCTGCAGAACCTTCACTATGAGATATTTCTTTTTCTGATAACGGAGAGTCGTTTTCTTCTGTTTCATATTCTTCCTCATCTTCCACCATTTCTATAATATTTGAGTCTGTTATTTCCAGCTTGTCGTCACTATTTAGCCATTCATTTAGATCAACTGCATTAGAGTTTTCGCAGCCTGGTAATTCCTTCACCAAATCTTTCAAAACAATTGTTTCACTATCATCATCATTAATTTTCTCAATACGCATAACCAATTCAGGTAGAAACTTAGTCCACGATTTAATTACTGTCGTAGGTTGAATCTGCTATCCAGTAGACAACATCTCTCATACTTACATTCCTCAAAATATCCGCAACACTTTCATCATCAGACTGAACTAAATGTTGTAACAAACGGCGTCGATATTTTTTCTTTAAATTTTCCAATACGCCCTGATCCATTGGCTGAATCAAACTTGTAACATTGGCAGGAAAAAATATAGCACGGATTTCACCACAACGTAGTTCATCATCGTCCGGATGAGATGGAGCGTTATCTAAAAACAAAATTGCTTTGCAAGGCAAATTTTTTTTTCTCAATGCCTTCCGTGTTTCTGGAACAAAATGTTCTAGAAACCATTGTTTGAAAATTTCTCGATTCATCCATGCACTTTTCTGATTTGTGTAATGTACTGGTAAGGCTCTTTCAGTGATGTTTTTTAAGGCTCTAGGTTTGGCAGATTTCCCAATCACAGTCAGTTTCATTTTATGATTTCCAGATGCATTGGCGCATGCTAAAATGGTTAATCGTTCCTTCCGTTTTTTGTGACCTGGAGCTGAATTTTCCTCTTTTGAAGCAAGGGATTTTGAGGGCAACATCTTAAAGTTCAAACCTGTTTCGTCACAGTTATATAACTGGTCAGGTGTGAGCTTTTCCGTCAATATAATGTCTTCAATCCGTTTTTGAAATGCCTGCACAGCTGACGTATCTGCCGAGAGTATTTCACCGCAAATATTTAGTTGACGTACACCATATCGTTTTTTCCAACGGTCTAACCAACCAACGCTTGCTGCGAAATCTTCTTCTCCTTCTTTGAACTGATTTCTGAAAAACACAGCTTTTTCCTGAAGAATAGGGCCACTTATAGGAGTACCTTTGCTACGCTGTTGAGTAAACCAAAGAAATAAAGCCTTGCTAGTTTTTTCATAGTCTGATGTTCTCATAGATTTTCGTTTTTCTCCTGGAGTCTCATTGCACTTCTGTGAACAAAACTGCTCAATTTTTATTCGATTGCGGCGCCAGTCACCAACTGTTACCTCTCCAACACCCAAATCGGTAGCAACACTTTTTATTGTTTCACCTGCATCTAATCTTTTTATAGCGTTCAATTTAGTTATCAAAGATACAAATTTTCTCTTATTTTTTCCACTCATTTTCGCAGCAGGCACCTTAACGCAACACTTTCAACAGCAATAAGTTTCCAAAATGATAAGGATCAAGCACGTGTATTGAATTTAAATGAGCAACAGAGCAACTAACAACGCAGCTAGCATCTAAGCTACTAGTACAATTGAACTTGGAAGAATAAAACTCTTGTAGATCTGGTTTGAAAATTCCTATCAAACTAACCCCTACCTAGCCACCTTCAAAAACAAAGAGAACAAAAGGTGGTGTGTTACTGAAATTCTTTCCAAGAAGAAACGAAAAATAAGACCTGCATTCTTTCGGTTGCGAGAGGAAATGGGAAGAGCTTTTGGTTGCTAGGGGGAAAATTTGGCACCTCGAATTAAGCGGAACCTCGGACTTCTGAGACTCGAACTTTCGAGACTCTACTGTATTTGTATGTAATTTATACTTTTATATTGTAAGGAAGAATTGTGTTTATACATATATTTATAATATTGAATGTGATTATACTCATGTTATATTTATTGTTAAATTTATTATACAAATAATCCATTTTATGAATTTCTTTTCTACAGTTTTTTTTTAAAGAGCATGTTAAAAATCTTTTCAAAACTGGAGAAGAGGTTTGAGTAAACAGGTATATGTTATTTGTGTTTCAAAAACAAATTGTTTTGTAAATCACCTCTATCCAGATATTGATTTCTGTTGCTGTGCAGCTGAAGATCATACCTAATTGTTTTTTTTAGTTCTGAAGAAACTGTTAAACTGTTTAGTCACAGTCGTATGATTATACAATTTGTGCAAAGTTTTGCTGGATGCTTTTTCTTTTTATTAACTTTTTAAGCGTAAAAGTGCAAACGATAAGAGGGGGGGCCTTGTTAATAGTAAACCTATAGTTTCCCGTTTTTTTTCTTATCGTTATGCTAATTAAATATATTAAAAATTAATCACTCTTAAAATAAAGCTTAAAGAAAAAAAACGTTAGTTGAAAAAAAAATTAAACACTTATTAAAAATCCTAATTTCCTTTTAATATATTTTCTACTTACCAGGAAAAATAAATATATCGTTCAATGAAATGCTATATTAAAGAGCTTTCAAATTTAAATCATCCATTTGATTTTTTCAAACGCGAAACGTAAACAATAGCTAACCTTCCGGAAGTTACGACTGAGCCAAGTTTCAAAAATTTGCATAAAACATCTCTAAGAACGATAGCCGAAAACTACGCACGCGCCGTGCCGGCACATGCCCCAACGTACGTCCGGAAGATCACTTCGTTTCTCCCGCGAAGCTATAAATAGCGAACGCCGATGGTAGTGGGTGTTCGTGGTTGCCTTTGCTTTTGCTTGTGCTCTTGCCCTTGCCTCTGTTCATTTTTCACCGATGCCGGCTTCATAAGATATCGCCGTAATATGTGGCGTTTATTTTTTATATTCAAATAAAATCTTTTCATTTTTAGTTAGTTATAACTCACGTTAATCCTTTTTGTGAGTTCGAAATTTAAATGAAAGTTATAGGTGTTAATATCGCGACAATAACAAGTGGAACGTCACGCCGTCAACATAAGTTTCACCAGCTCTTTGAAAAAGGAACTTAATTGTCTTTTTCTGCAACCTACATTGGGAAATAAAAATATGTCAAATATTGTCTTCTTACTCACCTTGTTTGTCATCCAGCATCTGCTTTGGTATGTTTGTTCATAAAAATATTTGTCTACTTCAATTATCTTATTGTTATTCATATAAACTTATTGTTATATTTATATAAACTTTTTGTTGAATTTATTGTTTCAATTAAAACACAAATTAAATTAAAATTTGTTATGGTCATTTATTTAACAATTTCTACATATTTATCTTTCAGCATATTTACTTACTCTAGCTTCCATTTTATCAAATTCATTTAATTAACTTTAAATGTTGTTAAGCTGGTGTTTATGTCTAGAGTAGGCTCCTCTGCTAATTCACTTAGCCTTGGATCTACTTCACACCAGCTAACACAGGGGGACCCGGTGCATGTTTTTACCCGATTAGAAATGATTTTTTTTAGGGGGCACAAAGGGTTAGGGAAAGAATACGCGCGCAGCGCGTGTATCCCTTAAGTTGTGAGCTTTTTTTTTGTTAGGGGGTACTGTTAGCTGGTGTGAAGTAGATCCAAGGCTAAGTGAATTAGCAGAGGAGCCACTCTAGACATAAACACCAGCTTAACAACATTTAAAGTTAATTAAATGAATTTGATAAAATGGAAGCTAGAGTAAGTAAATATGCTGAAAGATAAAAATGTATACGTTGTTAAAAAAATAATGACCATAACAAATTTTAATTTAATTTGTGTTTTAATTGAAACAATAAATTCAACAAAAAAGTTTATATAAATATAAATTGATATAACAGTAATATAATTGAAGTAGACAAATATTTTTATGAATAACAAACATACCAAAGCAGATGCTGGATGACAAACAAGGTGGGTACGAAGACAATATTTAACATCCTTTTATTTCCCATGTATGGTTGCAGGAAAGACTACTAAGTGCCATTAGAAAGAGCTGGTGACACTTATGTAGAAGACGTGACGTTCTGGTTTCCACTTGTTATTGTCGCGATATGAACACCTATAAATTTCATTTAAATTTCGAACTCACAAAAAGGATTAACGTGAGTTATAACTAACTAAAAATGAAAAGATTTTATTTGAATATAAAAAATAAATGCCACATATTACGGCGACATCTTATGAAGCCGGCATCGGCGAAAAATGAACAATGGCAGGGGCAAGAGCAAAGGCAAAAGCAACCGCAACACCCACTACCATCGCCGTTCGCTATTTATAGTTTCGCGGGAGAAACGAAGTGATCTTCCGGATGTGCGACGGGGCATGTGCCGGCGCGGCGCGTGCGTAGTTTTCGGCTATCGTTCTTAGATGTTTTATGCAAATTTTTGAAACTCGGCTCAGTCGGAACACCTGGAAGGTTAGCTATTGTTTACGTTTCGCGTTTGAAAAATTAAGATGGATGATTTAAATTTGAAAACTCCTTAACATAGCATTTCATTGAACGATATATTTATTTTTCCTGGTAAGTAGAAAATATATTAAAAGGAAATTAGGATTTTTAATAAGTGTTTAATTTTTTTTTTTCAACTAACGTTTTTTTTCTTTAAGCTTTATTTTAAGAGTGATTAATTTTTAATATATTTAATTAGCATAACGATAAGAAAAAACGGCAAACTATAGGTTTACTATTAACAAGGCCCCCCCTCTTATCGTTTGCACTTTTACGTTTAAGAAAGTTAATAATAAAAAAGAAAAAGCATCCAGCAAAACTGTGCACAAATTATATAATCATACGACTGTGACTAATCAGTTTAACAGTTTCTTCAGAACTAAAAAAACAATTAGGTTTAATCTTCAGCTGCACAGCAACAGAAATCAATATCTGGATAGAGGTGATTTACAAAACAATTTGTTTTTGAAACACAAATAACATATACCTGTTTACTCAAACCTCTCCTCCAGTTTTGAAAAGATTTTTAACATGCTCTTTTAAAAAAAAACTGTAGCAAAGAAATTCATAAAATGGATTATTTGTATAATAAATTTAACAACAAATATAACATGAGTATAATCACATTCAATATTATAAATATATGTATAAACACAATTCTTCCTTACAATATAAAAGTATAAATTACATACAAATACTTAACAAAAAGAACAGAATGGATTATTTCGGGAATGGAGAGGAGAGAGAGAGAGAGATTAACAAAAAATTGCTGTGAGCAATTGAGTAAACAAAAATTGACTTACTGTCAAAAGAAGAATGAGAATTGAAATTCTCAAAAAAAAAACTTCCAGCCTAAACCTGGAAAGATTTTGCTTAACTTGCAAAATTTGAAATTTTTTTTTTTCTCGAATTCAAGGAAACATTTGAATTCATAGAAAAGTTTAAATTTTTTTTTTTGAATTCATAAATTTTGAATTCTTAAAAAAAGTTTGAATTCATTAAGGATTTGAATTCATAAAAAAAAATTTTAGAAAATTTACATTTTTAAATTTTATAAATTCATAGAAAAATTTGAAATTGATAATTTAAGATTAACTTTTGAAACATTGTCGAAGAAAAGATTTTTCACAAATTTTTGTAATTCAAATTTAGTTTGTGGCTTAGTAAATATGTCAGCCAAATTTAATTTGCTACGAATGAAAACCAATTCAAAAATATTTTTGATAACAAGATCTCTAATAAAATATAGTTTGACCTCTATATGTTTGCTTCTATTGTTCTCTATAGGAGATTTAATAAAGTCTATAGCAGCCATATTGTCAATTAGTAATTTTGAGATTTTCTTATTTTTTATAATCTTCATGTTTTGGCATTCTTCTAGAATTCGATCTAGCCAGACAATTTCTTTTGCTGCTTCTGTAGCGGCAATGAACTCAGATTCCATAGTGGATAAACTAACAGCCTTCTCTTTAAAGGTCCTCCAACTGATGGGGCTACTATCTAGAAATACTATTTGTCCACCTATGGATGTCCGATCATCACGATTTGAAGCAAAGTCGGCGTCTGTGTAGGCTATGATCTGTGAATCAGCACATGAAAGTTTTAATTTTAATTGGCTTGTTTTCTTTACATATCCCAGTAGTTTGATCAACCCATTCCAGTGATGAATTCCTGGATTCGATTATAATTGGCTATAGATATTGACGGCATATGCTATATCAGGTCTTGTTCTGTTAGATAAATATGATAAACACCCTAGAATATTGCGATATGGATACTTTGTCATTTCTTTGGTTTCTTCTTCGGTTTGAGGACAGCTTGATTTTGAGTAAATACAGCCTTTGCTGATTGGTAAGGATGAAATTGGAGGGTTAAAACTATTAAAACGACTGCATATTTCTTGAATATAGCTTTCTTGATGAATGAATAGCTTTGAGTCAATTTCAACAAATTCTACTCCAAGTAGTTTCTTTGTTCTTCCCAAAATTTTTAATTTGAATTTTTGTTTTAAAACATTAATGGCTTCCTCTAAAAACATTTTACTTTTACCAAATAAAACCATGTCATCAACATATAATAATAGGATAACTTGAAATTTGAATGTATAAACACAGTTGCAAGAAGTAAATTTAATAAAACCAATATTTGATAAAACTCTGTCAATTTCGTAAAACCATGCTCGTCCACTTTGGTGAAGGCCATAGAGAGCTTTGTCGAGCTTGCAAACTAACTTCTCTTCTCCGTGTTTAATAAAACCAGGTGGTTGCTGCATGTATATTTCATCTTCTAGCGGAGCATATAGGTATGCGCCAGTGACATCACATTGTACGTGATTCCACTTGTGCTGCACTACCAAAAGTGAAAAGAAAAAACGAATTAGATCGAAGTTTATAACAGGACTAAAAGTTTCTTCATAACTCTCGCCTTTTACTTGAGCGTAACCTTGAGCTACAAGCCTTGCCTTGAATTTAGCAATTCGACCTTCTTCATCTCGTTTTATTGCATATACCCAGCGACATCCAATTATTTGCTTATTTTGCGGAGGTTTTACAAGATGCCAAACCTTCCGTTCTTGGATGGTTTTTATTTCGGTTTTCATTGCTTCTAGCCATTCTTGAAATTGGTCTGATTTTTGGGCTTGTTTGAAAGTTCTTGGTATAATTAATTCTAGTCAAGAGGAATTATGACAAAAATTGGCACTTGTGTCTGAGTCAGATTCTTCTATTGGAGTGAATGAAAATTTAGTGGGGTCATACTTGATTTTGTTTTCTTGGCAATATTTTCTAACGTCTCTATGGGATCCTAGTCTTGTTCTTGTATTTTCGGGATAGTAGTATACGTCTGTTCTGGATTTATCACTTCTTAAAACTTGTTTTCTTTCAAACTTTATGTTTTTTAATTGAGATGATTGAGCAGGTTTTTCATCATCTGAGGATTCCTCAGTGTCAGATAATTCCGACGGTACGCTGGACTCTATTTCAGGAGTTTCGTCAACAGCCTCTTCATCAGAATCATCGTCACTATCCTTTGGAAATACATCTTGAATTGTGTAATGCTGGTTGATGGTGCCCAGCACTGCTCCACTTGCTTCTGTTTTGAACAAACGATCTTCTTTAAATGTGACCTTTAAAGATTCTACTATTTTATTTTGCTCTGGGATCCAAATACGGTATCCTCTTGTATGGTGTGCATATCCAACTATATAACCTTTCACAGCTTTTGGATCCAGTTTCTGTCTTCTTTGTTTTGCCAGTCCTACATAAGCTACACATCCAAATGGTTTAAGGTGTCTGATTGATGGTTTTCTTCCACCGTACAATTCGAATGGTGATTTTTCAAAATCTTTATGGCATAGTCTGTTCCAGGTATAATTGAAATGTGAAACGGCTTCTGGCCAAAAACAAAAGTCTAAACCACTTTCATATAATGATGTACGGGCTCCATTAATAACAGTTTGGTTATAACGTTCAATAGCACCATTTTGTTCTGGAGTGAACGTGTTTGTTAGTTCATGTTTGATGCCTTTTTCCTGACAAAATGTTGAAAATTCTTTGTTGACAAACTCTGTTCCATTATCTGAGCGGATAGCTATTAAAGGTTTACCTATAAATCTTTCTGCCCTTTTGATGTGATTAATTAAGGTTTCAGCTACTTCAGATTTTTGGACTATAGGATAAATGAATACTTTACGGGAATAATCGTCCATGATTGATAGAAAATAACGTTCTCCATGTTTGCCTCTTACTTGACATGGTCCCCAAACATCTGTATATAACAGTTCTAAGGGTCTCTTGGATCGAACAAAGTTTCTGTATTTAAATGAAGTGCGTTTAAATTTATTCAACCTGCAATCTTCACAAAAAAATTCTGTATGTCCCTTTAAGAATGGTAATCCCTTTGCACCCCTCTTATTACTTGTATGCGTCAAAGTTTGAGGATTTACATGAGCGCATCTCTTATGCCACAGGTTTAGAACTTCCTGTTCTTTTGAAGAGGTTGTGGAGGCTTCGAAAGTTACATGTTGTTTTATAGATTTTGGGATTTTTGCTTGGACACGATAAACACCACTTTTTAATTTTGCTCTGAACATTATATTATCATTGGACGTAATTTTGACTTCGCCTCTTCCCCCAATAAACTGTAGACCTTCTTTGTCAAGTTGTGGCCCTGATATAAGGTTTCTCCTAAGCTTTGATGAATACATCACTCCCTTTAAAGTAAAATTTCTTTGGCCAAAACGCAATTTAATGTCTCCTTTTCCTTCGATTGGCAAAGTGATGCCTTCCATGGCTACAGCCATTTCTTCATTTTGTTGAGGTTTAAATGATGTGAAAAGTTCACGGTCTTTAATAAAATGATGAGACGCGGCTGAATCGAATATCCAATCTGATTCATTTGTTTGCTGAGCTAAACTGGCCTCAGTAATGTAGTAAGATGAATTTGAATCCCTACTACTATTACGGGTCTTAGAATTTGATCTAGATTGATATGAAGATTTTTTTCGACTCTGTCTACCTCTTGATTGGAAGGATTTCTTAGGATTGAAATTCTGAGAAGGTAAGTTTTGGTTTTGAAAAGAGGGTTTAAAGTCAACATTTCTACTTCTATTGAGAGAAAAACAATTTTGTCTAGCATGGCCATTCTTATGACAAAATGTACAAATTAATTTTTGTTTTAGAAGCTTATTTTTACCTGTATCATTTAGATGAGAAAACTGAGCAGAAATTTTAGCTTTACTTAATTCATTATCTTTATTTCTTAAATTTAGCCTAGTTTCCTCGGCTACTAAGCAAGTTACAATTTCATTGAATGTAAATTTATCATCTTCCCATCTCAGTATGTTTTGAACGATACCGTCGAAATATGATGGGAGATAACGTAACAATTGATAAGATGCAAAAATTTCCGTCAGTCCCCCCTTAGAATTTTCTATTTGTTTAAATATCCTCATGACCCGGGACGCAAAGACATTTACACCCTCACCGGGCAATATTTTGCAATCACACAGCTCAGAAAATAAACTCATGTGCTGTGCACAAGTATCTGGAACAAAACTTTTGTTAATTAAATTCCATGCCTTTACGGGGTCATCCTCGTTTTCTACAATTTTCCTATACTCAGTTTCTATATTTAAGTATAAGACAGCCAAAGCAGCATTAGCTCTAGACTTAAATTTATTAACAGCAGAAGCATTGCTTCTGTCATCAGCCAAAACTGGGGCTGTTTCCGTACCAACAACTATGTCCCAGAGTCCCCGGTCAAGAAGAACAAATTTAATGTCACTCCTCCATTCCTCGAAATTAATCGCATTCAGTTTGGGAATAGAATGTAAATTGTTGACAGCCATTTTTGAGTAAAAAAATTGTATAATTATGGTTCAAACAATTTAAAAATATAATATATCAAAAATATCACAATTTTTCTTATAAAAACCTTTGCCCCCCCCCGAATTAAACATTCGGTAAATTCATTTATGACTTGAAAATTTATTCAAATATATATATATGAAATTTCAAAAAGTTTTTTTTCTACTTTACTGAAAAAAAATTTTACAATATTCCCTCAACAATATGCAAAAAAATGGTCATTATTACTTAAATTAAACAAAACATTCAAGATTTTCATTTATTAACATTAAACAACTTTTAATCTACATTCAAACAATTTCTTGTCTCAAAAATTTACTATAAATGCAACAAAAAATTTAACTTTCAATTTATTTTTCAAACAAAACAGAAAAACATTAATTTATGAAAGGGCCAGCATATTTACATGCTGAAAAAGGAAAAGCCCATAACCACTTTTTATTTCTCTTGTTAGCTGGTGTGAAGTAGATCCAAGGCTAAGTGAATTAGCAGAGGAGCCACTCTAGACATAAACACCAGCTTAACAACATTTAAAGTTAATTAAATGAATTTGATAAAATGGAAGCTAGAGTAAGTAAATATGCTGAAAGATTAAAATGTATACGTTGTTAAAAAAATAATGACCATAACAAATTTTAATTTAATTTGTGTTTTAATTGAAACAATAAATTCAACAAAAAAGTTTATATAAATATAAATTGATATAATTGAAGTAGACAAATATTTTTATGAATAACAAACATACCAAAGCAGATGCTGGATGACAAACAAGGTGGGTACGAAGACAATATTTAACATCCTTTTATTTCCCATGTATGGTTGCAGGAAAGACTACTAAGTGCCATTAGAAAGAGCTGGTGACACTTATGTAGAAGACGTGACGTTCTGGTTTCCACTTGTTATTGTCGCGATATGAACACCTATAAATTTCATTTAAATTTCGAACTCACAAAAAGGATTAACGTGAGTTATAACTAACTAAAAATGAAAAGATTTTATTTGAATATAAAAAATAAACGCCACATATTACGGCGACATCTTATGAAGCCGGCATCGGCGAAAAATGAACAATGGCAGGGGCAAGAGCAAAGGCAAAAGCAACCGCAACACCCACTACCATCGCCGTTCGCTATTTATAGTTTCGCGGGAGAAATGAAGTGATCTTCCGGATGTGCGACGGGGCATGTGCCGGCGCGGCGCGTGCGTAGTTTTCGGCTATCGTTCTTAGATGTTTTATGCAAATTTTTGAAACTCGGCTCAGTCGGAACTTCCGGAAGGTTAGCTATTGTTTACGTTTCGCGTTTGAAAAATTAAGATGGATGATTTAAATTTGAAAACTCCTTAACATAGCATTTCATTGAACGATATATTTATTTTTCCTGGTAAGTAGAAAATATATTAAAAGGAAATTAGGATTTTTAATAAGTGTTTAATTTTTTTTTTCAACTAACGTTTTTTTTCTTTAAGCTTTATTTTAAGAGTGATTAATTTTTAATATATTTAATTAGCATAACGATAAGAAAAAACGGCAAACTATAGCTTTACTATTAACAGGTACAAAGGGTCAGGGAAGGAATACGCGCGCGCAGCGCGCACGGGACTGCGCTGCCGAAGGCAGTAGGGACCCGGACCGACTTTTTACCCAATCACAAATGATTTTTTTTTAATTTCTTTTCTTAACACTAAAAGTTACTGTTAGTGATTCATTAATTATAGTGATTCATTTGAAAACACTGACCCGCTAGCGGGCGAAGCCCGCTAGTATTTTAATATTATTTGTTTTGTTTGGACATGGGGCACAGTGGGCCACCTTCCAATGTGCCTAAAACTCCAAATTATGTTTATCACATTATTTATTTTAGTTGAATTTACATATGCAAATATAATGTGACTCAAAATAATTAATAAAAAAATAATAATCTTAACATTATATAAATTTCTGAAAAGGGAAAATAGTTGAATAGTAGTATAATAATTATGAATATCTAAATTTAATAACTATTTGAATTGTTTAATATTTAAAAAATAAATAAAATGAATATGTGATATAATAAATAGTGGGTTATATAAATTTATTGTTGTTGTTTTTAGGAATACCATGTAAAAGATAAAAGTAGAATAATTTTAGTTAAACCTATCTCACAAATATAATGTAAAGTACTAATATCTCAAAATAATTAATAAAAATATTTGAATAGTAACATAATGTTTAATTACATATTTCATAATTTTTATAACTATATGACATTAATAAACAAATTAAAAATATATCTTATTGTTTTTAGTGATGGCGCGTAAAAGACAAAGGAAATCTGATATAGAATTCTTACTCTAATTTGATTTCTTATTTATTTTTTTATTATTCCTTTAAATTTTGGTAATTGTATTTCATGAAAATATTCGAATTATGTTATTTAGACTAGAATTGCATAAGAAACTAATTTTAGGGAAAAAAATGAGTAATTTATATTAATTAAACATGAACAACAGAGGTTGGTCCACTGTACCCCGGGTTGTGGACCACTGTGCCCGGGTGATGGGGCACAGTGGTCCACTTTGTGAGTGCACACAATTTATTTTTTTATTCGTAATGTATTAAAAGTATTGTTATAAAAAATTAGAGCATGTCAAGCAAGGTTTAAAGAATGTTAGCTAATTTTTTCAGGTACCTTGCTTTTTTATTTTTGTTGAAAAAAAATTAAAAGTGTAAAAGTGGTCCACTGTGCCCCAGTCTCCCCTATATTGTTTCGGAGCTATTTTGAGACAATTTAGCTCATTTTTAAGAAACCATTTTTAAGAGTGCACCAATTACAAAGCATTAGGATTAATAGAATATTGACCATCACAATATTATATTCGTGTTTCTTTCCTCTGAATCATGGGTCATGGTGATTAATAGTCATTTTCATCAGTATCACTAAATTCTAAGTCAGGTTCAATGTTTTCTGTGCTAGCTGGTGTTCGTAAAGTTTTGTAAAAGTTATGGAATACTGGAGGCACAAGAGGAAGCAAAGTAAGTTGATCTCTCTTCTTCTGCACTGTGATTGGAACAGATTTGTTGTACCGTTTTTGAATCTGGGTAATTCGGAGATTTGTTTTGCCTCGTCGAAGAATACTAATTTTTTTGAAAGTGCCTTCAAGTAGACTGTCCCTATAAAATATCTGATCCCCTTCCTGTCAATACCAATCATTGTACCTCTTGTCACTTGAACGGCTCTCCATCAACATTATTCTTTCGCACAATGAGAGTATTTATTGACAGTAATGCAAAATCAAAAAAATCATCTTGAGTCATCTCTCTAACAGTGAATTTATTTTTCTTCCCTGTAGACCGAAAAAGCTGATACCAATCATGTGGGTGGAATACTTGAAATGCCATACTTTTCTTTTCTCTCTCAATAAGAGCATGGTCTACATCACATTCCATGTGCGAGTGACCTGAAATTAGTAATTTGTGATTGATGCTGGAGAAATGAAGGAAGTCAGCCATCGCATTCAAAAACATCGCTGACACATGGATGTTTTTGTTGTGTTGATGTGTCAGAATAGAAAGTTACACTTGTAACAGTGTCAGGTACATTTCGTAGGTAGTCGTAAAGACATGAAGCAATTTCGTTAGTTTCACGACCATCGTGCCACATGTAATGACATGACTTACCTATGGCATTGTCACGTATAGTCAAATTAAAAGTTCAAAGTTGGTGTTTGTTGAAAGCTACAGATGATGACAGAAATGGAGTTGCTAGACACTGTTGTAAATCAAAAACTAAACACAGTTTTGAGGTATCAGTTTTGGCTTCTGCTTTGCCAAGCCTTTTCTGTTCATAAGCTAAATCTGCTTTTCTCTGATGTTAAATGTAGTAAATTATTGGTAAAGAATGATGTAGTAAATTATTTATATATATTAAATTTCAATTGAAAAGTGGGTAATTTTTTTATCGATACCAGTTCTACATTTATAAATTAAAGCATAAAATTCAATAATAAGCAATTGAATAATTATAATCTCATTACATACTTGCCAACTTTTCCGGTTTTTTAATGTATTTTCCGGTCTTCCAGACAGATGATGAAATCTTCCGTTTGTAAAAAAGTCGCGGATATCGTTCGTTTTAAAAAGAAAACCCAAATGTTCTACAAAAACTCCTGATTCCCAATCTTTTTCTATCCATACCATAAATGTCAATATTCATTTCAAACTTGCTTTATGAGATTCTAGAACATGTAAAGAAATAGAATTGTTAAATATTTCTTGCTGATGTAATTATTTTTTATCCCCCCCCCCCCTCCTTTCATTTATTTCCAACTAGTGATCAGCTATCAAATGTTCTGCAGAAGTCTTTTGTTTCCTAATCTTTATCCATCTGCAACATAAATGATAATATTAATTTTAAACTTCTTTCTTTAGATTCTAGAAATAGAGTTGAAAGAGTTTAATATTTCTTACTCTGTAATTATTTTTGTATCTCCCCCCCCCCCTTTCACCGGATTGTGATCAATGATCAATTCTAGAAACAATAAAGCAATGGAAGTGCTCAATATTTTTCACGTATGTAATTATTTTTAGATCTTTATTGCTGAATTTAATGAATCTGTTTATTTTTCCTCAATTAAATTAAATATTTGTGTGTCATATTTATACCAAATGTGTAAACATGGGGGAAAAAATTAAGAATAATTTTTTCAGGTAGGAAAATTTTTTCCAAATCAATTTAAGAAAATTAATACTTAGTTGGTTTTATGCATGTTTGAAACTGATAATCAGCTACTGCTACTTTTTTTTTATATGTATGATTAATGTACATAGACAAAAATCACATTCTATTTATTTAAAAAATTAGTTATACTTTAACTTTACCAAGTTTTTTGTCTATTGTTAAATAAATTTCTTACGATTCTGTTTTGTAGATATTTATATGTTGAAGAGTTGTAACTTCATTTAAAACTTTTACATATTTAGTATAATCAATCTATAGTAAAACGTTTTTATAGATTGCTTCTAAATATTAAAATTGTAAAACTGTATTTATTTATTTATTTATTTATTTATTTTTCTATTTGACGTAATAAACAAGTAATAAAAAAAAAAAAAATCTTCCCTTTTTTTATGAAATCTTCTGGCTTTTCAGCAAAAATCTTCCCTTTTTTTATTAAAATTGGTTGGCAAGTATGTCATTATTACATTGGATTAAAGCCTGTTGATCACCAAGTGGCACAGCGCAAAAAGAGAAAAGTGGACTTTAATCAGAAGACTCGATCAGGAAAAAGGGATTATGTTGACTTATACCCCTTTATACCATTCAAGTGATTATCAAATTTCATTTCATAAAGGGAACAAATTGACTTAAACCTTTTATACCAAACATGAATGCTAAATTTCTCACTTGAATCTTTTTTACCAATGCATTTTCTCAAAGACTAAATGACATGGGCTTAAATCCTTTATACCAATTGATGGAGATTTTTTTTCTCAGTCTGACTATGTACTACTTAACTCAAAATCGACATTTTTGGACTTAACTCCTTTATACTTATCAGTGCAGATATATTTGTTTACAAAAACTGTGCTATTCGTTATTATATGTGAGTTTGTGTGTAAAAATTATTCCGTGAGGCAGTTCACGTTTCAAAAATATATAACTCTGATTACTGATAACTCTTATTGAAACTTGGCACCTCTAGATTGATTTTTATGCCAACTATGTGATAAATCCCAAAGTCAGGAATCGAATCCGGGTACTCCACTCTAGTCAGTACTCCGCTCAGTGGTAGTGCATCTGTACAGTAAGCAGAGTACCCAGGTTCAATTCCCAGCTCTGACATTTTTCACATAGTTGGTATAAAAATCAACCTTACATTCCAATTTATCTAAATGATTTTAAGTTGCTAGTAAATTATTTTTTTAGAGGTGAATGTAGAATGGAAGAAGATTAATATGTTGATCTTTAAAGGCAAAAATGAAAGTGTAAACTATTGGTTAGTTATTAATTACAATATTTATAAAACAAGGAATTTTAAGCTACAAACAGATGATGATATGATTGAAAGTTTCCTATTCCTAAATGTATATTTTGCAGAAATTTAATAAGATTTTTTTGTTCTTTAAAAAAAAAAAAAAAAGAAAAGAAAGAAAGAGAGGAAGAAAATTATTATTTTTATTCATATTTATAGGATATGAAGGATTTGACGCAAGATCTTCCTTGTAATGATTCATCTATAGGAGAATTGTGGTTTTATTTTTTATGGTATTACACATTCGAATTTGATTGGCTTGAAGATATTGTCACTGTTACATCAGAAGACAGGGTTTCAAAAAAATCAAAGAAATGGGACCATTATTGGATAGCTATTGAAGGTATAATTTATTTTGTATTTTAACCACAAGAGATTGAAATAAATAAATAAATTGATTTAATGTTTGTTAATGTTAAGTTCAATATTTTTTTATTTGATATGAACTTAAATCATTAAATAGAATAGCAAAAATATTTTGAATTTCTGACTGTTGTTCAATATAGCTATTAATTAAGCTATTTTTTCTGTATTAGTAATGTACCAAATAGTAGTTTTGTTTGAATACAAAATGTCAAATATTCGGCCTACTGAATGCTAACTATTCAGTCAAATACTGATTATCCAGCAAATTCAAATATTTGGTCAGCTGATTACTCTTAGATGGAGTTGTCAATACCCTAATTTTTTTTCTTACTTTTTCTATGCCACCGTGTACATTTAGTAATTATTTTCTTTTATAATCATGAAAATTGTAGAAATTTTTTAGAAAATATTACTATATAAATACACAAACAGTGGTGTGAGACTAATTCACAGTGAAGAAAATTGCTAACAGTTAGACTTCTTAATAAACTCTTAAAATTCCTTAGATGACAACATCATGCTTTCTACATATGATATCTTAAAATTTCCTAGATTGCAAACTCAGATTACTCATAAGAACCATAATGCCACAGAACTGGCATTTTAAAATAATAAGTACAAAACTTTGAATAAACACCATAAAATGCAATAAACTTGTGACAGTTGTTCTCTTGCTGCTTTGCGTGCAGCACGTTTGCCTACTTTGTTCGTCTGACGAAAGGTTCTGTGTTCTTTCAACCCAAAGCAATTGTTGCAGATTTATTGCATTTTATGGTGTTTATTCAAAGTTTTGTACTTATTTCAGATTACTCATGTTTTTTGTGAACTCTGAAGACATTCACATAAAGAATAACATTTATGTCAGAAAATTTTCACTTAACTAATTCTTTGATAGCATTTTATTTCTTAAAATTCCTGTCATTATAGTCAATAGTAAGGTTTGTGAAATATTACACCAAAATATTTTGCTTGAGTGTAATTTCTTTTATTAATCAATTTATTGACTATTAACAATTACGTCATGCAATATTTATTTATTTATTTACACTCATGTCCATAAATTAAGGATAATGCTAGCTGAGGCAAATAAAGGTTCCGAAGCAAAACAAATATGACTTATTCATAAAGTCCATTTATTAAACAAAAGATCAAGAACAAAAAAAGGCGGTTTATGTAGGATACCATTTATAAAAACTACGGTTTTTGCTCCCTGAAGCAACTACAAAAAATATCTCACTTACAAAATCTGAACACTACATGGTTGGTATGATGGTTAATACATTGTATGTCTCTCAGATGATGAAATACAGTCCTTAGAACACCTAGGAATGCTGATTATTAAACTATTGATCTGATCTTGGGGCAGATTACTCTACTCAGTAAGCAATGCACTCCGAAGTTCCGGTACCCATGTAGGAGGTGGTTAAAGGACTACAACTCGTCGGAAAAGCATGTCCTACACATGCTCTATCGGACTCTAGTCAGATGAGAATGCTGGCCATTCCATGCGGGTGATAGCTTCAGATTGTAGGCATCTGTGTATAACGCTTGCATGGTGAGGACGCGCATTGTCATCTATAAACACAAATTCTGAGCTCATGGCACCCCTAAACAAACGTAAATGTTGTTCCCGAATGATGTCCCGATAAATTTATCCTATCATTCTTTCGATTTGAACATGCAGATCTGTTCTGTTGCCCAATATGATCCCCCCCCCCCCACAAAAAAAAGAGCACTCCTGCCCCACAGTAACGGTGTCGTTCAATGATGTTGTTTTGGTGGTAACGGGTTCCTGACGTCCTACATATGAAAGTTTGGCGTGAATTACACTGCCAGCTAAACCTGGACTCGTCGGAAAACATCAAACAAGCTCTCTGTGCCGCTGTCCACATTGCATGTTCTCTACTCCAAGTTAACCGCTGCCACAGTGCATTATCGTGAGTGGAACACATCTAACAGGCCTGCGAGCATATAGACCAATATCTCCCAAACGCCTATACACGGTTTGTCTTGAAACTGTGGCACTCGTGGCTGCAGACAGCTGCCGAGACAGGTCTGATGCTGTGCTTTATCTGCTCATTTTGGCAGTTACTGCGAAATACCGGTGGTCATTCGGCATTGTAACTCGGGGCCGACCAGTACTGTAACGTCGACTAGCATTTCCTTCATTTTAGAATAGTTGCCAAAGCCTAGAGATGACACTTTGGGCGATTCTAAGTTCCCCCGATACTTCTATCTGAGTACGCCCACATTCTAGTCGACCGATAATTCTACCACGTAAAAAATTATCTGCATGCATCCTCTGTCAGTGTCATATCCATTCGGTTGTTTCACTGAGCGGCACACAGAACGCTTGTGAACAATTTTCCTTCTTTGCTCCCATTCCTTATTTACCCCCTTCTTACACTTTCGTCATTGTAACATTATATTGACGTCATCTGATGGCTTCCTATAATTTGCATATTTTTCTTAAAGATGTCTATGGTATTTCTACAGGTGAAATTTTTGCATTAAAGTTCGATTTCAGTGCGAATCTGAATTATCCTTAATTTATGGACATGTGTGTATTTATTATTTTGTGAATTGTATATCATAGACAATTTTTCATGCATTCATCATAATTTATCTTCATTAAATTGTCATGATTAACGTAATTAATAATTAATTTTCTTTTTATGATATTTTAAAAACTTATAAATAGTTGCTTTCACTATATATATAATCTATTTCTTAATTATTCTGTATAATCTCAATTTAATGATGATTAAAAGATAGCAGTTATGCATTTTTTTTTTTTACAGATTCAGCTAGTCAAATAGTTTAGGCAAATGACTTGATGTTCAACAAAACCAAATTTTGAATTGAGCTTTTTAGCCACAGCTGTGACCACAAATTAGATATAACCCGGTTGGTTCTCTAATAACAGGAAAACCTAAATTGCATTATTAAATAGATCAAGTTGTAAATAAAGATATTTTAGCTGAAAAATAATACACAACCGAATAAAATATTTCCTTGCTTACCTAGAAATAAATAAATGATCACTAACACAAAATGTATAAAGGAAATGAAATAATTTATTTAAAATGAAATATATGAACAATACAAATACTATTAAATTCATAATTATAAAGAATGAATGCATTCATAAATATACCAATACACAAATGCACAATTTCAATAATATAAAGACACAATTTTAATATTGATTGAACCTGCTTAACATTAAATTATCTGGGTTCCCAGCGGCAACTAAAAAGCAACTGTTTGCTACTAAAATCAACCCCAGGCTACCATGGCAACTATTTTTGTGTAAAAGTGACTTAAAAGCTACTATTTTCAGGTTAGTCAGCACTATTTTTAAAAATCTGGTGTGAAACAACCACACGACTTCCATTACCCACTATTATACGTGTTATATGTATTTTTGAAAGATAATGTGATCAGAAAACATAAAAGTGACCTTAAGAGAAAATCGTTAGAGCTGTTTTTGAGATACTAACTTTTACAAAAATCAGTTATTGATCGGAAAACAATAATTACATACAAAAAGATATTTAAAAGCGAGTTAATATGGCGAGTTTGAAAAAAATCCGTACAACTGTTTTTAAAGGAACGCGCTTGCAAAACCTGAAATTGAGCTATTTATACAGGATGCCTATCAATTTTCCTGAAATAACCAACTATATCATTCGAAAGGACATCTAATAGAGTGTTTATATAGCAAATTTGAAGAAAATCGTTAGAGCCGTTTTTGAGATACGGATTTACAGTCCTGATAACTTTGGTTATCTTTTGGTCCTCACATCTAATGTAAAAACATTCCTTGATTTATCTTTATATAGGTATACAACTTAAAATATTTTTTACTTACTATTTTTCAAGTTTAATTTATCCTTTTAAATCTTTTATTTATTCCACGCTATTTCGCGGCAAACATCGTGGTTTGTTTACGTTTTAGCTGTTGCCATTCTCTGCACTGTTAAAATAACTTTTCCTCCTTGTTGCCATCGTATCTTAATTCATTAAATTAATTATGAAATGTTTCAACTTTGGCCATAAGGTGGCGTCATCGTTATTTTTACTGTTTTGATTTTGACCACACGGTGGCGTTATTATAGATGTTTTTCTGGTCGTTTTATGCAAATATTGTATTCTTTAATGATATAAAAGTTCGATTCGATCGTAGTACGGTGCAGTAGCAGCAGTGCAGCAACAAGATGCATTAGTGTGTTTTCCAGTGAGCTGGTCTCCTGTTTAGCTAAGATGTTTGCTGGTTTGGAGTTGAAAGTTTTATTTAATTAAAAGTTTAAGCATATGAATTTTTTATACGAAGTTAAGTTTTAATATGTTAAAAGTTGATGCTGGTTTGCCATGAAGTTAAAATAGTTAATAACTAAATTCTGAATGAAGTTAAAGTTTTTTTGAACTCTTGTCCTTGTTCCTTATCGTTTTTAAAGATGATAAATTTCTTCTGTTATGAACTTTAAAGACTTTTTGTTGTTATATCCTAGTGGTCAACAAGGCGACCCTAGGGATGTTAATTTATCTTCATAATTATTTCCCCGATGGTCAACTTGGTGACCATCTATCTACAATTTTCGTTTGCTTTAAATTACATCTTCTTTTGTTCGATCGTTATCTACAGTGATAATGTTTTCCTTGGAGTAATGTTTATTTGCTTAGTGGTCAACCGGGCGACCCTAAGGGATGTTAATTTAGTTCCTTGATTATTCCCCCGATGGTCAACTTGGCGACCATCTATCTGCAATCGTCGTTTGCTCTGAGTTGCATTATTTTTTTTATATCATCTTACGTTTATCAATGGTCAACTTGGCGACCTTGATTTGTGTTAAATAGTGTTGTGTTTAAAAGGGGACTGTGGGACAAGATGTTTTCTTTCTTCAGAAATGTTGTGTAAAGAGCTGAATGCTTTTGTATTTTCTTCAAAAATACGTATTTTCTTTGTATTTTTGTATTCTTTTCTTTTTTTTCGCCAAGTTGACCATTGATAAACGTAAGATGATATCAAAAAAATAATGCAACTCAGAGCAAACGACGATTGAAATAAACTCCGACTCCATTGTAGAAATGGTCACACCCTTCTGTTTATTTGAGCGCCACGAAACGGCAGCATTATCCAGAAGTACTAATTGACCACCCATAGAGACATAATCGTCCCTATTAGCTGCAAAATCTGCATCAGAGTATGAAAGTAATCTAATGCTTTTACAATTTAGAGAAAGTTTATAATGACTGGTAAATTTGATATAACCTAATAATTTAAGTAAGCCCTGCCAATGTTTAACTCCTGGATTCTGTTGGAACTGTGAAAAAATATTAGTGGCATATGCAATGTCAGGTCTGGTGCGATTTGCAAGAAATGAAATACAACCCAATAAATTTCTGTAAGGTAAACTTGATGCCTCATCTATATCTGCCTGAACAACTGGACAGTCACTTTTAGAAAACTGAACACCTTTAACTATTGGCAAAGAAGAAACAGGAACACGGTGGTTTCTAAACCTTTCACCTATTTCACCAATATACTGGTTTTGGTGAATTAACACACCTGCATCTGTATATTCAAATTCTACGCCTAATGATTTACGAGTGATACCTAAAACCTTCAAATCAAATTTAGATTCCAAAAGTTCTAAAATGGATTTAGTCTGTGACTGTGTTCTAGCAAAAATGACGATATCATCCATGTACACCAACAGGACTGAAAAATCAAGATATGAATATGCGCAATTACAATTTTCAAATTTATTAAAACCAAGTTCCAACAACACTTTATTTAATTCATAAAACCATAATCTGCCAGATTGGTGTAACCCGTACAATGCTCTGTCTAATCTACAAACCCAACTCTCTTTGCCTTTTTCAGCAAACCCAGTTGGTTGTTTCATATAAATTTCATCCTTTAATGGGGCATATAAATATGCACATTTTACGTCGCATTGTACGTTAACCCAGCCACAACATGAAACTAATAGGGCAAAGAAGAACCTGACTACTGAAAAATTTATAACCGGCAAAAAAGTTTCGTCGTAAGACTCACCCTGTACCTGGCTGAAACCTTGCGCAACCAATCTTGCTTTGTACCTTACTATGGCACCAGACTCATCGCGCTTAACTGTATAAACCCAGTGGTTTCCTAACACAGACTTGTTTTCAGGGAGTTTTACTAAATGCCAAACTTTTCTTGCAGCCATACATTCTAATTCTTCCAACATAGCCTCATGCCATTTATCCGTCTGGGCAGATTTCAGGGCTTGTTTATACGTTCTAGGGACCACCACCTCTAGTCAACTTAAGGTGCTGGACGCAGAAGGTATAACGTCAGAATTAACTACACCAGAAAAAGTATTAAATTTTGAAAAATCAAAGTTGGCAGGGTTGTAATTAATACCATTAGCTAAACAAAACTTTTCAATATCATTAGGAGATCTTTGAGGGAGCCTCTTACCCTCTCCATCAGGATAATAGTAGATGTCAATTTTATCTCCTTTAGGCCTGGGAACGACTTTCCTGTACCAGATTGGATTAGATATCCAGCTCGGGGATGACAAAACTTGAGAAGGTGTAGAACTTGTATGAGGAATGGCTGGGACGACATCCTCAGTCTCATTGGGCACGACACCAGAAGTGCCAGGCTCCGGATCAGGAAGATGAAACTGATCAACGGGCCGTGGCTCACCCTCTGGGACATACACCAACTCGAAGGAGGAGTCGCCCATCACCGCTCCACTGCTCGGAAAGTTTTTACTCTCAACGAACGAAACATTAATGGTTTCAACAACCTTCTTATCATCATCTAACCAAACCCTATATCCACGAGTACGCAAGGCGTATCCAACAAGGACACCTTTCTTTGCCTTCGAATCCAATTTATGTTTACGCCTAGCCTTAGGAACACCGACATAAGCTACAGTACCAAAAGGTCTTAAATGACGAACAGATGGTTTATTACCTGAATAGAGTTCAAGAGGAGTCTTCGTATTTTTCCCATGACAGATTCTATTCCAAGTGTAAGTAAAATGCATACACGCTTCAGGCCAAAAATCGGCAGACAACCCGCTGGATTTCAGCATTGCCCGAACACAATTCATAATGGTCTGATTAAAACGTTCGCATGTACCATTTTGTTCTGGTGTAAAAGTATTTGTCAGCTCATGGATTACTCCTGTTTCATTACAAAAAGATCTAAAATGGTCATTCTCAAACTCACTACCATTATCGGTGCGTATGGCCTTCAACTTGGTACCCAAAAACCTTTCAGCCCTTAAAACATGTCTTTTAAAAATTTCAAAGACCATGGACTTCTATTGAAGGGGGTAAACCGCAGATTTACCAGAAAAATCATCTATTATGGACAAAAAGAAACGTTCGCCTCTTTTCCCATTTATTTTAATAGGTCCCCAAGTGTCAAGAAACAGTCTTTCTAATGGCTTTTTAGAAAAAGAATGACCTATAGATTTAAAGGAAACACGATTTTGCTTACTCAAATGACAAGGATCACAAAAAAGAATTATCTATAGACTTTAAAAGAGGCAGACCTTTAACAGCAGAATTACGATTAGTGTTAAGAATGAGTTCAGGGCTGATGTGATCAAAATGCAAATGCCATGTGTCCAAATCTTTAACATTGACGGACTCATATGTAGGTGAAGCTGAAACTTCAGAATTAGCAATTTCATTTACATCTTGCCCCCCATTCACCTTAACACCATGCCTGCTCCTAATAACTTTTGGAAAAGTGTAATAGATCCCGTCATAGAGTTTTGCAGAAAAAAGAAACTTGCCAAACTTATTGATCACATTCAACTTGCCAGACTTACCAATGAATTTAGCACCACCCTGGTCGAATCTAGAACCACTCAAAAGATTTTTCCTTAAATTAGGTGAAAACAACGCATTCCATAATTTTATTTCAACACCATTAAAGTTCAGTTCTACCTCGCCTTTACCAGTAATAGGAAAGGTAACCCCGTCAACAGCCACGTGTAACTCATCACCAGACACTTCAACAAAATTACTAAAAAGGGCTTTATCTTTACAAAAATGATGAGAGGCTGCGGTATCAAAAGCCCAGCATCCCTCTCGATCAAAGCTGCTAAGGTTTGCCTCAGCAATAAAATTTTGAGTTTTACGTGGGGGAGTTTTATCACGTCGAGACTGTTGACTGGAGCCAGCCTTTTTAACAAAATTACTTTTAAGTGGTTTCTCTTTTGCAGCAGATAAATTATTTTCAAGCTTAACCCGACAATCCTTAATACCATGGCCTTTTTTACCACACCTCCAACAAACAGTTACAGATTTTCTCTTAAATTTAGCACTTTGAACCTCAATTGTACATTCAACTTTACTTTTATCAAAAGTGCGTAGTTGGAGTCGTGTCTCTTCAGAACAAAGTTCAACTACAATATTTTTATACGAAAACTCTTTATCAGGCCATCTTAAAATCTGTTGCACTATTTGATCGAACTTATCAGGTAAGTATCTCAAAATTTGGAAACATACATACTCGTCGCTTATTGGTTTACCAATAGCTTTTAACTGATCTACAATTTTTGAAATTCTAGCTGCAAAGAGACCAATAGACTCGCCAGGTTGAATAAAACATGTCATTAACTCCGAAAACAATTTCATGTGGTGACTCCTACTATCTGGCTGGAAATTGACTTTTAAAACTTTCCAAGCCTCTGAGGGGTCAGAACACTCACTTATTAAACCGCGAAATTCTGGTTCTATATTTAAGTAAAGTAAAGACATAGCAGAATTTTGTCTCCTTTTAAAATCATTAACTACCTCCTCAGATGCCTCTTTATCAGGTAATTTTTCTACCCCAGTAACAATTTCATATGCATTCCTTTCCATTAGCAAAAATTTAACGTCATTTTTCCAACCAGCATAGTTTGTAGAACCAAGCTTTTCAATCTGGGGAGTCAAATTAAACGCCATTTTCCCAATTTTCACTGAGTCAAAAAAACACTAGTCAAAGACAATTAAAGAATTCTATACATACAAAAACTTATCCAAAAATTTCTGGGCCCATAACCCAACTGATGAAGACCATTAGAAGTGGCCTGTCTATTAAATTTTAATATTAAGCAAAGTCTCTGCACAATAGAAACGTTTGAACTTTAAGTTTTTGAAAGTGTAAAATGACTAGTGACTAGAAAACTTGATCTCAGTAAAAACAAGGAAAATTTAAAAAACTTAACAAATTTATTTATATCAAAAGACATATATAAATATATATAACAAACTTTTAATCAAAAAAACAATTAACATAAAGCATTAACATAAGGTAGCAATATAAGCTGGATAATTACCTTGTAAAACATTAGCTTGAAGAAAATACAAAAGCATTCAGCTCTTTACACAACATTTCTGAAGAAAGAAAACATCTTGTCCCACAGTCCCCTTTTAAACACAACACTATTTAACACAAATCAAGGTCACCAAGTTGACCATTGATAAACGTAAGATGATATCAAAAAAATAATGCAACTCAGAGCAAACGACGATTGCAGATAGATGGTCGCCAAGTTGACCATCGGGGGAATAATCAAGGAACTAAATTAACATCCCTTAGGGTCGCCCGGTTGACCACTAAGCAAATAAACGTTACTCCAAGGAAAACATTATCACTGTAGATAACGATCGAACAAAAGAAGATGTAATTTAAAGCAAACGAAAATTGTAGATAGATGGTCACCAAGTTGACCATCGGGGAAATAATTATGAAGATAAATTAACATCCCTAGGGTCGCCTTGTTGACCACTAGGATATAACAACAAAAAGTCTTTAAAGTTCATAACAGAAGAAATTTATCATCTTTAAAAACGATAAGGAACAAGGACAAGAGTTCAAAAAAACTTTAACTTCATTCAGAATTTAGTTATTAACTATTTTAACTTCATGGCAAACCAGCATCAACTTTTAACATATTAAAACTTAACTTCGTATAAAAAATTCATATGCTTAAACTTTTAATTAAATAAAACTTTCAACTCCAAACCAGCAAACATCTTAGCTAAACAGGAGACCAGCTCACTGGAAAACACACTAATGCATCTTGTTGCTGCACTGCTGCTACTGCACCGTACTACGATCGAATCAAACTTTTATATCATTAAAGAATACAATATTTGCATAAAACGACCAGAAAAACATCTGTAATAACGCCACCGTGTGGTCAAAATCAAAACAGTAAAAATAACGATGACGCCACCTTATGGCCAAAGTTGAAACATTTCATAATTAATTTAATGAATTAAGATACGATGGCAACAAGGAGGAAAAGTTATTTTAACAGTGCAGAGAATGGCAACAGCTAAAACGTAAACAAACCACGATGTTTGCCGCGAAATAGCGTGGAATAAATAAAAGATTTAAAAGGATAAATTAAACTTGAAAAATAGTAAGTAAAAAATATTTTAAGTTGTATACCTATATAAAGATAAATCAAGGAATGTTTTTACATTAGATGTGAGGACCAAAAGATAACCAAAGTTATCAAGTCCCACTTCCGGTCTCCGATGTCCTAATTCCGGTTTTTCAATTTTCACCAAAATTTGGAAAATTCATCTGTACACCAGATCTGTCTTAATTCTGAAGTTTTGTAGTTCTATCTTTATTAGTTTTGGAAATATGATAGCCAGAAGATTCCACACACACACTGACCAATTGCCAAAAACCACTTTTTTGGACTTAGGGGACCTTGAAACGTGTAAATCAGGTGAAATCTCGATATCGAATTTACAATACTCGATATCCAAATATAATACTTCCATTACTCTACGGTAGTAGTGTACTGGAAGTAAAAAAAAAAAAAAAAAAAAAAGGAGACTATTTTGAACAAAAAATTGTTCCGTGCTAATTTTTTCAGTTTTAATCTGATTTGCATGTTTTAAGGTCTCCTTGTGCCCAAGAAACTGGTTTTCGGCAATTGGTGTGTGTGTGTGTGTGTGTGTGGGAGGGGGGGGGGCAGTTAGATTGAGAGAAAGATATCTTCTGACTACCATATCTCCAAAACTAAAATACAAAAAGATGAAACTTAAGAATGGAGGCAGGTCTGGTGTACAGATGATTTTGCCAACTTTTGGTGAAAATTGGAAAAACAGAAGTGTGACATTGGAAACCGAAAGTGGGACTGTAAGACTGTTGTATATAAACACCCTCTTAGATGTTCTTTCATATGTATTAGTTGGATAGTTTATCACAATTGATAGGCTTTCTGTATAAGTAGGTCAAATTGAGGTTCTTGCAAGTGCACTCCTTTAAAAACATCCGTATGAAGTTTTTTCAAACTCTTCATATTAACTCTCTTTTAGATATCCTTTCGCGTGTTGTTGTTTTCAGGTCAACAATTGAGTGTGCCATGTTTTGTGAAAGTATCTCACAAACGGCTCTAACGATTTTCTTGAAAATTGATAGATAAATCCCTTTTTAGATATCCTTTTGCATCAAATTATTGTTAATTTTCTGTGGTTATTACAGGAAAATTAACAATCATCCTTATTAGGTAGATCAGTTTTAGATCTTGGAAATTGTCTCAAAAAACGACTCTACCGATTTGTATATATATATATTTTTAAATCTTGCTATGTAAATTCTGTTTGATATGTTGTCAGTTTTCTTCTACAAGAAAGGTATCTAATATCTTAGGTCTTATATCTTCTGACTACAGTGTCTCCAAACACTACTTAAATATTTATATTGTTTTTTTAAATCCTAGACTGCTGTTTGGAGTGGCTACTATTTCATTCGGAATGGCTACTATTTTGACTACTATTTCATACATTAAAGGCAACTAAAGCAACTATCTTTGAGTGTCTTTGATGCTGGGAACCCTGATAATTATTAATCTCTTTAATTAATGACTTGGTTCCAAATGATAAAGTTCAGAAATTCGTTTAGTCTGTGAAATACTATCACAATACCAAATACTAATTCAGTTATCCAGAGAATTCACTGTTTTCATAGATCAGGTACACAGTCAATCGTGCAGTTCTTCAAATGAAAATACCACTTATGTAGAAATTATGCATTTGAGTGCTGAAACTAAGAACTTAAAACACATGATGGATTTAAGTAAAATATTTTGATTATTTAAATCCTGGACTAGTGTTATATTTTCATAGAGAGATATTTTCATCGTAAACATGTCAGAAAGCTTTTAAAATATCATTTAGGATACTAGCATGAACATCCCTGACTATGAATTTTTTAATTTAAAAATATCGTAAGTTATTTGGAATTATGATTTACTTTAACATGGCAGAATAGTACAAAATTGAGCATAAACGTCCATTTTGAGGATCATACATGTATCAGACAATTTCAAAATAACATTTATGATATTTATTTGAACATGATTGACTACAAATATTCTAATAGGAAAATTTCGTAAGTTATTCGTAATTTAAGATTTTGTCAAAATTGGACGATATTCCATATAAATATGCATTTTGAGGTTAGTTGCATTGGAAACAGTAGCATGAAAAATAAACTATGAAATTGATCCTAATAAAATAAATTAATAGATTAGATTAAGATAAATATATCGAAGCAAATGGTGAATAGCCAATTAGGCGGGGATTTCATTCTGTCACTGTGTCAAGCGTTTGGTCAAATTCATTTCTCTTAACATGATTATAATATGTCTTACACTAGAAATTTATGAGAACATATATATGATGAGGAACTGAGTAGAATCCACCTATGTCAACTAGTTTTTCTCTCTGATTATTTTATTGAAGTTGTTCTGCTATGATTGGATTTTGATTTAAGTTCTCTCTGTAGTAATATGAACGATTTTTTGATTACATATTGGACAATTTCGTCTATGACGAAAGAACGTAATAACAAAGCTTATGACAAGGGACAATCCATATTTCTGTAATCGCGGTAGGGACTCTATTAAAATGTATTTACATATCTGCTGCAGGTATTGTGCTGAAGAAGAATTGAAAGTCTTTTTTTTTTTTTTTTTTTTTTTTTTTTAAATAAAGTAATGTCTTCTCAATATCTTGTAATGAATTTGTTTTGGTATCGCTACTCCTCTTATTTAATGATGTTTATACTGCATAATAAAATAAGGATTTGGTAAGTCAAATTTTATCTTGTCTGTTTTAATTTTTCTTTTACTCTTGATGTAAATATTTCATTTAACTTTCAGCTCACTCACATGTAGAATAAAACACGATTTAATGCAATGTACAATCTATCTTAGAAATCTTTTCAAAGGAATTAAATTAACTAGATGACCCATTTATATTTTAATCTATTTCATTAATATTTCAAAAAATTTTATATTTAGACCAATTTTTATTGCTTGTACAAACTTTTTATATAATAAACTTATCTTCAAATGATTATTTAGATTCTTAATGTCAAGATGAAGTAACTATCATTTTAGTACATTGTAAAATTTACAATGTGGAAACAACGTTACAATTTTGACCTTTTTCAAGGTGATTAGATATAGATATTTAATAGTAACTTTCCGTCAATGATTGAATGAAGTTTTATATGAATTTAGTTTTATATGAAATAATTAATTTGAAGAAATTAAACAAAGCTAGTGCACAATAAAAGGTTTGGATAAAATTTTAAAAAGTTAATATATTTGCTTAGTTATTGATTTTTTTTATTTTTTCCCCCCTTCTTGACAATGTCGTTCATAATAATTTTAAAATCAACATTGTATATCGTTATGAAAAATGATTAGATCATCATTATTATATATATATATATGAAATAATAAGAAGAATTAATAATTTAAATTATTTCATTACTTTAAACTAATATTGTAGGATAATCTAAAGAACATCCCATTCAAAATTCGTAACTTGAAATTAATTCTGAAGTTTCCCCTGTAAAATTGATTTCACGGTAAAGTGCTTTCATAATGCAGAAGTCAGAAAACTGACCATCTTTTACAATAAAAGTTTGCTGAATCATATGCACATCTCCTTTTCTTGCAGTAAAATAATGCATATTAACCCTGGATATTTTGGTCTGAGCTAAATTGTCAATGCTGGAGTTAAGAACCAAGGAAAAATTGTACGAGGAGATTATATTTGCGCTAAAAGGAGCACTATTTAAGTAGCCACATGCAAAAATCTATGCCTTTTTGCATGTTGTGCCTGCCTAAATAAATTGAAGCTGAATGTTACCCCAGGACTAGCCTGTGAAATCAGAGTTAGGCTAAGGTTGTAAATGATATGGACATTACTCGGCCATCATATGAATATTCAATGTGCTTTATCAACTTGATAATGTCAAATAATCTGTAGCCTGTTTCAAAGAGCATCGAATAAATGACTGTGTTAACCAACTGGACTCTTTATTTGAGATACAACACTGTGAATACACTAAGTGAATAATATTACTGGGACATGATACATATATAATAATTAATTAGAATAACCAAATTCTGTTGTCTATTTAAAATTTTCAGAGGATTTCTATAATTCTAGAAATTATAATAAATTAATATTCTGTCAACAGGATTATTCTGTATGTTTTATTTCACAGAGTTCATTGTTGCAGCACATGAATTAGTAATAATAATAATGAATTTTTTTTGTTAACTCATTAAACCCTGCTATGTAAATCCTACTGAAAAACATTGAATTTTCATATGTTTTGGGTTTTAATGCGAATTTCTAATCATATGTAGTTTAAATAGTTAAAAAATTTTATTTTGTTAAAAGATATGATATGGTTCTAAAATGGGAGATTTGGAACTAAATGGGAGTAGAATAGATGTTGATAAACTGCAAAACCCTTTTAAATTAGTCTTTTTGATCCCTCTTTGTTATAGTTTAAGAAAAGAACTGTTTTATTTCATATCCATTGTTTAAAACTCCTCCACTCAAATAAGCTATTTTGTTGATTTTTTTTTTTTCTTTTCTTATGCAGCAGAAACAAGCAATTTTGTTTGAATAATAATTAAAAAAAAAAAAAAATTACAAACTTTTTGAAAAAATTATTTATGAAGCTAGGAACTTCAATATTTAGTGTAAAAAATTAAAAATATATTTATCTTAATTACTTGTAGAGAAAAGAAAAAAAAAATCTTAATCAAATATTTCCACAGTGGGAGCTTGGGCACCTAATGGGTTAAATAAATTGAAGCCGAATGTTACCCCAGGACTAGCCTGTGAAATCAGAGTTAGGCTAAGATTGTAAATGATATGGACATTACTCGGCCATGGGTTAAATATTTTTAAATGTTTTAAGACCAGTAAATCATTTAAAGGTTTTAAGTATTAAAATGTAATATTGTTATAACATCAATTAGAATATATTGTTACTTTTATTGGTTTGTTATTAAATTCTCCTTTGTCCTAAAGAATACTGAAACAAAACAAAATTAAAAACATGTTTATTAACTTATATTGGGTGAGTGCAAAAGTTCTACCTGTTTGCATTACCCATAAAGAAGAGCAAATAAATGCAAAATAAACAGTACCTATTATTGTGCATAATCCCCATTGCTCTTGCCATTTTTCTAGTAGGAGATGAATCTCACGGTGGTAAAATTCCGGCAGTTTTGAGTCAAAAAAGTCTTGGATGGCTCTTTTCACAGCATCAAGATCATCAAAGATTTTCTGACTGAAGGAATTGTTCAACGCACAAAATAGGTGATATTCAGCAGGGTTCCCATAGGTCAGGGAGAACAGGAAAACCTGGAAAAGTCAGGGAATTTGAAATTACTGAAAAAAGTCAGGGAAATGTCATGGGAGATAGTAAATATTGCTCAAAAACCTGAATAAAAGGTGATATAAACCTGGAAAATGCTTTTTGAGCATTCAATTTATATCGCAAGTGTATGTTTTTTATGTTGCAAGCTATGTTCTGTTTTATACCCTGAGCTATTTTTTATGTCGCAAACCAAATTTTGTGACTGGAATTTTCTAAAAACAGACCTAGAAAACCTGGAAATGTCAGGGAATTTTATTTTTCAAATTGAGTGGGCAAGTCATGAGAATAGAGAGGGTGGGGTAAAACCTCCCAACCAAAGCCCAGTAACTTTTTGGCGAGTGATGACAGCAGCATGTGACCTGTTGTTATTGTGATGAAGGATAATACCATGACGATTGATGAGACCTGGCTGCTTTGCTACCAAATTTAAATGCAGCCTGTCTAACTGTAGACAGTAAAAAGAAGCATTGATGGTTTGGTTGAGTGGCAGGACCTTCCATTGAATTATTTCGAGCAAATCCCACCACACACTCAATAACACCTTCTTGAGATGAAGTTCAGCTTTCAAAGTCAATACAGGCAGATCAGAAGGGCGACACACAGTCGTACGACACTTTTCGTTATGGTACCTAACCCACTTCTCATCTCCTGTCATAATTCGTGTCAAGAATGGGTCATTTTTGTACCGGGAAAGCAAGAAAACTACAGGTGCCAATTTGATCATCTCGTTGATTAGCTGTCAGATTATGTAGAACCCAACGATCCAACTTTCTCATAAAACCCAACTTAGCCAGCCGTCTCTCGTCCGGTGTACGTTGAAGGTCTCCGCTAATTCTTGCATGGTTGGGTTCGGGTTGTTCTGTATGGCTTGGTCAATTTCATTGTGTCCAATGTGTGATGGCCATTCACTCCTAGCCTGATCTTTGCAGCTTCTGACTCCTAGCCTAAATTTACGAAACCATCGACGACATGTGCTTTCGTCTATTGCATCCTCCCCATAAACTTGACAAACATTGCGGCATGCTGCGGCTGCCGTACTCATTTATTGAACTTGTATAACAAACAATGTCTCATATGTTCCTTCTCGCTTTCCATGTTACACCCTCTGATATTTTTTTTGAGATGGTTAACTTTGTGAGACACGATGCATTTATATGTGAGGCATCCACACGTTTGATTGGCCAACAATTTGTGTCATTATAATGTCATGTGTAACGTCAATTCCATTGCAAATTTGCATATCCAAAAGCGGGTAGAACATTTGCACTCACCCAAGTTATTATTATTTATGCAAATTCAAGCACATTAAATTTTGATTATAAAAATTTATTTATTTATTTCAAAATAGACCCTTTTACTGGCAAAAATGTTGCTGAAAAAGTTATTCACAAAGATGTGGCTGAATATATCAAATCTTGCTTTAAACAAACATATAATTATTTCTTGAATGGTGGAGAAACAAATGATTTTTCTGATGAGGAAGAAAATCACAGTAAGTTAAATTTTATTATCTTTTTATGATATTATAATATAAGAGTTATTTTTATTACTGTTTGATGAGATAAATTTTCAGGCAAAAACAACAACCATCTTGCAAAAGATCTCAGTTAAAAGACTGTAAATAATGTGGTGATATCTTTTTTAAAGTAAAAGCAAAATCTAAAAGGTTAAAATCAATCAGTTCATTTCAAGAAACACATTAAATTTCAAACTAAAACTGAAATTTAGTGATCCTTTTAGACCAATAAATTTTCTGGTATTTAGAAAAGAACTTGTTAGTGATCATTCTTCAAATTCATTCAATAGAAAGGAAAGGAGGGGGATGGGGGGATAGAAATTTAAATAATCTCTTTTCTTTTCTTTGTTTCATTTTCTGAGCATTTGCCAATTTATTGCTTTTAGTGAGATATGTAAATTTATGTAATTATATTTTACTTTTTTGTGTATTTCAAAGCATAAGCAGAGATGCCAACTACTACGGTTTGTCTGTAGTTTTTACGGAAATACGGTAGTAATTACGGCCTTACGGACAACATATAAAAATTGCGGATTATACATTTTTAAAAAAGTCGCAGATATCGTTCGTTTAAAAAAAAATGAAACCCTATTTACGATCAAACGTACGACGGAAGCCTTCTGATTACCAATCTTTCTGCATTCACAACATAAATGTTAATATTCACTTTAAATTTGTTTTATGATTTTAGAAACTATAAAGAAATAGAATTTTTCAATATTTCTTGCTCATTTAATTTTGTTCAACCCCCCCCCCCCTATATCCAACTACTAGCGATAGTCGATTAAAAGCTCTGCAGAAGCTTTTTGTTTCCCAGTCTTTCCCCATCAGCAATATGAATGTCAATATTAATTTTAAAATTCTTTTATTAGGTTCTACAACCTATAAAGGAGTAGAATGGTTTCATTTCTCAAATATCTATTTATTTTTTGACTGCCCCCCCTCCTTCCCATCTGCAGCTAGTGATCAAGAAATGTCTATTTACAGTAAACAAATATTGCATGTTTTAGATAACCAAATTTGTTTAGAGTATATCAATAAATTGGTGTCATGCATTGAACGCTTGAACTCATGAAGACTAGCTTTTCCTTTCGAGAATTTTATTTATTTCTCGAATTACACACACGATACAATACAGTCACATTTAACACAAATAAACACGTAAACAATTTAACATAATTTAAATTTGATCCGTAACTTTCCAGTCCACCAAATAAAAATAAGCGGCACTCAAGCCAGGCATCGCTATTCTCAGCGTTTCATCATTCCTTTTTCAAAACAAAACTAAAAACTAAAGTCTCTCTTCAATTCGAAAGTCTTTTCACCGTGCTGAACAAACAGCGCCCTCTTGTGAGTCTTAAAGTCATTAGTCTGAAGTCATTACAGACCTCCTCCCTTCAGGGGAGAAACTTTTCACTATTGTAGAGGGAAAAGTTTGGTTAAATGATACTTCATTAGGATAAGTCTATATTCAAAATCAATAGTCACAATGTTCAACATATTGGTCCATTTTCTTAATATCGTAATTAATTTAAAACAATTAAAAAAAAAACGAGCAAGCACCAATTCTATGCAGAAACAGTACCTGGTTATATTTAAATGCACCAGACTTATCCCTATTTCAGATTAAATACACTATTTAACTATTTTTAAAATATACAAAAATATATATACCAAATAGAAAATTAAATATTATTACACAATATACCTGTGACACTAAATAGATATGCAAAGTAAAATATAGATAGTGAAAACAAATATATACCATATATATATATATATATATATATATATATATATATATATATCAATTAAACAAATACGATATATATAGCAATAATTAAACAAATACAATATATATAGCAATAATTAAACAAATACAGAAACCTTTTTAAACTAAGGGATAAGACTTAATCTATCAGCATTCAGAGATTGTAATTCTGTACACTCAACAACCTCCTAATTAAATAATCTGCAGAGTTCCCAAAGTAAAAGTCTGGGATTTGGTCTTTTTTTTTCTTTTTCTTTGGAACATGAATAGCTTTATACAATTTTGAGATAAATTCTCCTTTAGTTCTTCAAAGGCCATTTGGCAAGAGCTATTCCAGTCAGTGGATTTTAGAGTCCAATCCTTTAGTAAGTCTGACAATAAAGCTGCATTTTCAGAAAATTCAGGAATGCATTTTCGATAGTATTCAGCTAATTTCAAAAAGGCTCTCACATGAGTCTTGATAGTAGAAGACGAAGAATCTCTTTTGTCTTGAACATTCATTTTACTTGAAATTCTCAATCCTTGGTCCACTAAATGTCCAGAATTTTTCACATGAGCTTGAGTAGATTGACATTTAGAAGGTTTGATGTGCAACTTAGTAGCACTTATTTTGTAGGAAATGTCTTTTACATGTTTTTTCCCTGTTTTAGGAAAATTGGCGACTTTCTCACTATATGGCACTGGACACTTTTCACGGTCTTTCAATGAATTTGCCCTTAGTTGACTAGAATCTTTAGGTAGATTTTTCAAGGGACCCAAAATAGTCACAGAAAGTTCTTCCTTCAAGTAATGTTGTTCCTTAAATTGTTTTTCATAAATTAAACATTTTTCAGATAATTGCATAATATCTAATTTATTCTTCTGCAATTCAGCTGTCAACTGATCCAATTTAGCATTAGAAATGTTTTCTTTCTCTTCAAATATATTAAGCAGGTAATCTAATTTAGAATTAATTATATTAATTTCATTTCTTTCTTCAACAAGCTTTTCATTTTTAAGACAAATTTCATTTTCTTTACCTTTCATTTTTAAGAGTTCTTCTTTCATTATGTTAATTTCATTAGACAGCTTAAGATTTTTCAATTTTAGTATTTTCCAGATCTTGTTTGTAATTATTCTTTTCAACCTTCAGAATTTCTAACTGATTTAGAAAATTATTCTTTTCACTTTGTGAATCAAGAAGAAGAGTTTTTAGCTGATTTTCAAACTTTTCTTTCTCTTGAATTTCTTCATTTATCTGCTTTTCATATTCTAAGCATTTTTTATTCAGATAAGCATTTATTTCTGCTTTTAGTTCTTCCATTACAAAATTAGAGTCTTCATTTTTCTGTTTAAGGTCTTTTAAGGCATTATTTAGTTCCGAAATATTTTTCGTAGTATGTTCCAACTCTTCAGTAAGTTTTTTATTTTCAAGAGACAGTTCTTGTTCTTTAATTTTCTTTTCTTCCATCTCCCCTTTTAAACATATTATTTCATTTAACAATCTGAAATTTTCAGATTTGAGATGGTCAAAATTTATTTTCTCTTTAAGAACAACTTCATTTTCTATTTTATTTGATATCCTGCAGTTCTTTAGCAAACACTTTTGGAGAGGTTTTATTGAGTTCTGGCCATGAAAATTCTGGCAGGATTTCTTCTACCTCTTCAGTTTTCTTTTCATTTGCAAATTTGCTCTCAATCAACTTTTGGTCAAAATGAGCAACATCTTTATTTTGAATATTTTTCTTCATTCTTAAAAATTTCTTAGGATTTCTTGTTTGTACTGATTTTAGCTTATGCTCTTGTACATTTTCTTTTGATTTCCAATCTTTGAACATTGCAGCAGTTTTATTTTCTAACAAATACTTGTCACCATAAAAAGAATTTTGTAGGACAGCTGCTTTAGTTTTTAAGTGTCCCATTTTACAATCCAATTCAATTTCTGCAGGTGGTAAACAGATTGGATCCACTTCTAATGGATTTCTAATATACACTTTCTCATTTGTGTACATATGTGGTTTCACGTACTTGCTGCTTATCAGATCACATGAAGCACCCGTATCTCGAATTATTTTCATCTCAACACCATTCACTTTACCTATACTAGTATAAGGTGTCATTGATTCATCAGAACTTGCCTCAGTTATAATATGTGAAATAAATTCTTCATTTTTCTTTAATTTATCACACTGAGGTCTAAGATGATTAGTAGAACCACATTCATAGCAACGAGCAATTTTTCTTTTATCAAATTCTTTATTTCTCTGATTTTCTTGGGATGTTTCGGGTTTTGCATGAAATTTCGGCTTGACATCTTTGTTATTATCGTTAGACTTATCATCACATAAGTTTTCACTTTGTTTTCGAAAGCTGGAAAATTTTTTTGGGGGCAATTCCCTCCTTTTGAAACTTTCCCTAATACTCTCAAACTCATCTAGTTTTTCAGCTAAGTCCATAGGTGTCATGAATGTAAGCCAGTTTTCTAAAAAATGATCTCTTACATCAGCAGGCACTCGAAACTTTAACTGCTCAGTCACTATTAGGTCTTTCAGCTGTTGAAAATTCTCTATCTTTAATTCTGTAAGCCACTCCGTAAAATAACTAGAAAGCTCTTGGGCATAATTTCTCCAAGATTTTTCGGAAGATTTGTGGTGCTTATAAAAACATTGTTTCAATTTTTCACTATTTAATTTATATCTTTTCATAATTATATTTTTAACAAAATCATAATTTCTCGCATCGGTTGGCGACTCTCTGGCCAACATATTGGAAAGTTCTGGCGGTAAAACTGCTAACAGGTAGGGTAGGCCACCCAATCCTTTTTTGGAACTCGTGCCATCTCCGCTCTTCTTTCGAAATTTATTAAATATAAACCCATTTCATCATGTTTTTCATCAAATCTTGGGGTAATTTGCGTTAACTGAATTCTTGGAACCGATTCAGTCACCTTTTCTGGTTCTAATATTCTTTCAGGATTTTCTCTTGAAATTTCTAATTTTTTTAATTCAATTTCATATTGTTGAGTTTCTCGGGTCCTTCTTTCCTCTCTTTCTTCTTGTCTTATTCTCTCTTCTTCTTGGATTTTTTTATCTTCAAGAAGCCTTTCCAATATTAATTTTACTTCTTCCTCATTATAGGACTTGCTAGATAAAATTAATTTCTTGATGTCAATAACTCTACTGGAAGTATCTACTTCAACACCGATTTCCTCACAAATCTGATTAATTCATGTTTTCGAGCTTTAGCTAAAAATGCCATGTTTGTAAACCCCAAACAAAACCAGAATGCTCTCAAAACGATAATAAAATATAAACAAATAAAATTATCAGAAAAATTATTATTATTATTTTTTTTTTTTTCTATTACCCCTTTTTTTTTTCCAAAAATCAATCAAACACACAAATAAAATAAGATAATGAGGGTAATTAAGCTTTGTAATTAATTAAAAAATAATAATATCAAACCCAATTAATGGTATCTATAACTTATGAAAAATACCTTATTTTTCTCTATTTAAGAGAACACTTTTTTTTTTAATATATATATTTTTTTTTTCATAAAAAGAAACACTTTTCTTCTTAAAGAACAGAATACATGAACATTATTAATCACCCAAATTTCTTTTATTAAATAAATCATATATTCAAAGATAATATTCAAAATAATATTTTAAACCAAGTATGTTCTCATACTAAGTACTACTTGTTTCCTACACAATCATTATTTCAATTCAAAACAGAAATAAATTAATTTATTTGCAAAACTATTTGATTCTTTTTGCACAAATATTTCTCAGGAAACAGAATAATTAATATTTTTCTTCAAACCAAAAAAATAAACAATAGTTTCGTTTTCAAATCGAAACTCTTTTGCTTTATCAAAAAAAAGTAAGTTTCACAAAATTAGATTTAAGTAACATAAATTACCATAGTAATTAATATTAATAAATAAAATGAACATCTAAACATTACACATTTCATTTGAAAGCAAAATTAAATCATTTTACTTCAAACCGTAACTATATTTTGTTTCAAACAAGAACAGAATAATTTTACACGAAAGCAAAACTAACTTCTTTTTTATTCTTTATTCACTCTTTTTCTTTTTTGTATTATTTAGCAGAGAAATATTAAAATCAGTAAAAAGAGACAGAATAAATCCAATAAAATATCAGAAATAAAAATGTGACCGGAAATGCACATTAATTCTTATGAATCATTCAGCAACATTTTTATTCTTTCTAATTCGATAATAAATATATTCTTTATTTTTATTTTTTTCTCAAAGCTCTAAACCACAGATTACTAAACAAGAATATTTATTCTTCCATAAAATACAGAACAGGTACTTTATTTAAATCTGTTCTCAAAATTTGCAATTCCGTTTAAAACCGAAATTCTTTTCAAAATGTACTTACTCTATAGTAAGTTTTTTTATTATTATTATTATTATTATTATTAGGAATATACCATTAAACAAAAGAAAAAACATATATATTCATTTATTTCTCACTGATTCATCAACTTTATTTTTTTCAAAATACATCAACAAAAAAAAATTGAAAGATTTTCTTCTTCTTTTTTTTTTTTTTTTTCTTTTAACCAACGGATAAATCAGTTTAATATATATACATTTTCTCTACAAATAATAACTTCAAATAATCTTTTTATCAAATAGATAGGGATAAGCAGTGCTATTTATATTTCACAATTAAATACATAATGTGAATTTAAGTACTTTAAAAAAAATATCTTCTCACGTCCTAATACAAGGACTGAGCTGATTTATTATATTATTTTTAAATCAAGGCACTGTTTCATACAGAAAATGGTACTTACCCCTTTAGTAGCGTGGATTCTTTATCCGCTAGCTGCCACCAACTTCTTAGACTGTCATGCATCGAACGCTGGAACTCATGAAGACTAGCTTTTCCTTTCAAGAATTTTATTTATTTCTCGAATTACACACACGATACAATACAGTCATATTTAACACAAATAAACACGTAAACAATTTAACATAATTTAAATTTGAACCGTAACTTTCCAGTCCACCAAATAAAAATAAACGGCACTCAAGCCAATCATCGCTATTCTCGGTGTTGCATCATTCCTTTTTCAAAACAAAACTAAAAACTAAAGTCTCTCTTCAATTTGAAAGTCTTTTCACCGTGCTGAACAAACAGCACCCTCTCGTGAGTCTTAAAGTCATTAGTCTGAAGTCATTACATTCGTTTGAGTTTATATTTTCTTCATTTTTTTCTTTAAAAGGTCAAAACGAACTTATTAGTTTAATGTACAAAAATAAATCATTTTTGAGTGTATAACATTTAAAATATATATTTTTTTTAATTTGAACTTAAATTTACATCAGTTAAGACCAACTTACCAGACTACTGACAAGTACCCAAAACTACTGAAAATTTTCTTGTCTGATTACTACTGAAAATTGTCTTACATGGTTGGCATCTCTGCATAAGTAATATTTTTGTATACTTTTAGTTATTGCTTAATTAAGACTTTTATAGCACAGTTCACTGTAATAAAACACAATATTGTTATCGACAAATTTCATTGTATTTAAATTCTTCCTAAAATTGATAGTCTGAGTTTTTTAATAATTTGAGGTCGGTCTAGTCCCTCTGATCTCAATGTATTGTGATTCTATTGAATATGCAAATTTTGATACTGACAGGTTAGTTTTTGGTATACTCAAATTTTGCATTAAATTTTTTAATCCATTTTAAAACTATTACATTTATCTTTATATTACAAACATTAAATGTTAAAATTAACTTACTATTAAATCATTTTTACCATGTTTATGTTTTAATTATAGCTGAAATTTGTAACATGTATTTTTTATTGCATTATTAGTAATATAATGTATAATATATTTTTAGGTATACATAATTCTAGTAGCTCCTGTATAAAATACTCATTCAATGATTGCATGAATAATGAGGTAAGTCAAATGTTTTTAATGTTGTCTTATTGCACAAAGTAATTAATTTGATATATAGCATTTTTCATATTCTAGCAATTAAAAAAATGAAGGAAAAGAAATATAACTTCCTATATATCAGTTAACAATCAAACATAATCCATCTCGGAATTAGATCTCGGAAATTGGTGTCTCACAAAAGGCTCTACTGTATTTTTTATTTTATTTTTTTCTTTTTAATATCTCGCTATGTAAACTCTATTTTGTATGCCTCTACACACGTGTCGGTTTTCTTTTACAAAAAAGGTATCTAATTTCTTTGGTCAATTTTATATTTTCTGATCCCATTATCTCCAAAAAGTCTTAAATATTTATATTGCTTTTTTTTAAATCCAAGACTGCTATTTGGATCGAAATGGCTACTAATTTGGCTACTATTTCATACATTAAAGACAACTAAAGCAGCTATTTTTAAGTGTCTTTCATGCTGGAAACCCTGAACAGGTTATAGAAGTTTATAAACTCATTAAGATTAAAAGCTGTTAATAAAGTTGTATTGTTAATTAAAGGAATCAATGTATATACACTAAGTGACCAAATTATTATGAACACCTGACACTTTCAGACATTTTGTCAAATATTTCAAAAATTACTCAATGATCATTCTGAAACTTCAGGAGTGTACTGAACATGTTTTACCTCATATGTTTCTGTGAATGTTTTTTTTTTTTTTTTTTTTTCCCCTTAAAGCAAAAAGGAGACTAGTAAAAAATTAAAGAAAAATGAAACTATTTGAGATCACACTGTAAAAACTTATGCTTGATATGTGTTCTGGCTGTAGCATGTGATTAAAAAGCTTCTTCATATTATCTTTATGAATTTTTATGAGACTACCACATATATTCATGAAGATAAAGTGCTTTCTTCAAAAAATTGGCATTTTTACTTGCAGAACATAATATGTAAAAAGCATTGTAACTATAACAAAAATTCGAATTTGATATTTTGGTGTATTTATGTTTTGAGGTCTTCTGAGTTCATTTTTGCTATTTTTACGATACTGTATGTATGTGTATGGGTAAACATGATAGCATCTGCATACTTCATTTGAATGAACTGCAAGTGTATACTGTTGACCTCCCCCCCCCCCCCCCCAAAAAAAAAAAAAAAAAAAAAAAAAAAAAAAACACCATCTGACTAATTTCACCATAAATTATCACAGAAGTTATCTACTGGTGACAATCAATTTGCTATTTGCAATAACATCTATTTATTAATGCAATAGTTAAATTTCACTTAGGTGGTAGACTACATATTAAAATTTATCTAAACTTTTTTTTTTCTTTTTTTTTTAAACTGGTAACATGCATTTTTTTAAAAAATTCTTTATAATTTGGCCTATGGACTCAAATTAAATGTGTGATGGTGATTTCTTCGATTCAGCTAAAATTCAGCTTATTCGATTCAGCTAAAATTTCATATACATGTCATGGATCACCATCACATGAACTTTATAGGTTTTGGGGAATCTTGCACTTTTTTTTTTTTCTTTTTCTGAGACAAAAAGAATAGTTCTTTATTAATTATAACCTATTGGCTCAAATTATTTAAAGTATGATTTTGTCTTTTGTTAATCTAGCACTTAGATTTTACAAGAACACAACAAAATTTTCTTCATCATTATGACCTATGGGCTCAAACTATTTCTAGTGTTAAGTTAAACAACATACTATAAAGGGAAAAAACTCAAACACTTATTTTTTCTTTTGTATATTTAATGATTTCTTTTACTTTTCAGAAAGTCAAATTGAGTCACTCCAGATTTTTTTAAAATTATAACACTCAGGGTATTAAATTCAAAGCAGGGCCATTTTTAGGAAACTTGGCTTACTACAATACATTAGACACAGCATACTGTAATAAGAATGCAAAAATATTAAATATCTAATGTAAACATTTTTCTGAATAATTTTTAACTATGCATTCACAAACTTCAATGGAATTTTATTTCGATAATTTAATAGCTAAAAGTATTAAAGGGGTTTTACTCATGTTTTTATTTTGATTCAGTCAGTGGTATGTAATGTTTTTATTGATTGTAAATAAATATTGATAAAAACTCTTTATCATTTCCCTTATTTTTGAGAATAACTGAAATTTAGTTCATTTATCACATACAATTTTTTGAATTTATATAATATTAGTTTGGGGTTTTTATATAAGTAGCTCAATAATTTTGACTATTAAATTATGCAAATAAAATTTTGTTCAAGCTTGTGCATACATCTTAAAAATTTATTTAGTAAAAATGCTCATATTTCATTAGATATATAATATTTTTGCATTCTTGTTTGCAGTATGCTGTGTCTAATGTAGTATGCCAGGTTTTCTAAAAATGACTTTGCTCTGGGTTTAATACCCCAAAAGTTATAATTAAAAAAAATGACAGTTTTCTGTGCAATTTTTTAAGCTTTTTAAACCAATTTTTTAATAGCTGTATCTTAAGGGGCCGCTTCACTGACCGTCGCCAGAAGCTCAAGCCAATGTTTTCCTATGGAGAATTTTGTTTAATTATAGCTCTTTAATAAATTCATAATTTTAAATTCTGTTTTCACATTCAGAAAATTCACAATTGTTAAATTGGCCGCCGTTTTATGAAAACAGATTTTTTTAAATTTTTAATATTTTATTTTTATGCAGTAACATGCAAAATTTCACATATTAAAAATTCGTATTTTACAGCTTTAAAATAAAACATTTAAAATTTAAAAAATCCATTTTTAGAAAACGGCGGCCAATTTAACAACTGTGAATTTTCTGAATGTGGAAACATAATAAAAAAATATGAATTAGTTAATGAGTTATAATTGAACAAAATTCTCTATAGAATAACATTGGCTTGGGTTTACGGCGACGGTCAGTGAAGCGGCCCCTTAATGAATATGCGTGGTAGCCTCTCAAAAATTTGTACTGATAATAAGAAGTCCCTTAATCAGTGCTACAACCAGAACCAAGCATTATTTTTTACAGAGTAATCCCAATTCCCCCCCCCCTCTCTTAATTTCTTACTAATCCCCCTTTAGCTTTTGGGGTAAAACTTTTATTGAGGTGTATGAGGTATAACATGTTCAGTGCATTTCTGGAGTTTCAAGATGATTTGTCCATTACTTTTTGAGATACTTGACAAAATCTCTAAAAGTATCAGGTGGCATATCTGCCAATTTTTTCGTTTTTGGCAGAAGACTTCTGATTTTTAAATTAATCTGCTAGCTTCTGATTTTTTTTATTAATTTCTTCTGCTTTTAAAAAAGCTGCAGATATATTTCGTTGAAGAAAAAAAAAAAAAAAAAAAAAAACTCATAAAGGATCAGCATTCAAATTTTCCACGAAAGCCTTTAGATTATCAGTTTTCCTCCACCCATAATATAAATGTCAATATTCATTTTAAACTTGCTTTATGAGATTCTTTAACCTATAAAATAATAGAATTATTCAATATTTCTCACTCATGTAATTATTTACTTCACCCCCCCCCCTTTTTTTTTCCCTCGTACTCTGACCATCCGTGATCACTCTGTGGAAGCCTTTTGCTTTTTAAATTTTTCTCCTTCCACAATATAACAATATTCATGTTAAACTTGCGTTATGATATTCTAAAACCTGTAAAGAAGTAGAATTGTTAAATATTTCTCACTCATTAAATGGTTTTTAACCCCATTCATCCATCTCCCACCACCAATTAAATATTCTATGGTGTTCTAACTTTCTCAGTCTATAACAAAAGAATTAATGTTCATAATAAACTTGCGTAAGTTCTGGAACCAATATAACGATAGAAGTGCACAATATTTTTCACATATGCAGGGTTGCCACAGGCTACTTAAAGGCAACTATTTGCGACTATTTTCGGCCTGAGGCGACTATGGCAACTTTTTTGACTCAAAAAGCTTGAAAAAGCACCTATTTTCACAAAAAGGCAACTATTGGGAGGCTATTTTTCATCTTTTGCAAAATTCTTCCAGAAATATCAGCAAAATCTTTCAGAAAGAAATGTTTTCTATGCATTTTATAAACAATTCCATATTCTAACCTTTTCACTCCTTATTTATTTTTTTTTTTTTACCACCTTAAAGTATGGTATATCCCTGATGTTGAGCTTGAAACAGGTAAAGCATCCAATGAGAATATAGAAATAGCACCAGACATGACATATCTTATACTATTAAGTGAGCAACATTTGTATTTATATATGTATATTTCACTGTTCTCGAAAACGGTAGCTCGGACAGTCACGTGATTTTACACAAAGGTGCCCTCCGTAGCGTCATTGCGCACATCAAAGTCAGATTTTCGAATTTTTGATTAGTTTTCTTTTAATTAATAAAAATATGAAAATAAAACTTCCTACATCTATAATGACACAGAATGGAGAATCTTAGGAGAGATTTGATTGGTTTATTTGATTTTCATTGATTTGAGTGTATTTTACATTTGAACTAGAGCTACGTTTAGATTTTATTTAAAAATATTTTAATTTTTAATATTTTAATATTATGCGACTTTTACAGAGAACAAATTACGATTGGTGCCGCAGGCGCCCAAAAACATGTTTTTTGGTAAAAATTTTCATGGGTCTTGTTATAGAAGAAAAAGAAATTTATATTTTGATTTTATCGAATTTTTTGAATAGATGAAATAAATGATAAAGTAAATAAATAAATAACGCTAATCGCGAATTAATAAATGGCCGGAAAAGAATCGTATAGTGGGTAGATTAAAATTAAAATTGCGTTAACAGGTGCCGCGGCTCATCAAAATCCTTTTTAAATTACCGAAACTTTAAAATTATTCAAAATAAAATTTAATAGAAAAAAAATGAAGTACATTTAAAACTAACTTACCCCATGAAGAACACAAAAATTACCTGAAAAGGAAACATTAAGTAATCCGAGTGAATGCACAAATAAAACTAAATCTTCCTTACAAACACACACTTTTTATTTTTATTTCCATAGCTTTTCCGGTACCGGCTTACACTATATAGCATTAATTTTCCACACTGCTATTACACATATTTAAACCAATGTTATAGATCACTAATAGAGCATGTTCGATATCGCTGAACTTATAACGGATATAAGTGTTGCATATTTAATCAATATCTTTTATCATTCGTTGGATTAATCCTGAATATATATTTATAACTATTCATTATCATGATCGTTCAAATAGTCCCATGTAGTTTCGTACGTAAGTAAGTCGTATCACACTCTCGCGTATGAGGTGTATAAACTAATTTCTCTTATCAATATTGACGAAGTCAACGATATCGTGGCACTGATCAGGGGCACTGCTGCTATTCCAAATTTTAAGCGTTTTTGGATGTCGAATCTTCAGGTGAGTGAAGAGCAACGAATTTTCGTTGCCTGAAATATGGGCAAACTGTAGTGCAGAATCCATGCCATAGCTTAACGTGATAGTTAGCTAGGCCTATCTAGGCTCCACTCTCATTTGAACTTTTCATTCCTTGGATAAAAGCTCTTCGATCATGCAATATACATATTCTGTTGATATGTGATATTTTGCTCTTTTAGTTGCACTTATAATCCACAACCATGTTTAAAATGCCTGAGAGAGTTTTTTTGAAAGGTTGGTAGTCGGCCAGCGGCCGAAGCCGCCGACTCGCTCCGTGAATTCTCAACGTCCGATTCTCACACCAACCTAGAGAAGAGTCAGCATACAAGAGAGGGAAATCGTCACATCCAATTTCGCGCCTGCCCGAGCCAGCCAATGAGCGCTCGCGAAAGAGACGCTACGAATCTTCCGGCATGTTCTAGAACATTACTTCCCCCTCTGAAAGCGCGGGAAAGTTGAGCATTTTAAGTAAACATGGCTGACCTCTGAATTTAAGAATACAGTTAAATAAAAAAAGGTATTTTTGGACTTATGATTTTTTGAAGATAAAATGATTAAATTTTAAGCTATTTCTATGAGCGATGGTTCAAATTAAAGGAAATAAAATAAGCTATCTAATTAAAATAAAGTTGCAAGGAAATAAAATTTAGAAAAGTATTTAAAATTGAAAAATCGGAAATTTAGAAAAATATTTGAAAATGCCAAAACGGAATGAAATTAATTTTGAAAAAACGGACTTTTAAACATTTTAAATAGAGAAAAATAATTAAATAAAAGAAACTGAAATATTTTCCGGAGGATTTGGTAAAAAATAATAAATTTCAAAAGTGTTAAAATTTTCAATTTTAACATTCCTCCCGCTAACAACAAAAAAAAAGAGCAAAAAAAAAGAATTTGGCGACGGGAAATTGGATGCTGACCATAACATAACACGTAAAACACAATAGATACTATAAAACCTGATTATATATATATATAGACATAAACAACACTAAGCACATAAATGCATGAGGGTAAGTTCAAAAAAAAAAAAAAATCATATGCATGCTACCTTTTAAAACACACAAAATAGTACAATGGAGATTTGCTCATTTGACGAATTCGAAAGAGATTTTTTTTTTTTTTTTTTTTTTTTTATATTATTTTATAAATACCAAAACATCTCAGCCATTATGTTCTTAACAGGATTTCTAAAGTTAAATTTATGCACCTCACAACAAATAATTAAAGGTAAAAAAAAATATTGTACTCAATTAAAGATATCCTAAGGCAACTACCATGAAGCAGTTACAACACGATTTAAATTGCAGATGACAGCGGGTAAATATATTCCCATTAAAAGCTGCTAGTGATCCCCACAAAATAAACGTCTTTACCATGAGTGAGTTGCAATATCTACAATTGAGAAGATTAGGAATTGTGACAATTTTATATTAAATCAGTGTAAAATAATGTGAGTATGGAAGACAGCCCATAGACACTCAAAGAGGCTTGGCTATAATAGGTCCCCAAAAATACTCGAGAAAATCACCTACATTTTTAAAAATATGTCACATGCAAAGGGAATTGGTAAATAAAAACTTTTTGTAAATTTAATTTGTGTTGTCTTTGAATACACACTCCTGCACAACCACAGGGATTTAAAGCAGGCAGGTGCAATTGATTTATCATTTTTCATCTTTTCATAAATAAACTTCAAAAATTTGAAAAAGGTGCATGTTTTTTTTTTTTTTTTTTTAAACAGGTAAGTAAATGTGTTATTTAGGTTAACAAATATTGTATAAATTTGAAGATCTGCAAAGATTCAAGATTTACAGTGTCAATGCAAAAGTGGAATATCTCGGACCAGCCTGACAGATACTATTGACAGAACTAGGCGGCCTATAACCCAGCCTACCATCCACATGTACCAACATTGAAATCAAAGAATAATTTTAAGGTAAGTGAATTTGGTTATTTACGTATTTACTTATTGCAGCAGTTTCAACAATTGTTGACAAGGAAAGGAATTTTTTTTTTTTTTTTTTGCTGAGAAGTCCTAGCCATGATTGAATTTTAAATTTTGCCTATGATGGCGTGAATTGTAATAGGGATGAAAAGTGGATCATCAATCCATAAATGAACATTTTAGAGTAAATTTTATACTAATTGAAATTAGTTGGCAGGAAAACAGGCAATTATGGTAATCATGATTTTTTGCTATCATTATTCTCTATTCATTTTAAATTGAAGAAAATGGAAATATTTTATTCCACATAAATATAAGCAATGCATGATGAGACTGCTGATAACACTAAAATTAGGCTCGGCTTATATTGGTCTCTGCATATACTATAAATGATTTCATAAATATTTTTTCATATATAAAAAATTTTGAATAGAGCATGCATGCGAGCAAAAGCCAGTAAGGGTTGCCAAAGTTTACAACCACGTGTACATTTAAAATAACTACTAATGCAATGCTCTATCATCAATAATTTATTAGAAATACTTTTTACTGTGCACAGTTTCATAACATTTCATAAAATTTTTATTTTATTTTCAAATTGAATAATGATGTTTTATATTAATTGCCTACCAATGTTTCCTGTAAAAATATCATGCCTGAGAAAATATATGAAAAGGTATGTATGCCTTTTTTTTTTTTTTTTTTTTTGATTTATTCTGAGTGAAAGTGATTGTCATATAAAATTAGGGAGGCCCAAGTAGCTGCCATCCCCCAAAAGGATACTCAAACACCTTTCCCCATAAATATTACATTATAAAGATTTTTTTTTTTTTTTTTTGATTCTAGGAAAAAGAACTGTCATATACAATTAGGGAGGTCCAATGACGATCTGAAAAACCTTGCCGTGGCCTTTGGCTTGGCTTTTCATTGATGCAAAGTAATACCATCCCCCAAAAGGATAATCAAACACCCCTGCCCAGAAATATTACATTATAAAGAATTTTTTTTTTTTTTTTTTTTTTTTTTTTTTTTTAGTAATATATATTCAACTGAATGTTTAAGAAATACTGAAATCATCCCTTTAAAAGAAAGTATATTCTAAATATCATATTTCATAATTGAGGCATGTCATAAACAATAAAATAACTAATCATCCCCTACTACTTTTTTTTTATTAAGGCATGTCATAAACAATAAAATAACTAAAATGATCCCTTACTACTTTTTATCTAAGCCAATTTTTTGGTTTCAATTCAAATATCCCTTTTCTTAAAAAAAAAAAACATTAAAAGTTTTTTTTTTTTTTTTTTTTTTTTTTTGAAACAAATCTCTTAATTTTAAACTGGCATTCATTAGCAGTAACAAAATATAAATATTCATCTTAATAGTAAAGAATTTTGAAATATCTCTTTCAATTTTAAGCAAAACCGTGAATCATATGAAAAATACAAGATTGCAATACAAAAGAAAATAAATGTTTTTATCAGTGGCAAAGCTCAATCAATTTTTTTTTTTTTTTTTTTTTTTTTTAACATTCATGGTTTTTAAAAGCAAATCCCCATAACAACATAACAAATAGAATATCAAATTTGATACTAATGTCCACTAGTGAAAATTCCACTATAACTCATATATAATAGAGAAGATTGCAAATATTATATGAAAATAATGAATTCTTCTATCCGTGGCAAATTTCAAATTTTTTTTTTTTTTTTTTTTTTTTTTTTTTTAAATAGTTATAGTTCTATATTTGAGCCACAAAATTTTAAAAAACTTATTTTGTGTGTATTTCATTGATTAAATTTTTGAGAATACACAAAAACTGAAAATTGCCCACATAAAATAAAGATAAGAATACACAACACAAGTAATTAAAATAAAGAATACTAATTATTGTACCAGATTATTAAATAACAGAATAGCAAAGCAGCATGCATAGGAACTAAAAACATGAAAATAAAAAAAAATTCGCGTTTTTTTTTTTTTTTTTTTTTAAATCGCGATCGTTCAAATTAATTAATTTTGAAAAAAGAACCTAATGAGCACATAACCCTAGGTTTTCAACCTAAATAGAGTTTGTTTTTGACGGCACCATTAATGTTATAGAAGAAAAAGAAATTTATATTTTGATTTTATCGAATTTTTTGAATAGATGAAATAAATGATAAAGTAAATAAATAAATAACGCTAATCGCGAATTAATAAATGGCCGGAAAAGAATCGTATAGTGGGTAGATTAAAATTAAAATTGCGTTAACAGGTGCCGCGGCTCATCAAAATCCTTTTTAAATTACCGAAACTTTAAAATTATTCAAAATAAAATTTAATAGAAAAAAAATGAAGTACATTTAAAACTAACTTACCCCATGAAGAACACAAAAATTACCTGAAAAGGAAACATTAAGTAATCCGAGTGAATGCACAAATAAAACTAAATCTTCCTTACAAACACACACTTTTTATTTTTATTTCCATAGCTTTTCCGGTACCGGCTTACACTATATAGCATTAATTTTCCACACTGCTATTACACATATTTAAACCAATGTTATAGATCACTAATAGAGCATGTTCGATATCGCTGAACTTATAACGGATATAAGTGTTGCATATTTAATCAATATCTTTTATCATTCGTTGGATTAATCCTGAATATATATTTATAACTATTCATTATCATGATCGTTCAAATAGTCCCATGTAGTTTCGTACGTAAGTAAGTCGTATCACACTCTCGCGTATGAGGTGTATAAACTAATTTCTCTTATCAATATTGACGAAGTCAACGATATCGTGGCACTGATCAGGGGCACTGCTGCTATTCCAAATTTTAAGCGTTTTTGGATGTCGAATCTTCAGGTGAGTGAAGAGCAACGAATTTTCGTTGCCTGAAATATGGGCAAACTGTAGTGCAGAATCCATGCCATAGCTTAACGTGATAGTTAGCTAGGCCTATCTAGGCTCCACTCTCATTTGAACTTTTCATTCCTTGGATAAAAGCTCTTCGATCATGCAATATACATATTCTGTTGATATGTGATATTTTGCTCTTTTAGTTGCACTTATAATCCACAACCATGTTTAAAATGCCTGAGAGAGTTTTTTTGAAAGGTTGGTAGTCGGCCAGCGGCCGAAGCCGCCGACTCGCTCCGTGAATTCTCAACGTCCGATTCTCACACCAACCTAGAGAAGAGTCAGCATACAAGAGAGGGAAATCGTCACATCCAATTTCGCGCCTGCCCGAGCCAGCCAATGAGCGCTCGCGAAAGAGACGCTACGAATCTTCCGGCATGTTCTAGAACATTACTTCCCCCTCTGAAAGCGCGGGAAAGTTGAGCATTTTAAGTAAACATGGCTGACCTCTGAATTTAAGAATACAGTTAAATAAAAAAAGGTATTTTTGGACTTATGATTTTTTGAAGATAAAATGATTAAATTTTAAGCTATTTCTATGAGCGATGGTTCAAATTAAAGGAAATAAAATAAGCTATCTAATTAAAATAAAGTTGCAAGGAAATAAAATTTAGAAAAGTATTTAAAATTGAAAAATCGGAAATTTAGAAAAATATTTGAAAATGCCAAAACGGAATGAAATTAATTTTGAAAAAACGGACTTTTAAACATTTTAAATAGAGAAAAATAATTAAATAAAAGAAACTGAAATATTTTCCGGAGGATTTGGTAAAAAATAATAAATTTCAAAAGTGTTAAAATTTTCAATTTTAACAGGTCTCTTGCCAGCTAGTGTACCTATTAAGCTGGCCAATTTGCTTATTGCAAATGACAACTAGTACACTCCTGTGACCTGTTATGTCCTTCCTCTCCCTGATTTCATGTAAGAAAAAATATCAAAATTATAAAAGAAAGCTCTTTAGTAAATCAGAAAAGGAAGAATACAGCAAAAAAAAAAAAAAAAAGCTCTTAAGAGCGGACAATACTTAATCTTTTCAACAGCCAAATCCCATGTTATTCTGTTGGAAAATTTCTTTCCACAATGACTCATTGCCTAATTTGTTTATTTATTTATTTTAATTCAGTTTTCATATTCAGGAGGTTTTTTTTTTTTTTTTTTAATATTGAATAGTAAGAAAAGGCAAATGGTTTTTATCCTTTAATTATCGTTAGCATGCAGGGGCGGTGCCAGTGGGGGGACCGGGGGGTGGGGGTGGGGCAGAGATTTTTCCAACTTTCATCGGAATTTCCGACTTTTTAAAAAATTTCCCAAGAATTTCTGATTTTTAACATAAAATAAATAAATAAATAAATAAAAAATTTCCAAACATAAAATTCCCAAGCAGTATACCTGCAATAGCAATCGATGCCTTATATAGAAGCTGTTCCAAAAACTGAAAGAAGTAATTGAATAATGATAATTTTTATTTAAATTTCATTTTATGGTCATTTTTTTTTTACCTACCAGTATGGTCAGTACTTTGAACTAGGACAGTAGTGAAAACGAATATGTATATTTTTTTTAACCTGCTCTGGCTTATTTTGTTTAAAAAAAGGGAAAAAAGCAAAACCTTTTTAAAAATAAAGAAAAGAGGATAATGAATTTGGCAAATAAATCAACATAGTTGCAGACTGAAACGCTCTACCTAGTAGGCTATCCACCATTAAATTTGTACCATTTACCTTATCCTAATTTGCTTATTATTTTTATTAAGGCTAGTTTCATATTTTAGCTTTCATGCAATTTTATACCTTTTCCAATACAGCAATCTCCATACTGCAAGTTTACCTATCAACATTGTCTAATATTTTGAACTAAAATAATATTAAAATTGCATTAAAATATAAAAAAAAGGAAAGGGAGATTCTCTCTCTCTCTTTTATTTTATTTTATTTTAATGATAGTATGCCATTTCATGTCAAGTAATACAATAACTAGGCTTGAGTATTTCAAATAGTGATAATCAGATTCTAATTTGTATAAATTTACATGACAATAAACAAGTCTTTACAGTTAGTTGAGCTTGTACATATGATTTTGAAAAATTTAAATAAGTAAATAAATAAATTTATTGTCGCAATAATATTATTTTAATGTATTATTGTTGAATTTTTATCAGAAATTATTTGCATTTTTATTTTACTGTTAAAACTGCTTTGTAATTTACCTGAACGATATAGTTCTTAAATATTTTTCTTTTTACTGCAAAATATGTTGGTGCCATGTCGTTTTCCTTCTCTTTTTTTGTGAAATTTGAGTTTACGCATATCTTCAGACTTTTTGTCCTTTTCTCACTCTCATGCCTGGTCATTAAATTAGACTAGTAAAAGTCACTTCGAAAATGTACTAACTTTGGATAAAAAAATTATATAGGTATTTTAATTATTATACAAGGAAAATTTAACGTAGTATATAATGTGTATATATTAATTATATAGTATAATTTTATGAAATAGTGTATTAGAATTTTATTATACAATTTAATCAATCTTCCTTTTTTTTCTGTAAAATCTTCTGTTTTTTCCTATTTTTGTCTAAGGTTGGGTATGAGATGTTCATAATAGTTTGGCCACTCAGTGTGTATCTTAAGATACTGTATATCATATATTTTCTGACATAATAACTTAAAGTCAAACTGTAACAAAATATTTTATTGTATTCTAACATTTATATAAACCAGTAAGGAGCGTAAAATGAGGTAGCGTCAGTTGGATTAAAATACAGCTTGAAATATAAGTATGTTTATTATAAATAAAATTTAAATTAGTCTGAGCTCAGTAGCTCTATATAATAAGAGGATTTAAAATGGGTTCTCAGTAAATTGGTGAAAAATTCCAGAATTTATAAAATAGTTCATACACACAAATAAAAATAGTCTTTTATAGAGTTTTGCCTTTACAAGACTTTCGTCTCTACTATCCAAGATGAAAATCTGAGCCTCAGCTCATACACAAACTTTATTCCCCTTTTCTTGTCCTTTCTTTTCTTCAACACGAACACTCGGTTTTAGGGGGGAAAAGCATTTTTTTCTCCTATATCCAATGATCTGTTGGAAGGCAGAGACCACATATAAGTCGATCCCTTATATTTTCTCATAGTATTTCCCATGAACTTCCAATACTTGTCAAGGCATTTCAGGGTGACTTTTCTTTTGTTGCAAAATGTTAAAATTGTAGACTTTCAGTCGACTCTATGCGTTCGAAACATCATAATATGTTTATGAAATCCAGTTACATCGAATGCAGAATTCCCAGATTCCTTTAAAAATGCATTGGATTGGATTATTAGCTCTTATTGCCAGACCGGGGTTGAAAGTGGTGTAATTTTATTAGGCAAGAGTTAGCCATAAAACGACACAGTTTTCATAATGCATTCGCTCTTTAAGTCCTAATTCTGGTACTAACCTTCAGAGGGCTTAAATTTCTCCTACATTTTTTCATTTGTTATTTTACATAATTATGATGTAATCTTTATACCTAATTGTCCAATTTCGTTGTGGTAGCCTGTCCCGACTCCCAGATGATAAATCATTAAGAGAAATATTTGAGTTTTGATACAAGTAATTCAAAACTAATTTTCTCAGCTGTTTTCAATTTGAAATCCTTAATCATTTATTTGATCTTTCATCTAAATGCTAGTCTTTTATAATGAATAATTCAATCAATTTATTTTAAAACATCATTAAGAAGAGATTTATTTACCAGTTAATCATTAAAAATAATTTATTGACATATTTACTATATACTCATCATTTACAGGGTAAAATGGGAACTTTAACTTCACTTTTTCTATTGTTTAAAAAAAGTAATTTGACTAATAATTTTAAAGAACATTATTAGAATCTGCATTATAAGTAGTTTTAAATAAGATTTTTATTCTTTCATATATGTGTATAATGTGTCGTTCACATGCAGTCAATGGACACAGTAATGATTCTTATAATTACTCCATTCAAACATCTTCATTTCAGTTAAGTCATGGATCATGAAAGCATGAGAAGATGCCTGATGAATGGCGTGACTGTCATGATTTTGAATTCAGATGAACCGTTGAGATGTTTAGCAGAAGAAATGTTTGCAAAAAGCATTGTGATTTTTTTTTAGTTTTCATTTTTGTTTCAGAAAGTTTGAATTCTGATTGTTTTAAAATCTTCCTTGGACTCGCAAAAATAATATAAGGGTGACTGATGTGCAATGGACCGCTCACTATAATTGTATTTATTTATTTATTTTTATGGCTCATATTTTGGTACATAGCTCTCAGCACTGCAGTGATGAAACTTAGCCAGCAGCTTCATGCCTAACTGACAAATTTAGCCGTTTTATTCGTGAAATTTAGTTAGTTGTAGCCAAAAATAAATATTTTGAGTTAAACATTTTTTCTTTTCATCATTCAAGAACTATGATCTGGAAGAGGCTATTTAGCATAATAATGAGCTAATGTCATCTATTATTATATTTAATCTCATTGAAATATTTTTTAAAGTGATTTGTTATTTTTTTTTTTTTAACATTTGCTGTCAGAGGTCCACACGAGGTACAATAGACCATGGTCCATTTACCCCAGTTCTCTGTCATAATAAACTGATTTACGAAATCTACATTTTTTTGAAATGTTAGCTGTAAATTATATTTAAAAATTTCATAGCTAACCTTAATTAGATCTATTATGTCTTTAAAGATGAATAAGAAAGCAATTTACTTTGAGGTTTCTTCTTATTTATTTTTAGTAACCATTCAGTTACTTTTGTATTCTTATATTTTTACAAATATCATACAGCTATAACAAACTAATTAAATATAAATAATGCAATTAAAAAATAATAATACAAATAAATTTGAAGAAAAGGACAGTTTAACATTTTGTTGGTTTAATCACAGAAATAATATAGTTAATCTGTTTTTGTGAGATTCATACAACGAAAACCTAATCACGATCCCTACATTTTTTCCTGAGAGTGTTGATATACCCAGTGTCAGATTTAAGCCCCCCCCCCCCCAAAAAAAAAAAAAAAAAAAAAAAAAACCACTGACATTTACAATTGAATATTGCAATTGTAAATTTTTTATTGGTCTAGCATAACACTTTGAAAAATCTTAGCCCCCCAAAAGTCAAGTTCTGGATCCGCCACTGGTTATATCTCTTGTAAATTTTCAAGTTATTGTAATGAGGAGTCTTCCAGACCCTACAACTTCAAGAAAACAGAAGGCTTTCAGTGACACAAAAATCGTTTGGTGTATCATTTTCTAATTTTAATGTTCATTAATTTACATTATTTGTATGAATCGAAGACATAAATAAACAAATATAATATATTCAACATTTTATACTATTAAAAAACGCACTACATTAGTATACTTTTTAAATTTGACCTGTGGTACATAGTAACCCATGTCATGGAGTATTTCTTAAGTTTTGTACCTTTTCTAACATTGCTCTTGTTTTTCCAGAATGCATACGTCTGTGAAATGTGTGAGGAAATTGGTGATGATTGTGAGGTAAGTACTTTTTTGCTTCTTGTACTTATTTCATATTTTTCAGTGATTGTATTTATTTTGGTAACTTTGTAGATTTATCATACTGAGATTTTTTTTTTTCTTTTTAAGTTTGATGACAGTTGCAAATTGTGATCTTCTGCTAATTTGTGTGTAATTACTTTACTATCTATATTAATAAAATCAGACTTTTATTTGTAAATTGTCAGAATCAAAAAATTTTGCAATATCTTCTAGTGCTGCACCGAGTAGCACTTTGGCCGAGTAGCTGAATACTGAGTACTCGGCCGAGTACCGAATAGTTGTAAGAAAGAATAATTGGTGCATATATGAAGACATTTGCACATCTTGAATAATAATAATAATAATAATAATAATAAAAGGCTTTTGAACATTAAATTTAGTTAAATGGTAAACAGCTTGCTTTCATGCAGAACTTTTGTAGTGTATATACATAATTAGGTTCATTGCTATATTTTGATACTTTCAACATAGTGGATTACTAAAGCCAAAACTAATAACTTTAATCTTAACATCTTTTTTAGATGCGAAATTATCATCCTCAAATAATTCTTAGAGAATATAAAAGTTATTATGCATTCAGCACATCTATATATAAAAAATATATGTATGTATAGATGTAAAATTGATGTGATTTTTCTATAATTTTAATTAAAACAGGAATTAAAATATGAAGAAAATTTCTCCTTTGCGAATAATAAAGATTCTTTTCTTTCCAAGTCAGGTAATTTTTTTCCCAAAAGTGATAATCAATTAGGTAAACCAAGAATTGGGTCCAAAGGTAGGTGGTGATAGATTTTTAACCAAAGCTATAGCAATTGATTCTGACAATCTTTCTAATTTAAATCAATGATTTAAATAAAAATCAAGATATTTAAAGCATAATTTTTTATTAAGATTTGTTAAATAACCCTGCAAATATACTTTGCATATATTTTTGCTCAATAAGTGCATATATTTTTGCTCAGCAAGCCTTTTAAATTTATCATAGTTCAGCTACAGTTTGCTTTTTTCTATTAAAGGAATGTAAAAAGAAAATTTATGTGCCGCCTATGGCTTCTGCACCAAAAATGACAGATGATTTCCTAAAAATTATTAAAAAGGCTTTATCAACAGTCTATGGTAAGTATATTATTATTTGCATGCCTGATTCTTGCATATTTACGTTTAATTGTTCATATTTTACCTACATTATTTTAATCATATGATTGTATGAAGTTAGTGCATTTTCATTTAAATTATATTTGTACCTCTAGAAAAGGGAAGGGGCAAAATTTATTATATATATTTTTTTTAATTAATTCTGATTGACAAAAACAAAAGCTAATTATTATTAATATATATATTTTTTTTGTAACTAATTAAGGGGGAAAAAAGGTTCTGACAGGTATTTATTAGTAGTTTTCATGTCATATATTACTCTGTGCATCATCTTCTTCTTCTCTTAATCAAAAGCTTATGGATGATGTGTGCTAAGAAATTGCATATAATGACAAAAGCCACTGTTAAAATGTTAAAAATATATAATTGACTCTCAACTGTATAGATTTGGACTTATTGCATTCATTCAATACCATGGAAGGATGATCTCATTCATCACACTTCAGAACTTTTTTAAAGAAATTTTTGGGCAATCACCTTTCATAGAAGTAAATATCATTTTACCAAAGTTTTTTAGCACGAATTAACTTGCGTTAAATTTCAGTATTAAAAAAAAATTATTTATTTATTTAAAAAGTAATTATTCATTTAAAAAATTTATTTATTTATTTATTTTTCTTTTCTTTTTTTTTTTTTAATTTATAGTTACATTTTTTTTTTTTTTTTTTCAATTTAGATAATTTGGCTTATTTTAATATGCTTAATATATTTGTATTTATATGTTCAGGTAAGCAGATTTCTGTAACTCAACACTAATTTACATAAAGGTAATGTCCAACACTCTCTTAAAATGATTCAGAATCTGAAATCTTATTGATAGATTGAAACAAAAACAGGGGAAGGCTATTTTTTTTTAACCTTCTCTTAATGACTGACAAATACTCAGTATCAACAAGCTTAATTTTAATGTATACATAATATGATAACATTCAAATAATTGTATTTGTTAAGTTACAATAATTAATCTCTGTATTTTTTATTTTCATAAGATAAAATTAGAATAAGACAGTAAATTAACATCTGTATTCTTATATTGTAAGAATGTATGTACTTATTCTCTTAAAGACTTACTACATCCAATAAATGGTTTTGTAAAACATCATAGATTTTTGTATTATTGTGTGCATGTGTTTGGGGGTGGGGGAATTTCAGAGGTCTTATAAACGTTGGTATAACGTGCTTTGGAGTATTGCATTTAGTTATAACCAATGCTTACTGGCATTGAAAGTATAAAAACATGAAGATAATTTTTTTGAAAATTAAAAAAGTCAAAAGGTTTTTAATTTTGTTTCTGTCAGTTAAAAAAGAAAATCTCTGCAAAAGCAGAGATTATTTAAAGTGAAGCACCAGGAGTATAGTAAAAGAAGAAAGAAAGAAAAAAAAAAAAAAAAAAAAACTGAACCCACTGGAAAAAACCTAAGTGTATCAGAAAATCTCTTGCTTGGTGAGATAAGTTTAGATGACAAAATAAGCTTAAAGTCTGAAGCAAAAAGTATACAAAAATACAGTAAGTGCCAAAGAACTTTGAAATCATAAAAAAGGGGGACAGACATTTTACTATTGTAATTTAAATTCTAATCAAATTAAATCTTAAAAAATGTTAGCGATAATATGATTGTGATATGAGATTATTTACTTTGAATAGGCTTGCATATGATCAGATCAGATTTTCAATGATCTGTGTATTTTGTGACATCAGAAATTTTGTTTTCTCATTTCTGATATTGTACCTCCAAAAGTTTTTGTTTTGGGCTGTCACTGTTTACAAGCAGTGAACAAAAAAGCATTATTAGATTGATGACAAGTGGTAGACTCTCATTAGTCTCTAAAAGAGTTTCTTGCATTTTTTATATATCATCCAGCAATAATTCATAAAACAGTTGCCCCACACTTTGATAAAATGTTTTACTATATAGAGTTTTTGTGTAACCGTCCTTATTTTTTAAATTTGACTTAAAAATATATCTTCGCTTAATGAAGTTCTTTTCTTGAAATGTGCTATCCTGGCTATACATAGTGGTTTCTATAATCCAAAATTTTTGATATCCCAGCCATGCTATTTGATTTGGATGCTTGTGTGCTTTTCTGAAATAGACTACATATTAACTTTTATAGCTACCATTACTCATTAATTCTCTTGGAAAATTTCCAAGTCAAATGCTTTTTGTTGTATGCACTTCTTTTATATGTATTGTGTCATCTTACACTGAATATAAATAAAAGTTTTAAATGTGTAAATATTGGAATTATTTAACTAAGTTATAGTACAAAGAATAGCTGCATTCTCTAACAAGCTATCAAAATTTTATTCATTAAATAATATCTATGTTCAGATCTACCACAGGTGACCCTTTTATTATTATTACTATTTTCATACAACTATTCCGATTACATAAATTTTACAATAAATTTATGCAGGTAAAATGCAGAACTACCTGTGTAAATATATTATAATTTTTCTTTTCTTTTCTTTTTTTTGGAAATAGTGGTATGAAAAGAATTAAAAAAAAAAAAAAAAACCTGTGGCAGCTCTGTATGTTTTACACAAAATTACAACTTTCTGGTACTTCTGTTGTGATTACCAGAACATAGCTGAACATTCCATATTCAGAGATACTCTTACTGAGTTGTGATTGCTTTAATTAATTACTTTTTCTGTTCCCAGTCAGTTGTTAGAACAAAGTTTAAATTCAGTTTGATTGCATTGACTTGATCTTTCTGCATGCTGTCTTGTTGCATTACTGTTACATTCTTTGATTTCACCAAATTATTTTTAAAATGATAAGTGTACTTTTGTCTTTTTACTTTCTTCTATAATTCAATAGAAGAAAGTATTCGATTTATAAAAAATTTCGACCTCGGGTTTTTGATGGATTTTTACACTCTTTGAGAGATATAGAATCCGATTTGATCATTTTTAGAAAATGTCTGTATTTGTGGCAATTGTATCTCAGGAACTACTGCTTAGATTTCAATATTTGATGTGTAGTTTCATCTTGACATACTTTTGATGAAAATATTTCAACAGGTGGCGTTGCCGTCCTGCTTTTTCTAAAATTTTAACATTGTGGTATAAGAAAAAATCTTGGATAAATGTGGATAAAGAGAATTATTTTTTAATGATCATTATGAAATTAAAAATAGTTATTTATAATAGTGATAGTCAACTTTGATTTTTTTTTTTTTTCTTTCTATATGTAGGAATGCTTCCCCTTCTGGTTGTGAAGTCCCCCCCCCCCTCCCTGAAAGGGTCAAATTTTCATTATGGGTATCTTTCAAAAGAGTTTATCAATACCTTTAAAACGAAGGATTGAACCTTCAATCTGCGATAATTTAAAATAAATTTACCATGTTCCCCCCCCCCCCTTTTTTTTTTTTTTTTTTTTTTTTACAAACCTTTAAAATGAAGGATTGAACATTCAATCTGCGATAAAAATAAATTTACCATGTCCCCCCCCCCCTTTTTTTTTTTTTTTTTTTTTACAAAAAAAAAAAACTTTTTTGATGTTATATTGAGAATAGAATCGACTTTCTTTGAATATTTAGTGTTATGCTACTCTAGAATGAAAATCGTCGGCATTCATCAACGAAGATAATTTTAATAAATTATTTGTACAGAAAAATATAGAAGAAAATCATGTGGTGATCACAACATCCTGGTTCTTTTTTAATGTTTGTTTGTTTTCTTTAAGAAAGAAGAAAATACATAAAATTAAAAAAAATTAAAAGCATGTTTTTTAAACTTCAATTCAGCAGATGTGGGTAATACAGTTGAACTTCGTTAATGTGAATCTCAAGGGGACTAAAAAAATTGTTAAAATTATCCGTAACTGAGAAATTAATCTTTATTTGGATAGGGATTATGGAAATAGTTCATATTAAAAGTAATTCATGTTAATGAGGTTCGATTGTATACATATATGCAAAACTTTAGCTGAGTCGAATGATTAGGGAGTGCATTAAAATTTAAAAAAAAATTTTGAACTGGAATTCCAGACCCAGGGCCCACAGATCCCCATCCATAAGTCTGTTACAACTTAAGCATGTATTATCATCGGAATTATATGTGTGTGCAAAATTTGAGCTCTATCAGATAATAAGAAGTGGGTGAAAATTGATCCACACTCATAAATAAGTAACTTATCAAGTTAAATATGCATGTAAAGCAGTGGCGCACCTAGAATTTCTGTCTGGAGGGGGCTGAAGAATAATTGGGTCCTATAATTATAGTAATAGGTTTATGGCCATATACGCAGCAGAGGTGCCTTGTGAACCGAAAATAGGTGAAGAGCTGAGAAATAAAACATTTAAGTAGTTTTAATGCATAATTTTTATTAAGCATAACTTTAACTAAAAATACTCATTTTATTTAAATGTAAATTTATACTCTATAAATGAATACAGTGTAAAATATCAGGTGAAATGCCTCTTCACCTATTTTTGGTCCAAGAGCCGCCGCTGGTACGCAAACACGTATAGTAAAGAATCTGTTTTAAATGTTTCTTTGAAATAAATAATCGTATGAAAGAAACTGAATTTAATTTGAATAGTGCAATCAAGGAAAATTTATCTCGGTACATAACGTGCTAAGTTACAGGAGTTCGGTCAGTTGGGGTTTGAATTGAGCTTGCAAACATAAAGTTGTAGGTTCATCTACGATCAAAAACTGCTGTGCGCAATATAACAAGCTGGTGAACATAAAATTCGCCAGAAATAAAATCCCCCCCCCCCCCCCCCAATATTTCCATTGAAAATAAAATTTGATCAAATTTAACTCTATGAATTATAACAGAATTTCTGTGTAAATTTTTACATGGCTATTTTTATTTAATTATCTGGAGTATAGGGGTAATGCTCCTTATAGGTTCGGTTAACAGAAACAAATCGGACATGTAGTCTTCGTGGGGGTTAATCAACACAGCAAGAAGGAGGCAGAACCTCTTAATATCATAAAGCATTAATTCTAATGTATACTATATTACTTAGAATTGTTTATTCAGTTAGTAAATATTTCAAGCATTACCTTTTTGAGTAATATCATTACAGGATATTGTATTCCAATATAATATATAGATATATTTTATGAAATTTGAATTTTTATAACAGGCAAAAATTGCATTATCTAAGAACGGAGCTTAGATCTCAGTGACGTCAGAAGCAAAAATGAAAACTGTGCATGGACCCTACTGTATGATCTATGTACCGCGATAAAAATATAAGTGACCTCACTCTCCCAAGCATCTGTAAAATATCTTAACATATTGTAATCGGGGTATTTTCTTATTTTGAACAGTAAACTATGCTTTTTGGCATTCCTCTAAATCGATATATTTTTAGAAGAAGAATTTTACATATTTGAGATTAAATCAATTAAATTTTATCTTCAGCAATTGATGCAAATTTCACTAGCATGGTAGCGACATTTAAAGGGTTTAACACGAATATGCAAAGTCCCATTTTTAGTTTAAAATATTGTTTTAAAGGAACGTCTAAGAGCAGGGCTAATTTTTATTTTATATCAAACGAGAATTTTCATTTGCCGATGCGAATGTGTTAATTTTGCTCAAGGACAAAACAAACTTTCACAAAAATACTCATAAATTAAAATACAAAATTGTATGAGCCTGGTATTCCATTTTTCTGACAAATACATGCTTGCTTACTTCAACATCAGATTGCTTCTTCTGTCTGACTTTTTAGATACTTACTCGATTTCGTGATAACAGTATGTACTTTAGAACCTTAGAAGCCCATCCCTAATAAGTGCAATGGAATGTCTAGGGTATCTTTCAACTAAAAATCAAAGAACTAGTTCATTGTTTTTGTGTTTGACAGTTAGGATTTCAAAAAATCCTGATATATTTAATGCATAATTTTTATAAACTCTATTTTTGCTTACAGTATCTGTGTTTGAATATTTTTTTTTTTTTTTTTTTTTTTAACGCATATCTGAAAATTTTTACTATGTCAGCTGGTTCTGGAGGGGGCTTAAGCCCCCTAAGCCCCCTCCGTGGGTGCGCCACTGATGTAAAGGAAAAAAAATAAATAGAAAAAATGAGAAGGTTTAATTGTTGGAATATTTGTCATTCAGTCTTTCCTTTGTTTTTATTTTTATTTTAACATTGAACTTATGTAAGTAATGAACTGGCCAAATAGTTAGTACAGCTAAGTTTTTGGTACCAAATATATAGGAATCAGTCAAAACTGTTATTTAGTCATTCCTGGTATGTTATCAGTTTTGAATTTTTTGAATTTTTAGTACTTTCCAACAAAGTTGAAAAGTGTTTGACTTTCATTTGTTCATCTGTCTGTCTGTCTGTATTCTAACTCTTGTAAATATTAATGGAATTTCTTGAAATTGATATCCATACACAGTTTGTTCCAAGCACATCTCAGATGCATTGTGCTATGACATTCACGTACCATCACTTTGCACTGTGAATAGTAAGTGACTGTGATATTATAAATTCTTATATGCAGTCAGATTGGGTTTATGAAAAGTACGTTCCTGAGACAACGTAGTATTGGGAGGTTGCACCAGTGCAATATTTATGTGATATTCCATTTCAAGTCGCAAATAAAGTTAATTTCCATGTTTATATGACATCCCTAAGATGTATATGGTGCAGTGTAATGTGCCTGTGATGTCACCAGTGTCACACTGCAATGTGCTATCCACGTTTTTGGGAATCCAAGTGTGCTGTAAGGGTATATGTTATTTCAAGTTCACTATCAGATGTTCCCTATTGAAAACTGAGTAAATGTCACAACTGGTTTGTGTACACGGATACCCAAAAGTATTACAAAGCATTGTATTTTATGGGAGGTATTTCTATAAACCATATTTTAATGTCTTTACTTTGCACAAATCTTAATGAAATTGAAATATGTTATTCAAGTTTACTAAGGGACACCCAGAAATATTCCAAAGCATTGCATTCTATGAGAAATATTTCCATAAACCACATTTTATTAATTGTATTTTGCAGAAATCTCAACAATGAAATTGAAATAAGTTGTTCATAAACAGAAAAGAATGCTTTGCATATTATATAGTACAGTTAGCATTAAGATTTACAGGGTCATACAAAAAATCAGATCTATTAAAGACATAAGGACTATATAAGGAAATAGCTGGAATTAAATTCTCATTTATATTAAGCATTTTGAAATTTTCTAACAATGTTTAAGACTGATATGATTTGAATTAGTCTATCTGTCTGTCTGACTATTCATCTGTCTATCTGCCTGCTTCTAGCGTCCGTAAATATTTCCAAAATTTCTTCAAAATTATATATGTTATTCAAATTCACTGTGAAATGTTCCCTATTTAAAATGACATTAATTATCCCTGTACAACTGTTTTATGTACAAGGACACACGACGAAATGACACATCCCAAAAAATGGCAGAACCTCGCATTTTATGACAAATATTTTTATAAATTACTTTTAAATAACTTTTGACTGCAAAAATCATAATAAAATTGGCATTTTTTTTAATATGCTAAAATAATGTTTTGTATAGAATTTGATGTGTGTATCATTCAGATTACAGGGAAAATATTCAGGGGCTACAGTTAAAAATTAAATGGAATAGCATTTATGTTTGTTTTAAAAGCATTTTAGTACTGTACAACAATGTTAAACATTGATTTTTAATTTAATTAGGCTATCTGTCTGTCTTTCTGTCCTTCCATCTGTCCATTATGTGATAACATAGCCAAAGAGCGTTGAAGGTTAAACAATGCAATGAGTATGTACAGTTGGGAATTGTTAATAATCACTGTGAAGCACATGGTTTTTCGTTCTTGTTTTAAAATTAAATTGTATGTTTTTATAATAATTAATGTTAATAGGAAAGCACCATAGAACTGGCATTTTAAAGTAACAAATACAAAGCTTTGAATAAACACCATAAAATGCAATAAACTCGCAACAATTGCTTTAGGTCATGTGTTTTTTCGGCCTGAAACAATTGTTGCGAGTTTATTGCATTTTATGGTGTTTATTCAAAGCTTTGTACTTATTAATTAATATTATTGTTTATCAGTGATAGTTTTTTTAATCTATTTATACATGTTTTTTATTTTTACCCATTTCTAACAGACTTGTATGTATCTATATTGTTGTAATTTATCATTATTTTAATTATAGACAAGTATATACTATCTGATGAGGAAATTTCTGAAAGAGAACAGTTTGTGAAGTATGTTGAAGGTATTGTTCAACGAAGATATCGTGGTATGTATTTTTTGTAAATTTTTTGTTTTTCTCATTTCTTATACATATCTGATAGAATTTTTCTTGCTTCTCATGAAAATATAAATATAACTGTGATGAAAAAGACCTTATTTTTATGAATAAAATAAGGTCATGTTCTGGAAATTACTAACATCTGGATTTCTTATGGTTTGTTACATTGATATACAGTGATGCTGCAGGCATGATATAGCATGTAAATTACACAAAAAATCAATTGTGGGATGCAAAATAATGTAGCACAGCTGAGAAAATGCACAATTTTCATTCTAAAAAAAAAAAAAAAAAAAGATTAATTATAAAGGATTTCAGCAAGGCAGTTTAACATTCCATGGTACTTCCGAAAATGCATGCTTATTTGTTCAATGTTTAATCATAGTAAAAGTATTTCTACAAAATTAATAATAACATAGCTCAAGTACTGCTAATACAAATAAATAATGCTCAATATTCTCTTGATTTGAGTTATCTCTTGACTTAATTAAATGACAAATACGCTCCAAGATCGTAACAAAATCGTTAACTTAATTATACTATCACATTGCTCTTTGACCTTGAAGAAGGCCACAGGCAGACTAAACTAACTCTTTCATCTGTACCTCTTTATTTCTTTTCAGAGCTAAGAACACAACATAAAAAAAGGTACTAGGGTAGTTGCTCCAGTGATTGGCATGCTCCAGTAATTGACATCTTTACCAAAATAATTAATGTATAAAAAAAAAAATAAAAGCATATGTTTTACCTATAAGAATTTTAACATTGTATGTCAAAAACTGAAGCATATGGTGGCAGTAACTGGTAAAATGAAATCTAGCAGTGTCAAACACTGGAACATAGGCGGCTAATTACTGGTAAAATGAAAAACTGGCATTGTCAATTAGTGTAACAATGAGTGGGTGTAAAAAATATATATATATTATTATTATTATTAAATGCATGTATTTTAACGTGTATGTGGTTGTGAAAGTCTTTCATGTCTTTCATTAAAAGTGTTAATCACTAGAGCACATATCCTACTAAAGTTTATTTCCACCATCCAAAATCACAGAATATTTTTTTTCTTCTTTTAATTATCCCTCTACACCCTACACCCCCTCCCCTATCCAAGAAACTGAAAAATATAGATTTACTAAAATTCCGTAGTGCACAGTGGCGGTTCTACATTAAGGGCCAGCAGTGCATGGCCCCACCTAAATTTTTTTTCGATTGAAATAGTAATAATAATAATAATAATAATTTTGTTTTCTATAACTGTTCAAAAACATATATACAAAATAACACGTCTATCTAACTTTTTCTTAATCTTCTTTTATTATCATTTATTTGTCAATATATTTTTTCAGCTGTAACAAATCACTAATGACTGACCAACTGCTACTTCCCTTTCTAATCTGAGAGAATGGGGCCGTTTACAGTCGGCCCGAAATTGACGTGTTTATTTGTACAGTTTATTCTACTAGAAGATCAGGTTAACAGATTTGGCGACAAATTGCTTTATCAGTGTAAGCACGCTGTAATTTTCTCGTCGATGGGCCAGCAGAGTCTGGCCCTTTGGAACAAAACTATAGGGAAAAAAACTGTCTCCTTTAAAATTTGTTAACACAGATAAAATTTCACGGATAAAATTTGGCAACTTCTGCATTGCAATTTTTTTTTTTTTCCTCATTGATTTTTCAGTGAATTCTTTAGGGTTATATATGACAGTTTAAAATTTTAGTGATTAAAAAAAGAAATCTGGTAATAGTCAAAAATATTGTCTAGACTAACCTTTGAGATAAAAGCTTGTATAAGAATTTAAGACCTCTTTAACTAAAGTGTTTTGAATTTAAATGAGGGGAAAAAAATAAAAATAATATGAGATTTTATTATTATTATTCCCCTTGAGTATAGTGTATTAAAACTTTTATGTAAATAAATTGTAAAATTTTTAGATAAATAATTAATGGATTTACATGGATAAATGGATTAAATAGCTGCATAAAATTGTGATTTAATAGGAACATTCACAATGTTTCTTTTTTCTTTCTTTCTTTTTTTTTTTTTTAAGGATGATAGCCCATTTTATTTCTTTATTTATTGAAAGTTAATTTAAATTATCTAAAACTAAGCTCTTAAAGTGAGAAACATGGTGTTTTTTTTTTTTTTTTTTAATATGTATCCGCATTACATTATTCATGACATTCTACATTCCAATATAACTTCTTACCGATTGGAAGGGCCCTCCTCACTCAGCATTTCCTTTTCTAAAAGCCAATGTTATTCTATGGAAAAATTTCTTTGCACTTAAAACAGTGACATATTAATTGATTGAGACGCGGTTTTTTTTATTGGATTACTCTCATTTCGTAAACTGACGTAGCTTTTGTAGATTTTTATGAAAGAATAACAGTTGTTTTTTAAAAAAGCTGTTTTATTGCAATATTTGGGTTGATGCATTAAATGGCTTATAAAAAAAAACTTTCATTTTTTTTAAAACAGAATTTAAAAAGCTGCGTCAATCTCAAAGAGTTTAATTCAATGCGGAAAAAAATCCTGTATTTTAATAAAATTTTAAATCAATTAAATTTGTAAAGAAAGTCCAAAAATTTTACAAATTTGTGCCGTTTTTCCTCTTTGACACACCCTTTATTTGGCTACGCCTCTCGTTTGTGGTTTCGATGAAAAGATGTTTACATTTCTGTGGTGAAGATACGTCTAGGCGTTGTGGTTTTTTATTCAGTTACTATTTTTATTATAGATTCCACCTGTATTACGGATGTGAGTAACATAACAATTTAGAAGACAATTGTTCAGACTTATTTATAGGAAATATATGATCACATTTTATTTTAAATAGTTTTTCATTGCGCGTAATACTATTATTATATGAATACTTTGCACATAAATCTGATATTTTACTGATAATGCCACGATTGACAATATACAAACATTTTTTTTAACAAGTTATATAAAACTTTTTACTAAATTAAACAGATTTTCAATAATAAATTTTATTTTAAAGTATATAATCTGGTGTGGCACCCACACGACTTTTTCTTACCCTACATTTAAATTTTATAAAGACAGATTCCGATTGAGGAATAAAATATCAAGTACTGTATAAAATTCTATAGTAAAAATAATTTAAGCTAGCTTTACGAATAATTTAATTTGACAAATAATTTTCTGTGGGAAGGGTGGAGGGGTGTACTACCCTTCTCAACCCACATTTGAAACTAATATCTACATTTCTATAGAATTCACGACTAATATTAAATTTAAAATTATGTTCAACAATAACTTTCGATCACATTTATTGACAACTTTAACCCGTATCACTCGTTGAAACTTATCAATATTGATCAAACTGTTCAAGTATGAATTTCATATGAACTTTAAAATATAACACTTGAGTTCCCTGCCGGTATTTAGTTTTTAAAGTTACACTGATAACAGACTCACAAAGAACAACTGTTAAAAACTTTGTTTAATTATTCACGGAACCTCAAAATACGTAGTTATTTAAAAAAAAAAAAATTAAACTAAATATTTTATTTACTCTTTAGTTATGGAGAATTAATTTACATTCCTGAGCAAAATAAGTTTTATTAATATTGAAGTCTAGGAATTGAGTGAAACAAATATTTTTAATGACATAAGCAAGTTGATTTTATAACTGAAGAAACTAGAACAATTTAAAGTTTGCAAGAAATGGGAGTCAAATGTTTATGAAATTATTTATAAACGACAAAATCACACTATTATTTTCAAAGATTTTGCGCTCTTATTTTCGCGCCTAACATAAAAGCGCAGCTGAAATTTTAAGTATGGTACCTGAACATGAACACTGTTTCTATGCGTTCTTTTAGAATTACAGTAACTGGATATCAAGCTGTGTATCGATATTAATAAAATCAGACTTTTCTCTGTAAATTTATCAGAATTAAAAAAAAATTGCGATATCTTCACGTTCCACACACCATAAACGTCGAAAATTACTTCAGAAAATTTTGTCTGTGTGTGTGTCATCGTGTCTGTATGTCTGTAACGCTATTATTGTCCGGGTATCATGTGAGAATGGCTGGACGAAATTCAACGGCGCTTGGCAGAAATTTAGGTCTTTACCCAACTAAAATCTGCCAACTTTTTCAAAATTCCCTCCCCAGTTCTCGCCGGGATGGGGGTACATAGAGGTTTTTGATAACTACAAATCTTTTGCGGATAGTTTTGAATTTGTAGAATTATTAGGATAGAGGGGTAAAAATATAGAAATAAGATTTAGAGCGTTGAAAATTAGTATTATTAGGTTTTAAGGCCCTATAAATCGATTGCGGATATTTACGAAAGTGTAGAATTATTACGAGGGGCGGAAAGGGTGAGCGCAGGGGAAAAAATAAAGAAATTAGGTAGAATGTTGGAATTTAGTATTATTAGGTTAAAAGCCTGAGAAGACGATTGCGGATATTTTTGAAAGTGTATAGATAGATTTTAGAGGCCTGCAAGTCGAATGAGGATATTTTCGAAAGTGTAAATAAGCTATTAGAAGAGGCGGGAAAGGGGTGACGGAAGGGCAAAAAACAAAAACAAAAATAGAGTTAGATATCGTTCAAAATTGGTACATAGAGGTTTTTGATACCTACAAGTCAATTTCCAAATCTGTAAAATTTTTAGGAGAGCCGGGAAGGGAAGGGCGAAGGGCAAAACTATAGAAATAGAGTTAAACCGTACAAAATTGGTACGTGTTGGTTTTGGGGACCTACAAATTGATTACATTTCCTGAAGAGAAGAGAAAAAGTATTAGGATAGACGGGAAGGAGGGAGCGGGGGGCGAAGGAGCAAAAATATAGAAATTAGAATTAAAACGTTGAAAAATAGTATTATTAGGTTTTAAGGTTCAATATATCGATTGCGGATATTTACGAAAGTGTAGAATTATTATGAGGGGCGGGAAGGACGAGCACAGGGGCAAAAATAAAGAAATTAGGTAGAATGTTGGGATTTAATATTATTAGGTTTAAAAGCCTGATAAAACGATTGTGGATATTTTTGAAAGTGTAAGACAATTAAGAGGCTTGGGAACGGTGGGCGAATATGCACGTTGTGTGAAGGTTTGTATGCTGTCGCAGTCATTGGGGACCCGGATTGATTACTCTACCTATGACAGAAGATTTTTTTTTCGTATTTTATATCTATGTTTTTCCCTTACGATAATATAGATATCTGCCACTTTGTTGAAAATAGCGGATGAAGTTCATTAATAAATTTGATTGAGACATTTTTTGGCTTATGTATACATTAAAATTCAAACAAATTCGGAATATGCTTTTTACAATTCGAATTTGAAATTTTCAAGTGGTCTCCACTTAAAAGCAGAATGTTGCTGCAACTAGGTTAAGAAACTCATCCAAGATCTTCATAAAATAAGTTAAGAAACTGTCTAAATTTGGTTCGATTTGGAGTATTATTTCGGAAGTTATCGTGATTTTAAATTTTCATGTGATGGTAGCCTGATTTCAAATGGCCCTGCTTAACTTAAGATATCCACCACTTTATTAAAAATGGCAGATAAAGTTCATTAATAAACTTCATTGAGACACTTTTATGGTCTATGTATACATCCAAATAGAAACAAATTCTGAATACGCTTTTTACAATTTAAATTTGAAATTTTCAAGTGGACTTCACTTGAAAACAAAATGACGGAGCAACTTGAGCAAACTCACACAAGTTATTTATAAGATAAGTTAACTGTCCAAGTTTGGTTTGCGATTTGGAGTATTATTTGGAAGTTATCATGATTTTAAATTTTCAAATGGTATCCTGATTTCAAGTGGCCCCGTTTAACTTAAGATACCTGCCATTTTATTAAAAAGGGCGGATAAAGTTCATTAATAAAGTTCATCAAAACCTTTATGTTATGTATATTTACATTAAAATAAAAACAAATCTGGCTTTAAATACACTTTTCACAATGTGGGTTTGAAATTTTTAAGTGGCTGCCACTTGAAAACAAAATGTCAGAGCAATTTGGTTACTGTACTCATCCAAGATATTTATAAGATCAGTTAGCAATGCAAATTTGGTTCGATTCGGAGTATTATTTCGAGAGTTATCTTGATGACAAATTTCATTATAGATAGACAGATAAATATATAGATAAACGAAGTGGTTGCAATAGGTCGATTTCTAAAAAAAATCAACCTAAAAAGTTTTTTTTTTTTTCCTAAAAAAACCCTGATTTTTTGCCTACCCTTCGAAAAAAAAGCATTTAGATAATATTGTGATCACTCACATACATACACATACATCATCATCATCATGAAAATAGTAAAAATGAACTCATGGGACCTTAAAACATGTAAATACGCCAACATCGCAAAGTCAGAATTTTGTCACGATTACAATGATTTCCTTACGTATGTATATATTTTCGGAAAGCAAAAAATTGCATGAAAGGTACGTGAATCATTTAATTTCATCATGCTTAATAACTAATTTTTAAAAGGTATATGTGTCTATGAGAGAGGAAATGACAATGTAGTTGTAAACAATGGAGGGAAAAAGTGGAGGATTGAAATTCAAGATATAAAATATATACCTTTACATCCACCCTTAGAAAAATACAAATATTTCATTTATTAAATATTGTAAATTTTGCTTATTCCATGTCTATTTAAAAAAAATTCAAATTGATTATACAAACATATTAATAAAATATCTGGTGTGAAACAACCACACGACTTCCATTACAAACTATTACACATATTATATGCATTTTTTGGAGATAATGTGATCACAAAATATAAAAGTGATCTAAAGAAGTAGAAACCTAACATTTTTCTGGTAAGATAAACTTTATACACATGTAAATACATATAAAACGAAGCTTACATTAAGCAAGGTAAAAAAAAAATATATATATATATATATATATATATATATATATGTAGTAGAGTTATTTTTTGAAACACCAATTTTCGAGATCTACCTAAACTTCTGACCTACCTAAACAGGGTAGCTGTTAATTTTCCTCTAATAATTACGTGATACACAAGAAAGAAATGGATTTATATAACAATTTTCAAGAAAATCGTTAGAGCCGTTTTTGAGATACCAACTTTTACCAAAACTCAATCATTGACAGGAAAACAATAATTACATACAAAAGCATATTTAAAAGTGAGTTAATGTGGCGAGTTTGAAAAAAATCCATACAGCTGGTTTTAAAGGAACTGACATAGACAAAAAGTCTATCTTTTAATTAATTTTATTATGCAGATAGCATACAGTGGAAACTTTAATTAATTTTTAAGGGTTTCAATAATAATGACCTGACTAGTGTCTTAAACTAGATAACTCATCAAATACAAAAGTTTTAAACAAGAACAAATTTTTATTCAGTAAAACACAAAAAAAATATATATTTTAATAAAACAAAGTATATTCAACAAGTTTTCAAAGTATAACAGATTTAAAGTTACCTCATTTTATAGGTGATGAACAATGTGTAGTAGACCAAACTTCATTATGACAAAATCATGATACAACATCATCTTAAAAAAAAAAAAAAAACACATATATTTCGTAGATGAAGAAACAATATACCGCGGTCACCTCGTTGACCAGCGGGAAACGAAACACGATTATATCATTTAAAATTGAAGATCACTGTTACAAGATTATATCACTGAAGGTTGAAGATCACAATTTGCTTATCATTAACTCTATAATCTGATCAAGGTCACTTTTATATATATCATTAACTTTATAATTTGATTCAATTCACTACTGGATACTAACAACTTTATAACTTGATTAAGTAAAGATTCTAATTCAAAAAAGTTCAAACTTCAACAAATGTGATTTAAAAAACCACTAAACAAAGCCAACATTAATTAAACGACAAATTTAACGATCTCGGTTTAAAAAATCAATTATCATTTTAAATTTCAATTTCGAAATGATGAAACTTCATGAGATTACACTCATATTTTCAAATATAAACTTAACAAGAAACTTAACGATTTGTAAAAATTTCAACGATGGCAGCCATCAAGGTAAAATGTAACAGCCATATAAAAAAACATATTCAGCTGTAGAAGCCAAAGGCACACCTCCCCTAAGTGCCCAACTTCACCACAGCTTAAAGCTGCTCTATTACCAAAAGCATTTAATACTTCATTTGAAGGCTAGCTGACAACTGCCCAGTTACAAATTCGCCGCAATCTTTTATACTGACAAAAAATGTCAAATCTGCATATAAACAAACATCGCTGTTGCCACTCAACGATCTAAGTCAAAAATATAATTTCTAATAATTATTTCAACAACAATGGCAACAGCCATAAATAGAAAAATTAAGCAGATTCAAAGTGGCAATGGCAAAGATGTAAACAAAACATCGATGTTAATGTGTGATACATGAATAACTGCAAATTAGATTTTAAATAAAGAAATTAAATAGATATTGAATAAACTTGAAAAGAAAAGGGTAAGTTAAAAGTTATTTCTCAGAAAGTAAACATCTATATCTATGAAAATTAACAATATTTTTATATGTGAGGACATTTGACAGCTATCAGGAACGCGCTTCCGAGACTTGAAATTGAGCTATTTATACAGAACGCCTATCAATTTTTCTGAACTAACCAGCTATATCATTCAAAAGGACATCTAATAGAGTGTTTATATAACAAATTTGAAGAAAATCGTTCGAGCCGTTTTTGAGATACGGACTTACGGTCCCACTTAAGGTTTCCGATGTCCCACTTCCAGTTTTTCAATTTTTTTCCAAAATATGGAAAATTCATCTGTACACCAGACTTGTTTCAATTCTAAAGTTTCGTAGTTCTATCTTTATTAGTTTCCGATACATAATAGCCAGAAGATCCCCCCCCCCCACACACACACATACACACACACTGACCAATTGCCAAAAACCACTTTTTTGGACTCAGAGGACCTTAAAGCGCGTAAATCAGGTGAAATCTCGATATAGAATTTTCAGACCGAATACAAATACTTCCATTGCATACTGTAGTAGGGTAATGGAAGTAAAAAAAATTTTTTTTTTTTTTTAATAAATTGAAAGAATAAAGATAATTTTTAATTTACTACTCGCAAATAATAAATAGTGAATAAAAGTGGACGAAATGGTATTTTATCTGGAACGGTTTTAACCAGGTTTTTTCGATTATGGAAAAAAAAACGAACAACCCTGTATCAACATAACTTAAATAACTTCAGGAAATTCAAATTTGGTATTTTGAAATTGGTATGTGGCTGCTACTTGTAAAGTTGATCAAGACTGGCAAGTTTCAAGACACATTAATAAGAGTCTTGTATTTTATTTATTTTTACTTCCATTATCCTACTACCATAGGTAACGGAAGTATTGTATTTGGTCCAAAAATTCGATATCGAGATTTCACCAGATTTACATGTTTTAAGGTTTCTGATAACTATCAATGTCCTCACATATAAAATATTGTTAATTGTTATAGATATGAATGTTTATTTTTCAAGAAATAACTATTTAATTTACCTTTTCTTTTCAAACTTGTTAAATATCTACTTGTTTTCTTTATTTAAAATCCAGTTTGCAGCTCTCCATGCATCACGCATTAACGATCGATGTTTGTTTATATCTTTGCTGTTTCCATTTTGAATCTGCTTAATTTTTCTATTTCTTGCTGTTGCCATTACTGTTAAAATAATTATTATAAATTATATTTTTGGCTTTGACGGTTGAGTGGCAATAGCGATGTTTTGTTTATATGCAGATTTGACATTTCAGTCAGTATAAAAAGCTCGCGGCGAATGTGTTAGATTGCAGTTGTCAGTCAGCCTTCTATTAGTTATGAAGTGTTAATGGCTTTAGGTAATTGAGCAGCTTTAAGCTGTTGGTAGGCTAAGCATTTGCAGGTGTGCTTTTGGCCTGTTACAGCTAAGCATGTTATGTTTTTTATGGCTGTTGCGTTTTATATCTTGATGGCTGCCATTGTTATAAATTTTTACAAACGTTAAAGTTTTTCCTTGTTAAGTTTGGTTCCTTTAAAAGGATAATATTAACTTTGTAGATTTTCGTCATTCACGAATGTTCGAGATCTAGAAATAAAAATTATAATTGATAGTTGAATCGAAATTGTTAAAGTTTGGTTTTTGCTAATGTTAAATCATGTTTAATGGCTTTTTAAGCCATATTTGTTAAGTTTTCGAACTTGAATTAAAATCCTTTTGAATTAAATCATAGAATTAATGGTGTGCAACAGTGATCTTCAATATTCAACGATATTTTTTCCTTTTTCTCGTTGGTCAACATGGTGACCACGCTATTTTCTCCTTTTCCCCGTTGGTCAACATGGTGATCACGGGAGGTTGTGTTTCGATAGTATCAACGATGTGCATAATTGTATCTCAAGTTTGTTGTAACAGAATTTAGATTATAAATCTGCTACCTTGTTTTGTTCACCACTTAAAAGGTAACTTTACTTTTGTTTTACTAATACATATATTTTGGTTTCACTGAATAAAAACTGTTTTGTTAAAACTTTTGTACTTAATGAGTTATAATATTCAAACACTGGTCAAGTCATTATTATTGAAACCCTTAAAAAATTTAATTAGTTTTCCACTGTATGCTATCTGCATAATAAGATTAATTGAAAGATTGACCTTTTGGTCTGTGTCATTTGGTTATGGGCGTGTGTTTTTGGGGTGTCATATTTTTTAGACTTGACTAGTTGTTTTTTTTTTTTTTTTTTTTTTTTTTGTTTTGTTTACTGTATAATTATTAATTAGTAAAAATGGCTTATGATGTTGTTCCTCAAATTACTAAGTTAAACTCCACTAACTATGCTGGTTGGAAGTGTGACATCAAATTTTTGCTTATGGAGAAAAATACGTATGACATCTGTTGATTAATTATAACTTGACTCATGCATAAAGAATTGACCTGCATCAAAAACATTTTACTCAAACGAAACTGAGTTTTAGCATGCATAATATTAAGAAAAGCTAACTCACCTCTCTCCTGCATTTCCTGTGGTCGCTTGGAATAGATTTTAAGCCACACACAAAATAAAGATTAAATCATTGATTACTAATATACTGGAATTTAATAACAGACTTGCAGAATATCAAGACAATATATCCGAATATGTGATTGACACAAATCTTAAACACATTTTCTCTTGACTTCACGAATTGTAAGACAGATGACAACTTATTCAGAAGAGTTGTGGAAACAAACACATAATATTCTTTCACAGAATTAATCGAATAACATTTAAAGAATTTCGAATGCCTTTTATGACTTAAATGAATTGTCACAAAGTAAAAGAATAAAGTTTCACTGAGAATAGTTCATGATTGCACATGGTTTTAGAATCGACTACAAATTAAACAAAAGCTTGATTTGATTTAACGAATAATGATTAACGAATAAAATTAGAATTATCAGGTATGATTCCATTAGATTATGAATACCTGAACGATTTTACTTGACTCCCGAAAACGAACATGTTTCCGAGAGAGCCCAAAAAATAATAATAACAATAATAAAAAAAGGTTCTCTTTCATCACGTGACCGTCTGGTTTCCTGTACTGGCGCCCGCACTCCGATTGCTTCAACATACTGCGCGGGCGGGGAAGGCACCGGGGCAGGAGTCGACATACTTGGAACAGGGATGACAAGTTGCTTGACATATTGGCTTGGTTTGGCTGTTGGTTGAGGCTCTGCATATGTTGTTTAGTCCACCTTCTCCAAAATGTCTTTTTCGCCTGTATAAGAAAATTACACCTAGAAGAGAGACTTAAAAACATGAAAGTTAGTGAGGTTTCTGGCAATTTTAATGGTAGTATAGACTTCACTGCCAAACGAAGATAAATCAAGCATTGTCTCATGACTGGTTTAACAGTGGATCGCCCGTGAGAGATCCGAAAGTTTTTTGGAATAAGAACCAGATTAAATAAGACTAAATTAGAACCAGCATGAGCACTTAAGTAGTGATAATGTGTGGTGGATAAGGATGTAAAGTGGTGGGATTCCGGTAACAAAATTTGCTGGTTTTCTTGGAGATTGAGAGCGAGTGGAGGTTTAGAGCTTCCTACAAGGGTATTGTCAAAGGATTGTTCCTGAACTGCAACTGAATGTAGAGGGTACATGGGTGGTATTTTATGGATGTGGAGGTCTTTAGTAGGGGAATCTTGATTATCAAAAGTTTTCTGAAGTGCGAGATTTTCCTTATTTAACATCGTATTTTCATTTTTTAGGGTATTTTCAACTTTATAGCTCAGGAGGTGTTTTCTTTCAATTAAGATTTGCCGATACATTTTAGCTATGTTTGCACTGAACGCTACAGGGTTGGCTCGAAATTTTACTAAATTGTCAAAAATATTTGACTGTAGTTTAGGACCAATATATAGAATGTCATTTAAAGATTTGTTATTTGTTGTTTTAAACGAGGCGTCAAATACTACACGTAATTTTGTTGTTTCAGAGTTTTCATTTACCACAGCATGATGCGGTAAATAATAATGTGGCGTTTCACTAAATTTGTTTTGATTTAATTTTGTCATATGACCTAAATCTATATATTCGTTCATGAAATTCGAATACTCCACATTTAATTGTGGATTCTTTTTAATTTTATTTTCAATGGAAAGAAATCTTGAAATAGCACCTGACTTACTGTCACCTAGTGCCTTATCTGGCTTAAACGGTAGATGAACTGTATATTTTCCCTGCGTATTCCTTTTTGCTTTTGTGAAATAAATATTTTCCACAGGATCATTTTCTAAATTTTTTGTATCTACATTTTGTGTGGATTCTCTATCAAAAAATTTTTTCAATGTATTATTTAAGTCATCATCAACAGTGATGTGACATAAATTTAAGTTTGTAAAATGAAGACTTTCGACTTTTCCTGAAAGGAGGTAACCCAATTTAGTGGGAAATGCTGTAGGAGTTCCAGCTGGCCCTTGAATGGGACTGCCATTGCAGATTGAGGCGACTATTTCTGCCCCAAGAAGAATATCGATTGGACCACTAATATGATAATTTGGATCCGCTAGTTGCAATCCTTTTATGTGTGGCCAATCATGTTGCGGTAGTTGGAAATTAGGGAGAGGTGAGGTAACCCTATCAACTATAAAAGCACTGACTGAAAATGACTCCGACGAAAAATGCGGAGTGAATTTAAATTCTGTGTTGTTAAGAGCAGTTTCTGCTAAAACGCAATTAATCCCTATTATACTATGCGACGTGCTCCGTAAGGGCAAATTTAGTCGCTTAGCACATTCCTTAGTAATTAATGAATTTTGACTAGCATTATCTATCAAAGCTTTACAATGCATAATTTTTCCTTTATTCGATTTAACCTTAATTAGTGCTGTAGATAACAAAACATTACTAGAATAAAACTGAGCACTATTAGAGACTGATATATCTGGCGATACATGATTCGCCCTTTCAGAATTTGAATTTCTACCATAAACATGCAGTAAGGTATGATGTTTTTCTGCACAATTTTTACAATTAATGTCTATCCTACAATTCTCCAGCCTATGATTTTGGCGTAAACAATTTTGACATAATTTATTTAATTCAACGAATTTCCATCTTTCATTAACCGGTTTTGAATTAAATGTCGGACATTTAAATAACGGATGATGCTCATTACAAAGAATGCACGTATTTTCCTTTTTTACAATTGTACTCAATACGTTTGATTTCTTCGAATTAGTGAATTTTACGTCTTGTTTACATTTTATCTCTTCAACACCGCGCGCTTCGCGCTCAACGAATTTCCTAAAAAGATCAAGATCCGGCAATTTATCACTATCCAACATTAATTCCCATCTCTGTTTTAACGATTCATCCAATTTCCCCATCATGAATTTTATTATAATTAAGTCGCTTAACGCATTAGAATCTAAACCCAAAGTTTTTAAGTTTCTGACGGCTTCGTTACAAGTATCTAATAACTCAAGTAAAGTTTTAGCATTGTTTGCTTTTACAATTTTCATAGAAAATATTTTGTTAATTTGACTCAATGCTAATTGTCTCTTATTTTCATATCTTTCATTTAATATTTCCCAACATTGATCTAAATTTTCCTCTTTTAAAGCGAATCCTCGAATTAATTTAGCTGCGTTTCCGCGCACTGAAGAATGTAAATATTGCAATTTTTCAATTTTGGATAATTGATTATTTTGTAGAATTGTCGAATTAAAAATTTCTTTAAAAGAAATCCAATTTTCGGTTTCACCAAAAAATTTTGGAAGATCAAATTTAGGTAATTTAATAAGAGACGATTTACCATTTTTCTCATCTTTATTTTCCACGTGAGTATCTGAATCGCACGCATTTACTTCTGTTTTGTCCTCTAACTCCACCAGTAAATCAAAAACCACTCCTTTATATCTCAAATACATATCCATATAATCCTCATTCTCTTTAGCGGATAAATTTTTAAATATTTCCGCGATTTCATGATCATACGATTGAACTTTGGTTTTTAATAATTTAACCTTAGATTGTTCATCTTTACTACACCCCTTTACTCTATCTCTAAAACTATCGATTTCCTTACATAAATTTTCAAATAATAAAACTTGCTTAGATAATTTCGGCATTTTAGAATATATAAGTTTAAATACACATAACTATAGGCCTTCGAATTACAGAACAAACATTCAAGAACAAAAATAAATCATTTTAAGAATAAATGATTACGAATAAGAATAAGAATATCAAATACATATTAAATATATATAGTTTTTTTTTTTTCTTATATATATATATAAATCATCGATAGCCTCATGGCTCTAAGACGGACCAAAAACATGTTGATTAATTATAACTTGACTCATGCATAAAGAATTGACCTGCATCAAAAACATTTTACTCAAACGAAACTGAGTTTTAGCATGCATAATATTAAGAAAAGCTAACTCACCTCTCTCCTGCATTTCCTGTGGTCGCTTGGAATAGATTTTAAGCCACACACAAAATAAAGATTAAATCATTGATTACTAATATACTGGAATTTAATAACAGACTTGCAGAATATCAAGACAATATATCCGAATATGTGATTGACACAAATCTTAAACACATTTTCTCTTGACTTCACGAATTGTAAGACAGATGACAACTTATTCAGAAGAGTTGTGGAAACAAACACATAATATTCTTTCACAGAATTAATCGAATAACATTTAAAGAATTTCGAATGCCTTTTATGACTTAAATGAATTGTCACAAAGTAAAAGAATAAAGTTTCACTGAGAATAGTTCATGATTGCACATGGTTTTAGAATCGACTACAAATTAAACAAAAGCTTGATTTGATTTAACGAATAATGATTAACGAATAAAATTAGAATTATCAGGTATGATTCCATTAGATTATGAATACCTGAACGATTTTACTTGACTCCCGAAAACGAACATGTTTCCGAGAGAGCCCAAAAAATAATAATAACAATAATAAAAAAAGGTTCTCTTTCATCACGTGACCGTCTGGTTTCCTGTACTGGCGCCCGCACTCCGATTGCTTCAACAACATCGTTATTGGTGTCGAAACTGAACCTAAAGCTAGTAAAACTGTGACTGAGGAGGTTATTGAAACCGGTTCTGATGTCAAAACAAAACCTAAAGTTATTAAAACCGTGACTGAGGAGGCAGTGCATGACTTTAAAAGAAGGCAGAATGCTGCCATGTCAATTTTGTATTTAAATATTGATACTGAGTTTAGAAGTCTGATAAGTGAGTGCACTGACCCCTCAGAAGCATGGGAAATTTTGAAAGTTAACTTCCAACCGGATAGTAGAAGTCACCACATGAAACTTTTTTCAGAATTAATGACATATTTTTTAGAACCTGGCGAATCTATTGGTGTTTTTGCAGCTAGAATATCTAAAATTGCTGATCAGTTAAAATCTATTAATAAATCTATTGCGGACGAGTATCTCTGTTTTCAAGTGTTGAGATACTTACCCGACAAATTTGATCAGGTTGTTCAGCAAATTCTTCGTTGGCCTGATAAGGATTTTAACTTTAAGAAAATTATTGTAGAACTTTGTGCTGAAGAAACATGTCTCCAACTTAGGAATTTTGATAAGAGTAGAACAGAATGTTCTATTGAGGCCCAAAATGTAAAATTTAAACGGAGGCCTGTTTTTACCTGTTGGAGATGTGGCAAAAAGGGCCATGTAATTAAAGATTGTAAAGTTAAATTAAATAATGATCTAGCTGCAAAAGAAAAGGAAAGACCACTCAGAAGTAATTTTTCTAAGAGGGGTGGCTCCAGTCAACAGTAAAAACGTGATAGAACTCCTACCCGTAAAGCTCAAAATTTTATTGCAGAAGCTAATTTAAGTAGTTTTGATAGAGAGGGAAGCTGGGCTTTCGATACAGCGGCCTCTCATCACTTCTGCAAGGATAAATCTCTTTTCTGTAATTTTTCTGAAATTTTTGGTGATGAGCTACACGTGGCTGTTGATGGAGTTACTTTTCCCATTACTGGTTAAGGCGAAGTAGAGTTGATTTTTAATAGGACTGTTGTTAAACTTTGGAATGTTTTGTATTCACCTAATTTGAGAAAAAATCTTTTGAGTGGTTCAAGATTCGACCAGGGTGGTGCAAAATTTATTGGTGAGGCTGGTAAACTAAACGTGGTCGACAAGTACGGTGATTTTCTTTTCTCAGCTAAACTCCATGACGGGATTTACTATACCTTTCCTAAAGTAATTAAAGACAAGCATGGTGTTAAATTGAATGGGGGACAGAATTCCAATGAAAATGTTAACACTGAAATTTCAGCTTCGCCTGTTATAAAGTCTGTTAATATAAAGAACTTTGATACCTGGCATTTACGTTTTGATCATATCAACCCTGATTTAATTTTTAATACTATCCGTAATTCTGCTGTTAAAGGCTTGCCCAACTTAAAATCAGTTGATAATTTCTTTTGTGATCCTTGTCATGTGAGTAAGCAAAACCGTGTTTCTTTCAAACATTTCAGTCATTCTTCTTCCAAAAAACCTTTAGATCGGCTTTTCGTGGATACTTGGAGTCCAATTAAAATTCCTGGTAAAAAAGGTGAACGTTTCTTTTTATCCATAATAGATGATTTTTCTGGTAGATCATCCGTTACCCTATCCAGGAAAAATCTATGTGTTTTGAAGTCTTTAAGAGACATGTTTTAAGAGCAGAAAGGTTTTTGGGAACCAAGTTGAAGTCGATAAGAACTGATAATGGTAAAGAGTTTGATAATGATTCTTTTAAGGTTTTTTGTAGAGAAAATGGTATAAATCATGAACTGACTAACTTTTTCACGCCAGAAGAAAATGGAGTTTGTGAGAGGTTCAACCAGACAATCATGAATTGTGTTCGGGCAATGTTAAAATCCAGTGGTTTATCTGATGATTTTTGACCTGAAGCATGTTTACATTTTAATTATACATGGAACAGGGTTTGTCACGGTGGGAACTCTAAAACTCCATTTGAACTCTATTCAGGAAATAAGCCTTCTGTCCGGCATTTAAGGCCGTTTGGTACTTTATCATATGTCGGTGTCCCAAAGGTCAGGCGCAAATACAAGTTAGACTCCAAATCAAAGCGTGGAGTCCTTTTGGGTTATGCCTTGCGTACCCGTGGTTATAGACTCTGGTTGGAAGATGAGAAGAAAATTGTGGAAACCATAAATGTTTCTTTTGTGGAAAGCGGTGATGTTTTACGCAGTGGGACGGTGATGGGCGACTCTTCTTTTGAGTTGGTGCTTGTTCCAGAGGAACAACCATGGCCCGTTGACCGGCACCATCTTCCTGGTCCGGAGCCTGGTACCTCTGGTGTCTTGCCCAGCGAGATTGAAGGTGTCGTCCCAGCCGTCTCTCCTGTTACTCCTGCTCCTCAAACTATTCCTCATACTACTTCTCCTAACTGGATGACCAATCCCATATGGTACCAGAAGGTTGTGCCTTGACCTCAGGAAAAAAAGGTTGATATTTACTATTATCCTGATGGGGAGGGTAAGAAGTGTTGTCAGAGGTCACCTAATGGAGTCGAGAAATTTTGCAATTCAAACGGTATTATCTTTAACCCTGCTGATTTTGATTTTTCCAAGTTTAATAATTTTTCTGGTGTTGTTAATCCTAGTATTATACCTTCCGCGTCCAGCACGACTAGTTGACTAGATGGTGACCCAAGAACGTATAAACAGGCTCTAAAATCTGCACAATCTGAAGAGTGGCTTGGGGCTAATCTGGAGGAATTAGAGTGTATGGTTACGAGAGGTGCTGGCATCTTGTGAAACTCCCTGAGAATAAAACTGCGTTGGGAAACCGCTGGATTTACACAGTAAAGCATGACGAGTCTGGTAACATTGTCAGGTACAAGGCCAGATTAGTCGCGCAAGGTTTCAACCAGGTCCAGGGTGAATCTTACGATGAGACCTCCTCGCCAGTAATAAACTTTTCTGTTGTTAGATTCTTTTTCTCTCTTTTAGTCTCATACTGCGGTTGGTTTAATGTACAGTGTGATGTTAAGTGTGCGTATCTGTATGCTCCCTTAAAGGATGAGATTTACATGAGGCAACCAGTTGGCTTTGCTGAAGAAGGTAAAGAGGACTGGGTTTGTAAACTGGATAGAGCACTGTACGGATTACATCAGTCAGGCAGATTATGGTTTTATGAGTTAAATAAAGTATTATTGGAATTTGGTTTTAATAAATTTGAAAATTGTAACTGTGCATATTCGTATTTTGATTTCTCAAAAAATCGTAAACAACCAACTCAATTTATAAAATAAATAAGTATCATAGCCTTGAAATTTATTTATTTATTATTATTATTTTTTATTTAAAATCATTTCGATTTAGTCTTTTTTTTTTTTTTTTTTAATCAGAAGATAGAATGAAATTAGTTATTTTAATTTAATTTACTTTTATTTATTATTTATTTAATCTAATTTAATTTAGTTTCTTTATTTCCTTTTTTTTTTCTAATGTAAACTTCAAGACTAATGTAAATTTCATTAATATGAAATAAACAGCATAATAAATTATATACACTTCCTGGGGTATGTCCAGAGGAAAACCTGGGTCCGTTAAAGGACCCTTCACAAAATTATTTATCCTATATAAAAGGACCCTTCACAAAATTATTTATCCTAAGAAAGGACCCTTCACAAAATTTTCCCTCTTGAAAACAGACCTTCGATAAATGTGTTTCATTTTGAAAACTAATCTTCCGTGGTACAAACAGGCCGCCTGAATAATATTGAATGTGCTCTGCTGTATTTCTCTGGAAAAGCTGATATTCAATTTCTAATTAAATAAATTTTCACTATTACCTTATATAATGTCCTTATTTCTTTTTTTCACTATCTGTATTTTGTGTGTATCCGCACTCATCCTCAGGTGCCAAGTGATTCTCTTCATTTTCATCTGTCTTTGCTGTTAATGGTCGTCGGCTCGTTATTTCACTTCGCTTCTTTTCAGTTGAATTTATTATTGGCTGCCCTTCTTTTGGTATTATTGCGTGTTCTCTCTCGTTAATTGCTTAGGGGTTAGTCAGAATTTCGAGGGCCTCGCGTTTTAGGGCATAACTGTGATTATTATATGGAGCAAGTTTCTTAGTAGTAATTGTGTTAATGTTGATAGGGTTATTATAGTGGACAGAGGAGAGCGCGGTGGATTGTCTGTGATGTTTTAAATCTGATTTATGTTCTTTTTCACGTTCGTAAATTTTTCTTTTTTTAACTCCGATATAACAGGTGCTTTTTTTGTTAGTATAATTGAAATCTATTTTGTAAATACCGGGTGTGGAGTTATTGTTTATTTTATCTGTTTCATTTCTAATATGCTGGAAGATATTTCGATTGGGTTTATAGAAAACTTATAGCTTATAGAAAACTCTGCTAAAAACATTATTAAAAAAAGTAAATTCTGGACACGTTACGTGGATGATGTATTTGCCATTTTTCCAAATTATATTGATACTAATAGCATACTAACAGACCTAAACAACCTGGATAAAAATATAAAATTCACTATGGAAAATGAATCGAACAATATATTAAATTACCTAGACATTAAAATTATAAAAAATCCAAACAACACCTTCGATACCACTGTCTATAGAAAACCTACCGCTAACTCCAAAATTATTAATAATCACTGCCATACCCCAGTCCCATATAAGTACTCTGCTATCCGTTCATATATTAACTGCACAATCCTTATTTGCTCCAATAAAACCCTCCTTAATGATGAACTAAAATATATTAAAAATATCGCACATAACGCAAAATACCCAAAAAATCTTATCAATAAACTTTATAAAAAACGCATTAAGACTCTCAATAAAATTAATAACGCGCAAAAATTAAAACCCAAATTTACAACTTTTATCCCCTTTTGCAACGGCGCAAGTATAAAAATAAAAAACGAAGCAAAAAAACTCAATATAAACATCCCCATAAAACCCATTCGAAATATCTTCCAGCATATTAGAAACTGTTGTTAAAATTTGGGAAATTTATTTGATTTATTCTTGCTTCCATGTTGTTTTCTCTGTAAACCATAAAATAAATTGAATTGATTTTTATTAGATCGTTTAGGTGAAATTGCATTCAGTTGGATAGTTGATAAGTTTTAAAAGGTTTACAAATAAGTTTTGTTTACATTATAGAAAAACGTTTTTATTTTGAATAAAGTTAATGTAATTTTTGCATGGAAGTAATTATGGATATAAATTAAATTAATGTAAATGTAAATAGTGCCACTTACTGTTTATTCTGAAAGGTATACTTTTTTTTTTTTTTTATAACACCTGGAAATTTAAACGGTGTTTATAATCGTCATTTTTGTTCACGCGTTCTTTCAGCGATCGCTAAATTAAACTAATAGGTTTAGTTAAAGTTCGATAGATGGCGTCGTAATTATTTCCGAAAGGGAAAAATGCAAATTAAGTGTGACGTTACTTGATATCGCTAGTCATTGGATGCATGTTGGAATCCTTCGGATAGTATATAAGAGCTAACTTCATTGCATTCGGCGGTCAGTTTTTAGTTCGTTGCATTAGCGATAGCTCTGTTTTACTAGTCATAGTGAAGGTGTTATATGTTTTAAACATGAAAGTTAATTTATTAAATTGTTTTTCCTTCATTTAAAATGCAATTTTAAGATACAAGTAATTGAAATACGTTGTGGCTTTAGTTTTACAAGTTTGTTTACATTTTCTCTAGTTTTTCCTTCCGTGTGGTGTTGCCATTCATTATAAAAGTTTGAACCATGGAGTCAGGTATTTGAGTCTGTTGTTCGTTGACCTTTAGGGTTAACGTCGTAGGCCTGCCATGTTCTTTGAAATGTTGTTTGTTAACTTTAAGCGTTGACATAGTTTTTTTCATTTATATGAGGTTTAAGATAAATTATTTTTGAGTATAATGTTTAAAATTGAGTTAGTGCTGGGCGCTAATTTTTATCACTTGCCTGAGGTGAATTTAAATGATTGCTTCAACTTTTATTAATATTTCAATTGTTAAGTTTTTAATTTTTCTTGTTAAGTTTGTTCAATAAAATTGTTAGTTTGTTTTACAATGACTTTGTCATCTTTTGAACTGCCTTATACACATTAACTTAAAATCTTTGAGCTAACTAATGGAGTTGCTTCCACAGCTTAACATTATGCTTTGCTATATATTCTAAATTAAGCCATATTGGCGATAACAAAGGTTATGGGCTACTTGGTATAGTATTACAGCCCATTGGTTGATATTTTTTTTAAGTTAATTTTTTTTTGGCAGTTCTAATTTTTTTTTAAAATTTTGAGGATGGTAGTCAATATATTGCCAAGTATGGAGAAATTGGGAACAAACAACTATCACACTTGGAAGAAGGATATTCGTTTTATTTTAATCGAGAAAAATTGTTGGAATATAGTGAATGGGAGTGAGAAACTACCGGAAGAGAAAGACGGAGCGGTAACAGGGAAAGGTCACATAAATGACTTTAAGCAAAGAGCGAGGATAGCACTTTCAACTATATATTTAAATGTGTCTCCACAATATAGATGTCTAATAGACAGTTGCGAGTGTCCTGTTGCGGCCTGGAAAATTTTGAAGCAAAACTTTATTAGCGATTCAAGAGCGCAACATATGCAGCTTGTAAATGAACTGTTCCATTGTGTGATGAAGCCTGGTGAGGGCATAAATATGTACGCATCAAGAATCTCCAAAATTGCTGATGAGTTAAGGGAGTCTGGACATGAGATGGAAGATATATATCTTTGCTTCCAGCTGCTGAGGAATGTTCCCGACAAATTTGAGTCTGCCACCCAGTACATCTTGCGATGGACTGAAAATTTTGAGTTCAAGAAAATAGTCGTGGAACTAATAGCCGAAGAAACAAGGCTGAAACTCAGGGATACAGATCGAGGAGCCAACAGAGTTGAAGTCCAGAATGTTCATCATCAGCAAAATGGTAAGAAATCATTTCCTAAATCTATCATCTGCCATCGCTGTGGTCGTCGAGGACACATTAAAAGAAACTGTTTTGTTAACTTAAATAAACAGGAGACTATAATACTTCTTAGAACTCTAAATTTAACAATAGTAAATCTAATGTTAAAAGAGCTAACTCTGTCACCCGTAACAAATCTAAACAAAATTCCCCCATGTCTTATATTGCACAATCTTGCATAAGTAATTCTGATGATGAGTGGTGTTGGGCTTTTGATACCGCAGCCTCTCATCACTTTTGCAAGAATTTAGACTATTTTTCTGAATATAATCCTATTGAAGGTGAAAGTTTATTTGTTGCCGTTGATGGAGTTAATTTTTCTATTATTGGTAAAGGTTCTGTTCATCTAATTTTTGATAATAATTCTTGTATTTTGCAAAATGTTTTATATTCCCCCAGACTAAGAAAAAATTTAATATCTGGTCCAAAAATGGAGATTAATGGTGCCAGTTTCTCTGGTAGGGGAGGGAAAATTGATGTTATTGGTAGAGATAACGTAAAAATATTTTCTGCTGTGCTTGACAATGGTATTTACAATGTTTACCCTAAAGTTTATAAAAATGTTGATTTTAAAGATAATGGGGGACATGTTTCAACTATTACTTCAACTGATAATGTACCCAGTAATAAAAGTATTGAATTTTGGCATGGCCGTTTTGGACATATTAGTCCAGAACTTATAGTTCATGCTAGCAAGTGTAATGGGGTAAAAGGTTTACCAAAGTTGAAACGTGGAAATTTTTTTTGTGAACCTTGTCGTCTAAGCAAGCAGAAAAGGATTTCTTTTAAATTAAATGAGAACTTTCGATGTAAATCTCCTTTAGAGAGAATTTTTATGGATGTCTTGGGGGCCGATAAAAATTTCTGGTAACAATGGGGAGAGGTTTTTTCTATCTATTATAGACATGTTCTCAAGAAAAACTGCTTTATATCCTATGTCTGAGAAATCGCAAGTGTTTTCAATTTTTGAAAAACACATAGCTAGAGCTGAAAGACAGTTAGGAAAGAAGCTTAAGTTTTTGAGAACAGACAATGGTTCTGAGTTTGTTGATGACAGTTTTCGAAATTATTGTGAAAAGAATTTTGTCACACATGAATTAACCAATACCTTCTCTCCTGAGCAGAATGGTTTGTGTGAACGTGTAAATCAAACTGCCTTAAATTGTGCCAGGGCCATGTTAATAGATAGTGGACTGCCCCTCACTTTTTGGCCAGAAGCTATACTTTATTTTGCATATACATGGAACAGAGTAATTCACAAAGGTCAAAGTAAAACCCCCCTTGAATTGTACAGTGGACACAAACCATCAGTTAGGCACCTTAAGCCGTTTGGGTTGATCACATATGTAGGTATCCCTAAACAGAAGCAGTCTCATAAGCTTGACCCTAAAGCTCAAAAAGGTGTTCTTGTAGGTTATGCGTTGCGAACCAAAGGTTACAGAGTCTGGTTAGAGGAGGAAAATAGAATTATAGAAACTTTAAATGTTACGTTTGGTAATTCCCTCTTCAGCAAAAACAGTGGAGCAGTGCTGGGCACCTCTTCAATTGATTTGGATCTGTTCGGGGATAATCCAGTAGATCGTTCTGGATCCGATCCTGTTGATGTAATCCTCCAGGGCAGATCTGATGAGGTTGTTGAGGATGACCCAACATCCTGCAAGTCCTGTTGATCCTGAAACAGATGTTGTATGGGTTCGTAAACCTGTCTCAAGGCCCACTGGAAAACGCGTGGATATTTACTATTATCCTGAGGGGTCAAGTACAAGGTTGAGGTCAATGAATGATGTCCAAAAGTATTGTTTAAATCATAATTTAAATTTTGTGCCAGAACTTTTTGACTTTTCTGGTAATAATCTTTTTGAAGGGGTGGTAAAACAAGAACCTGTTACTTCTGTTTCTCAGACTGAATGTAAGAAACTTATCTGACTAGATTTAACTGTTCCAAAAACTTTTAATCAAGCCTTAAAATCTGAACAATATCTAAACTGGAAAACAGCTATGGATGAAGAACTAGACAGCATGCGTAGTCGCAAAGTCTGGCACCTGGTTGAGTTACCAAAAGGCAAAACCCCGTTGGGAAATAGATGGGTTTTTGCAGTAAAACGAGATGAGCATGGAAACATTGCTCGTTTCAAAACAAGGTTGGTTGCACAAGGGTTTAATCAGGTGAAAGACGACACGTTTGATGAAACATTTTCTCCAGTTGTTAATTTTTCAGTTGTTCAATTTTTCTTTTCTCTTATGGTGTCCCATTTAAATTGGTTTAATTCCCAGTGTGATGTGAAATGCGCTTATTTGTATGCTCCCTTAGATGAAGAGATATACATGTATCAACCACCTGGGTATGTTGTTAAGGGCAAGGAACATCTTGTATGTAAACTTGACCGAGCTTTATATGGGTTACATCAAAGTGGACGTTTATGGTTTTATGAGTTAAATCGTGATCTTTTGGATTTGAGTTTTGAAAAATTTAATTGGTGCAATTGCACATACAGGTTTAAAGATTTTATCGTTCTACTTGTTTATGTAGACGATATTGTAGTTTTTGGTAAAACTCAATCACAAATTGACAATGTGATTAGTTTATTGGGACAGAAATTTGATTTGAAAGTTTTAGGAAAACTAAGAAACTATTGGGAGTGGAATTTGAGTACAATAATGAGACGTTCAATTGTCCCAGTGTACCTATATAGAAGAGGTTTGCGAAAGATTCAAATCTTTTCATATCCCTGTTTCTTCTCTTCCAATTGTCAAAGGCTTGAAATACTCAAAAAAGGACTGTCCGACAAATCAACTTGAAATTGATGAAGCATCCAGGTAGCCATATAGGAGTTTGCTTAGGTTGCTTATCTGTCGTTGCTGGTCGTACACGTCCTGATATTGCTTATGCCACAAATGTTTTTAGCCAATTTCAGAGCTGTCATAGTCTAACTCATTGGAATGGTTTGGTCAGATTATTAGGATATGTTTCTTATACTAAATATTATAAACTTAATTTAAAATGTAATAAACCAGATTTAATAGCCTTTTCAGATGCAGATTTTGCAATGAATCGTGATGATTTTGTGTCAATGGGAGGACAAATAGTTTTTTTGGATGATAGTCCTATTTCATGGAGGACGTTTAAGGAGAGGGGTGTAAGTTTATCCACCATGGAGAGTGAATTTATCTCCATGTGTGAGGGTGTAAAGGAATTAAAGTGGTTTGACCATATACTGGAAGATAGCTACAAATTTAATTTAATTTCTGGTAAACATAACTCTCCTGTTCTATATGCTGACAACCAGTCTGCTATAGATTTTACAAAATCTCCAATTGAAAATAACAGGTCAAAACATATCAATGTTAAATTGTTTTTCATTAGGGAATGGCTTTTCGAGGGGCAGTTCAGTCTTAAATATATTCGTAGTAAATTAAATTTAGCAGACCCTTTTATAAAACCGTTAACTAAATCTGATTTATCAAAATTTATTAATAAAGTTTTCTTAAAGTAAATATAAATTTTTGGGAACTATGTTTCTCTATGAAGTTTTTTTGGGGCTATGTCTCCTATAAAGTTTAAATATAAATTTTTTTTTATGGAATTGTGTTTTACATAAGTTTGCTTGAAAACTGTTTTGCACATGATTCAGGGTTTTCATGTTCCCATTGAAATTGTGATGTATAATATCAGTTCAATTAGTTTTTATTCCTTAGTTGGAATATGTGAGACACGGTGCCGTGCGAATGATCTTTGTATTATGTGAATGTTTTTCATATTTCATGTTTTTCATATTTATGGTTTGATCTCATCTTAATGTGTTTTTGTTATATTTTTACAATGGGGATATGGAAATTTTGTATATAAATTGTGTTTTATGTTTTTCTATTTTTTTTTTTTTTTTTTTTTTTTTTAATTCTAGTAGATTGATTAATGGAGAACTGTTTGTGAAAAAGTGCTTTGTATTTGGAAGAGCAATATGGACTGAAGCTGACCAACAAAATGTTTCTAAAAATTATTTTTTTTTCAGTAGAAGTTTTACTGTGTGTATTTTTCTTTATTGTTATATGTAAAATTTCAGGCAACTGATATTTTTTTTTAAGAAAACCAACATGGTGGGGGGCATTGTTAAAATTTGGGAAATTTATTTGATTTATTCTTGCTTCCATGTTGTTTTCTCTGTAAACCATAAAATAAATTGAATTGACTTTTATTAGATCGTTTAGGTGAAATTGCATTCAGTTGGATAGTTGATAAGTTTTAAAAGGTTTACAGATAAGTTTTGTTTACATTATAGAAAAACGTTTTTATTTTGAATAAAGTTAATGTAATTTTTGCATGGAAGTAATTATGGATATAAATTAAATTAAAGTAAATGTAAATAGTGCCACTTACTGTTTATTCTGAAAGGTATACTTTTGTTTTTTTTATAACACCTGGAAATTTAAACGATGTTTATAATCGTCATTTTTGTTCACGCGTTCTTTCAGCGATCGCTAAATTAAACTAATAGGTTTAGTTAAAGTTCGATAGATGGCGTCGTAATTATTTCCGAAAGGGAAAAATGCAAATTAAGTGTGACGTTACTTGATATCGCTAGTCATTGGATGCATGTTGGAATCCTTCGGATAGTATATAAGAGCTAACTTCATTGCATTCGGCAGTCAGTTTTTAGTTCGTTGCATTAGCGATAGTTCTGTTTTACTAGTCATAATGAAGGTGTTATATGTTTTAAACATGAAAGTTAATTTATTAAATTGTTTTTCCTTCATTTAAAATGCAATTTTAAGATACAAGTAATTGAAATACGATGTGGCTTTAGTTTTACAAGTTTGTTTACATTTTCTCTAGTTTTTCCTTCCGTGTGGTGTTGCCGTTCATTATAAAAGTTTGAACCATGGAGTCAGGTATTTGAGTCTGTTGTTCGTTGGCCTTTAGGGTTAACGTCGTAGGCCTGCCATGTTCTTTGAAATGTTGTTTGTTAACTTTAAGAGTTGACATGTTTTTTTTCATTTGTATAAGGTTTAAGATAAATTGTTTTTGAATATAATGTTTAAAATTGAGTTAGTGCTGGACGCTAATTTTTATCACTTGCCTGAGATGAATTTAAATGATTGTTTTAACTTTTATTAATATTTCAATTGTTAAGTTTTTAATTTTTCTTGTTAAGTTTGTTCAATAAAATTGTTAGTTTGTTTTACAATGACTTTGTCATCTTTTGAACTGCCTTATACACATTAACTTAAAATCTTTGAGCTAACTAATGGAGTTGCTTCCACAGCTTAACATTATGCTTTGCTATATATATTAAATTAAGCCATATTGGAGATAACAGAAACGAAAAAGATAAAATAGACAATAACTCCACACCCGGTATTTACAAAATCGACTTAGATTATACTAACAAAAAAAGTGCCTGTTATATCGGAGTTACAAAAAGAAAAATTTACGAACGTGAAAAAGAACATAAATCAGATTTAAAACATCATAGACAATCCACCGCACTCTCCTCTGTCCACTATAATAACCCTATCAACATTAACACAATTACTACTAAAAAACTTGCTCCATATAATAATCACAGTTATGCCCTAAAACGCAAGGCCCTCGAAATTCTGACTAACCCCTATGCAATTAACAAGAGAGAACATGCAATAATACCGAAAGAATGGCAGCCAATAATAAATTCAACTGAAAAGAAGCGAAGTGAAATAACGAGCCGACAACCATCAACAACAAAGACAGATGAAAATGAAGAGAATCACTTAGCACCTGAGGATGAATGCAGATGCACTCAAAATACGTATAGTGAAAAAAGAAAAAAGGACATAAAAAAGGTAATAGTGAAAATTTATTTAATGATTTTCTCGTCCTTCAAATAAAATTAAGTGATTAATATTCAATTTCTAATTTATAGAAGGTTTCTACATATATGTGTGAGCTTAGCTCTAGAAAAATGAATCATCATTGTCTAAATTAAACCTTAATTGAAATTTTATTTTGCTAAATTGCATTTTTCACAAAAAGAAGACCCTAGCTGAAAAGTTCAGAAGAACTTGATTTTCATACTAAATTTAGATTCACAAAATTACGTGTAGATTTTTCGCAATTTCACAAAAACAGGACCCTGTCTGAAAAGTCTGGACAGACCCCTGACTTCTTTTTTTTTTTTTTTTTTTTTAAATTAAAATCAGATTGTTTACATTGTTCTTTGTTTTAAAAATAAATAAATAAAAATCTTTTACTCACATATTTCTGGGTAGAATAAACAGAAAAAATAAATATTTATATCTACTTCACCAGCAGTCCTCTACTTTCCTTCTATAAAATTAATCACTAATGCAAAATGTACAGGATTCATTACTTCCAAAAGCCATCTGTTAACTTTCACAAGTCTAGTGCATGAGGGCATTGACCTTGACACCGCATGATGTGAAATGAAGGAACAACACGAAGGAGAAAAAGTTAGATGATGCAATGAGACTGAACTTGACCTAATTTCTGTTGAAATCAGGCGATTCACTGTTGAATAAACGACAGTAGGAACAAGTGCATATCTATTTGACTTGTCTGTTGACATAAAATTATTCTGAATTAATAAAGGATACTCCCACTTTTATAATTTTTCTTTCCATTGATTTGATTTTAATGTTTTGGTTTTTGAAGTACATAGCTGTAATATATGAAATGGCAAAGGATATTTCCTTTCTTACCGTCCAATACTTTTCGCTACATAGCCAAGGTCGTGGTCGGCATTTTCATTTGCGGGGCCTCTGGAGGCACGGTTTCCTCTGCTAACAGCTTGAAGATCGTGTCGACTTTTTTATGTGACATATTCTTTTGTCACATAATATCTATAATGAAGAGAGGCTTTCACACATTAACGAGTCTATGAATTTGAGACAGTCGTTTATTGGCCCATCTTGAACATCTTACAGGATTTCCATGATTTAGGTCTGAGTAGGTGGAACTGAGTTCATCAGAGCCGGGGTGAACGGCGGCAGCCGCAATTACATCGCATTACCTCCCGAGGCCATTATTTTGACATGATTTTACTAGGCAAGAGCATACACGGAGAGAGGCCTCATCCCTGTGTGTTTTCTCTTAAATTCGGCATTTTTGGCACAAAACCCTTCTTTGTCTAATCATTGGCTGTTAACTTAATGATTAACTGAATCTGAAAGTTGCATTTGTTCAGCACTTTTTTATTCTAAAATTCGTTCAATTTTCTGACTTTAGCGTTATGATCGTGCATTGTAATAAAACTTACTTTACAGGGGAAACTTTAGAATTAATTTCAAGTTAAGAATTCCTAATGGGATTTTCTTTAAGTTATTATTCACTATTAATTTAAAATAATAAAATAATAATTTAAAATCTTACCTCTCTTTATCCTTTCATATATATATATATACATTTTTTGAGGATGTGTAAAGTTAAGGATTCTAAACAGTATACTTTTAATTCAAATTATTTTTATTCATAAATTAACAATGGAATCTTGAAAAATGTATGACTATATATTAATAATTATAATAAAAAAGAATGAATAATGGATCTAATAATATTTCATTAAAACAGTATGATTCTTTAATTACGATAATCGTTAAAAGGTGTTATCACTTTGAATAGTTAGAACAGATTTATTAATCTTTAATCTGTTAACCAAAGTTACCAAACATTAAATATATTTAATGTCCTCTCGGGCTGCAAAGAACTACACGGCGGGCGGGTTGGCTGGCCACCCCTATTCTAGAACACAACTTGAACATTTTTGGAAAATGTCTGTTTGTCCGTATGTCTGTGTGTGTGAGCGACAAAAATTTTGTGGCAATTGTATCTCTGTCACTACTACTCAGAATTGTATATAAATTTATATGTAGATGCACCTTAACCTACATTAGTGCCTGTCAACTTTTGGTGTCAAACGCTCAACAGTTGGCTCTGCTGTACAATGATTTCTGCAATTTAAGGGAACAGGGGGTTTCTTGTTCCTGATAAGTTAATAAATGTTGGGTTTTGGCTTTATTGGGATACTTACATTATATTTTGCAGCAAAATTTTTGATTTTGGCTGAATCACCATGACCGTACAGGATGGAAAATGTTAATTTGTGGGATGTTTTTGATGACTGGGAATATGGCTTAGGTATTTGATAAGTTTTTTGTACAAGGTTTATGCAATATCCGGCATTTTTAGTGAGATGTTTAATGAATTTGCATTTTTTATTCCTTATTAGATGTTAATAAAACTCACTTTGAATAAATGAGTGGTTAATTTAATATATTCTGTACTAACTGCATATAATCATATGCATAGTAAATATAATCATATTTATTCTATATACTATTATTTTAGATGCACGAATGAGCTTATTTGGTTCATCAGCTAATGGATTTGGCTTCAAGAGATCTGATCTTGATATATGTCTCACATTTGAATCAAAGAAAGTAAGTATAAATTTGTTTAATATGTATATGTATTTCTGTTCAGGGAAGAAGGGACTTAAATAAACGATCAGCAGTGATAGTTTATAAACTACCTTCAATTTAAGAACATTTTTTATGAGATTACCTATAGGAATGGGTGATATCATTATTTCTTTATCATAGTATATTAAGTACAAACTTTGAAGAAACACCATGAAATGCAAGAACTCGCAGCGATTGTTTTGGGCCGAAAAATATCTCACTCACGTTTTTTTTTATCCCCCCCCCCCCCCTAACGATCGGTGATCAAATAGCTGCAGTATTTTTTGAATGTGTTAACATTTATATTTTAACATTCAAAATAAGTATCCCAGTGCTAAGATTATAATTTTTTTTCAATGATTATAATTTATAATTTCCTGAGTTATACAAATAATTAAGTACACGACAAAAATTTGTATTTAATGCATACTTGCCAACTTTTCCTGGAAGACTTCCTGTTTTTTTTAACGTATTTTCCGGACAGATGATGAAATCTTCCGTTTAAAAGTCACGGATATCATTTGTTTTAAAAAGAAATCCCAAATGTTCTACGAAAACTCCTGATTCCCAATCTTTTTCCATCCATAACATAAATGTCAATATTCATAACTTCTTTCATTAGATTCTAGAAGTAGAGTTGAAAGAGTTTAATATTTCTTACTCTGTAATTATTTTTGTATCTCCCCCCCCCCTTCCCCAGATTGTGATCAGTGATCAATTCTAGAAACAATAAAGCAATGGAAGTGCTCAATATTTTCCACGTATGTAATTATGTTTAGATCTTTATTGCTGAATTTAATGAATCTGTTTATTTTTCCTCAATTAAATTAAATATTTGTATGTCATATTTATACCAAATGTGTAAACATGGGCAAAAAAATGAAGAATAATTTTTTCAGGGAGGAAAATTTTTTCCAAATCAATTTAAGAAAATTAATACTTAGTTGGTTTTATGCATGTTTGAAACTGATAATTAGCTACTGCTACTTTTTTTTTTATATGTATGATTAATGTACACACACAAAAATCGTATTCTATATTTGTTTAAAAAAATAGTTATACTTTAACTTAACTAAGTTTTTTGTCTATTATTAAATAAATTTCTTACAGATTCTGTTTTGTAGATGTGTTGAAGAGGAATAACTTCATTTAAAACTTTTATATATTTAGTATAATCAATTTATAGTAAAATGTTTTTATAGATTGCTTCTAAATATTAAAATTGTAATAACTGTTTTTTTTTTTTTTTTTTTTTTTTTTTTTCTATTTGTCGTAATAAACAAGTAAAAAAATCTTCCCCTTTATGAAATCTTCTGGTTTTTCAACAAAAATCTTCCCCTTTTTTATTAAAATTGGTTGGCAAGTATGTTAATGGGTAGCATTTTTGCTGGATTTTATTTTAATAACTAGTTGATTGTAGTGTAAAAACAGTAATTCTGCATTTTAAATAAAATTATTTTACACTTGGTTTCATAAATCATGTTTGTTTCTGAAAACAGTCTTTCACTATATATGAACACGAATAGAAATTATTTAAATGGAAGTAATAATAACTTTTAAAAATGTTTAATCTGAGGTGGGGGGAAAAGGTTAAAAAAAAATTAAACATTCTGAGGCCAGATTTCAGCTGAACATAATATATATAAGTAATATATATACATTCACTCGTTTAGGATTTATATGTTGCATGATAAAAATGAACAAATCAACCATCCAGTCTCTATGTTTAAAATTTATGTGCTACTAATTTTCTTTTTCAAAGGTTAGCAAGTCTGAATTTTTTATTTTTGCCTTCCCAACATGACTGAAAGGTAGCCAATGCCAAACACATATCTTAACCAAGTTTGCACAGGATTCATGGCTGTAACTACCACCGGGGCAGTGCCCTGGGGACCCTGAGCCAAGGGGGCCCCAAGTGAGAGGATAAAATATATCTTTTTTACATTGTGGATTTTGTTTTTTAAATTGAACTTCGCTAACTAAATTTATGCAGTATAACAATGCAATAACAATAAAAAAAAGTTTTAAAAAATTAACCCTGGATCCCACCCCGGTTCAAACACCAACCCAAGTCTTATACAGACATGTCAAGTCTCCTGCTTTTTGCTTGTTTTTCCATGCTCCTGATTTTCCACTCATTTCTCCTTCTTTTCTGATGTAATTTTTACCTATCCCTCTTAGCATAATTTATGCTTAAAATTTGTGAGATTGGGTAAAAAAAATTTGAAAGAAAGTTGAAATTTATCTTGCCCTGCAATTAATCAAGTTCAGTTTGAATGTGAATTACTATACAATGATTTGAAACTAATTTTTGCTAAGAATAAATTTTTAACTTTCATTTTTGCATAATGAAAAAGTCTTATTATTGAAATATTTTTTTTTTTTTTTTTAAATACTATTACTATTGAAAATTTAAAGAATTCAAATTTCATTAGAATATAGCTGATAATTTCATTTCTTCATTACCTTTTCTTTTACAAAGATAATTAAGATCCTTATTGTTTTATATTAGGAGCAGAATGATCAAATCTGTCTATTTTGACTTAAATTTTAAACCACTGTATGTCTGAGGTTTTTTTTTTTTTTTTAGTATATTTTACTGCAAGAAACATATATTATACATTTAGTTTTAATACTGATGCTTTCTAAATACCTCCTAAGCTTATAAAGCTTTACTTAAAATTAAATTTGCATTATTTTGCTCATTTTTCTTGCAAACTTTCTTGTTGGAAAAAGTTTCCTGATTTCTGTTAAAAAATCTCCTGCTTTTATGTCATTAGAAATTAGCATCTCTGCTTATATTTGAAAAATATTTGTGAGTTCCTAAGGGAACAGCATACTGCAATCAGAATGGTAATATATTAAATATCTAATGAAATATGATAATTTTTGCTAAATAATTTTTAACTGCACATGTGCAAACTTTAGCAAAATTTTATTTGCATAATTCAATAGCCAAATGTATTGAGCTATCTATATAAAAAAAACCCCAAAGAAGTGTCGTGAAAACTCAAAAAGTTACACGCGATAGAATGAACTGTTATTCAGTTCCTCTCAAAAAACCAGCTAAATGATAAAGGGTTTTCGTCACATTTTTATTTTGATATTTAGTCAATGTTAATACAATGATCGTTGATTGTAAATAAATATTGAGAAAAAAAACCTTATCATTTTTGTTATTTTTGAGAAGAACTGAAATCCAGTTAACTCTATCGTGTGCAACTTCTGGAATTTATGTGATATTTGGTGTTTTCATATAAGGAGCTCAATACTATCTATCAGCTATTATATTATGCAAATGAAATTTTGCTAAAGCTTGCACATGCACAGTTAGTTAAAAATTATTTAGTAAAAATGTATATATTTCATTAAATATTTAATATTTTTGCATTCTGATTGCAGTATGATGAGTCTAATGTTGTGTGTCAAATTTCCTGAAAATGGCTTTGCACTGGATTTAACATCTTGTGTATTATAGTTAAAAAAAGTAACAACTAATTTTTTTTTTTTTTTTTTTTTTTTAAGAAACAGCTATATTTCCATGAATATATGTGGTAGCCTCATAAAAATTTATACAGGGCGTTATAATCACAGGGTTGCCAACTGCTCCGATTTCTGCAGAGTTTCTCCGAAAAATTTTAAGAACTCTGCAATTCTGTGACGTCATTTCTATGCTCCGCAAATTCAGTCTTGACCACTTAGCTAAATATTTTTTATTAAATACATAAAACTGAATAGTGGCAGATACTGAAAAAAAAAATTCTTATTTTTCTTTCTTTTTTTTTTTTTTTACCCTTGCACACATCTAGACAGAAATCACGATCCAATCCTTATAAATTTTTTATTTTGCTTTTTCAACAGTTCCTGCATAAAACATTATTCTTTGAATTTTATTTTTTATCCAGGAAAGCGCTTCAACACCTCTTGAAAATAAAAAAAAAATAACAAAAATAACTTTTACAATCTAGCTAAAGAACCACACGCTTCATCCTACAATACTCATAAATAAATAGTAAAGAAAGAAAAAAAAGAAAGGCGTAATCAAAATATTGCTGACTCAGAACTGGAACAAGTATTTGTTTACATTAGCTAAGAGTGTGTTTAATTAAAACCACAAGCTGAAAGGGGGGAAGAAAGAAACCGAATGCTATGATTATGAAATATTTTGATTTTCATTTAATTTTTATCAATGTTTCAGTTATCTTAATGCGTAATAGGTCGTTAAAAAATAATACTTTCTGATGAAAAAAAATTGTTTATTTTAATTATTTATCGATAAAAATAATAGATTCAAAGCTACTGAATTTTAAGACTGATTAACAACGCAAGGGATCTGGCCAGGAAGAAGTATCTTCTGTGGGAGACTTTCTAAAGTGTCTTAGGCCGTAATCACGCGAGTTTTGGAGAAAATCAGTATAAAGTCAGACTTTAACAGAGGAATTGTCCTCTGTAATAGGAAACTTTCTTAAGTGTTTTAGTATACAAGTTTCTGGGAAAATCATGGAAAATTTCGAAATTTATCGTACCGAGTTAGTGTCTACCGATGGAGAATGAAAAAGAATATTTTCTGTGCTTTTTGTTGAGATAACTGAATATGCGATAACTTAGTTTTTATAGTGCGTGGATGATTCTAAGAAATTTTCAGATCTGAAAATGGGACTTTCACAAAAACTGTTGGATTTAAAATGGATTCATCGCAAAAATAGCACAAGAAAATTGCGTATTTTATAAATCAGCCACAAAAAATGACATTATTTCAGTAATTAAAAAAAAAGTATATATATATATATATATATATATAATGCTGATTTATGACTAAATAATTACACATTTAAAAAAAATAACATCTATTTTACCATGTTTTTATTAACTTCTATTCTTGTTTGTTTGTCCGGTACAAATCTTGCAATCTATTTTTAGCTAACTTCCCTACTAGCTAGACACCCAGTGGCAGAAAGTTTTGTAGCTGTCTGCGACAGGCTTTTAAAATTTCATAATCTGTCTGCAAAATTTGCGTGTAATCATGGGTGAAAATGGCTTACACTCAAAAAGCCTGAAAGCTGATTGGGGTGGGATGGGGAGTTAACATCAGTGGTTGTCGTGAAACACGACAGCGTTTTTATTCAATTGTATTTATTTTGTGCAAATTTTTATCAAAATCAAACTAGTATTTAATATTCAGGCTAAATTTCTCTAAATTCCAATTTCTCCCGTTTTACCCCTGCACGTTCGTTTCACGGCAACACTCAAAATCCCCTCTTGCTTCTTCATTCCTGTCCCCTCTGTAGTGTAGGTGTATAGCCTTCTCCTCGAGATCGTGCGCTCCTATTGGCTAGGCATCGCCGTGACGTTTTAGGAAGCTCGTTCGCATCGACCGCGATCTTCTAGCAGAAAAGAAGAGGACTTGCCATGGGATAGTGAAGACGTGCTTCTTGTGCGGCCGCGCTCAGCGCGCACCACGTGATTGTCCGCGTGCTGATATCTATCTAATTTATCGTCACCATATTTCTTTAAAATTGATAGAGTTGTTAATAAATTAATTTAATATATCCAATCAATAGTGTATTATGATATGTATTTTCAAATTTTAATGGAAGTAAGTGCGTATATCGCAAGGATTGAAATGGATGGTAATTCCGTCATTGGACCCATCATTGAGAGCAACCAAGACGACGCTAAGCGATCCAGAGCCCATCCCTGATAATTATGGATCCATTAAAGCATTCTTGAAAATCTATCTATTGCCTTCGCCTGACTTATTTTTGGAATTTGGTATGATCTTTCTTGTTTTATTCTATCTCGAATGAATCTCCATACAGTGTATCATAGCGAGTCCGGCTAACGCCGAATGGGTTTTTGTGCTACACAATGTTCCTTTTTCTTATCAGTATTATAGTTCATACGATCACAACCTTAAATTTTCAAGCCATTGAATTTTAAGAACCTTTCTTTGCATAAATACTATATTATGATAAACTCTAAAAATTAAGTTGATAGCAGTACCCATACACTGTTATCCGACATGTGGTGCACGTGCCATTTTCACACGATGTACTGGACAGCGAGATTTATTTGAGAAGAAAGTAGTTGTAAATACATTGAAAAGCAATATTTCAGAACTTTCAAATTGAAAAAGAGAATGAATAAATTAAGGCATTTAAGATCATTTTTTTCCATATTTTTCATCCGGAACTTGTCTGCTAATTCTCCACATTAAAGTAAGACTATGCACGCCTGGATTTCACCGATACATTGTTCCTTCAACAGCTTTTTGATAATACAATAGAAGTCATATTTACCGGATTCTTAATTTCGTTTCTCCTGCAGTCGTTTGTGAGTATTTGCTGGTAGTGACTGGACGCGGTTATTTACCCGTGGATGCCGTGATAAACTGCTCAGACCTGCCGGACAGATCGGCAGTTTGACGTGAGGTGGTTGCCTAAGCAAATGATTGCATGTGAAGAAGTATTCAGATAAAAATCCAGATTAAATGTATCCTTTTTTATTATTTAATTACACTCATCCGATGGTTCAAGTCAATAGACTATAAAAATAAAAATTAACATCATGGTTCTGCTATATTCGGACATTTTTGAAAAGTGAAAAATGGATGTATTATTTTGAGTATCTTACTTCATGAATATTTTTACTTCCATTACCCTACTACCGTAGGTAATGGAAGTATTGTATTCGGTCTGAAAATTCGATATCGGGTTTTCACCTGATTTACACGTTTTAAGGTCCCCTGAGTCCAAAAAAGTAGTTTTTGGCAATTGGTCAGTGTGTATGTATGTGTGTGTGTGTGTGTGTGTGTATGTGGAGAATCTTCTGGCTATTATAGCTCAGAAACTAATAAAGATAGAGCTACGAAACTTTAGAATTCAAATACGTCTGGCCTACAGATGAAATTTCCAAATTTTGGTGAAAATTGAAAAACCGGAAGTGGGACATCGGAAACCGGAAGTTGGACCGTAAGTCCGTATCTCAAAAACGGCTCTAACGATTTTCTTCAAACTTGCTATATAAACACTGTATTAGATGTCCTTTCGAATGATATAGTTGGCTAGTTCAAGAAAATTGATAGGCGTCCTGTATAAATAGCTCAATTTCAGGCCTCCCAAGGGCGTTCCTTTAAAAACGGTTGTACGGATTTTTTTCAAACTCGCCATTTTAACTCAATTTTAAATATGCTTTTGTATGTAATTATTGTTTTCCTGTCAATAATTGAGTTTAACCGGAAATGGGACATCGGAAACCGGAAGTGGGACCGTAAGTCCGTATCTCAAAAACGACTCTAACGATTTTCTTCAAATTTGCTATATAAACACTCTATCAGATATCCTTTCGAATGATATAGTTGGTTAGTTCATGAAAATTGATAGGCGTCCTGTATAAATAGCTCAATTTCAGGCCTCGCAAAGGCGTTCCTTTAAAAACGGTTGTACGGATTTTTTTCAAACTCGCCATTTTAACTCACTTTTAAATATGCTTTTGTATGTAATTATTGTTTTCCGGTCAATAATTGATTTTTTGTAAACGTTGGTATCTCAAAAACGGCTCTAACGATTTTCTTTTTTGGTCACTTTTATGTTTTCTGATCACATTAGCTCTCAAAAATGCATGTAATACATGTAATAGCGGGTAATGGAAGTCGTATGGTTGTTTCACACCAGATTTTTTTAATGTCATTTCTTAGAACAAGATTTACATGTTGTTTTTTTCATTACAATAACTTAAAATTTTTAGTTTCAGTTTATTTTTGTGTGTTGTTTTTAATGTGGTAATATATAAAAAAAAATATATATATATTATCAGTGATGATATGGATTTCGTTTTTTTTTCTTTTAATGCTTGGCCAGCAACAAAATTTCTTCATAAATACTTTTAGGTGTACTGTATATATATATGTTCCAGTATTAGAGACTTTCACAAGCTCTGTTTTTTTTTTTTTTTTGTTATTTAACATTGATTCACGATACACATTTCTGAATTATCGTTTTAATTATGTATTATTTTGTGTAGAGAAATATATATATTTCTTGGATTTTCTAAGTATCATGATTTATTTTTTTATTTTTTTAACAAGTCACGAGATGTGACTGTTTGTTTTATTTTTCATCTCTTACAATTTATTTATACATATATATGGAAAGTAGCCAATTTTTAATTGCAGTAGAAGCCACAATTTTGAGCAATATTGAGCCAATCGTGGTGGCTCTACATCAAGCCGTACTACATGAGAAGTTTTTATGTTATATTTACATTATGGTTTACGTAACTGTACTCATATATACACATTCTTTTTTTTTAATTTCTTAATGTTGTTTTTTTTTTTGTCAACTTTTAATAGCTACAAAGTCTGAATTTTAGTGTATTTATGTTTTTTTTTTCTCATTTATCACATGTTTATATGAATGGCTTAACTTATGTCTTATGCATAAACTTTAGGTATATCTAAGTTTTTTTTTGCCTTTTCCCATTCATTTATATAAAAAAAAAAAAAATCAAAACCCAGGTGCACAAAGAAAAATTTTTTTTTTCACATTCTTTTTTATATTTACATTCATATTAATAGAATGACTTGCTACGAAAAATTAAGTTATTTAGGTATTCTTTTTCTAACATCATTTTTTTTTTGGCCTCTCCCATTATGTCACTTACTTAAAATTTTTATATCATTACCCAATAAATGTTCTCAATTTTATACATGTGTTTTCCTGTAAAACTTTAGTGTGTTGTGTTTCACAAAGTTTTTTTTTCAATCTTATGTTTTTGTGTCACATAACTTAATTTTTTGCATTTCCAAAACTTTATTTCATTTTTTTTAAAAATCTCCATATAACCTGCACATTCCAATGCATTGGGTTAGGAGTCTTCAAAATATTTTTATTTACGTTTATTCACAACTATTTACATTCATTTAACTTTATTTATGTTTTCATTAATTTACACACTTTTAGACTCTAGTTTTTCTTGTTCTGTGTTAGATTTTGGACTTCAACTTGTTCAACTATGTTCAATAGTTTATTTTATACACATTTTTTGGACAGCGTTTATTTTGGCGGTGTAAACGTCTGTACCTTTTACCTTTCACATTTTACACATTGTACACACTTTTTCACTCACATTCACCAGTTGTTTTGGAGGAGGCAATTTGGTGGTGAGATTTCATAGATTGTTACAGGTTGATTTTTCTTTTCTTTCATAGCTCTTGATTTGCTTTTGTCTATATGTATTCAATAGGTGAATTTTTTTTTCATCATTTATTACATACACACCCAATTTCATACATTTCAATAGTAGTTTTGTTTTATGGCCTTTAGTGTGCTTCTATTTACATTTATGTTATAGGGGAATGATTCTCCTTTTTACTTACACATTCATATTCACATATTAAATAGTTGGTTTATTTTGTGCTATATGCAGTTAAATTTTATCTGGTTTGATTCTTATGGGAAGTGCAGTGTTCATTTTTGGCATTGTTTGTGGTCTATACAATAGCTGCACTTAGAAGGACCAATTTTTACCATCAGTAGATCCACTTACTCTACATTTTTGTTCATTTGTACTTCCACATTTGAGTCAACTTGGTTAATTCTTTCTTTTTTGTGCTTTATATTTTTATTCAGTGCACTTTTCGACTCTTATGATATATTCAATAGTATAGTATGGTTACACAAGTTCCTAGTTACACTTACACATTCACATTGCATTTTTGCATTGGGTCACACGTCATAACATATAACCCAAAATTTATATTTTCATAACCAATAGTTTTTTTATGGAAAAAAAAAAAAAAAAAAAGTGACATCATATTTTTTTTGTTTACCTTTTCATTCCAAATCATTCAAATGCATCGTATATTTAGATGTTTTCACTATGTTCAATAGATGATTTTTTTTTTTTTTTTAAACATTATTTTCATACTCTATATACAGTACTTTTGTTTTTATGTGTAATTTCATTATTTCATACAATTCATATATTTTATTCGGATAAATGAAAATTATCATTGTGTGTTTATTACATATTTAAAAATATACTCCTCATAGACCTCATCAGGATTTTTTTTTGTTGGTCACTATTATGTATGTTTTATAGAAAATGCATGGCCATGAACTAGAATGTTGAACTCTAAATTTGCTAGAGACTGTTAATCAAAATAAGAAGAGTTAATACAAGGGTTATTTTTAACATCAAATATTACATATGTATTGGACTGCCAAGGCATCAATTATTGATTGCATATATCATAAAACATTTTAATAAGTTTTTCCATATGGCAGAATGATTTCAAACAAGGCACTGACCTTATGTTTATGTATTATAAAAAAAAAAAAAAAAAAAATTGACATCTACAGTAATGATAAACATTCATGCAGCTATAAAAGCTCGTCTTGTGTTCACATACCCATAATCATGTGTTTATTTATGTATGTTTTTTTTTGGTTTACATTCACTTCTCACGTTTTGTTTTCATTGCCTAATTTTTTTTTAGCAACTGACTCCATTCTATATACAAAAAAAATAATAGTCATACTTACCTTTAATCCCTTCTTACGGTTGTATCGGGATTGCATCTTCCTGCAGGGATGTAGTCCTGATGTTCGCCGTCCTCTTGCATTCTCTCCAATCTGGGAATATCCTAGGCCCCATTCCCGAGTTGAAGAGATGCCTTCCATACCTTTTTAGGTTTAATATTTTTTGTGTTTATATTTTTTTTCAGCATAACTTGTTGTTTGTAATCACAGATGAAGATTTAATTTTTTTGTACAATTCAAGATTCAAAATGTTATAATACACTTACCTTTACAGGTCAACATTGTTGATATCTCACATAGATAGCTTTTTGTCAATTTCTGTGAATTTTCAATAAGATTGTAGTACGTATTAGCAAACTCTAATTTTTTTTTCAACTACAAGCTATGGCAATGTAATGTAAATATAAAAATGGGAGTTGTATGTCAACGTTTTAAATAAGACACAAGACAAATGTAAGAAAGATGATTTTATTGTATGCCAAGTAAAATTTTAGAAAAGGTATACTTACCTATATGCTGTCACCTTACAGCTATTTCTGTAACCTCAACTCATGTCAATTTTTTTAGACACTATGTGTGTCGGCCTGTAACCCTCTGTATGGGGCTCATCCATGACCGTCTGACCCATCTTCTTGGTTGCTCGTGCTCGTGCTCTTGCTCTTGCTCCGGCTCCTGCTCCCTTGCGTTTGCTTTTCCACCCTGTTCAGTTATTTTTTTTTCAATCCCTTTTTCGGGGAGTGTGTCGTGAAACACGACAGCGTTTTTATTCAATTTTATTTATTTTGTGCAAATTTTTATCAAAATCAAACTAGTATTTAATATTCAGGCTAAATTTCTCTAAATTCCAATTTCTCCTGTTTTACCCCTGCACGTTCGTTTCACGGCAACACTCAAAATCCCCTCTTGCTTCTTCATTCCTGTCCCCTCTGTAGTGTAGGTGTTCAGCCTTCTCCTCGAGATTGCGCGCTCCTATTGGCTAGGCATCGCCGTGACGTTTTAGGAAACTCGTTCGCATCGACCGCGATCTTCTAGCAGAAAAGAAGAGGACTTGCCATGGGATAGTGAAGACGTGCTTCTCGTGCGGCCGCGCTCAGCGCGCGCCACATGATTGTCCGCATGCTGATATCTATCTAATTTATCGTCACCATATTTCTTTAAAATAGATAGAGTTGTTAATAAATTAATTTAATATATCCAATCAATAGTGTATTATGATATGTGTTTTCAAATTTTAATGGAAGTAAGTGCGTATATCGCAAGGATTGAAATGGATGGTAATTCCGTCATTGGACCCATCATTGAGAGCAACCAAGACGACGCTAAGTGATCCAGAGCCCATCCCTGATAATTATGGATCCATTAAAGCATTCTTGAAAATCTATGTATTGCCTTCGCCTGACTTATTTTTGGAATTTGGTAAGATCTTTCTTATTTTATTCTATCTCGAATGAATCTCCATACAGTGTATCATAGCGAGTCCGGCTAACGCCGAATGGGTTTTTCTGCTACACAACGTTCTTTTTTCTTATCAGTATTATAGTTCATACGATCACAACCTTAAATTTTCAAGCCATTGAATTTTAAGAACCTTTCTTTGCATAAATACTATATTATGATAAACTCTAAAAATTAAGTCGATAGCAGTACCCATACACTGCTATGCGACAGTGGTGATCTCATGCAACAATACACAAATACAATTTTACTTCAGAACAATATAGTATAAACAATCATTCAATTCATCTCATTCAGTTAAATATTTTATAGCAATGTTTGACACAACACAATATAAATAATTATAAATAATAAAAGTATTAGTTTTAGTTTTGATACAGAAATGTTTTTTAAGTGAATTGTTATTCGAAAGTTGCAGACAAATTTTTTTATGAGTGCAGACATAAACTGTCCGCAAGCCGTTTTTCTGTGTCCACGACTAAGTTGCGGTGTATCTGCCACTAGGGCTAGACATTTGAAACTTTCACCGTAGCTCAGAACCCGGTGACAACACAATACTTCGAATTTTCTTTTAATTAATTAAAATATGAAAATGATAAGCTCTTAATAGCAATAAAAAGAGTCATTAAAATATTAGCTATAATTTAATTGTTGCCAAAAAAAATTACGAGTTCATATTCTTTCGTCATAAAAATAAGTACATTTAATTAAATGTGAGCATTAAGAAAGCATTAAGTTAAATTATGCATCTGTCGAAATTTGACGTCATTATCATTTTAAAGATTTTCTACACATTGATAAAGTGCTAATGTTGTTCGGAAAGGCCTAATATTTTATTTTTAAAACGAACTTTTTTTTTAAATTCAAATTTCCCGTAACTCTTTAACCAATCACATTAGAACAGCCATCTTTGGAATATCGATAATAAGGATTTTCTCGTCAAAAGTCGCCAAATTTGGCACCAAATCCATTACCTGCCTATTGTAGCTTTTCAATGTGTTTTAAAGGAAAGATTAAGCTATTTTAATGCCAAAAAGAGTTGGAAATGCAGAAAATTGACATTTTATCAACTTTCAAAGCCTCTTTGAAAGAATTTATACAAAAATAAATACAATTATTTACAATTTCATAACAATACGCATTGATAAAGTACTGTACTTAGTTCTATAGCTATGATTCAACAGAAAATTTAAAAACATGGTTTATAAAAAGTTTTTTATCTTATAATTATTAGCAATTAATTTACGATTACATAATTAAAAAATTTAGCTATAAAATAATTCCATATTTCTATTAAAAAACCCCACAGAATTATACGTATAATGCAAATCATGTTTGAAAAAAGCAAGTATTTGATTGATTAACATCGAAATAAAGCCTTTTTCAGCGATTAATCATAAATTTTGTTAATTAGCAGCAAAATGATTGCGTATTTCCGTTATCGGCTACAAAAATATCATGATTCACTGAAATCAACTGGGGAAAAAAAAAACACTTATTGGCTAACAGCCAAATAATAGCATATAAAACGTAAATTTGTGATTATTAGTGGGTAAGCGATCCCGTATTTGCGAAATCTACTTCAAAATAATTCCCGATTTCAAGATTCCGCTTAGAAAAAAAGTGCAAATTTCACTAAGTTTCAGGTTTCAGAAGAACACATTTTTCATAGATTAGTAGCTAAATAATAGCGTGTTTCAACAATGGGTCGTAAATAATCATATATTTCAGAAATTTGCTTTTAAAAAAATGCGCATTTTTTTTACCGATTAGGAGAAAAAAATAATTTAGTTTTGGGTAAACATAATTTTTGACATTTAGCCGGTATTTTTTAATTCATCTGCAAATTTTCACATATTTCTGGATTCAGTTTTGAAAAAAGGACGTATTTCATTGATTTACAGCAAAGTTTTTTGGTATTTGAGGGATGTAGCTTTAAAAAGGGCTCAAATTTCATCGATTAGCAGCCAGATAATTGTATATTTTATCAATTGTATATTTCGTCCCCCCTCCCCCTACACACACACACACATTTACTGCAATATTCCTTGCTCTGCTATTCTCACACAGATCACTGCACTATTCCTTGAAACTTACCAATCCTCATCAAACTTTTCTTCTAACAAATGTACAGTAAACTCCCGATTATCCGTGGTGAACGGGGAATAGACAACCGCGGATAATCGAATCAGTGGATATTCCGCAAAATGGTCAAGAAGGGGATATAAATCAACACATAAAGCATTTTGAGCAATACTATTTAATTAACAGTTAAGCATGGCCTACATATACATTTTAACATACTAATGAAAATTCCTACTTACATTTTGCTCTATTTTTTAACAAAAAAATCAGTGAAGCATTTTTGTTTTTTTGTACTAAAACACTTTTTCTTAATTTGCAATTGCAGTTTCTTTATCAGCATTTTGTCACAAAGTGATACATCATCCTGTTCCTCGAGATATTTTATAAGTCCATCGGAATGTGCTATGGCTGCGTCCCTTCCTCTACTTCTTCACTATCTTCTGAAACTGGGTCTAATGTTTGACCCACAATTTGTTCATCTGTAAATTGTTCAATACCTGGATCATTGGCGTCACAATTAATCTACTCTTCATTGTTTCCTTCATTGACTTTTTCTCCTCCAATAACAGATTTAGCTAAATTTGCCAAATCATAAGCAGAAATTTCTTCCTCCTCTATAAACTCTATCAAAGTATTTTCCACAATTGGTAAAATTTTTCTCCAAGACCTTAACCAATGTAGACTGCTTAACTGCGTCCTAAGTAGTGTGTATGCCATAAATGCTGTCAAGAATCGCGTAATATCTCCAAAAGCCTTGAAGGTCATTACTCTCTTCGATCTTTTTTGTGATAAGTTTGTTCTGTATTTTTAAATTCCCTTTTAAATTCAGGCCCTTGAGCACCGCGGATAATGCGACCGCCGATAATCGGGAGTCTACTGTATTAACTTCATAATACAATATTTGAACTACCTGAAATTACTTGTTTTTAATTTACTCTAAGGAACACAGGCAATGATCAAATGTTAAAAACTTGACTTCGGTATTAAGGAAGACACAAAATGTGTAAATATACAAAAAACTAAGCGATGAATATTTAGCTTAAAAAACTGTATTATTTAACATTGGACTATAAGGAATTAACTTCCGTTCTTGAGCAGCTTTCCTGGTCATGGTAAAATGTTATAGTAAAGCACTTACACTAACAATAATAATTAAAAAAAAAATTATGGCTTATATATCTTCTGAAGGTTATGTACACACCACATGATTCACATAAATATAATCTTATATTAATAGCACACAGCAGAACCTGAAATACACTTCCATCAATTTTCAAGTATTGTTGCATTATAATCTAGTTCTTTTGTTTAGCCCTATAAATATACAGTGAATGATTTCTATACCATATTCTACATGAAACATGTTTTTACCCATATAAAAAATATATATTCGTTTTATTTGGTTTAGCGTAGTCTATAGATGTTAAACTCTTCTTACCTGCAATTTCCCCCATAGATGTAATGTATTTGAATTCTCTTGGATGTCCCTGTACACAAACCATTTGCTTAATTTCAATGAAAAGGTTAGTATAGCATCTCTATATCATACACATTTAGAATACTAAGTTTGGACTTTCTGCTATTATTTGTCCTCGAGATATGCTGATAACAGACAGACACACAGAGCAATAGCTAAAAATATGACTTTTGGATTCAGGGGACCGCAAAACATGTGAATATAACAAAAACTCAGTTTCAAAAATTTGATTCCAAAACATTACTTTCTCTACTATATATATGGGTAAGAGAAAGTAAAAAATGAAATGGATAAATTACATGATATTTTAAAAAAGGAATCTTGTTTGTCATATTTTATTAATTATTATATATTATGCATTATATATTATACATTATAATATTAATTATTTAAGATTATTAAATTTTTTCCTTCATTTATAAACTGCTTCTGTTTTTAACACTATCCATGTTCTGCCACTTAGATGTAATCAGCTTCTACTGGCAAATGACACATCAATTGCACACACTTTATTTCAATAAAAATAATTATTAATTATTAGAATTTCTCACGTTATTTTCATATATAAATATCATTAAACAATCATACTATATAAATTTTTATGCGAGCATGTCGTGTGCCCAAAGTACCCGTGCAATAATCAGCTGTAGCATAGCCACTTTACTATACCTACAGCATACTACAACATTTAAAGAAAGGTATGGAGCATGGTAAAAAAATTTAGCAGGTTCCCTGTATTCTGTTTGTATTTCTGTTCATCGGGAAAGAATCACATGTCGAGGTCCCTGCAATGCCATGTGAGCTAAAGACTTCACGATTTTTAAACCCCGTCCCCCCCACTTATACTAGCACTCAAAAAAAAAAAAAAAGCACATTTTCCCTATTTGCGTTAAGCTCGCTGATTAAGCTAATTTTTGTTCACTATTCTATATTCTATTTGACTTATTGAAATAAAAAATAGTATTCTTTATTACACACATTGACGACACATTTATAGAAAAAAATTGCATTCAATAAAAGTGTATAAGACTACTTTCATTATTGAGGATATAATCAATAATGAAAAATTACCGAATAACATAACTGGAATAAAAAATCATTAGGGTTGGAAGATACAAAAAGACAGTAGCCCCACTATCATCTATTGCCCCGGGGCTCCCAAGTTCCTAGTTACGGCTGTGACAGGATTGGCTGCTTTCTAGTTGAAGATTGTCGAGTCTACTTTAAAAAAATTACTTTTTTTTTCAGTTAAATATTCTTAATGCAATGACTTGAGGGATAATTTTATGTTCTGATGTTTATACGTTGCACAGTAAAAAGGATTCAAATTTTTATATTTTGTGGATATTTTTTCCAAATTTTAAACTTTTTGTTTGCATTTTATTTATTTATTTATTTTGTATACATTCACAAAGAAACAAAAGCGAACAATCATGTGGTTTGCTCAATATGCACAAAATTATAACATGTATGCAATAGGAAAGGGAAATCATAGGTATTTATCAAAATTAGTCTGGGAAGTCAGGAAACTTCTTTTCTGAGTTTATGTAGCTACCCTTTTAAAATATGAGAACAAAACGAATTTGGTCTAAATTGATGAAAAAGCATAAAAACTTTTTATTAAAGTGTAAAGAACAGAATATTTAATAACCTTTTTTTTTTTTTTAAACAGATGTGAATGTAAATAAATGGTTCAATTTTCTGATTATTTCTTAGTAAGATGACATCAACAATTGTTAATTTTATTTATAAGCAATAATAATTTTGGATATTGAAAATATAGATAAATGTGACTTATTTATCTTATCAGGATGATGCAAGTTGAAAAATCAGTGTTATTAAAAACTTCAAATTTTCAGGTCAAAATCGGTATTTCACATTATCTAATTCTCCCAAATGATTTTTGTTAAGCTGTTGGTTGTTTTCTGAAAGACCAATTATCAAAATTATACTGAGAAACAATTTGGAATGACACTGATGTTTAACATCACAAGTAAGACTTTAACATTGAATTCATGGTCGTGCCTGGCGGGGGGGACAGGGGGGACGTGTCCCCCCCTAAAATTTCATCTGCATGGGCGGTCCCCTCCAAAAATATTTCTCAACCCTCTAATTTTAAACTTAAAAGAAAGCTAAAATCTCTTTGAAGTGTGAGACTATTCCTCAACCCCCTCTAAATTTTGTGTTTGTGAAACACAAAATTAACTCTAAACTGTGCGTGTGTGTGGGGGGGGGGTGGGGGGGGAGGGATAGCTGGAAAATGATTTTTGTCATCATCGCATAGGAAAAGGAAATCAGCACTAAGTTTTTTAACCAGATATATGCGTATTTTCAGTCGATCTTATTGCAATTAAGACGTTTCTGGAATACCCCCCTTCCACTATGTGTTTTTTAGGAGTTTAAAAGGCATCGCAAATTTAAAGTACCTTTCTTTTAATGAAAACACAAAAAAACCTTTTGCCTAGTACAAGGAAAATCTATTACACAGTTATCATGAATTAGCATCGTTCTAGGTTGGAGATAATGGTTATAATTATTTATGCTTTTCCTGGATGATATCTGTAAGGGGTGAAAAAGAGAAGAACAAGTGTAGTCTTCAAAAGCCAGGGGATTTTAGCCCGTGGGTCTTCTTTATCCTTTTCTTTCCCTATATTGAATGTTTGTTACTATCTTGGATAGCTTAAAAAGCAATCAACACAAGCAGCTTCCTTTGAATTGAATGACAAACTATTGATAGAAAAACGAAAATCTGGGAGGTCATTATCTTCTAATGATTACAAATAGGTTTTAAAGTTGTCGGGATGTTTTAAAGTAACCTCTTTGGACATGTTATTAACGAATTTGAATCGCGGCAACTTTGACAGAAATATTGAAATAAATTGACTTAAACAGATATATGTTTAGTTTGGTTTGTTTTTTACATGCTATGATCATTTTTTCCACATTAATGCTAATTAGACAAATACTTACTAAATAGATTTAGGATGTTACTACGCTTTAATTTTCGGAAATCCAACTTTGTGTGTTATCTGTTTAATTTAAAGAACTTGTTTTTCTCCAACGCCAAAATTGTTGCATATGGTGTATCTACCTCCCCCTCACCCCCCGGTCTTCCATGAATTTTAAAGTAAGGGATAGATGAAAAAGTAGGTGATCTGATTAGGCTAATGATCATCATAGGCGACAGTTTGGTGCAGTATTTTTGTTTTGAAGTGAAGGAATTCCCGATTTTTATGGATATGTATATTTTTTTAATACGTAATATTAAACTGGAGGGTTTATTGAAATGGATAAGTCTGTCATAAAATTATAAAATCTTGATAGAAAATTTATAAAACGCATTGTGAGCTTGACAGTGTTCTGAAAAATAATGAACAAAAAAAAAAAGGAAGAAGAAGAAGAAAAGAAAAACAAATTGAAAATGTTGAATTGATTACAACTAGTGAGAATTTAAGAAATGCTAATCAAGATCCAAGGCAAAAATGTAAGGTATTCCTTTCTTTATTTATTTTGTGAACCAATTATAAGTTCAGTTATCACAGGAGAAAAAAATAAGAGAGAAAAAAAAAATTACGAGCCTGCTGATCCGAAAACCACATCAAATATTTAAATAATCAGAATTTCTTCATTTTTCCCTTTAACCTAAAATTTTTTAGGCATTTGAAGACGTAAATTAATTTCGAAATTGTAATTTTTTATCTCAAAATTGTAAATCTTTCCCCTTCTCCTAATAATTTTTTGTGTTCGATGTGAAATAACGCTAGAATTTTAAATGTTCTGAATTGTTATTACTATTATTATTTTCTATATCTGAAATATCTTGAAATATTAAATTTTTCTAATTGCCGTATTCTCTTCTTACATTTTTGGATTTGAAAGTTGGAATACTGCCGAAATTTAGAAAATTCATGAATTTTCTGATTGTGAAAGCGAAATTTAAAATTCTGTATTATTTAATGAGTAATGATAACGATTTTTCAGGTCAGGATGATAGAAAATAACATTCAGATTGTAAAATTTTTGTCCTAATTTCTTAATTCATGAAAACTAAAATTAGTAACTTAATTTAAAGGTATTTTTATTGAAACTTAATTTGCTATTAGCGCCGAACTGCAAAAAATTAAGCTATTATATTTTCTTTATATTATTTTGAATTAGTGCTTACATAATAATTTTATTTATTTTTCAAATTGATATTTTTATATCTTAATTCAGTTTTGTTAAAGTTTTTTTTTTTTTTAATTAGATTATTTTTAATTGCTTTGACGAAATTTGTATTGCGTTGTTTAAAAAAATTATACACGACTTATTTATTTTAATTGCGAACTCTTAAGTTTATTTATCCAATTTCAAATTTTTATTATTTTTATCAGACTAATAATTTCATATTTATTTATTTTGCAGTTTCAATGTTTAGTTTATTCATGTGTTTCTCCTAATACATTGTGTGTAATAAAACTATTTTCTAAAAATTCAATGCTTATAGACATAAGACATTATAAATTTTATTTTGAGAATTTGGAGGGGGGGGGGGGGGGGGGTAGGGATAAAAAATCAACTAACTTTGTTGTATTCATTACCAGCAAGATAAGCCCGCTATATTTAAATGAATCTCAAAAACATTGAATTATTATTATTACTCTATAAATAAAATCTAAAAAAAAAAAAATCCATTGAAATCTCTCTGAATTTCGCTTTAGGTACACGCTGCAAACGGCAGCTCTTTTCGCGTCCGCGCTGCATAGGTTTTCCACTGCCTGTAGCAACATTTTACCTCGACACTTTAATTTGCCTCAATTTCAACTCGCTCTTTTTTCTATACTACCATTTGGTTCCAAACATTACAATAAATAAACAAATAAAACGTTTTCCAACACGCAATGCAAAAATGTTTTAAATACAAAAATGTTTTCTCATAAAAAATAAAATAAAGAATAAATAAATAAAAGATAAAAATAATTTGTTAAATTTTTATCCTTTCTACAATATTACTATTTTTTTCTGATAAATACAATAAATAATAATAAAACATTTCCCTTCCAATGAAATTAAATAAATTACTAGAAAATCGATTAACAGCCGTTGCTAAGTGGCGCAGATGATTGAAATGAATGCAAAAATTAAAGAAAAATTTATGGATAAAATAGAAAAAAAAATATTCATATTCGAAAAAAATCTTGATGAGGTGCACCCCAGCAGAGTTCAAGGTAACCCTTTGTCAAGTTTTGTAGATCTGCGATCAGTAGACTGAGCTCCAGAGCACAGAGACAGTCATTCCTTTTTATGTACACAGATAAAGAATATATATATATATATATATATATATATATATATATATGTGTGTGTGTGTGTGTGTGTGTTCAGTTAATTATGAACAATATGCACACAGATAAAAAAAAAAAAAAAAAAAAAAAGTCACTCGATGAAATTTATATTTGTTTGCATGTAGAAATAATTAATAATATTTAATAAGCGTGTTAACACAGTTATTTAATTAAAGCCCAGCCCGTGCTATTCTGATACATGCACATGGACATCATTATGTCTGCTTAAATTTATTTTGAATAAGAATATTCCTCCACTTTGCATATATCTCAGATAGGACCCGATTAACTTCATGTGAGTCCCGGGACACATATACTTTCGTGGGCCCCCTCGCACTTTGCATCAATCAGCAAAAGTACATACAACTGTATATGGGTCTAACATGACAGAATTTTGCATTTTATAATACTACTTTTTGTCATTTTTAGGGGCAAGAAAAGCAGCAAAAGGGCCTTTTCAGGGTCGGTTTTAGGGCCCCTCCTACTGAGGGCCCAGACACGTGCCCCTGCATTAATAGGGCCCAGACCTCAGACGTCCCCCCCCAATATTTCGAAGCCAGGCACGCCTATGATTGAATTGCACAAAATGTTCGGATAAAAGAATAGTATTTCTTTATTAATAGAAAAAGCTCCTAGTCAAGTGAACATTCTTCATCTTCAGAGTTCTAAAAATTAGAAAAATTTCTTTTCTCTAACTAAACCAAAAGCAGAGTTGTTGATGTGATGATATGGCCAGTTTTGTAATTTTGAAAAGCTTTCACCAGTGTTAGAACAGCACATAATATGGATGGCTTCATAACTGAAGAAAAGAGTGGCATAATGACAAGGATTGAAGACGCTTAATGCAAGGACAAAACATGGTATTTATGTGATGTTTACTGTAAGTTAAAAGGTAGTGATTTGCTGATGCCTACCCAAACTGGTAAAGCAGATATTTCTCACAAACGTCTAGCATTTTGGTGGTTAAATAAAATTTCACAGAATGATGTGGGACCTCTTTTAATATTGAATATTCAAGAATATTCGTTATTGAAAATTCAAGCAGATATACAGAACGTCTTGACGATGTCATAGCAAACGTTCTAGAAAAAATCCTTCCCCTTTTAGCCCGGGAATGAAAGATGTTATGCAGAAATTGTAGCAACTTTTCAAATTTTGAGCTAACAGAATTAAAAATCATAATTTTTGCTATCATAAAACTTTGAAGGCATTTTTGTAAATACTGTAGCTATTTAGATGGGAAAGATATTGGTCTTCATGGTTTTTAAAATCTATTCAAATAGATTGTTAGAATTACAAATTCTAACACTTTTAAATTTAATTATTTTTTTTATCAAATCCTCCGGAAAATATTTTCGTTACTTTTTATTTTATTTATTTTCCCCATTTGGATTTTTAAAATTTGCAATTTTCAATAAATAGAAAAATTTAAGAATTTCCAGTGAAGCGTTTTGTTTGTAAACAAAACGATGGATGTTTTCGGATTGTAAACAAACGCCTTAACCAATAAGAAAATTCAGTTTTATTCATTATTCAAATCATTTCAAAATCTTTTTAGATCGTCTGCAAATAATTTAAAACTAATTTTAATAATTTTCCTAACGTTCATTTTTCATATATTAAAATCAGTGATGTTACTTCCATTTATGTTTTTTCAAATTCTCCTTCTAGAACAGTCTATTCAGTCTGCAGCGAATATATGGCTACGCCGATTCAAATAGTGGCATCCCTCTAGGAAAATGTGTCTTCTTAATAATAAATATTTATTCCATAAAATAGCCCAATATAAAATATTTCTTTCTCAAAATTAAATTTATTTATTCCCATTTTATTATTTTTTATTCAGCAGACGATCCAGATAAAATATGTTGTTTTCGAACTATTTACCGCGCGCATCAATTAAAATGTGCATGGTCTCGTGATCGCGGGAAATTGGAAGAGCGTCACCACTCTATCTTGGATGCTTGCTTAGGGAGAACGAAGAAATTCGCGCCTAGCGCCGTTGGCCGATTATCAGCTACAAAAACTCTCTCCGTTACTGAGAACATCTTTATGGACTAAAAATATACTTAAGAGTTATAAATCAATATTTCAAGAGGATATGTATGTTGTATGAAATATGAACCTCTAATTCAAGGAACGAAATATCTGGATGACAGTGTAGCCTAAATAGGCTTAACGAACTATCATGGTACTTTGTGACATGGAATTTGCTATAACATCATCCAATACATCAGGCAACGATAATTCGTTATTCCTCACTCATCTAAAGATGCTAGCTCCTTAACATATTTAAAAATTGGAGTAACAGCAATGTGTCTGATTAATGTTGCGATATCGTCAACTCCGTCAATAGATACAGGAGAAAAGTGTGTATCCACCTTATAGGTGAAAATGTTACGCTATTTGCACGTATACAAAGCTCCATATAACAGTTTGGAACGATAATGATGAGGATTATTTTGCACATACATTCAGGATTGTTCTATCAGAATGAATAACGGTATCTAATTAACATTCAGTTAATTAGAAAGGCAATGCCTATAATTATTAGAATTTTGCCAACGATATCTACAATGCTCTATCAGTTATCTACATCATCATTTCAAATGTGTGTAATACAGTGTGATAAATTAATGATGGATCCATGTACCGGTACATACGGAAAGAATGTGTCTTGTTCTAAAATAAAATTCTTAGGTGCCATATGATGTGTGATTCTTGTTGTGTAACAGAGTGCCCTAATGGATTTAATAAAATTTTGCCTTACAGGTATTCATTTGAACCACAAACGGGGTAAGTTAATAATAATTTTATTTTCCTATTTCATTTTATTTAATTTAAATTTCTATTCTTTATTTCAATTTAAAAGTTTTGGTATTTTAAAGAGTTTAATGAGCCGCGGCACAACAATTTAATGTACTTAATCCACTATACATTTGCCATCCACTTAAATTTATTAACGATTAATTTTTAAATACTTTATTATACTTTTCATATTCAAAATTCAAAAAATCCAACTATTAATTAGTTCCCTATCATACTATAGGTATGGGGAACTTAGGTAATCGTGAAAATTTTCGACCTCGGTTTTTTTACTTTTCTACACGTTTTCAGATGTGAGGAATCCGAAAATGACAAAATTTGTATAGTGTCTGTCTGTAGGGTGTCTGTTAGTCCGTTAGTTTGTTAGTCTGTGTACACGATATCTCAAGAACAAATTGTCGCAGAGAGGTCAGATCAGTTTTAAAATATTACTTTCGACAATGGCAAGAACCCTATTCATTTGCAACATTCGATTTTAAAAACTTCGTAAGTTATTAGAAATTTAAGATTTTCTTAACATGGGAGAATAGGACAAAAATTCACTTAAACGTGCATTAAATGTAAACTTTTTACTCTAAAAATGTCAGACCAGTTTTAAAATATCCGTTTTGATGCCGGAATGAACATCAGTAACTATAAATATGCTACTTTGAAATTTTCGCAAGTTATTGGAAATTTACGAATTTCTTAACATGGCAGTATAGGGGAAAATTTCACATAAACATCAATTTTGAGCGATATTTTCATCGTAAAGATGTCAGACTACTTTTGAAATATTATTTAGGACACTGGCATGAATATTAATAACTATGAATTTTCAAATCTAAAAATTTCGTAAGTTATTGGAAATTTACGAATTTCTTAACATGGGAGAATAGGACAAAAATTCACTTAAACATGCATTAAATGGAAACTTTTTACTCTAAAAATGTCAGACCACTTTTAAAATATCCGTTTTGATGCTGGAATGAATGTCAGTAACTATAAATATGCTACTTTGAAAATTTCGCAAGTTATTGGAAATTTACGAATTTCTTAACATGACAGTATAGGGCAAAATTTCACATAAATGTCAATTTTGATCGATATTTTCATCGCAAGGATGTCAGACTACTTTTGAAATATTATTTAGGACACTGGCAGGAATATTAATGACTATGAATTTTGAAATATAAAAATTTCGTAAGTTATTGGAAATTTACGAATTTCTTAACATGGCAGAATAGAGCAAATTTTAACATAAACGTCAATTTTGAGGGATATTTTCATCGTAAAGATGTCAAACCACTTTCAAAATATTATTTAGGTTACTGGCATGAATATCATAGACTACGATTTTTCCAATTTAAAAAATTCGTAAGTTATTTGGAATTTACGATTTACTTAACATGTCAGAATAAGGCAAAATTGAGCATAAACTTCCATTTTGAGGATCATAAATACATTAGACAACTTCAAAATTACATTTATGATATTTTGTTGAACATGATTGAATACAAATATTCTAATAGGAAAATTTCGTAAATTATTCGTAATTTACGATTTTATCAACATAGCGAAATTGTAATTTTTTCATATAAATATGAATTTTGAGGATTATTGCACTGGAAATGAAAACATTGGCGTGAAACATAAACAACGGAATTGACCCTGATAAAATAAATTAATAGATTAGAATAAGATAAATATATGGAAGTGAACGATTGATAGCCTATTAGGCGGGGATTTCTTTCTGTCCCTGTATCAAACTTTGGTCAAATTAATTTTTTTAACATGATTATAATATGTCTCGCACTAGAAATTTATGAGACCATAAATATGGTGGGGAACTGAGCAGAGTCCACCTATGCCAACTAGTTTTTCTATTTTTTACATAGATAAACTTTATATTTAAGCCGGGAAAATAATTTCACTGTATTGTTAAATTTTATTCCCAATCGTTAATTTTAGATTTTGAAACAATTTTTTGTCTTTTAGATTTAAATTATTAGACATATTTAAATTAATAGTTCATTGATTAAGTTAGTCTCAATTTATTTTTTTCAGCATGTTATCAAATTCTGAAAATAGAAATATTTGAATTATTTAATTGAAATCATTAATAAGTTTTGAAAATTTAAATAAATGTGAAATTATGTACTATTTTATGCATAACAGTTATATTCTTTTCATTTAGTTAATAGAAATCAAAATTTATGTTATATCAAAAGTAAGGAATAAAAATCTTTATTTGAATAATACAACCTAAAATAAGCATATCACAATTAAAAATATAAATCATGTTCAGGGGTTTCCCATGACATCTTTTTGTAAATTGAATAATACCATTCTTTGGATTTGGATGCAAATAAGGCACAAACCTGTTCTAGCTCATCTGCATTAGAAAAGTGTCTTTCTTATAATAATTATGCCATTGATTGAAACATTGGAAAATCAGAAGAAGCAAAGTCTGAATTATATGTGGGGTAAGAGAAAAGTTTAATTTCTTTGAACTCCCCTCTTTTTTCACCAGTGATATAGCATATGTGTATTGTCATAGTGTTTTGTTGGAGAAGAACTCTTCCTCTGTTGACCAAAGCAGGGTCAGCAACTTTTCAAAGAAGCATGCATTCAGCTATGCACAGTAAAATTTGAAGTTGACTATTGACTCTGTGAAATAATTTCAATGTGAATCATTTTCACAAAATTCCATCAGATTATAAATTTCCTTTCAAATTGTCCTTGTTTTACAATAAATTCATCTGATTTGCCCATATCCAATCATAATTTTTGATGATTTGATTATCTAGATAGATAAACACATTTCTCATTACGTCACTGTGCATTTAAAAGGCATGTCCAGTAGGTTTCTCAGTGTTTGCAAATTTTTACTTTTTCCTTCACTTAACTGTGGAGTTGGTTCATGAGAAGCTTTTCTACAATTCTTGTTAAGTTTTTGGAAGCTTGTGCAAGGTTTGGCATGTACTTGGGGGAGTGCTAACTCCGTGAAAGTCCGATGGATTTCCTCTTTAAATTGTATTACAAATCTTCACAATTAATAAGTCCCACTTCTAGGCTTAATTTCACGGACATCTTAATTTCAGATATTTGATTTCTTAAAACATTTATGAAAGCTTCACATTGCTCTGATCGCTAATTGTATCTTTGCCTTTAAGTTCTTGAATTTTACAAGCAATGGCAGTAGCTTTATGACCCAATATAAAACAGTATCTTAAGATGGATAACATTTCAATATTTGTATCAGCCATTATATAATCTAAAAATAAATAAAATGGATTTGTATTAGTATATAAATATGAAGGAGCATCACTATTTAATTTAAGAGTTTGCATAGCAAGTGTCAGCTGTAGGCTGATACATAAGCATTGAAAAAACAAAATAATAAATGTTAAGAAATTTTGTTGGGTCTTTTGATTTTAAAATTAATGTACAGTTTAAAACATTTAAAACCCGTTAAAAATTATCTTTAGCTAGCGCTTTCAGCTGCTTCACGCAGCCTTCTTCAGGCATTTACGCTTCCGTGAACCATCGCTGCTTGGCGGCTATATATCTTCTCTTCCTCTCTCCAAGATATCGCGCCACCTTGCGTCGATTTCTGTTTGGTCGGTATTGCATGATTCCTTATTCGCTAAAATTTCGACGGTTTCGCACTTTGTGGCATAAAGATAGTTATTATAGTTAGCTAGTTTATTATAATTTTTTAAGTCTATATCTATTTTTTCTTCCTGATTTATTTTGGTTAATGCTGTGGTTATATGGTTATATTTTATATCATTTTGGTGTTCTTTTATTCGCGTTTTTATTTTCCGTTTCGTCATTCCAATGTAACAACCGGTTTTTTGGTCTTCTTTAGTAAAGTTTATTTTGTAGATACCTGCAGTTTCTGAAAAATCTATTTTATCTTTGTCATTTCTGATTCTCTGGAAGATATTTCTGTTTGGTTTTATTCGTACGTTTATATTTAGTTTAGCGGCTTCGGTTTTAATTTTATTAGCTGTACCTTTATTATATGAAATTGGGGAGATATACTTTTGTTTTGGTTTCTGTGCATTATTTATGTTAGCAAGTTTTTTCAGTCTATTTTTATAAAGTTTGTTTACTAGGTTCTTTCTATAGCCTGCTTCCCGAGATATTTTGCTGATTTTTTGGAGTTCCTGTTTAAGTAAATTTTCGTTAGAGCATACGTTTATTGCACGATTTATATAGTATTGTATTGCAGCTATTTTGTATTTATAGGAGTTTTACATTTGGCATTTATGATTTCGTTGCTATTATTTTGTTTCCGGTATACTGTAGTTTTGAAGTTTAAGTTTGGTGTTTTTATTATAGTAACGTCTAAGAAGTTAATGAGGTTTTTATTTTCTATTTCAAGTGTGAATTTAATATTTGGGTCAATTTTATTTAATTTTTTTAGTGTACTTTCTGGGGGGAAGATTTATTGTTTATTATTGCGAATACGTCGTCTACATAATAAACAATAACTCTTCCCCCTCAGAAAGTACACTAAAAAAAAAAAAAAAAAATTAAATAAAATTGACCCAAATATTAAATTCACACTTGAAATAGAAAATAAAAACCTCATTAACTTCTTAGACGTTACTATAATAAAAACACCAAACTTAAACTTCGAAACTACAGTATACCGGAAACAAAATAATAGCAATGAAATCATAAATGCCAAATGTAAAACTCCCTATAAATACAAAATAGCTGCAATACAATACTATATAAATCGTGCAATAAACGTATGCTCTAACGAAAATTTACTTAAACAAGAACTCCAAAAAATCAGCGAAATATCTCGGGACGCAGGCTATAGAAAGAACCTAGTAAACAAACTTTATAAAAATAGACTGAAAAAACTTGATAACATAAATAATGCACAGAAACCAAAACAAAAGTATATCCCCCCAATTCCATATAATAAAGGTACAGCTAATAAAATTAAAACCGAAGCCTCTAAACTAAATATAAACGTACCAATAAAACCAAACAGAAATATCTTCCAGAGAATCAGAAATGACAAAGATAAAATAAATTTTTCAGAAACTGCAGGTATCTACAAAATAAACTTTACTAAAGAAGACCAAAAAACCGGTTGTTACATTGGAATGACGAAATGGAAAATAAAAACGCGAATAAAAGAACACCAAAATGATATAAAATATAACCATATAACCACAGCATTAACCAAAATAAATCAGGAAGAAAAAATAGAAATAGACCTTAAAAATTATAATAAACTAGCTAACTATAATAACTATCTTTCATGCCACAAAGCGCGAAACCGTCGAAATTTTAGCGAATAAGGAATCATGCAATACCGACCAAACAGAAATCGACGCAAGGTGGTGCGATATCTTGGAGAGAGGAAGAGAAGAGAAGATATATAGCCGCCAAGCAGCGATGGTTCACGGAAGCGTAAATGCCTGAAGAAAACTGCGTGAAGCAGCTGAAAGTGCTATTTAAAGGTAATTTTTTACGGGTTTTAAATGTTTTAAAGTTTTTACCTTATTAAATCGTTTTAAATAATGTGCAGTTGTTAATTTTCTTTATTTTTTTTGTGCCTATTTGTTTGTTTGTTTATTACTTTTTTTTTTCTTTTCTTACCTTAATTTTCATTTAAAAATTACTGGTCTCTATTTTATTATTTATTAATAACTTTGTTTTATAATTTATAGGAGCACAATCCAAAGTATGTTTTAAAAGATCTGCGTTGTCTACTGCAAAAAAATAAAAGTTTTGCAAATGTGATTGCAATTTTCAATGCTCAGATTCCAATTCTGAAATTTCTGTATAAACCTAAAGAATGGCACGGTGACATAAGTTTGAACAATACTCTGGTAAAATATTTTTGCTTATAAAATATGTACATTTAATTTTTATGTATAAGTAATTTAGTAAGAAAAAAAGTTCTGTCATGAGATATCTCGAATTTTATGTTAGAGCTGAAATTAATAAGAATACTACATGGAAAAAAATAAATTTACAAATATCTTATTTCTTAACTACTAATAAAATACGAACTGTAATACATTTTGTATATATCAAAAAGCTTAGCAGTTTTTGAGGATTCCAGTTGTTCATTGTAATTAAGTTCTCTCCCCCCCCCCCCCTTATTAATAATATTATGGTGTAAGATCGCAAAGTCCTCCCACTTAATATGAATGAGTTATGAATGAATAAACAGTCGTTTATTATTGGCACATCTTGAACATCTTGCAGGTTGTTGTCCAGGATTTAGGTCTGAGCAGGTGGAACCGAGTTCGTTGGAGCCAAGAACAATGGCAGCCACGATTACATCGCGTCACCTCCCTGGGCCGTAATTTTGATGTGATTTACTAGGCAAGAGCACACACAAAGAGAGGCTTCAACTCCCGCATGTTTTCTCTTAAATATCAACATTTTTGGTATGAATCCTCACCCCTTCTTCGTCTAATCATTGGCTATTAACTTAATGATTGACAGTTTATCCTAGGCCCAGATTTCCGGGATTAATTAATATGCATCACTTAACCACAAGAAATTGAAAGTTGCGTTTGTTCAGCACTTTTTTATTCTAAAATTCGTTCAATTTTTTGACTTTAGCATAGCATTATGATCGTGCATTGTAATAAAACTTATTTTACAGGGGAAACTTTATAATTAATTTCAAGTTAAGAATTTCGAATGGAATTTTCTTTAAGTTATTACTCACTATTAATTTAAAATAATAATAGATAGGAAAGAAAATATAGGAACAATCTCAAATGCTAATGTAAATGTGCTCGAAGCGATATGTTTAATGAACAATGCATAGGAAAACAGTACATCAATATACATTATCAATTGCTTCCGTAAGGCTGGAGATGAGCTGATCTCCGAGGAAGAAGTGAATGACTTGGAAAATTTGAAAATTAATACAGTAGAATTTTTAAATTATGTATTTACTGATGCCAGTATTATTAATTCCGAGATACCTACTCTTGGAGATATTGTAGATGAAATTCAGGCTGAAGCAGATGAAAAAAATTATGAAAGTGAGAATTACAACGATGAATTTCAAGCTGAATCGCCCCCCAAAATACTTAATAGCTATTGAATGTACAGAAATTTTTTCAAAGCCAGGGGTGCAATTGACAATGCTTTTCAGGCCATGAGTCTGCTCCAAAGAACAATAACACAAGAAAGGGACAATAAGGCAATTTAAAGCAAATTAAAAAACTTCTTTTGTACTGCATAGAAAAAAAAAAAAAAGCAGTAAGTATAACTAAATATAAATGTTTTTTTTTTTTTTTTTTTTTTTTTGTACGAGTGCTCAGTTATAACAAGCAGATATTGTGCTATTTTGTTATTACGATAGATAGTAACTTAGTATCATACAATGTCTAATAATTTTTCAAAAGGCATAACTATAAATATAAGAATTAACTCATATCTTATTTAAAAGGGAACAAACAATAGAAAGTTAATATCAAGTTAAGCCAATTTTATAAATAAACTGCCCCTACAGCAAAATGTTTTAGAGACAGATCTTTCAGAGCAGTGAATAATTCCCACCTGATCACATAATATATTGTTAATATATTTGTGAGAAAAATAATTAAAAAAACTCATTTATTTATTTATATTTTTTTTTTATGTAATATTTAAGTATATAGACCCAGTAATTTTTTTTTCCATTTTGTGTTTTATGTCGAGACTTCTGCTTTTTGTGTGTGTCTGAAAGATTTTCTGGAATATTTTTTGCAATCAGTACCATACTGTTCAAATTCCATTTATTTAGTTTATTTATAAATTTGCTGTTTTGCATAAAATCCATGTTCACTTAGTAGATTTGTGTGAAGTATAAATTTGCTGTTTTGCATAAAATCCATGTTCACTTAGTAGATTTGTGTGAAGTTAAACAAAACTATCTCATACAATTGAGGAAAGGGGAGAAATTATAGGAAGGAAATATTAAAACAATAAATCATATTTTTTGCTGCCTCCCCCCCCCCCCCCCTTTATTTAATAGTACTTTCCAATGTTTGTTTCATTCAGAATCTGATGATGGTATAAAGTGCACTTGCTATATCAGTATAAAACTAAAAATGAAACTTAAGCAATGTTATGTGATGTATATTTTTTTACACCAGCAAGAGCAAGTTTTGCTTGCTTTGCTATTCACTATATTTAAAGGAATTTAAAAAAAATATTAATTACTATATTTTAAACCACTTTTTTATAGGTTAAAAAAAAAATTATTTGAAATCATTAAAGACCTTGCTTCAGGTTCTCAGTTCCTTCACCAACGTCTTCCCTGCCTCCTCTGTACAGATTCTCATTACTTTCATTTGCACCTTAACCAGACATTTTAGTGTAGATGCAAACTGGATGATAAATGGGACTACAGTAGAGAGTCAAAAATCCGCACAGCTCAAGACCAGAGGTTGTGCGGATTTTAGGATTTCGCGGATTTCGGGGCTCATAAAAAATGATTTTCACTTTGAATAATAAAAACAGAATATTATTCAAACTAAACACATACTAGTGAATAATAACACTGAGTATTAAATTACTAGGTACATAAGAATAATAATGAACATTAACAAAAATATATAATGTAAACAATATATAAAAATGAAAAAAAAAAAAATTGTCGAATTTAGATAAAATCTATTCACAATTAGATAGTTTTAAACTTAACTTGAACCTGCATAATTTATTTACTTTTTTATTTATTGTAAATAGTAGTAACATAAATTTATTTTTCTACGAATTTTATTGAGTTCTTCCTTGCAAATTATGCCTTCATCAGAAAGCATTTTAAAAAAATTGTTTGTTATTATTTACCTGATTGATGTCATCATATCACAATAATCATTATTTTCTTTTGATGAATTTAATATACTGTCAATAATTTCATTAGCAGCAACTTGAGTCTTGCAGTCTTTCATATCTATATATTAATAGGCAAGCATAAAATTTGTAGTCCCTTTTTAACATATTAATTATGGGTGTAGAGGGTTGAAAATGATATCATTCGAAAGGTATGGTTAGCCGGAAGGTGCGAATACAAATATTATTTTCTTACAATGTCAAAAAGTTATTTAAAAATACATTTATTTTTTTATGCATTTTCCCCCATTTTTCCCTTTTATACACGTATTCCTTTACATTAAAAAATACCTAAAAGTAGAAAGTTGTTAAATCTGGCAATTTCATAAAGCTCAAATAAAACCATACACAGTAATTTGTATAATGTAGCATCACTATACGCAAGCGAAGTGATGACGTCACTGTCTGTCCATGGAGCCACAAAAAAGATTTTCTATGTTAATCGTCCATTGGATTTTTTGTAAAAAATTATTAAAAAATAACGGAAATTATCTGCCGATTTTAATTCCGATATTTGGGTATAGTTATATATGTTACGGGCAATGTAATTATTTAGGTCAGTATTCATAATGCTTGGTTATTATGAATAATGACCATTAAAATTGGGCAATTTGATAAATTTGAATTACTTTACGATAATTTCTCACATTGCTCGGTCATTATAAATACCGCTATTATTTCTTTGGACACTTTGATTAATTGACAGCAATGGGATAACCATGTGCGTGTGGTGTGATTCTGGCTGGCCAATCAGCATTCATTTTCAGTCGCTTGTCGCCTGTGCCAGTACCTGTGGCTTGCGTCGCGTTATTTACATTTTCCGGTTGTCTTTGGATGTTATTTAGCTTATGTGCGACAAATGCTTATTGATGTATGTCTTAAATTGACTTTGGGTTCTGTTTATTTAGTGTTAGTGATTGCCAGCTTTTGTAGGTAGAAGAAGCAAGTAGAAGATACATAAAAACTTTTGATTTCCGGTTTTCGATGAATTTACACGTTTTGAGATTTCCTTGCATTTTAATTAAGTGAAATTGACTACTTATTTTTATTTTTTAAAAAGTGGATTTATTATTCTTTCCTCTGGATATATAAGTAGAAAATATAAGATTCAGAAAAGTTTTAGATTTTCGGTTTTCGATAAAGTTACACGTTTTGAAATTTCCCGAACTCAATTCGACCATTTTTGAAAAATATCTTTTTTGTGTGTGTGTGTGTTCAAACATTGTACTTAATGAAACAATCGAATTAATTTAACAGAATTTGATACTTGGTTAGGCCTTGGTTTGACATGGTACCTATTAGTTTCTGGGCTGTATCACACAACAAGGGGCGTTTTCATGTTGAAATTTTCTCTCATTTCAGGAAATCTAACATATACAGAGAGAAATAGTTATATTAAGTAAAACTCTGCTGATTCAGTTAGAGTGAATATCGGCAAACAATTGCTGCAGCTGTGTTGCAATTGCATTCTGTTTAGGACAAGGCAAGGCAATAACTTTGCTTTGCCTCGCTTTGCAAAAAAATGGTCGAGTTTCGACCACTGGGCGATACTAGTTATTATTATTTTGTTTTTCTTTTTTGTAATCATAAAATGCAAACATAAAATCTGTATTCAAGATCTTTTTCAAAAATTTTGATTTGCAGTTTTGTAATTTATTAATAGTGAATTTCATTGTTTGTATCTCACAAGCTGTGCGGATTTCGGACTTCGGCGGATTTTAGGTCGGCAGATTTCTGGCTCTCTACTGTACTATATTCTTTGAGCAGATTATCATCTTTACTCTGTGACAAAAGATGGAATCCATCACACCTGATCTTTGTGTTATTAATATGACACTTTAACCCAGCTGTAGTCAACTCAGCTTCTACCGTCCACCAGCGGTGTTCCAGATTTGATGGTGGGCTCTAAGGGTTTTGCTTGATATAGAAACACTACACTTATTTCCCTACTGTATAAATTACTGTTTTTTGTTGAACTGGTGGTCAGTTAGGTAAATTATATTACTAACAAACTTACAAAAGTGGGTGGTAGGTATAAAATGATTGACACCCCTGCTCTAACCAACTGAGCTAATGGCTACAGAATATCTTCTTATATTTACAATTCTATCTCCAGAGTTCACCATTTCAGAAATTTATATATTTTAATTAATTGAAATTAGAGTAATAATTATTATTATAAAATATTCGAAAATTGGTCTTTGAGATGCTACCAGGAGAGGTCAAAATGGACCTCTATGTAAATTTCTGTAGCTCTTCAATCATCCATTTGCCTACAAAGAAATGGATAACACACGGACACACACACACACACACACATTTAATTTTATTATTTGTAGAGATAATGCATTATTTAAATATTTATATTTTTCATTTCAGGCTGCTCACAATTCGAAATTACTGTATACATACAGTCTTATTGATAAAAGATGTAAAATTCTAGGTTGTGCTTTAAAACTTATAGCAAAGGTAATAAATAATTAATAACATTTCTTTTTAAAATTTACTGTTTTTTACTTTTATTATCCTCTGCTTGTGGCTTTAATTTTGTGGATAATATTCTCTTTTTACTTTTTGGTGAATTTCATAAATGTGATATTTATTGTTCAAAAAATGAACTCGTATTGTAAAGTTTTATGTTGACTGAAGAGAAGTACTGTTAAAAAATTTTCAGGATGTTTATTAAAATTATTGTTTCTGCTGTTTATATTCACAGCATTGTTCAATAATTGACATTTTCTCAAATATTGAACACAATTTTTATCTGAACTACAGTACGCTCTCAAAAATCTGCACAACTTAAAACGAAGAGTTTGCGGATTTCTGAATTTTGCAGATTTTAGAATAGCTTCTTTTATTTACGTCTTAGCAAATCTTTACGAAACAATTTATATGTTATGTATACAATGCTGAAAGAAAGTGTGCCTAGTAAAAGTACAAATATTTCATGAAATTTTAATCTGATCTTCCTGAGAGAAAATCTTTCATGAAAACTGCCTTTCTCCTTCTTCCTCTAAATTAATAAGATTTATTATAATTATATATAATTACACTTATCATTTCCTCCTCAGTAAACATACTGAGTGATTGGTGATTCACCAGCACAAGTTAATAATTCATTTATCTCCTAATACAGCTGAATTTTTGCAATCCACTATTCAACAAATTAGTTGTGACAATGTTTGTTTACATTGCAAATGATATGTGGATTTCAGAGAATTGCAGATTTTTGAGAGTTGACTCTGACTGTATATCTTTAAACTACTAGAGGGCTGTACATGCTTCGCTGGTCACTATTTTTTAATGAATCACTATAATTAATGAATTCTCAAAATTTCATTAATTTTTATCATGTGAAAAAAAAAGAGAGAGAAAGGAAATCTGATCAGGAAAAAGGGTTACTCCTTCTCCTCGCAATTGCATTTGGAGTGGGGCAGAGGCGTTCTCACTCTTGTTTGCATACTTAGTTACATAGAAGCACTTTAGTAAAGTAAATTGAACCTGGATATTAACTAGTATATAAACTGAACCTGGAAAATACAGCTTGTTTTTCTAATACTAATAACTTAAATTTGAAAATAATAAGTCTTTATTGTAAAAATTCAGCAAAATGTAGAATATCCTCATATGTTTTTGTTGTATATATGCTGTTATTATAAAAACCTTTACAAATATCTTGTATGAAATTCTGTAAAATTTTCAATTCTTTGATAAACTTTAAAAGTAGAGAATGATCAAAATTTTATTTATTTTATTATTTATTTAATTTTTCTTAATTTAATTTATTTATTGCTGATTCCTAAATATTATACTCATGAATGAATTTTCTCATGTTTCTTGCAATTATCAGACACTTATGAACATTTGTTAATATTGTATTTATCATTGAATAAATGCATGTTCAGTGATTCTGTTAACTTAACATTCTTAATCTTGCTGATTAAAATAAAATGAATATGTAATGATGTAAAATAATTTTGTTTTGTAGAAAGCACTCATTGCTGACGTAACTGAGAAAGCATTGTCATCTTATTCATATTTAATCATGGTAATTCATTTTTTGCAACAAACAGATCCTCCTATTTTACCTGTTTTGCAGGATTATCAAGTGAGTATCATATTTAGAATATTATTGTAATGTTGTATTAGAATAATTAATATTATTAGTTTATTGTAATGTTATAGATATTATTTAACATTATTATTTACATTGACCATTCAAATATCCTTTTAACAAAGTAAGAAAGTCTCTAGTTTAAAAGATGTATTTTTGAATCCTCTCCGAAAATTTTCTCTAGCTTTAGCCTTGTTGTATGTTATATTATTTTTATATGTGTATTTTATGAATTAACTAATATATTATAAACAAGTCTATTTGAATTCCCCACATGCTTTTTAAACTAGTCTGATTAGCTTAAAAATATATTCTAATATCTTCGCAATTGACTTGTATTGAAATTGAAAATTAATTTTAGATATTTTCTGTTGCCTGACTTTTTTTTTTTTTTTTTGTATGTGTGTGTGTCTGTAAACGATTAATATTAAACTTCGTTTAAATAAAATGATGTGCAAAATTTGAATGTGACTTTGTATGACCTCAATTATACTTCACAAGTTTGTTTTTATTATTGATATGTTGAAGTGTAAAAAACATCATTTGACAAATCATATTTTAATCAAAAAGAAAGGGAAAGAGTATTTTTGTAGCCCTACTTTTTCAAAGATACATTTTATACTTAACTAATTATAAAGATTTGTAACTTTTCCACTAACTTCTTAATATTCTTGTGACTATAATTCATGATGACTAATACTCTTATGACTATAATTCTTAAAAATTTGTGACTATATTTCTTGCAACTATATATTCTGCTGAGTTTATTTCAGTTTCAGACACAGGTTTTATTTATTTATTTCTATATTAGTCAAGTAACTCATAGGAAACATACAGTATCTGTAATGTCGTGATCAGAATAAATTTAATGTTGAGCTAAAAATTTTGATTGAAATCACAGAAAAGTACATTGACTTGAACTACATTGTAAAGCTATCTGAAATCTGACTTTTTGGCTGACTTGCTTTATATTATTATTATTTATATGGCTTGCTTTATATAGACTCTAGAGTACATTTTAGATTATTTAGTTGACACTATTCATTTTATATTGTTTGTATTAAATTTGAATGTATTTTTTTTTTTTATTTACCATTTGGAAAGTGTTAAAAAATAATCTGTTATTGAATTTTGTTTTCTCTTTTAGTTCAGAGATAAATTTGAACTGCATGATATTGTTGAAAATTATAATGCATGGTTTTGTAAAGATTTGGATAAAATTGTAAGTATTTTGTTGATACATAAAAAAAATTAACTCTGTTACATTAAACATATATAAATATATATATTTTAATAAATTATTATATATATTTAGATGATTATAGTTCTTTAAATTTAGCAATATTTTTAGTAACTTCTGATTTTACACTATATTGAACTTTATTAAATATATATTGCAATCACTCTATGGCACTGCATGCTACATAAAACCTCCCTCCCCTTTCCCCCACATTGAGAAAGGATTTTGTAGTGTGCTTGTAGCAGTTTCTGGCTTCTATTTTTTATGTTCTTTGCCTCCAATTAATGTATATTACCTCAAGTGTGTACCATTAATCTCAGAAAAAATATAAAGATGATAAAAGTTAAATACTTTTTTTTTACATAAAACAACTGATGTTAGATTGATTTCTTTAAAAAATGCTCCATTGCAATCACTTAGTTTGGTCATATTTGGGTAAAAATAAAAATAACTAAAATAAACAAATAAAATTAAAAGCTTTACTGGTCTGGTGGAAATTTGTTTTTCAGGTCCATTGAATGTTTTTGTGGTCCTGGACCACTCTTAATTTTGAGCTCTGTACAATGTGAATTTCTAATACATTGGATTTCCCAACCCCTCCCCCTCAAAATCAAAATAATACTGTGTCACTAAATTGTTTAATTAGAATGTTAAAATATCTATTTCAAAAATATCAACTTTAAGGGGAATTATTGTCATGCTTTAGAACTGTCTCTTGTTGATGTTTTTTTATATTACAAACATTCTAGGGAAAATTTTAAGTTTTATGGATTTTATTATTTAATTAAATTTTAAATTTGCTGTAAAATATTAGATATTTTGTATTAAACTAGGAGGCTCTGTCACCTGATCTTCCACTCACCAACCTCCAACTTCCTTCGTTTATTAACTTTAGCGAGACTTCACCTACCAGTTCTCTGCTTTGCCTTTCACTGAATAGGTATATTAATAGTACATAACAGGGATAGAATTTAACGGTGATCTGTTGGTCTAGGACCACAAAAAATTCAGCGGACCAACAAAATGTAAATTTTAGTGGTCCACCGAACATATACCTAAAACTTTCCATTTTATTTTTATTTATTTATTCTACTTTTTCCCTGATTACCAGAAATGTTTTCTCATTTTCTTCTCAAAAAATCCCTACCTCATCCCATACATTGCTCAATTGAATGAGCAGCATCAATGTGTTTTGGGCTAAAAAGATATGTGACATTTGATTTTTTTTATTAAAGCATAATTTTTTATTTATATAGGATTTTATTTGTATTTTTAAATTAATTTACAAAATTCAGTTATCATGTTTGTCATGTACATTCATTTCACTCTACAAATTTTTTAAATTATAATAAAATGTATGAATGGACCAGTGAAAGTGTGTTGGAATCAGTGAAAAAAAAAAAAAAAAAATCACTAATCCTGCATACCAGTGATTTAATTTTCTTAATTTCTACCCCTGCATAATATAAGATATAAGCAGTACAATATTATAGAAATCCCCTTATATAATATCAAATTGAAATACATAATACCAAATTTTTTAAAAATAAAATATGCAAAAAATCAATTATCCTTATATAGTTCTAAAACCTTATATAGTTCAAAAATCCTTATATAGTCCTCATACCTAAGTTTCATAAATCTCCAATTAAATTTCGCACTGTCACTATTGGCTTTAACACTTATAACAACAATGCTAATAAATCTCTACTGGATATTCTAAAACAAATTTACAGTTGTACTTGCAAAGTTGATAATTTACACTGTCTTACAAATAGCTTTCAATTAATTCAATACATTAAATCGCTTGATTCAATAGACAATATTATGACTTTTGACTTTCAAGATCTTTTTAATAATATCGAGTTATCAGATCTTAGTAATATCATTTACAGCCTTTTTCACGAATATAAAATAAGTTAATCTTCCTCGCAATTTTAAAGGAGAAAAATTCAAAACACTTCTTATTTTTGTTATCCAACTTTTGTTATCTTAACTTTTGTTATTATATATTAAATCTTACTTTTGAAGTAACAATATTGTTAACAGTATAATCATGTCACCTGATGTTGTAAGTTAGTTTGAAAGCTTTCTAATTTTAAGATTGTTTTCCATGAATCAATAATTTTTCAGGAATTAATTTTAAAATATGACTTTCTTCATTTTTTCAAACATTATGCTTAGTAAAAGTAAGGTAATTAAAATCATTTATAAATGAAAAACTAGTATGTTGGGACCACCACAAGACTTTCTTCTATATTTTTCTATACAAATTCACTAAGTGCAAATAATTTATTAAAATTATTTAACACGATGAATGCAAATGATTTTCATCTTAGAGAAAACTAACACTAAATTTTCAAAGAAAAACAGTTTTATTGTCTATAAATAATATCTTAAAAAATGCATTTTCATAGTGATTATCTCACATATCTAGTTTCATACGGTTATATGCCATACAAGTTGAGATGCAGCCTTCCTGTTATCGAGGAAATTTCCAGAATAACTACATCTCCATCTATTGGCCTATAGGCATCCAACTTGAATCAGCATAATACCTCATAATGGTCTTCTCACATATCAAGTTTTGTTTAATTATACACAATAGAACTTGAGATATAGCCTTTCCTAAATTGCAGAAATCGCTGTGTTGCTGCACCACCTGTTGAATAGTTGACACGTAAAGTTGATACGAACTAATTTATATTGAGGTGCATCTACATGTAAATCTATATGCAATTCTGTGCATTAGTTCCTGAGATTATAGCCTTCCTTTAAACTGCAGAAATCGTTCTATAGCAACGCCATCTGTTGGCCGATAAGCATTGAAATTGAATCAGCATAATGTCTCACAATGACCTTCTTACATGTGAAGTTTTGTTTGATTATACTCAACTGAAGAACTTGAAATGTAGCCTCCCCTTAAATTGCGGAAATCGCTGTATAGCAGCTCCACCTGTTGAGCGGTTGACACCAAAAGTTGATAGGTACTAATTTAGGTCAATTTGCACCTACATATAAATTTATATGTAATTCTGAGCAGTAGTTCCGGAGATACAGTTGTCACAAAATTTTTGTCACACACACATACAGACATTTTCTAAAAATGATAAAATCATGTTCTAGACCTCTCAAAATGTTTAAATCCATCGAAAACTGAAAGTCGAAAATTTTTACGAATCCAATACTTTTTTTTACTAAATATAGAAGAAAGTAAAAAAAAAAAAAAAAAAAAAAAAAATGCCTGAAAAAATTCTATATAGTTTATTCAATTATTGTATAGATTTGTTCATGTTATTCTAAACCTTTTTGAATATTTTGTAATTTTGCTCTAGAATATATGAATTATTATTAATTTTTAGAATGAAAGATTTAAATCTGTCAATAACACCCCTGTTGAGCAGTTGTTCTTAGATCTTTTGGATTATTACTGTTCTTTGGACCCTAACACTGTTATAACCATTTGTCAGAAAGAAATATTATCTTTATCTTCTTGTGAAAAAATGCGGAAAGCAAGATTATTTAATATTCAAGGTAAATATGATTTTATTGAAAGTTTTGTTAGTTTCTTTTTAGATGACCTATATGAAAATTTTATGCTAAAGGTTTTCCAAATATTTGCAATTAAATTTTTTTAAATGCTGGTAATAAAAACTGTTGACTAGATAAAAATTTTGTTGGCAAACACTGTAAGTTACACACACACACACACACACACACAAAAAAAAAAAAACAGGGAGGGGTCAATGTAGCATGAAAATAGTATATAATGAAATGTGTTGTGAGGTATAAACTACTGCAACATGCATTACCTAATGCTCTGGGCCTATATCCTTGGCACAAAATTTTATTAATAATAAAAAAATGTTTAGCATGTAATATTGGTTTAATTCCTATAGTTTTCTTTTCTTTAATTCAGCCACATTTCACTTAAATGAATAAGATTTTAAAATGTGTTATCAGGCTGCCTAGAGTAATTTTATTTATCTCTGGGGCTAAAAATAGAAAGAGATTCATCTTTTGGCCAAATATTTTTTTTTTTTTTCAATCAGCTCATTTACCTGTTGAAAACTTTGCCAAAATAGAAAAAGACTGAAAATAATCTGGTGTGTTACTCACACGATTTTCTCTTATCCTGAAATTTAATACTATAAATACAGGTTGGAGATTAAGAGGTAAGATAACGAGTACTGTTATGTAAACCAATGTTAAACAATTCAAATTAGGCTTCGGAAGAGTTTTATATGATAGTTAATTCTGTGTGATGGGAGGCTACTGCCCCCCTCAACCCCCCGTTTCATTAATGCACCTACATTTATATAGAATTTCATTCTGTTATTAAAATTAAAAGTTTACTTTAAATTATACAGACAATTTTCACACGCAACATTCATTGAAACTTATCAATCTTGATCAAACTTTTCCAGCAACAAACTTATATTAATTTCAAAATACAACATTTGGGTTTCTTAAAATTATTCATTTTTAAGTTACTCTAAGAGACACAGACAAAGATCAAACGTTAAAAAACTTGACTACGGTAATCAGGAAGCCTCAAAACGTGTAAATATATGAAAAATAATCTAGTGTGTCACTCACACGACTTTCTCTTACCCTGAAATTTAATACTATAAATACAGGTTGGAGATTAAGAGGTAAGATAATGAGTACTGTTATGTAAACCTATGTTAAATAATTCAAATTAGGCTTCGGAAGAGTTTTATATGATAATTAGTTCTGTATGTGGTAGGGCTACCGCTCCCCTCAACCCCCCCGTTTCATTAATGTACAAAAAACAAGTGATGAATATTTAGCTTAAAACACATTTTTTACCATATCTCAATGAGGAATTTATTTCAATTCTCGAAGAGCTTTCCTGGAAATGGTACAATATTATTAGTAAAGCACATCCACTAACAACAAATAACTATTGTGTTGTGGCCACCGCATGACTTTCTTCTATATTTTCCTATACAAATTCACTCAGTAAAAATAATTTATTAAAATTATTATTTAAAAATATTATCTTCCATGATAATTCACACGGTTTCCATATTAGAGAAGTAGTATAACACTAAATATCCAAAAAAAAGTTGAATTTATTCTCAATATTACATTAAAAAAATTTATAACTTTATTTTAAATTATCGCAGATCGATGGTTCAGCCATTCATTTTAAAGGTACTGGCGAGCTCTTTTAAAAGATACCCATCATAAAAATTTACTCTCCTCGAGGGGGGAGGCAAGGCTCCTACATACACAATTTTTTTTTTCCAGTTGACTATCTCTATTACACAAAATATATATATTTGTTTCATTTGGTTAGTGCAGTCTATAGATGTTAAACTCTACTTAACTGCAATTTCCCCCATAGACGTAATGTGTTTGAATACTTTTGAGTGTCCCTGTACACAAACCATTGGCTTCATCTCAATAAAAAGCTTAGTATAGCAGCCCTATATGATACACATTTAGAATACTGAGTTTGGAATTTCTGCTACTATTTGTTCTTGAGATATGCTGATAACAGACACACAGACCATTCGCTAAAAACATGATTTGCGTATTCAGGGTACCTCAGAACATGTATATATAATAAAAACTCATGTTCGAAAATTTGATCCTAAAACAATACTTTCTCGACCCTATGGGTAAGAAGAAGTAAAAAAGAAAAAAAAATTATCTATATTATATATATGTATATTGACTGACTAAATACATTTCTTCGATTTTGGTGTTTAGAAGAGGCAGTTTGCCATCTTGTCTTCTTGCTCATTATTCCCTCGATAGTTTTTATAGTTTTACTCATTCTTAAACAGGCATGAAAAATTGAAAGTGCCCTGCACAAAAAGATTTGTTAGTCAGGCCTTAACAGCATGCAAATCTGCAATGCTGCTATATTTTTTGCCATTATGTCATCTTTTGCAGTTTTTGTTTTATAAAATTTTTAAATATATAGTTTGAAATTAATTTCAGATAATATATATTTAAAATTATCCTTTATTTTTTTCATTTAAAATTTTGCTCTTTTTGGAATTAATTTCAAATGACATAAAATAATAATAATTTTTTAAATATTTTATCTCCCCCCCCCCCCCCACTTTTTTTTTTAAAACTTATTATTTTTTATTTTAAATACATTTATTTCTTCAAAAATAATTACTGTAAATGCTGTTTAGCAAAGTGTAAAGTTGGTTTGTTAATATAGTTAATAACTGTTGTAAAATAGCTCTGTGCATTGGGAAAAAGTCTATTTCCTGAAATTATTGGGGTAAGAGGGTAGGACAGAGCATGACTTTTCCTTGCTATGTATGAACTGGCTTATTAGTCTGTCAATCATTGCTGATGAATAAGAATTTCAGTTGTTAGACATACAATGAGGATACAAATAAACAGTAAGAATGGTACATAACTTGCCATTTTAATTTTTTGTCATGTGTTATTTGTTATTTAAATCGAACATTTTTTAAAGAAAGATTAATACATACTCTCTAGTTATTTCTTTTCTTTTCTAGATCCTTTCATCATAGACAAAAATTTGGGATCTGTTGTATCCGAAGCAAGTAAGTATATATTTTTCAATTAGTGTATAATTATATTTTTATTGTAAAATGTCTCTTTAAAAATAAATATTTAACTTTATTTCTTAAATAATTTTAATTAATGTGATGATGATTCTATGTAATTTAATATCTGTAACATGTTCTTTATACAATTTTTTATTTTGCATTTTATCATGCCCACATAACAACTCGTTTTATTTTCGTCAGTGATGTGTGGAATATTTTAAAAACTTAACATTGAAGGACTTACAGCTGTAGCTTTTTCATCAGGAGTCTCTTTGATTATGAAAACCTCCTACTCAATTATGAAAACAATGAATGTGTGATTAATTGAGAAACTAAAAATTCTTGCTGATTTTACTTCTTGCAACAGAAATAAGCCAGTAGAAAATTTAGATCGAAAGTGGTATCACCTACTATGGAAGAAGCTCGAGAGAAGAAAACAGGAAAATTTTTAAGGCACTGATTTGTTGGTCGCTTTCCACACTATGTATTCTAGGCACTGTATCCCCACCTTACTGGGCCACTTCACTACGCTGCCTTCTTGAATTCAGTCTATAGAAGGAAAATCTTTCTTTTTAAAAATTTAAAAATGGGGTAATTTATTCATTGCAACACATGAAAAGATAGTTTAATGAATAAGTAATATTAAAAATTCGAATTTCTAAAAGAAAATTTGAAGAAAAAAACTTTGTAATTTTTGACACCCTCTAAAATCTGGTGCCCAGGGGGCCAGTGCCCTTATTGCCCCTCCCTTCATATGGCCCTGACACCAATAATAATATGTAGATCATGCCTGGAAGCAACTTATGAGATTTTCACATCACGTTTAGGCAAAAGTATACAAAATCCAATGTTGCATCATAAAAAACTTATTGTAAAGGTATGTTCAACAGTGGAAAGGGCAAAATATCTTTAAAAAAATAACGATATACCAGATGAGAAAGTACAGGGCATATTTTCACTCGAAAAAAGTGAAGGGTGCATTTTTCACTTTAAAAAAGGAGGCAGGGTGTATTTTTCACTTTAAAAAAGAACAGGGCTTATCGGCACTAAAACAAAATTGTTATCCAGTGTATTGGATATCTATAATTAGCAAAGATTTTATTGAAAAACAATTTTTTTATCTGAAAATTACAGTGGAAGTTAGGTTGAATTTAATTTGGATAAAAATATACAATTGAAGACTAAATAAATTTACGTTATAATGTTAATTTTATTAAAAACTTCAAACAAGTGTAAATTTAACAACAACAGTAACTATATTAATAACTAGTTGGCATAGGTGGACTCTACTCAGTTCCCCATTATATATGTTCTCATAAATTTCTAGTGCAAGACATATTATAATCATGTTAAGATAAATGAATTTGACCAAACGCTTGACACAATGACAGAATAAAATCCCCACCTAATAGGCTATCCACCGTTCACTTCGATATATTTGTGTTATTCTAATGTATTAATTTATTTTATCAGGGTCAGTTTCATGGTTCAGTTTTCATGCTACTATTTCCAATGCAACAATCCTCAAAATGCATATTTATATGGAAAATTTTTAATTTTGCTATGTTGATAAAATCTTAAATTCCAAATAACTTATGAAATTTTCCTATTAGAATATTTATAGTCAATCATGTTCAAAGAAGTATCAGAAATGTTATTTTGAAGTTGTCTGATGTGTTTATGATTCTCCAAATGGACATTTATGATCAATTTTGCCCTATTCTGCCATGTTAAGTAAATCATAAATTCCAAATAACTTATGAATATTTTAAATTGGAAAATTCATAGTCAAGCATATTCATGCCAGTATCCTAAATAATAATACAGAAGTAGTCTGATATCTTTACGATGAAAATATCCCTCAAAATTAAGGTTTATGTGAAATTTTGTCCTATTCTGCCATGTTAAAAAATTTGTAAATTTTCAATAACTTGCAAAATCTTCAAAGCAAGATGTTTATAGTTAATGATGTTCATTCCAGCATCAAAACTGATATTTTAAAACTGTTCTGACATTTTTAAAGTAAAAATTTTCTATTTAATGGACGTTTAAGTGAAATTTTGCCCTGTTCTCCAATGTTAAGAAAATCGTAAATTTATAATAACTTCTGAAGTTTTTTAATTCAAATATTGCAAATGAATAGGGTTCTTGCCAGTGTCGAAAGTAATATTTTAAAACTAATCTGATGTCTCTGTGACTATTTGTTCTTGTGATATCGTGTTCACAGACTAACAAACTAGCACAATAACGGACTAACAAACTAACAGACATCCTACAGACGGACACCATACAAATTTTGTCATTTTCGGATTCCTCACACATGAAAACGTGTAAAAAAGTCAAAAAACCGAGGTCGAAAATTTTCATGATTATGTAAGTTCCCCATACCTATAGTATGATGGGGAACTAAAATGAACAATATATTAAGTTATGACAAAACCCAGCACAAGTATTTATTCAAAAAGGTAAAACTGCATTTAAATTATAGCCAAGAAACAAAAGACAAAAATATCATACTGCTGAGGAAAGCCATGGATGACTTTTAACTTAAAAAGAATTAAAGTAAACATCAGCAAAATAAATTAGAAACTGTCATTTTTACTAAATACATGTATAAAATGATGACATTAAAAACTATCTATATTGTGTAAAAGCCAACGAACTACATCATGTAAAGTAAAATGAGGTAAGGCAAGCATACATCCATAATCTATATTTATATGAAAACTGAACGAACATGCGACTGGCAGAAACAACGTCTACATACGGGAATCAATGACCGTATGTGGCGAGAGACGATACGGGGAACTCCAGAACGAGCCCTCCACATACTTGCCAACTTTTCTGGTTTTCACGGAAGACTAACGGTTTTTTAACGTATCTTCCCGTCTTCCGGACAGGTGATGAAATCTTCCGTTTTTAAAAAAAGTCGCGGATATCGTTTGTTTTAAAAAGAAACCCCAAATGTTCTACGAAAACTCCAGATTCACAATCTTTCTCCATCCATAACATAAATGTCAATATTAATTTCAAACTTGCTTTATAAGATCCTAGAACATGCAAAGAAATAGAATTGTTAAATATTTCTTGCTGATGTAATTATATTTTGTCCCCCCCCCCTTTATTTATCTCCAACTAGTGATCAGCAATCAAATATTCTGCAGAAGTCTTTTGTTTGCTAATCTTTATCCATCTGCAACATAAAAGATAATATTAATTTTCAACTTATTTTGTTAGATTCTAGAAGTAGAGTCGAAAGAGTTTAATATTTCTTACTCTGAAATTATTTTTGTATTCCCCCTCCCCCCCCCCCCACCTCGGATTGTGATCAATGATCAATTCTAGAAACAATAAAGCAATGGAAGTGCTCAATATTTTTGACGTATGAAATTATTTTTAGACCTTTATTGCTGAATTTAATGAATCTGTTTACTTTTCCTCAATTAAATTAAATATTTATATGTCATATTTATACCAAATGTGTAAACATGGGAAAAAAATGAAGAATAATTTTTTCAGGTAGGAAAATTTTTCCCAACTCCGTTTAACAAAATTAATACTCAGTTGTTTTTATGCATGCTTGAAATTGATAATTAGCTACTGCTATACTTTTTGTATGTATGGTTAATATTTTTTTTTTTTTTTTTTTATGTTAAGGAAAAAATTCTGAAATTGCTTAATGTAGTTAAAAAAAATTATGTGAAAGTGACATTAAATTCTGAAATTGCTTAATGTAGTTAAAAAAAATTATGTGAAAGTGACATTATCAATATTTAACTAATCAACCAACCAACAATGTTAGCGAAAAATTTTCAACTAATTTCTAATTTTAAAAATCGCATGTATGATTTGAGGGGGGGGGGGGGGGGGGAGCTTGAACAGTATTCATACGCATCAGGGATAACCTGGAATACTCAGGGAAGTAGGATTTTGTTTAAAAAAAAAGTCAGGGAAAATAAAAATTTTCATCAAAAGTCAGGGAAAATCAATTATAATAAAACCTGAGCTTCATATCAAAATTCAAATGATTAAGGATCGTGAAAATACATATGTAAACAATGATTTCTACCTGAATTTCTGTCATGATCGGCAGTAACATGACATCATACCGTGGAAGCAGATGTAGCATTTCTCGTAATAGTCACTAATATTTTTTTCAAAATTGTCCAAGGAATTTTTTTTTCCATATCTGAATATGAAGCTAATGCATGGTGGCGACAATCAGAGAAAATAGGTAAATCATGGAAAAATCAGGGTACTTTATCAATCTGGAAATATCAGGGAAAAATCAGGAAATTTTGTAAAAACACCCAAAAATCATGGAAATTTCCATTTTTGTTCAGCAATAATGACTGAAAGGTCGCCAAACAGGTGTTATCTTAACCATTTTTGCGCAGGACTGGCTGTTTTCTTGTTAAATCTCACCAAGTTGACATAAAGGAAAAAAAAAATGTAGTGCAACATCTTCAAGAATAATTTTGTCTTGATGTTAAAATGTTGTGCAATTAAAACAAGTCATTTTTTACAATTTGTTTAATTTCTTCAAAATTTTGAATTTTGTTTTCCTTTCTGCAAGTGAACAAAGAAAGAAAGAAAAAAGGTTGAGATATTTTTGGATATTAGTATAGTTTTTTTAATTGCAGTGGTTTAGCGAGCGTGTTACTAAGAGTGTAATATACACAAAATTATGGAATGTATACATAGGTAATGGAAATCATTTAAATTTATCAAAATTAGTCATGGAAATCATAGAAAAATCAGGGAACTTTTTTACTGAATTTCAGTAGCCACCCTGTAATGGAAACTAAAAATGTTTAATAGAAAATATTTCACAGCTGCTTAGTGAGTGCATTTCTTTCTACACTATTAGGTATCAATTCTCTTAACTAAGTTTTTTTGTCTATTGTTAAATAAATTTCTTACAGATTCTGTTTTGTAGATATTTATATGTTGAAGAGGTATAACTTCATTTAAAACTTTTATATATTTAGTATAATCAATCTATAGTAAAACATTTTTATAGATTGCTTCAAAATATCAAAATTGTAAAACTGTATTGTTTAATACGTCAATGGGGAAAAAAAAAAAAAAAAAAAAATCTTCCCTTTTTTATGAAATCTTTTGGTTTTTCAACAAAAATCTTCCCTTTTTTTATTAAAATTGGTTGGCAAGTCTGCCTCCATCTGCCGAAAATTCCAGCAACTAAGCATTCCAGGCTAAAGTATAGTGCAGAGAAGTGTGATCAACTTTGAAGTGTAAACAAACGAGAATATTACGTGAAGATTATGAATTTCTTTTTATTAAGATTTATTTTGAAAAAATCAAATTTATGAAAGTAAGTTTTAAAAGGTTATTTAAACAAGAAATAAAGTTTATATATATAGATCTAAATTAACAAGAAGTTTGAAAATAAAGACATTGTTGCTATATGTAACAAAAATAGGGCAGGGTGTGGCACCCTTTGAAAAATGCATAACATAAACACTAGATATGATTTACTAAATTTTATCAAGATGAGGAGGAAAGCTGCTTAGGAAGAGTATTGTCAACTTTAGGAATTTGCTCCAATGAGTAGGGACTTCTAGCAGTTCTCTTTAGGATGTAGGGATAGATTTTGAATTTATTAGAACTTTTGAGTGTATTTTTGCAATGCTTTTTATTGGATTTTCCATGGATTTTGTTACTTTTTTCACTAAAATAGGGACTTTTATCATCACTATAGTTACATTTTAAGCTGTCAGTAGCTATTAAGCTGTCAGCTAACATGGCAAAATTTGAGTTGGCAACACTGCTTAGGAATGATAATTATTGTCGCCTACTCATAAAATAGAGTATTATTTGGAGTCTAATTTTAACATTGATATTTTGCTATAATAAAGCATTTTGAGGTTCCTTGAATACGAAAATAAAGTTTTTAGTGAGTAATCATCTGCCTGTCTGTTTGTCTATTATCAGCATAAATAATTGCAGGACATTCAAATTTGGTATTTTGAAGATCAAATCAGGATGCCATTTGAAAAGTTTGACCAAGATTGATAAGTTTCAAGGAGTGGTTAAAATTGTAATTTTTTTTTTTTTTTTTTCCGTATTTTTAAAAATGTTTTTTACCTTTTCCTATTTTATTGATTTTTAACTCCTTTTTTCCTACTTATTTGGGGGAAAAACTGTTTTTGGAGTCTATTTTAGTGATTAACTTTTAGTGATTTTATATATAATTCTTAATTTTACTTTTCAGTTGCTTGTGATGTTTTAAATTTTTTAGCTTTAAAAACAGGCCTATTATTTAAGCACAAACAAAATCTTTCTAGTTTGATTTATCTGTTTCACAATTAGTGTTTCTTTGTAGCATTATTTATTTATTTTTTAGAGGCTCGAGAAACAAAAAACATATTTAATAAAGCTAGGATGCTGTTTAGGACACCTAAAAAAGAACTACCCACTGATTTAGAAGTAAGTAATTTATCAAAACTCATACACTGTGTTGCAAAAGAAATATGCACCCAGAAAAATATATAACTATAAAACTTTGCATGTATATTGTGCTGAAGCAGATAAGCCAGATGATAATAAAAAAAATTGTGACAAAATGCTGTTTTATTAATTTGTTACACAAAGGTTGTTCTTTTCAATACATACACTACTGTATCAAAAGTAAACAGACACCATAAAAATGTAGCAAACTTTCAAAATATAAATATGGATAATCATACCTGCCAACTCTCAGTTATTTCAACAGAGACTCCGTTATTTTGGGACTGTCTTTCAAACATTTCTCCATTATTCTGAAGATTTAATAGTTATAATTTATTCAAAACTTCAACAAACCTACATTTTTTTAAGCAAGATTTTGCTTTTGCTGAAAAAAATTCTCATGAATCTATATATATATATATATATATATAATAATTACTTAATTTTTATTTAATAATTAAATTTCATTTACCCGTATAACTTTTTAATAATTTAAGCCATGGATTATAAGTTATTAAAATACTGTATATGTCGAAAACACATTAATGTTTTGTAGGCCTGAAAATGCCGCTATCTTATGTGTATCATTTCTTCCAGTTTTCTATGTGTATTAAAGAAAAAAAAAAAAAATAATAAATAAAAAGAAATTTTAATTTTTGTTTTTCCCAGACTTTAAATTTTAGAATTTCAAAAATGATTAAATTAACTGTAAATAAGTCAAAGTTTTTAGATTATTAGCTGTTTTTTAAATGATATCTTATGTGGCCTTAATATTTTTTCCAGCTTTTTACATATATGAAAAAAGAAAATAAATTTTAAAATAAGAAATATTTTAATTTTTTGCAAAATTTTTATAGTTGTAATTAAAATTCCCTTTTCTTGTGTTATACTTAAATTTGCATAAAACTCATGTCAGCAGTCGTGAAATAAATTAAGTTTTTCGCTTGGCCTTAATATTTTTTTCCAGGACGGTATAACACTTTCGCGCACCGCTACATACCGGCAGTTTATTTCAACCATCAACTGACTCAACAGCAAGTCAAAATGAAAAAAATTCTAACAGTTGGCTAAATAGCTCTTTGATATTTTACCAGAATTCTGCAATTTGCTAAATAGCTTTTATATTGCATTACCAGAATGATGAATATCGCCATCTCTTAGAAAGGAAGGTAGTTAACCTTTGTTACAACGTTTCAATTATTCATTTAAAAAGAAATCATTTAAATATAGTGCCCAGCGAAGCAGACAAAGTCTGCTAGTATTTCTTAAATAGGCACTTCTGAAATCTAATTTTTTAATATTATCTACATTTTTTTTTTTTTTTTTTTTTTTTTTTTAAGAAATATTATATTTGTTATATGTACTATATTAGTATTTTAAACCTTTAAAAATTGTTTGCAAACTGGTTGATTTTATTTGTTGATCTCAACTTTTAAAATGCAGCAAAACTAGAAATTGAAAGCTTTTCAAAGTAAAGTTTATTTTCTGTTAATAAATGAATAACTTGTTACATTATTTGAATGCTGTTAAAACACTGACTGAAATATATAGCTTACATTTAAATTCATTAAAAAAAAATTTTTTTTTAGAGTTACTTCTTTTCAACTATGAATTTGACTGGGAGAATACAGAAGGAAGTTCTTTGTAATTTTTGTGGAAAATTTGGACACACTGAGAAGGACTGTAAACATTCTTTTCCTCTGAGGAATAATTTTTTTAAGAAGTTTCCTAGCAGAAAACAATATGTGAATCAAAATAATACCTTTAAAACAGGACAATACACCAGACAGTGCTTTTCAAAAAAGTATTAAACTTTTAATAATAGTCATTGTATATATGTAACCTTTCACAAAAACAGCTTAAATTTTAAGATTATAATTGGTAACTGTGTAGCTTTATACTGAAAGAATTTATATTTTGCTTGTATCTTTGTAACATGTTTCTTGTTATGTAAAAACTGCTGTATTAAAACTGTTATTTTATTAAACCAGATTTGTTTATTATCTCTATCATATTGTCATACATGTAGTCATTGTTTGAAATAAATCATATGTTTATTAACTTACATTGCTTATGCAAGTTGTTACATTTTATCAACTTTTAATGCTAAAACAGCATAAGTTAAACAAAGATTGCTATAAAAGAGTTCATAATAACCTTTGTAAATATGCAATCTTTCACAGAAAAATGCTTAAATTTTAAGATTGTAATTATGAATTCTAGCTCTATTGTTATAATTAAAAATTTATTTTAATAAATACAATTAAATCTCAATTTTACAATTTACCTTTAATTTTAATCAAAATGTATATTTATAATAAGTTTACCTAGAATTCGCATTTATAATCTGATGCAGAATTTTGAGAATTATGTTTGGTGGACTTAAAGTTATGTTTATTAATTGTTGTTATTTTTTATTTTATTTTTTTAAATAATAAATTGAAAAGATAAACTATAAAATATTTACAATTTGTTAAGTTAAACCTTCAATTTCATTTTAATATGTTCATGACACTTGGAACTTTTTTCACATTTTCTTAACTACAAAAAGAATGCTCTCATACTCGCATAACACTGACAGTTTTAATCTCTTAATGAAAGATTAATGCAAATTTTTCTGAATATAAAATTTTCTTCTTAGTTAGTTTTGCATGTTAAAATATTTTTTAAATAATCTCCAACATTTTAAATTGTGTACTGAAATTTTTATTTTGTTCATTTAGAATAACAATTACCTAACAATAAGTAATGGAAGTATTGCATTCAGGCAAAAATTTCGATATTGAGTCTTCACTTATCTATATATTTTAAAATCTTCTAATATATTTATCTTCAAAATGAAAATAGAACAATAAAACTTTATATATGTCTGGCGTACAGGTAAGTTTGCGAAGTTTTGGTGAGAAAGTGAATATAAAAAGCTGAAAGTGGGACTGAAAGGCAGTATCTCAAAAATGGCTTCAATGATTTTCTTCAATTTTTCTCATTTTAACTCTTTTTTAGATATCCTATTATATGTATGAATTGAATACTACATGAAAATTGATCGACGTTCTGATTAGGTTGGTCAGATTTTGGTGTTACTCTCTATATTAACTTTTGATGCCTTTTTGTATTTATTATTTGGTTTCAGTGTATGAATGAGTTTGCCAAGTTTGGGTTGAAATTGGAAAAGGAACCAAAAGTCAGAATTCAGGGTGTCATTTACCTGGGAAAAAAAAAAAAAAAACACCTGTATTCGCAAAAAAAAAAAAAAAAAAAAAAAAAAAGGAAATCAAGTCTATTTTACCATGTTTTTATTAACTTCTATTCTTGTTTGTTTGTGTGTTTGTCCGGTACAAATCTTGCAATCAAATTTTAACTAACTTCCCTACTAGCTAGACATTTGAAACTTTCACAGTAACTCAGAACCTGGTGACAACATAATACTTCGAAGTCTGAGTGACAGTTCCTTTTATCAAAAGAGCATGCTTTCTGCATCGACCCTTTATTCAACTTCAAAGAACACCTTTTCTAAACCGTGCTGTTATAATAATGAAAGAACTTCCAAATCTTTGAATTTTTCTAATGAAGTTTGAGAATTGCTGAATCTCTCTCAGCAGTATCCACTTTTAGCTTGTTAATATTAGAGAGCAGCTGAAATTTTATTTTGTGCACAGAAGGATAATAAAACAAGTAATTGTAGAAAAAAACGTGTGTTGATTAACATTTCAAATCTACATTTAAAGATAAATATTTTGAACATTTGTTTGCCTGTAATAATTTATTAGCATCAAAATCCTGTTCTATAATTTTTTAAAAAGCTGTGTTGATTGGAGATGTAATTATTTAATTTGTTTGGATAGTAATAATAGGGCATTTAGTGTGTCCCTAAAAATCCCTTAACTCTTTTCAGGTCCCTAAAAGTCCCTTTTTTGGCGAAATGGTCTCTAAGTCCCCCCCCCCCCTCCTTTTTTTTTTCTCCTTCCACCAAAAGTTTTAAGAGTTTAAGTTATGCCGAAAAAATATTGTTTGAATGTGATAAAATTGTGTAGGAACTTATAATAGAATATTAAAATGATTAATTTTTGGCAGCCAGTGATCTAATGTGTATTAAGAACACTGTTATTCACATTTGGCAGTCAGTGATCTGTTGTGTAACAAGAACACTAGTATTCATTGATAACTCAGCGAATGGGTTTGGGAAACTAACATAAAAAAGACCATTTTGGTGACTGTCTCTCATAGTTGCTTAGTCCTAGAATCGTTTCAGTTATACTGGATGTATTTGATCAGAAAACGAATTATTTTGAGTGATGAGTCCAGTTACAAATTCAACCCTGCTGACCACCAAAGAGATATCCGTAGATGTTCAGTATAGTAGTTTGATATTCACTTTACTCATAATTGCTACATTTTTTATATATTCTGTAACATTATTAGTACCTGCCATTTTTTTGCACTACTTTTTTGTAAAATAATTTTCTCATATGTAGTTACCAGGCGTTAATACAAGTCGATTTTACTACCGTTTATGGGTAGCTTCACAAAAATCGACCTGGCAAAAAAAGGTACCTTGACAAAAATCATTTCAGTTAAAATCTGTACTTTCACAAAAATCTTAGTCATCCCAGCAAAATCTGACATTTTAAATGAGCACATTTTAAAGAAAAGTAACTTATTTGTATATTTATGTTGATGCAATTCATGAAGCAAGAAACATACAGAATGTTTGTTTTAATCTACACACAAGCGTTTTCTACGGGCAAGAAACAGTGCAGCATAAGTAAACAATCCTCGCGTGTATCAGTACAGACACGCTCTGGAGTTGTCGCCATAGTGTACTGTTTGCTGATTCGTCAGGTGTTTTGACATTTTGATGACTGTATGGTGATATGTCTATCCTGTACTATACAATTCATGTATAGTGCAGTGATACTAGCACAAATAAAAGCAAGTTCTACTTATACTCTCTCTACTGAACTGTTTACTTCAGAGAGAAGCGAGTTTTCATTCCTGTTCTACTATAAACATCACACTAACTGCTGAGTGCTATTTTTATTATTTTACTTAGTTCGAACTCCCCCCCCCCCCCCCCCACACACACACACTGGCCCACCAGTAGGACTGACCATTATAGCGAATGTCTTCAACATGAGGGTGATACCTTCATTTTTTGTTCTGAGCTTCGAAAGTTACGTGAACTGGACCTAGGGGCGATTCCTTTGAAAGCTCTCTCTTTTTTCTTTCATTTGTATGTAGTATGAAGTAAGAATTCAAACGTAATTTTTTTGCTTGCAAAATGATTTATCATAAATTTTTTATATATATAATTAATCTATAAGATTTTAGCTTTCCAACCCTGTGTAAATTTAAATGCTAAAGCAGGGTTCATACTCCTCAGGGAAAATCTGGAAAACAGGGAATACTCAGGGAATTTGGAATTTGTTAAAAAAAAGTCAGGAAAAACTCAGGGAAAATAAAAATTTTCATTAAAACTCAGGGAAAATCAGTTATAAAACATGGAAAAACAAAATTTTTTTTTTCTCTCAAGTTATGTTTTCCTTGTTTAGCTTCGCATCAAAATTTAAATAATGAATTATTGTGAAAATACACATGTAAATATGATTTCTACCTGAATTTCTATTATGATCGGCAGTAATATGACATCATACAGTGGGAAGTAGCTGTATTTTGTCTTGTCTAGAAGAGCGTTTCTTGTAATATGTCACTAATATTTTCTTGAAAATTGTCTGGGAACTCAGGGAATTTTTTTCCCATATTTGAGTATAACCCTGTAAAGTAAAAAGTACACTTACAATAAAAATATTAAAAAACCTAAAATTCGGTCCTACGGAAAAATAGCACAGTGATCATTCTTCGCTCTTTCCCCAGGTCCTTATCACATGACAATTTTGCTGGAGAAAGTTGTTCATGTTGTGGTCAGATGATGAGGGGGGGATGGCTGGTCTATCTATATAAGGTCTATAAGCACACACACACACAAAGAGAGAGAAAAAGTGTGTGCTAAAATTTTTCACAAAAATTAAATATTTTTTCACAAAAATAGGTATGAGGGTCACTCTGAAATTTTTGAGATTAATGTAATAGGTAATTAATGTTAAACTTAATGAACTTCTGTAGGCAAATTTTTCAAAGATTAAATGCCGCTAACCATTCATTTCTTGAAGTCGATGAAAAAAATGCATTTATAACCTCATCATAGAAATGAAAACGACACCCACGCAAGTTCTTTTTCAGATTAAAAAATAGCCAAAAATTAAGCTTAGCTAGATCAGGGGAATAGGGTGGATGTTCCAGCACCTTAATGCGCTTTTGTTGAAGAAATTCAATTGTTAATCCTGCTGAATGAGAAGATGCATTATCATGGTGGAGAATGAGTCTTCTAACATTCACTTCTTTAAGAATTTCTGGAAGACATTTAGTTGTGTAACAGTTTGCTGTGACTGTCTTCTGTCCTTCCAGCTTGATAGCTTTGACCAATCCTGTACTTCTAAAGAAAACGGCATACATTACTTTTTCATGGCACGTTGTCTTTTCACCATTATGGGTTTGGGATCATCTTCAAAGACCCATACTTTGCTTTTTTGGCATGTTGGAACATCAAAAAATGGTATGTAAGTTTCATCACCAGTTATTATTTTAGAAATAATGTGGTGGCAGCCATCATTAAGTAATTTAAGGGTTTCTTTGCTGATTCTGACACGCTCTTGTTTTGGATGCTCTGTTAAATTATGGGGAACCCAACGGCAAACTAATTTTTCCATATGCAATTCTTCATGAATAATTTTATTTATTGCAGCGGATCCAGTGTTAAGTTCTTTCTTTATCATATTGTAGGTACAGAGATTGTCGTCGATTAACACTGTCCGAATGGCAGACACATTATTCGGGAATACTGCTGACAAGGGTCTTCCTGAACGTTTTTCATCCTGGAGAGAATGACGACCTCTGTAGAAATCTATAAATCATCTGAATACAGTTGCACGAGATGGACTTTCATTTCCAAAAGCTAATTGTAGGCGTTGAATGCATTCTTCTTGATTTAATCCCACTTTAAAGTCATAGAAAATCATAGCATGATAATGTTCTCGCATCAACTCCATTTTATTTTCTGTCTAAAATTTATTCTACGCTAAACTACTTGCAAATGGCCAGTAAAAAAATGTCTTCCAGGCTAAAATAGTTCGTATTTTCAAATCTAATCAATATTTTTTTTCTACCGCTTACCATCAGCGAATCTTAAAATTCAGTTAAACACACTTAACATTGTGCTCTTTTTTTGCTGACACTGCACAGATGCAATATTAGAATTTTCAGAAAATAAAATTTCTTGTTTTTACTAAGTATAAAATATCCTCATAATAAATATGTTAATCGTGTGACTTGTTTTAGATATATGTCTTGGGTTTCTCGGAAGCAGCTCTGAGAACTTTGATAAAAGTTTGGGATGAATAAGCAATTAAATTTATCTTCATTAAAATTTGCATTCACTCCCTTACTCAGTCAGTTGCTAAATATGGCAGATGTTGGGTTTACACAAATTAATCTAACAATTTTAATAACTCAGGATTAAAGATTTTTTTTTTTTTTTTTTTTTTTTTTGAGAAGACAAACCCATCCAATTTATCCTCATCTGTAGGAAAATTAATGTTCACTAATAACCTTTACTCTGTCTGCTACAAAATGGAACAGAGCAAATGAGAAACAGTTTCTCAGAAAAGGATCTAGTTTTGGTAAAAACTTAAGGTTAAGAGTATCTTGAGATGACTATCTCATTTATCCTCAACTTCAGAAAAATTAGTGTTTATTGTTAACCCGCACTCAGTCTTTTCGAAAATATGGTTTTCTCGAAAATTGCTTTAAAATTTTTTATAATGTCAAACTCATCTGACTTATCTTCATCCCAGGAAAATTAGCATTTACAGTTAAGCCTTACTCCACCGGTTGCAAAATATGACAAACATATTGTTTACATGGCAATAAATTTAACGATACATTATTTTTATTTAAAAAAAAAAAAAAAAAAAAAAAAAAAAAAGATTAATTTCAACATAAAATAGTTAACGTTACCTTTCATTAAAATCCTTAGAAAGTTGAGCTAATATATTTCGACTTCCAAACAGAACCATCTTCAGAGCCCATATGACGACTACAGCTGGGCAGTATATTTTCAGTAAAATTAAAGACCGTATTTCTGAACACCTTGCCGACCTTAAATACAATAGACAATCTACTGCTTTCTCAAGAACTAACAAAATTAAACCCATTAACACTAATACCATTAAATAAAAAAAAAAATAGCACCTTTCAACTCACATCATTACGCCCTAAAAGGAAAAGACTTAGAAATTTTAACGACTAACAACTCCATAAATGACATTGAACATAGTTTAGTACCACCTGAATGGCAACACATGCTCCAATCTAAGAAAAGAAGTGAAGAGAGTGATGGACAAGAGGATGAAGAATGAAAATATACTGGCCAGCTGTAGTCGTCATATGGGCTCTGAAGATGGCTCTGTTTGGAAGCCGAAATATATTAGATCAACTTTCTAAGGATTTTAATGAAAGGTAAAGTTAACTATTATAACTTTAAATTTAACGATTTTGGTAAAAATTGAGTGTTAAGAAGACTTTATCAAGAAAACAAAACCATTGACTTACCCTCATCTTCTGGAAAATAAGCATTCACTCTGTTTACCCTCACTCTGTCAGTTGCAAAATTTGACAGGTTTATTTTCTCAGAAATGGATCTAATGATTTTGATAAAAACATAGGTTTGAGGGTTTTTTGAGAAAACAAACCCATTTGATTTATCTTCAGAAAATTTAGTGTTTACTGTTTATCCTCCTCCTGGCAAATAACTCTAAGGATTTTGATAAAAACTTAGGAGGATTTATTATCTCAAAAAACTCTTAACCCTAAGTTTTTATGAAAATCATTAGTTATATCCCAGAAGACCAAGTTTTTGCCACATTTCGCAATGGATGGAGTAAGAGTTAACTGTGAATGCTAATTTTCGGAAAATTGGGATAAATCAGAGTAAGGAGTTTTTGAAATGAGAAATTCATCTGATTTATTTTTATTTGCATAAAAATTAGCATTCACTATTACAGGGCATTTAGCACAACTCCCTCAAAAATAAAGGGACTTTAGGGACCTATTTATTTTATGCTTAAATAACAGTAATATACATATATACATGTTCTTTTATGATCCCCTACCATGTATAAGCCAAGTGTAATGCCCAAAATCAAATAATTTAAAAATATACACAGCCAGTGTCAAAAGAATTCATACTTTGTATTCATAATTTTGTTTGGTTTTGTTGAATACTCTGTTACTCTTTGGTTTTGTTGAATACCTTAAGATACAGGCATTGAGTTATATGAGCCATGAGACTCTTGGTCCTCCAATAATTTCTGTGATGAGCGCTCAATTTTACTGCTCTTTATGATGCAAAATGAAAAGTTTCAGATTTTACATTTAAAGCTATGTTTGGCAAATAGAATATACATATTTTCCCATCAATTTATTGTCTTCAAAATTTGTTGTCCTAAGTGTGTGGGAGGGTCAACAAGAGGAACAGTCTATTACCTACTCAAGGTGCCTAGAGTGTTTTGCCCTCCATGGGGATCCGTTTAAGGGATTTTTGCCTGTAATAGCTAGGCAAGGCCCACAAGTGTAACCCAAATCTGGCATTTTTTATCAACTAGGTTTCAGAAGAGAACCTTTCAGCCACTGGTGTGGTTTGTTGCTTCAAAAATCTTTTTTGTAAACAACCTAAGCAAAATCATACTAACTATTAAAAGAATTTCGCTCTAAGGTCATTTTTTGCACAATAGGGCAAATTGAACTAAGATGTGCAAAGAAAAAATTACACAATATGCTACAGGCGCAGTCTGAGTTTTGCAGTAACTATGCTATATGCAACTGTCATGAACTCTGCAAATAACAGAAAAAAGTATATGTCTATAAAAGTTTGAACGGCAGACAAAACATGTAATGCATTTCATAATGTGACAAAATAAATAATAATAATCATGACATTTTGATTAAAAGGTACAAGCCCACTTTATTCTGTGTTGCTAACAAAGTTTGGATATTAGCCAAATAAAAAATGCAATTCAAAGCTACAAGTGAAAATAACAATTATTACCAACATCGGGTGCCACTACAGGGTTTAACCTGAGTTCATAATTTGTTTTACTGAAAAAGCTAAAATCAAAAAACCGTCTTAAGCAAAATGCTACAATACTATTAGGCTTATGATACCTGTTTGTATGCTATTATAGATGTCCCTTTATGTTACATTTTTCTTTTCCAAACTAAGTTTTAAATTTTATAATAACATCTTTAAAAAAAATCTGAAGTGGCCTCCATGGACATTTTGAACATTTAGTATAGTCACTGAGTGTTTAAACAAATTTGAACCGCTGAATATTTCAGTAAATAAATAAAAGTGAACCTGATGTCAGTATGCTTTTATTCCCAAATTCATATATCCGTCAATGAACATACAAGTAATATATCTGAAATATTTAGGCATCCCTGTAAAAGAAAATAAATAGTAAACATGCAATTTCGGTAATTCTGTAAGAATATTCTGAAGTATCTATTAGTTTCACTTCATACTTTGTTTTAAGAAAATTAGTCCCCATAGGATGTAATATAAATAAAATCTTTTATACTTCTCGATAAAAGAACTATGCATAATATGCCCATCATTTCATACAACGATCATACATTAGTAAAACAATGTAATGTATATCAGTGTTTTTTAACACTTTCCAATAAGATTGAAAAGTGTTAATGACTTCAGTTTGTTTGTCCGTATTCTATTTCCCGTAAATATTCATGGAATTTCTTGAAACTGATATGTGTTATACAAGTTCACTATCCCATATTCCCTATTAAAAATGGAGTAAATACCTCTACTGGTTTGTGTACAGGGACACTCAAAAGTATTCCAAAGCGTTGCATTCTATGAAAGGTATTACAATAAACCTGATTTTAATATACTTTACGTAAATTTTAATGAAATTAAAATATGTTATTCATGTTCACTATCAGATGTTTCCCATTGGAAATAGAGTAAGTACCACCAATGATTTGTGTACAAGAACACTTGAAAATATGCCAAAGCATTTATTCTATGAGAAGTATTTCTATAAACCATATAGGCACACACTACCACTTGGCACAAATCTTAATGAAATTGAAATATGTTATATGTACAAAAGAATGTTTTCTACAGAATGTAGTACGAATAGCAATAAAATTTAAAGGGACTATAAAAATATTCAGTTACATTAAGGACTATTTTTGAAAATTTGCTGTAATTACATTTTTGTTTACCTCAAGCATTTTTAACACTTTCTAAAAATTTTTAAGTATAAGTAAGATTTGAAATAATGTATTTGTCTGACCAGCTGTCTGTATGTCTATGTCTATCTGCTCGACTCCACTGTTCGTCAATATTTTCAGATTTTCTTAAAAATGATATATGTTATTCAAGTTCATTAAGTATTGTTCTCTATTTAAAATAGCATTAATGACGTAATGAGTCCTGCACAACTTGGTCTGTATACAGGGACATCTCTCCCAAAAAAGGCCGATACATTGCTTTTTAGGATAGCCATTTTTATAAATCACATTTTAATAACTATCTACTGCAAAAATCATAAAGAAGTTGACATTTATGTGAGTATGATAAAATAATGTTTTGTATAGAATAATATGTTTAATCTTCAGATTTACAGGCCTACACTAAAATATTTAGATACATTAAGAGCTGCAATTAGAAATTAATGGCTACTTTCCATTTGTATTAAGCATTTTTAACACTTTCTAACAATGTTTAAGAGCGATATAGTTTACCTGTCTGCCTTTTCATTGTGCGATAACGTAGATAAAGAATACTAAAGGTTATAATGACACAACAAGTATGTACAATTGGAAATTGCTAATAATCAATGCGTACCACATGATTTTTTGTTCTTGTTTCTTTTAATTCTGTATTAAAAATTTAACGTTTTTTAATTAACAGTTAAAAAATGCTTCAGCAAAAAAGGCAAAAATTTCTTGTTTAATTTTCGCATTCTGTATACATGTTATACATTTTGTGAAAAATTTGACCATAGTGGAAATCCTATGCAATTAACACTTTATGGGGCCAACCCTGGCCTTGATAACTGCACAACAATTGGGCATTGAGATAATTTTTGGATATGTTCAATGTTCATTTAGTATTAAGAAGTATTTCATTGTACCAAATTTTGATATGTACTCCCTTAACTGCATTAAAGGTACCAGATTTCCATTCAGCCTTAAATCTAAACTATATATTACTAGGCCAAAGCAAAGTAGTAATGTTACGGTACCAGGGGTCGACACAGGTTTTTATTTTTGGGGCCCATTTTTGTGAAATTTTTATTTATTTTTGTGAAATTTTGATTATTTTTGCGAAAAAAATTATTACTGTATAAAACCTTTCATTTTAGCAGTTACTCTATCTGATGTTTAATATCAAGTTAATAGCATTTCACTGAACCAAGTATAGATACTCATTAAAATTAATACTGGAAACATGGAAAAATTTTACAAAATTATCATTTTTACAAAGCAAAATCAAACAATTTTACAAAACAATTTTTATAAACCTAAATTTTGTGAAGGGGCCTATTTTATAGATTTGAATTTTGTAAAGGGACAGCAAAAGGGTCCCAATTTTTGCTTGGATCGATCCCTGGGTACTGCAATATTTTTTTTTTTTTTTTAACCTAAAGATATACATATCTTTGCTAGTCATCAGAGTTGAATTTGTAACTGGGCTCATTACTTAACTGAAAATAATCGAGCTTCTGACCTAATGCATGCAGTACAACTAACTGTGGTATCGCGCTATGCAATGGTGAGAGGACAGTTAGCACAATGACCTCTTTAATCTTAGCCTTTTCTTTCCCCATGGCCCATTTGCTGAATTATCTATGAATATTAGTGTCCCTGTTACACATCAGATAACTGGCTGCCAAAACTTAGTCATTTCAGTATTCTGTAGATAATATAAAGTATGTGCCTAAGCAATCGCATTTGAATGTTTTTTTTTTTTTTTTTCCCCAGCGTACCTAAAAAATCTTAAGATTTTTGATAGGCAAAGAAAAAAAAGGGACTTAGGGACCATTTTGCCAAAAAAAGGGACTTTTAGGGACCTAAAATAAATTAAGGGACTTTTAGGGACCATACTAAATGCCCTGCTATTAATCTTTAGTTTCTTACTCTAACTATTGCAAAGTATATCAGAAACTTGTTCTTAGAAATGAATCTAATGATTTTGATAAAAACTTAAGGTTATAGTTTTTTTGGGATAGGAAACCTGTCTGACTTATCCTCATTTTGAAAAAAATTAGCATTTACTGTCAATCTTTGCTCCAGTAGATGCTAAGTTATCATAGAAACTATTTGCATGATTTCTATAAAAACTTAAGCGATAAGGGCTTTTTGAGTTTACAATTTAATCTGAATTGCTCTCATCTTCAGGAAAATTAGCATTGGTAACCCACGTTTCATCCAAGAAAAAAGTAGCAGAAACTACATTTTCTTAAGAAAGTATTCAAATAACTTTAATAAAAATTTAGAGTTCATGTGTGTTTGAGATGACAGTTTGATCTGAAATACCCTCATTTTCAGGATAATTAGTATTCACTGATGTAAATCATACTCCACTCAGTAAAAATGACATTCCCTCTTACCCAGATTCTCATTTTTCTTGGAAATCCTTGGAATGATTTCAAAATTTAAAAAAAATCTAGAGTGACTGCACTCGACTTTCTAAAAATTAAGTAATTAATGGCTGTGTAAATAAAGTAAGAGATATCACTAAATAAGCAAAAGAGAAAATTATAATAAGGTATATATAAGTATTTTTCTCTATGTAGTATGTTTTTTTAATTAATGCTATTGCCTTTCAGATATTTTGAGCATAAATCATGATGATAAAGAAATTTCCATTGTGTCCCTGTAAAAATCTATAAATGCTAGACTCACTAAAATCTATACAGTTTGTGCGACGGTCACCTATAACAATTATATAAATTTTCAGCTTAAATGAATGAGGCATTCAGACACTATCACACTTTAAATAATTTAAGCCCATAAGCTCCAATGATAACGAAGTTTTATTTGTGTTACTGTAAAAAGACTTAAGTGCTATATTCTACAATATTGATACAGCTCATTTGAAGGTGATCTATAACATGCATATAAATTTTCAGCTCAATTGGATATAGCGTTTAGATGCTATCGAACTTAATTTGAGCCCATAGGGCATAATGATAAAGAATTTTTCGTTGTATCCTTGTAAAAAAATTATAAATGATTCACCAAAATCAGTGTAGTTTGTGCAACGATGACCTATAACATGTGTATAAATTTTCACTGCAATAGAATAAGACGTTTAGACGCTATCATACTTTAAAAAATTTGGGCCCATAGACCATAATGATAAAGAAAATTTCTATACAGCTTGTGCGATGGTTATATGTATGTAAATTTTCAACTCTATCGGTTGAGGCATTAAACACTATTGCATTTTAAATAATTTGAGCCCATCAGGCACAAAGATAAATGTGTTCCTCTAAAAAAACTATAAGTGCTACACAGTCCCAGATAGATATAGTTAGTGTAACAGTGATCTATAACATGTATATGTTACCGCAAAAGTGCAGAAATCAGTTAATCTGCAGATTAGCTAGGTAATCTGCACATTAATTAGTGTAATCCATGAAAGTGAGGAAAATTGTTTCATTTCTCAAATTATTTAGGTAATCTGCAAATTACCTAGATAATTTGCATATTACCAACTAGACACTCGTTAATCTGCACATTTACTAGGCACTTGTTAAAGTGAAAATAAGATCTCTAGTGTTGTAATTCTACAGCACGCTGTGTTGTATTTGGTTTTTATTTTCATTCGAAAAAAAAAAAAAAAAAAGATTTCTTTTCTTTCTTTCTTTACTTATTTTAATCTGTATGTGTTTTAATTTTTATGTCTTTTAAAGTTATATTTGTTTTAATTTTTTTATTTATTTCATCTTTATTCTGTCATTATAAGTTTGCAGATGTTATGCATTTTTAATAGGAAATATAATATCTTTAATAGCTTCCAATAAATTCTATTTTATAAATGAATGTTAGAATTGTAATACAGTAACGATTTCTTTTCAAAATAAAAATATTTAACAATTTAAATTTTAAAAAAAATGTTTTATTAACAACTTATATTGCTATTACTATTTTTTTTTTTTTTTTATGCACCAATTTTTAATTTGCTAAAGAAATATTAAATTAGACAAATCAGAAGCATTATTTAAGAAGTACTTCAAATAATTAAAACGGCTTTAATATTTTTTAGAGTGCACGAAAATTAAAATGACAGTTTTCCAATGCTTTAATAACTATATTTTGCAGCATACATATATCTGTGCAAGTTTAGCAAATATATTAATTTTACAATTAAAAAAAAAACTTTATTAACACATTTTATGTGATAAACTACAACGAAATTATCTGAAAAAGCGAAAAAATAAAAAATAAATATATAATCATGATATATAAAATATATAAAGGAAACTTGAAATTGAAAGAAAAAAACTGTAATGAAATACAGTTCGTTCTCCGTTTAACGACTTTCAAGGGACCGTAAAAAATCGTCGTTAAGTAGAGAACGTCCTTAAACAGAATATGTGAAAAAATTATGTACATAACATTTTCCTTCACACTTTACAGGCTTAGGACTGTTAGTATACTTCTCTATAAATTGGCGTGTTTAAAAACGTTATTTTTTTTTTAAACAATTACTGTACTTTATTTTCAAAAATTACATTAAAAATGGGTACAAAAAATGCAATAAATTAACTTTAAAAAAAATCAAATGTGTTGATTGCTTCAACTCTGGCCTGGTTTTCATTATTCTTTTTTCAAGATTGTCTAAAATATTAAATGTGTCGTCTTCCACATTCGATGAGACAATATAACGTCAGAGAACATCTACAGCCGAAGTTGCCTCTTTGTAAGATGGTGGTGGTATCTCATTTTCCGTTTCTTCAACTTCACTTTCTTCGTCTGACACTATAGTTTAGTTTACTAAATCCTCATAAATTTGTTGTACATTTCTATAGTCTGTTGTTAAAAGTGATTCATCACAATGGAAGAAATCTTCAATTGAAATATCCTCACCTTAAACAACACTTCTCCATTCTTCATGATCATGGGTAATGTCCTCTTCATTGATTTCTACATCCATACATTGCAGCTCTACGTCAAGTTCTTTGTGAATGCCGGCATTACGAAAGCAGTTTTTTTTATTGTGGATGAAGAACCTTCTTTCCAAGCTGATGTTATCATGTGCATTGCTTCCAAGATTGTAAATTTTCTAATTTTCATGCTGCGAATGATACCCGAGTCTAATGGCTGGGTTCTTTCTTACACTTGGATGTGGATCCGAAACAGAATTTTTGTGCTGATTCAACAATTTTTTCTCTGCTTGCTAAAATGCCTTTGAGAGTAGACTCAGGTAATTCAATTTTTTTTTCAAATTCCACTTTCGTCATTCCAATGCTTTTTTCCCATTCTACAATAATTTTCACCTTTTCGTGTAGACTGAGATGCTTTCGCTTTGATGCCATAATGTTCGGCTCACTTCGTACTTCAACACAACACACTCGCTAAGTCTCTAAACATAAACACACGCACAAGCAAAGACCGCCTTATCAGAATGAATGGGAGGCAACTGCTACAGAAAGTCACATGACAAGGGGTTAGGGACAATAGAGTGATTGCACTCCCGCACAGCTCCATTATTCGATTTTCCAAGAAACAGTAACCCCCACCCTTTTTTCTTGTAAACCCTGCAACACTTTTATGATTGCAACATTGTATGTATGAAATAAACTTTCTGTGTTTGTTGAAAGTTATTTTTTTTTCTCCTACAGGAAATTTCTCTATTACAGATAAGAGTTTCAAGGGGAAAATAAAGAAAAAATCGTCGTTAAATAGAAACATCATCGTCTTTAAATAGAAAATTTTTGCAGCAAAGGGGGTAGGGACTGTGAAATATCGTCTTTAAATAGAAATCGTCGTTAAGTAGAGCGTCGTTAAACAGAGAACCAACTGTACTAAAAAATCCACTAAAGTTTCATATTAAGTAATTATTAAATAATGCCAAAATATTTTTCAGAGTTAAAAATTAATACATCTTTTTTTTTTTTTTTTTCCCCAGTAAGTAATAGTAATTTCAATCAAATAAATTTAATAAGTTACCTTATTCTTGCTTCATTACTTGTGAGCTGCTTTCAGTTTGGGACCCCAAACCTCCCTCAGACGTTGCTCAAGTGGTAAGTGGTTTCGTATCTTGTTCTTCCTCACCTGTGATCAGGCGGTGCCACTGGGTGCGTATTCCGATTCTCGATTCATGGTCATTAATCGAATTAGGTTCATTGATGATCTCGACGGTTTCGCGGTAGTATGCATAGATGGAGTTATCATAATTAGCTAATTTTTTGACATCATCAAACTGGATATTTATTCTGTTTTCGTGATAGCTTTTTGATAGCGCGGTAGTATTTCTGTCGCTTTTTAAATCATTTTGGTGCTCTTTAATCCGTGTTCTTATTTTCCTTTTCGTTACCCCCACATAACAAGCCTGTTTTTCCGTTGTTGTGTTTAAGAGGGATTTTATAAATTCCGGCGGTTTCCAAAGAAGATATATTGTCCTTATCGTTTCTTATAATTTGAAAAATGTTCTGATTCGGTTTAATTGGAATATTGACGTTTAATTTTTTGTCGGCATTTTAAATTTTGTTAGATGTACCTTGGTTATACGGAATTGAATATGTAAATTTCTTCGGTGAATTCTGGCGACTAGGTATTTATATGATTTAATTGTTTATTTCGTTTTTTATATAACTTCTCTACAATATTCTTTGGATAGCCGGCCTCAGTGGTTAGCGTTTTTATATAGTTTAATTCTTTTTTCAAATCGGACCTATCTGTACAAATCAAAATTGCGCGGTTTATGTAGCTTTTAATTGCATCAACTTTATATTGGTATGGGGTTTTACTTCGGTTATTGATTATTTCGCTGCTAGCCGTTGGTTTTCTATAAACTGTAATTCTTAAACTGTTATTTTTACGTCTAAATAGTTAATCTGGTTTTTAATCTCGCGTTCACGGGTAAATTTAATGTTTTTATCTAACTTATTTAGTTCGTTAAGGACCTCATTAGCATCTTGGTCTTTATGGATTATAGCGAAGACATCATCCACGTATCTTACCCCCAAAAAGATTTTATCGTTTAAAAGCTTCAGAATGTTATTTTCCATATTTCTTAGTTTAAATTCAGCTATTATCCTGGATATGGGTGAGCCCATAGGTACACCCATATTTTGTTTATAAATGTTATTATTAAATTTAAAGAAACTTTAGCGAAGTATTAAGTTACTGGTGGATATTAAAGTGTTGGCTATTTCTGTTTCGTAATTTTCTTTAATTGCATCATTAATTATATCTGAAATTTCGTTAATGTCAATTGATGGAAATAAATTTACTACATCGAAACTAACAAACTAACGAAAGTGACAACGATAGTTTTGTTAGTTTGATTAAAAAAGCGACAGAAATACTACCGCGCTATCAAAAAGCTATCACGAAAACAGAATAAATATCCAGTTTGATGACGTCAAAAAATTAGCTAATTACGATAACTCCATCTATGCATACTACCGCGAAACCATCGAGATCATCAATGAACCTAATTCGATTAATGACCATGAATCGAGAATCGGAATAGACACCCAGTGGCGCTGCCTGATCACAGGCGAGGAAGAACAACAAGATACGAAACCACTTACCACTCGAGCAACGTCTGAGGAAGGTTTGGGGCCCCAAACCGAAAGTAGCTCACAAGTAATGAAGCAAGAATAAGGTAACTTATTAAATTTATTTGAATTATGCTTCGTTTTAAATAAGCTAAAGTAATTTCAATCAATTTTAAAATAAATTAGTTTTAAAAAGTTGTGGTTTAACAGTTTTACTTCGGGAGGAAATAATTACTGTGTTGTAAATTTAACATTTATAATTCAAAATGGAGTTTCACGAGAGACAGCTTTTAATTAAGATTAGATTTCATTAATAAAATGCACTCTTATCAAACTTATATTGACAGAATTAAAAAAGAGAAGAAATAAAATTAAAACAATTATAACTTACTTGTTACTTTAAATTTTGTATTGGTCTTAACAAGAAACCTAATCAATCATGGCTTCGATCCTCCATGTTTTGCATTTACCGTTTATCATAGCGATAGCGGAGCAGAAGGGGTAAAAGTTTTAGTTTATGTTTGAAGCTCATTCGTGTATCTGTATCACATAACTATTTGACGTCGTAGTGAATGTAAAAAAAAAACTAAGGCTTGAAACAAACATTTAAACTTTAACGATACAGAAGCCGCTATTGTGCAGATTACCTAGCTAAAATGCAGAAAACTCTTGATTCTGCACTTTAACAGGTCATTTTAGTTAATTTGCAGATTGGCTAGGTAATCTGCACATTAACGGATTTCGAGCTTTAACAGTCCTTATATAAATTTTTAGCTCAATCTGTTATGGCGTTTAGATGTTATCACACTTTAAAGAATTTGAGCCCATAGAGCATAATGATAAAGAATTTTTCGTTGTCTCCATGTAAAAGAATTTATTCACTTTGTGCAACAGTGACTTATAGCATGTGTATAAATTTTCAGCTCAATTGAATAATGTGTTTAAACATTATCGCGATTAAAAGAATTTGGGCTCATATAGACCATAACAATAAAGAATTTTTCTTTGTGTCCCTGAAAAAAAGCATAAACACATTCACCAAAATTTAAACAGTTCATGTGACAGAGCCTCATAATATATGTTTAAATTTTCAGCTTAGTAGAATAAGACATTTAGATGCAATCGCACTTAAAAATTTTTTGCCCTATAGACCATAATGATAAAGAATTTTTCTTCGTGCCCTTGTAAAAAGAACTATAAGCACTAGATTCACGAAAATCAATAGGGTGTGTGCTATGGTGACCTAACATATGTACCAACTTTCAGCTCATTCAAACAAAGCATTTAGGATCTATTATGAAAAAAAAAAAAAAATTTTTTTTGCCCCATAGATCATAATGATAAAGAATTTTTCTTTGTACTCCTGTTAAAAAAAAAACTAAGTGCTAGATTCACCAAAATCAATAGGGTTTGTGCTATTATGGCCTAAAACATACGTACAATTTTCAGCTCATTCGAACAATGCATTTAGCTGCTATTGTGTTCACTTGCATACATACACACATACATCATTGTAAAAATAGTAAATATGAATTCAGGATACCTCAAAACATGTAGTAACGCCAAAATCTCAAATTCGAATTTTTGACATGATTACAATACTTTACTCACGTGTTCGGAATCAATGTAATAATAATGTTAGAGGTTTTTTGAGATAAAAACTAATCTTTTTAAAGAAAATTAGCAGTTGCTGGTAATCTCTGCTTTACCTGCAATAAAATAAAACATAAATCGGTTTTTTTGGATAACTATCCAAATGATTTTAATAAAAATTTAGAGTTTTAGCAGTTTGAGATGATAATTCAACTTAAATTTTCCTTATCTCCAGGAATTTTGTTTTTATTAGTGATCCATTCCATTCTCTACCTGAGCAAATAAAATTAGTATATTTCTGAAAACAAATCACAGCCCAGTATCAGAATTTTCCGTACCTGTCTGCAGCAAAACAAAATTTGTCTGCAATCCGGGAATGTTGGACGAAGTCTAGTATCTTAAAATGTGTTAATTCATAAAACATTCAAAATTTGCATCTACAAAGAAAATAAATTAAGAATATATAAGTACAGTAATCCAGATATATGATGTATGTTATTTTTTTTATTCTTAAGATTGTCGTTTATTTTTGAGATGTTAAATTAATCTGCAGAGCTTCAAAAAATATGCAGCACTTGTAGCCGTGCTGCACTATTTCTGCTACTGGGATCACAATATTTATCCGGGTTCCCACTCTTAAAAAAGAAAAAAATCAAGTACTTTTTAAGGCCTATTTGAAAATTTTCAAGGACAAGTGGAAAATCGCAGAACGCTAGGCATATACACAAAACTTTAGTAACTACTTTCATTAGTAATATATATATATATTTTTATAATTAGAATAACTTTGCCTGTTTTCACAATACATTTTTGATGGATTGACCAAATTAACTTTGACAAGAGTCAAAAAACGATTAGTTCAAGATTTGGAATCATTATGATTATTCCAAAGTTTTTAGGTTTGAGTCCTGGTCTAGTCACTTTCTGCTCAAAATTAATGACCAGTCCATCAAACAGGTATGAGACTGGCAAAAATAATAATAATAATAAGTTGAAACTATATGCAAAAGCAAGACAATGAAATAAGAATTTTATGACAAAATCATTATATTAGACAATGGCATGCGCATGTGGAGATGGAGATAGTTTAGCCTTGACAGAATTCGCGCTAAGCCTGTCTATTGGTGTGGAAAATTCAAGGATTTTCAAGGACTTTGCACAAAATTCAAGTACTTTCAAAAAGAAAATGAAATTCAAGTACTTCTTAAGGACTTTCAAGGACTGTGGGAACCCTGTTTACACTAAGAATAATTCTTACAATGAGACTGAAAGAATTTGGTCATCCAGATACTATGTCTTTAGATGAATAAGTAACATTGTTAATATAGAAAAAAGGAAAATGTCACCAAAACTAAGAATTTTAACGTTTGGGCTGCTGTAGCCTGGTCAGTAAGAGCAGTGAGCTTGTAAGATTGCAGGTTGTTTCTCGAGCTGGTTGAAAGTGGTTGTGTATGTTAATGGCAACTGATGCACATTAAATTTGTCATGATTGTAGAGTCCTCTAAGTTCCCATCGAAATAATACCTCTGGGAGTATTATGGGATTTACTTGATCCTGATCTGGATCAAAAATTTGAGCTCTTGTTTTTTACTAGTGTTGGAATCTTTTGCCAGTTTATTGAGCTACGTTGTTCTTTCACCTTTTGTGGAGCTCCTCTAATAAAAGTGGCCACCCTGATAATACAAAAATATCAGAATTGCAGATTAGAGGGAGTTGACTGTACACCTATATACTAATTAATGCACAAAGTAAAAAAAATATTTTGTATTGAATTTTCTTGTTATTAAATGTGTATTATCATCATTGTGCTAGAGCCAAAATAAATCAGGAGCACAATCTTAAAATTTAAAGAAAAATACTTGAACATGTTTAAATATAAATTAGGATAAGCCTGGCATCTCTTACACACTAACAGTCAATACCTTAACTACAATTTTAATTTTACAATGTGTTCTGACAAAGTGAACTTTAGAAATAAATTGTATAACAGTAACAATCAGTTTGTTAGAGGTACATTATATGTTTGTCTGAATCGGGAAATATCATATTCATAGAAAAACTCAGTTATTCTTATTATTGAACTTTTATTATAAAAAACTTCAATAAACTAATTACACGTTTACAACATTTTATAATGTATACACATTGTATTAACACTGATACTTATATATATATATCTTTTGTATGTTATGTATAATAGTTAAACATAGAATACCATATATATCATTTCTATCATTTTCTATTGATTCATTTTGAATGCAAGTAAAAAATGCATCAAAATTAAGTTTAATAAGACAATTACCTAGAAAAATTATTCTTGAAGCTGAATTCTATAATTTTATAAAGTACATAATATATTTTAATTTAAAAAGTACGAAAATCTTCAAGTGCATACACAATATTCACAACAAATTTATATCATGCAGATAAATATCAAATTGATATAGTAACAGTTTTACAGTGATAAATTTTACTGCAACAATGCATATTTCACATAGACAAAAAAAAAAAAAAAAAAAAAAAACATTGAAGGACTTGCTTAAAAAGGCAAACAATACCAATAATGAAAACAAAGCGTTGCTTTAAATTCTTTATTAAAAATTGAGTATTTATTTTATGAAAATTTTATCATGCAAGTTTATCTATAGCATATTTTACAGCCAGGCTCTTAATCTTTTATAGCTGCAATTTAAAATTAACACAACATTGTGACTAATGGATTTATTTCACAATTATAAATATTCATTATAGATTTCTTATTAAAAAAAAGTTTGTTTTCCAAAATTAAAGAAACAGTGATGCAACAAGTGATTTATAAGAGTGTTATATATAAAATAAAAGCTTGCAAAACTAATATACTAAAAGGCAAAATAACAAAAATATTTTTTAAACTCTGATGTAAAGATCAATTACATTGAATCTCAATGGTTATTCTTTATTACCTACATCTAAAATATATTCAGACAAGTCTACATTAATATCAAATGGATTGTGCATCCAACTATATTTTACCATGTCTTCTGGAATATAAAAATTTAATTGGAGACTTAATTTTTGAATATGTTCAATCAAAATAATGTTTACAATCAGTGCTGTGGAGTCCAGAGTTTGGTAGATTTTTCAGTAAAAGGAGTCTGAGTTGCTAAAAACATGCTGAATTTAACTCCTTTTACATAGTTTGAGGTGAAATGAAACAAGTTACATTTTAAATTTATAACATTTAGTTTATTGGCATGTTAATAAATAGAGAAGAAGGATCAGTGGATTATTTGTCATACTTCACTTAATCATTAAATTGCAGCTAAACGAAGCCAGAAAGGGCTACTTGAGGATTCTAAAGGTTCTACTTGAAAATATTTTTGCTCTTCCCAATACTATTTTCTCAATGATCTCATTAAAACAACTATAAATTTCCGAGATTTTCCACATACAGTGGAATCTCTTTCGTTCATCCCCGCTTAATTTGCATTTTCTGCGTATTTTGATTTTTAAACTTGGTCCCTTGAAGCTCCTTATTACCATAATGTTAAAAAATCCCATATATTTCATCCTATTTTTTCGCTTTCCTGCATAGTTTGTAACGAATTCGCTTATGATCAGTTGATTTTTTCTTTTAATCACACGTAGGACGGTGTAGGAGAGAGCCAACATAGCCAGACAATCTGGAGTGAAAGGGGAGGAGACTACTAAAATGCACCCCACCATGAGATTGAACTGTCTCATTAGAACTTTCTTAACAGTGAAAAACATGGAGAAATTGTATTGTGCTCTGATCGAAGCTAGTTAAATTTTTAAAGAAATGAGTGTTTTTCTTACTTGCACTTTTGATCCCCGATTATTCAATAGATGTCTAATTCCTTTTAGATATCTAATTCCTAATAGATATTTAATTTCTTTTTGTATCGCTTGTGGAAGCCATATGGCTTCCATAAGCGGTACAAAAAGAAATTTTCTCACGTTGTGTGAAAAATTAGCTATTCTAAAAGAATCGGCATTACAAATTTCTTCATGTAATTATCACAGAGTAAGTATAGGAACTAGAGAGAGCAATAAACGGTACTTGCGGGAGGAAGATAGTGTCACGTGACTTCTGGCAAAACACTTTGCCCTGAGCATCACTGTAGCACTGATTTATATGGTAGTCGCTAATGTCCTTGATGTTTTCGATAGATTTTACCCAAAAATAAAAGTCATATATGTATGAAACAATAGAGCATAGAATCATTTGTCATCCTCAGTTAAAGTATTCCATGCATAATTATTAAAAACGCTTAATTAATCTGTAGTTTAGAAGATTTAATGCCTATTGAATCTTGGCGATAGAGTTTGTCGCCAAGAGAAAATTTCTTCCGTTCGCTGAAATGCTCTACTTTCTTCCAAATAATCATAAAAATAACAATAAAAATATAAAATAAAATGTACTTTTCCTTATTATTTTTGTTTGATATATTGAAAAAAAAATCCTTTTTAATTTTCAATACATGTGTGTATGTGTGCGTACTAAATTTGTATTACTAAAATTAATTTAGAAATGTTATTACTGTATTTTATGCTAAAATACTATTTTGCAATGCTTCATTTTAATATATATATATATATATATATATATATATATATATATATATATAATATTTTATTCATAAAAAAAAAAAAAAAAAAATCTTATTACAATTGAATTGAAAATATGTTAAAAGAAATACGTTCGTTGAAGTTATATAACATCTATTAAATTACTTAAAAAAAAAAGAACATTGTAGAGGTTAGCATTAAATTGAATTTATTTAAGATATTTTATTTATTCATTTAATGAAATTTTTTAGTAATTAAGGTTTACAAGACATATTTTCTCATCACTGATATTTAAAAAGATTGAGTATTTAAATTAATTTACCTAATTATACATCTTCACTATTCCCAATCATAGATTTGTTACCTTTAATTTCTGTATTTATACTATAAGAAAACAATAATGCATGTTTGTGTGAAACTTTTTTTTTTTTCAAAAATAAAAGTTTAGAAAAAAAAAATAATAATTTAAAAATAAAAATTTAAATTTTGAATAAGTTACAAAGTTTTTAAAATAGAAAGTTCATAGTTAGAGTTATTAAGAAACATCACAGAACTAGCGTTTTAAATTAAAAAGTACGAAACTTAAAAAAAAAAAAAAAATACTATAAATTGCAACAAACTGGCAACAATTGTTTCAGGTAAAAAAAAAAAAAAGCACAACCCTTCGTCAAGTGAACAAAGTAGGGACGAGTGTCGCAAACAAAGCGGCAACGTTTGTTTGATGTTATTTATTTAGTGATAAACTATATTAAAATATAAATAAATAAATAAAGGCAAACATATTTAAATAATAATATAACGGGTGATAATTACATAAAATAACAGTAATTATAATTATGTTGAACATATCAGTATCAGTAAATGTTCTATTACGTATCCTTTTTTTTTCTCTTTTCATCCGTTTGCCGCATAGGAGTATTACACTCACGCCAATAACTGTGATAAAGCAATGGAACTGGCGTTAACAAGCAACCCCTTCATCGCCGAATGCCTAAACTCACGTGTTTCATCTTCGAGACACTTTCATTCGGACGACACAATAGGGGTGCGCTCTCTAGTTACTATATTTACTCTGTGGTAATTATAGGTATGTATGTAATTGTACAATTTACCAGTACTAGTATTTATTAAACATACAAAACTAAATTTTTATGACTTTTATATTTCTTTTTACAAAGATATTGATCATAGTAGCTATTTATTATAACTTTAACTGCACTGTGCTTTTACTGCATTACAAATTTTTTGTAACTTTACATAAAAAACTTTGATCCCGCTTGCATCGTTTTTCCCATTTTGTTCGTTTTTTGTTAATTTGTTAATCTGCTGCTTTCTCAAGAATCAGTACTGCCCAAATTCAAAAATTATTGAATCATATTCAAAAATTATTGAATATTCACTTTTCTCCACATTTTAGACTTAGATACTAAATTTTGTATCCCAGAGAGAAAGGACACCATGTCCATTGTGTAAAAAGAATTAGCACAGTGTCCTTCGTGTGCGTTTTTAGATTTATATAGAGGCATTAATCACTAATGTCCAGTTACTATAAAGAAAATAAGACAGTGGAAAATAAAACTATGCCTATTTTCTTTATTCATGACAAATGTATTTCATTGTAGCACATGAAAGATGTGGTGCTAACTCTTTCCACAAAATGAACATGGTGTCCTTTCCTTTCGGGGTATAGAATTATAAATGAGCATATTATAAGCATTAGCATTAAAAAATTATGTAACTATGTATATAATTTAAGTGAAATAAAATATTCAAAATACAAATAACACAACTACTCACAACAAATGTCGTGGTTAAAAAGAAAAAAAAAAAAAAAAGAAAGATTAATAAGTCCTTCAATGTGAACAAGCAAATAAATACTCTTCCAAATAACTTAATTAAAATAATAACAATTAAAATCTTTGAAATAAAACAGAAATGCTAATATATAAATTAATATGACAACAGCAGAAATAATTGATTTTAAAAACAGAAAATAATGAAGATAAACAATTATTCCAAATTAATATTATAATTTTAAATATGTACAAGATGAAATTAGTGATTATTAAAAAAAAAAAAAAAAAAAAAAAAAAAAACACTTTTAAACTGTTAAGTGCAAAAAACAGGATAATGAATTTTCAATACATTTACAAAACTGATTATTAAATGTTTGATACAGATTTTAATTTTTTTAATGTTGATTCATCTACAATATCAACAGTTATAATATATTAGAATTCATAAGGGAAAAAAAAATCCAATTTATATTTATATATATATATATATATATTTTAATGAGCATACATAGGAATGTTTATAATATATACATTTAGCTTTTTAATGTTTAATTAAAAAATGGCTATTTCTAAATTAGATGATATTTATATAACTATTTCAGTTTTTCAAAAAACAGAGATATTACAAATAAAAGAGGAGAATTGTAGGTTTTAAAATAAGTTATTTCAAAATTGATAATCTGCTTACTAATATATATTTATAAAGACTTTCCATTACTCAATTTCTAGTAAATCTGTTAAAGAAATCTTAAAGTTATTTTTAAATGTACTTTTGAAACTTCTACCTTATACTGAACTTGAACCCAAAATTCTCAGCAAAGCAGCCACTACACAACCATTATGTTAGACATATCACAAGTTTACAATCATATGTTGATCTGAGCAATTTTACTAAAATAAATACATGTGTAAAAAGTTAGACTGCTGGTAAAACCTAAAAAATAATGGACTGTTGAAAATGTTCCTTATCAAGATATATATATATTATGTGTGTGTGTATGTACGATGTCTGGAGTGCATGCAGTCATGAACACAATAACAACACTGTATTATTTCTTGAAAAAATCTTAATTTAGGCAAAATCATTGGCTAAACATGGCATAAGGCAACAGAGAAACTTGTCTGGCAATTAGGCTAAGTTCAGCAGCAAGCGCAGGAAGACAATGAGGATCAATGATCTCATTCACCACTGTAATTTTGGAACAGAGGGTTTTGGAAGAACTTTAGCAATTAAGATCTGTGAAAAATGCTCTAAGTGTTTGTGTTTTCAGGTTTTGTTTATGAAATACATGATCTTGATTGGTTTAGAAACTTTCCTGGGGCTCACAAAGGAATGTCCAGGTTTAATTTTTAAGCAAGACTTAACCACACTTAACTAAAGATTGCCCTGAGATTTGCAAAATCCATCTTAAAGTTTTGCCATTTTTTAATTTTTGTATAATGAAGTCTTCTACCGTGAAACAAAGTTTAAAAGCATTTTTTTTTTTTTTAATCTTTTTTAAAAATAAATCAAAATAAAAAATTATCTTTGCAAATGAACCAATAAATTTTGCAATTTACATCAATGAACAAATCTGCCCAAAATAATAGCATTGTTCGATATTTCATCATCCTGTAGATAATAAATGTTCAATTTAAATATTTTTTTAAAATGGTGTCATTTCTGTAAAAATATGCAGAAATATGGTGTTATATATTTTTTTAACAATTGTGACAAATTTCTATGACTGAATATAAAATACCTTTCTAAATTATTCTTGCCAAAACTTTAAAATGCAAAGGATGAAATTATCAGTAGATTACTCATCATTTTCTTTAAAAAGGATTGTTAAATAAACACAAATAATCCCAAAATAATTAAACATTCTTTGTTTAGTATAACATAAAGTCAGGGTGGAAGGAGGGGACTGTCATAACATAACTTCCACAGTAGCTGCACTGTACTAATTTTTCAATGAAACAATAGTTTTTATCTAAAGTAAAAAATAAATAAATAAATAGAAGCTTTATGTATGCTAGCATAATGGTTTATTTACATAAATGGCAGTGCTCAGATATTTTTACACACAATAACAAATTAATGCACAGTAAAATAATAATAGAAAGAAAAAAAAAAATTATAAAACTTAACACCATAGAAAATAACTATACTTAAAACAAGTCAACTATAATATATACATAAATAGAGGAAAAATAAATAAATGCAATGCAAAAAATACTACTTTTTTTTTTTTTTTTTCAAAATTGTTTAAACAAAATGTACATCCATTTAATTAGCATTAACAAGTTTTCTAAAACAAATAAATTTGAGTTGCTGATTCAGATTTAAATCTCAGTTTACGAAACATTATAAAAATCATAAATGCGTACCATTAATCTACAAAACAAATTTACTTCATTGAGATGTTGCTAGATGGGAAAACAGGAGATTCATTTTTCTGATGATGATATTTTCATAATATGATGAATGGCAGTTCATGGGCCAAAGTTCAATAATCCCAGCCATTGGTTAAATATTATTAATTATTATTAGAAATGTAAAAATTATGGAAGTTCATCAGTGAATAATAATTCTTGCTATATATAAATTCTATCACTGGTTTAGTTTGAGTTCAGTTTGCAAAATTTGATAAAAAATAAATAAAACCATGTATTTTCAAATTTGGGCTTTAAAACTTTTTATTTAAAAAAAAAGGGGGGGGGGGGGCTACAACAAATAGATATATTACTGCAATCATTTTAGATAACAAATTTACAGAGAGTTCATAGAGGATAAAAGAAAAATCAAAGAACTATTTTTTAAATCCTTTTTAGTCTTAATTTATTTTAGAATTAACCTGAAAATCTTGAGTATAAGATTTCAAATATAAACTATAATGCTTTAAATTTTGTATATGTGAGAAAAGCTTTAAGAAATAAATTATAGTAAAAATAATGAAATTTCCGTACTGATATTATACACATATATGTAAAAAAATAAATATGAAAGAAAATATTTACATCTAGTTTATAAGAATACATACATCAAGACATTTGAAAATACCCACTAGTGAAAAGAGTTATATATATATAAAGACAATAAAAACGGTGGCGGTTGGGTGGGCAGATGTTTGATTACGGAGGTGGGGTGGTGTTGTAAGGCTGGATGGTTGGGTGGGTTTGTGAAATTAAAAAAAAAAAAAAAGTAGAAGGCTTGTTGCATTTGCTTTGTATTACTATGCAAACTTTCATTTTCCAATAAAATTTCAGATTTTTCCTTTTTGAGTTGTCAACTATATTTAATGTTCTAATTATACTGTTAAACACAATGTGATCAATTGGTGAATTTCATTGTGGCTTCGTGGTTTCATTGTTGTTCATCTGCTTTGAAATTTTGCATTTTTAAATCCATATGGTTCCTGTTCTGGTTGTGGCAGGCTGGGGGAGTGTTGCCGGCGTAAAACTAGTGTAACCCCACAGGCAAGTCACAAGTCTTGCCGCCTGCCTCCTTTTTCCTATCTTGTGTTTTTTGGGTTGTTTTTTCATTAATTTTGATAAGTTTATGGTTTTAAGTTAAGATTTGTTGTTTTACTTTATTGATTCGTTTGTTTTGCAGGCTGTTAATTAATAGATCTGGTTTCTTTACATTAGTGTATTTCATCCACTGATGATTTTTTTTTTTTATCTTATTGGTCATTGGTGTTTCAGTGATCTTGTATCTGTTGCTTGGCTTCTACTATGCTTAATAGATCATCTTTATTATATTTTATATATATATATATATATATATATATTTTTTTTATAAGAGTGACTTTTAATGCATTATCATTACATTCTATGTGAATAAAGTTAAAGGTGTCTCTTAGCAAACACTGTTCATGACCACTAAAAGTATGTCAATAAATAAATGAACAAATAATTTTAAAAAAGAAAGAAAAAATATATATATGCTATATGAGCTTTAAAAATGAATTTTTGAAATTATCCTTTTATTTTAAGAGTTGTTTTCCTGTGAAATTAATAATATTTTACATCATAATATTAACTTTCTTAAAACTAAACATCAATGAAAAAATAGTCCACATCAAACAATATAAACAAATACATAAAATATATTGCAGTGAACAAATATCAATTTTTTTTCTTAGTAGATACAAATTAAATCTTGTGTACTGCTGCTATAGAAAATCTTCTTAAAAGAATTTGGCAAAACAGAATAAAAATATGATAGTACGTTTCCTACAGAATTCAGCTTATATGGCTACTATGGAACAAAATTTTGTATTTTTTGCCCTATTGAAAAATGAACATTCCTTAAGAGATTTTCCATTTTTGGATCAATTTTCATTTATTTAATAATGGTATTATTAATCCCTTTTCTTTGTTAAATATTTTCATCTGTTTATTTTGTGTTATTTTATTTTTTAATCAGTTTTTTATCAAGTAGATATTCGAGATTTTTAGTTCCTTATCAAGTGAATATTATGGATTTTTATCACATAATTAAAAAAATAAATAAATAAAATCTGTTAATAAACCTTTATTTCCAGTTCTAGTTCAGTCGATATACTGATTTTTTCCCCCATTTAGCAGTATGTGTAACAGTATATATAATAATAATGTATTCCCAGCACCACCCCTTTCTTTTTTTTTTTTTTCTTCTTCTTTATAAAATGTTTATTTTTACTACTTTTATACTCAAGTAAAATTTAGTCTATGACATCCATCTGAACTTGCATGCAATAAAAACAAAATTTTTAAGATTGCACTTTTTAAAACTTAGAGCTTATTTTATTTATTTTAAGAATAACAGACTTAATAGGCTGATGCATAGAGGCTGCATAAATGTAAAAAATGATAATATAACAATTGGTCTCAAAAAATAGATAATTAATTTGAGTTTAAATAAAAATAAAAAGGGGAATACTTTTTATCTTACACATAGTTATAAACAAACACACACAAATGTAACTCAATGTTAAAAGAATACAAATTAAAATATTTTAATTAGCATAATTTTTAACAGTTCTGAAATATAGAAAAATAAATTGAGATTTTACAAATCAGTTTTCAGTATCTGAATACAAATATATGATTACATAAAAATAATTCAAAAGATAATCATTAATATTTTGTCAGTCTTAAAATATAATTATTGAAGAATCTGCTTTGTGTCAGCACCATTAAAGGAATAACTGTGGTCCCTATTAGGTAATCGCAAATAGTTCTATTCTATAAAGAATTTTTGATTCTAAAATATATAGTAATGTGTTGCATTGTCTTGATTTAAATTCATGATAAAAACAAAATAAAATAACTTAAGTAAACTATGCTCAGAAATTTATTAATGAAGGAAAAAAGATCATAGATATTTTATATTAAAACATTACAAATTAGTTTTATGAGGATATTCTTATAGGTGTTATTAATACATTTTTTCTTCCTTTTCTTTCTTTGTTATAATATATACATCAAAGGTATTCCTCTCATTTTTATAAGAATTTCATACTTTTCTTATTATTATTTAAATTTCTCATGTTTCGTCATATATTTGAACAATTCATTTTCATCTCCCCCCCCCCTTCTCTTATTTACTTATAGAAAGTGTGATTGCTTGCATATATTTCTCCTTTTAATGCAAAACTAGCAGGCTACACCTGCTTTGCTGGTCACCATATTTAAATGAATTTTCAAAAGAATTGAAACACTATTTATATTTTATTTAACATCATAAATAAAAACTACATATATATATATATAATTACCTACACTGAAATTGCTCTAAACCTCACTTCATATACCCTCTGCCTACAGCAGCTCTTTTCCCACCCGCACTGCATCAGGTCCAGGTTCCCAATGCCTGCAGAAAGGTCTTCCTCATACACTTCTATTTGGGTATTTATAGACAAATGGATCTGCTATTATTTAAGAACTACAATTTTGAAGATGACTGTATCTCAGCATCTATTAAATCTTTTAGTTTTTGAAACATATAGCTCCCACTCTATACACTATACTGCGATTTCATTCCGACCAATATAATAAATAAAATGAAAGTACATAAAAAAAAATGAATTAAATAAATAAAAATAAATTTTAACCAGTTTAATCCTTTCTACTTCAGCATTGCCATTCAAACAGGAGAATGAAATTCCCTGACTTTTCCAGATTTTCCAGGTATATTATAAAAAAAATTCCGGTCTAACCGTATATTCAGCATTGACTGTGTTGGGGGCAAAATAATTATGGTACCACTTGAAAACACAAAATTTACATATGACAAAAGTTGCATATAGTGATAGCATTTGTCACAAGCGAGATAAGAAATTTCTTACACAAGCACAAAAGAAGGGAGGGGTGTTTAAGAAAAAATGGCGGAAGTTAAGGGGAAAAAAAAAAAAAAACAGAAAAATGACCGTGCATTGGCAGATTTTTTTTTTCTTTTGTCAATCATTCTATGAAATTCTCTGACTTTTCCAGATTCTGGCTAAAATATTCAAATTCCTTGACTTTTCCCTGATTTTTATAATCAATTTTCAAATTCCCTGACTATTCCAAGTTCTCCAGGTTGCGTGGCAACCCTGTACTATATACTGCCATTTTTCCCAATAAATACTGTGAATTAAACATATGTATATATATATACATACATTTTTTCAAAAGAATTAATTAAAATATTGAAAAATAAAAAGTTATTATACTATAAAAATTATACATAAACATAACTGTTATAAACACGTTTTTAAATTAAAAATTAAATATATTTATTTTTTTCGACTGCATCACCATTTGATTTTCAATAAATATAATAAATTAAAAAAAAGAAAGAAAAAAAAATATTTCGCCTTTAAATAAATGAATTAAATAAAAAATAAATAGCCTAATAGCCATTGCTAAGATACACAGATGATTAAAATGAAAGAATAAAATTTAGAAAAATTAAACATAGAAGCCAATATTTAAAACAGAAAAAAAAAAAAAATTATTAAAAATTTCAAATTTAAAAAAATCTCGATGAGGTGCACACCTACAGGGTCCCAGATCTGCCAAGTTTTGTAACTTTGTGATCAGTAGTGTGAGCACCAGAGTGCAGACAGACACACAGATACTTCTCTTTATTTATATAGATTATCAAGTCCATTGAAAATATCATAAAAATTTCACATGTATTCAGACTTTCAATTCCCCATTTCCATCTCTGATATATATACACACAAGAAAGTGTACAAATTAAATAATGAGATTGATTTCTTTATTCAAGTAAAACTACAATTCAATATTGTCCTCCTCAAAATTTCCTTGAGACACTAGATCTCAGCAATAGTGACAGTTCTTTCAATCCTCATAGCAGTGCTGGAATTTGGATAACGTTATAGCCTTGAACTAGTCAGTTACAGCTTTTTTAAATTTTTTGAGTGTCCAAAAATGAAGTCCCATGAGATCAATTCTTCAATCTGGAGAAGAGGAGAAAATTACAAGAACTCAAAGCCAAGAGAACAAGAAGGTTGGGAAGCCACCAGAATATTTTTACAGGCCAAAAACTTGTTCACTGAAATTTATGCATGTTGTTGTCATGATGCAACACCCAGTTTTTAATGAATGATGGTGTGGTTCAAATTCACTGCTTTCCCAATCATTCTATATGTGTCAACAATCTATTAATGCACAAGATCTTAAAATTTATGACATATTTATCAGTTTTCAAGATGTAGCCCTATCAATGCATGGTTTACCTTCAATCAACTACCTTATTTCTGAAAATGCCAGGGCTCTTGACAAAACACCATCTCTCTGTAGGCTTGTCGAAGTTTTGCAAAAAATTTCTGTTTCACAATGCCCAAATCTAAAATAAAATCTGATAGTAGAGTTGTTTGAAATTGAAGTCATTCATTTTCAGAATGCATTAATTCCCTCCCCCCGCCCCCCCCCCCCCCAAAAAAAAAAAAAAAAAAAATATGTAAAAAATAAATAAATATATGTATAAAATAAAATAAATAAATGTTTTGCAAGAAAAATCACTAAGGACAACAAAATGACTGTAGTAATTTAAAACTCATACTGAAAACGTATCACAGATTCTCTTGCATACTTCCAAGTTCTTCCACCAAAGTGTTACCAATCTCATTACTTAATTTACACATGATGATATTTATTAACAATTTTAAAAATCAAAAGAGGGAAGATCTGAGAGGAACTTTCCCTAAAGAATAAAAAGGGAAATAATATAAAAAAAACTTGATAACATCATCATTATTAGTGACCATCTTTATATATACAGGTTGGGCAGAAGGGTGGATTTTAAATTTGGCAAAACAATTAAATTTTCTTGTGAATAAACCAAGGAGCAAAATTTAAGCTAAGTTAATTTAAATGGGTTGGGACATTCACTGAAAATTTTACCAGTTAGGAATTTTTTCTTACCAACCAGCAATATAAAATGAAGACTTACAAATAAAACAATTACATGTAAATGATGTCCCAGCTGCAAAATTTTCTACACAATATACAGCACACCAAAATTTATCTGTGATGCAAAAATGTCAAACCACGTTTACTACTAAAGTAAGTCAAAGCCACTCGTAACATTAAATAAATTTAGTATTCACAAAGAAAAATATAATTATAATAATCTACAAACAAAACATATTTATATATACATTTTTTTTTTTTTAACCCCAGCATTTCCTTTAATTTTTCTGCCTGTATCAGGATTATAAAAAAAAAAAAAATTGAATTATTGTGTTTATTTTACCACATTTGGGATAAGGGAGTAGTAAGATATACGGCGTAGGAATGAACATAAAATTTTACTCGTCAAATGAAAAATCTACTTGCCACTGGCGAGTAGATTGCTATAATTAGTACCTTCTAATATTTAATAACTGAAAAGAAAATAGAAAAGAATTCAAATCACATCTAAATGAAATAAGGTATGCTATATTTAATACTTTTGTACACAAGAGGGGAAGAAGATTTAAAGATATCTATTGTTACTATAGATTCATTAATTCAACACAGACAGCAATACACAAAATTGATAAATTAATCACGGTTATTTTGGCAAAAGATTACACGAGTAAAACAGATTATAACTTAACTTTAATTTCTTAAAACACTATAGAAAATTAAAAGCAGGAGTGATTGTGGATTCTTGAATAAATACCAGAAATTTTAACCAAAAAAAAAAAAAAAAAGTTTTTGTATGGGTAGAGATTATATAATTTATTGCAAAGAGATCCAATACTCTCATTATTAAAAATATTAGTTTTAATAAGGTTTAGCAGTCATATGAATTTGATATTTTAATCTTTTAAGAATAAAAAATTATCAAACTGTGAACTTGAAACACAATATTTGTACATGAAATATTTCTATAAATCATAAGGGGGAGGAGGGATCTAAAAAGTGCAATCAGCCTCTGTATAATTTATTTCATATATTATAAAAACAGAATATTAGAGCTTCAAAATAAAACCAACAACTTGTTGCAAAAATCGGGTTAGGGGAGGGGGAGGATCGAACTTTTAAACTTTATAAGAAAATATAAAACATCAACAAATGTTTAATGAAGTTAAAAAAATTACTCTTCTTATGTTATTCTTATTATTTAACATAAAAAAAAAAAAAAAAAAAAAAAAAACAAAGATTATATTTTAATGTAACTTGATCATACAAATTTTCTGAAAAAAACAAATATAAATAACTTAACATTGATGAACAAAACTGACATTTCACAGCTATAAAAGCTTATTTCCACAGCTTTTTTTTTTTTTTTTTAAATAAAATAGAAAAAAATAAAACACAAATAAATAAATAAAAAAGTGACAAAAAGATCAATCACGTTTATGAAATACAACTCTTTCCTTAAAAAAGAAAAGAAATCGTAATAAGTATAGACACGTAATTCATAAATTTCAACTATTATACTGTAAGAATTTGAAAAATAACAACATACATAAATAAATAAATAATGTTTTCAAAATATCATAGAACTGTATTTAAAATACATTTCCACATAAAATAAATACATAAATAAAGTATATAGAATAGTTAAAAGTAAATATTTACAAATAAAAACAAATGATTACTAAACAATGTTACTAAACAGAATAACAAAAACGAAACTAAAAATGAAACTGTCAAAAAAATCTTATTAAAATAATAATGCAGTAACTGATATAACAAAAATCTTATATCTAAAATAATAAAATTCACATCACCAGGCATAAAACAAACTACATGATATATGTTTCAGAACTATATGCAATCCTACACATACTTTAATTCATTTCCCCCCCCCCTGGGGTGGGGGCATATATTACATGGTATATATTACATGGCATATTTTACATGCTTCACTCTTAAAACATTGGAGGGGGGGGGGGATCAAATTACTGTGAAAGGAATTAAACTATTAAAATTTAACTAAACAAAATTTATTACAATTATAAATTTTCACAAAATATTTAAATTCTTGATAATACTTCCATCCAAACAGTACATAACTCTGTTTATTCTAGTTAAATATCAGTAACAGTAATAGAAGTCCCCCCCCCCCTTCCCCACCATTATAAAATATGGTACTTTTCTGTTATTGAGGCCAGATTATCACAAAATTGTCAGCATTTGGTGAAATTTAAATGCTTAAAAAAAAATTGGACAAAATGGTTATGATATACAGTATAACATCTCTATGTTCTCAAAATTTACGCTTTCCTACAATTTATAATTTCTTTTTCAGATCTCTTCATTTTTGCCAGACTTTCAATGATTTTCAATCATTGTTCAAATGACAATTAAATAACTTGTCAAAGAAATTATAAAAAGTAATTAAATATAATAAAAAAGTAATATTAACATCCCAGTAACAGAAACCGTGCAGCACAGCAGTGAGTGCTGTAAACTGTTTAAAGCTCTGCAGAATAATTTAACATCTCAGAAAGAAATGGAGATGTTAGGCTAATACAAATATAATTTACATTATGTCTCTAGATTACTGAATATGCTGCATATTCTTATTTTATTTATTTATTTATTTATATTATTGTTTATTTATCATCATCATCATCATCATCATCATCATTATTTTGTAGAATCAAATTTTACAGATTTTATGATACCAGACTTGTTCCAGGATTTTTGGTTGCAGAGAAATTTTGTTATGCTGCAGATAAATGAAAAAACATTCTGCGACTGGAATTGACATGGACGCATGAAAATTCCAAGTTCAATAAATCATTAGGCTGAAGTTCGACTCCAAAAACAGAAAAGTACTTAAAAGATTAACAAGTTTAAAATCATGTGATTTTTTACAAATATATTTTATCATAATTAAACTAAAGCAAGGAAAAAAAGAAAGACCATCCTCACAAAATATAATATGCAAAAGAAAGAAAAGGTAAATAAGTTATTCCAAATTTTATAACTATTCCAATCCTAAACAGAATTTAATTACAAATGAGAAGCCTTCTCTTAAAATGTGTGTATAATGAATGCATTGTAACAAATGTACAATGTCAGTGTCCATGTATTTTTTATAGTTTTATATGTGTGTAAACATGTTATTTATTTTCTCTTGAGACGTATTTAAATTTAACATATTTCTTTTATGATTATTTTTATTATAGTGGTCTGCAATATTTTTTTTTTTTTTTTTTTTTTTTTTTTTTTTGCTGACTGAAAAAAATAGCTTTCTTGTCCTAAAAATCATTTAATATCAGGAACAAAATACGTAATACAATTGTTTAAAAAAAAAAAAAAAACACAAAAATTTATCATTTGTTATATTTCTAAAAATTGAAAGTTCATATATTATAATTACTTAAATACTTTCACCATAAAATAAATATTATGTGAAAATTCAATTTACATAAAAAAATAGTCTTTAAAAGAAACTTATGAATTTATACATGCTTAAAATTTATGCATATTATTAAAATAACCAATTCTTAATTTTTAAAATTATATTTTTATGTACAAATAGAAAAATAACAACATAAAGTTTATTTTCTAAGTTTTCTATTTTATTCATTTTCTTAACAGATAAATCTATAATTTTATTTTGAATTTATTTATTACTATAAATTTAAAATTGTTTGAAATTGAAATCAATTGTATATATATATATATATATATATATATAATAAAATTAAAAATTTATTTATTTATTCACCATATAACCAGGTTTATTGCTACACATTAAAAAAAAAAAAAAAAAAAAAAAAAATCTGTATTCTAATGAATTTATATTTGAAAGAAACTTAAACCCTTTGCCTGTCCTATTTAATTTCTCACCCCAGGGTCAAAATGGCTGCTTTTTTAAAAAGCATGAAAGTTTTTTTTTTTTTTTTTTTCCTTTAATAAAAACCAAATCCAGCATTCACATTAGAATAAAATTCTCATTTAAGTACAATTATATTAACACAATGCATAGGGGTGTTTACACAACTCTAAGGCTAAACTCCTCTTATTTTAAATTATAATAACTTTTGTACCAGGCTGTATATTATAATCAAGATATAAATGAATGCCCAAAGTAGTATCCTAGAGTGAATTACTATGGTAGAAAGAAGGCAATAGAAAGTGTACAGACACATATAAACTCCGTAAAAATACATGTCTCTCATACAATGCATTAAATGTAGGTATTGCAGAAAGTATTCTCTCTTTTCAGAAAAAAATCATAGCAATTAAATTACTACAGATCAGGGTCGGGTTTCTCCCAGGACAGTGGAAGAAAGTGGAAAAAACAAGAAGAAACCAAAAAGAAGACAAAACAGATACTCAAAATTAAAACTTAAAACATAATATAGTGCAGGGCCTAAAATTTCAACTTAGATTACACTCGCTGAAAAAAAAAGTTACTCGCCACAAAATATGATTTATTAACTTACTCTATTTTTTATGTATAAGGTAACCAGAATTTTTTATAGAAAAAAGAAGAGAAATTACGCAATGTCTTTTATTTTAAAAGAAAATAGAATTTGTGAATAACCTAAATTACTCTTAGTAGTTAATAATTTTTTAAAGAAGGTATATAAATGGGATTTTTTTCACATGTCTACATTTTGTTCATTGAAGAAAACAGTTACTTTGTGGGTTCGTTCTTGCCTATGAGGACATAAAATGAATTCAACTAACTATTGCATAGGTGGTGGTAGGCCATCATTAAGGCCAATTGTCTGCACTTGGGCTCTAGGCCTGAGTAGGAGAGTTCTCTGTGGGGTCATTCTAAGAGGCCCTAGCCCATATTTACGCTAGTTTCTTATGCTTAACGGCTAAGCAACCGGGTACCGAACCCAGCGCCTCATGCATACCAGCTTCAAAGACAGAATGTGTCGGTCACTGGTGGGCCTATTTTTATGAAGAATATTATTCAAGCAAAAGTGACAACACACGTCAACCCATCGCGTACAAACCGGAGAACCACCTTCTTAATGATTTCATAACAATTTCCATAGTGATTCTGTGTTCTGGATCAAAGAACCGTACAAATATAGGGAATATTTTTATGTTTTTGTGATTCGAAGAACCTAAGATTAGCATGATTTTACATTTTTAAACCGATAATTTTTCTTATCTTTTTTTTTTTTTTTTTGTAGCACCTTATACTAAGAATTCTATCTACAATTAAACTGAAATTTTACTTGCCACAGTAAAATTTCCACTTGCCAATGGCGAGCGGAAATTTCGCGCCCTGATATAGTGTCAAATCTAAACTATAATCAAATTAATGTTAAAAATATTATTTTTACTAATAGAAAAAGAAGTTATTTGGTAACAAACTTTAAACATATACAGGTGATGGGTTTTTTACTGCTTTAGGGATAGGGTGTTTTTTTTAAACTATTTCTACCATTCCTGTTTAAAAAAAAAAAAAAAAAAAAAAAAACTACTAATTTTTTTAAGCATTATAAAAATACATAATTTTACCATGTAAAGATTATTGTCCAACATATTACATTAAAAAAATATCATTAATTTAACATTAACTATTGTTTTTTATAACCTGTACTAGCATTCATATTTCAATGCTAATATTTTTAGAATTTTTGCATGGATACTATCTCATATTATTATATGTTCAAGCAAATTAAGTGACAATAGTTATAATTTTTACTTTACGAACACTGTAGTGAGGAAAGTATTGCAATCATGTAAAAAATCCGAATTTGAGATTTTGATGATTCTATACGTTTCAAGGTCTCCCGAGTCCGTTTTCACTATTTTTACGATGATGTATGTATGTATGCGTGCGTGTATGCATGTGTGTGTATGTGTGTGAGTGAACACACTAGCGTCTAAACGCTTTGCTCGAATGAGCTGTAAGTTGGTACGCATGCTGCAAGTCACCGTAGCAAGAATTGATTTTGATGAATCTAGCACTTATAGTTTTTTTTACAGGGACACAAAGAAAAATTCTTTATCATTATGGTCTTTGGGACCAAAATCTTAAAAGTGCAATAGCATCTAAACACGTTATTCAATTGAGCAAAAAAATTATACACATATTATAGGTCACAGATACTCAATCTTTATAGATTTTGGAGAATCTAGCACTTATAGTTTTTTTTTACAGGGACACAAAGAAAAATTCTTTATCATTATGGCCTATGGGGCCAAATTTTTAAAAGTGTGATAGCGTCTAAACGCCTTATTAATCTGAACAAAAATTTTTTACACATGTTATAGGTCACAGTTGCACCAACTGTATAGGTTTTGGTGAATTTAGCACTTACAGTTTTTTTACAGGGACACAAAGAAAAATTCTTTATCATTATGGCCTATGGGACCAAATTTTTAAAAGTGCGATAGCATCTAAACTTCTTATTCAATTGTGCTGAAAATTTATATGAATATTATAAATCACTGTTGCACTAACTATAAGCGTTTTGGTGAATCTAGCATTTATAGATTTTTACAGAGACATAACAAAAAATTCTTTATCATTATGATCTATGGGCTCAAAGTTCAATAGCGTTAAATAAAACATCTAATAATATATGGAGAAAAATACTCAAACACTCTATTATGGTTTTCTCTCTTTTGTTTGTTTAACAACTCCTCATTTTTTACTTTATCTACAAAACTGTTAATTACTCAATATTCGGAAAGTCAAGTGGAGTCACTAAAGATTTTTTTTTTTTTTAAACCATTTTTTTTTTTTTTTTAAGAATACAGTTTTTTGTATGAGCTCCAATACGTAAAAATACCTACTTTTAAACTCTCCTGCAAACTTTCCAGGATTTAAAAAAAAAAAAAAAAATCCATAGTTTGTATTTATCTATTTTAAGTTGAGAAATAAACTGTAGTATTGAACTGCTAAAAAACTTTTCATTTGTTATACTGTATATAATAATAAGGAAAATATGGATTTTGATGGCATTTTGTAATACAATAATTAGGTACTACATACTGGTTCTTTTAATTTACTGGATGTTAAAAGCTCTTTTATCAGAAAGTATAAGCAAGTGATCAAAACTATTTATTACCAGTTAAAGAAATAAAATTGTTTGAATTATAAAAACTTTACACTGTTTAAATTGAAATTGATTTCTTTAATGGATTTTGAGTATTTTGGTGCGTGATCTGATCTTGGGCAAAAATCTCATGTAAATATTAAGTATATATAATTAATAATTAAATTTTTATAGGTATAATTAAGGCATAGCCTCCTTAACTAGATGCCTGTTGCATGGCTCTTAAGCTTGGCAACAGTTCAAGCGGTAGACAGCGCCATATGGTACAGATTATGTGACTTTTTTATTCAACTGTCACCAGAAATTTTTAAAAGTGGGATTTGAAACATAAAAAAGGCGAATAGAATTGAAGAAACGTCGATTATATATATCACATATCACTTCTTAAAATTATTGGTGACAGTTGAATAAAAAAGTTGTGCAATGTGTGCCAGGCGGCGCTGTCTACCGTTCAGCCTGTTGGAAAGTTTAAGAGCCACGCGACAGGCATCTAGTTAAGGAGGCTATGATTATGGTTATTTAAAGTTGTTTATAAGAAAAATGCATTCATTGTATCTTACAAAGCTGTAACTTTTAGGTTAAATTTTTAAGAAAAACAATTTCTTCAATTTCTTCCACTTGGAAGAAACCTATTTCATCTAGCCAGTTTTTTTCCACTTTGGAAGAAACTTGCCAACCCTGCTACATATATAATTTAAATTCGATAATTTTTCCCTCACATTAAAAAAAAATAAAATAAAATATCTCAAAAATTTCTGGTAGTTGTCTTTTAATAGATTTACAAAGACTGCAACACAAGCGTTTGATTGGCAGAAGACATTTACATTCAGAATGCTTTAGAGTATTCGGGCTTGCAAAGGGTTAATAAAAAGCTTAGATGAGAAAAAACTTATACATCATAAATCATTTATGATTTTCAATTAAAGAAAAAGTTATATGTATCTGAAAAATAAAAGGCAAACAAGTGTATCAGCACCTGAATGAAATAAATTTAAATGAACTGAGAATTTTATTAAGCATAAATTCTATGTAAACTTTTAAATTTATTAAGAAATTTCATATAAGAATTTCCTCATAATATGATTTAATAACAGCATAAAAAAGATTACTTAGAACTGAATCATCAAATTAACAACAATAACAAAATAAATTAATAAAATAATCAAAATGTGTATATGCATTATTACAAACTTTAGAAATTTTGTTTTAGAAGAAAAATTTCATAAAGCTTGCAAATCATTTGCAAAAACATTTTTTTTCTGGGTCAACAAACGTTATAAAAACTTTTATATTTAAAAGAGAATTTAAATAAAAACAAACATTACTACAATCAAAACATTCAGTTTATGTTTTACATTATAACAACAATCTTTTCTTTCCTTCTTTACAAAAGTCAAATTATAAATAAATGTATATGAAAAATAAACTTTTTAGATTCACAAAATGGCTAAACTTATTTTATGCAAAGATAAACATCAAAAGCCTTTTCAACACATTTTTAGGATAATTCATAAAAACATGTGTCCTTCATTTGACGAGCATGAGATCGTGTAACAGGAACAGCAGTTACTTTTTCTACATCAGACTGAGAAGTGGAAGATGAAATATATCTTTTCATTAATCTAGCATACCGTGCAGAACCATAATAACAGCATTTTACCTTAACAGAGGGAGATAAAGAAAGAGATGCTTCAACTTTTTTAGATAAACAATTATTGTCTTTTAAAATTTTGCAGGCTTGCAAATAGAACTTCCTTTTCACCAGGTCAACTGGAGATTTGGCCTTCTGTCATCTTTGTGAAGTACCATCCTTTGTAAGGTAACGTTTGGGAGAATTTCTAAAGAAAAAATTATATTATGGAGTTAGTTAATGCATTTATAGCTTTTAATGTTATCTCATTGATGTAAAAAATTAGCTAATTTGAAAAATATTCAATAGAAAAAAATGAGTTAAATTATTAAATATCTTAGAATAATAATAATTGAAAATCTAAAATACTGGAAAGTGTCTTAACTAAACTCAATCTGCAAATAAGAAAGTGAATCATAAATAACCACTCATATTTTCAATTTGCAATCTTTATTCAAATTTCTAAACCCCCCCCCCCCCCCCACACACACACACACACACAGAACCAGATACGTATTTATTTCAGACAGATAAAAAAGTATTGTTATCACTTGATTATACTATAGAATAATATCTTGAAGAAATCAGATTGGAATGTAATTGATGTATCTTATTGAGATGATTTTATAGTAATTTAAATTTTTCCTGTGGGTTATATTTGATCCTTCCCTATCCCTGTTATGGTTTTTGATAGTTAAAAATTCATCTGATATTTTCATATGGTGTAGCATTTCTGTTTGCCTTTTTTTTTCTTTTTTTTTTTTTCTTACAGATGCAGAAGAATTCAATCGTAATATAAAATATAAGACAAATAATTAATCTGAAAGGTATTCTTTTATCAACAAAGTTCAGAAACATTTTATTTTATTGCTATTATTACAACTTTTATGGAGTGGGTAATTTTTTTTTTTTTAAGTGTAAAAAATTTTAATGAATAGAATCTTATCTTCTGTAAAGCTACATTATATATATTATGTATAAATGAAAGGATACAAATAATTAATTTTAATTTAAGAAAAACCCTATTTAACATTATAGATCACTAATAATTCATAATTTTCCCTTTAAACTTTATTCCAGAGCGAGACACATTATAACACAAGTATAAAAAAATGTACAGACTAAGATTAATTTAAGTGCCAGCATGATTTAATTTAAACTGAAATCAGAAACTGTATATTAATCTCAGGATAGCTGGAACCAAACTATACAGTCAATCATAAGATTAATAACCAATTAGAATCAAACATTTCCAGAACAAAAAGCCAGTGCCAGAGCACAAACAAACAGCAGATTTTCATTATGCAAATATTGCTAATAAACCCACAACTTTCTGGTATCCAGGCAAACGAAACCCTTGATGTTGTGACGAATTGCTGCTGCTATAGCTTTACATACCTTCCAACATTGAAGAATAAAAATAACGGAGATTTTATTAGCGGCATTTTCAAGTCTAGAAAACATTGATTGGTTTTCGACATATGACAGTATTTCAATAGTTTAATCCATGCCTTAAATTATCAGATAAAAATGAAGTAATTATTAATTAAAAATAGTAATATAGAGATTCATGAGAATTTTTTTCAGCAAAAACAAAATCTTGCTTAAAAAAATGAAGGTTTGTTGAAGTTTTGAATAAATTATAATTTTAAAATCTTCAGAATAATGGAGAAATGTTTGAGAATAACAGAGAATGGAAAACTGTCTTAAAATAATGATTAAAGGTGATTAACAATTTAAATGATAGCTTCTCAAAGTAAGGTTTTTAAGTTAAAACGGTGTTGCAATTAGAGATAGGTAAATTTAAATTAAATTTTAAAACAAAAGTTAGATCCTAAATTTCTGAAAGTAAAGCTACTACATAAACATTAAGTCCTAAAAAATGAAAGGTAAGACCTAAAATATGTCATCACGACAGCAGGTATGGCTTTATTAGGCCGCTTTGCAAGAATTAAGAGCAAGTAGAGCACAGCATACTAATTATAGCCAAGACTGCTTATAAAACTCAATAAAGAATAATTTGTTAAGGCAAATGAATCCTCTTTAAGATATCCTATGAAAATGAAATCATTACACATATATATATAAATATATATATATATATATATAAATTATACTAAGAGACATTTTTTCCCATTTGTATCAGCATCACAGATATTAGTGTTTTCTTATTTTTTTTTTTTTTTAAGAGGATATTTAATGACTAAAAAGAACTGTAATGGGTACAACTATCTCAAAATATGCAGAAACTATTATTATTTTGTTTATTATTATTATTATTTTACTACTATGCTAATTGAACAAACCTTCAGCAATATCTACAGCTAAATTCACAAAACTTTCTTCCTTCCTTTCTTTCTTTTATTTTTTTTAAAGTTTTGAACTTCCAATCTGATATTTGGTACCATGATAAATTTTGATGGCTTTAGGTTATCCTTCTGTTATCAATAAAAAAATATAAAATGACCCTCATTAGAACAGGACCTATGGCTTAGGTGGATTTCAAACCACCATACACAACCATGCTTGAACTAAGATTCAAACACAGCACATGGAAACTGAAAGACAGAGTGAAAGTGAGTTCATCTAATGAAGATTGTTAACATATGAAATTTTCCAAATTCCCTGACTTTTCCATGACTTAACACTGTTTAATTCCCACAAAAATTTCCCAATAAAAAATTTAGCAACTGACAATAATGAGCTTTTAAATATGGAGTATTTCACAAAGTTTGTCAAAATTCCATATTCCATACTTGCCAACCAATTTTAATAAAAAAAGGGAAGATTTTTTTTTTCTCTTTGACGTATTAAACAATACAGTTTTACAATTTTAATATTTAGAAGCAATCTATAAAAATGTTTTACTATAGATTGATTATTCTAAATATATAAAAGTTTTAAAAGAAGTTATTTCTTTTCAACATATAAATATCTACAAAACATAATCTGTAAGAAATTTATTTAACAATAGCCAAAAAATCTTAGTTAAGTTAAAGAATAACTAATTTTTTAAATAAATATAGAATATGATTTTTGTGTATGTACATTAATCATACATATACGAAATAGTAGCAGTAGCTAATTATCAGTTTCAAACGTGCATAAAACCAACTGAGTATTAATATTCTTAAATTGATTTGGGAAAAATATTCCTACCTGAAAACATTATTCTTCATTTTTTCCCCATGTTTACACATTTGTTATAAATATGACATACAAATATTTAATTTAATTGAGGAAAAATAAACAGATTCATTAAATTCAGCAATAAAGATCTAAAAAATAATTACATACGTGAGAAATATTGAGCACTTCCATTGCTTTATTGTTTCTAGAATTGATCACAATCCAGGGAAAGGATGGGGGGGGGGGGGGATACAAAATAATTACAGAGTAAGAAATCTTTCAACTCTACTTCTAGAATCTAATGCAATAACTTTAAAATTATTATTATTATTTCTGTTGCAGATGGATAAAGATTAGGAAAGAAAAGACTTCTGCAGAACATTTGAGTGCTGATCACTAATTGTAGATAAATAATGGGGGGGGGGGGGGGGAAATAATTACATCAGCAGGAAATATTTAACAATTCTATTTCTTTAAATGTTCTAGAATCTCATAAAGCAAGTTTGAAATGAATATTGACATTTATGTTATGGATGGAAAAAGATTGGGAATCAGGAGTTTTCGTAGAACATTTGGGTTTCTTTTTAAAACGAACGACATCCACGATTTTTTTAAAAACGGAAGATTTCATCATCTGTCCGGAAGACCGGAAGATACGTTAAAAAACCGGAAGTCTTCCGGGAAAACCGGAAGAGTTGGCAAGTATGATATTCCATGACTTGTTCAGACTCACATAAATTCCCAGACTTTTGTATAATAACCTGATTAGTGGTTACCCTATGTGATATATATTATATTCTAACGGGGATATATGAAACCACTAAAATGTTTAGAATACTACTTTTTCTACTCTGCAAAGTGAAATGATTTTAATCACAAATCAGTTCATTATACAGAAAAAAAATTCACTGCAATGATCCGCAAGTTTATGATATAAAAATTATTCTATGCAAATTTTACAGTCACAATACCTAAACACATCTCATGTGATTTTAGATAATTTCAATATTCATCCTAAATTGTATAGAAATTATTTAGTAAGAAATATTAGAAGAAGTGTAACTAAATTATAATGGACAGAAAAGCTAGACATTCATTCTGTAGCTTACTCATTTCTACACAGAATCCTTACACAAGGTAAATAACTTTTATAAATCTCAATTTTAATAAATGAGGAAATATGACCAGCTTATAATTTTAAATACAGTAGACTCCCGATTATCTGCAGAATCGAATGCCATATGTTTCAAGGATAGTAAAAATTGCAGATAATTCACAGAAAGGCTGAAAAAGAGGACAAACCAGATATATGTTCTAGTTCAAAAACTTGCTTGTATTATACATAAATTGTAACATAATCAGTGAAAATAGTCACATTACAGTAAAGAATAGGGGTGGGATTGCCAGAATCTCGCAATATTTTGAAAAATCCCACTTAAAAATATATCATAAGGGGAATTTCTCCCCCCCCCCCCAATTTTTTCACATTGCTCATTGAGTATTTCATCAATTTTTTAGTTCATTTGGGTAATGTATTAATTACTTTGAAGCCTGTAGTTGTCCTTTTTTAACTTCTCTAGAATTTCTTGATAAAATAATAATAATAATAATAATAATAATAATAAAAAAAAGGGGGGGGATATTATGTAATTACTATTTTAAAATAAAACTTAATTGAAAATATTTGTTAAGATAATTTATGAATTGTTTATTTTATCAACAAACAACTACAAAGTGTGAAGGCTAAAAACTGCAATACTTATACATTAAATTTAGGTTATTTCAGCTACTGCATTTCTGTCAAGCACTCTTTCAGTACTCAAAATCAAATTGAAAATAAATTTTGAAACAGATTAAGTAATAGCTCGAGCAATTCCTTCTGCATTTTTTGATGAAAATTTAGATTCTGAATATTAAACAGTATCTGTCCTTCGTCACAAAAGGGGGAAAATAAATAAATAAATTTCCATTTTTAACATTTGATTTTTTTTTAATTGTTTAATTTGCAATTGCAATTCTCCGAAAAGAAATTTGCAAAATGTAAATTACACGTAATTTCTCACTTAAATTTAAAAGATCCCACATAATTTTTTTATTAGAGTGGGAGAATCCCACTCAGTATTTTTTCTAGTGTAAACCTTGAGTATACTTACAATTGATGCCATGGTAAAACGACAATCTGTAAGCTTGCACTAAATTAAACAGTACCACACTGTAATAAGTACAAAACTTTGAATAAACACCATAAAATGCAATAAACTTGCGACAATTGTTTCGGGTTGAAAGAAAACATGACTCTTCATCAGGCAAACAAAGTAGGCATGAGTGCTGCAATCAAAGCGGCAATGCACAAAACCGTTTTAAGTGAAGAGAAAAAATATATAAAGACGAATGTAAATATCAATACTGGTGTGATCAGAATAAATAAATAAATAAGATTAAAAAATATAATAAAATCTAAAAATCTTAAAAGTATCAAAATTAAATGAAAATCAGAGTTATGTGAGTAATTTCCAAGCATCAGACAAGAATGGAGTAGAAGAAATATCATTAATAAGACTTTTAAAAATTTTAAATATGTAAAAAGCTTCATGGATATCCAAATGAGAAGAAGAAACAGGAGATGAAATTATGTTAGTTTTAGAAAAATCAAAACAATGACCATTTGCCTAGCAGTGGGAAGCAATAGAAGATTTGGAAATCTCTTCATTACAATCATTCCGACGGTGCTCATTTATTCTACATTTCAAACTCCTCCTAGTTTGACCAATATAACCTAAAATGCATGACGAACACGGGATTAAATAAATGCCAGATCAGTTTTCGGTAGGAATGGGATCTTTAAGAGAAGCTAATTTAATTTTGTTGACGGGTTTGTAAATGACTTTAAAACCAAATATTAAAAGAATTTTAGAAATTTTAAAGAAAATGTTGAATAAAACGGTAAAACAACTGGGAGGTAACTGTGATAATTCAATTAGGGAGCAGAACGTTTAGGATACTTGAATCTATAAAGAGCTTTATCGATAATAGAGGGATTGTAGCCACGAGAATGAGCAAGTGATTTTAAAGAACAAATGCCTTACACATTCGTTCTGATCGGTCTAGTCTTTCGAAATAAATTAAAATTACTTGACATAACTCCAATTTTCCATTAATTTTGATACTTTTAAGATTTTTAGATGTTGTTATATTTTTTAATCTTTATTTATTTATTTATTTCTTTTATTTGATAATTCTGATCACACCAGTATTTATATTTACATTCCTCTTTATATATTTTTTATCTTCACTTAAAACGGTTTCCCGCATTGCCGCTTTGATTGCAGCTACTTTGTTCGCTTGACGAAGTGTCGTGTTTTCTGTCAACCTTAAACAACTGTTGAAGGTTTACTGTTTTTATGGTGTTTATAAGTTTTGTACTTATTACTTTAAAATGCTAATACTGTGATGCTTTCTTCTTAGTACCATACTGTACTTAAAAAATAATAATAATAATTTGTTTTTCTGTTTTTTCATCCCAGAAGCATTGTTTTACATAACATTGATGCAAAGTTTACTAATCGTTATCTCTGTTTTAAAATGTCTTTAACAGGGTTCCCACTCAATTTCAAAAATAAAATTCCCTGACTTTTCTAGGTCTATTTTTTGAAAATTCCAGTCACAAAATTTCATTTGTGACATAAAAAATAGCTCACAGCATAAAACATAACATAGCTCGCGACATAAAAGATAACACATTAACGAGACTTGTGACATAAATTGAATGATCAAAAAGCATTTTCCAGGTTTATATAACCATTTTTCCAGGTTTTGGAGCAATATTTGCAATTTTCCCCGACTTTTTTCATTAATTTCAAATTTCCTGATTATTCTAGGTTTTTCAGGTTTTCCCTGACCCGTCCCATATTCCAAACACATCTGTTTTCTTTATGCACCATTTTCTGTTTTAAAAACCATTTCCAGTTTTACAGTAATCGTTATCATGCACTTCTTTCATTTTTCTGCTATTATTTATTCAATAAAAAAAAAAAAAAAAAAAAAAAATGAAGCCAGAGCACTGACAAGCATACAATCGCCTGCAACAGTGTTGCCAACTACAATTTTGCCATAACCTACTGATAGCTCAAAATGTCCTTACACTGACGATAAAATCCCTACTTTAAATCCCTTAACTGCCCCGGGCATATATATTCGTCTTGTTAAGCCAATGTGTTAACTGTCCCGGGTGTATATATACATTTTTCAGAAGTACGATCCTTTGTGTTGCACTGCTACCAGTGTAACTGTCCCACATTTTTGGAATGCAACAAAATTATCTTAAATGTGAGCTTGATAGTGTTTAAGATGGATTTACTTATTTCAGAGAAAAGGGAAATGGGAGGAATCGGAAAAATAATGTTTCTGGAACAGTGAACACATGCCTGTGTGAAAAACGGTGGCACTGGAAAGTGAATCTTGTAAATTTTTCTTGTCAGTTAAAACGTTAATGAAAAATCATGAAAACATGGAAAAATGAACCTAATCTGTGGAAAATCATAAAAAAATGTCTTTCATAAGTATCCCTAAAGTTCCCACAAATTAAAAATCCAACCCTACATGCTAAAGAAAACTGATAAAAAATCCCTATGAGTAGGAAGAAACCCCTACAGTTGGCAACACTAGTCTCCAATACTAAATTGCTTCATCTCTAGTTAAAAGTTCTTTTTTTTAGTAAGTGAGTGTTAGCTGGTAAAGCCATCTGGTGATATTTGCTAAAATTAAATATTCTGATCTTTAAAAGAAATGTTTTTCAAAAATAAAACCAAAGCATGCATTTACTCCCCTCCCTCTTCTGTTCTAAAAATAGAAACAGCTGGAGTAAATGCTGGTAGGAGAAGATTGCAGAGAAAGAAATTAATACTGTAAAATTCTGATTATAAGTCCCCAATTTTTTAAATGGAAATATAGGAAAAATATAGAAAGGGGTTTAAAATCAAGATTCATGGAAATTTTATTTTTTAAATGTGGTGGTGCCATTTATCACCAGAGAATGAAATTAGAACTTTATTATCTTCTCCAGAATTGAATCAGATTTGCAGAAATAAATTTAAAATATTTATTCAAAATCTATTTTATTATTAATTTAAATTATAATTTAAGTTAATCATTATTCATATGGTTAATATAAAAGGTGAGTAAGAGGATTAAAGACCGATTTTGTTTTGGTGAATCTTGAATTTTATCAAACTTTAATTACTTTAGAATATACAAATTAATGAGATTATATATTTAGATAAATATGATATATATAAAACTCACTTAAAATATTATTTTTATTTAAAATAACATTTTACGAAAATAAGAAAAATGTTTTTTTCTTTTTTAGAGAGAAAACAAATAACAAATTGCATGCTGGTACAAGAAATTATTTAATAAGTATAAGAAAATCCAGATCAATCAAAATGCACATTTTAAATCAGTAATTCATTTAAAATATATACAAGAAAATTTTTATTTTTGATAATGAAGATAAACAAAAAGGACTAAAGACTTACTTCATTAATGCTAAAATGAAGATTAAATCTTGAGTTTCATCAATTTTTTAATTGAAATTAATAAATTAGAAGAAAAGCTAGAAACTTTTATAAATGCAAACTTTAAAAACATTTTCTAGAACTGTAATAGGTGTTGCCATCTATTGAAAAATAGGTCTAAAATATCAATTTCAATATAGGGCTATAGTTATTTTATAGTTCATATTCTTACCACATTGAAATTGATAGTTTGTTAAAATAGTGGAGAAGAGGAAATGATTAATTTTTGTGTGAAAAATTATTTCAGAGAATAAATTTTCTCAAAATCATTAAATATAAATAAGATTTTAGAAATTAATTTTTTTACCAAAAATGAAAAAAAAAAAAAAAAAACGGGGAGGGTTTATTTTTTGAATTATGAAAAAAAATCCAAAATTGTCTAAAAGTAAGGATGTGGGTTTATAATCGAAATTTTATGGTAATCTGCTGCTTTGCACAGAAATCAACTAATGAAACGTGCAGTGTTGCCAGTTGAAATTATACTATGTCCCTACTTTAATGCTGAGGATGTCCATTGGCCATTAGGATATCCTGAGTGAGAATGCCCTGGGGAGAAAGGTTACTTGCAAAAAAAAGTCCATACATACTAAAGAAAACTCCAAAAGTTCCTATGAGAAAGGACAAATCCCTACAGTTGGCAACTGAGTTAATTTTTTTGTTGTGACACCCACACTCATGGATAATCAGTTTACTGTAATGCATATAATGATTAGTACACATATACTTACAAATGAGGAGCACTAGAGTGACGCATGTCCTCGGTTTCTGAAACTGGTGCTCTTATAAAAGGAGAAAGTAAAGGTGGGGCAGAGATAGGTGCAGAGTTACCATTAGCATTATTTGAAGAAGAAAAGGGTATAGTAGAAGACTGATTAATTGAAATGTGTCCAGAATTGGAACTCAGAAAAGTATTTAAGTCCCATTTAGGAGGAGATGGTTTATGTGATACAGAATTTCCAGAAGAAGAAACAAGGTGACGCCAAGTTCGTCTGATAAGTGAAGAAAAGAAAATGAGAAATTAATAGAGAAAAAGAAAAAAAATAAATAAATAAGAACAAACAGAGAGTTTTCAGATATAAAATTCACATCTCTAGTCTAAAAAAATGATTCCAAGTAAGTTTAGAAGCCAAAAGGTGCAAAAAAAATTTGTTTTTAGAGAACACAGAATTTTTAAAGCTTTTTTTTTAAAAATCATTCTTTGATTATTATTATCATTATTATTTTAAATAAACATTTGTTATAGATATTTTACTGTTCAGACAAAACAAAATGACATAACAGAATAAAATTCCTACAAAAAAAAAAAAAAAAATCTGTCCTTCCTACTCAAAATAATAATAATATAAAAATAAAATAAAAATAAATATTTTTAAATGTTTGGAAGAAATTAAAAAAAAAAGTACATCAGTAACTAAATTATCTGATAAATCTGAATTAAGTATAAACAGTAAATAAAAAATTATGCTAATATTTACATGACTTCCTTATACACCCACTGAAATGTACATATTGTTAAGAAAACATTGACATTGTGGTAAGTGGTTCATAGAAAAAACAGGTATACTCCAATCCATGAATATTCTGAACAAGCTAATATTCTTATTCTATGTAATAAGAGTAGAGAATGAGTATATACTGTAATATAAAATACAGTTATTTATATTACAAGCATTGCAAAGAAGCAAATTGTTATTTTAGATTTGCATTTTTATTTTCTACTAAGAAAATATTAAAATTTCCCTATCAATCTAAATTTCTCCCAAACCTTCTTCGGACATTCTTACTTTAATAGCAGCTGAATTCTGAAATTTTCTGCAAAAATCCAGTAGTTTCTACAGCAGAACTACCTCGAAAGTTCTATAAATCACTAACACAATTATAAAAAGAGAAGATTCTTTCTCAAAGAGTTCAATTTTTTGTTCATATTTCGAGCTGAGCAGTTGTCTCTGAGAGTGTGCTTTAAGCAGATGATCTCTGTTCCAGAATTATGAAAATTCTTGCACCGTACTGTATTTAATGCTGTTTACTCAACTTGTGGTGCAAATGACTTTTTTATTTGACTATTTTGAAAGCATTCATTAAATTAAGTGTTTTTGTAGACTAGAACCTACCTATTTCTTTATGAACTACATTTTACAAGCAAAAAACTTGACAATTTTCACAACAATATCACAAGATTTATCTTTAGGCTCTGTTGAAACTTTATGACAAAAGGAAATTAATAAAGGGGGCCAAAAAAGAAAATATTAATTTAAGTAATTAAATTTTTATTTACAGATTATAAATACAAAATAGGTGCTGTTAAATGCAGGGGTGCAGAAAATGCTCAGACCTCTGAAATTCCCCACAAACACATTTTAAATTTCCCCCAAAATAATGCAAGAACCTATTATCAGAGGTTTGACATTTTTGGTAAAGAAGGAGGAATCTTTCTTAAGTCCAAATACTGAGGGATATTTTTTATAAGCTACTAGCAGGCTATGCCCGCTTCGCTGGTCACTATTTTTAAATGAATCACTATAGTTAATGAATTCTCAAAATTACATCAATTTTTATCATGCGAAAGAAAAGAAAAGAGGAAAAAAAATGTGATTGGAAAAAATGTCGCAACGGTTCCCCACTTCCCTTGGCAGTGCAGGCAATTGTGCGCTGCGCGCGCACATTTATGTTCAACACTCTTAATGAATCACTATATTACCGTAAGGGAAAAATATAAATTTAAAAAAAAAAAATTCTCCTTTTAGTGGAATAATCGGCTCGGGCCACCACTGCCTGTGGCAGCGCATACAGGCGCGCAAGGCTCACATGCTCCTTCACCTACCGTTCCCGCCCCTCCTAATTATTTTAGACTTTAAAAAATACTCGCAGTCGTTCTTTCGGGCTTTTAAACCTAATAATACTAATTTCCAACATTTTATCTGAATTTCTTTATTTTGACCCCTTCCCGCCCTTTGTAATAATTCTGTACTTTGGAAAATATCTGCAATCGATTTATCGGGTCTCAAAACCTAACAACACTAATTTTCAGTGCTCTAACTCTTATTTATATATTTTTGCCCTTTCACCTTCCCTTCCTGTCTATCCTAATAATTTCACAAATTCGAAAATATATGCAATCGATTTGTAGGTATCAAAAACCTCCATGTACCAATTTAATAGCTTTACAAATTCGAAAATATCCGCAATCGATTTATAAGTATCAAAAACCTCTATGTACCAATTTTGAACGACCTAACTCTATTTTTATTTTTTACCCCTCCATCCCCTCCTAATAACTTTACAAATTCGAAGATATCCGCAATCGATTTGTAGGTATCAAAAACCTTTATGTACCAATTTTGAACGTTCTAACACTATTTTTATTTTTTTGCCCCTCCGCCCCCCCTAAACATACACACACCTTTCTGACCCACCTAATAATTTTACACTTTCAAAAATATCCTCATTTGATTTGCAGATCTCTAAAACATATATGTACCAATTTTGAACGGTCTAACTATATTTCTATTTTTTTGCCCCATAGTCCCCCTTTCCTGCCCCACCTGGGACGAATTTCTAAAATTAAAGAAATTAGTTTTTATGTATTTATGGGAGCTATATTTTAGAGCAAAAATATCTTACACATATATTTTTTTCTGTCTGCAATATAAAGGATTATTTGAAATCACGTTTTGCCCCCTCTCCTCCCCTCTTGGGGCTGAATTTCGAAAATTCCAGAAATTAATTTTTAGGTATATGTATTAGTTATATATTAGAGCAAAAATTTCAGCTACATCTGTTTTTCTGTTTGAGATATATAGGAGTATGTGAAACCACGTTTTCCGCATGTGAAATCACGTTTTGCCCCCTTTCCCTCCTTGGGGACCGAATTTCTAAAATTCGAGAAATTGGTTTTTAGATAACTAAATTAGCTATATTTTAAAGCAAAAATTTTACAGATATCTGTTTTTTTCTTTGAGATATGAAGATTTTTGTGAAATCACTTTTTGCCCCTTACACCCTCTTGGGGGGCGAATTTCGCAAAATCGCTTCTTAGGGGGTGCTTACACTATATGTTCTATAATCTTACCCAGTTTCGAGTCAGTGGCTCCAGTAGATTTTGCTGTGCGTTGATGAGTGAGTGAGTGAGTGGAAGTACTCTTTTATATGTATAGATTATATTACAAATTTTAACTTTAAAAAAAAAAAAAAAAACTACATCAAAATTTAAGGAGTTTAAGGTTATCAGACAAATTAACTAACATAATTTTTAAAGCTATAATTCTTATATAATACATAATCTATATATATAAAAGAGTAAACTCACTGATTCACTGATCACTGACTCAACACAGCTGTCGTGATTCTATGGGATATAGAGCTGCAAATTTTGGTGAGCACATTGGTTTTAGGACTCTCACGCCCACTAAGATGGGATTTTGTGAAATTCCCACTGCTCCCGCTCCCTTGAATTGCTTTACGGTGAAGAAATTGCAGAGGAAGAGACTAGACTTGAGTACAAAAAAAGTATTTTCTGCGATTTTGGAATTTTGGATTTTCAAGGGGAGGGGTAAAAGCAATTTTCGGAGGCAAATTTAGCAAAATATGGATTTCCGAGTAAAACTCTACCAATAATAGCACAAAGGTATAGAAAACTGCCAAGAGCCTTCTTGAGAATATTTTCAAAAACTCATTTTTATTTTTTTGCGATTTCCAATTCTGGGGGGGGGGGGGGGGGAATTCGAGCCCCCTTTTTAACACTAAATTCGTCCGGAAAAATCTATAGAAGCTGAGGTCACGAATTTTAGAGTGTGGCTTATTTACGTGTATCCAACACCCATTGTAATTGATTTTACAAAAGTCCCCCCCCCTCCTTTCTCCTCTTGGGGTAGGAGCAATAAACCTGTTTCCAAGTATAAATTTACTTCAAATTATCTCAGCAAGATTAGTTTTTATGTGTGGGTTGTTTATGCCTTCCCAACACGCACAGTAAAGGGATTTTACAAAATTTCTCCCCCTCTCCCTTTACGGGTGCGGGAGGGGGGGGGGGACATGCTTATCTCCAAATTATCTCAGAATAGCAATTTTTTGATATGTCAGTTGGTTATGTGTATTCAAGACACACATTACAAAGGGATTTTGTAAAATTCCACCTTATCCCCCCCCTTGGGGGTCAGGGACAAAATCATGTTTCCATGTGCAACTCTGCTTCTAAACTATCTTAGGCGATTTTTTATGTACGGGCTGGTTGTACGCTCCCAACAAGCACCATAAGGAGATTTTGTGAAAATTCACCTTTCCCTCCTTTAAATGCGGGGATGGGTTGGGGGGGGATACGTTTTAAAGAGTATCTCTGCTCTAAATTATCTCAGGAAAGTGATTTTTTGATATGTCGATTCGTTATGCGTACTCATCACACACAAGCTACAAAGGGATTATTTGAAATTCTGTACCCTCCCCCTTTGACGGTTGTGGGGGTAAAAAACATGCTTCCATGCATAACTGTTCCAAATTATTTTAGAATGGCAATTTTTGATGTGTGGACTGCTTATGCATATTCAACACACTACACACACTACAAAGTGATTTTATGAAACTCCACCCTACCTCCCATTAGGGGATGGGAGGGAACATGTATTCATGTGTAACTCTGCAGTAAATTATCGTAGGAAAGAGATTTTCGATGTGTGGGTCAGTTATATGTATCTAACTCATAATATTTATAAAGATATTTTTTGAAATAACCCCCCTCCTTTCCTTTAAGAAAGGGGTGGGAGCGGGGGCTAAAAGACACGTTTTAAAACATAACTCTGCTTCAAGTAATCTCAGAATCCCGATTTTTTAATGTGTCGGTTAGTCGGTTAGGTAAGTGTATGCAACATGCACTATAAAGTTATTATGTAAAGTGTGGTGTGTGGGAAAACCGCTACCTGATTTCAATGATCTTTTTATTATTACTAGCTGGCTTCACCAGATAGCTGGCCAGAGACCCATGAAAATTTGTACCAAAAAACATGCTCTCGGGCGCCTGCGGCGCCAATCGTAATTTGTTCTCTGTAAAAGTCGCATAGTATTAAAATATTAAATATTCACATATTTTTAAATAAAATCTAAACGTAGCTCTAGTTCAACGTAAAATACACTCAAATCAATGAAAATCAAATAAACCAATCAAATCTCTCGTAATTCCTCATAACGTAGCTCTAGTTCAACGTAAAATACACTCCAATCAATGAAAATCAGATAACCAATCAAATCTCTCATAATTCCTGATAACGTAGCTCTAGTTCAACGTAAAATACACTCAAATCAATGAAAATCAAATAAACCAATCAAATCTCTCTTAACTCATCATAACGTAGCTCTATTTCAATGTAAAATACACTCAAATCAATGAAAATCAAATAAACCAATCGAATCTCTTGTAATTCTTCATAACATAGCTCTAGTTCAACGTAAAATACACTCAAATCAAACAAACCAATTAAATCTCTCATAATTTATCATAACGTAGTTCTAGTTCAACGTAAAATATGCTCAAATCGATGAAAATCAAATAAACCAATTAAATCTCTCCTATGATCAGGCATGAGAGTGCAGAAAATTAAAAAAAGAGGAAACACGCGTGTTCATAAAATTAATTTCAAAAGAAAAGTAACGCGCGCGGGGAAAACTAATGTACGTTCATAAAATTTATTTCAAATGAAAAATAATGCTCACAGGAAAAACTATACAAAATATTTTAAAAGTGACAAGTTAAACTAAAAGAATAATGCACATCAACACAATAAAACATGTGTTAAAAAAAAAAAAAAACATAAGCTAGCAATCAACATCTAATCATTGGCTGGTGGTGAAAAAGGGGAGGGGGGTAAAAAGTAGTTCATGAGAGAAATATTAAACACAATTCTACTTCATTATGGGTTTTAAAATATCATAAAGCAAGTTTTAAATTAATATTGTGGATGGATAAATATTGAAAAATAAAAAGCTTCCCGCAAAACGTTTGATCGGCAATGGTTAGAGATGAAAAAGGAGGGGGGGGGGGGACAAAAAAAAATTACATGAGTGAGAAATATTGAATAATTCTGTTCTTTTTTGTGTTATAGAATCTGATAAAGCATGTTTAAAATGAATATTGACATTAATATTTTGGATGGAAAAGATTGATAATCTAAAGTTTTTCGTGGAGTGTTTCAACGCTGATCGTTATTGGAGTTTGATTTTAACAAAATAAAAAATAGCGGAATTAACGAAAATCTCAAAATCGCGGAAAATCGCGGATCCGCGGAAAATTCTCATGCCTGTATGATTCTCCATTCTGCGTCATTATAGAAATGGGAATTTCATATTTTTATATTTTTATTATTTTTATTAATTATTTTCATAGTTTTATTAATTTAAAGAAAACTAATCAAAAATTTGAAAATCTGACTTCGATGTGCACAATGACCTTACGGAAGGCACCTTTATGTTAAATCACGTGACTATAACATCATATTATCATCAATATAACTTGGCTCATATAAATAGTATAAAAGAACAACAGAACACATAATAAAATATAAAATAAACCTATCTTTACTTCGTAGTCGTTCTTTTAGAACGACTACGAAGTAAAGATAGGTTTATTTTATATTTTATTATGTGTTAGTATAACTTCGTTTTTCTCAATTAATTTAAAAGAACAACAGAAGTTTTAATTAATTGCAAAAATTAAAATAGTTAAGTGAAAATTAAACTTTAAGACATGAAAAGGAGCAACTCATTCAAAAATATATGTTAAATCAGAGCTAATTGCTCAAATACTTCTTTCTTTTCTTATCCTTTTTTTTTTTTTGTGCATGTGTGTTATTCGGCTGTTGGGGGTAGGGGGCAATTGGTGAATGCACAATGGAAACAGATAACTAAACTTCTGTATATCCTTTAAATGAGACTCAAAACACTGCAAAATGATGTGTTTCCTTTTCTCTTTCCCCCCTTTCCCTCCTTTTCACTGATGGCTAAAGTAAACAACACATGAAGAGCTTGTTACCAAATGGCGTTAAGTCAATTTTTTTTCATTCTTGAAAAAACACGATTTTGTTATGTAAGATTTATTATTGAATTTAAGGAAAATATAATTTTTCCCAGTAATCTATAGATGATAATAATACTAAATTATACGGTTAAAAAAATCCTGACAGTATAGTTATTTAGAAATAAAAAAAGAAAAAAAGAAATTAACCCCTTTTGGAACAAAACTATGACTTACGTCTTCTTGGCACAAACAAATAATGAAATAAAATTACTTACTTCCTTTTGAAAGTAATCCAAGTTTTTTATTTTTTTTTTTTTTCATGTAAATACAGCATAAATTTTAGATACACAATTTTGGAAGGTAATTACCTCAAATCTTCATTTACAAATTCTATTTCTTCATCGCTATCATTATTTTCACTTATGTTAGCATTAGGTGTGTCGTTGTAAGATTGTTCATAAAAATAAAAACATTCATGCAATTTTTTATTTCCTAAAGCTTCAAGTAATTTCAAAACATCTGATTTTTTAACTTATTTCATATAGTTTTTAGGTTTTATTTCAGATGGGATGCATGGGAGAATTTTTTTCCGACGTTTCAGGATCTTGTGATGGCAAAACGAACCACAGTACGTTGTCTTGATTCCCACATCTCACTTCGTAATTTCCAATACTTTTGCCTCTGAAATCAAGAAACCTTGTTTGCTTTTCAGACGACTATGCACAAAATTTTTCCAATTTAAAATATTTTACTGCTTCTTATACTCGAAAATATTTCCAACCTAAGAGAAATGTTCAAAATATTCATTAGGGAGTAAAATTATATCCACTTTCTTTAAGCTAGTCTCCACTCGGCTGACTGCTCTATCTGCTGGTAAGTATGAGTGACCACACACTGGGAAGTAGTATGTGAAGGTAAGGTCCTTTTTGAGCACCACTGCTGGAAGCATTCCTAACATGGTATAATATTTACTTTGCCCTCCGCACAAATCACTGAACAATCAAACACTTTTCACTTCTGGAGGTTATACGCTTCATCAAAAAATCATATAAAGCACTTGCAATTTCATTGGGAGCACATCCTGTCTCGTGTTCACTCAAAGTGTAAAAAAATATATCCTCCTTTGCTCACACACTGTTTTTACCCCGAAGGATAATCACACCAAAAAGGTATTGCCATTGTTGATGTGTATAATAAGCTTTGGAAGTAGGTGTGTCATCACCCCTATTCATCTTCCCCTATATGTGCCCCTATTCATCTTCCCCTAAAAGTGATTAAAATTTTTGGCTCTGGTGCTTATGATTCAAAAGTTCGGTTAACAGGGTCTGTTTTTTCTGTACATTTTTCTGAATTCATTTGTATTTTTTCCCTAATACAGAAGGAACTAGTGTCTTTTTTCGGGGTAAACCAAGATTAAAATAGTTCACAAAGGCATTTTAATAAAGGTTATATGTATACTCCTTCCTATATTTTTCTATGAACATTTTCACATTTTTCTAACGTTAAACATCGTAGGAAGGTATTTTGGGTGAGGCATCTTTTTTTCTCCCAAAATGACTAGAACGACAACAAAAATTCAGTATGTGTTCATGAATCAATTTCTTCTTGTCTTCAGTATTAAATTTGATGCGTTTTCCACCTCTACATTCCGGTCTCCAAGATTTATTCTTGAAGAAATAATTTGCAATATTTCCAAATCTTTTTGCTTCCACACAGAAGATGGATCTAAATGTGATAGCACATGCAGGAACATCTGTATCATCATTAGGAATAAAGAACTGTCTTATTTTTAATTCATTTTTCCGTCGACGATAATGATATGGTCGCCAATTGCCGATTGCTCAGCACTAGTGCGGCATAAAACCCAACCAACCAACCAACCGTGGACGATATGCTTTCTTAGGTGTAATTTTTACATGAGAACACAAAAAAATTTTTTGTCGCTATTTATCAGTATCGCTGTACTTGGTCTTAAATGCTCCTTCAATAATATTGATTGTGAGGATATTTGCCTCACAAAACACACTGTCAATATGACTGCAGGAGACTGTACCATGCTTACCAGATGACGACTGAAGTTTATTTTTTTAAATATATATATATTTTTTTTTCCACAGACTTGGATCACACTTACGCTTTCTCAGATGTGGAGATAATATCACAGCTTCTTCATTCGAATCACTCATTATATTCTTTCCAACTTAACCTTATTATATATGAAATATAAGGGATATGAAATATAAGAGATAAAAAGAAGTAAGAATTAAATTAACATTTTCATAGTTTCAGGGTATTCTGTATTTCAAAGTAATATTGCAAAATAAAGTAAAGAAGATTTCATATTAGGCTGTAAGATTAAAAGCATAAAAAATAATGAACGGAAAAAAAAAACTATCTCAATATGACCAACAACAACGTTCTTTTCCTTCAACTTTTGACTTTTCACCCAAGACCAGACAAACCAAGTGATCTCAAGGCACGCTACAATTGGTTAAACTTGACTTAATCCCTTTTGGCACAAAACTTACTTATGACTTAATTATTTTCGTAAAAAAACACGAATTTCACCCTCTGTTTTCAATACGACTAAACTCTGTTTGGAACTTCTACTAATTGAAAATGCATTGTTATCCATGTTCTGGAATTGTTTGCATCAAAAAACCAATTTTTGGAAATTTTAACTTAACACCTTTTGAAAACAAGCTCTTCACATAATTTCTCCCAGCATCCTGTCATTAAAGTGTTTATTTACGTGGAATGGGTAATGGTTCTCGTAGAATTCTAGTAAGATTGAAAAAACAAAAAGTTAGAGATTTGATATATTTTGTAGCTTGAATTAATTACCAAATATTTATCATTAAAATTCAAATATTTAACTTTTTTTGGAGCTGGGGGGGGGGGGGAAGTTATGTAATATGTACAAAGAAGCATTGATAATCCAGCATCAGCAGGAAATAGACATTGCCGGATTACGGATTTTTCTGGATTATAGGTGTTTCGAAAATGTATATTGAAATCAATCGCAGCGCCTATAGATTTTTTTTTTTTTTTTTTTTTTTAAACTAGTTTTAAAAAATACATGCAAACCCCTTATCGAAAATGAAAATAATTAAAATAACATTTGAAATAAATAAAATATTTTTAAATAATAATTATAAAACAGTAATACAGAACGTTTATTTTTGAACAAATAATAATAAATTGATATTAAAACTGGCTTAATAACAAATAAAATCAAGAATTTGACAAAGCTACATTCTATTAAATATGTCAATCAATTTTATTTGTTTTATTCCTTTCTGTTTTTCAGTTTGTTGTTGACTGATTAACATATGCACGTTCATCAGTTGGTTATTGCTGATAAAATCATATTTTTCATGTCCTTCTAAAAACTGTTGACCAAGATTTCGGGTAGTCATGTTTATTTTGACTTTCGGTATCAGGAATAAGAACAATATCTTTTATTAATAACTTTTGGATTTGCCATAATGAAACAAAAATTTTGTTGTTCTTTTTTCAGAATTTTTGCCATCATCCTGATTAATTTGTAAAAAATTCAAGTTAGTCCGTAAATCAATATAATTAAATGAAAATCCATAAACTTTATTAACGATCCATAAAAGTGGGCAAGCATGCTGCGAATAACAAGTTGAGTACTACTATGATTTAAGGGAGGAGGTATTTAAAAAAAAAAAAAAAAGAGAAAAAGCCATTAGTGCCGGTTTATGGGTGCTGCTGGATTATAGAATTCTGGATTATGGATGTGTCACTGTACTTAAAAAAGAAATACAAGTTATAACAGAAGAACACAGCTGTCAGTTTGTTGTTTAATATTAGAAAGTTTGTTTTTTGAGTAGATTTTTTTTTTACATCCGTTTTTATTTTTACTTTATCCTAAGAAAATAAATATTCAAAATTTCCTCAGACAGTCAAAATTTCTCCCCGAACACCGTTTGCATATGTTCGGACATATTCTGCACCCCTGGTTAAATGTAATGATCCCAAACAAAATTTTTATAACTCAATAAAATGATTATTATTATTATTATTATTATTATTATTATTATAAAATATTTAATTACCTTTTAGCTGGTGAACTAACTGGAGTGTTTTGCTTAGACTGCCGACGGGCTGGGACCGGATTACTTTCGCTAGTTGTTGACAGGGAAGCTCCTGAAGCTCTGAGAGGTTTCAGTGGTGATATATATGTTGAATGATATGAAGCTGAACCTGATGTGAGAGGCTTGAAAGGTTGGGAAGAAGAGCGAGGATGTGGTTTCAAATGATCCATACTATAATAAATAAGAAAATAGCTTTTAAAATATAAAGAGCAAAAGCAACTATGAAAAAAAATAATATTCACTGTTTTCATATCATGAAGGGGAAGGAGGAAAGTAAAATCTTTTTTCACATATAGCTATTTAATTTATCAGTTATTTTCCGAATCCCTTAAATTTTCTAGACTTTTCCTTATGAGATACAACTACATTTATATACATAGTAAAAATTATAATTTATATGCCCTATTTACAAGGATAGGTCCAAAAACAGGTTACAAGTGCAATAAAACTAGTTGGCATAGATGAACTCTGCACAGTTCCCCATCATACATTTGTTCTTGTAAATTTCTACTACAGGACATATTATATTCATTTTAAGAGAAATGAATTTCACCAATCTTTGACATGGTGACAGATTGAAATGTCTCACTTAATAACTACCCACTGTTCAATTCGATATATTTACCTCATCCTAATTTGTTAATTTTATTGGGGTCAATTTTATATTTTAGTTTTCATGCAATTCCATACCACTTCTAATGCAATGATCCCCATAATGCAAGTTTATATGAAATACTGTTCTATTTTGCTATGCTGTAACAAGGTGGCTACAGAAATTCAGAGAAGTTCCCTGATTTTTCAATGATTTCCATGACTAATTTTGACAAATTTCCATGATTTTCGTTACCTATTAAATTATATACATTCCATAATTTTGCGTACATCACACTCTTGTGTAACATGCTTGCTAAACCACTGCAATTCAAAACACTATACTGATGGGCAAAAATATCTCAATTTATTTATTTATTTATTTTTTATTTATTTATTTATTTATTTTTTGTTGTTGTTCACTTACAAAAAAGAAAATAAAATGAAAAATTCAAAATTTTGAAGAAATTAACAAAATTATAAAAATATGACTCTTTTTAACTGCACAACAATATTCATCAAGACATAAATTTATTCCTCAAGTTATTGCACTTTTTTTTTTTTTTTATGTTAACTTTGTGAGATTCAACTAGAAAGCAGCCAATCTCCAATCTTGTGCAATCATGATTAAGATAACACCTGTTTGGGGATCTTTCAGTCAGGGTTATTGGGCAAAAATTAAAATTTCCAAGATTTTGAGGTATTTTTACAAAATTCCCTGATTTTTCATTGATATTCCCAAATTGATAAAGTACCCTGATTTTTCCATGATTTCCCTGATTGTCGCCACCCTGTATGAAAACCTTAAATTTCAAATAACTCACGAAATTTCCAAATTAGAATATTCACAGTCAATGAAGTTTAAGCAAGTATCATAAATGTTATTTTAAAAGTGGTCTGACATCTTGACAATTATGAAAATCAAAATGTATCTCAAAATGGATACTTATACAAAGTTTTGCCCAATTCAGCCATGTTATAAATTCGTAAATTTGAAATAGCCTACAAAATTTTCACAGTAGAAATTTTATAGATAATTATACTCATGTCAGAATCATAACTAATATTTAAAAGCTGATCTAATCTTTACGATATTTTTTATTTTTATTTATTTATATATTCATTTTTATGCACATTTAAGCAAAATTTTGCTGTATTCTCCAATGTTAAGAAAATTTTTAATTTTGAATAACTTATGAAGTTTTTAAGTTAAAATGTTTCAAATCAATAAGATTTTTACCAATGTTATTAGTATTGTTTTAAAACTGATCCGGCTTCCCTGTGATCATTTGTTCTTGATATATCATGTACACAGACTAACACATTAACACAGTTTAGATGGACGACACCATACTGGTTCACCATACATTGTGATTTTTGGAATCCCCACATTTTAAAACACGTAAACACACAGAGAAAGAAAAGAAGAAGAAGAAAAAAAAAAGGATTGAAAACCTTCACAATTACATAAGTTCCCCATACCCAGTGGCGGTTCTACATTAAGGGCCAGCGGGGCACGGCCCCACCTAAATTTTTTTTCTTGATTAAAATAGTAATAATAATAATAAAAATAATTTTGTTTTTTATAACTGTTCAAAACCATATATACAAAATAACTATGTATATATAACTTTTTCTCAATCTTCTTTCATTATCATTTATTTGTCAATATATTTTTTCAGCTGTCACAAATCACTAGTAACTGACCGACTGCTACTTCCCTTCCTTATCTAAGAGAATGGGGCCGTTTTCAGTCGGCCCGAAATTGGCATGTTTATTTGTACAGTTTATTCTACTAGAAGATCAGGTTAACAGATTTGGCGACGAACTGCTTTATCAGTGTAAGCACGCTGTAATTTTCTCGTCGATGGGCCAGCAGAGTCTGGTCCTTTGGAACAAAACTATAGGGGAAAAAACTGTCTCCTTTAAAATTTGTTAACCCTGCAATTCACGGATAAAATTTGGCGACTTCTGCATTACGTTTTTTTTCCTCATTGATTTTTCAGTGAATTCATTAGAGTTATATATAACAGTTTAAAATTTTAGTGTTTAAAAAAAGAAATCTGGTAATAGTCAAAAATATTTTCTAGACTAGCCTTTGAGATAGAAGCTTGTATAAGAATTTAAGACCTCTTCAACTAAAGTGCTTTGAATTTAAATTAGGGGGAAAAAAATATATAAAAATAATATGAGATCTTTTTTTTTCCCCTTCAGAATAGTGTATTAAAACTTTTATGTTAATAAATTGTAAAATTTTTAGATAAATAATTAATGGATTTACATGAATAAATGGATTAAATAGTTGCATAAAATTGTGATTTATTATTATTATTAAAGGAGTTTTCTTTTAAATGTGATTTAATAGAAACATCCGCAATGTTCTCTCTTTTCTTTTCTTTCTTTCTTTTTTTTTTTTTTTTTTAAGATGATAGGCCGTTTTATTTCTTTATTTATTGAAAGTTAATTTAAATTATCTAAAATTAAGCTCTTAAAGTGAAAAACATGGTGGGCTTTTATTTATTTATATTTTTTTCTTTTTAATATGTATCCACATTACATTAATCATGACTTTCTAAATTCCAATATAACTTCTCACAGATTGGTTAAGGTTTATTTTATTTATTTTTTAAGATAAGAAACAAGAAACATGAATATAACACTTGAAATTCTATAATTAAAAGATTTAGAGGATATAATTAGCGTAAGCTAAATAATATTACACTCTGAGACATTTGAATTTAAATTTTAATAGTGTGTAGTGTTAGGATTAAAGCCAGTTGATTAAAAGAGGGTCCTAGACCTGAGTGGTGTACTCTCTGTAGAAAGTCTTTCTAAGTATTATATAGCCCTTTTTATTTGATTTTTGGAGGAAACCATAGTAAACTTCAAATGTATATGTCGACAAAAGCGATCTGGTATCGAACTTGACAATTTCCGTCTACTAGCTTCCAGATATTTAAATTTTGATATTTCATTGATCAGAACATTGCAGAATTTTTCAATTGTATTTATAAAACTTTAATTTTTGAGATAATTTTATGCAATGCTTTCCATAGTGTTGAATTTAAGATTCGCCATCATTAAAAAAAAAAAAAAAAAACAGAAATTTTGTTTTACATCCCATTTTATTAATGTTTGTTTTCATGTTTGAATAATGAATAGTAAGTATTAAAGTTAAATTACGCATCATACGATGGATCGGGCCCCACCTGTGAAAATTTGCACGAGCCGCCACAGCCCATACCTATAGACATAGTATGATGGGAACATAAATTATTTGTAAAATATTAAAAACTAATTGGCACAGGTGGATTCTGCTCAGTTCCTCATCGTATAATCTCATGCTAATGATATATTATAATCATATATTCTCATAAATTTCTACTAGAGAGCACTATATTCATGTTAAGAGAAATAAATTTGCTTGACTTGGTAACAACTAAAATGCCCCACCTAATGGGCTGTCCACTGTTCAATTCGATACATTTACTTTATACTAATTTTATTTGTGCCAGTTTCATATTTTAGTTTTCATGCGATTCCATATTATTTTCATTAAAATAACCCCATAATGCAAGTTTATATGAAATATTGCTCTATTCTGCTATATTAAGAAAACCTTAAATTTTGTATAACTTGCGAAATTTCCAAATTAGAATATTCACAGTCAATGAAGTTCAAGCAAGTATCATAAATGCTATTTTAAAAGTGGTATGACATCTTTACAATAAAAATACCACTAAAAATGGATATTTATGCAAAATTTTGCCCTATTCTGCCCTGTTAACAAATTTGTAAATTTCAAATAACTTGCGAATTTTTCAGAGTTGAACCTTCATAGTTCTTTATATCATGCTAGCCTCATAACTGATATTTTACTATAAAAAATATTCCTTTGAATGCAAATTTAAGCACAAAATTTGCCTTATTCTTCCATATTAAGAAAATAGTAAATTTTGAATAACTTACAAAGTTTTTAAATTAAAATGTTGCAAATCAATAGGTTTTTGTCAGAGTCATAAGTTCTGTTTTAAAACTTGTCTGACCTCTCTAATATTATTTGTTTTTGTGATATTATGTACACAGACTAACAAACTAACAGACACCCTACAGATGGATACCACATTAATTTACTGATTTTTATATTCCGCAAACCGCAAAATATGCAAAAAGGTTTAAAGAAAAAAAAAAACTGAAATATTTTTTTTTTTTACAATTACCAAAGTTTCTCATACCTATGGTACAATGGGGAATTAATATTTATTCAGGCCTTAACTAACACCAGGGCATGAGGAGCAGCTGCCACTGGAGAAATTCTGCAACCTAAAGACCTCTTATACCACTGCAAAGGGGCCCCCCAGAATAAGCTTGCTCCAGGGCTCCAGGTAGTCTAAGTCAGGCCCTGTATGTATTAACAGAAAATACAAAACAGAAGAAAGACAAACTCAGTGATGCCACTAGCCTTTCAAAATCCTAGGTCCCTGGGACCCATGAGTTCCAAAAACATGGGTTCTTTTTTCAAAAAGTTGGTCCCCACACATATTATTTTATGTATAATGTATCTGAAGTTTTAACCAACTCTTTTTGAGATTGTATTAAAACTAATATGTAGGAGGTGGCTGATGTTAAGAAACAACTGAAAGCATTTAGCTGAATGTGCTCTACAACAGAAAAAAAAATTGACTAAGAGAAAATACAGTATAATAGCTAACTATTATTATTATTTTAAACTAAAAACATTTTTAAAAAGTCCTTGAAATTATCAGCATTAAAAAACAAAATGAGAGAAAAGGTTTTTTTTTTTTTTTTTTTTTTTTAAAAGGAGTTACGAGATAAGCAGATTGATTACAAAATTTATTTAAACGTTCTACTCCAAATACAGTACAAGATCCATTATCCAGCAATCACGGGACCAACTTGATTCCGGTTATCAGAATTTTTAAGATATCGGCCTCTGTCGAAAATGGAAATATCATGTCTGCAAAAGCTATCCCTAGTGCCCCACCATCCTTTAACTATCCGATATACGAAGAAGAAAAAAAAGAAGAAAAAAAAAAAAATGATGAACAGAAACGAGAGGCCAACGCAGTGTGAAATTGAAAACAAAGTTCCGACTCTGAAACCAGGTTCCAATGTGAAAAGATTATGAGTGAAAACTTACCAATAAACTATACTGATAACTTAAATAATGCATTAAAGAGAAAAGTAAAAAAAGTGTATTTACTTATCTATAAAAGAAATTAATAATAACATTCTCACATTAGCAAATTATTTTTTGCTTAACGCTGCAAATATATATATATTTTTTAATACAATAAACTCCCAATTATCCGCAGTGAACGGGGAATAGACAACTGCGGATAATCGAATCAGCAGATAATCCACAAAATGGTCAAAAAAGGGATATAAATCAACACATAAAGCCTTTTGAACAATACTATTTAATTAACAGTTAAACATGGCCTACATATACAATTTAACATACTAATAAAAATTTCTATTTACATTTTGTTCTATTTTTTAACAAAATAAATCAGTCAAGCATTTTTGTTTTTTTGTACTAAAACACTTTTTCTTAATTTGCGATTGCAGTTTCTTTATCAGCATCTTGTCACAAAGTGATACATTGTCCTGTTCCTCGAGAAATTTTATAAGTCCATCTGCATGTGCTAGGGCTGTGTCATGGCTCATCCTCTGCTGAGTTTTATCTCCTTCTTCCTCTTCTTCTTCACTGTCTTCTGAAACTGGGTCTAATGCTTGGCCCACAATTTGTTCATCTGTAAGGTGTTCAATACCTGGATCATTGGCATCACAATTAATCCACTCTTCAATGTTTCCTTCATTGGCTTTTTCTCCTCCAGTAACAGATTTAGCTATATTTGCCAAATCATGAGCAGAAATTTCTTCCTCCTCTATAAACTCTACCAAAGTATTTTCTACATTTGGTAAAATTTTTCTCCAAGACCTTACCAATGTAGACTGCTTAACTGCCTCCCAAGTAGTGTGTATGCAATAAAAGCTGTCAAGAAACATGTAATATCTCCAAAAGCCTTGAAGGTCATTACTCTCTTCGATCTTTTTTTGTAATAAGTTTCTTCTGTATTTTTAAATTAGCTTTTAAATTTAGGCCCTTGAGGACTGTGAATAATCCGACTGCCAATAATCGGGAGTCTACTGTACTTAGGTTTCTCTTAATAATAAAGTTTCTTGAATCTTAATACGGACATATGTTCCTGTAATCACATTCGTTCATTCATTTCATTAGTTTTTGGCTTTGTTTAAATGAACTTAGACTGCAGCAGAATGATGCGATTCAATGTATCGACACTTTTAGCTGGTAAATTTTTTGTATCAGAACTTTGTTTTTATGTTTCATAACTTTGTGTTTGTTTTTGCACTGGCCACTCATGTGTGTTTATCAAATTGGATTGGTATATCGGATAGGAATGATTTTGATTTTTTGAAATAATAGTTTTGTGACCATTTTTTGAATTTCATTTTTCGGTTAAACTTTGGTTGAAGGCACTGATAACTAAAGTTATCTTTACAGTCCTCACATCTAATTGAAAAACATTTAATTTATTTCTTATATATATATACAGCTTAAAATAACTTTTACTTACTATTATTTGAAGTTTAAATCATTTTTTTTTTTTTTTTTTTTTTTTTTAATTCTCTTGTTTACTGCATGCTGCTTAACGGCAAATATCGCGATTTTTTTACATCTGCACTGTTGCCACTCTTTGTATTGAAAATTCAACTTTTTCTTCTTGTTGCCATCACATAGTAATTCATTAATTTAAATTGTGAAATGTTTCAGCTTTGGCCACAAGGTGGCGTCATCATTATTTTAACTGTTTTGGCTTTGGCCACAGGGTGGCATCGTTATCAATGTTTTTCTGATGGATTAATGCAAATATTATATTTTGTAGCGATATAAAAGAGGTTACTTCCATTGTAGTAGGCAGTGCACCAGCAACAGGATTTTCTAGTGATGTATGCAGTGGACTAGTCTCCTGTTGTTTTAAAGATGAAAGATATTAGCTTATCGTTTGTGGAGTCAAAGTTTTTTTTTTAAGAATTAAATTAAAAGTATGATGTGAGTTGATATTGTTTTAAAGATGAAATCTATTGACTTATCATTTATGGAGTTAAAGTTTTCTAAATATTAAATTAAAAGTTTAGTATGAGTTGATGCTGGTTTTCTGAAGATAAAATCTATTGGCTTATCACTTATGGAGTTAAAGTTTTTTGAACATTAAGTTAAAGTTCTGGTCTCCTGTTTTTAGTTCCCCATCATACTATAGGTATGGGGAACTTAGGTAATTGTGAAAATTTTCAACCTCAGTTTTTTTACTTTTTTACACGTTTTCAGGTGTGAGGAATCCGAAAATAACAAAATTTGTATGGTGTCTGTCTGTAGGGTGTCTGTTAGTGTGTTAGTCTGTTAGTGTGTTAGTCCATTAGTTTGTTAGTCTGTGTACACGATATCTCTATAACAAATTGTCGCAGAGAGGTCAGATCAGTTTTAAAATATTATTTTCAACACTGGCAAAAACCCTATTCATTTGCAACATACGAATTTAAAAACTTCAGCAGTTATTCGAAATTTACGATTTCTTAACGTGGGAGAATAGGACAAAAATTCACTTAAACGTGCATTAAATGGAAACTTTTTACTGTAAAAATGTCAGACCAGTTTTAAAATATCAGTTTTGATGCCGGAATGAACATCAGTAACTATTAATATGCTACTTTGAAACTTTCGCAAGTTACTGGAAATTTACGAATTTCTTAACATGGCAGTAAAGGGCAAAATTTCACATTAACGTCAATTTTGAGAGATATTTTTATCGTAAAGATGTCAGACTACTTTTGAAATATTATTTAGGACACTGGCATGACTATTAATGACTATGAATTTTCCAATATAAAAATTTCGTAAGTTATTGGAAATTTACGAATTTCTTAACATGGCAGAATAGAGCAAACTTTCACATAAATGTCAATCTTGAGGGATATTTTCCTCATAAAGATGTCAAACCACTTTCAAAATATTATTTAGGGTACTGACATGAATACCATAGAGTATGATTTTTCCAATTTAAAAAATTCGTAAGTTATTTGGAATTTATGATTTACTTAAAATGGCAGAATAAGGCAAAATCGAGCATAAACGTCGTCCATTTTAAGGATCATAAATATATCAGACAATTTCAAAATAACATTTATGATACTTGTATGAACATGATTGACTACAAATATTCTAATAGGAAAATTTTGTAAGTTATTCGAAATTTAAGATTTTATCAACATAGCAAAATGGGGAGATATTTCATAAAAATACGCATTTTTAGGAAAGTTGCATTGGAAATAGTAGTATGAAAATAAACTATGAAATTGATCTCAAGAAAATAAATAAATAGATTAGAATAAGATATCGAACTGAATGGTGGGTAGCCTATTAGTCAAGGATTTCGTTCTGTCACTGTGTCAAGTGTTTCGTCAAATTCATTTCTCTTAACATGTATATAATAAGTCCTGTACAAGAAATTTATGAGAACATACATAGGATGGGGAACTGAGCAGAGTCCACCTATGCCAACTAGTTTAAAGATGAGATTAATAAGTTTCTTCGCTTCATATGCTTAAAAGTTTTTTGATGATTATCGTTCCATCTCAATGGTCAACCTGGCGACCATTGGGAAGTTAGCATAGCTTCCAGTTATTTCCCCAATTATCAACCTGGCGACCACTGGGATGATATGAAATTGTCTATTGAGTTTTATCTATGTTTATCTACATTGGTTATGTTTTTTTGTCTATTTGGTATCATCTATCATTGTTTTCCTTTTCTCAATGGTCAACCTGGCAACTTTGAAACTTATGTTAAATTTGTGTCAATGTGTTACAGAGTTTTTGTTTAAAGGGGACTCTGGGATAAGGGACTATTTCAAGTTTCTTGAATAAAATAACTTCATGGAAAGCTGAATACAGTCAACTCTCAAAAATCCGCAACCCTAAAATCCGCAATTCTCTAAAATCCGCATATCATTTGCAATGTAAACAAACATTGTCACAATTGATTTGTTGATTAGTGGATTGCAAAAATTCAGCTGTATTAAGAGACAAATCAGTTTTTAACTGATGCTGATGAATCACCAATCACTCAACATATTGCAGAGGAGTAAATGATAAGTGTAATTATACATAATTATTAAAAAATAAATGATAATCATTTAGAGGAAAAGGAGAAAGACAGTTTTCATGAAAGATTTTCTCTCATGCAGATAAATACTCAAATTTTCTCATAGCACAAACTTATGTGATTGACCAAGAATTGCTGACTTTTTTGCAGGTTATACGAAAATAAATATGTATGAATATTCTTACTTAAACTAGTATTGATCAGACTTTTCAAAAATCTAGGTAATTTGTAACTATAATATGATATAAAAATTGTTCTTTAAATTAAAATTTCATGAATATTTGTACTTTTATTAGACAGCATTGTATATATAACATATAAATTGTATCTTAAAGATTTGCGACTCAAATGAGGTTCTAAGATGTAAATAAAAGAAATTACTCTAAAATCTGCAAAATTCAGAAATCCGCAAAACACTTCGTTTTAAGCTGTGCGGATTTTTGAGAGTGTACTGTATTGTATATGATTTCAAGTTAATGTTCTTCATGTCTGAGAGGTAAATATCCAGCTCATACTATTTGTTTTATGTTAATGTATTTAATAATTTTTTTTTTTGTTATATATTTACTCATGTTACTCTTTTTCATATCAATAAATTTGTTAAGTTTTAATTTTTTCTTGTTTTTACTGAGATCAACATTTTTCTAGTTACTAGTCATATTACATTTCTAAAACTTAAAGTTTAACATTTGTATTGTGCAAGACTTTGCTTAATATTAAACTTAAAAGATTGACCATTTACTTAATGGTCTTTAACAGGAACCCATTGATGATTCATTACACAGTGATGTGATTTAGTGTATCGTTCACTTTTCACTGATGATCTTTTGACAGTGGAACCTGCTTTTCGAAGTCAGAACCTTGTTTTTGATTTCCCACCACGTCGACCGCTCGTTTGTATTCATTATTTTTTTTTTCTTCTTCAGAACCGAATGCTGTAAAAATATAAGAAAAATATCAGTTTTAAAACAGGAAATATATTTTTAAAATTGCTTTTTTATTTTACTTTTCTCTTCCTTCCAGTTTGAATTTTTTTTTTTTTTTTTTTTTTTTTTTAAGAATGAAAATTACGCGTCCCTCGGGACCCGCCACAATAGATTTTTTGCATCCTGCCTTTGATTTTTCGTGTAATTTGTGCGCTATAGTGCGTAAACAGCATCGCTGCAAACTTGCCAATTATTTTCCCACATAATCACCAAATCCATTTGTGTAATAAACTCGTTATACACAGCTTGTAGAAATCATGCCCTTCCCACTGAGTTAGTTTTTGGCAACTATTTTCAAATCTGTATTAGAAGTGAACCTTGTTCAAGATAAGTGTTCTTTGAACTTTGGAAAAAGGAAATAGTCACTGTGTGCCAAATCTGGGCTGTATGAGGTGGTTCCAGACTTCTTTCTTGAAGTTTTGCAGCAATTCTTGAGTTTAGTGAGCAGTATGATGCTGGAGACTGGTATTGTAACACATAAGAATAATATCCTCACTCAACATGCCATGATGTTTGCATCAGATGACTTCACACAACCTTGTCAAAGTGGCACAATAACGATTTGCAGTAACAACAGGACCATGTTCCATATACTTGAGATATACATGTTCCATATACTTGAGATATACATGTTCCATATACTTGAGATATACATAATCCATATACTTGATAATTAGTAGACTTTATATTCATCAGATTAAAACCGCATGAATCAAAGAACATAGTTGCCATAATTTTCTTTACCAGCAGAGGCAACCTTATCTTTTATTTATTTACTTATTTTGTGGTGATCCAGTATATTTCCACTCCATAGTTGCTCATTTGATCATTTAGATAAAATGATGAAGCTAAGTTTCATCTCCAGTAATGATGTGATCAATGAAGTGCTGGTTGTCAGAATGGTAATAATGAAGAAACGCGAGATTGTCCATTATTTACAAAATTTGTATGGCTTTCTGATAGGATCCATCAAGTACAAATCTTAGAATACTGCAACACATGAGGGACAATATGCTGAACAGTACCATAGTTCAGTCTCAGCCCTGAAAAGTTTGCACGCATCCATGAATCATTTTGAATCATTTCTTTAACTCATATCATACTTATTTCTGCCAGGAAAAAAACTTAGATGCCTCCTCGCTGCTCTACTGTGATTTTCCACATCCTCTCTGTCCAACTGAAAAAAAGAGTGACACAATTTCACAATATAAAGTTTGTTTATTGCTTCTTTAATATAAACTTCTGCAATTTAACTGAAAATTTCAGGTGCAGGCATGTTGTTTGTCCATACAAAACAAAATAGGTCATGTACCTCCAGGTGAGACCACTAGTCTAAATATCTGCCCATTTGAATCAATCTGAGGAGTCTGAATTTACACTGCCTATCCACAGTTAGCTGTAAGACAGACAACACTATCTTTTTCAATTTTCAGGAAAATCTATTCCTTCCACAATAATTACTTTTAAAATTTCTTATAACCTTTTTATTTATTCTATTTTACTTATTATTATTATTTTTTACATAGAGAGGGGAGGGATAAATATTCATACTTTAAACTTTTAAATATATTTTTTTATTTGGAAGAATGTATTTTTTTAACACAATATTAATAATTCTATTGCTATACAGTAGGGAACCAATTATCCGGAATGTTTTTTACAAGACTATTCTGGATAACTGGTTGCTCATCAAAGCAAGCCTCATTAATCAGAATTATTGCATATGGTTCTCATTTAAAATAAATATTTTAAATAAAAAATTAACATTTTTTATCAATTAATCAAATTTAAATACTTAATTAACCTCTTTTTTTTTTTTTTTTTTTTTTTTTTTTATATATAAAAGTATTAAAATAAATTTTAATCTAGATAAATTATTAATCAAAATTTAAAATGTAAAAAAAAAAAAAAAAAAAAAAAAAAAAAAAAATCTTTGAAACTTAACTTTCTATTAAAATCAAAATCTTCCCAAATCCAAGTGTTTTTAAATATGATTAAACAATGATTTTAAAACATTGAATATTACTAAAGATTAAAAAATTATGATCTGATTTTACAGACTTTTCTTTTTATTTATTTATTTTTTTTTTATGTCCATGAAAGTGCAAAATAGTCATAATTTTTTTAAAGTTATTTGATTTTAATTATCACCTCCCTCCCCCCAATAAATAAATGAATAAATAAAATAATAAAATAAATAAATTCAGTACAGAACTAATTATTCCCATTTCATCGAACCCTTTCCAGATAAATAAAATTGTCACCTTTATAATATTGTGTTGTGGCAGCATTTATCGACACTTTTCATCTTATGCCCCTTGCCAAATATATAAATACTGTAAAGGAAAAAAAACTGATCCATCAGATTTATCCTTTTCTTCTTTAACATTGACTGTTAAAAACAACTTTTCAGAGCTCCGAGTATTGCGCAATACTATTTGTGAATTTTCCCCCCTCCCATCGAACTATGTCACGTGACTCACTCGAAAAGAGAACTGTGATTAACTTTTGTTTTAGTTAGAAGTGTGGGATTGCGGTGTGCAAATATGTAGCAGTGGGCTCTCTAGCCGATTAACCAAAAATGTTAAAACTTATCAGTTTCATTTCTTTTGTAAATAGTTATTTCTTTTGTGTGCTGTGTATCATCGTAATGTGTCCGTGAAATTAAAAATTATGTTTTAAGTGTGACAATGAGTCAAGTCATCTTTATAAATTTTGAGAACATTCTATTCTGCATTCGTTGTTTAAATTGGCATCCCAATGTTGGGCCGAATGACTAAGTGATGTCGGCGGCTAAAGAATGGAAAATAATTACAGATAAGTAAATTTTAATATTTATTTGATGATTGTTTGAACAGGAGCTAAAGGAATTTGGGCATTGTACAGAGTGTGTTAATAAGTTAACACTTGGAAATATTGATTATCCTAATCAATGATTGGATATTTCTTAGAATCTTAATTCTAGATATGTTTAACAGATTACTTCGATCATCCTGATCTTAACGAATTTTAGATCGCCCAGATCTTATTATATTTGCATACCAGTTTCCTTTAGTCTCTGGAAGTTATTTTTTGATTCATATTTATTGATATATTAAGAATTTTGATAATTAAACAAGAATGTAGAATGCTATTTCTTAAGAAATAAGTTGAAATAATGGTGTATTGATGTAAAATAAAATATATTCTAATATAATTCTAACATAGAAAAAATAAATTAAGTAAATCATAGCATCAAGTTGCTTAGAGTAAATTAAGAACAACATTTCTGTTTTTCGGCGCCATTGCATTTTGCAAGGAAAAATAAACAAGTGAACTTTCATTATTATTGCGTAATCGCTTTCAGTAAAAGCGAAAAGAAAAAAGTTTTTGTTTACTTTATGATTTATTATGGCATTTTAAAAGATTAAATAAAGGTTGTTGTATAAACAGGGTACGCCGATTTAAATCAGCTTGATTATAATCATGATTAAAATCGTGATTAAAATCACTTTGATTTTTTAAAAAAAATCATTGATTTAAATCAAAAATAAAATTTTATAATTTAGAAATTCTTTAACATCAACCTTAAGTCATTTTAGATAATTTGGAGTGGAAGGCTGATTTTTATACCAACTATGTGGAAAATACCAAAGCCGGGAATCGAACCCGGCTCTGGTATTTTTCACATAGTTGGTATAAAAATCAGCCTTCCACTCCAAATTATCTAAAATAAAGTTTTATAATTTTGGAGGAATATGTAGTTTTATATGTCTCAGAACATAAGAAAACTTGAACTTACTTGTTATTTACATCAAATAGCTCCCCTTCCCCCATGCCAAAAAATAAAAGTGTTTATTAATTTTAAAAATGATTCTTTTAATTTTCCAACTCTATCTTCTTGTCTTATTTTGGATTCAAATTTTTTTTATACAAAACCATAAGTTTTCTGCCTTAAGAGTTAAAATGATAATAATAAATAAAATATTGTTTTTCATTTTTAACTTTGATATTACTAATTGTAATCCCTATATATTTGAACTGACCAATGCATTCGTAAGCAATTTTTCCTATCATTTTTTAATTAGGTTTTTATAAAATTTGAAATGAAATGGTAATGGCCTGTCCAGTTATTTCAGTTTTCTTAAATTTTTTAAACTTTAACCTTTTGAAAAAAATCTTGAATTTATAAGTCTTTTATTACCATGCTTTTATTAACTTGCTTTCTTGTTTGTTTGTTTGTTCAGTACAAAACTTGCAATCAATTTTTAACTAACTTCCTGACTAGCTAGACATTTGAAATTTTTAGAATAGCTCAGAACACGATGACGATACATTTTTTTAAATACTTTCTTCAATTAATAAATGTTTTCTTTTAAATAATTAATAAAATGTGAAAATAATAACCTCATAATAGCTTTAAAATTAGCCATTTAAGTTTTATTTATAATTTAATTGTCGTCAAAACATTATGAACAATAAAAAATTGTAAAAAAGAAATTATGCATCTCATAAGAATTGACATCATTATCACTTTAAAAATTTAATACACATTGATAAAAGTACTAATATAGTTCTATAGCTATAATTTTCCCGCTAGACATTTGAAACTTTTAGAATAACTCAGAACACGATGACAATGCATTCTTTAATACTTCTATTCAATTAATAAATCTTTGAAAATTTCTTACAATTGTTCTGTTTATTATACATTTGATCATTTTCTTTCAAGTTGATGGAATAATTCATAAAAAATAATAATAATAAAATAAATAAATAAATAAGAATTTATTAATACATACAACTATCAAGTTTACATGATTCAACAGAAAATTTAAAAACATGGTATATAAAAAGTTTTTTTTTTTTTTTTTTTTAATTATTTCCTTTAATTGATTAATTGATTCTCCAAAAAGTTCCGTAGTGTGATATTCAAGATTACGGCTTATTATATTATATGCACATTTTAATAACATAAAATAATAATAATAATAGATCTTATATGCTTTTAAAATATTTTCACTTAAACTATTTATTTTATTTATTTTTATTTATTTATTTTTTTTTCTTTTTGGTGGGGGTGGGGAGGTAGAATGTATCTATGTTGGCTAATACTACAATTTTTTTTTTTAAATCTACTTTTATTATTAATTTTTTAATATCCTCATATATATATATATATTTAATTTAGTTTATTTATATTTGTTGCTTCTTATATTTATTCACATTTAAGTTTGAAAATTTTTCATGCTTAATGTCTTAACATTTATTTTTAGTCAGATAATTTAAATGAAAAAAAAAAAAAAATCTGATTTAAATAAAAAAAATCCGATTTTAATCAAAAAAATCTGATTATTTTGATTTTTTTTAAAAAATCATGATTTTTTCACACCCTGTGTATAAATATTTTGATCTTATTGAACAGATTTATTTCTGATAAATGAATATAGAATAAATATTATTTTCTCTTGAACACATTTACGAATTATAAAATAATAAGCAACTCATAATACATAATAATAATAATGAAAGAATGAATAAACAATTTTTTGTTGTTGTTGAATAAAACGAATTTTACACAGATTTGTTTATAATAAAGATATATTAAATAGAGATCTTGTTTATTTTGTTGAATTGATAATTATATTTTTATCATTTGCATTAAAAATAAAATTTTGGTGGAATCTGTACATCAATTTGAAATATCTTGTATTTTCAATTACTCAGAAATGTTTCAGGAAGAGTATTTCTATTTACTTTGAAATAATTATTTGAAAATAGGGGTTAAAAGAGTTATTATTTCCTTTATATGTTCTTTATTACTTTAGTTCTTGAATTTATTTATTGAATAAATTGGTTAATTTAAGTTGTTTAACATATAACAATAATATATATATATATATATATTTTAGTGATCTCTGTGATTTATATAAAATATTTTGGGCTATATACGTTCGCGTACTGCACATTTTTAGATATATTTTAAATTATTAAAATTCAGTTTAATCATGTCTTATATGGCTAGAGGAAAAAAACAAGATCTAATTGAATTAGCGGGCGAATTAGATATAAAAATAGATGAAAATTTAAAACTTTTAGACATTAGAAATGCTATAGTGGAAAGTCCAGATTATGATGCTGAGTTTACTAAAGAATGTTTGAATCGTATTATAAGGGACAGGAAAGAAAAAGAAGATTTTGCGCTGAAAGAAAAAGAATATGAAAGGTTATTTGAACTAGAGAAAACCAAATTACAGGCACAAGCTAGTGCTGCTCCTGATGCAGTATTACCTACCATGGCCCTTTCTTCCGTAGACACAAGCATGCCAAAATTGGAAATAAGCAAATTAATCCCAAATTTCGATCCGAAAACCGCTGATATAACCTTATATTTAGATTTATTTGAAAAACAATTAACATTTTTGAAGGTACCAAAACCAAAGTCGGTCGTATATCTTGTAGGTCTTTTGCCAACTGATGTCGCCAAACTAATTGCAAAAGAATCAGTTGATGATGCTCAGAATTATGATAATGTTAAGGAAATTCTCTTAAAACGTTTTAAATTAAGTGCTGAGAAGTTTCGACAACTTTTTACCCAACACCGTAAATGTCCAGAAAGTACATGGCGAGATTTTTATTTTGATTTGCAAAACTATTTTGATGGGTGGCTTAAAGAATCTAAAGTTTCATCGTTGGAAGAGTTAAAAGATTTAATATTGGCAGATCAAATAAAAAAGAAAGCTCCTCCCGAATACAAAGAGCATTTTTTGGACCACTGGAGCGAGTGGAACAATCCTCTTGAACTTGCCGATAAACTAGATTCATATGAAGAACTTAGACTAGTAAGAAATAAAAATGTTAGAAAGGAATCCCCTAAATTCCCACATGGAAATACTTCCCAAAATTCAAGAAATCACCCCCAAAATTCTAAAACTGCGTCATCGAGAGATTATACCAAAAATGAAGATCGACCACGTGTTAGTTGCTATGGTTGTGGCAAACCAGGTGTTATTAAGGCTAAATGCTCCGCCTGTTCCCCCTCTTCTAGGAAAAGTTCAGCTGAGTTCAAAACTATTCACCTTCAGTCATTATCTATCGAAGAACCTCAGTCGACACTTATAAGAGTAAAAATTAATGGAATAAATGGAATAGTGTGTGCTGACACTGGAGCCAGTCACACTATAGCTGGTGAAACATTATATCACCTCTTAACAAAACGAGGTGTAGAATTTGAGAAAACTTGTATGAATGTAACGTTAGCTGATGGTCTCCAAAAAGAAACTGAAATCTATTCAGCCGAAGTAGATGTACAAATTGAAGGACGATCTTTCCGAATAACTTTGTTTGCGTTACCTACTGCAAAGAATAACAGAACATTGTTGGGAAATGATTTTTTGCGTACTGCTGGAATCGTTTTGGATATTCGAAATAATATATGGTATTACCATGATAATCCAAAGCAGAAATTTGATTTCAGTGAAGATGATTTCAGGCCGTCTGAAAATCCAGTATATTCTGCTGAAGTTAACGAGCTTATGTTGAAAGAAAATGAAGGAGCCCATCTTTCTGATGAACAAAGGTCAGAACTGAATAATTTATTGAATGAATATGAAGATATCTTTGAACCAGGGGAAGAACCGACTAATAAAATTCAACACTATATTGACACTGGAAGTAGTCCTCCTGTCGCAGTACCGCCGTACTGCATGTCCCCAGCAAAGAAAGAGATGTTGAAGAAAGAGCTAGACGAGTTGTTAGCTAGCGGAACAATAGAAGAATGTGAATCTCCTTATGCTTCACCGGTGGTATTAGTACCTAAGCCTAATGGTCAAGTACGACTTTGCGTAGATTATAGAAAACTAAATTCTATTACAAAAACTGATAAATACCCATTACCCAGAATTGATGATCTTCTTCACGAAGCTAAACATACCCCTTTTATGTCAACCATTGACTTAAGGAATGGGTACCATCAAATTGAAGTAAACCCTGCAGACCGTGACAAAACTGCTTTTATTTGTCCATTTGGAACTTTCCGATACCGGAAAATGCCTTTCGGCCTCAAGAACGCCCCATCAACATTTCAACGTATGATTGATAATTTTAGAAATTCCTTAAAGAACATATTAGTCCTTTCCTATTTAGATGATATTATCATCTTGTCTGAAACTTTCAATGAACATTTAGATAATTTGAGTGCAGTTTTTAGGAAATTACAAGAATTTAAGTTGCACGCTAACCGTGAAAAATGCAATTTCGCTTGTAACCATGTAAAATATCTGGGACATTACATTACTAGTAAAGGACTTGAAGCTGATCCTGATAAAATTGCTGCAATACAAGAAATACCAGCTCCAAAGAATGTAAAGCAACTGCAGTCCTTCCTGCAAACTTGCTCATGGTATAGAAGGTTTATCCCAAAATTCTCTGAAGTTGCTAGACCTTTGACTAATTTGACGAAGAAAAACGCTGTTTGGGTTTGGGGAGAAGAACAAGAAACATCTTTCAAAACCCTGAAACATCTTCTAATGAGTCCACCCATTCTCAGTCAAAATGATCCAACTAAACCATATATATTAAGAACAGACGCTAGTAACTATGCCCTTGGTGCAGTTTTGTTACAAGGCACTGGAGCAGAAGAACATCCAATTGAGTATGCAAGTAGGTTACTCACAAAGGCCGAAAGAAACTACTCCACAACTGAAAGAGAGGCCTTAGCCATCGTATGGGCTTTGGACAAGTTTCGTGCATATATTGACGGTCAAGAAGTCACTGTAGCAACCGACCATCAACCTCTTAGATGGTTAATGAACTTAAAGTCTCCAACAGGTCGCCTCGCGCGATGGGCACTACAGGTACAATCCTTCAACCTGAAGATAGAATACGTGCCTGGTAAGGCTAATGTTGTTGCTGATATGTTGTCCAGACCCTTCTGTCCACACGAAGAAGGAAAATGTGAAATTTGTTCAATTTCAATAGATATCCCTCCGCGAAGTCCAAGAGAAATACGAGAAGAACAATTAAAAGATGAAGATATAAAGAAAATTATCGAGTCTTTGGAAAGTATCGATAAGAATGAAGATTTCGCTAACTGGAGTAGTCGTGGTTACTTGATGAATCAAGGCGTTTTATATAGATATTCTCCCGAAACAGAATCAGAAGAAGCGCAATTAGTAGTCCCGGTTCAAGAGCGAGAAAGAGTGTTAAAAGAGCATCATGATGCACCCTCAGCTGGACATTACGGAATTGAAGGAACATTCGATAGAATCGCAAAGCGGTACTACTGGACTGGTATGCGAAGATATATTACAGAATATATTAAGAATTGCTCCGATTGCTGTCGTTATAAACCTAGTAACCAGAAGCCATCTGGATTATTACAAACACCGATCTATAATCAACGATTTGAATCCCTTTCAATTGATTTATTCGGCCCTTTACCTAAAAGCAATGAAAAGAAATGGATCTTCATCATAGAAGATTGTGCCACCAAATGGGTGGAACTATTTGCATTAACTTCCGCAACTGCTAAAGAGTGTGCGATCACTCTAATAGAGGAAGTGTTCCTTAGGTATGGTTTGCCTAGAAGGGTAATAAGCGACAACGGGCCGCAGTTCGTAAGTGCTGCAATGCAATAAGTTTGTTACATCCTGGGAATCGCACAAACCCTAACTCCGGTTTATCATCCACAGGCAAACCCTGTGGAAAGGAAGAACAGAGATCTAAAACCCCGTCTGGCCATGTTGGTTGGGAATGATCATACTACCTGGAGTGAGAAGCTACCAATAATTAGATTTGCCCTTAACACAGCAAAATGTGATTCAACCGGCCAGACAGCTGCATATCTCATGTTTGGGCGAGAACTACGCACTACCGATGATATTGCGCATGATTTCCGAAGTGTTGTTCACAATGGTAATTTCGTTCCCGAAATAACACCGTACTTGAAGAAATTTGCCAATTTCACTAAACAAGTACGAGATCGAATTGAGGAAAGACAAGACCAGCATAAACGCTATGCAGACAGAAAATTTAAAAAGGCTCCTTCTTTCAAGCAAGGTGACAAGGTATGGGTTAATACCCACCCTATTAGTGATTCTAGTAAGAAGCGAACTTCCAAATTCATGCCGAGGCGCGATGGCCCTTATACAATTCTATCACAGAGATCACCAGTTTCGTATACATTAAGTACTATAGATAATCCTTTTACTCCCATAGGGAATTACCATGTATCCGCTCTGCAACCATATACAGGTCAGGACACAACTCCTATTCGACCAATCCAAAGGAGAGGCCGACCGACGAGTACTACAACCTCAACTAGTAGGAAAGGTGGTCAACCACAAGAACAATTTTCCAAACGCCCTGCTGTGCCCACTAGGAAGCAACCCCCCAGAAAAGCAAGCTGTATACCGAGGACGACGTACACAGCTTGAGGGGAAGTCTGTAAAGGAAAAAAAACTGATCCATCAGATTTATCCTTTTCTTCTTTAACATTGACTGTTAAAAACAACTTTTCAGAGCTCTGAGTATTGCGCAATACTATTTGTGAATTTTCCCCCCTCCCATCGAACTATGTCACGTGACTCACTCGAAAAGAGAACTGTGATTAACTTTTGTTTTAGTTAGAAGTGTGGGATTGCGGTGTGCAAATATGTAGCAGTGGGCTCTCTAGCCGATTAACCAAGAATGTTAAAACTTATCAGTTTCATTTCTTTTGTAAATAGTTATTTCTTTTGTGTGCTGTGTATCATCGTAATGTGTCCGTGAAATTAAAAATTATGTTTTAAGTGTGACAATGAGTCAAGTCATCTTTATAAATTTTGAGAACATTCTATTCTGCATTCGTTGTTTAAAATACTATTTTTGAATAAATATAACAAAATTAAATGGAATTATTATTTATTAAATATTTCTTTTGCTTTTAATTGTTTCAGATTACAATGATAAACCATTATTATTATTAAAAAAAATAAATAAATAAATACATTGGAAGTTAGTTGTTTGAAAATATAATTCCAGATAACTGGTTTTCCGGATAACTGTATTCCGGATAAACGGTTCCATAATGTAATACATTTATTTAATATCATAAATAAAAGATTATCAAATTTGATTTTGAAAAGTTATATAAAAACAAAGAAAAACTTTCAAAACATTTAAATATAAACACAAAGAAAATATTTCTTACCTCATTCCACCAGTTGTATGAGATCTAGGCTGCCGTCGCATAGCTTTTATTCTGTTTAGTTTGTCTCCTTGGGTAACAGTTTCTTCAATTTCATTGTTGTTATTGTTATTATCATCATTATTATTATTGTTGTTTGAAATCAAAGCTCCATTTTGAACAGCCTACGAGAAAGAAACACCAAGACTTTGTAAGATTAATAGAAATTATTTTACAGTATGAAAATATATTTTATAATTTCTTAAAAAAGAAAATATATATATATATATATCTGATGTACACCATCAAATATGAAAAAGACAATACCAATAAATGTAAAATCTATACATTGAGATACTATAAAGTATACATGTTTTCCTATCTGAATATAAATGTGTGTCAATGGTAAATCTCTACAATATAGTAAGATAGAAAGAAATGCCAGAAACCCTATATTCTGTCTTTGGTTTCTAGTTTATTTTTTCCCATTATTCCTCTCTTATCCTAATCAATGGCCATGACCATCAGTAAAAGCTAGAGATGTAAAGCGAGTACACAAAAGAACAGAAACAAAAAAATAGGAATAAACAGACATAGATCATACCAAGATGATGAAATTCAGAGTAGCCTGGATGAAAATACTACTCATTTGGCAAAGTATTAAAATGTAGTTGTTTTTCTCAAATTAGTGTCAATATATTTTTGTCCATATGGTGTGTATGTACTTGTATAAATAAAATAAAAATCAGAGAACTGAATAACTCTTGGACAAGTATCTAAAATGCAACATTAGACTAATTTTCATGAATATAACATTATCTACCATCACATCTAGAAACAAAAAGTGCAATTTGAGAGCAAAATCATTAAGAGTGTTTAGTTTAGCAAAGCCTTTAAAATACAGCATTTACGATGGCTATATTTTTTTTTTTTTCAAGGTCCAATTGGTCGTTAAAGGAAAGCTTCAGGGAAAATCCACTAGGTCTGTGCGCAGTGTCTCTAGTTGGCCCGGGAAATGCATCGATTCGCAGTTGTCATTTCTGAATATGCAGGGAGCACATAAACATATTTTGAAAAATAGAGTCTCCCGTCAAATGTGAATTGCATTCAGTCATTCGATTTCTGCATGCTGAAGAAAGCAATGCAGCTGAAATTCATAGATGAATGAGTAAAGTGTACGGGAAACTGTCATGACTGACAGCAAAGTGCGGTAATGGTGCAGGAACTTTGATGCTGGACGCACAGATGTTCATGATGCAGGCGACCAGGGAAGGAAGAGAGTGTCAACCGATGATCTTGTTCAGTGTGTGGATCAGGCGATTTGCAGAAATCGTCGGTTCACAATTTCTGGGTTGAGTGATTTGTTTCCTGAAATTTCACGGTCAGCTCTTTATACCATTGTGAGTGAAAGACTCAAGTACCACAAACTCTGTGCAAGATGGGTTCCCAAGATGCTGTCTGACCATCACAAAACTCAGCGAATGGACACCGCATTAACCTTCCTCCAGCACTACCATTATGACGGAGAAGAGTTTTTGGACAAATTGTCACAGGAGATGAGACATGGGTCCATTACAAAACAGAAGAAAAGAAAGAGCAAGCCAAACAGTGGACGCATTCACACATCATGCTTGACAATCAACGTCAACAAAATGACATCACCAATAAATGCTGTCAATACAGCCTTTTTAATATTTTCTAGTGGTTCTCAAAACTCATTTCATAGTTAATGCCATGGAGTTGCTTTAAAGAAGTCAGGAGCATGTACACTATGTGATTATGCTGCCGTGATTACTCTGCCCTCTATACTCCATCATTACAACTATTTTAGTTTGCTGAAGGCAAGCCTAACAATCGCGCACTAGTAAACAAATCACAATATGAGAACTTAGCATATTTTACGGAAAATAACAATAGACTTAAGGACCAAATGTAAGTATATTTTCATTAAACATCACTTCATAAAATGATTTAAAACTTACAAACACATATTTAAACTTAATATTTTATCCTTCAATTTCAAATTATATTGTTTCTTAAAAGTGTAAACACAACTTCTATATCATGGTACCGATGTTTAATAGTGGTAGTATAGCTAATGAATAAAGCTTAAAACACTTCAATAACACTTGTATTTATAAAATCAACATAGAGAGAAGGCATAAAAAATAAATTTTCCAACAATCCTCCTGCAGTGTTTTGAATGGGAAGTTTTTGATCACCCATCATACAGTCCTGATGTGGCTCCCTCAGACTTTCATCTCTTTGCCCACATGGACCGCTGGCTAGGAGGACATAATTTTGCCACAGACAACAAGCTACAGACCAGTGTAAAGAATTGTCTGAAAACACAGGCGGCTGCTTTCTATGAAGAAGGTATTGGAAAATTGGTACCATGTACAACAAATGTATGAATCGGAACGGCAATTACGTCGAAAAATAGATTAATGTTGTATCACATTGTTCCATATAAAATTTTCTTGATTCTCACTGTGATTTTCATTTAGCAACCAATCATACCTTTGGAAAAAAAAAAAAAAAAAATAGCCCTCGCACAATCTTCTAAAATTCATCCTCCTATAAAGTATTATACCCTCCCCTTAAATTGTAAAAGTTTTAGTGCATAGTAATTTGAACCAAAGTACCTTTAATAAAAAATAATTACTAGGGGAGAAAAAAAAATACAAATGTTTATGTATAGCACAATTTACACAATAGAACTCCTCCCCACTTTCCACAACATTTTTAAAAGTACAATCAATTTTTGTTACTTCCTTCAATTAAATAACAAAATAATAACCACAAAGCAAAGTTATCTTTTTCTCATCTTCATCAAACAACTAATTTTAATTTTATTATTTAAATATTTTTTATTAAAATAAAGGGGTAATAATACATGAAAATAAACTAATTATCAAATAATGAGATAAAACAAACCTTTTCCTTACGGCTTCTTGTATTATTACTATCTGTAAGATGAGACCGATCATCTAAATGAACTTGTTCAACTTTCGACAAGATTTCTGAAACACCACTGTCTTGTTTCTTCTTAGTATTTTTAGATGATCTAGTCTGAATTTGAGAAGTTGTGTAGTTGTTGTTTTTGCAATTATCTTTCTCTGCTCTGAAAATATTACCTTGATAACACAACAAGCCTTGTTTCCTAAAAACACATAAAAAGGATAATTTAAAACCACTCTTTACATAGAATTGAGCACTTTAAAAAGAGAAATCTAAAACTAATAAATATGAACTAAATTATTGATGATTCATAATGTACAGAAATAAAAATAAAAATTGTATTAAGATTTTTTTGGTCCACATTAACTCAGATAATCAGGAGTTTCCGAAATGTTTTAATGCATAGTCACTATGTTATAAAAATTAGTAAGAATCATTTTTCAAATCACTCACTATTTATATTTACAGCCATTTAATTCTCAATTACATTTTATAAACTTTTTCATCATATTGAGAAAAAAAAAAAAAAATTACAAAAAATTATATTAAAATCTGAAAAATAAGACAAATAAAATCCAAGATAAAAACTGAATTAATGTAATGGTGTTGAGCAGACCAGGACTACATGGGATTTTGAAAATAGGATAGACAGAGAGAGAAATCAATTCTAAAAACTGTGCAATCTTGTAATTTTGAAATGTTAATGCAGTAAATAGATCATTTGTAGAGAGAGCAAATTTTTGTTGCATATAGGATACAAAGCTTTCTTCTTTAAGTAACTATAAAGAAATCTCAATATAAAGGCTTTGAACCATATTAATCAATGAACAGTAGATAAATAACAAATGGAAGTTTTCTAAACAATGCAGCAAGTAACTAGAAAGTGTTTATTATTGTGGCCACCTATGGCAAGTTTTTTAGTTTACGCTAGTTTTCTCGCATAATTTACCTATATATTTAAAGAAGAAAAAATAACTGTACGTATTGTACCTGGTTCCTTTGGTTTAATGTGCCATATTGATTTTACAAATGAATGTATTGTGTGTATTCTCTTGGACCATATATTCAGATGTTCAAAATTAGTTGAATCTTTTATACTTTTACTCAAATATAGCATTTTCTCTCTCTCTCTCTCTCAGATGGATGTAATAACAGTAAGGGGAAAAAACTTTTTCCTGTGAGAAATATTAAGCAATTACATAAATTCAAAATATTTATTTTCAAAATTTGTTTAAAATCATTCGCTTAGGTAAAATATAAAATATTCCATGTCTCATTCTGGACTATGAGTTATTAATATAGAAGTTTCTCATTAGAATACAATCAGCCATTTTAGCATGAATGAAAACATTAATACACCATTACACTGATAAACATCAGATCACAATTTCTAGATAAGATTTTTAATATATAAAGGTATTTAAAGTAAAATAGTAATAAAAATATATAAATGACTATTATACACAGTATTTAAAAGCTTAAACATATTTTTAAATAGAAGCAAAACTTACTCTTCAAGCCAGTGTTGTTGATGGCCTATAATAGAACCTGGTCGACATATTCTCACCCAAGCAATAGCCTCAGCAGCAGTAAAATGATGGTGTTTCATTATATAGCAAGCAATGAGTGTACCCGTACGTCCTAAACCCGCTACATTAAATAAAAAAATTAGCAATTAATAAAAGCAGAAAAACAGTACAGTTTGAAAATATGGATTTTAGAAAGAACACAGGAAAAAGTAAGGACAGATGGGACAGTTTCGACAAAAATATTTCTTATATGATTTATTTTCTACTAGTACAACATTGTAAGTTTCAGAAGAACAAATTATATCATTTTAACATGCATAAGCTTCAATGTGGTAAACCTTTTTTCCACAATAGATATCAATGAAATCAATGAAATAATTAAAGATAAAAAAAAAAAAAAAGAAAAAAATAAGGATAATGAAATCAATAGAACACTAATTACTGCCAATAATTTAATCTTAAATGAAAACTACTTTAAATTCAACAATAGGTACTATAAACAACAGGAAGGGGTCCCGATGGAATCACCTATATCCGGTATCACTGCAGAATTAAAATTAGAATAATTTGAAGAAACTATACATAATAGCTTTAACCCTTTCAGCATTAACCGTTTTTCGGTATATCTGTTCAATGATTCATAAAATTAATACTATGCACAGTACAAATATGAGAATTTAACATTCTATACTACACATATTTATTAATCTTATTTTCTCAAAAAAAGCAACATATATTTCCAAATTTAGCCACACCAGCCTTTTATTTTGACTATGCATGACAGAAAAAGACGGACTTAACACTTAAAGGGTTAATGATGAAAAAAAACTCTGGCTTAAATATGTTGACAACGTTTTTACCGTAATAGACAGGGTTGTAGTGATTTAAATCAATTGATTTAAATCACTGATTTAAATCATGATTAAAATCAATTGATTTTTTTGAAAAAAATCACTGATTTAAATCACTTTTTTTAAATACCAAAGTTATTGGCTTTAATGGAATGAAATTGTTTATCTGACTTTAAAAAATAAGATTTTTAATTATTTCTTATGTAAATTTAAAAAAAAAGTTCATAAAATATAACAAAATATTTCATTAGACGAACTAATATTTCTCATTTCTTAACTTTAGATTCATCTCTACTAAGCAACATTAATAAACACAAAAATAAATTATACCTCAACTTTTTTTAATTATTTTTATACATATTATATATTTTAATAATTCATTATATTTTAATTATTTATACAAGCACTGGTGTATGAATTGTAAATATTTAATTAGTATACAATTCATTAATTGATGTTATACATATATTCCAGTTCGCCTTTGCCCACCTTGTGGGTGATATTTCAAACAGAAAATATTTCCTTGTTTATTTAGCTCTCATACCAGTTTATGTCATTTAACAATGTCTCATATGATATTTAAAAATAATAGCATATTTTACATTGTAGTGTTTAAAAAGCCCTGAAGGCCCCAAAAAGTTTTAAAAACATCATAACCTTTTAATTTAACAACATACAACCAGTAAGCTATAATTCGAGGCTGCTCTCACTGCTTGTTTAATGAATTGTACCCTCTAAAGACAGGGCTCTGTCCAGACTTTTCACACAGGGTCCTGTTTTTGTGAAATTGTGAAAATTTCTACACGTAATTTCATAAATCTAAATTTAGTGTGAAAATAATGTTCTTCACACACTTTTGGCTAGGGTTTTCTTTTTGTGAAATTGTGAAAAATGTAATTTTGCAAAATAAAATTACAATTAAGATTTAATTTTTGACAATGACAGTTCAGTTTTATAGAACCAAACTATGCACAGAAGTCCTTTATAAATTAGAAATTGAGTATCAGCTTTTCGGGAGAAATACAACAAAAATGTCCGATTATTCAGGCAGTCTATGTTCGTTCCACTGAAGATTAATTTTCAAAATGAGAGATTTATCAAAGGTCTAAGGAGAAAAATTTTGTGAAGGGATCTTTTTTAGGCTAAAAATTTTTGTGAGTGGTCTTGTTTTATGATAAAAATTTTGTGAAGGGTCCTGTTTTGGGATAAATAATTTTGTGAAGGGTCCTTTTTTCCTTTTTTTAGGATATAAAATTTTGTGAAAGGTCCTTTAATGGACCCATGTTTGCCTCTGAACAGACCCCTGAAATATAAAAAAAGATAAAAGAATAAGTGAAAGTATTAAGACGGTAATGAAAATGTGAATTCTGTTAATGGGTAAAGTGTGAAAAACTTTTCTTGATTCAAATGATATTTGTTAAACATAAGTAAGAATTTTTTTGGATATAATATTTTTTTCTCCCTTTAATTCCCTATTCTTTTTATTTTGATTAGAAACTATGAGTAAAAATGTCTTTTTCTTAATCCATTGCTTCAGTTTTATGTCATTTTTCTTATTGAATTATCCTTTTCCAGGGTGTGAAAAAATCATGATTTTTTTAAAAAAATCAAAAAAATCAGAGTTTTTTGTTTTATTTACATTATTCGACTAAAAATAAATGTTAAGAAATTAAGCATGATAACTTTTTTAAGTTTAAATGTGAATACATATAAGAAGCAATAAATATAAATAAACTAAATTAAAAAATATATATATGAGGATATTAAAAAAAAAATTGTAATATTAGCCAACATAGGTACATTCTACCCCCCCCCCCCTTTCAAAAAGAAAAATAAATAAATAAAAATATAATAAATAAATAAATGATTAAGTGTAAATAGCTTAAAAGCATGTAAGATCAATATATTTTTTAATGTTTTTATTATTATTGTTATTAAAATGTACATATTAAAACATCTTGAATATCACATTAACAAATTCTTTGAAGAGAAACTTTTTGGAGAATAATTATTCAATTAAAGGAAATTCAATGTGTATATATAATATATATATATATATATATATATATATATAATACACACATTAGTTTGTGCAATTTATTACCAATAAAATACATATAAATTGTAAGATTTTTTCAAAAGATTAAAGTTTTAAAAAATTAAGGAAACTGAAACAACTAATCAGGACATTACCATTTCATTTCTAATTTTATAAAAGCCTAAGTAATAAGGGAAAAATTGCTTAAGAATGCCTTGGCCAGTTAAAAAACATAGTAATCAGAATTAGAAATAAGAAAAGTTAAACATGAAGGACAGAGTGACAGACAAATCAAATGCTTCAGAGTTCAGATGATACAATATTTATTATCCTTTAAAAAAAAAAAAAAAAAAAAACACTTAGGGCAGAGAATTTAAGGCTTTGTATAAAAAAAAAAAAAATGGCTGCAAACGAATGTAGTTAGCTTCAAAATAAGAATAGAAGATAAAAATAGAGTTGTAGAAAATTAAAAGAATCTTTTTTAAAATTAATAAACACAGATATTTTATTTATTTATTTATTTTTGGGGGGGAGGGAGGGGGTATTTGATGTAAATAACAAGTAAGTTCAAGTTTTCTTATGTTCTAAGACTATATAAAACTACATATTGACCCAAAATTGTAAAATTTTATAATTTTGATTTAAATCAATGATTTTTTTAAAAAAATCAAAGTGATTTTAATTGTGATTTTAATCATGATTTTAATCAAGCTGATTTAAATCGGCGTACCCTGTCCTTTTCCAAAGTTATTTTACGTGTTCAATACTGTGGGTAAGATTTTACTTTATTTCAATACATTATTGTAGCTACAAGTCAAAGTTACAAGTTGAGTGGTGCATACTACCGCATTTATGATTGCCATAAAATTACACTTTTTACGAAGATACCATGTTGAATAAAAATATTGGTAATAAATGCCTATATGGATTTTTTCTATGGGAATAGAATACTATTTATAATTTTATAATTTAAGTAAAATAATTGATAGTTTGTATGTTGTGCATATCAAGAGACTCGGCAGAGTCTCAAGTGACGCAAGCACAAAAACTAACGAACGCCACGACACTCAGCGGAAACGGAAAAACGAACGAAAACTGCGACACTTATATATACAAGAATTTTAAGATCAAAGTAACCGCTGAAAGCCGACACTTAATATCTCAGGAAATATGGGAGGTTATGTTCTGATATTTTAAAAATAGTCTTTCACCTTCTGTCTGATCCTACCCTGAAATTGTTAAATTTCTGCGTGCAATATATTTCGAGATATGAATTGGCTCATTTAAACTATAAATGGACGGCCTAATGTGTAAGAATTTTTTCTCGAATATGGCTCGAGCGAATTTAGTTTAATTTATATATGATATTAATCGCTTTTATCTGATGTGCCTGACGTCTCTCTTTTCCGTAGGAAAACTCTTGTTTTTTTTATAACTCAGTTTAAAAATCGAACTATTTTTTACTCCGAAAATACCGTGATGCGGCAGTTTCGCGGACGAATACAGTCCAAAGAATATTCTGAAATACTCAATATCAAATAATCGTTTTGGCGCCATCTATCGCGAATTGGCGTCAAAAATATAAAAAAAAAAAATACTTTTCCTTTTTTAATATATATATTAAATGAGTTATTTATTTAGGTACTTGTATTTTATATGACATTTGTTTATCAAAAATATTCATTGTATTTACATTGTTTTCATGCTGATACGTTGTTAACTTTCAAAATTGGTTTTATTTTAAAAAGTGATTGCAACAACAAAAATTTTTTTCTTTATTTTCATAAAAATGACAAATAATATGATAATCATATGCAAATATTTGTAATTTTTTCAAAATTAGGTGATAAATCACTTAAACTATGGATTGAAAAAATTCTTAAAACAGAATTTGAAAATAATTAATTTGCTCATTAAGTTTCTAGTATATATATATAAATTACAAAATGTTAAGCTATAATAAAATTTTGAATAGATTAAGATTTTTTTTTTTTTTATTAAATTCATAACAAACTATACTACTTAAATATTTACCAGTATAAAAATTTCACTTTTTAAAGATTTTTCTATTATTATTTATTTTTCTCTTTTAAATCAAATCTATACCTAAAAAATTATTCGCGTTTCTTTCTTTCTTTCTTTCTTAAATTTAACAGGAGGGAGGTGGCATGAATATAACAATAAAAACTACTCCAAAAAAAAAAAAAAAATAATAATAATAATAATAATAATAATAATAATAATAAATAAATAAATAAATAAAAATATCCTCCTTAACTCGTATATACTTATTTCTTAGATATAATAGTGATATAAAATAAAATTGAAGTTACCATGAATCTGCAACTTTTAAATTAGAAATTAATAATAACATTGTAAATATTGTACACACTATTCTAAAAAATATGGCATAAAATTTCGAGGATTTTTTTTTTTTTTTTTTTTTTTTGTGAATGATATCATTCAAATGATTAAATGACATAGAGGTTCAAATAGGATTCAAGGATGTTTATTTCCATTACAAAGGATTTTTTTTTTTTACTATTACATATTTTTTAAAAACCTCTGTTATTCATTATTTAGTACAACATATTGTTCTGAAATTTGCGTAAGTACTTGTTTATTTTTTAATATAGCTTTCCTATACAGTATCCATAAAATCTTAAAAGTGTTACGAGGTAAAGTGAGGCAATTTTAAGCTTTTAATTAAACACAAAAAATTAAGTAAAATTATAATATGTAACTGTTTTTATTTTGTAAAACTAATCTATTAATCAGTTTAAAAACTTAAAAGTCGTGGACAAACCAACAATAATAACGATTAATTTTCATACTAAATTAAATGATTTTTCCGTAGCTTAACAATTACTGTTAACACAAACATTGTTACAGTAACTTGAGTTTGCATTATATTATAAAAATCGTAAAGGCAAATTCTTTACGAAAACAACTTTAAATTAAACTGATTTAAAATCATTTTGTATTAAATAAAAAACTAATCAAGTTGTTCTGTAGAATTTTTATATGAATTTAATTTCATCGATTTTAGAAAAGTGTGTTTCCAAAGTTCATACAAAATCTCGCCAAACAGTGCCGAATACAAATTATTCAATTTGTTTTTATCTAGTAATTTTCGGAATTTCTAAAAACTGTAAAACACGTCTACGAGAATTTTTACGGAATTTTGTTTAGTTAAGAATAAAACAAATGTGTATAGTAGGGGAAGGGAGGGGGGCATAAGGACTCAGTGATGGGCAAATTTTAATTTTATAAATGTGAAATTTGGGTGGAGGGAGGGGGAATCTCTGTTAGTTTGATGGAAAGACCTTTTCAAAACAACATTTTAACACAAAATGTTTTTCTCTATAACTATTTGTTAGGAAAGTAACAAAGAAAAATTTTCTTTTAAAGTCGTCCCCCGTGTCTCGAGAACACCTTGGAAAATTTAAAAACTGTAAAAAAAAAAAAAAAAAAAAAAAAAGAGAAGGTGGGGGGGGGGGGCTTAATCAGTTTGAAGGATCTTTGTTTTGTTTGGAAATTCGAACTGTAAAAACAGGGGAGCGAAAGGCACATCTTTGAAATTTTAAACAAATGAAGTTCTTTTTGTAGTTCGTCGGAAATGCCTTCTACAAACAAAAATTTTTTTAATATATTTTGATTGCCTCTTTTTTTTTTTTTTTTAATTATTATTAAATATACAGAAAATAGTCTCCATTATGTTCCTATTTCAGGATCACGTCGTTTGATCTCGTTTGGTTTATTTAAAAAAAAAAGAAAGAGAAAAGAAAGGAAAAGAAAAAAAGAAATTTAAGCTGAATTGAGATAGAAGAAACCTTAGGAGGCAAACATTAAAATTTCGAATAGGAGGGGGATTAGAAGCTCATTTAAAGTTCTACTTAGACTCATATTTAATATGCACGCTTTTTACGTTTTCAAAACTTTCAAGGCGTTTCCTATAGATCTGGAAAGAGAAATGGGACTTTTAGAATGTATATATATATAAGCTTCTTTAAAAAATGCCCCACGAGCGGTTCTGCGCTGAAAAGCTGGTTGATGGGAAATGCCGGATTCGATCCCATCCCGCTCTCTTCAACCTAGCCGTTCATTCAGTGTTTTTTCTCCGAAACTTGCATAAATACGGGCTACGACCCTTAGAAAGAACTCACGGGGGGCAATGTACTTATAGGCCTAGGACCCTAGCGCAGTCAATTGGCCTTAAAACCTACAAACAAACAACCTTAAAAAAATATCACTGGAAATATTTTAGGTGATTATATTTAGAAGATTTCTCAAAGTGCTAAAAAATCCTTAACATTTAAAATTTTAAAGTTAGATCTCTCATATACACTTTATAGCCCCATAAACCAATTTTTGAAAACGAGGCAAAGTCCAAAATCCCTACACTACGTTTCAGAAAATTTTTAGGAATTCTAAAGTGATTCCGAAATACTAGGAAGAAAGTGGGGACTATGTACAGTATGTTAAATCAGATAGAATAAAACTAGATGCATAACATTTTAATGCATGTTTTTTAGAAACATTTTTCTAAAAAGCGATTTCCCCATTAAAATTTCTAAGTGATCTAACTGGTAACCCCCCTCCTATTTTCCCCAGCTGAATTAATTTTAAACCAAACAAAATCTCTCTCAAATTGATTAAGCATCTTTTTTAGAATTATCAGAGTTTCCAAGGGAGGATCTGAACCTAACCCCAATGGTGCTAGGTATTTTAGAAAATTACTGTCATATCCTCAAACAGTTTTACTTTATGCATCTACAATTTAAAAATAACAAAATATTTATCTTTTGTTCACTCGATTGAACATTTAAAAATTTTTGTTAAATTTTTATCTAACTAAAATCTATGTGGTGAAAATTTTTTAGAAACTTATTCGTAACACTTTATTACAAAAACTTTCGTATTTTATTAAACATTTATTTTGAATTTTCTGTTGAACTATCTAAGAAATAGTTGAACCAATGAGCTATATAAGAAATTGAATATTGAATAAAATAAAAAATCTTTATTTTTTTATTTGTAGAAATTTTTGTCATTTTTAAAATGCACTATATTATGCCTTTGTAATGTTGCATGTTTCCATCCCTCAAAAAATATTCTTTCTTAAAGTTTTTTTTTTATTTTTTTTTTAATCACTTTTTATAAAATTTTGAAATTTCATTTAGTTTGTTATTTTGTTCGAGTATGACCTCTAAAACAACATTTTTTATACAGTGTTATAACTCATTACCATGCTCCTTTAATTTTACGTTTTGATCATTAACCCCTAAAAAGTAATGATATCAATACAAAAAACCCTTAACGGGTTAAAAGTTTGTGACGCAGCACTGTACTTTATGGCTATAAGAATTAGAAATACGGGTCTTAAAAATAATGATATCAAATTTTCAGTGACGCTTTGATATTAATTAAATTATACATAGATTTTCTTATTTGAATTTGCTTTTTCCTTTTATTTATATTTACAGTGTAAACGTTATTTTCAAGATAAAATAATATATCAGTACAAAAACCCTTAACGGGTTAAAAGTTTGTGACGCAGCTACTTTATCGCTATAAGAATTTGAAATATGGGTCTTAAAAATAATGATATCAAATTTTAAGTGACGCTTTGCTATTGGTTAAAATATACATAGATTTTTCTTATTTGATCATTTGCTTTTTTCTTTTATTTATATTTACAATGCAAACATATTTTTAACTTCAAGATAAGACAAATATATAAAATATACTCACTGATGCTTTTTCATTTTGCATTTCCATTTCAAAATAACAGTTTTAAAAGGAATGATATCAAAATTCCAGTGACGCCTCAATGTCACTTTAAAAGATTTGTTTTTAGATTCCACTAAAATTACCTTTGTTTTGTCTAATAAAGTATATTTACACATTGAAACAGTGCTTTTAATTTTCAAGTATACTGTCAAATAATCACACTTTCACTGAGTTTGCATTATAAATTGAAATTATTTATTTCAATAAATTGATTTGTCTTTTGCGTCACGCTATCCAAAACTGCAAGTAAAATTTGTGCAAATGTTTTCTTTGCATCACACTATCTCTTTGCACAAACAAATTTTGACTTAGTTGGATACTATGATACAAAGTAACATTTACATAAATTTTACTCACAGTTTTGTATAGCGTGACGCAAAAGACAAATCAATTTATTGAAATAAATAATTTCAATTTATAATGCAAACTCAGTGAAAGTGTGATTATTTGACAGTATACTTGAAAATTAAAAGCACTGTTTCAATGTGTAAATATACTTTATTAGACAAAACAAAGGTAATTTTAGTGGAATCTAAAAACAAATCTTTTAAAGTGACATTGAGGCGTCACTGGAATTTTGATATCATTCCTTTTAAAACTGTTATTTTGAAATGGAAATGCAAAATGAAAAAGCATCAGTGAGTATATTTTATATATTTGTCTTATCTTGAAGTTAAAAATATGTTTGCATTGTAAATATAAATAAAAGAAAAAAGCAAATGATCAAATAAGAAAAATCTATGTATATTTTAACCAATAGCAAAGCGTCACTTAAAATTTGATATCATTATTTTTAAGACCCATATTTCAAATTCTTATAGCGATAAAGTAGCTGCGTCACAAACTTTTAACCCGTTAAGGGTTTTTGTACTGATATATTATTTTATCTTGAAAATAACGTTTACACTGTAAATATAAATAAAAGGAAAAAGCAAATTCAAATAAGAAAATCTATGTATAATTTAATTAATATCAAAGCGTCACTGAAAATTTGATATCATTATTTTTAAGACCCGTATTTCTAATTCTTATAGCCATAAAGTACAGTGCTGCGTCACAAACTTTTAACCCGTTAAGGGTTTTTTGTATTGATATATATACACACACACACATACACACATAATAAAATACAAATGTTGTACAATTATGTAGGATTACATAATAAAAATCATTAAAATCAAATAAATCTTGATTTAAATCAAAAAAATCCGATTTAAATAAAAAAAATCGATTTTTTTGAAAAAAAATAAAAAAAATCAACAACCCTAGTAATAGATGATAAATGTAACGCGAAACATTTACTTAACGAAATCAATGAAATAGATAAAAACATACAATTTATTTATGAACTGGAAGAAAATAATTGTATCAACTACCTAAATGTAACTATTATTAAGAAAAGATAATATAACTGAAACCACATTTACAGAAAACCAAACAACATTAACGAAATAATTAAAATTAAAAGTGAAACTCCATATAAATATAAAATAAGCACCTTACAATTCTATAGCAATAGAGCCATAATAGTTTGTACCTGTACCTATAACCAATTACTCAAAAACAAAATAAACAAAATTTATGAGATTGCACTGAAAGCTGGATACAGTAAAACACTTGTAAATAGAATTTACATATAAAAAAGATTAAAAACTAACATAAAATTAGCATTGCTCAAAAAACTAAAAATAAATATACAAAAACCATCTCTTATAATAAAGGTACCTCATTTAAAATAAAAAATGAAGCTGCCAATTTTAACATAAACATTCCTATAAAACTCAACAATGTTTTCCAAGGAATACAAAATGATAAAGATCCTATTGATCCATTGCAAATTGCAGATATTTAAGAAATGAAATATGAAAACAAAAACAAAGAAATAGGTTTCTAGATTCTAATGACAAAGAGAAAAATTACAAACAGAATAAAAGAACACGAGAATGATATAAAATACGATAAAATAATGACTGCTTTAACAAAAAGAGAGATTTAAATATTAAAATATAGATTTTTGTAACGTCAGAAAATCTGCTAATTTTAATAATTACAAGTATGCTGCCTTGTCCTTGTGTGGAAACATTGAAATTTCGGTCAATGACCACACATGGAATAACAAACAACCTAATCGACGGATAGACCAAAGATGGTGCTTTATGTTGAAAAGAAAGAGGGAAACCTAGTGCAGGGTTGTAATGATTTAAGTCACTAATTTAAATAATGATTTAAATAAATTGATTAAAAAAAGAAAAAAAATCACTTTTTAAGAGATTTTTTTTATATTTCTTATGTATATTTAAAAATACAATTTATAAAACATAACAAAATATTTCATTAAATGAGCTAATATTTCTCATATCTTAACTTTATTTTATGTTGCTTACTAGAGATGAATCTAAACACGAAAATAAATTACTATATCTTAATTTTATTAATTATTTATACATTTTATTAATTTATACAAGCACAGTCTTATGACTGGAGTATATATTGTAAATATTTAGTTAGTGTGTAATTTAATGATTAGTATATATATGCTAGTTAGCCTTTGCGATGACATTTAGAAAGGGACATATTATTTCCTTGCTTATTCAGCTCTCATACCAGTTTATACCATTTAACACTGGCTCACGCTCACATGATATTTTAAAAATAACGGCATTTTTTACACTGTAATGTTTAAAAAATCAGACCCCAAAAATTTTTAAGAACACCATAACCCTTTAATTTAATTACATATACTCAGTTAAATAGAGTTTGAGGCTGCTATCACTGCTTATTCAAAGGACTGCACTTATTACGCAAAAAAAAAGTAAAATAATAAGTGAAAGTATTAAGATGGTTATCAGGGCTCGAAATTAGCAGTTACTTGTATTTTGCAACTAAATATTTCGTTTTGTCGACCACAATTTTATAACTAGTCGTCACTTTGATGCCTAGCATTCTTTTTCCCCTTCAATGTGCAGTTCTAATGAGAGATGAAAATAAAGGCACTAGCAACAAAGTAGTAGAAATTAATTCCTAGCTTTCTTGTAAATAATTACAAGATAAAAAGAACTTTTTATATACCACTTTTTTAAATTTTCTCTTGAATCATATAAACGCTACTGAAGGCAGCGGGAATACGGAACAATTGGTTAAAAGTATTAAAAAAAATTCATTGTTATTGTGTTTTGAGCTATTATAGAAGTTTCAAATGGCTAGCTAGCTGAGAAATTAGTTAAAACTCGATTGCAAGCTTTGTACTGGTAATGCTGCCGAAGGCAGCAGGGACCCAAAACAGTTGGTTAAAAATATTTTTAAAATGCATTTTCACCGTGTTCTGAACTATTCTGAAAGTTCCAAATATTTAGCTAGTCGGGAAATTAGTTAAATAAATTTTCGGTTGAATCATATAGACGCTGCCAAAGGCAGTAGGGACCTGAAACTGTTGACTAAAAGTATTTAAAAAATGTATTGTCACCATGTTCTGAGATATCCTGAAAGTTTCAAATGTCTAGCTAGCTTGGAAGTTAGTAAAAAATCGATTACAAGCTTTGTACTGGTAACGCTAACTAAGACAGCAGGAATCTGAAACAGTTGGCTAAAAGTATTGTTGCGTACTTGGGGGTTCGTGAGTTGTCCGATAATGAAAGGCCAAACGTACAAAAATTCAGTAATTTATTCACAGAAAGTTCCAGAAAAATACAGGTCTATAAACCAAGTATCAGTTTCAATTCAACCAGTAAACACAGCTTAAACAACAGCTGTCAATAGCAAATCCACAGTACAAACTGTATAGCAATAACACTTGAAGCAAGTCTCTTTCAAAGAGGCTCAAAACAATGCAAGCATCAGCGAAGCTGACTGAGAACTGAACTGAACTAACTCTGACTGCCTTGGCGAGAGAGCGTTTCTTATATACCCCTGTAGAAAAGTGTGGAACATTCCAGAAATCTCCATATCTCATCAGCCAATGGGATTAGAGCTGCCATATTTGGTCTCTCTCTTATAAGGATTTTCTCGCCAAGGTCGCCAAAAAATCGCCAAGGTGGGAAAAAGTCACCAAATTTGGCACCAAATCCATTACCTGCCTTATTGGGGCTTTTTAATGCGTTTTTAAGGGAAAATAAGGCTATTTCAACGCTAAAACGACTAGAAATGCACAAAATTAGCACTTTATCAACTTACTACGCCTCTTTGAAAGAATTTATACAAAAATAAACACAATTATTTACAATTTTGTAACACTGCCCAAGGACTGCACATCCCGGGCAGTGCAACCCTTGAAACTAAACCAACTTACACAATCTAAAGTACAAAAACTAAGTTGCATATAACGATAAAATAGAAACAAAAATCAAGTGAGAAATATTTACAGAATTCATAAATATGAACAAATATTTATATACAAATATTTACAGTGCGCATGCGCAAATTTTACCAGTACTTACATTTTAAATTTTAATATTACCGTAAATTGTGGTACTTGGCTAGCCTGTTATAGTGCACCACCTTCGGTTTTGATGAAGGTGTTTTAGTGATCCGCACCACTACATCATTCAGCCTTTTTAAGACTGTGTACGGTCTGTCCCAGTTGCACTGTAACTTGGGAGAAAGTTCTTTGTGTCGAACAGGATTCCACAACCAGACCTTGTCACCTTCCTGGAACTCATGTTGTGTAGCCTTTAGATCGTACCTTGTCTTCATTTTCTCCGTTGCCATGTTAATCCAGTCCCGAGAAAAGTTGTGTACGTCCTCAAATCGTGCCTGGAGATCTTGGATGTACTCCTCGGGCGATGAAGGCGCATCAGGTGGACAACCAAACAGGAGATCACATGGGAGACGAAGTTCACGTCCAAACAGCATCTGGGCTGGAGTATAGCCGGTGGTTTCATGGACAGCACTTCGATAAGCCAGCAGGAACAATGGCAACTTCAAGTCCCAATCTTGCTGGTTCCTTGATACTAGAAGAGAGAGGTTATTCAGGATGGTACGATTGAACCTCTCGACCATGCCATCCGACTGGGCATGTAAGGGTGTTGTCTGGGTTTTGTCTATGCCTAGTAGTTGACACAATCCTTTGAAAACAGCAGAGGTAAAGTTCCTACCTTGGTCGGTATGAAGTTGTAGGGGCGTGCCGTACCTTGACACCCGTTGCTGCACTAGGACCTCCGCAACTGTGCATGCCTCTTGATTGGGAATAGGATATGCTTTAGGCCACTTGGTGAAATAGTCCACCACGACGAGGATGTATTTATTACCATTGGAGGTCCGTGGAAAAGGACCCAAGATGTCGAGTGCAATCCGTTCAAATGGTGCTCCCACGTTATACCGTTGCAGTCTTCCTCAACTTCTTTTCTGCGGGCCTTTGCGTGCCGCACAAGCATCACAGGATTTACACCATTTCTCCACATCCTCTCTTGCCTTCCACCAATAGAAGCGGTCCTGAACTTTCTGCAGAGTCTTCATTACCCCAAAATGGCCTCCGGTAGAGCTATTATGCAGTTGTTCTAAATCTTCTGGAATTTTTGATTTTGGTAATACAATCTGCCATCTGAAGCTTTTCCCATCATCAGATTCCCACTTTCTGTATAATACTCCATTTCTGATATGAGGTTCTGATTTCCCAAAGGGCCCAATAACTTTTCGTAATGGGACTAAATCTGGAAATGTCCTGCCAGGTAGGTCTGTTGCTGGTCGTCTCCTTCAGCTGTAATATTGGCTTTATGTCAGGATCTTCCAACTGGGCTTGTCTGAGTTCTTCGTCACTCCATGGATCGGGATCTTGTTCTGATGGTGTTGAGATAGTAACTTGGCAGGCAACCGGATTTATCGGCAGGTATTTCTGTTCGGCCCTAGAGCAGTACTTGCAGCTTTCCGAGCAGGGCATCCGGGACAAGGCATCTGCATTACCATGTAGAGTCCCTTTACGATGACGTATCTTGAAGTCATATTCCTGGAGGCGTTGTATCCATCTGGCAATCTGTCCTTCCGGGTTCTTGAACTGGAGCAACCACGTTAAAGATGCATGGTCAGTCCGGAGCAGGAATCTTCTGCCATAGAGGTAATGATGGAAATGTTCTATGGCTTTTACGATGGCGAGTAGCTATTTCCTGGTGGTACAGTAATTTCGCTCTGGTTTAGACAGGCATTTACTCCAATAGGCTATGACATGTTCTTGACCATCAATTTCCTGCGACAGAACAGCACCGACACTCTCATGGCTGGCATCTGTATCAAGTATGAACTGTCTGTCGGGCTGTGGATACGTCAAGATAGGCGATGATGTTAAGGCCTCTTTAAGTCGCTTGAACGCTTTTTCACATTCATCTGTCCACAGGAACTTCTGTTTGGCTTCCGTCAGCTTGTGGAGTGGTCTGGCAATATTCGAGAAACCGTTGACAAACTTCCTGTAGTAAGTGCATAACCCCAGGAAACTTTGTAGTTGGTGTACATTTTCAGGGTGACTCCAGTTCTCGACTGCAGAGATCTTCTCAGGATCAGTTCTCACACCTTCGGCAGAGATGATATGGCCGAGGTAGCTCACTTCATGACGGAACAAGTTACACTTGCCTGGATTCAATTTGAGGTTAGCCATTCTGAGTTTCTCCAGCACCTTTCGGATGTTTCGTAGATGGTCTTCAAAGGTGCGCCCCACAATGATGATAATATCCAAAAACTTCAGACAGGCTTCATAGGAAAGTCCTTTTAGCACTGTCTCCATCAGGCGTTCGAAGGTGGCAGGAGCATTACATAATCCGAATGGCATAACTTTAAATTGCCACAGACCCTGTCCCGTGTTGAATGCAGTCTTCTCACGATCATCAGGATGTAATTCTACTTGCCAGTAACCGCTCTTCAGATCCAAAGTCGAGAACCATTTATTGCCAGCAAGTGTGTCTAATGTGTTGTCAATTCTGGGTAGAGGGTAACTGTCTTTCTTTGTGATGTCATTCAAACGACGATAATCCACACAAAATCTTGTTGAACCATCCTTTTTTCGCACCAGTACTATAGGAGAGGCCCAAGGACTCGTTGATGGCTCGATGACATCATTGTGCTGCATTTCACTTAGAAGATCAGTGACTAGAGCTGGACGATATCAGAAATTAAATATCGCGATATATCATCAAGTTAATATCGATATTGGTGATATATTGTGATATATATTTCAAGAGAAGGAAAATAGATATTTGCTACTTTTTAAAGACAAATGAACACCAATTTTAATGTATACAAGTGGGGAGTGTTTTCTATATGTATATTTATATTTTCTGGTATATTACTTCCAAATCTTTTTTATTAAAAAGAAAAAAAAAAAAAGAAAGAAAATGCATAACTAGCAACGCAATGTTTTGTGTTTCTTTTAATTTATACCATTACTCTTAAGTATATTTCTGAATAGTTTGTTCTCCATTCTTTCTATTTTAAGATTTAATTATTTCAAAATCACATTTTAAGAGAGCTAATGGGTGATATGTGTTTTATTTACACAAAGTATATCATCAAGATACATAATTATAATAAAAATATAAGCTTAAGAAAAATGAAGTTGTACTTAGAATGTAGATGATTAATAAAATTTTGCGCAGAAGTCGTAACTTATCTATCTATCTCTCTATATATATCAATGATTCACTTATATACGGAAATTTAAAAAATAAATATTAGTATAAGTTTTGCGCCTAATTCCCATCCCTGAGTATAAAGAAAGTTCATTTACTAATAGTCCTGTCAGTCATTGATAGCGATATGGTTGTAATTAAATTAATTTCAGTGAATAAGAAATGCACAGTAGAAATACTGTTTATAAACTTTCTTTAGAATTGCCACCAAATAAACTTTCTCGGTTGTAGAGTAATATTAATTTGAGACCCTATAACTCATAGGTATTCTAAAGGTCAATTACCTGCCATTTTTATTTTATTTTTTATCTACTTACCATATCATGATTTTTTTTTTTTTTTTTTTTTTTTAAAGATATATATATATTGAATTCATATTTTGTAATGTTTTTATAACATTTGGAAATTGTATTATATTTATATACTAGTACCACCCAGTGGTTGAAGATCAATCACTTTTTGCAAAGCAAAGCAAAACAACTGCCTTCTAATAAACGGAATTAAATTGCAGCACAGCAGCAACCCCTGTTGGCCGATAGGCACGAGTCGTCCATGAAATAGAGCGTTCGAACTAAAAAAAAAAGAAAAGAAAAGAAAGAAAGAAAGGAAATCTTAAAAATGGTCAATTAGAGTTCAAGGAATCTCAAAACTTGTAACATCATCGAAAACTGGAAATCTAAATTTTTTCTGAATCTTATACTTTCTTCTTATATATGCAGAAGGTAAAATAATAGATCCACTTTTTTAAGAATAAGTAGTCAATTTCAGTTAATTGAAATGCAAAGAAATCTCAAAACGTGTAAATTCATCGAAAACCAAAAATCGAAATTTTCCCCGTGTCTTCTACTTTCTTCTTATGCATGCAGAAGCGAGTAATAAATCCACATTTTAAATAATAAGTAGTCAGTTTCAGTTAATTGAAAAGCAAGGAATTCTCAAAACATGTAAATTCATCGAAAACTGGAAATAAAAATTTATCCAAATCTTATACTTTCTTCTTGTATATGCAGAAGATATGATAATAAATCATATTTTTAAAAATTAAGTAATCAGTTTCACTTTAAATGAAATGCAAGGAAATCCCAAAACGTGTAAATATATCAAAAAACGGAAATTGAAATTTATTTCGTATCTTCTTTCTTCTTATGTACGCAGAAACTAGTAATAAATCCACTTTTTAAAAATGAGTAGACAATTTCAGTTAATTAAATGCAAGGAAATCTCAAAACGTGTAAATTCATTGAAAACCGGAAAAACGTTTATCCAAATCTTATATTTTCTTCTTATATATGCAGAAGATAGAATAATAAATCCAATTTTTAAAAAATAAGTAATCAATTTCAGTTAATTCTTTGCTTAAAAAAGTAAAAAAAAACCCACTTGACGTTATTTCGAACAATCCATGCAATTCCGAACAATATATCAACGAACCGATAGCAAGAACTAAACGCGATATACTGTTTGCAGTGTTTTCATTTTTCACCTGCGAGCGAAGAGCAGCTTCGATATTATTGGTGTGGGGATATTATCGAATGGGAAATATATACTACTGCGATGAACTAAACGGGATATACTGTTTGTGTTTGCCGTGTTTTCACTTTTCACCTGCGAGTGATGAGCAGCTTCGATATTATTGGTGTGGGGATATTATCGAATATTAAATAATATACTACTGCGATAACTTGATGAATGAGGAATGAAACATTTTATATGTTGTCGTTCAAGGTCATACTTTTTAAGTAGTGGTTTCGATTTGAGAGTTCGCACTGCGGTTGGGGTTATTTTTTCGAGTTTAGTCAGGAGGAAGGGAAGGAAGGAGGTAGGAGGAAGAGAAGGTGTATTTGTATAAGATATTCGGCGGTCTGTTTGTAGGGTGTTTACGGGGTGGTACGGTGAGGCGAGGAAGCAGAATTTGAAGATTTGGTGGTTGGCGTTGGACGCTGTTTATCGGCATATGGATCGATCGTGCTGTGCGCACTAGGAAATATAGTTATAAGAGGGAGCATAAGAGTTATATAGAGGGATATATCGTTAGAGCAAGAACTTAAATACTGTTATCTCGATATTCAGTGACCTCTTCCTGTTTAGCAAATGGTAGTCTTCTTGGATGTTGTTTGATTGGAGGATGATTTCCTGTATCAATTCTGTGCTGGGTGATGTTCGTTCTCCCGACGTCTTCAGGTGTTTGAGAAAAAAGGTCTTTAAATTCTTGGAGTAGCTTCTCCGCAGCACATCTCTGTTCCTTTCCTAACTCTGCGTTCTTGAGTAATCCCGTTATTAATTGTTCAGAAGACTTGGATTCGGTTGATTGCGCGGGGCGGTTTATGCATGTTACAGGAGTGCAGGCTGCTAACACCTCATCCTTCTTCACTGTTCGGACCTTATCGCTGATGTTTGCGACTCTCACAGGAATAGTACTCTTTGAGAGATCAACTAGAGATGAAGCTACCAGAACTCCTCTTGGGCTATTGTCTGTATTCGGGTATTCAATCAGTCCATAGCGGAAGTATTGCTTTGTGGGAGGTGTTCCTGAAACTATTGTCTCTGTGTGTGGAGGGATGGAAATTTCAGACTTGGCTGTTATCTGGCAAATTGTCTGAATGTCTTGATTTTCAGCGTTGAACACAGCGATGTCTTCCGAACTCGAATGCAGTTCATTATTCTTGAAGTCCAATTTAAAGTTAAATTTTCTCAGGAAATCAATTCCAATGATTACAGGATCTTCTATACCTGCCACATATGCCATATGATGGTAACTGGCATTTCCAAAAGTGATGGTCAAGTTCATTTTTCCATATATTTTGACTTCGTCTTTGGTCACAGTCTGGAGTTTAACACAAGGCGTCGTCCAAATGATCTTCTCTTTTAGTCCTTGAGCCAAATCTGTTCTAATGATGGTCACGTTGGTTCCTGTGTCCAGAATCATCCGGCAGGCGGTGTTGTTAACTTGGCCATAGACGTAAAGTCCATTATCGCCGCCACTCATCGATGAAACATGAAATACTGTAAACTGGGGCTCCTTAACTTCAGGCAACCTCCACCCCGCAAGATGGCCTTCTCCTAGTTTCCCTGCAGTGATGGTGAAGCCGGGTGATTTCCTTTAGTTGGTCGTACAGGGCAGTTCCTCTTTACATGACCATCCCCTCCACAGCCCCAGCACTTTATCTTCCGATCCTTTATTTCCATATTATTTTCCAGGCTGCGCAATCTCTTTAAGATCTCTGCAAGACTTCTCTTCATTTCATTCTCATCAGCAGGCGTATCATTTAATGAGACTGCTCTTATGGTATGGCGGTCTTTACGGGAGGCTTGTTGGGCTGCCTCTATCCTAAGTGCATAGCCTAAAGCTGATTCTACGTCTCTGATGTTGGAGAGTCTCAGCGCTTTTTGAATTTCTGGATCCCGAACAGCATCGATAAAGTACTGAAGAGCTAAGTCGTTTCGACTGTCAGCATGACAGTCTGAGAATGCTAGGTGTGACAATCTCTGAATGTCCGCTGCCAGCTCTTGCAAACTTTCGCCCGTTTTCTGGTAACGGGATTTTAGCTGGAGGCGACTATAGTCCTTAGAACACTTCTCTCCAAACCGTAGCTCCAGTGCTCTAGTCAAAGCCTTGAAGTCGTTCCTTTCTTCTTTAGAAACATTTCTCATTCTCAGTATCTCAGCTACATCTCCCCGTAATGCTGCTGCTAAGTGGACTGACTTGGAGGTCGAGTCCCAGCCGTTAGCTTCAGCTACGATGGAAAACTGTGTCTTATATGCATGCCAGGAGGAACTGCCGTCGTAGGTAGATAGCTTAATAAATTCCTGATTCTGGCTTCCTTTATCTCTCTTTCCAGTTTCCTGAGGCATGGATCCTAACTTTTCTTCGAGATTCTGAATCTTACTCTGCAGTTCATTCCCTATTACTTCTCCATTTCACTCTTCTTTCATTTTTCTTTCAAGATCTTCCTCCATTCTCTTAAACTTGCTTTCTATCTCTGAAAACCTTCCTTTCAGCTCTTGATCAAAGTTTTCTTTAAATTTCTCCTCAAAATTCTCTTCTATCTTCATAACTTTCTTTTCAAAATTCTCTTCTATTTTCAAAACTTTCCCGTCAAAATTTTCTTCAATCTTTATAACTTTTTCTTCTATTCCATCTATTCTCTTTTCCGCATCTGATAACTTACACTCTATCACTTCTTTCACGTTTACTAAGTCGTTTCTCACTGATGATAGTTCTTTCTTCATCTCTTCCTGATTAGATTTAATTTCTTCACCCAAACTGTCTTTCATTTCCTTCATTTCTTCAGTCAAACCGTCTTTCAATTCTTTTTGTCCGGTTTCCATACTTTCTTTCATTTCCCTTTGTCCTGTTTCTATTTTCTCTATCAATCCAGTTTCCATCTTTTCCTGTCCGGCTTTTATTTCCTCTATCAATCCAGATCTTAACTCATTCATCTGAGCAGTGAGACCTTCTAGAAATTTCTTCATTTCTTGCTCCATAGCTCTTGTTATCACCATTCACAGACAACCCCACTCCTGACACCAGAAATGTTGCGTACTTGGGGATTCGTGAGTTATCTGAGAATGAAAGGCCAAACGTACAAAAATTCAGTAATTTATTCACAGAAAGTTCCAGAAAAATACAGGTCTATAAACCAAGTATCAGTTTCAATTCAACCAGTAAACACAGCTTAAAACAACAGCTGTCAATAGCAAATCCACAGTACAAACTGTATAGCAATGACACTTGAAGCAAGTCTCTTTCAAAGAGGCTCAAAACAATGCAAGCATCAGCGAAGCTGGCTGAGAACTGAACTGAACTAACTCTGACTGCCTTGGCGAGAGAGCGTTTCTTATATACCCCTGTAGAAAAGTGTGGAACATTCCAGAAATCTCCATATCTCATCAGCCAATGGGATTAGAGCTTCCATATCTGGTCTATCTCTTATAAGGATTTTCTCGCCAAGGTCGCCAAAAAATCGCCAAGGTGGGAAAAAGTTGCCAAATTTGGCACCAAATCCATTACCTGCCTTATTGGGGCTTTTTAATGCATTTTTAAGGGAAAATAAGGCTATTTCAACGCTAAAACGACTAGAAATGCACAAAATTAGCACTTTATCAACTTACTACGCCTCTTTGAAAGAATTTATACAAAAATAAACACAATTATTTACAATTTTGTAACAGTATTTTAGTCAGGAATTTGGTTAAATAAATTTTCTGTCAAATCATATAAACGCTGCCGAAGGCAGTAGGGACCTGAAACAGTTGACTAAAAGTATTAAGAAAATGTATTGTCACCGTGTTCTGAGCTATCCTGAAAGTTTCAAATGTCTAGCTAGTCGGGAAATTAGTTAAAAATCGATTGCAAGATTTGTACTGGGCAAACAAACAAACAAGAATCGAAGTTAATAAAAACATGGTAAAATATTAGCAGTAGCAAATTTTTTAAATGGAAAAAACTAACAAGATAAAGTATCAGTATTTTAAGTAATTGTAGTTTATAAAGTTTACACATATGTGTAAACATATAAAACCACAAATGTAAAACACTACTTTTATAATTTAAAAATACACAGATTCTTAGCTTGTTTTTTAAGCATGAAGGTCATATATAATAGTTATGAGGGTTTTATATAAACACATAGTCATACTTTAAATTTCATGCTGATATAACTGTTGTTTTCATACATTGTACACGTCAGGCAATGAAAACACCATTATAATCTTGTCCTTTTCCAAGATGCTGAGCAGAATTAATCTTAACTGGTAATTCATAAAAGTCATATTATTTGTGTAAAAAAACATTAAAAGCAATTATATTAACATCAATAAATGAAACTGAAAATGTGTCTTGAAAAGAAAGTAGTAATTTGCTTTAGATGGTGTAAAAAAGCCTTTTTGTTTCAAACTCACAAAACTCTGAAACTAAAATTATTCACAGAAACAAATATGGTGTTATACTTATTTCAACTGGTCAAAGAGTCAGAAAGTAAAAACAGTGTTCATTTTAAGTTTAATTGCAGGTGTCAGATTCATCCTTACCTTCCTATACATATTGGGTTATTCAAAATAGATGTTATAGTAATTATCTCTTAAACCAATAGTCATAAAAATATACTTCCAATTACAAATTAAGAAAATCTTCTTCCTAAATGAAAATTTCCCTGAGTTATTGCGATTTGAAATGAAGCAGCATTTTTTACCAAGTCTTAAGGGGGTTGTATCAAAAGCAAGAAAATGTAATTACATTACTTCAAATAATTTTCATTTATGTCTGCTATATATCATAGCTATTCAACTATTTTAAAATTTCTTTCTGATAGAATTGTATTTTTTTTAGTTTTAACACTTTTTTTTTTTTTTTTTTTTTTTAATTAGTAATAAAATTTAACTTTAGATATTACAAAAATCTATTATAATGAAGGTAAAAGTATAATAAACATTGAACCCAATAAGTAACTAATGATTTAATCAAAATTTTTAATTTAACATTCTTCTGAAATATAAACAATCTTTCTTTAAATATAAGAGACTTTTTGTCTTCTAATTCAAGAACATAAAGAATTACTAACCTTTACAATGCACAGCTATAGCTCCTTTTGCATTTTCAGAAATCTCAAGAAATTCTTCCATTATTTTATCACTTGGTGTACTTCCATCAACAAAAAATAAATCTCTGTGATCAAATCCATGATTAGAAAATCTGTGAGAATCATAAACTTTCTTATTTAATCGTATTACAGTAGTGATATTATGCCGTCGAAAATATGGAAAGTATGATTCTGGGCAATGAAGTGGATAGCCTAAAAAAAAAATTAACATAAAATATAAAGCAGGTAGTAAAGTAAGTAAAGTAGTTAAAGTGCAAATTACTAAAAGATTGGATTTTAAAAATCTGAAAAAATCGTTGCATCTCTAGTAACCATACATAAATAAATAAATCTACAGATCAACTGTGATGTCATCAGTGACATCACACCCACCTGATGAACGAGCAGGTGCAACAATTGCCCTGAGTGGAGGTAGAATGAGAGTCTCGTATTTTACATAACTAATCTCTTGTGTTTTAATTATTATTTATTTATTTCTTTTGTGTGGTACCAATGTAAATATAGTGCTCGTCCTATGTGAGTCTTAATAAACTCTGTGTTTAAAAAAAAAGTGAAGCAATTATTCAAATATGCAGATATATAAAACAGAAGTAAAGTTGTCTGTGTGAGCTATTGGATGCGAGGAATGAGCATTACACGCTCTCTTTTAAGAACCAGAGCGAAGAATATTCAGAGGCAGGAGATTTTTTGTTTTTTTATTTCTCTTTAGTTTAATAAATCTAAGAGATTTTTTTTTTGTTTTTTATTTCTGTGGTTTAGTTTGAGAAATCTAGTAGATTTTTTGTTGCTGATTTGTTTGAGAAATGATGAAAGTACTTTTTTCTTTTTTTTTATGTTTTAAATAGTAGTTACTATTTTAAATAGTAATTTGAGAGTGTAGAAATTTTCAGGTTAGATAAAAATTGAATAAACTTGTGTTAGATTTAGAATAGAGTAGTTTGAATTAAATATTGTAAGAACATATTTTTTTAAATAGAAATCTTAATGTTCAACGTAAAAGGGTTATGAAAGGAGGATCTAATGGTAGTAGCTAAAGAGTTAGGGCAAAGCGTAAATGACGATCATAAAATTGTGGCTATAAAATCTCTTATAGAAAAAAGTAAGACAAATAAGACAAATGTAGAGTTTGTAAAACAAATTTTAAACTCTACAGTTATCGAGCGATTAGAGAGGGAAAGAAAAAGAGCTAGAAATATTGAGAGCAGAAAAGGATAAATTAAAATATGAACAAAATGTAGTATTAGAGTTAGAGAAAACAAAGTTAGCGAATGCAAGGATACAAGCGGTAGATAAAAATTCAGAATTAGGAGGGGATGGATGAAATGTAAATACCAGTTCATTGGAGACATTAATAAAAAGCGTTCGAACACTGACTTTGGTGGTTCCAACGAATCCGGAAAATTGGAATTTGTTCTTCATATTGCTAGAAAAAGTGTTCCAAATGAAAAATGTTTCAGATGATTTAATAGTTGAAATATTAATTCATTTATTAGGTGAACGGCCTGCACACTTGTTAACTTATATAAATGCAGAAGAAATTAAAGATTATAGTAGGGTGAAAGAGATTATTCTTAAAGATTTTCAGCTGACCCCGGAAGCTTGTTTAGATAATTTTCTTATGACTAAGAGGATGAATCCCGAAAACCACATGCAGTTTGCTAGTCGTCTCAGGGCAAATTGGGATTTTTATTGTGAATTATGGAAGGTAACCGATTTTGAAACATTGAATGATTTAATTGTTAGCGATGGAATGTTGAGTGCATTAGATACAGAAACGAACAGTTATATCAGGGTGCAGCGATTAGAAAAATGGTTGCGACCTAGACAGATTGCTTAGCTCTGTGATAACTGCTTTGTCCCAAAAAATAGATCTCTTGCTGAGACATATGATAAACCATCAAAATTTCACGATCAAAACTAAATGAGATTCGGAAATCAGACTAACGGTAAATGTGTGATAGAAAGCTTAAAAATTATTTCATTATTTCTATCACTTGTCTTCACAAATTACTCAAAACTTTTTTTTCTAGAACATAATATAATTAATAGAATATAATTAATGACTGTTTAAATTATTTAAAAACTCTTTTGAGTGCTTTTAAAACACTCGTTAAACTTTATTTAATACTAGCCGAATTCGGCGACCAGCTGGTTTGCGATCCTTGAAAAATCTGACTTTACGAAACTCCCGCTCAGTGGCACCTTTTTCCCGTTTCAGGTCTTAGAACAACTTATTGACATATAGTGAAAATCTTTATTGAAAAATTTAATAGCAGTAAATTTCCGCTCAGTAGCGCCTGCGGCGCTTTCTTCCAGTTTCAATATCTGAAACAGCCTGTTCACTCACCGTGTTACGATCTTTCAAAATTCTGACTTAAAACACTCGTTAAACTTTATTTAATATGTTCATTTGGCTTTTCTTACTTTCTTTTCCTGACTTCGTTTTGTTCCTTAGACATTGTGTTACAATCTTGTTGCCAGATCCATTACTATCTGGAGTTTGTTCGGAGATTGCAGAATTTCACCACGGGATGGCGTTGAACAGCAGTCGAATATTTATGACGTGTTGAGCCGTGATTGGTTGTTTTGTTCTTTGATCACACTACATGCCTTAGACACTCTCATATAAATAGAGGTGTTTTATTTTGAACTTGTGTAGTGAATTCGACTGGTAAAAATGCTGTAAAATTGTCATTTATTGGAGGCTGGTCCTCGTAAATTTATTTATTATATTATTCAATTAGCAGTTAAAGTCTCAAGGATGCAAAGTTTGTTTTTTTTCGTGCTATGCAGTTAAAACTTTAAATAGTTGTAAGAATGTGTAAAGTTTGATTTTGTGTTAGCGACCATAGCTGTTTTGAAGTTGTTAATTGTTAAATTATGTGTTCAAATGGCAGTTAAAAGTTTTAAATAGTAAGTTTATTTTATCTGCGAGTTTTTTTGGCGGCCACAGCGTTTATTTGAACTGTACTTCCTTTTTTTTTTTAATATCATCTTTAACATTTACTTTTCTATGCTATGTGTCAACCTGGCGACCATAGTTTTTTTCACAAATATCATACTGTGTGTCAACCTGGCGACCGCAGTCTTCCTTTTGAACTTTATCTATGAATATTCTTCAACTTGTCAAGATTTTGTTTTTCTATACTATGTGTCAACCTGGCGACCATATTTTTTTCAAAGCTGCTATTGCCATTAATTGAATATCATCAGTTGTTTTTTGGACATCGTTTTTGTTGCATGTGATGTCACATTTAGAGGATCTGGGAGTCAGGAAAAGTTTTTTAAAGGTAAAGCCTTCTTATGAATAGAATTAAAATGTTAGATTTAATTTATTGGTCAGTTAAATTGTTTGTAAAATTTAATAGCAGTAAATTCCCGCTCGGTAGCACCTGCGGTGCCCTCTTCCAGTTTCAATATCTGAAACAGCCTGTTCACTCACCGTGTTACGATCTTTCAAAATTCTGACTTAAAACACTCGTTAAACTTTATTTAATATGTTCGTTTGGCTTTACTTACTTTCTTTTCCTGACTTTGTTTTGTTCTTAAGACATTGCGTTACAATCTTGTTGCCAGATCCATTACTATCTGGAGTTTGTTCGGAGATTGCAGAATTTCCCCACAGGATGGCATTGAACAGCGGTCGAATATTTATGCCATGTTGAGGCGTGATTGGCTGTTTTGTTCCTTGATCACACTACATGCTTTAGACACTCTCATATAAATAGAGGTGTTTTATTTTGAACTTGTGCGGTGAATTCGACTGGTAAAAATGCTGTAAAATTGTCATTTATTGGAGGCTGGTCCTCGTAAATTTATTTATTATATTATTCAATTAGCAGTTAAAGTTTCAAGGATGCAAAGTTCGTTTTTTTTTCGTGCTATGCAGTTAAAACTTTAAATAGTTGTAAGAATGTGTAAAGTTCATTTTCGTGTTAGCGACCATAGCTGTTTTGAAGTTTTAATTGTTAAATTATGTGTTCAAATCAGGGTTGGCAAAAACCCGGGTTTTTCTAGAAAAACCCAACCCACTTGGGTTTTTCTGGATATTTGTGGGTTTTTCTGGGCTTTTGTGGGTTTTTGTTTGAATACATTTGCATTGCAATGTTAAATATGTTATTTAGCATATTAGTTGTAATACACCTAATTATATTAAACTACTAATTAGTAATTAATCTGATATTTATCTTAGAAATAAAAATTGGTTTTATTCTAATATTAAAATAGTGCTAATTAGTAAGATTAAGCTATATTTTATTTTAATGTATGCTTATTCAAAATAAATATTCTTAATAACAATAACTGATAAAATAAAAGAATTTAACATTATAATTTTACAATTTTAACGAAGTTAATTGACATATAATAAATATAAATACCTTAATTTTCTTTGTTTTTGGCAGAAGAGCTCTTTTCGGAAGGGGGCCCCCTCCTTCATCGGTGCTGTTCGTGCTCCGTGGCTGGCGGTCTTGTGTTTGATGTTCTCCTTTAAGTAGGTGACGCCATATCTCTCCTATCTCAGCCAACTCGTGGTCATTGATTGCGTCATTATTTTGATGCGCAATTTCGATGCTCTCACGGATATACGCGTAGGTTGGGTTATTGTAATTTGCTATTTTTGCTACGTTTTCAAAGTCTATTTCCATATTGTTTTCAAAATAATTTCTGGTAAGCGCGGTTGTGTTACGGTTAAATTTAATGTCATTTTTATGTTCTTTTATTCTGGTTTTAATCTTCCTTTTAGTAACGCCTATATATTTAAATTCTTTGTTTTCCTGGTTTTTCATGGGAATTTTGTAGATACCTGCAGTCTCGGTGGGGGGGATCGGATCTTTATCACTTCTTATTAGTTGGAATATATTAGGATTGGGTTTAATAGGAATGTTTACGTTAAATTTACTAGCGGTATTTTTTATTTTGTTTGATGTGCCTTGGTTATAGGGAATGGAAAAAGTGTATTTTGTGGAGGTTTTTTGGGCATCTGGAATATTGTTTAGTTGTTTTATTCGTTTTCTATATAACTGGTTTACTATTGTTTTGGGGTAGCCTGCGTCAATTATTAATTTATTAATGAAATTTAACTCTTTTTTTAATTTGTATTCATCAGAACAAATCAGGATGGCGCGATTAATATAGCTACGTATGGTATTGATTTTGTATCTGTAGGGTGTTTTACTTTTATTACTAATGATTTCATTGCTTGCTGTGGGCTTCCGGTATACAGTGGTTTTTAAATTATTATTGTCTTTAATGATTTTAACGTCTAGGTAGTTAATTTCGCTATTGTTTTCGTGTTCTGCAGTGAATTTAATATTGTTGTCTATTTGGTTTAATTGGTTTAAGATTTCGTTACTATTATGATTATCTTTTATGACTGCAAACACGTCGTCCACGTAGCGCACCCAGATTTTAATTTTATTTCCTAGTTGTTTGGCAATTTGATTTTCAATGAGTCTTAACTTATATTCTGCTATGATACCTGATATGGGTAATCCCATGGGAACGCCCATATTTTGTTTATAGACAGTGTTATTAAATTGGAAGTAGCTTTCTTTTAGAATTAAATTACTGGTTGAAATTAGTGTATTTGCAATAGGTGTTTCATATATTTCTTTAATTGCGTTATTAATGATTTCCGATATTTCATTTATTTCTATAGAGAGGTATAAGTTTACAACGTCAAAGCTTACAAGATGATCATTTTGGTTTAAGGTAACTTCTTTTAACTGTTTAATAAAATCTTGCGCTAAGTATAAACTAGACTGGGAGGGGGGTAGTAGTTCGCTATATATTTTTGTCATATATTTTTCTAACGGATATGTGGGCCCTTCTTTTTTGTTAACTATTGGTCTAAATTTTGGAGGTTTTTTGTGATCTTTGTAACGTCCAAATAAACGAGGGTTGTTAGGGGCAAAGTTATTTATTTATGGAGGTTTATTATTGGGCCAATTACCTTTTTTAATTAACTGTTGAACTTTATTTATTAATTTTTTGTTAGGGTCGGTTTGTAATTTGGTGGCATTTATCTCTCTAATGGTTTCGTGTATTTTATTTTCGTAATGGGTACGATTTAATATGGCAATTTTGTGTGTTTTATCGGTAAGTGTACATGTTATATTTCTATTTTTCTTAAGTTGTTTTAGGGCTTTAAGGTCGGCGCGATTGATATTATTGTTCTTACTATTTATGTTTTTACTAATTAGTTCATGTGCAACGTTACGAACGGTATTTTTGCATTCGGTCGAGGTTTTATTTATGGCGGTCTCAATTTTGGCTATGGAATCATTAACATTTATAGGTTGCTCGAGGATGAATTTGGGGCCTAATTTCAATAATGCGTCTTCGTGGCTGTTAATATTATAATCAGAAAGGTTAATATATGGCTGTTCTTTTATCTGTTTTTCTTTCAAAAAATCTCTATTAATCCATCCTCTAAGTTTTTTGTTGTGTTTTTTGATCGCGATGTTCTTTTCAACATTATTAAAAATCTCAATTTTTCTTTTTAATTCATTGAAGCTGTCATTGTCCATTTCACTTTTTATTAGGTTTTCTAATTCATTTTTTATCTTGAGATAATTATACAATTCTGATTTTTTACGCTTTATTACCTTGGAAAGGATTTTGTTTTCAAATGATTTTTTACGCTTTATTACTTTGGAAAGGATTTTGTTTTCAAATACACTAATTTCAACCAGTAATTTAATTCTAAAAGAAAGCTACTTCCAATTTGATAACACTGTCTATAAACAAAATATGGGCGTTCCCATGGGATCCCCCATATCAGGTATCATAGCAGAATATAAGTTAAGACTCATTGAAAATCAAATTGCCAAACAACTAGGAAATAAAATTAAACTCTGGGTGCGCTACGTGGACGACGTGTTTGCAGTCATAAAAGATAATCATAATAGTAACGAAATCTTAAACCAATTAAACCAAATAGACAACAATATTAAATTCACTGCAGAACACGAAAACAATAGCGAAATTAACTACCTAGACGTTACAATCATTAAAGACAATAATAATTTAAAAACCACTGTATACCGGAAGCCCACAGCAAGCAATGAAATCATTAGTAATAAAAGTAAAACACCCTACAGATACAAAATCAATACCATACGTAGCTATATTAATCGCGCCATCTTGATTTGTTCTGATGAATACGAATTAAAAAAAGAGTTAAATTTCATTAATAAATTAACAATTGACGCAGGCTACTCCAAAACAATAGTAAACCAGTTATATAGAAAATGAATAAAACAACTAAACAATATTCCAGATGCCCAAAAAACCTCCACAAAATACACTTTTTCCATTCCCTATAACCAAGGCACATCAAACAAAATAAAAAATACCGCTAGTAAATTTACCGTAAACATTCCTATTAAACCCAATCCTAATATATTCCAACTAATAAGAAGTGATAAAGATCCGATCCCCCCCACCGAGACTGCAGGTATCTACAAAATTCCCATGAAAAACCAGGAAAACAAAGAATTTAAATATATAGGCGTTACTAAAAGGAAGATTAAAACCAGAATAAAAGAACATAAAAATAACATTAAATTTAACCGTAACACAACCGCGCCAGGGTTGGTTTTTTGACGTCAAAAACTGGTTTTTGACGTGACATGTGTCAAAAACTCGTTTAAACTGTCAAAAACTGGTTTAAACCGTCAAAAACAATATGTGAAAAATCTAAACTATAATGTTAAATGATTTTATGCATATTTTTAAGTTGCAATGTACTCAGTACATAAATTAACATTCATTATTTGTATATATAATATTTTTCTGGAAGAAAAAAAAAAAAAAAAAAAAAAGAAAGAAATGTTAGGAAACATATCAATGCATCATCATAAGGAAAGAGTGAACATTATATAAATCTTTTTTATAAATTGCCTTAAAGCTATAAAATTTGTGTAATATAGGTGGTAAATTATAATAATACAATTAAGTATATTAAAAATTATTTAAAACTAATTGAATTTTTAAAAAAATCAAAATTAAAAATTGTTTAATTTTTTTTAATTTTTCCTGCTAATTATTATTATTAATTTTTCCTCTTTGCTTTAGCATTATTATGGTTCAAAAGAATATATTAAATGTATTATTAGGTTATTATTGTGTGAATTCAATGGTAGGTTAATTTTTAAAATTATGTTAAGTGCTGAAATTTCAATGAAAATTTTTAGCATTCAAACATAATATTTAAAAAACAAAAAGTAATGCTGACTCTAGAATAAAAGAGCCCGCAGGGGGAATTCAATAAAAAGGGCAAACTATTTTCAAAAAGGGTATTATTTGCATAATTTGCAGTCTCCTATGTTGTGATTTTTGCATGTGACAAAAGTAAATTACTAATTTTGCATGCATATATGTAGGCTATATGCATTTGTTCTTCCAGGAATGCTTTAAAACTATTGCTAGGAAGGTTACATATCAGGAAGAAAAGTATTTAAAGGGTTCTAACATTTTTAAAATATTAGAAAGATCACTTGGTACTAATATGTTTTCAAAAGGGCCGCTGGGTGCTAAAAATGATGGGAAAAGGTTACATATCAGGAAGAAAAGTATTTAAAGGCTTCTAACATTTAAAATATTAGAAAGATCACTTGGTACTAATACGTTTTTAAAAGGGCCACTGGGTGCTAAATTGTGTTTGAAAGAGCTGCCAGGTGCAGAACCCAGCCAAATTAGCCTACAGTTAGCATTAAAAAGTCTGGAGTGACTTCACTCAAAAATTTTAATGTATTTAATATTATATTTCGATGCATATAAATGCAAATTTTCATACCTTTAAGGCATTAATTTATGAAAGAGATCTGTCCACCATCCCTTTCATTAAAAATAATTAATTGAAAATTGCATTATGTAATTCATATTAAAATTTAGTTCAACTAGTCATGCAATACAATACTTCAAATTTTTAATCATGCAACATTATAACTCAAAATGAAAGAACATGATGCAATATTTAATAGCACAATAATTTCATTTATTGGAGTAAAATAATTATGTCACCTTTTAATTATCAATCAGCATATGCTTAGTAGAGCTTATTTTTTAAAAAACAAGATTGTAAAATTTTTATAACTGAAAACGCAATAAGTAGTTTACCTTAGAATATACAAATTCCTATATTCGAATTTTTGTTTTTTAAATATAATTTTTTTGTACTTAAATAGAAATCATTAGCATTCATAGGAAACAGATAATACACTTCTAAGAATTATTTTTAACCATGAGAGACATATAAATTAAACACTCTTTTGTAAAATTACAATTTTTTATTTCTCTAAATATGACTACTTCATTGTTAAAATATACCAAGAAGTGTAAAATGTCAGGTTTTTGACAGTTTTTGACACAGGGATTTTGACATGACAGTTTAAACTGTGGTTTAAACCGTCAAAAACCTGCCAACCCTGAACCGCGCTTACCAGAAATTATTTTGAAAACAATATGGAAATAGACTTTGAAAACGTAGCAAAAATAGCAAATTACAATAACCCAACCTACGCGTATATCCGTGAGAGCATCGAAATCGCGCATCAAAATAATGACGCAATCAATGACCACAAGTCGGCTGAGATAGGAGAGATATGGCGTCACCTACTTAAAGGAGAACATCAAGCACAAGACCGCCAGCCACGGAGCGCGAACAGCACCGATGAAGGAGGGGGCCCCCCTTTCTAAAAGAATTTAAATTCTTAAGTACAATACATATTAATTAAATTTTTTAGTTCCACATCATACTATAGATGGAGAACTTAGGTAATCGTAAAAATTTTCGACCTCGTTTTTTTTTTTTTTTTTTTTTTCATTTTTACACATTTTCACGTGTGAGGAATACAAAAAATGATAAAATTTGTATGGTGTGTTAGTTTGTTAGTCCGTTAGTCTGTGTACACGATATCTCAAGAACAAATTTTCACATAGAAGTCAGATCAGTTTTAAAATATTACTTTCGACACTGACAAGAACCCTATTCATTTGCAACATTCGAATTAAAAAACTTCGTAAGTTATTAAAAATTTATGCTTTTCTTAACATGGGAAAATAAGGCAAAATTTTACGTTTAAGTAAAATTTTGCATTAAATGAAAAATTTTTATTAAAAAAATGTGACACCAGATTTAAAATATGCATTTTGATGTCAGAATGAACATCAGTAACTAGAAACATGCTAGTTTGAAAATTTTGAAGGTTATTGGAAATTTACGAATTTCGTAGCATGGCAGTATAGGGCAAAATTTCTTATAAATGTCGATTTTGAGGGATATTTTCATCATAAAGATGTCAGACCACTTTTGAAATATTACTTAGGGTACTGGCATGAATATCATAGAGTATAAATTTTCCAATTAAAAGAATTCGTAAATTATTTGGAATTTACGATTTACTTAAAATGGCAGAATAGGGCAAAATAAATGTCCATTTTGAGGATCATAAATATATCAGACAACTTCAAAATAACATTTATGGTACTTGTTTGAACATAATTGATTACAAATATTCTAATAGGAAAATTTTGCAAGTTACTCGCAATTTAAGAATTTATCAACATAGCAAAATGGGGCGATATCCCATATAAATATGCATTTTGACATTTTGAGGATTGTTGCATTGGAAACAGTAGCATGAAAACGAAACTACGAAATTGATCCTAATAAAATAAATTAATAGATTAGAATAAGATAAATATATCAAAATGAATGGTGGATAGCCTATTAGGTGGGGATTTCATTCTGTCATTGTGTCAAGTGTTTAGTCGATTCATTTCTCTTAACATGATAATCATGTTAAGAAAATGTCCTGTACTAGAAATGTATGAGAACATATATATGATGGGGAACTGAGCAGAGTCCATTTATGCCAACTAGTTTTAATTATAGAAATAAGTTGCACTGCTTTATTCTTTATTTTATTTATTTTTTATTTTTTAAGTTTTTTAATAGTTGAAACGGTTATAGAGGAAAATTTTATTTTATTAGATTTATAGTTATGTTGCTACTAAAATTAAAATAAAATTATAAAGTTTTAAAACTAAACAATTTAATTAGTTAAACATTGATTCTGGGCAACATTTATGTCCGCTGTTAAACAAGAATATCGTTCGGCTTTACAGGAAAAGGAAAACTGAACCAATTATAGAAGATAAACTTGCTTTTAGTATATTTATAACTGTAGTTACTTTTTATGTTTAATACTATTTTCTAGAAAATAAAAATAAGAGTTTTTTCTTTAAAGTTAAGGTGTTTTCTATACTTTATATATCGGATTTGTAAATTATAAATAATTTTTTTTAAAAACCCACTTATTTGCAAAAACCCAGTGGGGTTTTGTTGGTGGGCCCGCCCAGAAAAACCCGGGCGGGTTTTTCTGGGCTGGGCCCAGTTTGCCAACCCTGGTTCAAATGGCAGTTAAAAGTTTTAAATAGTAAGTTTGTTTTATCTGTGAGTTTTTTTGGCGCCCACAGCGTTTATTTGAACTGTACTTCCTTTTTTTTTTTTTTTTTTGCATATCATCTTTAACATTTACTTTTCTATGCTATGTGTCAACCTGGCGACCATAGTTTTTTTCATAAATATCATACTGTGTGTCAACCTGGCGACCGCAGTCTTCCTTTTGAACTTTATCTATGAATATTCTTCAACTTGTCAAGATTTTGTTTTTCTATACTATGTGTCAACCTGGCGACCATAATTTTTTCAAAGCTGCTATTGCCATTACTTGAATATCATCAGTTGTTTTTTGAACATCGTTTTTTGTTGTATGTGATGTCTCATTTAGAGGATTTCTGACAATCTCTTCTTAAACTAAACTCTTTTCTTAAGTCAACAAAAATTCTTCAAGACAGACCTAACAACTGAAGAATCCCTGGGGCATGTAGGTGAAAGTCTTTTGGATTAAAATCAGTAAGTTTTCTGTTTATTTATAAAGTATTAAACTTTACTTTTATTACAATTAAATAGTCTGACATCTTTATAATGAAGTTATCCTTATAATTATCTTTTTAATGCACATTAATGGGAAATTTTACCCTATTGTCCCATGTTCAGAAAATAATTTTTAATAACTTATGAAATTTCAAAAGTAGAATGAAAGTTTATAGAGTTCTTGCCAGTATCATAAATATTTTAAAACTGAACTGACTTCTTTACAATTATTTGTTTATGAAATAATGTCTGCATAGACTAACAAACTGACTACCCTATAGACGGACATCAAATCAATTTTGTGATTTTCAGATTTGCCATACCTTAAAATAAGCAATTAAGTAAAAATTAGTCTGGTGTGTCATGACTTTCTCTTACCTTGTAATTTAATACTGTAAATACAGATTGGAGATTAAGGAATAAGATAACGAGTACTGTTATGTAAACTTATGTTATAACAATTCAAATTAGGCTTCAGAACAGCTTTATTTCACAAATAATTCTGTGATATTTAATTCTGTTTCCTCATGATATTTAATTATTGATATTATGTTCCAGTGATATTTAATTCTGTGAATAATTCTGTTCCCTCAACCCCCCATATCATTATTGTACCTGAATTTATATAGAATTCAAATCTGTTACTAACTTTAAAAGTTCATTTAAAGTTATGGAGACAATTTTCACACACAACATTCCTTGAAACTTTTCCATCTTGATCAAACTTTCCTAGTAACAAACGTATTAACTTCAAAATACATTTGAATTGCTTGAAATTATTTGTTTTTAATTTACTCTAAGAGACACAGACAAAGATCAAACACAAAAATTTAACTTCGGTATTCAGAAAGAATCAAAACGTGTAAATATACAAAAAACCAAGCGACAAATATTTAACTTAAAAATATATACGTTATTTACTATATGGCTATTAGAAATAAATTTCAATTCCTAAGCAGCTTTCCTGGACATAATAAAATATTAAAATAAAGCACTTTCACTAACAATAAAAAAGAACACTATGGCTTAAATATTGGCAGCCCTGTATATCTTCTGAAGGTTATGCACACATCATATGGTGCACATAAACATAATCCTATGTTAATAACACACAGCACAACCTGAAATACACTTTCATCAATTTTCAAGCATTGTCGCAGTATAATCTACTTCTTTTGTGTAGCCTGTAAACGAACAGTGATAGATTTTCATACCATATTCTGCATGAAACATGTTTTAATGCATAGAAAAAAAATATATTCGTTTCATTTCATTTAGTGTATGGATGTTAAATTCTACTTACCTCCTGCAGTTTCCCCCATAGACATAATATATTTGAATTCTCTTGGGTGTCCCTGTACACGAACAATTTGCTTATCTCAACGAAAAGTTTAGTATAGAATCCCTATATGATACACATTTAGGATACCAAGTTTGGAGTTTCTGCTGTAATTTGTTTTTGAGATATGCTGATAATTGACAGACACACACACACACAGATCAACTGCTAAAAACATGATTTTTTGATTCAGGGGAACCCAAAACGTGTAACTATCACATAAACTCAATTTCAAAGATTTGACTCAAAAACAATACTTTCTCTACCTTATGGGTAAAGTAAAAAAAGTAAAAGTATAAAAGTATGAAAGTAAAAAAAAAAAAAAAAAAAACTAATTAAGCACAACACTTAAAGGCTTACGTAACAAAATTTTGAAATATATATTTTTATTTTATTTTAAAACCGATACACACTTAAAACGTTAATGTTTTTAAAGAGTTTGTTTACAAACTTTTCAATATAACCCAATAATCATAGGTTTTTAATGGTACTTTGTTTAAATTTAATGAATTCTTTTTTCTTACGGCCGAACATACATTATGATATCTAAAACAAATTCATATTGTCAAATAAAATTATTCGTTAACAAAAAATAAATAAATAAAATAAGTTGATTAATTTATTTTGAAAAATATTAGTAACTTATAGTATTTACCATTTTCATTTTTACTCTTTGAATGAGGACCACAAAAAGCTAAAAACTTATTTGGAATAATCCAATTCATATCTCCATACTCAACTTTCTAAATAAAAAAGAGAAATCCTTAGAGATTTTTAACATTATTAAGATAAAACTTAATTGTAAAATAATTATCAATTATTATATATAATAATAACTGTCCAAATAGCAGAATTTTTTGTATCTATCTTGCAGTTAAAATTTATCTTCAATCCAGGAATGTGAGACCAAGTTTTGATTATATCACATAAAATATGTAAAATTTGTATTTACAAAGAAAATAAACTAAGAATATACAACAAGCACAGTATTATATAGTAATCTATGTAAATTATATCAATATTTTAAATCCTGACATTTTTTGAATTGTTAAATTAATCTGAAGTGCTTGCTGTCACGCTGCATTCTTTCTGCTATTAGGATATCTGTTATAATATGATATATATCTAGTGAAACTGCACTACACATAAAAATGAGAATTAAATTCATATTTTAAATTAATTAAATATTAAGCGTAATTACCTCATAATGTTCATATTCTTCAACATCGAAATTTTCAAAATCTAAAAACTTGTTTTCAAGGGCCTATAAAGTATTTTAATGAAATATAAGCAATGCTTCACTCAAATACAAGGGTGCACTATACAAAATAACAAGAAAAGTATAGTAAGAAAAATAAATGAAATTTAACATACTTTGCTCACAGCATGTAGACAATCAGACAATGTTAAATTATAAGTGCACTGACTAAATGATGCATCTCTACAATGGGAGAAAAAAAAAACAATTTTTTAACAAGTTGCAATGTTGAAATATATATATAATATATTATAATAGTAAAATTAATCAAAAACATCCCTAATAATTTTTATCTGAAATTTTTAGAAATGAATAACAGATTATTGTATTAAAATCATTTTTATGTTAAAATAATTCAATAAAGGATTTCATCTTAATGAAACAGACATTGTGGTTTTAAAATTTAATCTTAGTTTTATGGTATAGCATTTCTTTCATTCAGTGAAAGAAAGATATTTTGTGATACTCAGGTGCCTTGTTCATGCGTGATGTATTGGGAAATTTAACAATGGTTATCCAAAGTCTGACATAAATTCTTTTTGCATTCCCTAAAAAAAAAGTCTAAACATATATTGTTCTTCGGATCGAACGAGATGCTTTTGTTTCATGATGAAAAAGATGGGGAAAAGACTATTTTCCGATAACTTTGTTAATAAACTTATTTTATGCACTTACTTTTAAAACTATGATTAAAAAAAAATAATAATAATATCTTTTAAATATAAGAAATAAATTTACCTGAAAGAGATAAAGAGTGGACTGTTGCTGCTCACCAGAGGGCGATAAGCTTCAACAGCTGTTTTCTTCAGATAAATAATCTAAATGATAATAATAGTATAACTAATTTATTCACTTGTTTTATTACAATCATAAAAAATCAAAAGAAAATATTACAATTCTTTTTTTAAAACCTATACATAAAAGATATATATATGTAATAAATTTAAAAGCTTAATTAAAAAGTAAACTCTAAAAACATATTGAAAACATTAAAACCTCTAAAAGTGACCTTGCACTAGTGCTTTCAGCCCTTATCTACAGCCATCATCAGGTACGCTGTTTTTGTGAACCAATGCACTTGGCGGTCTTGCCACTTGTCTTCTCTTCCACTCCTCATCCAGCCACCTTGCATCTATTTCAACTGGCTCTGTATTGCATGAATCATAGTTCTCTAAAATTTCGACGGCTTCATGTTTTATTGCGTAAAAATAATTATTTAGCGAGCTATTTTACTAAAGTTTTTTACATATATTTTAATATTTTTATTCTGTTTTGTTTTGGTTAGACCGCCAAGAGCAATGGTTCACAAAAACAGCGTACCTGATGAAGGCTGTGGATAGCGGCTGAAAGAGCTAATGCAAGGTAACTTTTGGAGTTTTTAATATATTTTATTAAAATAACGACAGTCTTACAAACCAGAATGGAAATATAAAATAGATTTCAAAAACTTTAATAAAATAGCCCACTATAATAATTATTTTTATGCAATAAAACACGAAGCCATCAAAATTTTAGCGAACTACTATTCATGCAATACAGAACCAGTTGAAATAGACACAAGGTGTTGTGCTATGCTGGATGAGGAGTGGAAGAAAAGACAAGTGGAAAGACCTAATAGCTGACAAAACCATTCAGTCATTTGTATTAGCAGAGTGTAAGTGGTCCTTAATTTTGCTCTAATATATCAAAGTGTTGCTATTTAATTAAAACAGAGAGTTTAAAGTAACAATAAAATTTTTTTTATTAAACTTTAAAACTTCACAATATCGACAGTGAATAACTCGTAAAAATTAACTGTGAATAAGTCAATAAAAAATGAAATAAAAATATAAATTAATTAAATATATCATATCACTGCCAGTGATCATAATTTGATTACTGTCCAGAGGATCAAACTTATTAAACTTGAAGAACATAATGAAGACAAAATGTCATTTCCGAAATTGATTATCGACGAGATTTAAACTATTGTCAGGCATAAACATTGCTGACATCTCAAATCGACTATCTAAAACTCAGCAACTTCATTTAAAGAACTATGACATTTTACAATTAACTAAAAATAAAACAAACTCATGACTTTGAGTTTAACTAAAAGAAATCATAATAAATCTTTTAATACATGTCAACTGAACATAACGTTGACAGCAAGAGAAGAGAGAACGAAACGAAGTAACATACCTTATTTATACTCTACAGATAGGATTACTAAATAGACATTCAGCAACAACATTGAGACTACGCTGCTGATTCTGCAACTCCCCACACATGGTTAATCACCGTAGCAACGATATGACTCAAACACTACCACGCCATTTAGAGGCCAAAGGCGAAAACTTCATTTCTACTTCTACCGTTAACGTGTCACGTTCGAAAAAAGTAAACTAAATTTAAATTAAAAGACTTATTAAAGAAAAATACTTTTAACAGAAGTTTGAAAATGAAAAAGGTAAGTAATTAAAAATTAAGAATTAAAAAAAAACAACCTTTTGTTAACTCCACGACATAGCCGGAGTACTTTCGCTGGAGTTCCCCAAGTTTTTCGATGGCAACTCTTGGTGCTGGAGGGTTTGAAGACTGTGCTGTTCTCTCTTGGCTCCTCTGCTTAAAAGCATGTTGTGCCATTGTTTATCGAGCCTGGCCGCATTGTTGCCATTACAAGAATTTGAAAAATTAATTATTTCTACTTCTTTGCGATATACGGCATACTTATAATTTTTATAATTTGCGAGTTTTGTGACTTTTCGAATTGGATATTAATATTTTCCTCCCTATTTACATTCATTAAAGCAGTGGTTGTTTTATCCATGGCAATGTCATGGCTATGTTCTTTGATTCTCATTTTAATTTTTCTTTTTCCAATATAACACCTGTAATTACTTTTATCATCGGTAAACGGAATCTTATAAATACCTGCGGTCTCTAAATGGTTCACTGGATCTTTATCATTCCTGATCATTTGGTAAATATTAGGGCTAGGTTTAATAGGGATATTAATGTTATTTTTCGCTGTATATTTTAATTTTGCCGGAAGCACCGCAATCATAAGGAATAGAGGTAGTATATTTTAATTGTGGTTTTTGGTGATCTGGGATTTTATTAAGACTTTTAACGCAGTTTTTATAAAGTCTATTAATTAGTTTTTCTGAATAGCCTGCTTTTCAGGTATGCTGCTTAATTATGTTTAATTCATTATGAAGGTCTTTTGGCTCATTACAAATAATTAAAGCACGGTTTATATAAGCCTGTATGGCATTTATCTTATATCTATATGGGGTTTTGCTTTTTGCATGTATTATTTCGTTGTTGCTGGTCGGTTTTCTATAGACTTTAGTATTGATACGGTTACTATATCGTGTTATTGTGATGTCAAAATAATTTATTTGGTTATTGATTTCTTCCTTGAGGGTGAATTTAATGTTAGAATCAATTTTATTTATAGTATTTAAAATTTCTTTAGGGTTGATATCGTTATCAATAACAGCAAAAACGTCGTCGACATACCTTAACCAAAGAAAAAAAAAAAATTCTTAAGTTTTTCCATTATTATTATTTCTTCTATTTTACGTAATTTTAGTTCAGCTAAAAAGCACGAAATGGGAGATCCCATTGGGACCCCCTTAAGCTGTTGATAAAATTTATTGTTAAACATAAAATAATTTTCATTAATCAGAAGGTTGGTGGTACTGTTTAAAGTTCTGGCAATATCAGGATTGGGATAATGTCTATCAATTTCAGTTTTTACTATATCTGCTATTTCTTTAGTATCAATGGATATGTACAGATTTACGGCATCAAAACTTACAAACCGATAATTACTTTTAATATTGATATCTCGAATTTTCTGGATAAAGTCTTCAGTAGAGTTTAAACTATGTGAAGAGGGGCGTAACAATTTTTTATAAATATTAGCCATGTATTTTTCCAGGTGATATGTAGGGCCATCACTTTTACTTACTATTGGTCTTATTTTAGGGGGGGGGGAGTTATGATCTTTATAACGTCCAAAAATACGGGGGGTATTAGGAGCGGCATTGTTGAAAATTGGTGGTTTATTATTAGGCCAAGTACCTTCTTGTATTACTTTGCGGGTTTTTTCAATAAGTTTGTTATTTGGATCTTTTCTTATTATTTTGGTACCTATTTCATTTATAGTTTCTTCTATTTTGTTGATATATTCGCTTCGATTTAATATGGCAATTTTTTTAGTTTTGTTTGTCAACATACATGTTACTTTGTTGTTTTTTTTTTTAAGATTTTCAAGGGCATTAATGTCTTCACGATTAATTTTTTGATTTTGTGCAGTTTTTTTGATTTCTTGAACAGCAACGTTTTTAATCTTCATTTGGGTTTCTTCAGGGGCATAATTTATGGCAGCTTCAATACTAGCTATACTATCCTTGATGTTAACTTGTTGATCTATGATGTATTTGTGACCTAATTTTAACAAGGCATCCTGATGGCTATTAAGTTTAACATCGGATAAGTTCAAATAAGTAAAAAAATTTTCAGTACTAGGTTTAATGTTGTTCCTTCTAATCCAAAAGCTAAGTTTTCTATTTTGTTTTTCAAGAATACTATTTCTTTCAATTTGACTATAGTAATTAATTTTTTGGCTAAAAAGTGACCATTCATTTTCACTACAACTATTTTTTAGGGTTTGGTAAAGTTCATTATATTCTTGTTTCCTCCAATATACAATCGATTTTTTGATATGGATAATTTTATTCAATAATTTATGTTCAAATCTTCTAACATCCAGTAAAACGTTTTTAACTAATAGTTTAATATAATTTTCATAAATTTGGGGGTGATTTAAAAAAATTTGCAATTCTGCAGAAAACTAACATTGAGCTCAGATCTAATCAATTTTTTATTAACATGTTTTAATCTATTAAAAATGTTATATGCATTCATGATAACATAAAATAAAAAATAAAAAACACTACCCAGAAAAAACTAAGATTCACAACGTTTCCACTAAACGGAAACAGAAAAGGCACCCATTAAGTCTGTTAATTCATAAATATTTAAAACTACGGTAAAGAATTACAACATAAGAAAACCGCATTTAAAATTTTTTTAAACATGAAACGCCCCCCACTTAAAACGAAAGGGCAAAAAAATCCTGTTTGGTGCAACCTGCTTTTAAGCAGGAGCCAAGAGAGAACAGCACAGTTTTCAAAGCCTCCAACACCAAGAGTTGCCACCGGAAAAGCCGGGGAACCCCGGCGAAAGTACTCTGGCCATGTCATGGAGTTAACAAAAGGTTGTTTTTTTTTAAATACTTAATTTTAATTAAAACTCCATGTTTTGAAGCGATACTGTGAAGTACTATATTTATTTGACTTATTTCAGTTGAATGGGATTTTATGTTCATGTTTTTATAAAATGAAGATTTGGGAACTTTCATCAAATGAGATAAGTGCAATTTTTATTTCAATCAACATCTTTGACAATACATATTTGTTTAAAGCAATTACACAATATGACAAATTTTGTTTTTAACATTTAAACCATTTTGGAAATCATGGATGGAGGACAAAATTACACAGATATGTAATAACAAGAATGCTTTATCCTTCATTTTCCTTACATATGTTTGTATTAATCAGTGTTGTAGTAAAATATATTTTACTTTATCTTACTTCAACACTACTAAAGTAAGATGCTAAGTACTTATTACTAAGTGCTACTTAGCATCTTGCCTTGGCTTTTTTTTTTTTTTTTTTTTTTTTTATTAATGAAATTTGTTTATTCAACAAATTTCACATATTATAACTAAAATAAATTAAACGAAGATACATAAATATTACTTTTTAAATTCTCTTATGTTGAAGATTTAATTTCATGTAGAGAAATTGTGGGGAAAACAATTGATTTCTCAAAATAATGGCAAATTTGGCAGTTTTTTCATTCAATACACTTCCTTTGATATGCAAATATCATATGGATTCACTTATTAAATTAAATTAAAACAAATAAAAAAAATTTCTTACTGCATAAGATCCAATTAGAAAAGCAGCATTAACACGTTTTTTTGGATCTTGAGTTGTATAATGTACTATCTTTTTCTTCGACAGAGAGAATGACTGAAATATACATATATATGTTTTATAATTATATAACACAAGCTAACAAAAAATTTACTATATATATATATATGCAGTGATGCCGCTAGTCTTTCAAAATCCTGGGTCCTTGGGACCCATGAGTTTAAAAAATCTGGGTCCTTTTTTCCAAAAATGGGTCCCCACATAAATGAATTTATATATTACAGATATAAATTAAAATTTTATCTTATTGTAGATAAAAAACAGTTTTTTAGGAGTTTGTAACCAACTCTTTTTGAGATTGTCTTAAAACTAATATTATGTAGGAGGTGGTTGCTGTTAAGAAACAACTGAAAACATTTAGTTCAATGTGCTCTGGAACCAGTAAAAAAAAAGAGAGAGAGAGAATATAGTATAATAGATAATTATTATTATTTTAAACTAGAAACACTTTTAAAATTTCCTCGAAATGATTAGCATTAAGAGAACAAAATGAGAAAAAAGTTTTATTTATTTATTTATTTTATAAAATTTTCTGGATATCGGCCCCTGCCAAAAATGGAAGTATCACGTCTGCAAAAGATACCCCAAGTCCTCCACCCTCCTTTAACCACAAAATAACGTACCAATAAACTGTACTCATAACTTAAATAATGTATAAGAGAAAAAAAAATAAAAGAAGTGTATTTGCTTATCTGTAAACGAAATAACTATAATAATAATAACATTCTGACATTAGCAAAAGTATTTTATTTTTTGCTTAACACAGCAAACATATTACTTTTTTTTTTAACTTAGGTTTTCTTAATAAATAAAATTTCTTGAATCTTATACAGACATAATGTCATGTTCCTGTACTTAGGTTCGTGTTTCCGTTTCATTTGTTTTTATTTGTTTGAATGAATTTAGAACGCTGCAGGGTGATGCCATTCTCATTCAATGCATCAGCACTTTTAACTGGTAACTTTTTCGTATCCGGACTTCGATTTTGCATTTCAGAACTTTGTTTTCGCGCTGGCCACTTGTATATCGTACTGGAATTAGAAATATTTTGGATTCTTTAAAAGAATGGTTTTGCAACTATTTTTCGAATTTCATATTTCGGCTAAGCTTTGACAGAGGGCACCCATTGGTGATTCATTATGCCATGATGCGATTTGGTTTTTTGTACATCTTTTTGAATTGAAACTTTGTTTTCTTGTCTCGGAGTCGAAATATTGTTTTTGATTTCGTGCCAGCCGCTCATTTGTGTTTATCGTATAGGATATGTTCTTTTTCCTTTATGGTAAAATGGAGTTTTAAAGGCTTTTTTTCTTCTTCAGAGCAGAATGCTTTAAAAAATATAAAGAAAATATTAGTTTCAAGCAAGAAATATATTTTAAAATTTGCTTTTTTTCTTTCTTCCAGTTCAAAAAAGAAAAGAACGAAAATTACGCGGCCTCTGGGACCCGCCACAATAAATTTTTTCGTGTCCTGTCTCCAATTTTTCACGTAATTTACGCACTATAACACATAAACAGCATCACTGTATAAGTATATAAATAAATAAATATATATATATATATATATATATATATGGATAAATGACATAAAAAATGCATTTAAATGAATTTCTTACCTTTAGTTTTTTATTTAATTTACAGCAATAGCGATACAATTTCGCAAGGTTTAAGGGTCCAAAGTCAGAGTAAAAGCTATAAAAACAATTAATACGATGCAAAATTATCAATTAAAATATTTTATGATATAGCCAAAACTAAATGCTTAAAATAAATTAACAATAATACATGCATGGCATTACAGAAATTAATATTGAGTAACAGCTAAATAAAATTAATTATTAAATTGTTTGATAGAATATTAAACTGCTATTAAAAATTATAGATTGCTAATAAGCATAAATTTCCCCTGTACGCTTAATTTCACTGCAAAACATGTTAAAATACAAGGAATCAAACAATGGATTAAGAATAATTGTGCAAACACCTGAATAATCATACTAATTTTAACAGCTGTAAGAAATTGCATAAAATTAAAACATAGATATATTTCTGTGATCCCTGGGGAAAGTGGGAAGGTCAGCAACAGCAACAAATAAGAATAAAGGATTTTCCGAACAAAAAACGAAAACAAACGGAGGAATTTTTGCATGAAGTTTAGTTGCTAAAATATCTCACAACCCACCCGAGTCTGGTAAACAGGAGCTAACAGAAGAAAACAAATTCTCTGTTGAATTTTCCTGCCATGACCAGAAAGAATTACAGATGCTTTAAGTGGATTAATAAAGATTAATTATTGCGTTCATAGACTGCACTGCACCCCATAATTATCCAATTTTTTAAGAGCAAAATCTATATAATATTTTTCTAACGTGGACCAATTATGATTATATTTTGTAGAAACGATACGATAGTGACAATAAAATACTCAATGATAAAATATAATACACAAGTAACATTTAAGCATGCAGACCTCAATTCAGTGATCTAATAAAAAAAAAAAAGACAACAATTGTCTGATTAGATCCAGGGGCCAATCCAAGATTTCGAAATTAATACCTATTTTTGTGAAAAATCTTAACTATATTTTATTTTTGTGAAAAATTGCAGCGCACTCTTTTTCTGTACAACAAAAACTAAGTAAAATAATAAAAATCACGCTTAACAGTTGGTGTGAGGCTAATAGCAGTGTTGCAAATTGAATTGTCTTTGCATCCTCTCACGCGGCGCTACTAGTCGTCATTTTTTCGACGCGCCGATATATATTACTGTCTAGTTAAAAATGTGATCTGAAGGGAGTCGGTCGTGCTTGACCGTTTAAAATATATAGCGCTTAAGAAATGTTTATTTATGTTTTTATTGTGAATCCGTGTTCTATATGTTTTGTGAAGTGAATAAATAAAATGGAAAAGAACATCACTTGTATTATTTATGGAAATGGATTATTACAATGTGTGAGTTTATGGAACAAATGAAAGATTTATGAACATTTTGGTGACCCTAGGATGTGATTGTTTGCATTTATTTGGACGACATGCATTTTTTTGGATAATTATGGAGTAAAATGAATCCGCTGAGCATGCATCGGATATGGGAGGTAGGCTTTTTCCCTTATTATTTCATTATTTTGGTTTGAGTTTGGGGGTTAAAAGTTATGGTTTCGTTTTAACAGAAAAGTGTAGTTTTTGTTCTGAAATGGTTGCAGTCTGTGAGGACATCGAATTCATTTGGTTTATATATAATATTATTTATAATTTATAAATTTTGCTGATATATGAAATAAATGGTTTCAAATTTGAATAATTAAAAAATAGTTTGGGTTTTAAATATAAATGGTTTCATTCAACATTTAAATAATTGAAAATTACTTTCGTTTCATAAAATGTTGTTTAAATGGTGTTTCTTTTTGTTTCTTTGAAAAGGAAATTGTTTTTTTTTTAATGGAATATTATTTAATTTTTTGTTTCTTGCAATGCTATTAAAATAGAGTTACTTCTGATTTAATACAAAATTATTTATTTAGTTTTGGTTTCATTAAAGGCTATTTTAAATTGATTTACTTCTGTTTTAACGATATTTATTTTTGTTCTTAAATGATATTTAAAGATGATGTTTACATTTTTTTGATATATAGATAATACATGTTTATTTTTATTTAATAAATATATGGATAGGGGTTATTATTAAGCAATTAGAAGGTTTCATAATTTTAATTTTTTTCTCTTGTTACGATATTGGGTTTAAAATGGATCTAGAAAGATTGAAGGAAAAAAGAAGAGGTTTAAGAACCTCATTTACGAAATATTTGCGGAAAATAGAAACAATCCTGAACTCCGAAATTACGGAGGAGTACACGAAATTAATGAAAATTGAGGAGCTTCTTAGATTAAAGGCTCAACTCCTGGACAAACAGGCAGAACTCGTAAACATCGATTATGAAATACAAACAAAAATTAAAGTTAAGGATATAGCTGAAGATGTGGCAGGCTGTGAGGAATACAGGGAAAAGGGGATCGATGTAAAAACAAAATTAGAAAGGCTAGTGGATAATTTAAATGACAGGCCGTTGCCTGGTGTTATTCAGATCGCTAGATCAAGTGATCAAACAGGGATTGGTTCAGAGAACCTAACAGTTAGAACTGAAACCAGAAGTACAGTTAAACTTCCGAAATTACAAGTTGTAAATTTTCTTGGTGACTGTAGTTCATGGTTGGACTTCTGGAACTCTTTCGAGGTAGCGATACATAATAATAATTCTTTAAGCAAAATTGAGAAATTTTCGTATTTGAAATCTTTCTTAGGAGGTGTCGCCTTGAGCGCTGTATCTGGGTTTTCATTGACAGAATCTAATTACGATGCATCAATACAATTACTTAAGGAACGTTTTGGACGAAGTGACGTAATTATATCGTCCCACATGCATAAGTTACTACTAATAGAACCGGTGAAATCATGCGCGAATGTTACTGAATTAAGGAGAATGTACGACGCGATTGAGGTACAAATTCGTTCGTTACAATCATTAAATGTAGCAACAGGCACTTACAGTAATCTGTTATGCCCTGTAATATTACAAAAACTACCGGAAGAATTAAATTTAAGTTATAATAGACAGCGTAATTCAGATGAATTGTTTGATATTTCTAAATTAGTTGATTTTATACGTAAAGAATTAGAAATACGAGAAGCATCGATAATTTTAGCGAATCCCAGAAATAATAGCGCAAATGAAAATAATTTTCGGAACAAAATGACAGGCCACAATAAACCTTACTTAAATTCTAAAAGGAGCGAATATCATCCCCCTAAATCATCAGCTTCCGTTTTAGCGACTCAGGCAGAAAGAAATTTATCTGGTTATCATAATAGGTATTCTTATGATAATAATAGGCCTAAATTTAATAACAAAAGAAATACGAGTTCATTTTCTCAAAATACAGGAGTTCAGGGCTGTTTGTTTTGTTCCTCGGCACATATGAATCATGATTGTTCTTTAAATGTTTATGATAAGAAAAGGGCTCTAATGGCCAAGGGATTATGTTTTATATGTTTTTCAAATCATTTGAGTAAATTTTGTTCTCGTAAAGATCATAAGTGCAAGTATTGCGCGTCTCCCTGGCATAACTCATTAATATGTAATACAGAAAGAAATGAATCCCGCTCAGTTGAGGATAAAAAACAAATACAGTCAGAAAGTTCTTTAAATTTAGTTTGTAATAAGAATAAAGAGCTTGAGGACACGCCGAATGATTCGGTGTTGTTGCAGACTGTAACGGCAAGTGTATTTAATATTCGGGCCAAATGCCATTTATTGAAGTGTCTTATTGACAATGGAAGTTCTAGGACATTTGTATTGCGCGAAGTGTGCAATTTATTGGGATTAAAACCAATCGGGAAGGAAACCCTTTTAATTTATACTTTTGGCAATGAAAATACTGAAAGGAAAACTTATGATATTGTAGAAATAGTATTACATAATGTAAGAGAAACTAATAAGAAAATTAAATTAAGGGCTGTGGTTATTGATTCAATTACATTTGGGGAAATTAAAATTCCTTCACAATGGGTGCGTAATATCGTACTAGAAAAAGGCATTGAATTGGCAGATAAGGGTAATTTAAGTAAAATTCATGTACTTATTGGATCGGATTACATTGGGGAAATTCTTGGAGAAAGGAACGTGAGAATTTCTAAACGATTAATGGCAACAGATACCTTATTTGGATTTGTGATACAAGGAAAGGAAAGGGACCCTAAAGCACTTAAGAATTGTCAGAAAGTGCGCGTTAATCATTTACATGTTGTTAAGGAGGAATTGGACCATCAAAGGGTTAAAAATTTATGGGAATTAGAGGCAATTGGAATTAATCCGGACAAAGAACATTCTAAATCAGATGATGAAATTTTAGAGTTATTTAGGCAAACCACTACTTATAGGAATAAAAGATATGAAACGCGATTGTTGTGGAAAAATAATGTTAAGGAATTGGACAGTAATTATGAGATAGCAAGACGACGCTTGTCTCATTTGAACACTGTTTTTGGTAGGAATCCGGACTTATATTTTAAATATAAGGAAATTATTGAGGAACATTTAAAGTTGGGCATCATAGAGGAAGTAGCGTCGGATTTAAATGAAAATACGGGTACAGGCTATTACATGCCGCATCATGCAGTAGTACGCGAACAAAAGAAAAGTTCTAAGGTTAGGATAGTTTTTGACGGTTCATGTAAGGGCAGGGATGAATTATCTCTTAACGATTGTTTAGAGAGCGGTCCTAATTTAAATCCAGATTTACTCAGGATAATTTTGAGGTTTAGGTTACACCCTGTAGCGTTTTGCGCAGACATTCAACGAGCTTTTCTAGAAGTAGGAATCGCGGATGAGGATAGGAATTTTTTGAAATTTTTATGGAATGATGGGGAGGGGCCCGATCTCCATTCCGATGCTGCTAAACGAATTAGGACATTACAATTCTGCAGAGTTCCCTTTGGGGTGAAATGTTCCCCATTTCTATTATCGGCAACAATCAGGCTTCATTTGAAAAAATTTGAGAATGACTACCCGGAAGCAACAGAAATATTAAGATCTCTATACGTCGATGATCTCATCTCTGGCACTGATGATGTGAACAAGGCATTACAATTATCTAAGGAAATGATGTGTATTTTAAATGAAGCTAGCATGAATCTCAGGGCTTGGATTTCCAACTCTTCTAAGCTTAATCAGTTGTGGAAGACAGACAATTTCGAATGTCGAGAAGATCCGGAGGAATCCAATGTTGAACTAAAAATATTAGGAATTATTTGGGACAATACGAAAGACGTATTATTGATTGACACTTCACAATTTAACAAATTACCGGAGGACAGATTTATAACAAAGCGATATATTTTGGCTGTTTGCGGAATGTTATTTGATCCATTGGGGATCATGAATCCATTTTTGATTCGCATAAAAATTATATTACAATCAGTATGGGAAAATGGTAAACAGTGGGACGAACCTGTTCCACATGAAATTGAAATGTTGTTTTTAGAATGGCTAAATGAAGCTAAAAATTTGAAGTTCACTGGAATTCCTAGGCTGTATTTTAATTAATTCTGCTGGAACTCAGTAGAGGTACACATATTTTCCGATGCTAGCCCAAAATGCTATGGTTCAGTAGCTTATTTTCGATTTACGAATTCTGAAGAATGCAAAACAAGTTTTATAATTTCTAAGTCTCGACTAGCCCCTTTGAAGAAGATTACATTACCGAGACTTGAATTACTTGGCACTTTAGTCTCAGCAAGATTAGGATCATATCTTAAATCTGTTTTTCCTATGCTCGACCCCAGAAATATTTGATGACTCTCAGATTTGCCTTCATTGGATAAAAGGTTCAGTTAACGATTATAAGCAATTTGTGAAAAACCGAGTGATTGAAATCAAGGAAAAAACTGATCCTGAAAAATGGCACTTTTGCAAAGGCAAGGTCAATCCGGCGGATAAATTAACGAGAGGTGTGAAAGCAAATTCCTTAATGAATGATAAAGTATGGAGTCAAGGACCAGCTTGGTTGTCAGAATTAAGTATACCATATGACTCTCTAATGGAATTTTCCTGTGACATGGACAGCGTGGTTGAAGAAAGACATGGAGTTACAACACTTCAGGTTAACGTAGAAGTTCCAATGCCATTATTAAATCTGGAGAATTACAGTAGTTTGAATAGAGTTTTGAGAACAACCGCCTATGTTTTTAGATTTCTAAATAATATCAAATCTAGGTCTGAAAAACGTTCAGGGGCGCTAACAGCAAATGAAATATCTGCAGCAGAAAATTATTGGCTTCTATTTGTGCAGCAAAGTGAATTTAACAAAGAATATACTACATTAAAGGCAAAAAATTCAGTTTCTCCTGATTCTAAGTTATATAATTTGAATCCCATTTTGACAACAGAAGGTCTAATAGTATTAAAGGGAAGAATTCAAGGCTCTAATTTTTCTGATGAATCTAAGCATCCAATTATTTTGCCGAACAAGGCTCGATTTACTAATCTTTTGATCATGAAGGAACACGAAAATTTAGGTCATTCTGGTATATCTGACACACTCACTCAATTAAGAGAACGTTTTTGGATCATTAAGGGCAGGCAAGCTGTGAAATCCTGCTTGAACAAATGTTTTCTATGCAGAAGGTTTAAGGCCAAACAAGGACAGCAAATAACAGCTCCGCTACCCATAGCAAGAACTAGTGATGCTCAACCTTTTGAAGTCGTCGGAATCGATTTTGCTGGACCGTTATTCACAAGAGACAACAACAAATCTTACATTGCATTATTCACTTGTGCAGTCACTCGAGCAGTGCACTTGGAAATAGTCTCTAGTCTCAGTTCTGAACATTTTTTACTTGCATTCAGACGTTTCATCTCCAGAAGAGGTATGTGCAAGGTTGTGAATTCCGATAACGCTTTGACTTTTAAAGGTAGTGAAAAGGAACTAAAGAAACTTTATATGAACATTAAGAACTTTGAAATTCAGAACTATTTTGGTAATAAGGGTATCAAATGGAATTATATAGTAGAAAGAGCCTCATGGTGGGGGGGTTATTGGGAGCGAATGGTTCGTATGACAAAGGTCATTTTGAGGAAAATTCTTGGTAGGGCATTAGTTACATTTGAAGAACTGCAAACTATACTTGCAGAAATTGAATCTATTATTAACTCTCGACCTTTAACTTATGTATACAATGACCCTGTAGAGTCATTCCCTCTCACCCCAGCCCACTTCTTAATAGGAAAAAGGTCAACTGCATTGCCACCACAAAGTGGCCGTTTAGTGATTGCAAGTCAATCTAGTTCTCAAAAACTTTTAATTAAACGATACTTGTATCGTGAGAGACTTCTTAACGAATTCTGGAAGCGCTGGAAATTTGAATATATTTTGCAGTTGAGAAATGCTAATGTTGTAAAACCTGTTAATCCAATTTCTAATTTTAATATAGGTGATATAGTCCTAATAGGTGATGACAAGGCCCCAAGACAAATTTGGAGGTTAGGAAAAATAATCGAGACACATGTAGGACGTGACAATAAGGTAAGATCTGTAACCTTAAAAACTTCATCAGGAATGTTAAAGAGACCCATTCAACTTCTTTGTAACTTGGAAGTCCAAGGGGACTTACCTTAATTAAACCAACTGTTCACCTGTAAGGTAATATTAATATTGTTTTCATTTTTCAATTGTATCCAGGTAACATTGATTTTTGTATTTGATATAATTTCTATTTTCAGTATTATGTGGTTGTGAAATTTGTTATTATGTATTGTGATTTTTTATTGGTTGTAATTCTTGAATTGTATTTGATTTGGATTTGTTCAAAATTTTGTATTGAACTTAACTTACCTTTCGGGGCGGGAGGATGTTGCAAATTGAATTGTCTTTGCATCCTCTCACGCGGCGCTACTAGTCGTCATTTTTTCGACGCGCCGATATATATTACTGTCTAGTTAAAAATGTGATCTGAAGGGAGTCGGTCGTGCTTGACCGTTTAAAATATATAGCGCTTAAGAAATGTTTATTTATGTTTTTATTGTGAATCCGTGTTCTATATGTTTTGTGAAGTGAATAAATAAAATGGAAAAGAACATCACTTGTATTATTTATGGAAATGGATTATTACAATGTGTGAGTTTATGGAACAAATGAAAGATTTATGAACAAGCAGAACAGAAATCAAAAATCATTTCTCTCTGAAGTAAACAGTTCAGCAGAGAGAATGTAAGTAGTAGTTGTTTTTATTTGTGCTATTATCACTGCACTACACATGAATTGTACAAGGGAGGATAGACACATCACCATACAGTCATCAAAGCGTCAAACCACCTGACGAATCAGCAAACAGTACACTATGGCCACAACTCCAAAGCGTGCCTGTACAGATACATGCAAGGATCATTTTGTTTACTTATGCTACACCATTTCTCTCCCGTAGAAAACACTTGTGTGTATATTAAAACCAACATTGTGTATCATTCTTGCTTTGTGAATCGCATCAACAGAAATGCACAAATAAGTTACTCTTCTTTGAAAATGTGCTCATTTAAGGTGCCAGATTTTGCTGGGATGATTAAGATTTTTGTGAAGGTACCGATTTTAGCTGAATGATTTTTGTGAAGGTACCGATTTTCGCTGAATGATTTTTGTGAAGCTACCGATTTTAGCTGAATGATTTTTGTGAAGCTACCGATTTTAGCTGAATGATTTTTGTGAAGGTACCGATTTCAGCTGAATGATTTTTGTGAAGGTACCTATTTTGCCAGATTGATTTTTGTGAAGGTACCTTTTTTTGCCAGATTGATTTTTATGAAGGTACCTTTTTTGCCAGGTTAATTTTTGTGAAGGTACCCATAAAAGGTAGTAAACTCGACCTGTATTAACCCCTGAGATCATTTGATAGAAAAAATTATTTTTAAAAGTTGCATCTTTACAATCCTTGAAAGTGTCGTTTGCACGGTAGGAAAACAGGCTGTTATACACGTTTAAAAAGGCTGTTTTAGGCGTATAATTAGTTAAGAGGGCGCCACCTAACAGGAGTTTGCTACAGTCAGACATTTTAATGTGAACTTATTTTGCTGGTCGGTCAACCAATTGGCCGCTGAAGGCAGCTTCTGATGCATAAAAATCTTAAGTGTTTTTGGTAACTAATGATAATCAACAAAATTACGATCCACTTTCAAATGAACTTCAAGGTGCAAAACAGCGCCCCCAGAAAACTCATTATGTCTTTGTAGGTGCCTGAACAGGGAAGGGCGCCGCTCAGCTGGAGTTTGCTACTAACTTATTCTTAAAGGGTCCTGAATACGATTAGAATTTTCAACAGTCTTTTGTACAGTAAGCGAACAGGCTATTGTAAGTGAACAAAACGGGAAATAACGTCATAGGCACCCCCAAACAGGAATTTGTTATGATCAGATTTTTTTAAGTGTCATGAATACGATGAGAATTTTCAAGGGTTGTTTGCACGGTAGGAAAACGGGCTGTTTTAGGCGTCTTAATTAGTTTAGAGGGCGCCACAGGCGCCACCTAACGGGAGTTTGCTACAGTCAGACATTTTAACGCAAACTTTTTTTGCTGGTCGGTGAACCAGTTGGTCAGGTTGTGATACATAAAACTCTTAAGTGTTTTTGGTAACTAATGATAATTAACAAAATTATGATCCACTTTCAAATGAACTTTAAGTCGCAAAACAGCGCCCCCAGAAACTTCAATATGCTGCCCTATTTTCTAAAACATTCCCCCCCCCCCCCCCTCAAGCTACGCTCCTGGTTACAGTATGAAAACTGGGTCATCAACATGAATTTTATTTTGAAAGCTTTCTTTGAATGGTTTTGCTTTCACTATTGCACAATGTTAATTTGGTTCTAATAATAATTTGGCTTCTGGTTTAAATTTTAATTAGGCGGAGAAATTTATATAATATTTATGAGTTTCAGATTTTAAAGGTAAATAGGAAAAGAAGTAAAGCGTGGAAATTCCGCAGGGGTCTTAAATATTGAAGATAAAGAGCATGAAAAAATGCTCTCCCCCCGCCCTTCTTTATATAAACCAAAAATTTAAAAATTTTGACTAAAATGAATTAGCTTTAGTATATGCAAAAATTAAATAAATGAAAGGTTCCTTTCAAATATAGTTTGTCATTCTAGACAGTTAAATGAAATTCTTAAATAAATTTTTAATAAATTCTTAATAAATTAAAAAATATTTATATATCAGAAACTTATAATGAAGTGGTCAAACAGTTTCAAAAAATGTATTTTTTTTTTTCCCCTCAAAAAAAAAAAAAAAAAAAAAAATGTAAGACCATGTAAAGAAAAGCTGAATAAACTCCTGACTGAAAAAATTAGAATTAAACAAAACTATATTATGAAGATTATGATGAATTACTATAACAATGTTTTTCCCAAATTACTGAAATGAATTATTTCTTTCTATTCTTATACTTTTATTATAAGCTTATATTTGAGGTTTTATCTTTCTTTTTTTATGTAAGTTATCTAAATGAAAACCACTTTCTTCCTTCCTTTTTTTAACTGCAATTCTCTGCATTTTTATCCTCATGAAAACTGGGTTATTTCTTCCAAGAGGAGCGAATTTAGAAAAAACTTAATTTCCAGAGGCAACCTTTTTCCCTGTTTTGAATCAGGATCAATTTTATAGCAAATTAAAATTAAAAATACAGTAAATTAAAAGAAAAGAAAATTAGAATTACAAATATTAATACAAGCTTTAGATTTTGCTGTTTTAACTTGAGTAAATAAATTTATTAACATTTACTAATAATTAGTAAATGTAAATTTAATCCTTTTAATAACTTAATATGTAAATTTATTAACTTGTACTTTGTAGTCAAAGGGTGAAGAGAGATTCTGAGAATAATGAAAAATGACTTTCATATTCAGACTACATATGATATATATCTGGCATCTGTGCATAGTGATGTCACAGCATTAATCCTGTTGCATTTTAAGATCACAGGTTTTTGTTTTGTTTTTACAAAGTTTACAATTAAAATTTTAAATTAAGTTTGCCATCCCATGTTGAGTTTTAAGTAAAATATGTTCAATTCTCTCATTTAGGAGGATATTTCACCCGTTCTCATCAGAGGTGAAAACTGGATGAGAATTTTTCACCTTTACTCAGAAACAAAGTGAGATTTCTAAAAAGAATGTAAGAACAGAAAAAAAAAAAAAAATCTGGATTAATGTAAATTGCAGGGCTGCCAACCTCTGGGAGCGTTAAAGTGTAGTTAACAAACAAGAAAAAGTGTAGTTTTAAGGTACAAAGTGTAGCCGCTAAAAAATAAGAAAATGCTTAAAATAAATAAGCATAAAATCTTTTGTTTACATTAAGACTTAGTTTCTAAAATTTATTGACTTTAACAATCAAACATACAAAATATCACTGCATTCTTTTAAAAATAACATTGCACACAAAATTTTTTCTGGAAATTAACGAAATACCTAACAACAATTAGATACAGTTTAACAGCATTTTGATCAGTGCTTTCATCAGTTGCCATCGAAAACGGCAAATGTTTCAAATCGCCAACGATATCAGAACAGGATATTTTTGCAATGCATTTCAATAGGGCCGCCGTCTTTGTTCTACCACTAGGACACTGTCTGGCGATTTTTGAATCCGGGAACATAGCTCTAAATAAATTTCCAGCATGATTTGCTGTAGAAATTGGAACATTATGTCACTTAGAAATGATGTAAAGAGCATTTCTGTTTTGGTAGTCTTTGATGCTGCATCACTTTTCACATAAAAACTGGATGGCAAAGGCTTTATCGTTGCTTTTATTTTACTTAAATGCTTGTGTCAGCTTGTTGCAATATGACGCGAACAATCATAAAGTCCACGATGATTTACGCGAAAATTGCTATTACATATTGCACAATATGCCTCATGGGATGAATCTACAGAATGCAAACACGGCCACAGAATCTACAGAATTTGCAATCTACAGATTGTAGCAGAATACTCCGATAGAGATTTTTGATCAGGAATTTTTTTTTCTTCTTTGTATTATCATCATCATTGCACATTTTAACTAAAAATACTATTAAATAAAAAACTAAATAAATTTGTACACTCTTAAGCAAAAAATAAGAATAAATAAATACAGAAAAGCAAGTCTAGCCAACAACAAACGCACAACACCGAAAATCGAAAGTAAACAGATTAGACAAGCTCTAGCGATAGAAAAGGACTTCTCCAAACATCCAGATCCAATCACCATGCGTACACAGTCACGCTATCGTCACAGTTTATGAGGAGGAAATGAAACAACCTATCAACCTCTGGAGTTTTCAAGCTACTTCATTCATAACAGCGATTTGGAAATACAGTGTGAAATCGTAGTTCGCTCGTTGTAAACAAGATGATGGTGGGGAAAGGAAAAGTGTAGCTTTAAGTATACGATGTGTAGAGTGTAGTAGAAGCAGGCTAAAGTGTAGTTACTACACCAAATGTGTAGTTGTTGGCAGCCCTGAAATTGCTAATAATGCCTACTTTTAAAGCTCACTAGTATATTTGAATTTAATAGCATTTAATTATTTTAATACACTGACTTTTTCACTATCAATCATTGAAATAGACAGCCATTGCACTGCAAACTGACAGAACTTTCTTTTTATACCTTCAATACAAGATTATTACCTAAAAATCTAAAATCCTTGTTTTTCTGATGTTTCATTGTAGAAATATGTATTTTTGCAGCTGATTAGCAAAATATATAATTTTTTTATCCAACATTTTTGAAATTTTTTAAAAATCATTCAATTTTGATAAAAGGTATGTTTAAATTTGCTGATTTTTGTGAAAAACGAAAGGTTTTTTCTTTCAAGATAGTTGATTTTTATGAATGACTTTTTTTCAGACCAAAAATTTTATTAAAATGGCCCCAGAAGAGTATGCAAATTTCTCTCAAAATAAAATATGCAAAAAAAAAAAAAAAACATGAGAGATTTTCACAATCTACATGCTCGAATGGGAATCCTGTTCATCTAATGTGGACACTAGCCTAATAATGTGTTATTCTAAGGAGAAATTTATTTTTAAAATTACTTATTATTTAATGTATTCTTTTAAATTTCGTTTTCACATTTAGAAAATTCACAGCCATTAAATTTATTCTTGTTTCCCAAAAAATGATTTTTTAATATCTCATTTTGAATCTATAATGTGTAAATAATGCTTTATAGTTTTAAAATGGAATATTAAAAAAAGTTATTTCTCCATAGGATAACTGGGGTCAGGTTGCCATCCATGTTAGGTGAATTACCCCCTTTAAACATAAAAGAGAGCATAATTCACAAATGTGCCTGTGTAATTTTCTTATTCCTATAATATCTTTTCTAATTCTTTTTTTAAAGCTAATGCAAGAAACTGCTGTATCATTTCAGCGAATTGAAGATATTTTAGATATTCACCATTTGTTGTTACAATCTTTCTACTTCTTTTTATAATTATTATAATTTCTGAGAGCAACAAATCACTTAAGATATCAGAAGCCTAGCTTCGGCAGAATACTTGCCTATTATGTATTTAATGGGTTGTAAAACTTTTTTTGTCTTTAGTAATATGTTTATTCTGTCTTCCCTCCCCTCCCTTTTTTTCTTTTGTGTCTCTCTGATGAGGTAGTTTCTCTCTTCTTTTGTTCTTCTTACTTCAACAATACTTATGGATATCATTGCTATTTTTCTTCATCTTCCTGCTTCAATGCAAAGTTCTCTTTCCATCCAACATAGTATTTATGCATAATGGTGAATTCAACATTTTTATAACTCTTGATATAGTGTGGATTTTCTATAATAAACATTTTCATACTTTTATCAATTTTTTGCTTGTTAACTATCTTCTTTAATTCTGCTTGATTATCAATTTTCATTGCTATTTCTGGTAGCTTATTGGTTTGGTTAGTCTTATAAAATACATGCCAATAACAATTAGAGTATGCTGAATTATACATTTTATTTTATTTTTTAAATATACTATAAATTTATCAATATAAAATATAATTATATAAGATATAAAATACATACCTTTCATACTGTAATTCAGTATCAACGGTGAAAAAATGAGTACTTGCAGTTGAGCGAGGTTTGATTGGAGTCTTTAGTGTCACAAAATACAAACGATCTGTTAAGGATTCAAAACATGTTGATTATATACAAAATAATAATACCTACTACATAGACTATAATATAGTACTGTGCAAGTTTCTTTCAAAATATACTTTAATTTCTAAATTGAATTTAAAATATTACTTAAGATTATTAAATTAAGAATCATTTACAGCATGAGAGCACAGATTATGATCGATTCTATGATAATTTAATCAATAACAAAGCTCATTGACTATCAATTTTTTTTTTTTACATACTGTAAAATCACTTATTTTAGCGAGGCTTTAATTTTCGTGAACCCATCGTAATCGCAAAAATTTAAGCCTCGTGAAATAATTTTTTTTTTTTTTTTTTTTTTTTTCCCCGCAGCAAATAATAATAATAATAATAATAAAATCCAGAAATTTTTCAATTGCCAAAACTCACATGCATTGACAGTCCGAATACGAGAAAAGTGAAGGAGGTGGGGTGATTACATTTTCGGTGTCATAGACTTTATAAGGTCTATGTGCGGTGCAAAAGGGGGAGGGGGGGGGGTCAGAAGTCCCTAGTTTAATAAACAGCATGAGGAAAAAGGGATTAAGAAAAGAAAATTGTTTGGAGTGGAATGTGCGCGTTGAGCCAAAGCCAAAGTTGATGTATAATCACCGTTGTAAGCATAAATTGTTTTTAGAGCGATGAGGAGGTGGGGACGAACTTTTCGGACAAAAGGAAATTTCTTAAAATGCCTTATGCAAAAGGGGTTCTACATTTAGGTACTTTTCAACGTTAGGATTTTTCAACTTTCGGTTCTGTTTATATAAAATTTGCGAAATTTTCAGCTTGCGAAATCACCAATATCTTCATTTACGCGAAAATTACGGCTCGCGAAAATAAGTGCTTTTACAGTATTGAATTCCATTCATTACAGCTATACTGAAATATTTTTTAAGCAATCCCTATAACTGTATAACTGATATTTTGGAAGAATGTTTTGTTGATGCATTATCAAAGAATTTGCAAGAGTGCAAATTTCAACAAGCCCTGCTATTTCATGTAAGGATCATTCCATATCGACTTCCCACACCTTAATACCCATCATCACAGATTTTTTTTTTATGAAACTAGAGATATATATTTCTCTTTTTATGGTTGCAATTCACTCCCTAACTTTTTTTTCCCCCAGTCTTAAAAGATTTGATTTTATAGTATTTTGAAATTTTGTGATTCTGCATCATCATCTGTCATTTCCAAGATACTCAGGATGAACTGCAGTTGTTTATATATACAGTACATGCTGCTTACTAGAATCACATTCATTCTGAGCTAAAATGATTTTATTAAGCGGCTGATTTTTATATCCGGCGACCGTTCCTGCACTCAAGAAAAAGGTATTACACTTCTCTAAATTTGGAAAGAAATTTCAAAAGATAACAAGCAATGGAATTAATAAACAATATTAATTTTTGACAGGTAATTAATTTTTTCGCTAATATAAGTAAATTAAATGCATTCCAAGTTTCTATGCGCATTCCTTTGAGGAGAATCATTATAAGTTTGCCAAAAGTTCACGCTTTTCTTTTAAATTTAAAATCTTTACGTTTAAACTTCTTGCTTCATAGTTATTTCAAAATAAGAACTACAAATTGTCTTTTAATAATTAAAAAATATATATCAGATGTGAATCAAATTAAATTTGTAACTTATTACCGTGCTTTGAAGAATACGCTCCTTAAAATATTTATTGAGATAAGTGATGTGGCTTGTTTAATTTGCAAGTGTAAAGGTTTTGACAAAGAGAGATACTTGAAGTATTACTGTGCTTTAATTTCTTTTTTTATTCGAAAAAATAAAAAAAAATCACAATGTAAAAAAAATAGCTTGCATAAATGATATTTTTGCTGCTGAAGAGATTTTTTTAGTTTATTAACCGGCGGTTTTAAAAGTAGTTTGTATTGATTTGAATCCAGTCCTGATAATTTGATCAGATTAAGCAGCTGATTTTATTAACCAGTGAATTTATTAAGCAGCGGTTACTGTATATATATATATATAATGACATGGAATTTTAAGAATTACTTAAATATAGTGGCCAGCCAAGAGAGCAAAGCCTACTAGTGTTTTAAATAAAGAATAAATAACTGGTAACAACGGGGAAAAATAAATGTTGGTTAATTTCATTGTGGTTATAATCAAGATTTTTTCTGCTTTCTCTAACAATGATATAATTTAATGTGACACTTGCTTTCATACAATGCAATGTTTGAAAGGGTTTTCAATATATATATATACTAGCAGGCTTTGCCCGCTTCGCTGGTCATTATATTGAAATGAATCCCCAAAACAGCATATCATTAATAATATTAAAATATCTTAAAAAAAAAAAAAAAAAAAAAAAAAATCATTGAAATCCGTCAAAATCTAATTTTAAGTTGCCCAATGCCTTGGGCAGTCCCTTACCTGCTTTTTACTCCCCCTCCCTCGCGGTTACAGTTGAAAGTTTTACAAAATCTCATCAAAGTGCATATTTCGCACACTTAATTAACACCCACACACCAAAATTCGCCATTCTTAGGTAATTTGGACGGATTTAAGCTTCAAAATGTGGTTTTTGCCCCGCCCGCCCCCAGAGGAAGGGGGGGGGGGGGGTAAATTTCCAAAATTCCTTTATATTGCATGTTGCATACACATACCTAACCGACACATCAAAAAATTGAGATCATGAAATTATTTAAAGCTGAGCTATGCTTTAAAACTTTTTTTTTTTAATCTCTCCTCCCGTTCTTAAAGGAGGGAAGGAGGAGGGCATTTCGCAAAATCTCTTCATACTACGAGTTAAATACATATAATCGTCCCTTACATAAAAAATGTAAAACCTTAGATAATTTAGTGCAGTGTTATGCATGAATGCATGTTTTTGCCCCCCATTCTCCAAAGGGTGGTAGGGTAGAATTTCATAAAATCCCTTTGTAGTGTGTGTTCAGTTCAATTTCCTTGTGTGTTGAGTACCCTTCTTCCAAAACCTTTTCCCTTCCCTCCCCCCCCCTCCTTAAAAATCCAAAATTCCAAAACCGCAGAATTTTTTTTTTTTTTCAAGTCTGGTCTTTCCATCTGCAATTTCTTCACCGTTAAGTAATTTGGAGCCGAGTTAAGCCTTCTGCCCCCCAAGGGAGACAGGGGGGGGGGGGGTTATTTTGCAAAATTCCGTCTTAGTTGGGGGTTAGGCTCCGAAAACCAACCTGGTCACTAAAATTTGTGACCCTCTTTCCCACAGAATCGTCATGGCAGTGTTGAGTCAGTGAATCATTGAGTTTACTCTTTTATATGTACAGATTTGTTTATATTTTTTATGGACTACTTGGCTTAAGGTTTTTGTCACAAAAATAGAGTCCTTGGTGAAAAATGTCCTATCTACTTCAGTATTAAAATTAAAAATATACCCAGGATTATCAACTAATAAAGCTCTTTAATACAGATCTGAATTAGCTTTCATTTTCTTATTACAATTTAATTTTGATAATAAGGTTATGTTGTCATGTGCCTAAGCAAATTTAATATTTATTATTTTTTTTATTATTATTTGTGTGAAATATTCTTTGGCAACAATTAAAAATTAAAATAATTTATTTTAAAGTTTTATTATAGAAGAAATATTTATATTATATAGAAGATTAATTAAAAATTTACATTTTTTCCGGTATAAATAGTAGCCTATGTCTTATTCCAGACCTATCTCTGTACAAAATCTCATCCAGATCCGTTTACCGTTGTGGCGTGATTGAGTAACAAACATCCATCCAAACTTTCGCATTTATAATATTAGTATAGATTAGTTATCATGTGCATGTGTTAGATTGAGTTATTTTGCTGTCAAATTGACAAAATTTTAATTTTAAATTTCAAAACTCTGTCGTTCTTGGCGCTTATTGTATTTGGTGATCAAAAACGTAATACGAAAATATGCATGCCAGATGTATATTTTCGTAATATGCATTGTACGAAATATTGTTTCATATTATTCATTACTCTCTTAATATAAGTTGTTAAAATAACCATGATTTTTGAAAGGAATTAAATTATGTTCGCCAAATAATTTGTCAATGTTTTTTTTTTCTGCTAAGGATGACCGATATCAAATCTATTCTGTTGCAACATATTATCATCTTATATCAGATACTTTATTTAGATATTTGAAAACAAATTTGACTTCAAATTATGACAGAATATTTATCATTTTCCTTTTAATTAGTATATTAGTTGGATATTTATTGTGTAAATATCATCTTTTGAAATGAAATGTTTGTGTTTTCAATCGAATATGGAAATTTGCCATTTTTTTCCCCTAGAGTTTTGAAATTAAAAATTCAAATTTTGTCAATTTTACAACAAAAATAACTTAATCTAACGCATGAACATGATAATTAATACATACCTATACCCAGGGGTCGATCCAGGCAAAATTTGGGTCCCTTTTGAGGCCCCTTCACAAAATTCCGCATAATAAAAAGGGACCCTTCACAAAATTCAAATTCATAAAAAGGGGGACCCTTCACAAAAGTCAAATTCATAAAAAGGGACCCTTCACAAAAGTCAAATTCATAAAAAGGGACCCTTCACAAAAGTCAAATTCATAAAAAGGGACCCTTCACAAAAGTCAAATCCATAAAAAACGACCCTTCACAAAATTCAATTTTATAAAATGAGTCCCTTCACAAGATTTTGTTTTATAAAAATGATCCTTTTATTAAATATTTTCATGTTTTCAGTATTATTTTTAGTTAATGCCTTAATTTGGCTCAACGAAACTCTCTCAACTTCATATTAAACATTACATAAAGTGATTATAAAAACGGTAGATTTTACACAATATTTTACTTTTTCACAAAAATATTTTATATTTCACAAAAATAAATAAAAATTTCACAAAAATATTCTGTTTTTCACAAAAAAGGGACCCAAAAATTAAAACCTGAATCGACCCCTGCCTATACCTAAATATGGGGATTAAAATCGGGAAATAATTTTCCTCGATTTTTAATAATTTTTTACAAAAAATCCAATGGACATTTAACATAGGAAATATTTTTCTTGCATCCACGAACGGCCAGTGACGTAATCACTTCGCTTGCGTATTAGCACTTTATCAATGTGTAAAATAAATTTTTAATTAAAAATTTGTCAATTTTTGTGAGATGCATAATTTTTTTTTAATAATTTTTTATCGTTCACGTTTAGATAAATGTATTTATTTTCCTGTTGAAAAAAGTAAATAAATTCGTTTTTTCTTTTTGGCAACAATTAAATTATGGATAAATTTAAATATGTAATTTTTTGCTATTATTAGCTTACAAAATTGCTATTTTATGCATAAAAATTGCAAAAACAAATTTTTTTTCGGAATAAAAGGTAGCCAACTTTTTAAGTTAGGGTATAAGCTATCTCCATTACAAATTTCATCGAAATCCGTCGAGCAGTTTTGGCGTGAAACTCAGTCAAATAAATTCACGGACATTCACATTTATATATATATAAGATATATGTATAAAAAGAAAAGAAAAGTTTCTGAGTAACAAATGCTGTAACATTGTTGAAAGTTTTTATACAAAGTACTAGTCACCTTCAGCAACCAGCTGGTTCAGAATCCTTGAAGAATCTCATCATATTTAACTCCTGTTTGGTGGCACCTGCAACTAAAGTCCTGCTGAAATAACTCTAATTTCTTTGTTTGCTTAAAATAACTAAAATTGAATTGTACTTGAAATCTCATAGTAGGTGTTCCATTTAAAATAAAATAAAAAAAAATCCTCTCAAACATCCAGATTAGTTTTTACTTTCTTCTAGATGTATATATAGAGAAAGTATTGAATTCGAAATTTTTCGAACTCCAGTTTTCGATGGATTTACACATTTTTGGATGTCCTGAAACGATTCGACTGTTTTTAGAAAATGTCTATCTGTGTGTGTGTGTATCACAAATTTTGTGGATGCTGTATCTCATGAACCAATGAACGAAACTTAACCATCCAAACTTGGTATTTAGTTGGACCCTGACATAAACTGGTGCTTTGGGGATCAATTGCTCAACAGGTGGTACTGTCCTATCATCGCATTTTTTCTAAATTTTTAAGATGGCAGTATAGATCAAAATTTCGTATAAATGTGCATAATGAGAGTTATTATCAATGTGTAATTGTGAAATTAATATGAATTATTGAAAATAGTAATAGTAAACTAGGGAAAAAAATTTGTGTATGTGGGAGCATCCTTTCCCCCCCCCCCCTGGGGGAGAAGTACCCCTTCGGAGAAGTAAAATTTCCATATGGGTATCTTTCGAAGGATCACGTCAGTGCCTTTAAAACGAATGGTTGAACTATAGATCTGGGATAATTTAAAGCAAAGTCATAGATTTTTTTTATTTTTTAATGAAAAAAAAAAAAAATAGTAAAAATCATACTTCTTCTGATAATTGCAAAAAAATGATTTTCTCTCGACATTTAGTGATATAATTCTGTCAGATAAACATCGTCTGCATTTATAATGGAAATAATTTGTACTGAACAAATTTTGTGTACAATTATATAGAAGAAAGTCATGTGGTGGCCACATCATGCTAGTTTTAATAGAGGATTATATCCTCTCGCATCTTCAGCTACTGGGGGGGGGGCAAGGACAATAGATACCAAATCAGCTTCAAAAATTGTTCATATAGATGAAATCACACTCGTAGCATATTGTAATACTTTATTTGACAACACGAAATTACTGCCATTTTATATTCAGCAGGATAAAACAATTAAAATCTGGAATAGGAAATAATGCGAGAGGAAATAGTACATATAGCAGGGCCCAAAATTTCACCTCAGATTACACTCGCCGAAAAAAAAAAAGTTTTACTCGCCACAAAGTTGTCATTTTTCTTCTTTTTTATGCATTTTGGGCTTTTTATTTTTCCTAACTATTTGAAAGGCTTTTACAAATTATTTATATTAAAAGTGTGTCGTATATCATCATGTTTCATAATCATCTATAATTAAAAACGTTATAATGTATTGTATTTGAGATTTGAAGAAGACTGAAATATCTAATTACATAAATGCAAAAAGTCATTAAAGAAAAAAAGAAGAAGAAATTCTTTGTCAAACAATATCCTGTGAAAATCTTTTTATTTTGAAAGATTAAACTTCATTATTTATCTATTTATTTACTTACCTTTTTATATTAGAAATGTCTTTTTCGTCCATTTTATTTTTGTAATTAGAAAGTAACGTTGATGTGTATAACTTGTTTATTGTTGTTATCTGAAATAGCTATTTCGGAATAACTTTTTTGATAAAACCGTTGCTTACAAATCATTACAAGTGCAAATCATTGGCATTTCAGTAAAAAACTGGAAAATATGAGCTTTTTTTTTTTTTTTATCCTTATTCAACAAAATAAACATAGGCAGTATCTTTAGAAGAGCTCGGACTTTTTTCATGTGACAATATCGCACAGGCAAACTTTCACATAGCGCTTCTCACGGATAGTGGAAGATGGACAAAGAGGCTCTCTGCTCGTATATTCTCACTCTGCTTGGAGAAATAACAGTTGGAGAAACAAAACTGCCGAAGAGATCAAAACTTTTATGTATGTGTTCTAAAGTGCAGAAATCAGTTAATCTGTAGATTAGCTACGTAATCTGCACATTAACTAGGGTGATCCGTTAAAGTGAGGAAAATTGTTTCATTTCTCAAATTACCTAGATAATCTGCACATTACCTACTAGGCACTAGTTAAAGTGAAAATAAGATATTTGGTGGTGTAATTTTACAGCACGCTGTGTTGTATTTGTTTTTTTCATTCGGAAAAAAAAAATATATATATAGTTTTCTTTTCTTTTTTATTTCTTTCTTTACTTGTTTTAATCTGTATATGTTTTAATTTTTATATCTTTTAAAGTTATATTTATTTTAATTTATTTTTTTTATTTCATCTTTTTTATTCTGTCAATATAAGTTTGAAGATGTTATGCATTTTTAATATATGAAAGAAATATAATATCTTTAATAGCTTTCAATAAATTCTATTTTATAAATGAATGTTAGAATTGTAATAAATACAGTAACGATTTCTTTTCAAAATAAAAATATATAACAATTTAAATTTTTAAAAAATGTTTTATTAACAACTTATATTGCTATTAGTATTACTATTTAAAAAAAAAAAAAAAAAAAAATGTGCACCAGTTTTAATTTGTTAAAGAAATATTAAATTAGACAAATCAGAAGCATTATTTAAGAAGTACTTCAAATAATTAAAACTTCTTTAATATTTTTTAGAATGCATGAAAATTAACAGAGCTGTACCGAGTACTCGTTACATACTCGGTACTCGGCTTACTCGGCCAAATATGGACTAAGTATTCGGCCAATACCGAGTAGCTGTAAGAATTTCATTATTTTTATGTATTATTGAAAGAAATGTATTCATAAGAGTTGTTTATTAACAGCTAAACTAAAAAATATGAAAATATAAACATAGTCATTAAACTTTTGCTGCAAACAGCTTTCTGCAGTTAAAACGAGCAAGCAGATTGCCACCAAACTCTGTATAGAGACGATTCATGATATGAACTTATCCATTTTAGTTACAAGAATTTGAGTATAACCAACTTGTATGCATGTAATGTACAATTTTTTTTTTTTATAAAATCTTATTGTATCTATAAAACAGACAAAAATAAAATATTTAAAAAAAAAGAACCCTTTTATAATACTAATATAGTAAATAAAACTTTAGTTACATATTTGTTCAAATAAAAGTAAGACACTTTTAAAACTGTAAGAAAAGATTGGTTTTTAATTTAAAAAATAATAATTATGAAAAAGGTAAATACACTAAAATGTTATTAAATATATTTTAATAATCAAAAATGTTGTTTTTCAAATTATGGCCCAAAACCACCTATCTTTTTTACTCTTCCAGAATTTGAAGATTAATGAAATCTATCATGTTTGAAATGATAAAATATTTATTTTAATTTTCTCATTTCATATGTGAACTTCCTTCATGCATCTTAAGTTAAGCCTGATTGTATAGGAACTTTTATATTCTCTAAGAATTATCTGAGATTGATTCGCATCTGAGAAAGACTATATAATAAAGAATGAAGTTATCAGTTATTATGGTTTTAATAATCCACTAAGCTGGAAGTATCAAATATAACAATGAACCTAATTGTGTATATACACTACAAAAATTCTGAAATGTTTCATGAAAACATGCTGTTTGCCATTTAACTTAATTTCGTGTTAAAAAAGACTTTTTTAAATTTCAAGATGTGCTAAATTCTTCATGTCAATTATTCTTTCCTACAACTACTTGGTACTCGGCCAAAGTGCTACTCGGTGCAGCACTAAAAATTAAAATGACCAGGGTTGTTCGGTTTTTTCCATAGTGGAAAAAAACACTGGAAAAAACCTGGTTAAAACCGTCCCGGACAAAATACCGTTTTGTCCACTATTAATTATTTCCAAATACTAAATTAAAAATTACCTTTATTCTTATATATAAAACAATTTTTTATCAATATGTGTATGTTATGTGAGAGCTCATGAAATATGGTCATCTGGTCACCATTGGCGACCAATATTGTTTAACTAGCAATAATGTTTTCAACTTTAAGGAAACTCTTTTATATCTATATATATATATATTTTGGTGAAAGAATTTTAATATATATTTTGATGAAAGAAAACCAGAATCGGGCTCTAATTCTACTTTCGCTGTTTTGATTCCTACTTCTCTCACCACTTTTTGAGACACTGTGTTGAATTAGGGGATGTACATGCATCTCCATGCATGTTTCACATCTCGGTGTTAAATGATTGCACTGTTTTAGGGAATTAGTTTAGACTGCTCCTGTTTGCCCATGCTGTCGACATGGTGCCGAATCATTGTACCAGTGTAATGATGTATCAATGCCGATGGTGTATTGGTTTGATGAAAATAATAAAACCAGTTTCATGATGTTAAATTTAAACAGGTGTTTCCTGCTGTAAAAACAAAATCATTCAAGCCTAATAAACAGGTTTTTATATATAGAATCTTAATTTCTATATTCAAGTAAATTTTGAAACTGAACATAAAAAAAAAGAAAAGAAAACGGTGGAGAATATTTTTTATGGGCTACCAGAATTTTTTGTTGGCGACCATTTTTTTTTTACAAATTCCTGAACACTGTGTATGTGAATATAATCAATTTAAATATTTCAAAATAGACATGAATGATTGAAATGGACATGCAAAGTTAACAATATTTAATAAATAAATATATCTATTTTACTACGGGTGGATTGGATACAAAAGTGATAGTTTATAGTTTCAATTTTAATTCCCCTCTCCCCCCCCCTCCCCCACTGCTTTCAACTACATTGTCATCTCCTCCTTCAAAGTCGTAAATACCTTAAAAAAATGTGTTATTAAGGATGATGAAATGAATGGTTCACATATCTTTCATGGAATTTTTTACTTTCTGAAAATACATATGTAAGGAAAGTATTGTAATCATGACAAAATTTGACTTTGTGATGTTGGTGTATCTACATGTTTTGATGTTCCGTGAGTTCATTTTTGCTATTTTATGATGATGTATGTATATCTGAGTAGAGTGAACACAATATTGTCTATATGCTTTGTTCAAATGAGCTAAAATTTGGTGCATTATGTTATAGGTTATCGTAGCCCAAACTGTATACATCTTGGAGAATCTAGAACACTTTTTTTTTTTTTTTTTTAACCAGGATATCTTTTAACAAAGATAAATTCTTATCATTATAGCCTATGGGCTCAAATAATTTAAAGTGTGATAGCATCTGAATTTCTGAATTAATTCAGCTGAAACTTTATATACATGTTATCGGTCACTGTCGAATGAATTGTATAGATTTATTTTGGTGAATCTAGCATTTATAGTTTTTTTACAGGGAAATAACGAAAAATTCTGTAATATTATGGCCTATAGTCTGAATTTATTTAAAATGTGATGGCGTCTGAATGCCTCACTTGATTGAGCTTTGAATTCATATACAAATTATAAGTATGTCACACAAACTGTATACATTTTGGTGAATGTAACACTATTAGCTCTGTTACTCAGATACACAAAAGAATTTGGATGCATTCCGCTCCATTAAACAATACACTATTTGGGGGCAAATAATCAAACACTTATTATAATTTTCTCATTTGTTTATTTAATGACTTCTCTTACTTTATTTTATTTAAACAACAGTGAATTACTTTAATGTTCAGAAAGTCGACTGGAGTCATTCAAAATTTTTATTATTTCTCTTTATTATTTCTCATTTTATTATATATCTTAAAGTTTCTGCATATTTATCGAACTGATTATATATATGCAGTCATATAAATATATGTCACATTTATATTATTAAAGACATTATTTTTGTGAAAAATAAATAACTTTTCTATGTTGAAGTAAAATTTAATTTTGTATATTTTTCATCTGGAATTTCTGTTACCAAGTAATATATTTTTACAAAATTAAAATAAGAATATAAAATTATCAAATGATTCTGTAAATTTGATTTTTAAAATTCTTGGATAAAAAAAAAAATAAATAAATAAAAAACGACATATTGGTATTGATTGCATATAAACGTTATATAAAAATGAAAGGTTTGCTTTAAAAGGACTTGTGGATATAAATTGATAAAAACACTCATCTACATTTATGAGATTTTTTTTTTTTAACCTAGTATAGAAGTGTTAAATAAGATATTTCCATATTAAGTACAAAATAACAAAGAAACAACTCAAATTATTTTTAAGATTATAAGTAATCGTCTGTGTATTAATCAATCACGCCGTTTGTGAGAAACTTCAATATTGAAAATAATTTCTTTCGAGGGGGAGGGGTGTTGGGGGGGAGGGGGATTAAGTTATTCTTCATTTTTAATTGTCAACGTTATGTACTGGAGATAGCTCAACATTGTGCATGAAATCTTTTTCTGGCTAAACAGCCGTTCTATTTCTTTCTTTCTTTCTTTTTTTTTTTTTTTTAAGATTTAGATATAGCATTAAATTACTTTCTTTTTTTAAATCTTAATATCCAGTATGATAATAATAATATAACAGTCCACCACAACAGATTTACTTTGTTACATCTACAAACTGTAAACTAATGTAATTAGCATTTTCTTCGTGATTTTTTTTTTTTTTTCATGATTAAAATGAAATTGCACTTTTCATTAATTAAATTATTAATTTTTACTAAAAATATTTCTATCGCTAAAATTGCTAATTAATTTAAAGTTAAAATTGCAATTTATTGTTTTAACAGAATAATTTTATGCACTGAACATGTACAGTTCAGTGGATTTTATTTTGTCCACTTTCGTGCGGTTTTTTCCAGTTTTGTCCAAGTTTTTTCCACTTTTGTCCAGCGTCCCGGACTTTTGACAAGAAAGTGGACAAAATACCAACCCTGAAAATGACAGTTTTCCAATGCTTTATTAAAACCATATTTTGCAGTACAAGTCTAGCAAATATATTAATTTTACAGGAAAAAAAAAAAAACTTTATTAACACATTTTATGCAATAAACTACAACGAAAATTATCTGAAAAAGCGAACAAAATTAAAAATAAAAATATAATCATATATAAAATACATAAAAGAAACTTGAAATTGAAAGGAAAAAAAAAGATGTAATGAAATGCTAAAAAATGCACAAAAATTTCATATTAAGTATTTATTAAATGCCATAATATTTTTCAAAATTATGGTAAAAATTAATGCATCTTTTTTTTTTTTTTTGCCCCAGAAAGTTATAGTAATTTAAATCAATTTTAAAATAAATTAGTTTTGAAAAGTTATTGTTTAATAATTTTAGTTTGGAAGGAAATAATTACTGTAATGTTTTTTAAGGGTCATTCCATGCCAAATCAACCACTCACTCAACCTGACCCCCTCAGATTTCTATGAAACTTGCAGGAATCATTCTCCTTGATGATATAAATGAGAATATATTTTTAAAAAAATTTTATCTTGTTCGATTTTTTTTAAATAATTTTTTTAAATTTCAAAAAATCAGCATTTTTTAGCTTGTATAAGCATTTTTTAGCTTGTATAAGCATTTTTAATCTCAAATTTCTGAAGTTGTATAAGGGATAGCGAAGTTTATGACCCCTCATTTTAAAGAGTATTTCACAAGGTTTAATTTGATATGCAACATCATCATGTTGGGTAAAAATTTTAAAAATTATTAAATTTTAAAATTTTAAATTTAAAAAATTTCAAAGATAGTGTTTTTTAAAAAATTTGAAAAAAATATATGTTTTTGGTTATACTAAAAGCTATATAACCTGAAACTTTTAGAGTGGGATCTCAATGGGATCAGGAGTTATGACAAAAAACCTAGCTACTCTACATGGTAAATTGTATTACAATAATCATATAATATGCTTACTTTATAAAATACCTGTTAATTAAAATTCACACATACAGTATTGCATGCTAATATACAATTAAACATGGGGGGGGGTCAATATTCAATGTAATTGTGCTTAATAAAAAATAAACAATTTTTTTTGATAAAATTTTGTTAAATTATTAAAAAAAAAAAAAAAAAAAAAATTTTTTTTTTTTTTTTTTAATTACTGTGAGTTTTATAGCTGGAATGTTTTAGAGTAGGTTCTTACTGCGATTAGAAATTATAATAAAGAAACAAAGGTACGTATAAATACATTGTTCAGTTAAAATTACTGGAAGCTTTACGACATCCAATACATGTTTATACAAATTTGGACTATATCTCAAAATGTTTTCATTTATTATAAATGAAAACATATATAAATATAAATTTTTTCATTATTACAAATCACAAACTTTTTTTATAATAATCATGGCCAGCTTTCTTGAATGGGTTATAGCAATATATAGAAAAATGTTTTGGATGTGCTAGGTTTACTCATCTTTACACAAAGTCTTAATGATCATACAAATTTAATCATACATTTAATCATAAAAATCATACTAATTTAAAGTTGTAAGAAGAAATAAAATTTCTTACATCACAAAAGTAAAAACTAAATAGAATTGTTTAAATTAAATATGCCAAAAATGTTTGATTTAAAAAAAAAAAAAAAAAAAAAAAATGCTTATTTTACTTCTACTTAAAAGAGTATGGTAGGGTTCCCATGGGTCAGGGAGAATCTGGAAAAGTCAGGGAATTTGAAATTATTGAAAAAAGTCAAGGAAATGTCAGGGAAAAATCACAAATATTGTCTAAAAAGCTGGGAAAATGATGATATAAACCTGGAAAATGCTTTTTGAGCATTCAGTGTATGTTGCGGGTTACATGACTATGCTGTCTTTTATGTTGCAAGCTGTTTTATGTTTTACGCTGTGAGCCTACCTTTTATGTTGCAAACCAAATTTCATGACTTGAATTTTCAAAAAATAGACCTGGAAAAGTCAGGGAATTTTATTTTTGAAATTGAGTTGGAACCCTGGTATGAACCCAAAATCACAACTAACTTTTTCTACATTGAGATCTCAGAAGAGATATAAAAAATTAAACTACAGTGGAGATGCAGATGAGTCATATGCCAGCAACAACATAAATAAAACAATCTTTAAATAAAGACAATTTTGAACCAGAACATCTCTAATTAGCAAATGAATTGATTATATTTACTTACTTATGATTTATGCTGTCATTAATTTGTAAGTGTAGTAATTTATTATCTGAATGGCTTCTGATATAAATTTATAACCTTATATTGTAATCATTTTGTAATCTGTCTTTAAAAAACTGCGTAAGTTTTAAAACCATCACTAATGATTATAATCTTAAAAATTTGAAACTTGTAGAATTACACACACATTTAAAAAAAAAAATCAAATAATTAAATTTTTAATGATCTTAGAAATTTTCCTGAAGAAAACTTTTTTTTACTATTTTACTAGTCATAAATATGAACTTTCAAAATAATGTCTTTTATCAAGTAAGCATATTATATGGTACAATTGAACCTCGAAAACCCGGACATCCAAAAATTTCTAAAATCCAGAAGATTTTTCAATTTTAATTTTAAAATAAGACTTAGCTGTATCTTATTTCCATATTTCTTGTGCAATGCAGTTTAAAATTTGTTTAATTGAACACTGAATACATAAATTTGAACATAATCTGACATATTTTTATATTGTTTAATTGTGAATTAAAGATTTTATTTTTTTACAAAAAAGGTAGGTTATAAAATGGAAAAAAATAAAATAAAATAAAAAATAAATAAATAAAATTATAGTGAAAAATAATTACTGAAATATTAAAAAAAATTGTTTCCTTAGTTTATTAGCAGTTATTTAGGAGGCATTATCAGTCGTTTATTATATTTTAGTGTAATATATCTGTTTTAATTTAACATAAGTCTTATTATATTTATATTTTAATTAACCAATTTGATTTGTTGTTTATTTTCATTAACATAAAATTGCAGTTTGTATGTTATTATAATATCACAAAAAATTAGTTTTCAATAAATCTCTAAAATCTGGAATCGCCGTGGTCCTGCCAAATCTGGATTTTTCGAGATTCAACTGTAATTATAAATACAATTTAACATGTAGAGTAACTAAGTTTTTTGTAATAACTTCTGATCCCATAGAGATCCCACTCTAAAAGTTTCAGGTTATATAGCTTTTAGTATAACCAAAAACATATATTTTTTTCAAATTTTTTAAAAAACACTATCTTTGAAATTTTTAAAATTTAAAATTTTAAAATTTAATAATTTTTAAAATTTTTACCCAACATAATGATGTTGCATATCAAATTAAACCTTGGAAAATACTCTTTAAAATGAGGGGTCATAAACTTCTCTATCCCTTATAGAACTTGAGAAATTTGAGATTGAAAATCCTTACACAAGCTAAAAAATGCTGATTTTTTGAAAATTAAAAAATTAATTTAAAAAAAATCGAAAGAGATAAAAATTTTCTAAAAATATATTCTCATTTATATCATCAAGGAGAATGATTCTTGCAAGTTTCATAGAAATCTGAGGTGGTCAGGTTGAAAATTGAAATTTTTTGGTTGATTTGGCATGGAATGACCCGTCAAATTTAATATTTATAATTCAAAATGGAGTTTCGAAAGACAGCTTTTAATTAAGATTAGATTTCATTAATAAAATGCAGACCCTTATCAAACTTATACTGACAGAATTAAAAAAGAGATAGAAATAAAACTAAAATAATTATAACTTACTTGTTACTTTAAATTTTGTGTTAGTCATAATAATAAACCTAATCATGGCTTCGATGCTCCACATTTTGCATTTGCCGTTTATCATCATATCATAGCGTAGCGGAAGGAGTAAAAGTTTTAGTTTATGTTTGAAGGTCATTCGCGTATCTGTATCACATGGCTGTTTGACATCATAGTGAACGTAAAAAAACTAAGGCTCGAAAGAAACATTTGAACTTTAACAATACAGAAACCACTAATGTGCAGTTTACATAGTTAATATGCCGAAAACTCTTGATTCTGCACTTTAACAGGTCATTTTAGTTAATCTGCAGATTAGCTAGGTAATCTGCACATTAACGGATTTCGAGCTTTAACGGTAACATATGCACTAAGCATTTTTTCTTTCCAAAGCTGGGGTGATCTGGGGCATCGCATACACAGACTCGGCTCTCCGAGAATCTAAAAAGGAGAGGTTAAATATGAGGTTATAAGATGGTAAGATTTTGCCATATTTAAATCTATAAAAAAGAATGTTTTCTGTCACTGTATTGTGTAAGAATTCTATCTATAACTAGACCAAATTTTTACCCACCACAGTAAAAATTCCACTCGCCAGTGGCGAGCGGAAATTTTGTGCCCTGACATACAGTATTTTGAATGTTGGGTACTTTTTCATTTCGCTGGCACAGATGATAAAGTCGCCTTCTAAATTAATCTTTTATAAACCTTTTATGTATATATACATATATGAGGTAAATCAAAAAATCCCTATATTTGAAAGACTAATATGATTTATTAATCTTTATCACCTACTTTATACCTACGTCTATATTCCCCCTCACGTCCTGTGTGCTGCCTCAAAGTGGCGAGGAGGTGTGCCTGGGTGGAATGGGCGCAGGGTTGAACGGTTTTTTCCATAGTGGAAAAAACCACTGGAAAAAACCTGGTTAAAACCGTCCCGGACAAAATACCGTTTTGTCCACTTTTGTCCACTATTAATTATTTGCGAGTACTAAATTAAAAATTACCTTTATTCTTTCCATATATATAAAACAATTCTTTACCATTATGTGTATGTGAGAGCTCATGAAATACAGTCACCTGGTTGCCATTGGCGACCAATATTTTTTTAAACTAGTAATAATGTTTTCAACTTTAAGGAAACTTTTTTTTTTAAATATATATTTTGGTGAAAGAATTGGTCCCAAAATTGGACTCCAATTCTACTTTCGCTGTTTTGATTCCTGCTTCTCTCACCACTTTTTGAGACACTGTGTTGAATTAGGGAATTTACATATCTCCGTGCATGTTTCACAACTCAGTGTTAAATTATTGCACCGTTTTAAGGAATTGGTTTACACTGCTCCTGTCTGCGCATGCTATCGACCTGGTGCTGAATTGTTGTATCTGTGTAATGATGTATCATTGCCGATGGTGTATTGATTTAGTGAAAATAATAAAACCAGTTTCATGATGTTAAATTTAAACAGGTGTTTCCTGGTGTAAAAAAAAAAAAAAAAATGTATCATTCAAGCCCAATAAATAATTGGTTTTTAGTTGGTATAATAATTGGTATATAGAATCTTAATTTCTATATTCAAGTAAATTTTGAAATGGAAAAAAAAAAAAAAAAAAAAAAAAGAAAACGCTGGAAAATATTTGTTTATGGGCTACCAGAATTTTTTGTTGGCGACCATATTTTTTAATAAATTCCTGAACCCTGTGTATGTGAATAAAATCAATTTAAATATTTCAAAATAGACATGCAAAGTTAACAATATTTAATAAACAAATATATCTATTTCTAAGGGTGGATTGGATGCAAAAGTGATAGTTTATAGTTAAAATTTTAATTCCCCTCTTCTCCCCCCCCCCCCACTGCTTTCAACTACATTGTCATCTCCTCCCTCATAGTCATAAACACCTTTAAAAAATTTGTTATTAAGCATGATGAAATCAATGATTCACATATCTTTCATGCAATTTTTTACTTTTTGAAAATACATAGGTAAGGAAAGTATTACAATCATGACAAAAATTTGACTTGTGATGTTGGTATATCTACATGTTTTGAGGCTCTATGAATTCATTTTTGCTATTTTACGATAATGTATGTATATCTGAGTAGAGTGAACACAATATTGTCTAAATGCTTTGTCCAAATGAGCTAAAAGTTGGTGCATATGTTATAGGTTATCGTAGTACAAACTGTATACATCTTGGAGAATCTAGCACAGTTTTATTTATTTATTTTTAACCAGGACACAAAGATAAATTCTTTATCATTATAGTCTATGGGCTCAAATAATTTAAAGTGTGATAGCATCTGAATTTCTTATTCAGTTCAGCTGAAACTTTTATACGCATGTTATCAGTCACTGTCGACTGAATCGTATAGATTTATTTTGGTAAATCTAGCATTTATAGTTTTTTTACAGGGAAATAATGAAAAATTCTGTAATATTATGGCCTATAGTCTGAATTTATTTAAAATGTTATGGCGTCTGAAGCCTCATTGATTGAGCTTTGAATTCATATACAAATTATAAGTACATGTCACACAAACTGTATACATTTTGGTGAATCTAACACTATTGGTTCTTTTACAGATACACACAAAAGAATTTGCATGCATTCCGTTCCATTAAACTAGAGGTGCACAACCTGCGGCCCGGGGGCCACATGCGGCCCGCCGGACTGACATTTTAGTTTGCATCAATCAACAGGAGGGAAAAAAATGAAAGAGAGAAAGAAAAAGTATTTGTTTGTTGCATTCGCAAAACAGGCATTTACAAAAACTTCTTAAAATTTTAAAACTAAAAATTTCTTAAACCTTCATTTGTTATTTATTTGTTGCATTTCTGAAACCTAATTTATTTCTTAAAATTTCTACAAAAAAATTATTTGGTTCAGAAATATCTGAGCTCCAATATCCCTTTCCTTTCCTTGGCTATACCCTTGTGTGCTGCATGTATAATTTAGCAACCAAATCATCAAAGCACTCATCGAGACTTTTGCAGACCATGTTGTTTATGCAGAGGTTAATCCAGAACAAATTTAGTGCCACATTTAGGCACCTTCACAAAAACAACTTTTAGCAAAGAGGCACTTTCACAAAGTCAATTCTCAGCAATATAGCTGCACACTAAAAACTTTGTATAAACTTCGCCATATCAAACTCATAATAAATACTCTCAATTTAGATATTTTGTGAAGGCAATGGTAAATATCTAAATAAACACCTTCTTATATTGCACATAAGAAATACTCATATGTATTTTTATTTTACAACGGTTTCCTTTTATTTTTTAAATGTATTTTAAAATTAGATAAACTGCTTTATGCAAAACTGCTTATTTTGGTATCCTCTATCAGCCTTTATATTTGTGCTTATCATTTTTGTGATAATTTTTCTCTCTCTGCAAAACATACTTTTTATTTGATTGTTTTATATGATAGATTTGTTTAATTCCTTTGCTTACTATTCAATAACTTCATGATTATAATGCTTCGAGATTCACTTTACTCTCTGATTTAAAAAAAAAAAAAAAAAAAAAAGTTTTTTTTTTTTAAAGTAACGGTGGAAACTGAAGTTCTGCACACAGGCACATGACAATGATAGTGTGCCCCTTTATATATGCATGTATGTGTGTGTGTGTGTGATATATATATTTTACACAGCGAATATATCTGCATAGATTAATTCTTTTATATTTCTTGTCTGTGGCCCTTCATATTCCACTGAATAGCGAGACTGGCCCTCCAGCCAAAAAGGTTGTGCACCCCTACATTAAACAATATATTATTTGGGAGCAAATAATCAAACACTTATTATAATTTTCTCGTTTGTTTATTTAATGACTTCTCTTGTGCTATTTTATTTAAACAACAGTGAATTACTTTAATGTTCAGAAAGTCAACTGGAGTCACTCAACATTTTTATTATTTTTCTTTAAGTTTCTGCATATTTATCAAATTGATTAAATATATATACAGTCATACGTCACATTTATATTATTAAAGACATTACTTTTGTGAAAAATAAATAACTTTTCTATGTGGAAGTAAAATTTAATTTTGTATTTTTTTCATCTGGAATTTCCATTACCAAGTAATATTTTTTTAATAAGAGTATAAAATATATTTTAATAAGAGTATAAATAAGAATATAAAATTATTAAATAATTAAGCATGTAAATTTGATTTTTTAAATTGTTGGATTGAAAAGTGACATGTTGGTATTGCAAATAAAATGTTATATAGAAATGAAAGCTTTGTTTTGAAAGGACTTGTGGACATAAATTGATAAAAACATTTTATCTACATTTATGAGTTTTTTTTTAACCTAGCATAGAAATGTTAAATAAGATATTTCCAAGTTAAGTAAAAATAATAACAGGAGACTTGGCGTTGGTATATTAAAACCCGAATAAACTACTACGTCAGAAACGGATCGATATTTTTCAAAAACAGATATTTCTCTTTGGTGTTTCTGACATAGTAGTTTATTCGGGTTTTAAGTACAAAATAGCAAAGAAACAACTTAAATTATTTTAAACATTAATATTGAAAATAGTCTCTTTCAAAGGGGGATAGGGGTGTTGGGGGGGGGGGGGATTAAGTTATTCTTCATCTATAATTGTCAACATTATGTACTGAAGATAACTCAACATTGGGCACGAAATCTTTTTCCGGCTAAACAGCCGTGTCTATTTCTTTTGTTTTTAAGGATTTAGATATTGTGTTAAATAACTTTTTTTCCCCTCTTAATATCCAGTATGATAATGTTATAATAGTCCACCACAATAGATTTACTTTGTTACATCTACAAACTGTAAACTAATGTAATTAACATTTTCTTCATGATTTTTTATTTTTTATTTTTTTTTATCGTGATTAAAATAAAATTATGCTTTTCATTAATCAAATTATTAATTTTTAATAAAATATTTCTATTGCTAAAATTGTAATTTAAAGTTAAAATTGCAATTTATTGTTTTAATGGAATAATTTTATGCACTGAACATGTACAGTTCAGTGGATTTTATTTTGTCCAGTTTCATGTGGTTTTTTCCAGTTTTGTCCAGGTTTTTTCCACTTTTGTCCAGCGTCCTGGACTTTTGACGAAAAAGTGGACGAAATGACAACCCTGAATGGGCGATGTACGTCGGGAGCTTTTTGCTCCTGGTAGGGTCACCCATGGCGAGAAGGCCATTCCGCTTTACCCAGCTAAATGCACACAGGCACCCCAATCCAAGGTGTTAGGTACCGTGCTGATGGATGAATGGCACCAGGGGTTATGGTGTCGTGAACGGTCCCCTCGAGGAACCAGGCGAAACCTCGTTGTAGTTAGCCTTACACCTGTATTGGGAGGCTATGCAGGTGTGGACCTCTCTTTCCTCCCAGTTCTGCGGTCCTGTATGGATTTATCTCTCTCTAAAGGACTGTCTATGCAGTCAAATAAGGACGATGTTCCTTCAGGAACTCGTCATATTCAGGAGGAAACCTGCAAACCTTCTGGATCTACTATGGGGGCAGCAGGCTCTGGCCAGCAGCACCCTGGTGAGCAGAAAGTACTCACAAAATCACAAAAGCGCAACAGAAGGAAGAGGTTGCAGAAGGGTCTACCGCCAAATACGGCTGGTGACCAAGATAAGGATGGTGGACGCAAGAGGCTTCGGTCACAAGTGTCAACTCCTTCTCCCAAGGTCTGTGAGATGACGAAGAAGCCTAAGCTTCAGTCATTTGCACAGATAGCAAGGTCAACCAGGATGGCAGTGGTGAAAGAATCTTTTCCTTCCCACAGGCTAAATTCTTCGGAGGCCTTTGCTATCCAAGAGGAAATTTTGAGAAAGGGTGATTTACTTCCAGTGAGTGAACACCTTCCAAAATTAAGCAGCCCTACACTTGTCGATGGTGCTCTCATCTTTCAGTGTGATGACGCCTGGACAGTGGAGTGGCTGAAGAAGGAATTCGACCAAAACAAGAATGTCCTGAAGGAAGAGTCCCTGCGAGTCATTCTTGCGAGCGAACTTCCGAAGCCTGTGAAGGTAGCCTTCAAAACAAAGGATGTAGTCAATAAGGAGCCCAAAGATCTTCTGAAGCGGATCTCTAGGTACAACCCAAAGTTGAAGTCTGAAGACTGGCGTGTTCTGCACAGGCTTGTAGAACCACAGTCCATTAGATGGATCTTTGAGGTTAGTATCGAGTCTGCTAGGGAAATCAGGGCTGCTGACTACAAAGCCTATACTGGTTTGGACAGAGGAGCCTTCAAAATTTTGAAGGATCCAAATGTACATACCCTTGCTGTTGCGCAAGATGTAGGCAGAGGTAAGGAGGATGAAGAGGATAGTGTCACTACTGGTGAAGCATCCTCTTCCAAGGTAAGTGAAACAGTTATTCAAACTAATATTGATTCGCTTACTTTAAGTGAGCTAGATATTGAATCTAACTCTGAAGGCACGCTTACTCCCTCATCACCTATGTCTTTGACTGAGGTTGAGGCGCTGCTAGGTAACTCCTCAAAGGAATCTAGTGCTACTCCTTCATCTGAGGGAGATTTAACTGGCACTTAGTTGTGCCTTTTTCCTCCCTGATTTATGGATTGTAGCATTAAGATAGTGCAAATCAATCTGCACCATAGCCAATCGGCTTCTGCCCTTCTTGGCCAAAAGCTGGCTAGTGGTGCTGTGGACATAGCACTTATCCAGGAGCCATGGGCTAAAGATGGTAAGATCCTTGGTCTTGGTATAGACAGCAAGAGGATCTTCTTTGATAGAACCTGTTGTAGGCCCAGAGCATGCATTTATGTTAGCTCTAAGCTTCATGCTCTGCTCCTGGTAAATCATCTTAATGGTGACAATGTTGCTGTTAGAGTGAAATACCAGAACCAGGGTAACAAAGATAGTTTTACTTTTGTGTCCTCTTATCTTCCATATGAGGATAAGGATACTCTCTCAAAAGAGATTATTAATCTCATTGAGAATTGTCAGAATCTTAAATTCAAGCTCATCATTGGCTGTGATGCGAATGCTCACCACATATTGTGGGGTAGTAGTGATTGCAACCAGCGGGGTGAGGACCTTTTAGAGTATATTTTGCATTTTAATCTGTATACTCTAAATTCTGGCAATGAACCTACTTTTGTTACTTCTAACAGGAGTGAGGTCATTGATATTACGTTCTGTAATAGTATATGCTATGACAACGTCAGGGATTGGAGAGTCTCTGATGAAGAAACTCTGATCACAGGCTAATTTGTTTTACTGTTACAGGTCCAATAAGACTTGAGACCAAGGGTAGGAATCCACGTCATACCAAGTGGGGTTCCTACTGTGAAGACCTAAAGAAAGCTGCTTTTGGCCACTTTGGTAAGTTGTCTTCGGTGCTGGATCTCGAACTGGCTGTTGACCAGTTGCAACAGATCATTTTAGAATCCTTACCACCAAAATTGTAAGGTTATGCACACTAGCTTACCAAGGATTGTTCCTTGGTGGTCTAAAGAGCTTAGTTGTATGCGTAGCAATTGTAGAAAGCTCTTTAATAGAGCAAGAAGAATGGTGAGTGGCAAACCTATAAGGCTGCACTTACCTCTTATAATAAAGCTGTCAGGAATGCCAAAAGGGCATCCTGGAACAGCTATTGTTCTGGCATCAGTGATATTTCAGCCACAGCTAGGCTAGTTAGGGTGATGTCTAAGGACAGGATGTGCAATCTTAATGCTGTTAAGTTGCCTAGTGGTGATTACTCGGGGTCTGGAGAGGAGACCCTGGCAGAAATGTTTAGGGTCCATTTTCCGAACTCCAGTACTTGCCATGAGACAAGTTTTTCTACTCCTCTCAACACTCGTACTTGTGGAAGAGAGAAATGGAATGCTGCCAGGAAGGTTGTTACATATGAAAAAATTATTTGGGCTATTAACTCCTTCAAGTCTTTTAAGACTCCTGGAATTGATGGTATCTTTCCAGCACTTCTGAAAGAAGGCGCTGAGGTTTTGATGCCCATCCTTTGCAGGATTTTTAGATCCTGTTTGGCACTTGGTTATACACCAATGGCTTGGAGAAATTCCAGTGTTATCTTTATCCCTAAGCCTGGTAAAGATAATTATTTTGAGGCAAAGTCTTTTAGACCTATTTGTCTCACTTCTTTTCTCTTAAAGACTCTTGAGAAGCTTGTTGATAGGTATATCAGGGAAGAGGTCTTATGTGTTCGGCCACTTTCCAATTTTCAGTGTGCATATCAGCCTGGCAGGTCAACTGACACTGCGTTGTATCACTTAACTCATATTGTTGAGAAGTGTCTGGTCTCTAAGGAGGTGGCTCTTGCTGTCTTTCTTGATATCGAGGGTGCCTTTGACAAGGTTCCTGTTGACACCATCATTGATGCGCTTTCTAATAGGAATATCAATAGTACCACTGTGAATTGGATCAAGAGTCTTCTCACCAACAGGTTTGCCTCTGCAACACTGCTTGGTGATTCTCTAATGATCAAAGCCAATACTGGATGTCCACAGGGTGGTGTTCTTTCTCCACTGCTGTGGTGTCTCGTGGTTGATTCACTTCTGAATGAGATTGGTCACTCGGGGGTGGATTGCATTGGTTATGCTGATGATATTGTCATTGTAACCAAGGGGAAGTTTCCGGATACTGTTTGCTGTATCATGCAGAATGCCCTTGAGAAAGTTGAGTCTTGGTGTTCTTCCAGGGGTCTTTCCGTGAACCCTGCAAAGACACATATGATTTCCTTTAATAGAAAAAGGACCATTATCTTAAAAAATATCAAGTTTTTTGGTCATAACCTCACTTGTTCAAGTGAGGTGAAGTATCTTGGTGTCTATCTGGATGAGAAACTCAACTGGAGGAGTCATCTTGATTATTGTATTTCTAGGGCTAAAAGGGCATTTTGGGCCTGTAGGAATGCTATTGGTAGGTCATGGGGTCTTAGTCCTATGGTTATCCGCTGGATTTACTCCATGATCATTTGTCCAATGATCACTTATGGTTCTATTGCCTGGTGGTCTAGGACTAGGCTTGACACTGCTAAGAAGAATCTTAATAAGATTCAAAGGATGGTGTGTGTCACGATGACTGGTTGTTTAAGGACAACACCAACTGGAGCTTTAGAGTTACTCTTGGGCTTTATCCCTCTGCATATGCGCATTGAGGCTGAGGCTATCTTGTGTGTAAAGAGGTTAAGAAGTTTTGGGCATTGGAATAATTATTCCAATTATCTGAACTGGAAGCATCTTAATAAGGAGATTTCGGATCACACGCATTTTATTATGCAGTGTGATAACTGATAAGGTTCTCCCTAGGTATGCTTTTTCTAAGCCGTATATTATACACTTGCCCTCTAGGGACATTTGGATGAATACTCCAGCTTGGGGTAATACGAATCACATTAAGTGGTACACTGATGGCTCCAAGATGGATAATGGCACTGGTGCTGGTGTTTGCTGTCCTGAGGATGGTACTTCACTTTCCTATCCTTTGGGGAGGTATGCTACTGTCTTTCAGGCTGAAGTCTTTGCGATCCTTATGTGTTGTAGGACTTGCATGAATAGGGGCTATAAGAATCGATATATTGACATTTATTCTGATAGTCAGGCTGCTCTGTTGGCTTTACAGAAGTCAGTAATGACTTCTTCTCTTGTTTGGGAGTGTTATCTCACTCTTTGTGCTCTTGCTGCTAACAATAAAATCTTCCTGTATTGGGTACCAGGTCATACTGGTATCCTGGGAAATGAGTTAGCTGATGAGCTGGCTAGGAAGGGTTCTGATACACCTTTTATTGGTCCTGAACCTGTCCTGAGTATTTCTGGTTGTCTGTTGAGAGGTACTATTTTCTCCATCATGAGAAATTTGCAGTACTCTACTTGGCTCAAGACTGAGGGGAGCAGGCAAACTAAAGAGCTTAACTGTGGTAATCCTAGTGCAAGGGTTAAGGAGCTCATAAAGCTCAATAGAAATAGCATCAGCAAGGTGATTGGTCTCCTTACGGGACACTGTCGCTTAAAAAGACATCTTTATGTCATGGGTATTGCTAGTGATCCATTTTGTAGGGGTTGCAAGTACAAGGAGGAAACTGCAACACATATTTTATGTGAATGTGAAGTCTTCTCTGCCTATAGGTTTGAGCACTTGGGGCGGCATATAATTGAGCCTTGGGAGCTTCAGGATATTCCGGTTAGATGTCTGCTGGGTTTTCTTTCTGCCACAGGTCTTTTTAAAGATTAGGTTTTGTGGGTTAGTACAATAGACCTCTGGTCGCAGTGCTTGGTTTCTTGTAAACCACCCACTTATAATTCATTCATTCATTCATACGTCTATATATATCGCCTATGTTGGCAAAATAGAAAAGTACCGAATATTGTTTTATAATCAAGATTTAAATATGGTGCTGATTATATAAGTACTACCAGAGCCTCCTTAAGTAGATGCCTAGCGAGTCGCTCGAAAACTTGGCAACAGTACGAGAAGAACATAGCCAGTAGATGGCGCTTGATACCGTGTCGTAAAGTTCTGTTTATTTCCCGCGATTCAATTGACTTTCAATTGAGTTCTTCGTGGTTTATGTTTTATTAATTTAATAAATGTGAGAGGTTTTTTCTTTATAATATGGTGTATTACGTTGTTCCATTTTGTAAATCGGAAGTCGCCGTGAAAATATATGTTTTCAAATGGTCTGCAAATATTTCAAGACAAGGTATGTAAACTGCATAAGTAATTAATGCAAAATTACCAACCCTCCGGATTTTTGAATATCAATAATATTTTTCACAAAAAACATTATTTTTATTTATTATCGTAAATTCTATGATTAAGACGAAGATAAATTTAAAAGAAATGATATAAAAATTCGAAGGGTTGACACCTCTGTTAGTAAGTTAGATTTAACAAATAAAATAGTTATGTTTATTTCAAAATGAAATGAAATTTTTATTTATTGATGTAGGAATACGGAAAAATAACTTGTTCTTAGTTACTTTGAAGTAACTCAAAATTGGAGTATTTTATAGTTCTATTCATAAATTACATTAGTAACTTATGAATAAAACTATAAAATACTCCAATATAAGGAACAAGATTGATTTATATTTTTTAATACCACTGTTTTTTAAAAACTTGTGTAAATGCGTATAAAAATTTGATTATTTCAGTTAAATCGAAACAAAAGTGTTGGGAATCTTGAAAAGAAAAAATAGAATTTTTTTTTTTCTACTTTTGTTCTTTTCAAAAATATTAAATTTTAAGATTCGTAACATTACTTTTATTAACCTTTTACCACACAAATGGAATATAGAATTAAAAATTCATGTAAAAATTAAATATCATGATTACTGATTTGAAAAATTATCCGATATGACAGAAAGATGACTTGATATTTTGAAATAGAAATTCTCCACATCCATACACTCACATATACAGTTGTGGACAAAATTGTGGAAACCTTTTGAAAAAAATTGATTTTAGTAGTTTGATGTCTAATAACACCACTGTTTTTTGTACCAATACTATAAAATTATATATAATTGGAAAGGTAATTTAATCAAGATTCTAAAGCAATAATATTTAAGAATATTTTTTTTAATAGAACAACATTTATAAAGAAGAAAGATGATATTCATAGAAAAAATGAGATATACAAAAATTTTCACCATACCAGTTAATACTTAGTTGGGTAACCTTTAGACTTAATTACGACCTTACAGCGTTTCCCATGGAGTGAATCAACTTCTTTAGTTCTGCAGCTGCTATAACATGAAACCAAGATTGAATTATTGCTTCTGTTAATTGGGTTTTATTGCTGGGTTGCTTTTGTCTAACAAGCTTCTTTAACCGGCTTCATAGATTTTCGATTGGGTTAAGGTCTGGGCTATTCCCAGGCTATTCCAGCAGTTGAATATGATTATCTTGAAACCACTTCTTGCACACACCAGCAACATGACATGGAGCTAAATCCTGTTGAAATATAAATGCTTCATTATCTTGGAAAATATCACGTGCAGAAGGCATGAGCTTGGGTCCAAGTATTTCATTTATGTATCTTTGGGCATTTATATTCCCACCGATCACGCCAATTCTGCCCACATCTCTTGATGTCATACAAACCCAAATCATAATACTGACTGGGTGTTTCACAGTAGGTGTAATGCACTAAAGATGGACATCTTCTCCAATTCTTCTTCCTACGTATTTTATGTCGTCACTACCAAACAGGGAGATTTTGGTCTCATCACTCCACATTACACTGTCCCATTGTACCGTTGTCCAGTTAACATGAGGTTTAGCCCAGTTTAATCATTCAACCTTTGTTTTAGAGACAAAAATGGTTTTTTTCGTGGAAGTCTAGCGTTTAGACCAAATTCATGCAGTCTGCGCCAAACAGTCCTTGCACTTACTGTCGCATTGTATTGCAACATTTTCCCTTGTATGCACCGAGATGATTTTTTTTTCTGTCACCTGGGAACAGTCTTTTAATTCCTCTATCATCACTTGCTGTTGTGCACCTTTTTCTGCCTTTACCAGTCTGGTTTTCTAATGACTGTGTCTCCTTGTACCTCTTCAAAAATTTAGAAATGCCACCTTTGGTTAAGTTTCCCCCAATATTTCTCCTAATTTCTTCATAACTGTAGCCTTGTGCACTTAATGTTACTATTTTACACCGTTTCCTAGGTGACCAGTCAATTCTTTGTGCCATTTCTTCAATTTTATATTGAGTTTTTTTTTTTTTTTTTTACTTTTCACAAGCTCACTAGTAAATCAAAAAGCCCAAAACAAGAAACCAACTTTATAGCAATTACAATACACACTGATAAATGTCCTGTGACATGTTGTCTCATTGCCAAAACATTGCCATAACAAGATGATATCTGATTGGCTCTGTTAACACTCGTACTCATTGGCTACATTCAAATGAAGGACAGCTACTTCCTATAAACGTAAGCAAGCTGTGCTTCTTTTTTCTGGTTATTTGGCTATAACTTTTGATATAATACAGATAATTGAACAAATATTATTGCTTTACTATCTTGATTAAATTACCTTTCCAATGATATATAATTTTATAGTATTGGTACAAAAAAAGTGGTGTTATTAGACATCAAACCACTAAAATCAACTTTTTTCAAAAGGTTTCCACAATTTTGTCCACTACTGTACACACACACACACATATACTGGCTAATTGCCAAAAACTACTTTTTTTGGACTCATGAGACCTTAAAAATATAAATCAGGGGAAAACTCGATATCGAATTTTTGGACCGTACACAATACTCTCATTACGTATACAGTAGTAGGGTAATGGAAGTAAAAATATTTCAAGGATGTTATTAATTTGTCCTTAAATTTGCCAATCTTTATCAAATTTTTCAAATTGAAACCTAATACGAGTTTTAAAATACAATTGTGAATTTCCTGCATTTGTTTGTTTTTGAGTTATTCTGATAATAAATATGCATATAAATCAATCACTAAAAACAAAAAAAAAAAGTTTTTTGTATTCAGGGAACCCCAAAACGTGACTTTATTCAAAAACCTGAGTTGAAAATAGAACTTAAAAAAAAAATACTTTGTTTACATTATAGGTTCAAAAAATTAATTTTCCTTCTTCAACAGTATTCGTCTAATAAAGTAGCACCACAAAACTGGCGTTGTAAAAATAATTACTTACAGACTTTGAATAAACACCATAAAATGCAATAAACTCGCAACAATTGTTTCGGGTCGAAAAAACACACGACCCTTCATCAGGCGAATAAAGTAAACACGATTGTTCGTTGCCGCTTTCACTGCAGCACTTGTGCTTACTTTATTCGCCTGATGAAGGGTCGTGTGTTTTTTCGACCCGAAACAATTGTTGCGAGTTTATTGCATTTTATGGTGTTTATTCAAAGTCTGTAAGTAACAGTATTCGTCGTCATAAAAAAAGTGTAGCAAAGCACTTCCGTCAATTACATTCTACAGAAAAGAACGTTTAGCTTAATTTTGGATAGCCCTGTATATTTTCAATAAACTATGTGCACATCAGATTGTGCATTTGAATTTAGTCTTATATGAAAAACACCTAACACAAAATGAAATACACTTTCAGCATTTTCCAAGTATATCCGAGATAGACAAACCGACGCGCACAGACCAACCGCTAAAAACATTATTTTTCGTTTCAGGAGACCTCAAAACTTGTAAACATAACACAACTTTATTTCGAAACTGTCTATCAGTTTCGAAAGCATACACTCTCGGAACTGGTAAAGCTAATAAAATCTTGAAAAAAAAAAAAAAAAAAAAAAACTTCGTGCGAGAGAAAACTTATACTCAAGAAATCCTTTATTTTAAAAATTTAAATCTTAATGGTTATTTATTTATTTTTTGTGACGGACTAGACAACAGATTGTTTTCTTCTCCAATTTTTATTACTGAATGTTAACTTATCTCGTTAATGTGCTGGTCTATTTTTCTTATCTATAATAATAAATGGAAAGGTTTGTCTGTCTGTCTGTCTGTCTGTCTGTCTATCTGTCTGTCTGTCTGTCTGTCTGTCTGTTCTTTTATACGTTCAGCCCCTACTAAACGCAGAAACACAAGAATTGACATACGGATGCTCTGGAGCCTTTCCGATGTTTTCCTCGAAACAGAATTTAAAAATCTTAATTAGTTTCGGAGATATTAATTAAAATGTTGACCCATGTCGATTGAACAATGACCAAAAATCCTTATTGCTTAAAAAGAGGCATTCTATCAGCATTCAGCAGACGATTTTAACGGCTGTCTCGAATGGAAACAAAACAGGTGCAAGTCATTAATGTCACATGATCTTTAACTGGGGTTAAAAATTGCAAATTTCAAAGTGCTTCAAATTTTCTTTTTCGTACACAACACTTAATATACAACCTTTTCAGCACAAAACCAACCTGCAGTTAAAATTTCATCAATTTTCATTAATAAACAAAGCAGTTACATTTTAATTGCAAATTAATTTTTATTCTAACACGTAATCTTTCAATAGACGATAGGAGTTTCCATAGCAACAAAATACATTTGAAGGAACTAAAAAAATACTTTTTCTTTTTCTTTTTACTTCCATCTGGAAGTAATTAATGTCACATGATCTTGAACTGAGGTTAAAAATTGCAAATTTCAAAGTGCTTCAAATTTTCTTTTTCGTACACAACACTTAATATACAACCTATTCAGCACAAAACCAACCTGCAGTTAAAATTTCATCAATTTTCATTAATAAACAAAGCAGTTACATTTTAATTGCAAATTAAATTTTATTCCAACACGTAACTATCTTTCAATAGACGATAGGAGTTTCCATAGCAACAAAATACATTTGAAGGATCTAAATAATACTTTTTCTTTTTCTTTTTACTTCCATTACCCGACTACCGTGGTATATATAGGTTTTGGGATTGTCCTGATTAGGTTTTCTTTTGTATCTCAGCTACTAATTAAAATAATTTCATAAGTAACACATTATTTGAAAGCTTTGTTGATTTGGAATTGAACAGTAGATTACAGAAATTTCTACCGCCAGATATTTTAAAATTTCGATATTTCAAATTCTAATTAAATTATTTTTAATACATCATTCGAAAGATATTTTAAAGTTCTTTTAAATTATCGAAAATGGAATTCGAGATTTCACCCTATTTGCGCGTTTTGAGGTCTCCTGATTAGGTTTTCTTTTGTATCTCGGCTACTAATTAAAATAATTTCATAAGTAATACATCATTGGAAAGCTTTTTTGATTTGGATTCAAACAGTGGATTACAGAAATTTCTACCGCTAGATGGCGCTGTAATATTTCAAAACTTCAACTTCTAATTATGATTAAATTATTTTTAATAGTTTTCTTTTGTATCTCAGCTACTAATTAAAGTAATTTCATAAGTAATACATCATTAGAAAGCTTTTTTGATTTGGAATCGAACAGTGGAATACAGAAATTTGTACCGTCAGATGGCGCTGTAATATTTTAAAATTTCAATATTTCAATTTCTAATTATGATTAAATTATTTTTAATATATCATTCGAAAGATATTTTTAAGTTCTTTTAAATTATCGAAAGTTTTCACCAGATTTACACGTTTTGAGGTGTCCTGAATCAGCTTTCTTTTATATCTCAGTTATTACTTAAAAAAATTTCATAAGTAATACATCATTTGAAAGCTTTGTTGACTTGATACACATTTTAAAGTACTTTTACATTATCGAAAATGGAATTCGAGATTTCACCCGATTTACACGTTTTGAGGTGTCCTGATTAGGTTTTCTTTTGTATCTCGGCTACTAATTAAAATAATTTCATAAGTAATACATTATTAGAAAGCTTTTTTGATTTGGATTCAAACAGTGGATTACAGAAATTTCTACCGCTAGATGGCGCTGTAATATTTCAAAACTTCAACTTCTAATTATGATTAAATTATTTTTAATAGTTTTCTTTTGTATCTCAGCTACTAATTAAAGTAATTTCATAAGTAATACATCATTAGAAAGCTTTTTTGATTTGGAATCGAACAGTGGAATACAGAAATTTGTACCGTCAGATGGCGCTGTCATATTTTAAAATTTCAATATTTCAATTTCTAATTATGATTAAATTATTTTTAATATATCATTCGAAAGATATTTTTAAGTTCTTTTAAATTATCGAAAGTTTTCACCAGATTTACACGTTTTGAGGTGTCCTGAATCAGCTTTCTTTTATATCTCAGTTATTACTTAAAAAAATTTCATAAGTAATACATCATTTGAAAGCTTTGTTGACTTGATACACATTTTAAAGTACTTTTACATTATCGAAAATGGAATTCGAGATTTCACCCGATTTACACGTTTTGAGGTGTCCTGATTAGGTTTTCTTTTGTATCTCGGCTACTAATTAAAATAATTTCATAAGTAATACATCATTAGAAAGCTTTTTTGATTTGGATTCAAACAGTGGATTACAGAAATTTCTACCGCTAGATGGCGCTGTAATATTTCAAAACTTCAACTTCTAATTATGATTAAATTATTTTTAATAGTTTTCTTTTGTATCTCAGCTACTAATTAAAGTAATTTCATAAGTAATACATCATTAGAAAGCTTTTTTTGATTTGGAATCGAACAGTGGAATACAGAAATATGTACCGTCAGATGGCGCTGTAATATTTTAAAATTTCAATATTTCAATTTCTAATTATGATTAAATTATTTTTAATATATCATTCGAAAGATATTTTTAAGTTCTTTTAAATTATCGAAAGTTTTCACCAGATTTACACGTTTTGAGGTGTCCTGAATCAGCTTTCTTTTATATCTCAGTTATTACTTAAAAAAATTTCATAAGTAATACATCATTTGAAAGCTTTGTTGACTTGATACACATTTTAAAGTACTTTTACATTATCGAAAATGGAATTCGAGATTTCACCCGATTTACACGTTTTGAGGTGTCCTGATTAGGTTTTCTTTTGTATCTCAGCTGCTAATTAAAATAATTTTATAAGTAATACATAATTAGAAAGCTTTTTTGATTTGGAATCGAACAGAAATGTTCGATTGGATTACAGAAATTTCTACCGCCAGATGGCGCTGTAATATTTTCAAATTTCAATATTTCAATTTCTAATTATGATTAAATTATTTTTAATGCATCATTCGAAAGATATTTTAAAATTCTTTTATATTATCGACAGTTTTCACCAGATTTACACGTTTTGAGGTCTCCTGAATCAGTTTTCTTTTGTATCTCAGCTACTAATTAAAATAATTTCATAAGTAATACATCATTAGAAAGCTTTTTTGATTTGGAATCGAACAGTGGAATACAGAAATTTGTAGCGCCAGATGGCGCTATAATATTTTAAGATTTCATTATTTCAATTTCTAATTATGATTAAATTATTTTTAATACATCATTCGAAAGATATTTTAAAGTTCTTTTAAATTATCGAAAGTTTTCACCAGATTTACACGTTTTGAGGTGTCCTGAATCAGTTTTCTTTTATATCTCAGTTATTAATTAAAAAAATTTCATAAGTAATACATCATTTGAAAGATTTGTTGAGTTGATACACATTTTAAAGTACTTTTACATTATCGAAAATGGAATTCGAGATTTCACCCTATTTACGCGTTTTGAGGTGTCCTGATTAGGTTTTCTTTTGTATCTCGGCTACTAATTAAAATAATTTCATAAGTAATACATCATTAGAAAGCTTTTTTGATTTGGATTCAAACAGTGGATTACAGAAATTTCTACCGCTAGATGGCGCTGTAATATTTCAAAACTTCAACTTCTAATTATGATTAAATTATTTTTAATAGTTTTCTTTTGTATCTCAGCTACTAATTAAAGTAATTTCATAAGTAATACATCATTAGAAAGCTTTTTTGATTTGGAATCGAACAGTGGAATACAGAAATTCGTACCGCCAGATGGCGCTGTAATATTTTAAAATTTCAATTTTTCAATTTCTAATTATGATTAAATTATTTTTAATACATCATTCGAAAGATATTTTAAAGTTTTTTTAAATTATCGAAAGTTTTCACCAGATTTACACGTTTTGAGGTGTACTGAATCAGTTTTTTTTTTTTTTTTGTATCTCAGTTATTAATTAAAAAAAGTTTATAAGTAATACATAATTTGAAAGCTTATTTTAGTTGATACACATTTTAAAGTACTTTTACATTATCGAAAATGGAATTCGAAATTTCACCCGATTTACACGTTTTGAGGTGTCCTGATTAGGTTTTCTTTTGTATCTCATTTACTAATTAAAATAATTGAATGAGTAATACATCGTTTGAAAGCTTTGTTGATCTGGAATGGAACAATAGATTACAGAAATTTCTACCGCCAGATGGCGCTGTAATTTTTTTAATTTTCAATATTTCAAATTCTATTTATGATTAAATTATTTCTAATACATCATTCGAAAGATATTTTAATGTTTTTTTATATTATCGAAAGTGGAATTCGAGATTTCACCTGATTTACAATTTTAAGGTGTCCTGATCAGGTTTTCTTTTGCATCTCAGCTAATTGAGTAAGACCGTTCAAAATTGGTATATGTAAGTTAATTAGGAGGGGCTGGAAGGAGGGGGAAGGAATAGGCGCGCAGTGCGCATGGGGTTGGGACCCGGTGCGAGTTTTTACCCGATGATAAAAGATTTTTTTTTTTTTTTTTCTTAATAATAAAATTATTTGGTTTTAACGCCCGATAATTCGATTCTGAATATTTTTGAAAGTGTAGAATTATTAGGAAAGGCTTGAGGGGGAATGGAGGGGGGCGACGGGAAAAAAAAAATGAGTTACAGCGTTTGAAATTGTTATTATTAGGTTTTTAAGGAAAGATAAATCGATTGCGGATATTTTCAAGTGTAAAATTATTAGAAGGGACGGAAAGGGGTGGTTGTGGCAAAAACGTAGAAAAGGAACGGTTGTTTCGGAGAAAACAACGGAAAACCCAGAACGCCTTTATTCTTTTATATTTTGCAGAGTTTCGAATTCTGATACTCCTTTCACATTTCATACTATGGATTTTCAATATTATTTAGCCCGGAATTACGCAAGTTTCGGAGAAAACCACGAAAAAGTCAGACATAAATCGTTTTATAATAGTGTTTATATCATTTTTGTATCTCAGCTTCTAATTAGCATAATTTCAAAAGTAATATGTCATTTTGAAACTTATCAGAATTGAATTTCAAGAGTAGACTTCACAAATTTCTGTCTCCTTCCATTAACCGACTACCGGAATTCGAGATTTCATGTGATTTACACGTTTTAAAGTCTCCTGATTAAGTTTTCTTTTGTATCACTGCTACTAATAAATAATTTTATAAGTAATACATTATTTGGAATTGAACAGTAGATTACAGAATTTTCTACCGCCAGATGGCGCTGTAATATTTTTAAATTTCAATATTTCGAATTCTAATTATGATTAAATTATTTTTAATACAGCATTCGAAAGATATTTTAAAGTACTGTTATATTATCGAAAGTGGGATTCGAGATTTCACCTGATTTACACGTTTTGAGGTCTCCTGAATCGGTTTTCTTTTGTATCTCAGCAGGTATATCTTCAAACGTGCGCGCTGCGCGCGCACGGGTCTGCACTGCCGAAGGCAGTGGGGTCCCGGTGTGAGTTTTTATCCGATGCTAAATGACATATTTTTTAATTCCTTTCCTTAAGAATGAAAGTTTATGAGTAATAACATGGAATTTTGAGAAGTCATAAGGATGGTGAAGAAATACGTACGTACGCCCAGCGCACGGGTCTACGCTGCCAAAGGCAGTGGGGACCTGGTGCGACATTTTTCCTGATCAGAAATTTTTTTTCTCTTTTTTTATCACATGATAAAAATTAATGCAATTTGAGAATTCGTTAATTATTGTGATTCATTTAAAAATAGTGACCAGCGAAGCGGGCGTAGCCTGCTAGTAAATAATATAAAATTCTCGATTTAAGAAAAATAATTCACACCTAATAAGGTAAAAATGTAACGTAAAGGACATGACCAAAAAAAAGAAAAAAAAAGACATGATTTTAATAATTTATCATTATAAATTATTCATTCTAAACTGAAACTCATTTAAAGTTCAGAGATTTTAATTTATATAAACGAAACTTTCATCTAATATCTAAATTAAAAAAATTTTTGAAATTTTTATTGAATAAATATATAAAAAATAATTTAATCGTGTGATAGACATGCCATGTTTTTGCTTATTTAATTTTAAATTTCGTTTTTTAATTAATAATATATTAAAAAAAAAGGTGTTATTTATTAGATACGCTGTAATTCAATTAGTTGAAAAGCTAAACTAGGTCTTGTCCACTTCCGAAGAAAATTAAACCCTATACTTTTTTAAATATAAATATTTGAATATTTTTTTGAAAATATTTACGATAAAGCACTTTCACATCATTTTTTCAAATTAAAAGGAAAAAAAAGTACAATTTTGGACTTTAAATTGAAATTAATAGCTAGATTTTTATATGAAATATATAACTTATCTATGAAAGAGAAGAAAATTGTTGCTCTGCGTAGGTGCTGTCACCTAGCGTTAGTTTTGTTTTTTAAATGTTGCCTAATTTAACATTGGGATTCGCTGCGCGTGGAAGGCATCTACTTAAGGAGGCTCTGGTACTACTCTCATTTTTTTCAATACCCTTCATTTCTAAACTGTCATCTGATAAACACTCAAACTGAAATGCATTGGTAATGCATTTGGCATTGGTAGTGCAGGCAGGTGGAACAGAGATCTAATATGCTGCAAGTGAGAAAGACTGCTGAAGGCAGATAGGATCCAAAACATAGTTTTGAGTGATTTTAAGAGACTTTTTCTAAAGCTTTTTATTATGAAATTAAGCAAGAAAATAGTGATTAACTATTATCATTTTGATAATTTATATAAATATATCGACCAATAAATCGGACAAAGCCTGATAGTAAAAAGTAAAACAAAATTATTTTGTATTTATTATACTAGACATGTTCAAATTCTGTTCAGTAAATTTTCTGTCAATTTTCCATTCAGTGACAAGGAGTATGCAATTCTAATGTGGCAAATTAGTAGTGTAATGCACAGTGTTGGCAAAAATCTAGGTTTTTCTTTGAATACATTTGATATATATGTTATTTAGCATATTGTAATACACCTAATTCACGGACTTAGAGAAGAAGGACCGTTTTCTCCAACGGCGGCCTTCCCTCAAAAATGGACCCGAAATGGTCGCTATTATTCGTTCGCCGCTAGGGGTCGTATGTGTTCTCTGACTGTCCACTATCTCCGTAGAATAGCATTGTGCGCAGACGAAATTTTAGTTTTATTTTCAGTTTTGTTTTTAATTTATTTTTAATATTGGATTTTTTTCATAATGTCGCATTGTTACGCACCGGGTTGCACCTCTGGATATCGAAGTGTTCGAAAAAAAAAAACAAAGAAATAGGTGAAAAGAACCCAAGTTTATTTCGTTCACCTAATGTAAGCTATTGATTTTAATGTTTTGTTGAATGATAAAATTGTTGTCTTATAAATATTCTATTACTATACAAAAAAAAAAAAAAAAAAAAAAAAAAAAAAAAGGCTGATTTAATTGGGATGGTTCTTAGTAAAATTCTGTTTGATAGATTATTTTTTTTTTTTTTTTTTTTTTTTTAATTAATTAAAATGTAATTTCTCAGGTCACTTTGCATTAAGATTTTAAAATTTGCGTGCTAGCAGTATTCCTTTTTTCATATTATTCGGCTAATACATGCGAGCTTGCAATCTTACGAATTTAAATCATGTTAAATTATAAATCACGTTTTTTTTTTTTTTTTTTTTTAATTGCAGCTTTTAAAAAAAAGTATTTTAAAAATCTTGGCAAGATTTTGGCAAGAGTTAAAAATTGGTACAAAATGATATGAGTTCACAGTTAAACTTTTTTCAATTCATTTCAAAATTACTGAGTTTTAAGATAGTTTAAAAATAATTTAAAATGTTTTTTTTTTCCCATGCCACTTTGCATTGACATTTTAAATTAATTTTACAAACTGCCAATCTTTTAACTTCCAATTCATGTTAGATGATGAATCACGTTATATTATTATCATTATTATTACCATATTATATAAATGTATTGTTTTTTACAAAAAATAAATTTTTAATTGGTTTTGTCAAAAATTAAAAATAATGATTATGATGTCACAGTAAAAAAATCCTAAATTCAGTTGAAAATTGGAGATTTTAAAGAAAAATTATATTTAATTAAATTCATCACCAGTGCCACATTCACATTTCATAATTTATAAGCTAGTGTTCTTCCAGCTGAAAATTAGAGATTTTATGTAAAAATTAGAGTATTAAATTTAAGGTAAGTTGTTTTTATGAAGTTAGCTTTTCACTTAATCTCCGTGTCATCTCGTCGGTGTATCGAGCTATTCCCTACCCTCCTAAAATAATATATATGTAATATGTATATATATATATAAAATAAATAAATAAATAAAAAAGTAAATCATGCATATTATAGCATGAGCATATTTGTGAAAAAATAAATAGAGTCAAATACATCCAACAAATGTCAGATAAAACTTCCTTCTTAATACGGTATACATTTCATTTGTAACCAAGTATATACATATTACATTTCTCTTAAATGTTCAAATTTTACTTACAATATTCTGATTTAAATATGCACTTAAGGTATAATTTTCTCATAATCATAAAACATCAATACAAAAAATTACGTTATTTAATCTTCATAATGTTAAATACTTTTATTTTATAAGAAAATGGAAAACATTCAATTTTGAAAAAGAGGTAATTTTAGGGGACACAAAATTGAATGAAAATGATCATAAAAACAGATTCAAAAGCTACTTTACACAAGTGTTGGGGGCCGCGGTAGCCCAGTCGGTAGAGCACCGGCCTCGTAATCGGAAGATTGTGGGTTCGGTACTCGAGCCGGCCAAAGACCGTCGTGTACACTAATGGTGGCTTGGCTGGTGCACGTAAAATCTGTTGTGGCCGCAATGTCCTCCATGTTCCCATCAAAAATTGTACCTCTGGTGGTCACCGAAGCGGGCGAACCATCCCTTCCGTGGGGGAACAAAATTGCGATGGCATGTCTCCGGACCAACACTAGGGGCGAGTTCCAGACCGTCGCTAATTGCCCATCTGCGCCAGCACTAGTGCGACGTAAAACCCTACCAACCAACCAACCGCAAGTGGTGGAAACATTTTTATCTCAAATGATGAATTTCGACCAGTACACCTTAATTTAAATTAATAATATACGGATACCAGAAAAAAAATTCCTAATTTTTATAGATGCCACTGGACAATATAGATTTTTTTTTTTTTAATTATTAGTTTTTGATATAGACTTTTTTTTTTTTTTTTTTTTTTTTTTGGGGGGGGGGGGGGTACTTTCATGTAGTTAGATTTAAAAAAAAAAGTTGGTAGACATTTTTTTGATTAAAATTATAATCATAAAAGAAAAAAATAAAATTGGCAAATGTAAAAATAAAATTAATATTCGACAGATCTAACGATTTGTTTTAAAAAACAGTCTTGCTTTGTCAACATTTTAAAAAAGTTTTCACAAGTACAGTCGGTAACAAAAGTCTCCGAACACTAGCAAAAATTCCTATATAAAAAAAAGTACACTTAATACAGTTTTGTTAAATAAATCCTTGTCGAATCCTGTTCTTTGTCAGTCTGAAAACAGGATTCGGCAAGGATTTATTTAACAAAACTGTATTAAGTGTACTTTTTTTACATAGGAATGTTTGCTAGTTTTCAGAGACTTTTGTTACCGACTGTATAAGCTAAATTAGTCTTAGTAGTTAACAAGTTTTTAAAGTAGGTGTATAAAGGGGATTTTTTTCACATGTCTACATTTTGTTCATTGAAGAAAATAGTCGCTTTGTGGGAGCATTTTTGCTAGAAGGACATAAAAGGAATTCAACTAACTTTTGCATATTTTTTATGAGGTGGTGGTAGTGTTATCATTAAGACCAATTGTTTGCACTAGGGTTCTAGACGTGAGTACTCCTCTGTGGGGTTTTTCTAAGAGATCCTAGCCTATATTTACGCTAGTTTCGGAGAAAATCAAGGAAAACTCCTAACAGTTAAGCCAACAAGCGCGACCGGGTATCGAACCCAGCATTTCACGTAGACCAGCTTCCAGAACGGAACCTCTCGATCACTGGTGGGCCTATGTTTATGAAGAATATTATTCATGCAAAAGTGAGAACACACGTCAACCGACCGCGTATCAGCCGGAGTACCACCACCTTAATGATTTTATGACAATTTCAATAGTGATTTCGTGTTCTAGATCAAAGAATCGTACAAATATAGAGAATACTTTTATTTCTTTATGATTCGAAGAATCTGAATAGACATAAACCATAATATACTTTGGCAAGTTTATTAGAAAGTTGTTCTTTTTGCGAACCTAACGAAGAAAAAAGTTAGTGTTCACCGCTCGACACAGCGAACAGCCGATTGAGCTTCCCAGTTTTGCAAAAATTTTGAAATTAAGGACTAAATCCTTTTCATTTGAAAAAGAGGATAGCGGACAAAAAACATAAAAAAAGAGGACTTTTTAGTCCTGTAATGTTTGTTTCGCTTAAGAGGGTAGAGCGATGAAAAAGAAGACTGTCCTATTGAAAAGAGGATGTTTGGTCACCTTACCTAAGATAAGCATGATTTTATAAATTGAATCAATTTTTTTTAAGTAATTTTTATTACCTTTGAAGAAATGTCAGGTTCGATCATAGGTCGTGCTCATCGACCAAGACGTTAGGAGTTTTCCGTGGTTTTCTCAGAAACTCGCGTAAATGCGGGCTAGAACCCCTTAGAAAGACTCCCACGGAGGGCATTTCACCTATTGGCCTAGGAACTTAGCGCAGGCAGTCGGCCTTAAACCCAACCATTACTTTTTAATTATGTTGTTATGACAGGGTTTTTTTTTCCCCTTCTTTTTTTTCCCAATTCTTGTTGCACAAGTAGAAAAAAAATGCATTCTAGAAAGAGAAAAAATTTCTCTAAGCTTCAATATAATATTTTTAAATTAAAAATCTTACTATAGGAACTTGTATTAAAAAGCTGAGAGAATACTTTAGAAATTATGAGTACCAGGCAGCTATAATGTTGTTAAGGAACAGAATATTATTTTACATGCAAGAAACAGTGGTATCATACTGTTTGTTACAAAGGTGGATATTCATAGAATTACATTATCCAGTATATTTTTCATAATTCCATTTGCCCATTCAGCAATTTCTCGACCATTAAATCTGTTCTAGTTCTTCAAAAATTGACTTATTGATGCTGTTGGACGTGAAGTGTCGGGTTCGATCACAAATCGCGCTTATAGGTCTAGCTGTTCGGAGTTTTGCGCGTTTTTTTTTTCCCCTGAAACTTGCGTAATTGTGGACAAAAGCCCTTTAGAAGGACCGCCACGGTGGGCACACCCAGGCCTTGGACCCTAATGCAGTCAGCTGGCTTTAATCTCCAACACCAACATTGATTTTAAGCTGTAAAGTCAGATGAATGACCTAAAAGCAGTTTTCGAATCCTTTAGAAGAAAATATTCAGAATTAAAAAAGTTTCCCCATACAGTGTTATGGGCTTTGGTTCCAAAAATAAATAAATAAAATAATTAATAAAAAAAAATGCTCCTTTAGCTTTTTGAAAGGGAATGCTCAAATTATTATGATTGACTCTGCTTTTCATTACATTGATTTTTATATCGCGCATATTTAAATATATATATATATAAGTCAATTTTATTTTTTGAATAAATTATTTGCTTTAAATGAGTAGTAAATAATACAGATTAAAAATCTCTTTAAAGTGCAAATTTTAAAATAAAAAATATTGATAAAAGGGAAAAAGTGCTGTATTTCGGTTTATGGATTTATTGGATTTGGGAATAAGGTCGATTGACTACTGTAGGTCCTACGTCTGAAGGGGAGTGCCCTCCGTGGGGGGGGGGGTCTTTCTAAGGGATTCTAGTCCGTATGCACGCAATTTTTGGAGAAAACCACGGAAAACTCTGAATGACTAAGTAAACAAGCGCGACCTGGCATCGAACCCAGGCACTTCCCGTCACTCAGCTTTGAGCGCAGAACCGCTCGACCACCATTGGAGCCTCGGAAGACGGAAAAGCACCGCCTTTGTAAAAAAATCATAATAAATTTTTAAATTTTGTCTTTTTTACATACTTTGCAATTTTTTTTTTTGTTTGTTTGTTTAATTGGAAATGCTGGAATAAATTGTGATTTTTAAAATACATTCATTATTTTAAATTATGAAAATTCATATTTTCATATTTATTTTTTAACTATCATATGTTTATGTTTTCATAATACTATTTCGTCTATTTTTTTTTTTTTTGTGTATACGCCCCACCCCTTTTCTCGCCCCTCCTAATAATTTTACAAATTCGAAAATATCCGCAATTGATTTGTAAGTATCGAAAACCTCTATAAACCAATTTTGAACGATCTAACTCTATTTTTATTTTTTTGCCCCCCCCCCCTCTCCCCCCTCCTAATAACTTTACACTTTCGAAAATATCCCCATTCGACTTGCAGGCCTCTAAAACCTATCTGTACCAATTTTGAACGGCCTAACTGTATTTCTATTTGTTTTTGCCCATAGCCCGCCCTTACCGCCCCACCCCCTACCCGTCCCTCCTAATACTTTTACAAATTCGATAATATCCCCAATCGATTTGCAAGTATCGAAAACCTCTATATACCAATTTTGAACGATTTAACTCTATTTTTATTTTATTTTTTTGCCCCCCTCTCCCCTCCCCCTTCTTGCCCCTCCTAATAACTTTACACAATCGAAAATATCTCCATTTGACTTGCAGGCCTTTAAAACCTGTCTGTACCAATTTTGAACGGCCTAACTGTATTTCTATTTGTTTTTGCCCATAGCCCCCCTTACCGCCCCTCCTAATAATTTTACAAATTCGAAAATATCCGCAATTGATTTGCAAGTATCGAAAACCTCTATAAACCAATTTTGAACGATCTAACTGTATTTTTATTTTTTTGCCCCCCTCTCCCCACCCCTTCTCGCCCCTCCTAATAACTTCACACAATCGAAAATATCCCCATTCGTCTTGCAGGCCTTTAAAACCTGTCTGTACCAATTTTGAACGGCCTAACTGTATTTCTATCTGTTTTTGCCCCATAGCCCCCCTTACCACCCCACCCCCCTTACCGCCCCTTCTAATAATTTTACAAATTCAAAAATACCCGCAATCGATTTGTAAGTATCGAAAACCTCTATGTACCAATTTTGAACGATCTGACACTATTTTTATTTTTTGCCCCCCCTCCCCCCTCCTAATAACTTCACACAATCGAAAATATCCCCATTCGTCTTGCAGGCCTTTAAAACCTATCTGTACCAATTTTGAACGGCCTAACTGTATTTCTATTTGTTTTTGCCCATAGCCCCCCCCCTTACGGCACCACCACCCTTACCGCCCCTCCTAATAATTTTACAAATTCGAAAATATCCGCAATTGATTTGTAAGTATCGAAAACCTCTATAAACCAATTTTGAACGATCTAACTCTATTTTTATTTTTTTGCCCCCCCCTCTCCCCACCCCCCCTTCTCACCCCTCCTAATAACTTTACACTTTCGAAAATATCCCCATTCGACTTGCAGGCCTCTTAAACCTACCTGCACCAATTTTGAACGGCCTAACTGTATTTCTATTTGTTTTTGCCCCATAGCCCCCCTTACCGCCCCTCCTAATAATTTTACAAATTTAAAAATATCCGCAATCGATTTGTAAGTATCGAAAACCTCTATATACCAATTTTGAACGATCTGACACTATTTTTATTTTTTTGTCCCCCCCCTCTTCCCTCCCCCCTTCTTGCCCCTCCTAATAACTTTACACAATCGAAAATATCCCCATTCGTCTTGCAGGCCTTTAAAACCTATCTGTACCAATTTTGAACGGCCTAACTGTATTTCTATTTGTTTTTGCTCCATAGCCCCCCCCTCCCCGTTGCTGCCCCACCTGGGGGCTGAATTTCTAAAATTCCAGAAATTTGGTTTTTAGATAGTTGCATTAGCTATATTTTAGAGCAAAAATTTCAGGTATATCTATTTTTTTTTGTTTGAGATATATAGGATTATGCGAAATCACGTTTTACGCATGTGAAATGACTTTTGCCCCCCCCCCCTCCCGCCCCCCTTGGGGACCGATTTTTAAAAATTCCTGAAACCGATTTTTAGACATTTGTATTAGCTATACTTTAAAGCAAAAATTTCACGTATATCTGTTTTTTTGTTTGAGTTATATAGGATTATGTGAAATCACGTTTAACGCATGTCAAATCACGTTTCACCCCCTCCCCCCCCCTCCTTGGGGACCGAATTTCAAAAATTCCAGAAATCGATTTTTAGACATTTGTATTAGCTACATTTTAAAGCAAAAATTTTACGTATATATGTTTTTTTGTTCGAGATATTTAACATTATTTCATTTAATTCTCGCGTTAAAGCGCTCTTTCAAGTCTGAAGTGGAAAGGCAGTCGATGCGAGCGCCATCTTCTAAAAGCGACCAAAATGGGGCCATTCTGATAACACAGCGTGAGCGGTCCATAGTGTACGTCCATGACCTAATTATATTAACCCTTTAAGGCGCACCACCCTTTAAAGTTGGAATTTCAACAAAAAAAGTTGTAGGCTATCTACTTAGGTCTAAAGGAGTACACAGGTATAATTTTGTAAAGATAGTACTTACCGTTTTGAATCTGTGGTTGTTCCATCAGCGGGAACACTGCGCCTCTAGAGCTCTGAAAAGTGCGTCTAAGAGCATCGCAGTGAAAAGCGTAAATGAGTAGAAGATTTTGCATATGAATTAAAAAACACTGTATTATACCTATGTTAGCATGACCCATGGTGCATCACAGGGAGGCCTGCTGCTCTACACCCCATTCTCCCCCTCCCCCCCCAAAAAAATCTTGGTTATATGATTTTTTATGAAATAATTTGATATTTACAGTTAGTATACATATATACAAGTCCTATGTGTAAAAATATTTACAATTAGTCTATTTTTTAGCTTCATGAAATTTTTGGAAGCACGTCACACTCTTTTGGTAGAAGCACAAACCAACATTGCAGGTTTTGCACATAAAACTAGTTTTGTGCTTTTTTTTTTTTTTTTTTTTATAAACAACCAAACCTTCCTCGCAGCATCTTATAGCTTTACGTTATTCCCTCCAAACAGAGGAAAACAGAGTACGTAAACACAGCTGTCTTCTCTCATCATTGTTTTCAGTTGCATAATATGAAAAGCGCTAGTGTCGCAGTGTTCCAGGAGATGGAACACCTTATTTTATTCAACGATTCCTCGTTGTTTCCTGTGTAAAAAATTAAAAGTAATGTAGAATAAATAATTTAGAGTACAGCCAACAATATAACATAGAAATCCTTTTTCAATCAATTTTTTTTTTTTTTTTTTTTGTATCACAAAAAATATACAAAATTTCTTGTAAATACGAGGATTTAAAATAGTGCGTCCCAGCTAAATATCATGGATTGCCTTGTGTAGTGGTGCCATCGATGGATGAAAAGAAAAGTTCAAAGTAAAAAAAAAACTATTTTTAATTTTTTATGCATTTGCAATTGAATTTATTGGTTGGAGAAGCTAGCAAAGTTAGGTGTTCCATGTAGTGGAACACTGAATGGCAAAGGGTTAAACTACTAATTTATAATTAATCTAATATTTATCCCAGAAATAAAAATTAGTTTGATTCTAATATTAAAATAGTGTTAATTAGTAAGCAGACCCAGAGAATATAGACAAACGCATGAACGCCGTTCGCAGAAAATATTCAAAGTTTGCAGACAGTTTCGATACTTTTTTTTTAGAAATTTCTTTTATTAAAAAAAAAAAAAGTTATCTAGCGAAATTTCAATTCTAGAATCACAGATTTGTGCTCTTGAGATGCAGGACTTTTTTCTTCCCCTCCACTCGCATATACCGTTACATTTTTGCTGTTGGCAGTGATATAAAACTCAAAAGGAGCACAGCATTTTTTTTTTTTTTTTGCAAAAAAATTTTAAGAAATTCTTTGAGTTTGCAGACAGTTTTATATTTTATATAGGTCTGTTAGTAAGATTGCAATGTTAGCATTGCAATACCAGATATATGTTATTTAGCATATTAGTTGTAATATACCTAATTACTAAAGGGCAAAATTAACGGTCGCCACCGGCCACGTGGCGACTAAATAAAAAAAGATGGCGATTAAAAATTATCCATCGATCGCCACTATAGTCGCCACTTTTTGTGATCATTAAAAGATTCTAAAAATCGAGCGACGATAGGGAATCTAAGCTTTGTGATTTCCAATCTTTTTCCATCCATGGCATGAATGTCAATGTTCATTTTAAACTTGCTTTATTGTATTCTACAACCTATAAAGAAGTAGAATTGTTTAATATATTTCACTCATATAATTTTTTGGACTCCTCCCCCTAACGATCTGTGATCACACAGCTTATAGAAAGCTTTATAATTTCTAACCATTTTCCATTTTCTGCAAAAATATAAATATCTATTTTAAACTTACTTTATTAGATTCTAGAATCTGTAAAGAAGTAGAATTGTTTAATATCTCTTACTCATAATTCTTGTAATCCCCCCCCCCCCCTTCAATGATTGACAATCATATGCTCCACTGAAGCCTTGTGATTTACAATCTTTCTCCATCCATAACATAAATGTAAATATTCATTTTAAACTTTCTTGATTAGATTCTAGAACCTATAAAGAAGTATATGGATGTATCCCCCCCCCCACACACACACACATGTGCGCTCCAGTTCAACCAGCAGTTAATGATCAAATGTCCTGCAAAGCACAGTCTTTTTCCATTATTATCTTCATAGTATTTAGTGTATATTTTACACATTTAAGATATTTGGCAAATGTGTGTATCAAAATTTGGTTTGACTTAAATGTGTATTTTTCAAAAATTTTTGTAGAAATCTTCCTTTTTCCTTAAAGTAGAAATCTCCCTATTTTTAAAGCTACAAATTTGGCAGCTAAGTAAATTATTTTTAACGAAGCAGCTAAGTTTCCATATCTATACTTTTTAAGAGGAAATATTTTAACTCTATTGAAATAAAATCATTTAAAAAAGTGTGTCTTTAGAAATAAGAAAAAAATAATAAAACTGCTAACTGTATTTACACATGACCATGTAAAAGGTTGTGATGATGATGAATCATTCATTTACTTAGAAAATAGCAATGTGAACTGTGAATGATAACAGCTTATTTCACTTAAATAGATTGAAAAAAAAAAAGTACTACTAAATTATCTGAAATATAAAAACTTTTGCTGTTATTATTACAGCCCTAAGCAGATTTCAATTTAGGATGTGCAATTTAGGATTTTTAAAAAGAGCGTAATTACAATTTCAGTGTCCCTGTGTTAAATTTATTATATGTATTTCTTATTTTCATATTTTTCTTGTGGTAATTATACCACAAAATGGTGACAATGCTTTTTGCAGTCTGAAAGAAATAGTCTTATCATGTGAAAAGTGGCCACTAACTTAAAAAAGTGGCTACTAATGAAACTGACAGTACCGGCCACTGGCCACTAATGAATTTTCCTAGTTTTGCCCTTTACTAATTACACTGCATAAAAAAAGTAGACGGACACTTCTTTAGAATTTTTTAAACCCCCGTCTTTGTTTAATAGGAAATGTCAATTAAAATTCTTTAACATGTTTATACTTATCAATCTTTATATTTCTGAAAGACAAATAAAAATATTCAATGATTTATAATTTTAATGTAGGGAAATGCAGAAAAGAGAAAAGATATAAATTTGCACAATATTAGGGCTGGACGATGTCAGGAATTTAATATCATGATATATCGTCATCCTCATATCACGATATTCTGATATATCGATATCACGACAAATTCAAATAAAATATTATGGTTATTAAATCATTATAGTAATTATTAAATTAGCTATTAAATAATTATAATTATTAAATAAGCAAAATTATGTAAATTGACATATTTATTAAAATATAGGCAGAGAAATACAGAAAATATTTTAACACGTTGACCTGTCAAGCTACGAAATAACTCATAGTTAAACTATGACTAAACTCATAGCTTGGTAAACAATGTAATAAATTTTCTAATGAAAAATTGTTTAATGCAAAGATCATTTAGTATACCAAACGTAAACACTACTTTCTACAGGTGAACTATCAGAATCATTCATTTCACTGTATGTACGTATAACAGGAGTCAATAGCTTCTTTGAAGTGTACTCACTAAATTTTAATGGATGGTGCACTTTCAAATGAGAAGGCAAATTTGTTGTACTCCCTCCTTTTGCACATACATGTTTTTTGCAGAGTTTACAAATTGCCACATCAGTGTTAATAACAGTACCATGCTCATTGGCAGGTATCCCAAAAGTAGACCAAACCTGACTTTTAGTCTTTGATTTAGATACCAAATGATAATATTCTAAAGAATCAATAGTATGCCTCATTGTCATTTTAAAAATTGAAAATTTTAAATTAATAAATACAAAATATAAATATATATATATATATATATATATATATATATTTAAATCGTGCTTATTTTAAAAGAATTTCAACAAAAACAGACCATAAATACTGATTGGTTTGTAGAAATTTTCGATCATTCATCTAGTTTTAATATATTCATTTATGTTTCAATCATTAATTAGCATCATGAATTATGTATATCACTAAATTTTTTTTTTTTTAAAATAATTATATAGGACAAAGAATTCTGTTTATAAATTTCATTTATAGAATAAATTTAGACAAGATTAATTAATTAGCATCGGAAATATATCATTAATTAAATTATATACATGTAAACCTTTTCTTTTTTTAAATATTTTTAGAAGAAAAAAGAATAAAAATACTATTGCAGATACAAAATGATAGATTTTTATTAATTTACTCTCTTTAATCTTTATGTAAGATTCATTGTAGCTCAATACTTACCATTCATTTATTCATTAATATCAAAAAATCGACAATCTTCCCACCAATTCTAATAATCAACTTATGAGTCCAAACAAACAAAAAAAATTTAAAGTGCTTGTTCCCTGTCGCCGTCCTGTAATATTCAATCACGATCTCCGGCAATCGTCATCGTCAGTAATATGAGTAAACAAAGAGTATTTTCCCCTTCTTGAGTGTTTATCGGCTATTCTGCGCAAGTGTGATGTTTCTGATTATATTCATGAATGTTTCTGATTATATTCATGAATATTGTCTGCGCCGCTGTGAGTGAGTGAATGTGAGTACGAGTTTATTCGATTAAGGAATCAGAAATCAGCTATATGATTACGATGATAAGGTGTATCGCCATTGCTGACTCGTTTCACTCATGAGTAGTGGGGATGATTAAACACTTTGATATTTCGATTTCTTTTTATGAATGCGATATGGACATGATGTTGTGAGTTTTTAGTGAAATATCGGGAAATAAATCTTGAATGATTGAAACGAAAGAATATTCTTTGATTGAAACGATATTAAAGTGTGACTATCGTTGGAAAAAATTGATCTATAAAGCAAGTTTTTTTTTTTTTTTCTGTTTTAGGTATGAGATTTGCTATAAGCTTGCTTTATTAGAACAAATAAAAATATTTTAATCCTCAATCAACTTTTTTCTTCAAAATAATAACAAAGAAAATTTGGATAATATAAAATCCCACAAATATTCTCTTTACTAATGCTCAGAGCTTGCTTATGCCATTTTTTACTTTTTTCTATACTCAATACAAGAAAGTATGGGATTCGTAAAAAATTTTCACTTAGGGTTTTCTATGGATTTACACGTTTTGAGAGATCCAGAACACAGAGCATTTTTAGAAAATGGGTGTAACAAAAATTTTGTGGTGAATATATATACGGTACTACTGCACCGAATTGAATATAAATTTATGATGTAAATGCACCTTAACATAAATTAGTGTTTATCCACTTTTGGTGCCAATTGGTCAACAGGTGGCGCTGCTATACAGCGATTTCCGCTGTTTCAGGAATTACAGCATGGAATTGCATTTAAATTTATATGTAGATGCCCTTTAACATATGTTAGTGCCTATCAACTTTTGGTGTCAACCGTCCAACAGATGGCGCTGCTATACAGCGATTTTCGTAATTTCAGGGGAGGCTATATCTCAGTAATTACTGCACAGAATTGCATATAAATTTATATGCAGATGCACCTTGACATGTATTAGTTTCTGTCAACTTTTAATGCCAATCGCTCTAAAGATGGTGCTGCTATACAGCGATTTCCACAGTATAAGTGAAGGCTGTATCTCAGGTTCTATTGCGTGTAATTGAACTGGATATATGAAAAGGCCATTATGATGATAGAATTTGGGTGCATATCTGCCGATAGGTGGAGCTGCTGTACAGCAATATTCAGCAAAAACGGGAAGGTTGTCATTTTAATAGGCACAACATAGTTTTTTTTTTAAATCTTGTTTCTAAAAAAGTCCATTTAAGTTAGAATTGAAATTTCCCCCCAAAGTAATATATCTTTATTAAGGGCAATTTTAGCAGCAGGGTAATAAAAAAAGTTATTGCTTCTAAAACAGTGATATATGATATAACATAAAATCATTATCATTGCACAACAAACCTAAATATTTCAACAATGAGTAGTAACATTGTAAGATTTCAACATGTAGTAAGTTCTGATAAATGGACATCAAGAATATTATTGTTTTTCCCCCTTTTTAGCATTCCATAAATTGAAAATGTGGAACAAAAATTAATGAGAATCTACTTTTTTAGAACATTAGTAATTTTCTGTCATTTTCAAATTTTTCATAAAACATCCAAATTTACAAAAATTGGATAAAAACAGCAACAACAACCCCTCCGCTCCCCTTGAAAAAAATAAAAACTGTTCTCCTCACCATGAATTCTATGTATGTAAAACTTCTTTTCATCTTTCATGCATGCAATTTCTATTTTTATTCATCCCTATGAGTATTGTTAGGTAAAAGATGAAAATAAGAAATTATATTGTCGATATATCGTGACATACGATTGATCAATATCGATTATCATGATATGTGGTAGATATCGATATTTGACGATATATCGATATATCATCCAGCCCTACACAATATACATATATATTTTTTTTAAGTAGACAGACACTGGTCTAAAACTGCAATTATCTAAGTGGGTGTTTCTTGCGGAATGCCAGTTTTGCATGTGCATGTACATTTGGCATTTTACCAATTGCTAATGTGCTTAACAAGATGGTTTTACGTAGTTAAATTTCTTGGAGATGAATGCTCCATGCCATGAGGAATTCCTCTTACTGATTATCAGAAAGGACAGATTATAGCACTGAAAATTTTTAATATTGGAGTCAGAGAAATTAGTAGGCTACTTCTAATAAGCAAAAGTAGCATCAGCGATTTTCTACATGCTCCTGAAGCCCATGGCGTAAAGAAAAAGAGCGGTTGGCCAAAGAAGCTTTCGCTTAGAGACCAAAGAAAAATTTTTACTGAGATGAAAAAAACTGGAGCATCAATTCCCAGAGTTTGAATAAGCACAGAAATTACTAACGTAACTTCTCAGACAATTTATAACTACATTAATCCCTCAGAGCTCTTTCAGTATAAGAAGAGAAAACATCATCCATGCTGGAAGGATCACCACGTGACAGAACGCCTACAGTGGGCTCAAAACCATACGTCTTGGACTACAGAATGGATATCTGTAGTTTTTTCAGATGAGAAAAAAATTAATTTAGACGGCCCAAATGGATATCAAAATTATTGCCACAGTCTGGAGAAAGAAGACGAAGTGTACTCTACTCGGCAAGTTGGTGGTGGTGGCTTGATGGTGTGGCTAGCTGTTGGCTATGGTGGAAGGAAAAATTTAGTGTTCCTAAGTAAGAATCAGTCTCACAAAGATTATATTTAAACACTAAGCAGTGAGCTTTTGCCATTTGCGTTTGATCTTGGAAGAGAAAACTGGATTTTCCAACAAGATAGAGTGCTAATACACACCGCTAACAACGTTAAAAAATGGTTTCATGAGAACAACTTCAATGTTTTACCCTGGCCAGCCAAGAGTCCGGATATGAATCCTGCAGAAAACATTTGGGCTAATACTTGTTCATAAAATTTAAGAGGGTGGACGCCAGTATGAATCAATTCACCAGCTCGAAGAAGCTCTTACAAACATTTGGGAAATTTTCTGTCGAAAAAAGATTCAGAATCTCATTGATTCGATGCTTAGCAGAGTATACGAACTTACTAATGAAAATGGGAGACGAATCCCTTACTAAAACCGTTTTATTTTAGAGATACAAGATGTGTCCGTCTACTTTTTTAAAGAAAAATTACAGTGCAAATATGCACAATTTTTGTTTCCTGAAATTTTCTACTAGGTACATAATTCAAAAGGATTGAATTTATATCCAAAAAATAGTAATATATGATATCTCAAGAATTTAATAATATTAGAGAAATGAACCTCATATCTCTAATTAAAGAAATAAACGGCTTTAAAGTATTACAAGTAAGTGTCCGTCTACTTTTTTTATGCAGTGTATATTAAACTAATAATTAATCTAATATTTATCTTAGAAATAAAAATTGATTTGATTCTAATATTAAAATAGTGTTAATTAATAAGATTAAGCTACATTTTATTTTAACATATGCTTATTCAAAAGAAATATTCGTAATGACAATAACTGATAAAATAAAATAATTTAAATTCTTAAATTACAACACATATCATTTAATTTTTTTTATAAAAATAAGTTGCACTGCTTTATCTTTTTTTTTTTTTTTTTTTTTTTTAAATGTTTTTTAATAGTTAAAACTGTTACAGAAGAAAATTTTATTAGATTTATAATTATGTTGCTACTAAAATTAAAATAAAATTATTATAAAGATTTAAAACTAAGCAATTTAATTAGTTAAATATTGATTCTGAACAACATTTATGTCCGCTGTTAAACAAAAATATCGTTCGGTTTTACAGGTAAAGGCAAATTGAACCAATTGTAGAAGATAAATTTGCTTTTATTATATTTATAACTGTAGTTACTTTTTATGTTTAATATTATTTTCTAGAAAATAAAAATGAGTTTTTTCTTAAAAGGTAAGGTGTTTTCTATACTTTATAGATGGGATTTGTAAATTATACATAATTTTTAACAAAAACCCACTTATTTGGAAAAACCTAGTGGTTTTTTGTTGGTGGGCACACCCAGAAAAACCCGGGCTGGGCTGGCAACTAAATAGTTTTCAAAAGATGACAAGAAATAAACACAAAAGTAAATACATGGAAATTAGCTCGCAGAGTTTTACGGAAGTAACAAAAAATAATTTTATTATAAACACAAATTTCCTTGGACAGTAGTATACTCACACCTTCCCAAGAAAAAAATAAAAATAAAAAGTACCTACATGTATGTATTAATCTATACATATGAATCTCTAATTATATATGCACAATATATATATATTTAATTTTAATTGTATGGGAAAATTTTTAATTGACATCTTTATATACAATATATCAACACAACTTTATTTATGGATTCTTCTACACCTCAATTCACCTTCAAAAAATTTGTTACTGCAAGTTTACAATAATTTATAAAGAATAGTTGAGAATTCTGTATGATAAAAACTATATATAAATACGAAATAAAAATATGTGTTTCAAACAACTGACATAATCTGAAAGTCTACAATTATCGCAAAAAGGGAAATTAGTGGTAGAAATGTTATGTATATGCAAATTTATAGTGATCAATGTTAACAAAGACAGAATTATTACCTTTTAAGTATTCAGCAACATGCAGTGAAATATCATCTAAGTCTTCCATGTTACAATCTTAATTTAATTGATCATCTTAATTTTATGGTGTGAGAAGCTTTAAATTAGCTGAGGTAAACAATTAATTTTGTTAAAGAAATGGCGAGAAATTAACGAAAATTCAAACATATTAAGAGAACTAACTATGATAAACAGCTATAAAATTCTCTAGGAGGTTTTTATAACCGTTTAATAAACAAAAATTTGGGCTTATTCTCTTATAATTAATTTTGCCGAGTGCCGACAACGGACAAATGTCAAAACATTGAGTTTAGTTTTCATTTCATTTCAAAACCGTAGTTATAAACAAAGATTAGATGTTTCTTTCCTTCTTCATAATTCTTCAATTTGGAAAGGATAAAAGGAAACAGTGTTAAATAACAATAGAAATTAATGCATAATTTTAGATTTAAGTAATAATTTTAAATTAAGGAAAAATCTTAATATAGGCAAAATTCCATTATGCATATTTTAGGAAAATTTTAAAATTAAATAATCACTTTAGGTTTATCTCACAGATAAAATACATTTGTAAATAAACCGCGACTGTTCAATCATAATAATGGCTGGATTCGTTGAATTATTTGGCAAAAATAAAGTAAGTGATGAAGTGTTTCTCAATAATGATTTAAAATGCATAATTATTTTGTAGTCCGTATACAAAATTAATATAATTATCGTTTTAATCATTGACATTCAGTGATAAGCAATGATTTTCAGTTTTTTTGTATCCAAACAATGTATCCGATTTTGTTCGGTTTTTATTATCCGTAATTTAAAATAGAATAAGAGCAATACTAATGTTCATTCTGCTGTAAATTTGAGTTTATTATTATTAATATTATGATCTGATTTACTTACAATACTTACTTAACTTACAAACATGAAGGAATAAAAAAGTTTGTAAATGTCTTTTTAAAAAAATTATAATTTTGTTAAATATCTGTTTTAAAAGTACAAAGTTAAGTTCCTATAAATGTTCCTTACTTTAGTAAAGTTTGATTTATAATCTAGTTTATTACTACATATAAGGAAGAGTTACAATATGAATATTTCTTAATTAAAAGAAAGAAAGAACAGAAATATACCGTAATTTAACGGTGAAACGCTGTGCCTTTATATATTTAAAAATCTAGTTTTCAGATTTTACGTGCAATTTTGAAATTTGTCTTGTGAATTGATTACAATTGTCACCAAAATTGGAAAAGAAAATTTTATAACATTGCGGATACGAAATGACGCATAAATAATTAGATTTTCTCTTTTCCTATTCTGCCTTTACATAAGTTTTTTGTACTCTCAGCGAATATTACATGTGTGAATTTTATGTTTCAGAATAATGTTTCTATGTTTTGTCATTTTTTCAGCAAGTTTTGTAAAATTTTATGGAAATTATGGTTCTATAAACAAGGCAAATAACAATGTCGAACACCAAAAATAAATAATTTCGGTAGCATTTAGCGTATCGTCTTGATGGATTGAAGACGGTACGCTAAATGCTTCCGAAACAGCTGTCTGCTTTCCTATTATTTATTTTTGGTCTTCTAGACATTGTTATTTGCCTTGTTTATAAACCCACGCTAAGTTTTCCATTAATAAATTATGGTTCTGATTTTATGCAAAAAACTAGTAATTTTTTAAACAACTGCTCCGTAGTTGGTCCCTTAACTGCACACTAAACTAAATTGATAATTAAAAATATGAGTTTTTAAATGTTCTTTGCATGTAGGTATGAAGTTTCAGGCCATTTATTCTAGTATTTTTTTAGATTATTGAAAAAATGTAAAAAATAATAATAATAATTTATTTTGATTTATTTAAATGTTAATTTAAATTATTCTTGTAGTCTAATATTTGTATGCATCCTATCTCTTATTTTATGATCTGTAAAAACTCATGTATGTGTGTAATTATTTATTTAGAAATTCAGTTGTGTATCTGATAAAAATAACGAAACTTGTATAATTAAATGTCTTTTAAGTTGCAAGTACTTTTTCCATTCAAGGTTTGTCATTTGGCAGTTTAGCAGATTTTTTTTTTTTTTAAACCATGCCCCCCCACCCACCCATAAAAAACCTTCAAATTATGTTTAAAACATTTGACTAAGTTTGAGGCAACCCTAAAATTATAATTTAAATATTTATAATAATCTAAATAATATATAATATTAATCAGGGGTCTGTTCTGTACAGACTTTTCAGACAGGGTCTTGTTTTGGGGAAATTTTGAAAAATCTATGCGTATAATTTTGTGAATCAAAAATAGTGTTAAAATTAAGTTCTGAGCTTTTCGGGTATGATCCTCTGTGAAAAATGTAATTCTGCAAATTAAAATTAAAATTGCGTAGTCTTAGCCAATGAAGGTTCACTTTTATAGAACTAAACTCAGAACTAACACATATACACAGAAACTTACTAGAAATGGAATATAATCTTTTTTTTTTTTTTTTAAGGAAATACAGCAAAGCATGTCCTATTATTCAGGCAGTCTGTTCACTCCATATAAGATTAGTTTTCAAAATGAAAGGGATTTATCAAAGGTCTGTTTTTAAGAGAAAAAATTTTGTGAAGGGTCTTTTTATAGGATAAAATATTTTGTGAGAGGTCCTTTTTTTATGATATAAAATTTTATGAAGGTCCTATAATGGAACCACTTTTACCTCTGTATAAACCCTTGTTAATAATAATATGTATCCTAATAAATTTGCAAATAACTTCTTTATTATTTTATTGTTACAAATTCTTATTTTTTAATTCCACAACAGAAGAATGGTAGAGTTTAGTCCTGAAATTTCACTATTGTTGAGTCTCACCCAGGGTTGGCAGGTTTTTGACGCATGACAGTTTTTGATGGTTTAAACCACAGTTTAAACTGTCATGTCAAAAACCTCACATTTTACATTTCTTGGTATATTTTAACAATGAAGTAGTCATATTTAGAGAAATAAAAAATTGTAATTTTACAAAAGAGTGTTTAATTTATATGTCTCTCATGGTTAAAAATAATTCTTAGAAGTGCATCATCTGTTTCCTATGAATGCTAATAATTTCTATTTAAGTACAAAAAATTTATATTTATATCTTTACAAAAAACAAAAATTCGAACATAGGAATTTGTATATTCTAAGGTAAACTACTTATTGCGTTTTAAGTTATAAAAATTTTACAGTCTTATTCTTTAAAAAATAAGCTCTACCAAATATATGCTGATTAATAATTAAAAGGTGACATAAGTAATTTACTCCAATGAATGAAATTATTGTGCTATTAAATATTGCATCATGTTCTTTCATTTTGAGTTATAATGATGCATGATTAAAAATTTGAGGTATTGTATTGCATGACTAGTTGAACTAAATTTTAATATGAATTACATAATGCAACTTTAATTATTTTTAATGAACGGGATGGTGGACAGATCTCTTTCGTAAATTACTGCCTTAAAGGTATCTGCATTTATATGCATTGAAATATAATAAATACATTAAAATTTCGAGTGAAGTCACTCCAGATTTTTTAGTGCTAACTCTTGCCTAATTTAGCTGGGTGCTGCACCTGGTGGCTCTTCCAAACACATTTTAGCACCCAGTGGCCCTTTTCCCACCAATTTTAGTAACCGGCGGCCGTTTTGAAAACATATTAGTACCAAGTGATCTTTCTAATATTTTAAATGTTAGAAGCCTTTAAATACTTTTCTTCCTGATATGTAACCTTCTAACAATAGTTTTACAGCATTCCTGGAAGAACAAATGCATATAGCCTACATATATGCATGTAAAATTAGTAATGTACTTTTGTCACATGCAAAAATCACAACATAGAAGACTGCAAATAATGCAAATAATACCCTTCTTGAAAATAGTTTGCCCTTTTTATTGAAATCCCCCTGGGGGCTCTTATATTCTAGAGTCAGCATTATTTTTTGTCTTTTAAACATTATATTTCAATGCTAAAAATTTTCATTGAAATTTCAGCTACTTAACATAATTTTAAAAATTAACCTTCCATTGAATTCACAAAGTAATAACCTAATAAAACATTTAATATATTTTTTTTAACCATAATAATGCTAAAGCAAAGAGGAAAAATTAATAATACTAATTAGCAGGAAAAATTTAAACAATTTTTAATTTTGATTTTTTTTTTTATTTTTATTATTATTCAATTAGTTTTAAAGAATTTTTAATGTACTTAATTGTATTATTATAATTTACCAAATATATATGCAAATTTTTATAGCTTTAAGACAATTTACGAAAAATATTTATAATGTTCACTCTTTCTTTAAGATGATGCATTGATATATGTTTCCTAACATTTCATATTTTTTTTCTAGAAATATATATATATATATACAAATAATGAATGTTAATTTATGTACTTAGTATATTGCAACTTAAAAATATGCATAAAATCATTTAACATTATAGTTTAGATTTTTCACATATGGTTTTTGACGGTTTAAACCAGTTTTTGACAGTTTAAACCAGTTTTTGACCCATGTCATGTCAAAAACCAACCCTGGTCTCACCATGTGTATAATTCATCAAATACACCAAAATAGCCTGTCAGTTATCAGGGAAGTACCATATTTCATTATTGGGCATTAATTGTATACTGCAGCATTTAGCCATGATTCTTTATTCAGCAAAAATAATCGACCAGATAATATCCAAGTATTTTGTGTTTATATCTGCATGATGTAAAATAATACTGAAATTACAATATTTTTGGTATTAACTGAATGCTACAGGTTGGATATTTGTATCCAAAAGTATTAAACATTTAACATAATACAATATATTTTATGCAAGACCATTTTTATAGTATTTATAAATATGCATAAATATGAACAATATAATAGGGCAGGTACACATGAAATATGCATTTCATATTAATTGCATGTCAGCGATTAAACACACCAGCATGTAATTGATAAAAAAGTACCTCCCCCCCCCCCCTCTCCCTGCCTTTTATTCTGTGTGTGATGGGAAGTAATACTGAAACCTTAAAAGTTTCTTCATTATTAAACATTGCAGGGCCTAGTAGCAGAAACACTGCAGAGACCTCTGCAGATTTTTTTACATTTCTGAAAAGAAGTACCAGGTTAAAAATACAAATATTATAATTTACATTATATCTCTAGGTCACTCTACTTGTTGAAAGTTCCTAACTTATTTGCTTTACAGATGCTAATTTTATGTATTTTATACATTGTTGATAATACTTGTGATACACCACACAGTGTCTTACATTCCTAGTTCACAGACAAATTTGGTTTCGCTGCAGACAGGACAGATACAAAAAAATTCTGCTATTGGATTGCATGGATGTTGCATAAAAAGTACACAAATTTGAGAATGGGATGCATGCAAAAAGTTATGTATACTTAGGAATGCATAATTCTATTCAGGCGAAATATAAAAATTTTTACCTTTTTTTTTTTTTTTCAAAATTGAGAGAAATGCCTGGCATTTGGACAGAGAAACATTTATAATAACTGAAGTTGCGAAAATTACAAAATTGCTAATACAATCTAACTAGAATCCCTTTCTAAAAAATAAAAAAGAGAGAGAAAGAGTGTAATCATTTTTTTCCATTTTTTATCTAGTTTTTAAAGGTGTAACTGGTTTACTGAGTTTTGGAGAGAGTTCAATGTTATAGAAAAATTTTCAAGTACAGGTCAAACTTTCAGAAAAAAAATATTTTTACACTTTAAGATTTTTTAAACTGTATTAATGAATTGTTAAATTTAAATATTTTTTTAATATTTTCCTTACCTATTTAATACAGAGTAAAAAGCAAAAAAAAAAAAAAAAAAAAAAATTAACTCTCTATCTTTAAAAATAACTGTTTTAGAACAAAAAGTGTAGAATTATGCAGAGTAGCTGAATGGGCAGTTTATCGCTTTGTGCTTATTTTTGCTAAAACTTTGAGGTGCTATAACTCTGAAACTAATCATCATAAAGAGAAAACATTTGGTATATGTTCTTATGTCCTTCTACAGAACAAATTCACCAAGTTTCATTAAAATCTGCCAACCTTGGGTGACGACCCCTGGATGATCTGACATGGAATGGCCCGTATAGAAAATCATCTGAATTACATTTTTTCTCTAAAAATCATTTTAAAAGTGTGCATTAAAAAAAAGAAGCTGTTTCAATTTGAATAGATGCAGTACATGTATATATTTATTTGGTTATTTGTCTGTGTGTGTTAGATTTTCTTTTATTAATATTAAGTTTATGGAATATATTTATCTAGACATTTCGTCCAAAGAAAAAATTTCAACAAGGAACATTAAGATATTCCTTACATAAGAGAGCCCAAGCTTCATTGAATTCAGCTGTTAATTTACGAGAAGCTGTAAAATTACCTCCAGGAGAAAATTTAAATGATTGGCTTGCTGTAAATGGTAAAATTGTTATTTGTTAAACTTATTGACTACTTATATATATATATATTTATTTCAATATATTTTATAAAATTCATAAAGCTTATTTTATGTCTGAACACAAACATTAGGTACCATATTAAAACTGTCTATGAAAGTAAATAAATTTAATTTACTTATAATTAAGAAATCTTAAAAAGAAAATAAATCTGGCTCAATGTATAGGGGAAACTGGGGATACTTGATCTCTAGGGATACATGATCCCTCAGCCAAAAATATACTAAAATCAATTAATAGAGCTTTGAAACCTAGCAACAATGTTAAAGTTATACCTGTACACAAAAACTGGCATCACTTAATCTTTAAGTTTATTTCAAAAGAGAACAGTTTTAGACTAAAAGAAAACTTATTACAAAATAATAGTAATTAATTATAATTAATTTTTAAAAATTAAACGACCTTCATATTCTTAATATTGGTTTGGCCTAAACTGTAAAATGAATTCTTATTTTATTCTATTCAGTATTTTATCACAATTCTGAATTTTTTATTAAGTTATTTTGTGTAAAATTAAAACTAGTAACAAAAGTGAAATATTTTAAACCTACTATGTACGATTTTCATATTAAAAATAATTATGTATTTTTATCTGGTTAAAGTAAAAAAATGTGCAAAGATTTTTTTAATTTTTTATAATATTGATAACTGACATTTGATTCATATTTGAAAACTTAATAAAGGAATACAAAACAAAATTATCACTGCCTACTTTTTACACTTACATGTCAGGAGTGCCTACAGCTTTTAATTTTTGAAGCTTAATTTTGTGAAAAAAAAAGAAATTTTTTTTCTGCAAGAAAAAAATTGTGTAACACCTTCCATTTTATTAGTCGTTGTATATAAATGTTTATTATCAAGTTAATAGAGTTTCATTGAACCAAGTTACAGGTAAACATAAAAAATAGTTCTGGAACACGAAAAATTTTTATAGAACGGTCATTTTTATAAAACTAAATCTTTTAAAAAGGCAGTTTTAATGAATTTGAAGTTTTCGAGGAGCAAAAAAAGAACCCTATTTTTTGCCTGTATCGAACCTTACAAGGTCAATATATTATATTTGTTAGTTATGTTTAATATTTGTCATTAAATCCTTAGAATTTTAGGCAAAGTATTACTTTTATTTATTTATTATTATTATTATTATTATTTTTTTATCATGAATTACAAATACAAAAATGGCTTGCAATATTGTTCATTTTTTCTCATCTTTCATTTTTTAAAACTGTCCTGTTCAAAAGAGATATTGTAGATAGGTGGTTGAAATGAAAGGAATTTTTCTAACAAAGTTGAAAAATAATTACATAATTTCAAACTGGCATATATTATATCACTAATATGATATGCTATGTTATGTAGATATAATAATAATTATATATATAAATATAATATAATAATTATACTTATAATTATTATCCTACATAATATTTATTATATATAATAATGTTTAAGTAAGAAAATATAAGTAAAAAAATAAATTATTTTTTAAAAGGGAAAAATTTTATTAGATTCAAAAAAACGCACTTAAGTATGGGTTTTATTTATTTATTTTTTTTGGGGGGGCGGGGGGGTTTGTGGGCGGGTCTGAAATCCTGGGTCAACCCCATCTTGGGAAAGCGAGGGTTAAAGGATTTTTTTTTCTTCTTCTTCAGAGCTGAATGCTTTAAAAATATAAGGAAAATATCAGTTTTAAACAAGAAATATATTTTTAAATTTGCTTTTTTTTCCCCTTCATTTCAGTTTGAAATTTTTTTTTTTTTTTTCTCTTTAAGAATGAAAATTACGCATCCCCTGGGACCCACCACAATGAATTTTTCACTTGGCGCCACCGAGCAGGGCTTTGCTACGATTAGAATTTCCAAAGATCATAACACGGTGAGCGAACAAGCTGTTTGAAATACTGAAAAGAGGGTGCCGCAGGCACTACCGAGCAAGAATTTACTACAGTTAAAATTTTTAATAAAGTTTATTTGCGCACTATATGTCAATAAGTTGTCATAGGTCCTGAAACGAGAAAAAGGTGTCGCTGGTGCCACCGAACAGGATTTTCGTACGGTCGGATTTTTCACTGATCGCAAACCAGCTGGTCGCCAAAGGCGGCTCATTACAAATAAAAAAGTAAAAAATGAATGTATAATTCAATTTTGTTTTCATATAAATTAACTCATATTTACATATTTATTGCCTCTCTCTCTTTTTTTTTTTTTTTTTTTTTGTCAAATATACAAATTCTATTCAGTTAAAAACAATTATCTCTAAAAATAATTTTGTTCTGTTCAGATAGTTTGAAAGTAGGCATCAGTTAATAATCGATGACTAGGTCATATTGACCCAAACATTACATGCATGTTATCAATGCAAACTGAACAGCAAGATTAAGTACTTAATGTTGGTACTTATTTCAGCTTTCTTTCATTAATTATCTTATCTCTATATATTAAAGAAGAGTTACTGTCACTGGAGTAAAATTTTTTTGTCTGTGACAGCATCTTCTAGCGGAGGGCAGGATCCTTCGCGTCATCAGAGGTATCAACGTGTTCCTAATGCTCCAGGGAAGAGATTTCAGCTGCTTAGAAATTTCTATCATTTTTATTTAAAAAGTTATTAACTAAAAACGACAAGTTTATGAAGGTACTCTATTTACCATTTTGAAAAAAGTTTCTCCCAGTGGCGTTGTTCTTCTGTCATGAAGTTATTTTACCCGGGAAAATTAAATTATAATCCATGGTTGTATGTATCTACGTAGGTAAGTAGGTTGGATTTAACGTCGCACCAGTACTGCACTATGGGTAATTGGCGACAGTCTGGGACGTATCTCTAGAGATGTTCCGGAGACATGCCATCACAATTTTGATCCTTTACGGAGGGGATTTCTTTGTAGATCCCCAGAGGTATAATGTGGATGGGAATATGGAGGACCTTGCGGCCATGATAGATTTTTTTTTTGCACTAGCCACCATTAGTGCGCATGACGGTTTTTGGCCGGCTCAAGTATCGAATTGACAATCTTCCAGCTACGTGCTCGGTGTTTTACCGACTATAGTACCACGGCCCAAAACCATGGATGTAAAAAAGAAAGAAAATAAATATCACCTTTTTTCGCTACTTTTAGAAAATTAATTTTCTCACACGGGAAAAATGTTCCCATCAAAAATTATACCTCTGGTGGTCACCGAAGCGGGAGAGCCATCCCTTCCGTGGAGGATCAAAATTGTGATGGCTTGTCTATGTCTCTGGACCACCTCTAGGGGTGTGTCCCAGACCGTCGCCAATTGCCCATCTGTGCAGCACTAGTGCGACGTAAAAAAAACCCAAACCAACCTTACACGCGAAAATTAAAATATGATCCATGGTTGTAGGTAGGTAGATATCTAGGCAGGTTATGTTTGATGTCACACCATTACTGCGCTATGGATAATTGGTGATGGCCTGGCATGCACCCCTATGGATGTTCAGGAGAAGTGCCACCACAGTTTTGGTCCTACATGAAGGGGATGGTTCCCCTGCTTTGGTGGCGGGAGATTTGATAGGAACATGGAGAATATGGCCTCCAAGTCATATTTTACGTGCACCAGCCACCATTAGTGTACATGATGGTCTTTGGCCGGCTTGAGGACAGAACCCGCAATCTTCCAATTACGAGCTTGGCGCTCTGCAGACTAAGGGATAACACAGTCCGGATTCGAGGTTGTAAAAAAGAAATAAAAAGGGTCATGTATTAAAGCTGTAATGCAAAATGGTCTAGATATTACGAATTTCTTTCTATTAAAAAAATATATAAATATTATATGACATTGAATATGAGAATTTCTATAATAATTTTCTGCTTTCGTCTTGTAATTTGCACTATTAATATTACTTTTCAGTGAAAGAAAGCAGCGACCAGGCGGGCAGAGCTTTGCATCTATAATAATAAAAGGAAAGGTCTGTCTGTCTGTCCATCTGTCTGTCTGTTCTTTTATACGTTCAGACCCTATTGAACGCAGAAGTACAAAAATTGACATACGGATGCTCAGGAGCCTTCCCGAGGGGCTCCTGAAAACAGAATTTTAAAATTTTAATTAGTTTCGAAGATATTAATTAAAACGTCGACCCATATCGATTGACAAATGACCAAAAATCCACGGCTTATTGCTTAAAAAGAGGCATTCTATCAGCAGATGATTTTTACCATTGTCTGGAATAGAGATGGGAATGGTCCGAAAAAAACCGGAAACTTTGGGAAAAAAACCATTTTTTTTCGGTTTTTTTCCGAAAGGGTTTATTTCCGCCCGGAAAAATTGAAAATTTTGAAATTTAATTTTATTTAAATAACGTATTTAGAAATTATTCCGATGCTCTTTTCTTGAAATATTTTTTCATGTTCAGTCTCTTACATGAAAACATTGATTTTTTTAATGTTTATATTTCAAAAATATAAGTTTTAACCATGTAATCAAATAGTAATCCTGAAATATTTAAGCATTATAATGACACCCTTCCAATCACATTCATTTGAAATTACTTATATTCTTTTCAAGTTCCTTTATACTTCAGTCTTTTTTCTTGAATATATATCCTTAGACTTGTCTATTATTTTAATGTGTGTGGATATATATTATACACACACACACACATATATATACACACACGCATGCATATATACATAAATGCATGTAACAAAAAAAATAAAAACTAAGCAACTACTTTTTGTAAAAAAATGTGTTACGCAATTAAAAGAACTATACGTGGAAAAACCTACTTGATTTATGTCCTTTACATCTGAGTCAATAAGTTTTACATTATGACAAGATGGCTACTAGTCAGGAAATAGTCAGGAAATTTCATGTAAAGTCAGGGAATTTTGACAAATTTTGTGGAAATAAGCCATATTTGAAACCTCTAAATTGCTAATCTGTTTGTTAATTTTGTGAAATAAACAGCATAAGTCAGGAGACATGCTGAAAAATAGTCTTTAAAAATTCCGTGAATTTGGAAAATTTCTAATGTTAGCCATCCTTTATATAATAATAATAATAATAAATCAATAATAAAATGTTGTTTTAAATTTCTGAAGTTCAATCAACTTTAAATTAAACTTTTATTTTACCTTTGCGATTGATTTCATTTTAAGTGAAAATCTGAATTAGAGTCCAGTGTCAGGTCCAGTAGACCGATTTTACCCGAGCTTGACCTGCAATCAGGTTTGGGTCTGGTTGATTAAATTTTTTCTCTTGCATGTTAGGTTCGGTTCAGGTTAACTGATTAATTTTCTTATATGTTAGAGTGACTGAATTTTTTTCCTGCTGGTATGGTAAGTTTTCAATCAGTCGGGTCGACTTAAGAACATCTTTCAAAAAATTTTATCATAATAAACAGGAATTTGTTTGTTATAATTATAAACATGCTATATATTCCCACGATTAAATTATACGTGTACACAAATTATTACATACATATCGCAGAAAGGCAATAAACAAAGAGAAATCATATATATATGTATATATACTAAACTTAAAGCATATTTTTGTACTCTTGAAGAACACAACACACATAAATGGTTAGAAATTATTAATCTATTTTTCAGATTTTTAAATTTTTAACTTAGTGTATCAGTAAATCCATTTTAATTTTTTTTTTTTTTTAATTATTATTATTTACTAACTCTGTGGCAATGAAAATTTATTTTATTTTATAATTTAAAAAAGTTTTGCATTATTTTCATATGAATCATTAAATTTTATTTAATTTTCAGGTTTCGGATATAAAGAAATCAAGTTCAGGTTTATAAAAAAAAAAAAAAAAAAAATGTCGGTTTTATTCTAATTTAAATTTATTATATTAATGCTGCTAGGAGAAGAACATTCCGTAGGAATGCACACTCTATGCAAAATTAATGTTTGAATGATGATTTGACTAGTTTTTGATGTTTTGTACAAGGAAAGGTACTGGCATTTATGAAACAGAAAGGCTCATTTTTTATCAGTCAAAGCTTTTTGTATGTTTCTGTTAAGGAAAGAAGAATATGGATTGCAAGTATTTGTAAATATTTAACACTTTATATTTTCTAAGATATTATAACTGTTAAGAAACCCTATTTTTATCTGTAAAAATTCAATTTTTCCCATTTTTTCCAATTTTTCTCGAAAAAAACTGGTTTTTTTCCACTGCCTCAAAATTTCCGGAAATTTTACATCTCTAGTCTGGAATAGAAACAAAACATCTGGAAGTAATTAATGTCACATGATCTTGAACTGGGGTTAAAAATTGCAAATTTCAAATTGCTTCAAATTTTATTTTTCGCACACAACACTTAATATACAACCTATTCAGCACAAAATCAACCTGCAGTTAAAATTTCATCAATTTTCATTAATAAACAAAGCAGTTACACTTTAATTGCAAATTAAATTTTATTCTAACACGTAATCTATCTTTCAATAGACGATAGGAGTTTCCATAGCAACAAAGTACATTTGAAGGAACTAAAAAATACTTTTTCTTTTTCTTTTTACTTCCATTACCCGACTACCCTGGTATATATAGGTTATGGGGACCTAAAAAATATTTATTTTTTCTTTTTACTTCCATTAACCGACTACCGTAGATAATGGAATTAGAGATTTCACGTGATTTACATATCTTAGAATGTCCTGATTAGGTTTTCTTTTGTATCTCAGCTACTAATTAAAATAATTTCATAAGTAATACATCATTAGAAAGCTTTTTTGATTTGGAATCGAACAGTGGATTACAGAAATTTCTACCGCCAGATGGTGCTGTAATATTTTCAAATTTCAATATTTCAATCTCTAATTATGATTAAATTATTTTTAATACATCGTTCGAAAGATATTTTAAAGTTCTTTTAAATTATCGATAGTTTTCACCAGATTTACACATTTTGAGGTGCCCTGAATCAGTTTTCTTTTGTATCTCAGCTACTAATTAAATTATTTCATAAGTAATACATCATTAGAAAGCTTTTTTGATTTGGAATCGAACAGTAGAATACAGAAATTTGTACCGCCAGATGGCACTGTAATATTTTAAAATTTCAATATTTCAATTTCTAATTATGATTAAATTATTTTTAATACATCATTCAAAAGATATTTTAAAGTTCTTTTAAATTATCGGAAGTTTTTACCAGATTTGCACGTTTTGAGGTCTCCTGAATCAGTTTTTTTTTTTTAAATCTCAGTTATTAATTAAAAAAAGTTCATAAGTAATACATCATTTGAAAGCTTATTTTAGTTGATACACATTTTAAAGTACTTTTACATTATCGAAAATGGAATTCGAGATTTCACCCGATTTACACGTTTTGAGGTCTCCTGATTAGGTTTTCTTTTGTATCTCATCTACTAATTAAAATAATTTCATGAGTAATACATCATTTGAAAGCTTTGTTGATCTGGAATGGAACAACAGATTACAGAAATTTCTACCGCCAGATGGCGCTGTAATTTTTTTAAATTCTAATTATGATTAAATTATTTCTAATACGTCATTTGAAAGATATTTTAAAGTTCTTTTATATTATCGAAAGTGGAATTCGAGATTTCACCTGATTTACAATTTTAAGGTATCCTGATCAGTTTTTTTTTTTTTTTTTTTTTTTTTTTGTAGCTCAGCTAATTGATTAAGACCGTTCAAAATTGGTATATGTAAGTTAATTAGGAGGGGCTGAAGGGTGGGGAAGGAATAAGGCGCGCAGCGCGCATGGGTCTGCACTGCCGAAGGCAGTGGGGTCCCGGTGTGAGTTTTTACCTGATGCTAAATGATATATTTTTTAATTCCTTTTCTTAAGAATGAAAGTTTATGAGTAATATCATGGAATTTTGAGAAGTCATAAGGATGGTGAAGGAGTACGTGCGCGAAGCGAACGGGTCTACGCTGCCGGAGGCAGTGGGGACCCGGTGCGACATTTTTCCCGATGAGAAATTTTTTTTTCTCTTTTTTTATCATATGATAAAAATTAATGCAATTTTGAGAATTCATTAATTATTGTGATTCATTTAAAAATAGTGACCAGCGAAGCGGGCGTAGCCTGCTAGTTTGTTAATAAGTAAAATGAGTCGGGGGGAGGCAAAGCCTCCCTTGGGGGTTGGTGAGCGGAGCGAGCATGGGGCAGAGCCCTCTAGTTTGTTAAAATAAGTTTACTTATTTTATTATCATTTCACTCAGAATATGATTCTTAAATTTGTAATTTTGTTCTTTATATAAAGATTTATGATTTGTTTTGATTTTATATAAGAAATATAATTTTATCATATAAATGGAAATAACATATCTATCTTTCAATATTTATAGTTGTTGATTTCTTCAATCGAATCAATTTAATTTATGGAACTGTTGTTGACATTTGCACTGAAGAAAGCTGTCCAACAATGTCAGGTGGATCAAGGTATACTTTAGCCATAATAAATTTTGTTTTTTAAAATTTAGAAACTTAAAAACAGCCTACTTTTGCTTCCTTGGTCCATTCAACCAGCAGCCCGGTCACCTTCAGGGAGCTATCGTGTCATCTCTTTCTCTTTCTCTCATTTTCTTTTAATATTTTGTGCCATCTGTCTTCCAGGCTCTCATTAGATTGTTTTAGAAGGAGAAAGCGATGGCACGACAGTTCCTGAATATGACCGGGCTGCCGGTTAAATGGACCAGGAAGCAAAAGTAGGCTGTTTTTAAATTTAATGAATTCTTTGCTTCTATTTAACATAACAAGTAAATTTTGTTAAATAGAATACAATTTGTACAATATGTTTTTGTTTCTATAAAATATTAAAAATCTTAAAGTGTGTAAAAATTATTTTTTTAGTCTTAAAGCATTATTTTTAGACATAAAACTCATGAAACTTAAAAATATATATATAATTAATATTTATTACAAATACTTTTAATTTATATAAGGTATATTAGTAAATCCACTTGATCCATATGTGTGATAGCAATATTGTTTAAAAAATATGTTGCATATAAAACCATTGGATCTTGAAAGTAGTGAAAATTGCAGCTAAGATCGGGGAATCAAATGGACACCGACTATAGCAGAGAGTATTCGGACATGTGCCCCCTCTTTTTTTCTACTTTATAGAAATAAACCTCTACAGAAATTTTTTTCTGTGTATATATATACTTTTAATGCAGTATTGAATGAATTTTTTTTTTTTTTTTTTCACTCTTCCCAACACATCTAATGAATGTTTATCAGTTCAATTTATTTGTTTGCCTTTGCTCATATTTTTGCTGTTTGCAAATATGCGCAGCTCATATTTTTTCAACCACTACTTTTGCATAGAAATGTTGCTTTTTACAATTGTATAAATCTATTACAAAAGATGGCTACTTATAATTACATACTTGCCAACTTTTCCGGTTTTCCCAGAAGACTTTCGGTTTTTTAACATATCTTCCGAACATATGATGAAATCTTCTGTTTTTAAAAAAGTCGCGGATGTCATCATTTTTAAAAGAAACCCAAATGCTCTACAAAAACTCCTGATTCCCAATCTTTCTCCATTCATAACATAAATGTCAATATTCATTTCAAACTTGCTTTATGAGATTCTAGAACATTTAAAGAAATAGAATTGTTAAATATTTCTAGCTGATGTAATTATTTTTTGCCCCCCCCCCCCCCCCCCTTTATTTATCTCCAACTAGTGATCAGCAATCAAATGTTCTGCAAAGTCTTTTGTTTCCTAATCTTTATCCATCTGCAACGTAAATGATAATATTAATTTTAAAGTTCTTACTTTATTCTAGAAGTAGAGTTGAAAGAGTTTAATATTTCTTACTCTGTAATTATTTTTGTATCCCCCCCCCCCCTTTCCCCAGCTTATGATCAATGATCAATTCTAGAAACAATAAAGCAATGGAAGTGCTTAATATTTCTCACATATGTAATTCTTATTAGATCTTTATTGCTGAATTTAATGAATCTGTTTATTTTTACTCAATTAAATTAAATATTTGTATGTCATATTTATACCAAATGTTTAAACATGGGAAAAAAATGAATAATTTTTTCAGGTACGAAAATTTTTCCCAAATCAATTTAAGAAAATTAATACTCAGTTGGTTTTATGCCCGTTTGAAACTGATAATTAGCTACTGCTGCTTTTTTTTTTATATGTATGATTAATGTACATACACAAAAATCATATTCTACATTTCTTTAAAACATTAGTTATACTTTAACTTAACTAAGTTTTTTTGTCTATTGTTAAATAAATTTCTTACAGATTCTGTTTTGTAGATATTTATATGTTGAAGAGGAATAACTTCATATAAAACTTTTATATATTTAGTATAATCAATCTATAGTAAAACGTGTTTATAGATTGCTTCTAAATATTAAAATTGTAAAACTGTATTGTTTAATACGCCAAAGAGAAAAAAGGAAAAAAAAAAAAAAAAAAATCCCTTTTTTTATGAAATTTTCTGGTTTTTCAACAAAAATCTTCCCTTTTTTTATTAAAATTGGTTGGCAAGTCTGTAATTAGGGGTAGAAAAATGTGTCAATAAGGGCAACTCTGAATAAGCCTGATTGTCATTGAATTGTAACATACTATGAAGATTCACTACAGAAAACTAACACGCATGGGTGTTAGTGTTCAGGGTTTACCCCTGATTTCAGGAATAAACCCTGAAATCTATTCTAACCCATCATATTTCCTATAAAGTTATTTTTTGCATACATTGGTTGTTTATTTTGTTATCCAGGTGATATGTGAAGGAAATGCAAAAGAAATGAGGGCTTCTGACCGAAAGAGTTTGAGTATTATTTCATATTTTGGGTTTTTTTTTTTTTTTTCTAATTTGAGGCTCTAATTTTCAGGGTTTTTACCTTTGAGTCACAATCACCCCTGTAACAGTGATAAGACCTGCAAGTTCCAATTAGGAGAGGGGAATATAACCCTTTGAAGTGTGGTGATGTCATTACAGCATCACTTAATTTAAATTTCCGACTGCAAAATCTCACCCCAGAAAGTTTTTATAAAATTTTCCTTGTATAACTTAGCGGAAAAACTTCATTTATTCCTTCTCTTCTAGCATTGTTCATAAACTCTGGTTGTTTGTGATTTTCAATGAACAAAATTGCTCTGCCTCTTAAAGGAATAAGGAGCTCCCAATAGAGAATTGAAAACTGAGATTGTTTGCAATTGAAGTATATTTTCAAAAGTAACTGTTAACTGTAATATTGTGGAAATTTACAATTTCTATTACGGGTTTAAATTTATTAATTTACTGTATTTATTAGTAATGGAACTTTATAACTAATTAAATTGCACTAAACCAAAATAAATAATGCCCACTTACTCTAAGTCCGTTTTCGTTTCAATTTGTAAACAATTCTTTTCAGTATCATTTTATGTTGGATTTTTTTTTTTTTTTCTGTATGCTGAAATTTATGCATAGAAAAATGTTTTCTTTAATTTTCAAATCTTATGACGAGATATTACAAAATTTTAAAGTGCAGTGAAAAGGTAGGACTAAGGCTTTTGTAGAGTAAGATTTCAAGTTTTCAATCTGGCAAAGTGTTATTTTAGTCAAAATTAGTTTTCATTAAGTAATACCCCACTTTTAGAATGGTTTAACACATTATAGGAAACAAACATTTCGATGAAATTCATCTAGATTGGCAATAAGAACTTATCGTAATATGAAAATTATAGACATCTGGCACTAAATTTGAGATCTGCCAAATAGCTTTATTTTACAACATACCTCTGTTAAAAGTATTTGCATCTAGGCCAACTGTTTTGATTTTGGTCATAACAAGGGCTCAAAACCAGCATGGCAACAAAGAGATAAATGTCACTAAGTTACCAATGTCACCCAAATCACGCATATGGACAACAAATTTACTATCTAAAACATTTTTAGAAACCTATATTTTGATGTTCATGAAATATCAGTTTGAAAAAAAAAAATTCTTTATTAATCAAAATCTGTGTTTAAAATTTAAAACCTTTAAAGCAGACATCTTACTATAAATTTATTTATTTATTTTACATTCAAAGTTCTGGTACCAGATGTGATAAATTGTTGTAAAATTAAATATTTATGACATTTTCAGGGTTGCCAACTGCTCCGATTTCTACGGAGTTTCTCCAAAAAAATTTAAAAACTCTGCAATTCCGCGAAGTAATATTTATGCTCCGCAAATGCAGTCTTGACCACCTAATTAAATATTTTTTATTAAATACATAAAACTGAATAGTGGCAGGCACTAAATTGCACACATCTAGGCAGAAATCGCGATCCAATCCTTATCAACTTTTGATTTGGCATTTCCAACAGTTGCCGCATAAAACATTATTCTTTGAATTTTATTTTTTATCTATGAAAGCGCTTCAACGTATCTTGAAAATAAAAAAAATAACAAAACTAATTTTTACAATTTAGCTAAAGAACCACATGCTTCATCCTACAATACTCATAAATAAATAGTAAAGAAAAAAAAAAGGGGGAAAAGGAAAACATTCTAGTGCTAGGCACTGTGTAATCGAAATATTGCTGACTCAGAACAGGAACAAGTATTTGTTTACATTAGCTAAGAGTGTGTTTAATTAAAACCACAAGCTGAAAGGGGAGAAGAAAGGAACCAAATGCTATGATTATGCCGTGTTTTGATTTTCATTTGAACTATATCAATATTTCAGCTATCTTAATGCTTAATAGGTCGTTAAAAAAGTTGTTTATTTTAATTATTTACCGATAAAAATAATGGATTCAAAGCTACTGAACTTTAAGGCTGATTGACAACCCTTTATTTAAGATTTATTTGAAATAATTATGCATTTATTTTATCATTCACTTGAAGCATTCATGATTTATTATTATATCTTCAATTGTATCTAGGGAAAAAAAATAAATAAATAGGTAAACAAATTATGACCAATAATCTGCAAAATTTTAAAGTTTACAAAACATATGGTCCCAAGCTATGCAGATTAGAGGGAGTTGACTCAGAGATGAGATCATTTACACACTTATATGAATGTTGGAGATTTTGTTTTTAGATTTTTATGTGATAGTATAATAATTATTTTGACATTCATGAAAATTGTTGGAATTTTTTTTTTTTTCCCCTTTGTGCTTTCTTTTCTTTCTTTTTAATGTAACTGAATAATCTACTTTCATATGTTGTCTTTATTTATGCATGGAAAATATGCCATTATGCAAAAAACAAATTACTTTTGGGTTTTAAGCTTACATTCAGACTTAATCATTTCCCATTCTTATCTCTCTTCACTGTTTTGCTAAATATATTTGATTATCAATAAATATTTTTTAATTTCGTATGATTATTGTTAATTTATTTTTGTTAGTAGTTTATTTCTTCTTTTTCTTTCTTTTTTTTTTTAATGTATTTTTAATATTGCTCCTCAAAGCAGCCAAAATGCTCCTCAAAATTTCTCTGAATACTCCTCAAACTGTTTTTGAAAAGTTGGCAACCCTGCATTTTGATGTCATAAATATAAATAAATTACTGTTGAATTATATGTTGATTGTACCACATTATTTATTCAGTATCTGTAATTTCCTATAAATGAGAGTTTCATGGCACCATCAATTATTTTCAAGGTTGTAGACTGGTAATACTTTTCTATGCTGGGATGAATATGTAAGCTAGATTTTTTTTTATTGCTTTTATTCTGAATATATAGATTTCAAAAGCAAAAAAATTGTAAATAAGTTAAATTGCATATCAATGTGATAGAAGTTTTTAAAGGCCTTTTGACTTTGATTGTTTTTTAAGACAACACACTTCACCAGATATGCGATCTGTGTCAACAAACAGTCTAGTGTATTACATTTTTGCTTTCATTCTTCACATCATAACCATTTTTTTTGCCTGGTGAAGGGTTATGCTTAATTATTTCAACCTGAAACAACTATGTGCCTTTCACCACCAATTTTATGAGCATTTTATACAAGTTTTTAAAAGTCTGTTTGGTATAATTTATATGTTTAAATTATATTTTTTTAATTTATTTTTTCTCTCTTTCTGTGAATTATATTAATAAAACAGAAAAACATTAAAAAGAAGAAAAGAAACTTTGTGTTTATAGTTTAAAATGAAAATGTTTGGCTTGTTTTCGCAGAAAATCATAATTTATTCAGTAAAAGCAGGGCTCAAAATTAACAGTGGTCCCTTTAGTCCACTGTTAATTCTCTCCAGGACCAGAAAATATTCGACGAACCAGCAAAATATTAATTCTAGTGGTCCACCAGACCTGTGAAGCTTTTCAATTTTTTTAATTTTTTACTTTTCCCTAAAATTGCCTGTAAGTGTGTCACAGAATAGTATGTTATAACAGTAAGTGCACTTTTTTATAATTGTTAATATCACATATTCTCTGTACTTTTTCATTTTTATCACCAGATGATGGGTTGCGCTTGATTATTTAATTAAAAAAAAAAAAAAAAATGGTTGCATGTTTTTGCAGTTTGTCTCGTCTGATGATTTTACTATCCCATCTAATATTTTGAAACACAAAATGTAAATACTATTGGGAAATATTTTTAATCAAACCACGGTTTTTAAAAGTATTAACCATCTTTCATTTGATACTGGCATAAGGAACAGAGAAGAGTACCAGAACAGGAAAAAAAAAAGTGTGGCAAAGGATTCTTTTGCATTTTTTAAATACATCAACCTTTTACTATAAATCTTATATGCCTTTTTTCTAAAACCTTTAAAATCCTGAAAAGTAAATCAAAATTTGTTTTGAAAAATACATTGTTATTTATGATTTTTGTTTTAAAGTATTACTTCTTAAATATATTTCTTTATTTTTGATAGATATGAATACCTTTGGTGTGATGGTGTACAGTACAAAAGGCCTACTCCATTACCTGCTCATCAGTATATTTCATTATTAATGGATTGGGTTGAAAATCAAATAAATAATGAAGAAATATTTCCTGTTTCTGTTGGTAAATTATTATAGACACTTTTTTTTTGGGGGGGGGGGGGGGGTACAATTTTTTATATTTAAATGTAAAATTAAGTCCATCTTCAATAAAACACAGGAAAGTGTTCATTTAAAAATACAATTTCATGTATAATAGAAAATATGCAGAATTGTAAATTGTAGCAAAATTTGACACATTCAAAAAGTTGCATGTCTCCGTATTCATTTCATCCTGTTACAAATTTATCATAATCCTCCTCATTCATTTGGTATCAATATTATAATTTCATTATCTTTTCTGGGTATGTATTATATGTGGGATATTAAAATTGATTATCAAAGAACGATATACAGCTTTCAAAAAATAGAAATTTCCCGTATCAGTTTTTAAATTTGATGCCTTCTAAAATTTTCTGAAATGCTTACTAAATCTTTCTCACGTTCAGGCCCTTAATGGCAAAATTAGTAAAAACTTCATAATTTTGGTAATGTTAGTATAGAATGAGGAAAAATTTGTTTAATTTTCAAATTTTGTTAATCCGTGTGGCTGCTTGAAGGATATGGGGAAAGTCTTAATAAAACTAAATAAATAAAAAAATTACAAATGATTAAAAAATACAAGCATCAAATATTGTACATAAGGGTAAAAAAAACTTATTTTTGAAACTTCTGTGAGTTGTTGACTTGAAAAGTTTTTGGTGTCTGTATGTATGTAATTATGTATGTATGGTAATAGCAATCAAAAAAGTAAATAAATAAAAATAAAATAAATAACAGATGGACATGAAGTTTGGTACTGGTACCAAACTGGCCAGTTTTTATAAGCAATATGGGTACAATAGATCCTTTTGGTCAATGTGCCTAGCTCTCAGAATCTTGCTGAGAGCTGCCTTCTCATAAGTAATACTTTATATAGAATTATGGTACATTTCTATTTCAGTACTGCCACACTATTTGACAGATTTGATGATTTATACACAAAACTAACACAGTGATGGTGTTATTTGAGGACCAAATCATTTGATATTGTTCTTATTATTTGGTTCTCTCACCAAAGCTGAAAAATATCTTTTTTTTTTTTTTTTTTTTTTTTAATAACATGAAGTATATTATTAATAAAACTATTTAAAAATCGAATGCTAACTATTCATTAAAAAAAAGAAAGAAACCAATTTAAAAATTACAAAAATTGTTTTTTACTTTCTTCTATAATCAATAGAAGAAAGTATTGGATTTGTAAAAATTTTTGACCTCAGGTTTTTGATGGATTTACACGTTTTGTGAGCTGTAGAACACAATTTGACCAATTTTAGAAAATGTCTGTCTGTCTGTGTGTGTGTGTGACAAAATTTTGTGTCAACTGTATCTCAGAAACTACTGCACTGAATTTCATACAAATTGGTATGTAGTTACACCTTGACATAAATTAGTGCCTGTCAACTTTTAGTAAAAATTGTTTTACAGGTTGCGTTGCCATGCCACTTTTTCTAAATTTTTAACATAGTGGTATAGGACAAAATTTTGTACAAATGTGCTTAAAGAGAAATATTTTTTAAAAATCATTATAAAATGTACTAGAATTATTTATAATAGAGATAGTCAACTGGGAAAATTTTTTTGTGTATGTAGGAGCCTCACCTCCCCCCCTCCCCCTGGAGGGGAATAAACTTTCGTGATGGGTATCTTTCAAAAGAGCTCGCCAATACCTTTAAAACTAATTGTTGATCCATTATTCTTTGATAATTTAAAATAAAGTTATTGATTTTTTTTTTTTTTTTTTTTTTTTTTAAGAACAATTTTTTTTTTTTTTTTTTTTTTTTTTTTTATGTATTATTGAGAATAAAATGAACTTTTTTTTTTTTTTTTTTGATATTTAGTGTTATACTTCTTCTCTAATATGGAAATCGTACTGCATTATCATGGAAGATAATTTTATTAAATAATGGTTTTAATAAATTATTTTTACTGAGTGAATTTGCATAGGAAAATATAGAAGAAAGTCATTTGGTGGCCACAACATACTAGTTTGATTAAGTTATAAAGAAATTTTTAGTTCTTTAAACATTCTAAAATATCTGTTCTTTACAAAAAAAAAAAAAAAAAAAAAAAAAAAACTGTATTTGCATAATTATTTAGTGTTGCATTATTCATATTTTTGTATTCAATAGATTTTCATCAAATGTTAATTACTGTTCCTCTATATTATTTAGCAGTATTGCACTAGTAGTTTTTTTTTTTTTTTCTATTTATTATTAACTTTATTTTTCTTTATTATTATTATTATTTTTAATTTATTTATTTTGTTTTAACATGATAATTATAAATTATATTTCATGAGGGAATTTTTAAAGATTTTGTTCTATTAAGCAATTTCAGCACCTCCAAAATTTCTGAAAATTCTTTGTTTGTGTTATAATGTATATAATATTTGTTTTACATTTATATGTTTATTATTAGATAAAAGTGCAGTTTTAATTCAGGATTTTGAAAAAAACTATCTGGGATTTTTTGGGTCAGGCAGAATCAAGCCAACCATGTCTTTCGTGCAATTCTGGGGTTCATACTCATCAGGGAAAACAATTTGGATTTTGTTAAACAAAAACTAGTATATTGTGGGCCACCACAAGACTTTCTTCTATATTTTTCTATATAAATTCACTGAGTAACAATATTAAAAAAAAAAAAAAAAAAAAAAAAAAAAAAATCGATAACATTGTTTTAAATTACTACAAATTTATAGTTCAACCATTCCTTTTAACTCTTTAAAGACGAATACGGCCCATAACGGCTTTTGCATCAAAGGACTGAGCAGGCCGTTTTCAGCCAGAAGGAGAGAATTTAGGGGTGACAGGTATATACGGAAAATTTTGTGCTTGGGTGAAATCCACCATAGGAAAGAACTCTTTCAATCCTTTTGTATGCACATTGTTGAGACAGGAGGGTGGATTAGAGATGTTAGACGCTGACAAGTGATGAATGAGAGGGGGATTAGGAGACATTCAGGATTCCACAGTTCATTTTTCTTTCCTTTTTTTACTGTACCAATAATTTGTTTATGAAAACCAATTATTTACACACACATATCTGTATAATATATCGTAAGAGATTATTTGCTAAAATAAATATATTTAAATTTATATAATTATATATTAATAATTAACTCCTGCTTTTTATCTTAAAAGATCATATTGAAGAAATATATAGCAATGTCAAAGTTTTTACGGGAATATTATATGTAATATTGACAATTATCGTTTACTGAATTGAAGGGCTCGTTGAATTATTTCATTATATCCAATAACATAATATGCACTTAAAAATTCACTTTTTTTTTTTTTATCTTACTAAATTAGATATGTAATCTGTTAGTCTCTGAAAGTTTGTTATAAAAAAAATTGAATAGCATTGTAACCATTTTATTTTTTTACAGTTAATCAGCTAGAATTAATACAATTCCGCATGCAAGTTCAAGACAACAGGGCAGAAATAAATTTTATTTAAAAAAAAACTAATTATCTTTTTTTTTTTTTTTTTTTTTCTCAAAATTACAAAATTGTTTCTAATAATACTGTTGTTTGTTTTAATTTATCAACGACTTCTTTTAATAAGCAGGCAAAAATATTTCATATATTTAATTCAAACTATAATATGTGCTATTTCAAATAATATGATTAATTTTTCTGTAAACTTCTTTTTTTTAGAGAGAGAGAGGGTGGGGGGATTGGAATATTTCTTTTTTACCACTTGATTAATTGCTTGAAAAAAAGAATGTGAATAAAAAAGTTGTATTCTTTAAAGGTGTTTGAAGTAAGGTACATTGTGTTACCTGCTCTGATTTGCATATTATTGTCATTATATTACGGCAATAGAATGTTTATTCAAATTACAAGTTGTTGGGAACACACGCATTTATATATATATGTTTTTCCCTAATTATCTATATGCAAAAGATCGCCTATAAACGCGCAGATGTAATATTTTTTAAGAGGTGGGATAATATGTACAGTATATCATATAGTATATAGGATTAATGTAGCACTTCGTGGGAGGTCAGTGTTTCTAATTTTTTTGGATAAGAATATCATATTTTAAGTAAAGAAGAAATAAAGTTTTTTTTTTTTTTTTTTTTTTTTTAATATGCAAAATACTTTCACTTTTGAGAAAAAATATTATTATTAAATTTTAAATTTGAGGTACTTAAAATTATAATTAAGACGCGGAATTGTTTTTCGAAATTTTATTTTAATTTATTTATTTTACTGTTAATAACATACGCATTTTAATATTTTTTTACAAAATTGTTAAATTTCTGGAAATAATTACAGAAATATCCATTTGCCACTAATTGCCATATGGTGACTAAATCAAAAGAAAAAATTATAAACTTAAAAAATTAAATGACTTGAATTACATTTTCACAATTATTGGAGAAATTAAAATGGACCCTTTATGAAAAGTACTGGACATAAAATGAAAAAAAAAAAAAAAAAAATTAATTTTTTGAATTATATAAAGGTTTTTTGCAGAATCTTTTACGAAAATTATTTTATTTAAACCATCTTAAAAATCGGTCGAGAAAATTCACTAATTGAAATAAACAACTGAAAAAATTGTGAACTTGAGAGTAAGCTCAAAGTATCTACCGGTCGCTTGCGAACAAATAAAATTTTTAATATTCAGGCCTTCTCGAAATGGTTCTATAGAACTATATAATTACTTAATAGCATAAGAAAAGCTAATGGGAGCTGTATAAAGACACATTTTTGCTTTATTATTTTATTTGAGTATATGAAAAAGAAACTTATAAAAAGATTACTATTAATATATGTTAAAAAATTAGTGTTTCTCTTGCATAACTTCTCATTGTTTTACAGACAAGAAATGAAATAATAATAATAATTTATTACTTGATAAAAGCAAATGTTAAATTAAATATCTTATTTAAAATTTGAGTGTTTCCTTTATGAAAAGGATCACTGATTAAAAATTATCTGGAAAAGTTTCAATCAACAAGACTTATTTTAATAAGTACTTTCTTTCAAAATAAAAATTTCATCTAGTATGTTATTAACTGATATACTATTTTACAAGTTTGCATTTGCTACACTTTACAGTTACATAGAAAACCCCCACCCGTCCCTTATGTCTCTTGTAATCCGACTTCATTGTCTAGTAAATTGTAGGAGAGCATTTTGACAGGTGCTACCCCACCTTCTTTTAGAAACTGCGTGGTGACAGAAATTGGAAGAGTCCAAGTTCATTTTCACACTGCAAAATTCTCCCGTCTTTAAAGGTTAGAAAATCAACCCTGGTCCCGCCTCTAAAGGGTTAAAGGCATTGATGAGACCTTTCGAAAGATACCCATCTTGAAAATCTGCCCCCCACCCCGCCTTGGGAGGGGGGGGGGGGACCGATGCTCCCACATGCACAAAATTTTTTTCCTAGTTAACTACTACTATTATCAATAATTCATATTAATTTTACAATCACAAGTTTAAAATAACTCTTATTATGCACATTTATACGAAATTTTGTCCTATACTACCATGTTAAAAGTTTAGAAAAAATGCGATCACAGTGCCACCTGTTGAGCGATCGATCCCCAAATCTAATCAGCACCAGTTTATGTCAATGTGCAACGAAATACCAAGTTTGGTTAAATTTCCTTCATTGGTTCGTGAGATACAGTGTCCGCAAAAATCGTGATATACACAGACAGACAAGCATTTTCTAAAAACTATCAATTTGTGTTCAGGACATCCCAAAAGGTGTAAATCCATCAAAAAATGGAGGTTGAAAATTTTTACGAATCCAATACTTTCTCTATATTACATATAGAAGAAAGTAAAAAAAGTCATGGAAAACTCAGAAAAAAAAAATTTCATTAAAAGTCAGGGTAAATTTTTTATAAAACCTGGAAAACAAGTATTTCCTTTCTCTCAAATTATATTTTTCTTGTTTAGTTACATATCAAAATTCAAATGATTAAGTATCGTGAAAATACTCATGTAAACAATGATTTTTACCTGAATTTCTAGCATGATCAGCAGTAACAAGAGATCATACAGTGGAAGTAGATGTATTTTCTCCTCTCCAGAGGAGCGTTTCTTGTACAGTAAAGCACCATTTATATGTCTTTCAAGGGACTGGTCTAAAAGAATATATAATCGAAAAAAATAAAATAAAACTGTGATTACTACAAATATAATGACACTGAAGCAATATTTATGTGAAAATATTAATTACTCAAGTTGTGAGAAAAATCATACCTTTAATGCATGGCTTGAGTACTAATTATACATCTTATATCTTGAGTATTATGTTACACATCTTGAATACTATATGATCACATCTTGAAAATTAAGTATATATATATATATTGCATATCTTTACTACTTTCTTCTATATGTAATATAGAGAAAGTATTGGATTCGCGAAAATTTTCGACCTCCGTTTTTTGACGGATCTACACGTTTTGGGATCTCCTGAACACGAATTGATAGTTTTTAGAAAATGTCTGTCTGTCTGTGTGTCTGTCTGTATCATTTTTTTGTGGACGCTGTATCTCGCGAACAAATGAATGAAATTTAACCAAACTTGGTATTTAGTTGCACCCTGACATGAACTGGTGCTGATTAGATTTGGGGATCAATAGCTCAACAGGTGGCGTTGTGATCGCATTTTATGCAAATTTTTAACATGGCAGCATAGGACAAAATTCCATATAAATGAGCATAATGAGAGTTATTTTAAACTTGTGATTGTAAAATCAATATGAATTATTGATAATAGTAGTAGTTAACTAGGAAAAAAATTTTGTGCATGGGGGAGTCATCGCTTCCCCCCCCCCCCCCCCTGGAGGGGTAAATTTTCAAGATGGGTATCTGTCGAAAGATCTCGTCAATACCTTTAAAACGAATGGTTGAACTATAAATCTGTGACAATTTGAAACAAAGTTATCAATTTTTTTACTTTTAACAAAAATAAAAAACTTAGAAAAAAAATCGTAATTTTTTTTTTTTTTTTTTTTTAACGAAATTTAACCAAACTTGGTAAACTTAGAAAAAAAAACTTTTTCTTTTTTTTTAATATTGTTACTGATTGAATATGTATATAGGAAAATATAGAAGAAAGTCTTGTGGTGGCCACAACATACTAGTTTTTTTTTTCAGTTCTGCTTTTGTTAAATCCATGCTCTTGTCAATTTCTTTTAAAATTTCACTTTCATCTTTCAATGAAAGTGCTTTAAGCTTTTGAGACATTTTAAGATTTTAAATAACAAACAGAACAGAACAACTGTCTGTGAAAAACGTGATTCTCAATTTTGATCATTCATGTGTTCCTATATTTCCAGTTCATTCTACGAAAAGCTCCGCTTATTCAGAATGGGAAAAAAATAATAAAATGTAGCCGGTTGAGAAATTTTGTGAATTTAAAAAAAAAAAAAGGTGAAAAGACATATAACCAATATTAAGCGGCATATAAACGAAATATTTTTGCATTAAAATGAATAGGAATGAATCGAGACTTCAGTAAAAAGGCGTATAAATGTGAAAGACATAAACGAGAGACGTATAAATGGTGCTTTACTGTAATATGTCACTAATATTTTCTTGAAAATTGGCTGGAAAATTCGTGGAATTTTTTTCTCATATTTAAGTATGAACCCTGAATTTGTCAACCAATTGTTGATTTTATTCATTTATTTAAATTTTTTGCATTCATTTTAATTGTTTTTTAGCGTTATCTTTAGTTAACTATTTTTCACATAGTTTGGCAATTAATTATGTAGTGTGAAAGCAACTTTCCAAATCACCAAGTGTTAATATTCAAATGAAAAAAAAAAAATTAGCTATATTGTTTTTGGTATATATAATGCTATGGTTCATGTGCAGGGTAAAACAAAAATTTCTGTCTCATAAAATATTATTTTTCCCTTACCTCTAATTGCAGTTTAAACAGGTAGGAACTATTGCATGATTTGCTTAAAATAGCCATTTGTATATTCCTAAGAGGAAACATATACAGTTAAAAAACAATACTTCAACTTTTTCTTTATTTAAATGCAGGAAATATCTTCAGCATGTAGAACACCAAAAGGTGTAATTAAACTTCAGAAGGCTGTTTCACTAGTATTGAGTGTACTATTATCAGCGTGTGAAATAATCAAAAGAAAGTGCTTCTATATATATATATATATTTAAAAAAAAAAGAGAGAGAGGCTGATGTTGTTGAAGATTTTTCCTGTGGTTATTTATCTAGTGCCAAGTCTCTTGTTAATATTTTTTCTTTGTTTTTTTTTCTTCTCCTTGATAGAAATTCATGTTTTAATTTTCTAGGTATTAATATTGTTACATATGTAATTATTATTATTTTAATCTTTCATTTAGATATTCCTTTTCCAAAGAATTTCATACCTACTTGTAAGAAGATATTAACTAGACTATTCCGTGTGTTCGTCCATGTGTACATTCATCATTTTGACAGATTAGTTTCAATAGGAGCTGTAAGTTATGTATTTAAATTTCGAAATATACTGTTCTGTTATTTTATTTTTGTTTTATTTTATGTTAAAGAAATAAAAGAAAAAGTATTATATGATTGAAAAATATTAATGATATTAAAGTTTTTGTTGAAACTGTAGAAACACACAAAATATTGCCTATCTTAATAATTGTACCAAAAATATATAGGGCTTTAAATTTTTTCAGATTTAAGCATATAGCATGTCAAGAATATTATTGGTTGGTCAAATACTGAATGGTGGCTCAATGTTTATTACATCTCTCATTTAAATTAGCTACACTATTTCACTCAAAGTAAAATTAATGCTGCAAATTTAGATTTTTGTTGTTTGTCTCTTAATAAAATTTTGGTACATATTTCTGTGGATTTAATTTCATAACTAAAGCTTCTAATGATCTGACTAACATTTTGTTACTATTATATTTTATTCTAGGAGGCTCATGTAAATACGTGCTATAAGCAATTTTATTATTTTATTATGGAGTTTCATTTGGTTAATGAAAGAGAGTTGGAACCTTTGGTAAGATTTGTCATTATATTCCTCTCTTTGTGTGTATGTATTTTTCCTATAGAAATCTATATGTATATGAGATAGTAATAATGTTTAATGAATTAAGTAAAAAGTATTGAACTTATATTAAAGAGGCTTTATAGTTGGACTGATATCATAATAATCAATGAATACTTTTATCATGACAGCAAAGTAAAGTAGCAAAAGTATACTTACTCTTTTCGCAATGATTTTCGCAATGTTTATTTTATAAAAATGTCTTTCTGACAGAAGTTGCCATTTATATATGTAGCTCATATATATGTGTCTTATATAAATTATATATCAGCTTATAACCTATGTAACATATGTTAAATTATAAATAAACTACAGCGATTAAAATGTTTATTTTGGGCTGATGATTAGATTTAAGAGATAAGCAATTTAATTATTGAACCAGAAATTTAAAATTTAAATAAATAAAGCCAAAGCGTTAATAAATTTTACAAATCAAAATGAGATAAATTTAATGCATTATTTATTTCTGAGTATTAATGACTATATAAAAAAATAGTAAAAGTATATAATTACTTTAAGATCATCTTTCCGGTGAGCCTAGTCTGAAATCCACAGAAAATCAATAACTCCAGATACTAAAGAATAAATATATAAAAATGACTTACCAGCACGAAGAAATTTTATTCTTTTATCAATCTAAGATTGGTGGCCACCATGCACTGTTAAATGTAAGAAAAAAATCATTACTTCTTAATTACAGGTTTGGTACCTATGAAATACAACTCAATGTTTGATATTATTTATAATAATATATTGACAAACTAAAACATTATCTGCTTAAATGCTGTATTATATTATGCCAAATTTTATATTTCAAAATTCTCAATTCAAAATTAATTATTGTGAAATGAAAGATTCAGTATATAAGAAAAATCTGTATGGTATCAAAGTTCAAGAAAATCAGATGTAAATTTCATTTGAAAATGCTCGATGTCCACTGCTGTTGAATCTATAAAGTTAATGGAGAAGATGTCATGTCATTCACTTCATAAACTACTGTTTATGTTTAGAATTTCAGAATTAAGCCAATAGAGAGCTAAATGGATACTCAAACTCCGTGATCTTGATATGAAAAAGCTTAATCATTTTAATTGATGGAAATATATTAAAAGCTATTAGAAAATTATTTTAATTATAAAGAACTACCTTAAGTTATCATCCTTTTTAGTTGTGCATGTATATTTCAAGCGCTATCGTGCTCATCATGATCGGTGCACATTGTGACTTTGCCTCTTCTGGTCTGTTTTCCTTTCCCTTTCATCTTGGAGTTCCGCTTCACTTCCTTTCATCCTTTTTAGCATATGTTGCCATTCTGTTAGAATTATGCTGTGCTCCCGGTCATAAACGGCAGAGTTATTGGTTAGTATCTCTATGGCTTCACATTTTAGGGTATAATGGTGAGAGTTGTATGGAGCTGTTTTTTTTTTTATATTTTGGGTGTTAAGATTGATGGGGTTAGTAATGTGAGTTTTAGATAAAGCAGTAGATTGTTTGTTATATTTTAAGTCAGATAAATGCTCAGTTTCACATTCTTTAATGTGACACTTGGTCATACCTATGTAGCATGCATTAGTGTTGTTTTTGAATTCAAAATTAATTTTATAAATACCAGAAGTGTATTTAAGGTTAATGGGGTCTTTTTCGTTCTGAAGGCATTGGAAAAGATTTTTATCGGGTTTTATTGGGACATTTGGTCAGGTTTTATTAAAACCTGTTTCTTCCCTGGGAAGGAAATTTTGAAAATTTCTGGGAGTTTTGAAATAATTTGATGCATGGACACATTTTTTTGTTTTTATTATTTTTAATGATTTTCTGTTTAGCATTTTTAACTGTAACTGAGAAAAGCAACTCAACTCATCTTTTTTTTGCAGATACAAAGTCGGTTTCATAAATCGACATTAAAAAAAAAAAAAAAAAAAAAAAAAAAATCTGTCTAAACAAGCGGAAATCACCTTTGGAGTTTTGTAGTAATAATAAAATTATGTTTGGATTAAATAATAATAGTATTAATTGAAATTTTATTTTTCCGACTGAGTGAAAATAATGCCTGGACCGGGACTCGAACCCCGGATCTTTGACTTACAAGGTCAAGGCTCTACCAATTGAGCTATCCAGGCCAACATCCTGGTCAGCATTACTCACTCAGACAACCTTTTAGGCAGAAACATCTCATTGAAATTTTATTTTTCCGACTGAGTGAAAATAATATCTTTGAGGAGCCATGGTAAACAGTTAGTAAAATGTCGAGAATTGCAGGTTCGATTCCCAGACAGGCCAAAGACTGTCTTGTACATTTACGGTAGTTGGTGCATGTAAAATCCGCCGTGGCTTTAATGTCCTCTATGTTAAGTAAAGTTGATGCCTCCCCGAAGGATCAAATTCTGAGGGCACGTCTTCCCTAGGAAAGCATTTGCAGACCATCGGCAATAGTTCACTGAGCAGCTTTAGTGCGACCTTTACCAACCCAATGTATAACATCATTGAAATGTTTTTCAAGGGTTAGTCATTCATCAATAGTATTATTATGTGTTTCTGCATGAGAATTACTATTTAAGCTGATATATATAAACTAGTACCATTGTATTCACGTGAAAAATGTTTCCTATAATTAAAAAAAAATTCAAAAATTAATCACGTATAACCAGTACCTAATGCAAATTCTTTTAAGGAGACCCTTTACTTATCTTTGCCGGAAGCCAAAGCCACGAGTTATAATGGGGAAATAACCAGCATTATAACTCGTTAACTAATATATATTTTAAACTTCTGATTTTATAATAAATTAAATTTAAATTAAAATGAAGTACTTTACACATAATTAATTAAATAAGAAACCTTTTTAAATGTACCTCATGCTTCGTAAATATTTTCATCTGGGCGCCCAGACCTTTTCAAACGGTCATCTGTGCTGGATCTCTTCAAGTTACGGTCTTTTATGGTTTCTATCAGCTGATCCCACATCCGGTTTGGAGCCATTGCGTCACTATCATTACAAATATCTGGTGTGGTTGCGATTTCTATTGCTTCCATAAACATCGCGTAATTATGGTTATTGTAGTTAGCTATCTTTCTGTTTTTTTCAAAATTTATTGTAATTTCTTCATTTTCGAAAGTTTTGGCCAGAGCTATATTTATTTTTCCTGTTTTGGTGTCATTTTTGTGTTCTTTAAGTCTAGATTTTTCTTTCTTTTCGTTACACCGATGTATGAACCAGGTTTATTTTCTTGTTTATTTATGTACGGTACATAAACTCCCTGCTCCTTAAATCCAGTGTTAGAAATAAGAATTTTGAAGCTAGGCATCAAAATAACTCCTGGATTAAATTTTTTGGGCGTCCAAATTAAAAATCTAGGTGCCATCTATAATTAAATATGTATATAAAAAAAAAATAATAATAATAATAAAGCATCAACTTGTAAATAATATATGCAAGATTATGTAAAAAATATTTATGTAATGAATGTAATTACATTGACAATATTAAACGTACATATTTAAAATCACAAATTCATTCTTTGCCCAGAAGATACATCATTCCACCACAATTTAATAGCATTTTCTGGGCAGAAATCTTCAAATTTAGGGCTGTTTAATTTAATCATTAACAAATCGTCAACTTCTTTCATAGAGAAATGATTTCTTAAATCAGTTTTTATTAGGTTAGATGAAATAGACTTGTTTGCTGTCTGATGGGATTGGGAAAATTATTTGATATGATGAGGAAAAAATCCAGGCGTCAAATATGGCACCTATGATTGGAATTCTAGGCGTCAAAATGAAAAAACTGGTCGCAAAATACGACTGACGACCTCTTATTTCTAACCCTGCTTAAATCGTCTATTCTGTTGCCGAAAGCGCAAGAAGGGTAAAAGATATTTTGGACAAATCATGATGCCTGCATTGTCATATTTTTAATTTTCCTATTATTAGGACTGAGGACTATTAGTCTCAATCTGCAGATTTTTATGATTCCAGTTTTATGATAGTTGGACATTTATCGAAATCTAAAATTTATCTGAAATATAATTGAATAATTTGAAAACAGTGTTACAATAAAAAAAAAAAAAAAAAAAAAAAAAACTAATCTCTGTCCTAAACTAAATTCGGCTTTTGCTAGAATTTCATCAATTTTTTTTTTTTTTTTTTTTAACTGTAGCATCAATAAGTATTACTTGATACTGCATGATTCTGTGATTTATGATCACACACAAGAGTTCTTTGACCCTTATTTACTAGACTTTTTTAAGGTTTTTTTTAAATCTCTTAACTGATTTTTTTTTTTTTTTTTTTTTCTTTTAAAGTTAAAAACAATTATTTTCATTTAAGCGTCTTCATCTGGCGCCCCTGTTGTTCTTGGGCTCCTCAGAAGTCTTGTAATGTCTAGATCATGTCTAGCTTCAGTTTTATATAGTCTACTGTCTTTATTTAGTTTCAGTGAGTTCTAATATATAATTTTTAATCCACTGAGCAAACAAGAATATTTCGCTATTTAGCACCAGCTTTATTTTAGGCCATTACCTTAAAAAAATAAAATGTTGTTATCTGTCGTCCTTGTCAAATGTACTGCTATCTTGGAAGAGTATTGCTGAGCGCTCCCTTTCTTTGCACACAAAATCTTTGCTATATTATAAATGAAGATAGTGAACCAACAAATATGTGATAAACATTTGAACAATTCCTAACAGGATCTCTATAACAGGGCTTGACTGTTTAAATCAGTACATTATTGTAGTTAGCCTTTTAACTTAATAGCTTTTTCTAATTTATTTTTCAGATTGATATGACAAGAAGAATATGTAAAGAAAGCAATATGCCTTGCAGATGAATATCATTTTTATATTTTATTTATTTATTTATTTATTTTAATTATGGTTTGCAACTTTGTTTTTGTTTATAGTTATACATTTTCATTAGGAATATATTCTGTTACTATGTATTTTATAAATACTTTATGCTGCAAATTTTGTTATCAGAATATATTTGTAAAAAATAAAAACTTTCAGTTATTTAAAACAAATGTGATCTAACATATATAATGTTATATTTTTCTGTAAATAGTGCTCATTCCAAAGATCAAAATTTATTCATAACTTTTTTAATTGTTAACAATTCATATGATTGAATTATTTTTTATGTATTAATATTAGTAGTTTTAACTCTCTTTAGTTTATAAAAGTATTATGTGGTTTTGTAAACACAAAGAATGTAAAGGTAAAATATTTTTAATTTTCTTAAAAATAATCTAAGATTTAAAAAGTAATTTTTCTCGTGATTTTTTTATTAAACCAAACTGTTGATGTAATACCATATTTTCCTATGTATAATCTGTGGATTATATGTAAAAAAAAAACTCAATAAGGGTCTATCTAACAGTCAATATCAGAAATTTACATTAACAAAATGTAAACAAATACATTCAGATTGTGTATCTACTGGGCCGATCGTGGTGCTGATAGTGTTTGGTTCACGTATGACATACTTCTGCTAGTAGGAGTGGCCTCAGTTTTCAAGATTATATTTTCTAGCCTAATGGCATCATACTTCTGTTTATGTTTATTTGTTGTTAAAACTATAACCTTATAAAACAAAAAAGTTTTAGTTTTAACAACATGCATGGAGGGTTTTTTTTAACTGAAAAATAACAATTAACATAGCTGCCAACTCTCCCAAAAAATTCGGGAGACTCCCGAATTTTGAGGCAATTAATATTTCCCAAATTTTTCAAAAATTTTGTCACACGCCGCGCCAATTTTTTTCCCCCTCTTCTCTTCCCCGTGCTGACGTTAAGCATGTGATTTTTGCCGCGAATTCGCAGAAATAGCATTTTTTTTTTTTTTTTTTGTCTAATTCGCGTAATTCCGCGGATTTATTTCTTCCATTTTTAAAAAAAGTCGCGGATATCGTTCGTTTTATAAAAAGAAACCCCATGGAACAATCAGTGATTGAATGTTCTACGAAAGCTCCCGTTTCCCAATCTTCCTCCATCCACAACATAAATGTCAATATTCATTTCAAACTTGCTTTATGAGATTCTAGAACCTATAAAGAAATAGAATTGTTAAATATTTCTTGCTCATGTAGTTATTTTTTACCCCCCCCCCCCTTTATTTCCAACTAACAATCGGCAATCAAATGTTCTGCAGAAGTCTTTTGTCTCCCAATCTTTATCCATTTGCAACATAAATGATAATATTCATTTTAAATTGAGTATGTTTTGTTTATTTTTTCTCATATTATTTGCAATAAGAAGAAAGCCTCTAGATACTGCAAAATTTCCCTTTTATTTGGTCCTTCTCTTTCCAACTATAACTGTACTATTAATGTTCTATTTATTGTATAAACTATGTCGTATACAAAATCTCCCTAATTTTGATTCTCAAAGGTTGGCAGCTATGAATTAATAAAATGTATTTTTTTTTTAATAATTACTTTCATAGTTGCTTTATAATTACCATCTATGCTGAATAAGGAGCATGGTGGTTTATCAGTATTTTGCATGTTGGTTATGATTTGTATCCGAGAATGCAGATTATCTGATGAAAAACTTTTGTCAGGGCTATAAATAGCACCCTGCAGATTATACGCCACCACAGACTATACTTATCATGGAAGTATGGTACTTATTTGATGCTGTAAAATTGCCTTATAGCCATAGTATATATATTTTTTTTTTCCTTTCTTTAAAATATTGTAAATGGTGTACAAATAAGACGCGTATATATTGTCATTGTTACTCAGTTATGAAGTATAATAGTTTTGTACTTTTTAATTTTAAAATACAGTTTGGGTATTATTTTGTTCACTCAAATAAATTTTAAAATAGACAAAATCATTCTTAAAATAGAACAAAAATATATATTTTTGGAAAATACAACTTGTTTGCTTTATTTGAAGCAGTGGAAGATTTTTCTAGATATGGAAAAGGAAATCCAAAGTGTTCTTGTATTTAACTATTTTTGCTTTTCTCATTTTTTAATTGAATTTTGCTCTAATTTTTAAATTACCAATAAATATAATAAAAAATAAATAAAAATAGCATTACCCCCCCCCCCTCAAAAAAAAAGAAATGGATAGAAATTAATGTGAAACAAAAATATCCATTGCAAGTTTAAAATTTAGAAATTGCTTCAGATTCAGTAGAAGTTATTTCACATTTTTCTAAAATTATCATACCGACCAAGATCATTATAAAAATTAGGAAACATTTGAGTATATTCTGAAACTGATTTAAAAAAGACATATATTTCCAAAATTAATATAATCTGTTTTTTATTCCTTATAACTACATTGGTGAAAATTGAATTATTTTTAAGCTTTATTAATCATCAAGGAGGCTATTTTCTTATCTAAATGTATCTGAGTTTTTTATTGTCTGTTTATTGTCTTTAATAACCATATTTTGTGTTATTTATGTTCACTTTTATGGCATACGTATCTTAGTATGAGAGGAAAAACAAAACAAAAAGAGAATTAGGTAAATTCTTAATTATGTATTACTCTGTCACTTTCCTTGAAGTGTTTTTTTTTTTTTTTTTAAGTCGCTGTTAATTGTCACTTGTTATAAAACATTGGTAATTGTGCTCATATCCATTTTCAAAAAATGACTTTTTTTTTTTTTTAATTAAAGGAATTTTTACATGAAAAATATCAGTTAAAATACAAAAGTTATTTAAAAGGATATGAAAATCTCAGATGTGGGAATTAGGTGTAGTGCGGCAATAGGTACTCCTCTCGTACTAGTTGTAACATTTATTTTAGAACTTGAGAATTGTATTTTTATTATGGACAAAATATTATATTATTAAATGATTGTTAAAATATGAAGTTTTCATTTTATTAAGGTAATTCAGTATCAGGTAGTTTCCCTTTATATTTCATTAATAATAATAACAACAGTTAACGTTAATTCTAGGAGCAAAACAAATAAAATGGAATACACAAAAAAACTATTCATATCAGTGCCATAGTTTAGGGGATATTTTTATTGGTAATATTCTCATATATTTTGTTATTAATTTATTGGAACACATGTTATGAGTTGAATGGTTGACATTCATTGTGTTCTTGTATATCATCTGAATTCCAACAGCTTTTGTAATAGCTTGGAAATATATTTTAATTCCCTATGCATTATTGTTTAGACAAACAGAATTGGCTATTGCATTATGATAATGTTCCCTGTAACATCTTTGAGCATTCAAGCTTAACATAATTAAATAATAAAGGTGCAGAGGTTAAAAGTATGGCATACTTGCCAACTTTTCCGGTTTTCCCGGAAGACTTCCGGTTTTTTAACGTATCTTCCGGTCTTCCGGACAGATGATGAAATCTTCCGTTTTTAAAAAAGTCGCGGATTCGTTCGTTTTAAAAAGAAAACCCAAATGTTCTACGAAAATTCCTGATTCCCAATCTTTTTCCATCCATAACATAAATGTCAATATTCATTTCAAACTTGCTTTATGAGATTCTAGAACATGTAAAGAAGTAGAATTGCTAAATATTTCTTGCTGATGTAATTATTTTTTGCCCCCCCCCCCCTTTCATTTATCTCCAACTAGTGATCAGCAATCAAATGTTCTGCAGAAGTCTTTTGTTTCCTAATCTTTATCCATCAGCAACATAAATGATAATATTAATTTTAAACTTCTTTCATTAGATTCTAGAAGTAGAGTTGAAAAAGTTTAATATTTCTTACTCAGTAATTATTTTTGTATACCCCCCCCCCCTTTTCCCCGGATTGTGATCAATTCTAGAAACAATAAAGCAATGGAAGTGCTCAATATTTCTCACGTATGTAATTATTTTTAGATCTTTAATGCTGAATTTAATGAATCTGTTTATTTTTCCTCAATTAAATTAAATATTTGTATGTCATATTTATAGGGGAAAAAATGAAGAATAATTTTTTCAGGTAGGAAAATTTTTTCCAAATCAATTTAAGGAAATTAATACTCAGTTGGTTTTATGCACGTTTGAAACTGATAATTAGCTACTGCTACTTTTTTTTTATATGTATGATTAATGAACATACACAAAAATCATATTCTATTTATTTAAAAAATTAGTTATACTTTAACTTAACTAAGTTTTTTGTCTATTGTTAAATAAATTTCTTACAGATTCTGTTTTGTAGATATTTATATGTTGAAAAGGAATAACTTCATTTAAAACTTTTATATATTTAGTATAATCAATCTATAGTAAAACGTTTTTATAGATTGCTTCTAAATATTAAAATTGTAGAACTGTATTGTTTATTACGTCAAAGAGAAAAAAAAAAAATCTTCCCTTTTTTTATGAAATCTTCTGGTTTTTCAACAAAAATCTTCCCTTTTTTTATTAAAATTGGTTGGCAAGTATGGTATGGTGATTATTGAGCTTAAACCTCAATATCCCTATTAAAAAAAAAAAAATGTGTATGGTGCTATTACAAAAGATAACGACAATAGTGGCAATTTTTAGCTCTCTGTATGTTTTTGTTTGTCATTATTTTAGCTAGCAGTGAAAGAATAGACTTAAGTTTCCTATAAGTAGAGTTACATTAGTCATTAAAATATCATGAACCAATAAAACCATGTTGTGATTTAATGATCTGAAAATATAAAATGGTAGACAAATTTTAAAAAGTGCACACATTTCATGCATATTTTTACTGCGTGTGAATATGTCAGTGCTTTTGCATGAAAACAGTACAAACATAAACACAAACTGAAATGCTTTTATGTTTCATTGATACTAATTTCTGCTTTAGTAGAAAAAATTAAATTCAGAATGTAAATGTATAATCAGGGATAGTAGGAATTATGAAAATTAAGTCACTGGTACTAGAGATTAAGTTATTAAAGTGAAATTAAATGAAAAATTACATATAGTATATAGTATTGCTAATTGTAATGGAATACACTTATTAATGTTATAACATACTATTTTCTGCGAAAGATTCATTGACAGTTTTTGAATAAAAAATAAACTGAAAAGCCTTACTACTCCAGTGGACCACTACAATTTATATTTTGTTGGTCCATTGAATGTTTTTGTTGTCCCAGACCAACAGACCACTGTTAATTTTGAGCCCTATAAATTTTACAAATCAAATTTTTAACAATTTGAGATAGAATGTACCGAAACTGTGCTGTTGAGATGTGAAGAAATTGAGCAAACATCATAAATCAGAAAGACAAGCAACAATGGGCTCTTCCCAGCATCGTCTGCTCAATCACATGATACAGAAAAACAAAGAAGCGAAGTTAGTTAAATATTGTTCTTAAGAACAAAAGTGTTAATATTTAATATAAAATGAAATAAAAGTAATATTGTGCATTTGGAAACAGTAGAATAATTGTATTTGTAAGTTTAATAATTTTTAAAAAACACTTTATATGTTTGTTTATTTTCACAAGTAAGAATTGATTTTTGTATGTTGTAGTGTAACTGTGTCATTAACTGATCTAGCAATAAACAGTGGAATGTTTATGGATTATAACATGAAATTAATTTAAGATGTTTTAAGTTAAATTTAATCACGTAAAAGTGTTACAACAAGTTAATTACTTTAGCTACTGGTCGAAATGGTCTTTACACCAACTAAATTGGATTTATCAAAAATAAGAATAGAAAATGTGTTAAATTAGCGATCATTATAGATATATAAGACTTTGTCTGCTCTTTGTTTAGCTATGTCATGTGACCTCTGACGTCAGGTGGGAAGAGCTCATTGTTTCAGGTCAAAATAATTGAATACTATCATTCATGAGGCAAAAAAAAAAAAAAAAGAAAGAAAGAAAGAATGGAATATATATTGAAAACTCAGAGCAACAGACAAAATTTTGAAATTCTCTATCAGGCTAAGAAAAGAATGCATTATAGGGTGTATCAAGGTCAGACAATCCCTATGTTAACCTATGGGAAAGTAATCATTATTGTTATTCAATACGCATTTTTTTTAAATTCCCTTTTCACATTCAGAAAATTCATGACCATAATTCTTAATTTCCAGATTTTATTATTATTATTTCTTGTTGTTTAAGTATTTTATTTTGAAGTTGCAAAATGCAAAATTTCACTAAAAATAAACACTATGAAATTTTGCATTTTACAACTTCAAAATAAATTTGAAAAATTAAAAAAAAAAAAAAGGGAAAGAAAATTTTTTTTCTTTTTTTTTTTTTTTTTTTTTTTTTTTTTTTTTTGCAAAATGGTCATGAGTTTCAAATAGGTGAAAATTGATTGTAAAAATATGTATTATATGAGGAATAATGGTGGGGATTATTTCTCCTTTGGTTAACTTGGGATCTGGCTGACTGTAACACACTAATACAGTAACACCTCAATAATGTTTACCAACCAAACTACAAAAATTGGAGTTAAAATCTTTTCTTAAATATGTAGATTTTGATTTCTAAACTGATTTTTTAACCAGTATTTTGTAAATATCTAAATATATTTGTTTCCATTTTATATTAAAAATAAGTAAATAGGAAAAATGGGTTTATGCAACTATTTTCGATGACAAATTTCTTGTCCATGTCTGTAATGTTTGGTGACAAATACCATTATACTGGTGTGAACCCTGCTTATAAGTCAACTAGTTTCTTATGCTGTTTTACTAGAGCTTTTATAAATATTTTTTTAGTGACATCTTATAGTTTTTATATTCTATAATATAACAGATGTTGGTGTGTTCTGTATAGAACTCTCTTTTAACTTTGTCTGTTAACTAACTTTTAGCTAAGCATTTGCAAATATTTTCGTCCAAAAGCCTTAATTTAAATATTACAGAACTGTAAATATATTTGTATATTTATTTTTGTGGCATTAAAAGGCATCTATTTGTTTTATGCTGGGAAAATCTTATTATGCACTTAATAACATAAAAAGTCTGTGAATAGTTATGTAGATCATATAATTTATTTATAAGCATAAATTTGAGAGATTGGCAGCTATATTATTGATATTTGTGTACTTGTCATGTATATATAAAGTCTTATATATATATCATTAACCTGTTAACGCCTGAATTATTTTTGCAAAATATGTTTTGATGGATATTTCAACAGGGTTGCCACACTACCTGAAAAACCTGGAATAGTCAGGGAATTTTAATATTTTAGCCAGAATCTGGAAAAGTTAGGGAATTCCATACGATGGTTGCAAAGAGAAAACAATTTTTCCACCATCGTACGGTCATTTTTCTGTTTTTTTTTTTTTTTTTTCCCCTTTAGCTTCCACGACTTTTTTAAACATCGTTAGCCTTTCTTTCTGCTCGTGAAAGAAATTTCTTATTCCACTTATTAGCGACAGATGCTGTCACTGTATGTAACTTTTGTCATATGTATTTTTTGTGCTTTCAAGTAGTACCATAATTATTTTGCCCTGAACACAACCAGTGCTCAATATATGGTTAGACTGGAATTTTCTTAGAATGCACCTGGAAAACCTGGAAATGTCGGGGAATTTCATTCTCCTGTTTGAGTGGCAACCCTGTTCAATTCTAAATTAGTATAGACAACTGACAGTGAAATAAATTAAACAATTCTTCTGATAGTTTTAAATTTAAAGCCTATCCTCATTTGAGAACATTTAGTGTTCTACCGAGATAACTTCGAGATAGAAAAGCTTCGAGATAACAGATTAATTTCCTATTAGACACTGACAAAAAGGCCTTAAAATTAAAGTATTATAATATATATTATTATTCAAATTGACTTAAGTTGGCATGTCTGTGCAAAAAACAAATTTATATTCAATGAACGAAAAATCATAAAATAACTATGCAACTTATGCAATTATAATTAATAGCAGGTACAAAAAACTTTGAGTGATGCTGTAAATTGTCATTAAAAAGCAGAAATCAATCCAAGAAACCACAAAAAATATATGTGCTATTTTATTAGCTGTCTTCAAATGAGGATGCTGGGGCATTAATGGATTAAACATATTAGTTTTATTTCTTTATTTCTGATTGATTGAAAATTAAATAAAGATTTAAGTTTTTTTTTTTTTTTTTTTTTGTAATCCTTTTATATATATATTTTTAGCTTTTGTGTTTCCAATATCAAAATTTTTTGTTATCAATAAAGGAGGGGGGGGGGGGTAAAAATTTAAGTTGCAATTTTATAATAATTTATATAAATATTTTGTAGGTGAACTAAAACTTTCTGACACCATATCAAGAGAGATTTATTAAAATATATAAATTATTTATATCATAATTTGTAAATAATTCCTTTTTATTCATTATATTGTGTAAGAGTGAAATTCTTTTCAGTTATATTCATTATCTTAGACACATAAATTTATATGGCATGGCAAAGATATTAAGTCTTTTATAGAATATTTTATTATATTTTTATGATAAAACTCCTAATAATGACACTGCCTACAACTTTCATACTTTTTTTTTTTTTTTAGTATGGATAAACAGGTACTTTAATGCATTTATAGATACTTTAATGTTTATATCAGTTTTTTCAGTAATTTAGTTCTTATTATGTTCTATCATTAAAAGCACATCCAAATCTCATTTCAAAGAAGAAAAGGTCATGTCTTTTATAGATTCCCCCCCCCCCCTCTCTCTTTAAGGGACTTGATACCTTTGAAATTCCACCCCTGAAGGTTTCATATAAAAGCGTATATTACCATTTAATATTTATAAATTGCACTATATTAGGTTTCTTCAATGAAATTCAGACAACAATTCTTATGATTTTTGATATTTTACAGATTTGAAATCTTTTAATTGCGGTTTCTCAGTTTAATGAATTCATGATCTTCAAAATTCTAAAACTTCTACAGATATTTAAGAAACATTTTTGTTTTATTTCTTTTTTAATATATATTTATATATATATAAATTAAATGTTGCAAAATCCATCTCTAATTTTTTTTAAGTAGGTTCTATTAAATATTAAATATATATATATGAAGTTTCTTCTTAAATATCTGTAAAAGTTTAAGCATTTTGAAGATCATGAAAAAATGTAAACTGAGAAAATGTGATTTAAATTTTTCAAATATTTAAAAAACCATCAGAATTATTGCCTGAATATATATTTTATTGAACAAACCTAATATAGTTCAATTCATAAATATTAAATGAATATAAGCTTTTACGTGAACCTTTTAGTAGTGCCAAGTCCCCTTAATCCTTTGTGGGGTGATGAGATACATTTTATACCATTTAATTGTAATTTCCAATTTCCAACTGCCAACATTCATCCTGGAAATTTTTAATAAAATTTTACATTTTTAACTTAGCCAAAAGAAAACATTTATTTCTTTTGTTCTAACCTTTTCTCAAATTCTGGTGGTACTTGGATTTAAATGAGCTTAACTACATTACCCCTGAAAGGGTTAAATATAAATATTTTAAACTTATATATATATATGTATAATGATGATGATCTATTAAGCATAGTAGAAGCCAAGCAACAGATACAAGATCACTGAAATGCCATTGACCAATAATATTAAAAATTTCTTTATGTAGGAGAAGTTCAGAAAAATGAAAAAGTTTTTCATCAGGGGAGGAAATACACTTATTTAAATAAACCAGATTTATTAATTAACAGCCTGCAAAACAAACGAATCAATAAACTAACACAGCAAATCTTAACTTAAAAACCTAAACTATATCGAAATTTTATGAAAAAATAATTTAAGAAACTTAGGAAGGAAGGAGGCAGGCGACAAGACTTGTGACTTGTCTGTTGGATTAAACTAGTTTCACACCGGCAACACTCCCCCAGCCTGCCAAGATATATATATGTATATAACTTATCTTAGTTCAATGAAATGGAAAGAATGACCTTCCCCTTTGGATCTGCCTGTAATATATAATAAAGTTTTATGTAAAATATCTAAATATAAAAAGCTGTTTTTTAGATTTTGCTTTTGATAGTTATTTGAATGTGATATACTATTTTTCATCAGTGCATTTAAATTTATACTCAAAAACTGGCAAAAAATATTTCATTTTCATCTAACGTGTATCTTTATGTATAGAATGGAATCAGTGTTTAATTTTTCCTAAAGTTTGTATTTTACAATTGATATCAGTAATTTTTAATTCTGGACCTAATCTGCTTTAAATATTTACTGAAAATATTATTTTTATTAAAGCAAAGTTATTTTTAGTGTATCAGATTTTAAAATAATCTTTATTATATCAATATTAAATTTTTGTGAACGTGTGTGCCCTGCAGCGGCGTAGGAATTCAAAAATCATGGGAGGGGCTCAAAAAATTTCATTGTAAAAATTACTTAAAATTATTATCAAGAAAATCAATCAATATTCACTAATTATTAGTATTAATTACAAAATATCGTTAATAATGAACATTTATAAGATTGATTTTAATTTGGCTTTTAAATGGGTGATTCTTTCATTTGCCATTAAAAGGAAATTTTGTAATAACCAATAGGGGAGCTTGATCCCCCTGAGCCCCTCCCTTTCCTATGCCCATAGTTCCCTGGGAATATTAGAAAACAGAAAATATATGTAATTTTATTGTAAATTTTCAAAAATTAAATAACATTTTAAATCAATTAGATTATAAAGTATATTTAGAATCAGCCTCGACTTAAAAAAATTTTTCTTTTTTAAAATTAATATGTATAATTGCTGTACTAGTGTGCGACCTGCTACTAAAATACCAGAACCAGGTCTATACTCAAAAGTAACACCAGACTGTGAGATATTGTTTTATTATTGTATACAGAAATGTTGAGTTTGGTTTTACGAGATTAGATTCTTCTTGCAGGTATGTGAAACAAACGCAAAGTATGATGTAAGATATTGATATGCTTCCGAAATATATCACCAATAAACTTTATCAAAGTTAAAGATTTTAAATTTTGTATATAAATGTGATCCTGTGATTAGATGTTTCTTTATCCAGTATCTTTCTTTAAGTTACTTTCAAGCATTTTATATATTTTTTGATTAATTTATTTGATTAATCCCCACATTAATTAATCCCACATTTGATTAATCCCCTCCCCACACTTTGTTCTCCTATTGTTCGTTGGTATTAACTTTATAAGTTTAAAAATGATTTTCTATTTTATTGGTGTAAAAAAAAAATATTCAGTGTTTGATTTCGGCAAATCCACACATTAAATTCAAGAATGTAAATAAAAAATGTAGTTTTTCACAAATTCTTCCATTAAGAAAGTTCATTTTTTAAATCAGAAATTATCCTTAATTGTGGGCAATACCTAATCTTGCCGACAGCCATGGCCCATATTATTCTATGGGAAAATTTGTTTCCATAATTATTTGTTACCTAATGTATTTTTTAAAATTACTTTTTCATATGCAGAAATTCATAATCGTTAAATTAGTAGTACTCATATTAACTTATTTTCAAAAAAGGACTAAATTACATTTACTTTAAAAATATATACCTAAATAATATCCTTTTACAAATTATGCACTTACAGCTTATTTAAAACAAATGTATTTCGGATATGATACTCTGAATGATATTTATGTTCTCAAAAGAGAAGCCATTGAAATAGTTACTAACAATTTATCTATTAATGATCGTGAACACAGCATAATACCATCTGTATGGCAACAATTAATTAAAAGAAAAAGTCCATTCGAAGTGAAGAGAATTGAAGATCAAGAGGAGGAAACAAACCAAAACAGAGGGAGTATCACTGCAATGCACTGATGATGAACGCGATGGTCGTCCAAAATATATTTGTTTCAAATAAGCCGTAAGTGCATAATTTGTAAAAGGATATTATTTAGGTATATATTTTTAAAGTAAATGTAGTAGTACTCATTTTTCAAAAATTGATTTTTTTTAATTTTTATATTTCAAATTTTGATGAAAATTGGAAAACTGGAAGTGGGACTGCGGAAACCCGAAGTGGGACCGTAAGTCTATCTCAAAAACGGCTCTAACAATTTTCTTCAAAGATGCTATATAAACACTCTACAGTCCTATAACCCAAACCCGACAAGTGAATTTTGAATCAGCCCGAAACTGGACCCGAACCCGACCCAAAACCCGAATGTAAATGAAAATTAATAATTCATCTAGAAATCATGGAAAGCATTTTTCATTTATAAAATAAAGTAAATTTTCATTGTCACACTGCTGGTAAATCATTTAAAAAAGAATTTAACATATAATTACTAAGACATAACTAAGTTAAAAATTAAAAAATCTGAAAAATGGATTAATAATAATTTTTAACCATTTATGTGTGTTGTGAATTTCAAATGTATAAAATTGAGTTTCAAGCTTAGTGTTTGTAGTTTTATTGTTTATCATCACACACAATAATATTAAAATAATATAATGTTACAGGCGCCAACTAAACATTCACTAAACCCATCTAAATCTACATTCCTATAACTTTTTATAAACATCCCCAAGAGAAAATATATTTAATTGTCAGTTTAAACTTACGATCTATTTCAAAAGGATGTAAGTAAATCATACATCTGATTTACTTGGGAGAAGTAACCTGTTTTCAACAACTTATATTCTAAATAATAATTCTTTTTTTTTTTTTTTTTGTTATTTATTATTTTAGTCGGATATGGATGTTTATTTTACTCTGATAATTTGGGTAAGCGTGTATTCATCATGAATATATAGAGCAAAAAGTTTTCTGCTATATTAAGCTAAAATTTTTTTGAAAGATGTTTTCAAGTTGACTTGACCCACAGTAAAAAAAAATCCAGTCAATCCGACCCGCACGAAAAATAAATTAGTCAACCCGACCCTCAAGAGAAAAATATGTAGTCAGCCTGACCCAAACTTGAACTGCAAGTCGGGTTTGGGTAAAATCGGGTTACCTGACCCAATGCAGGACTCTAAAACACTCTATTAGATATCCTTTCGAATGATATAGTTGGTTAGTTCAGGAAAATTGATAGGTATCCTGTATAAATAGCTCAATTTCAGATCTCGCAAGTGCATTCCTTTAACAACGACAATACGAATTTTTTTCAAACTCACCATATTAACTCCTTTTTAAATATCCTTTTGTATGTAAATATTGTTTTCCGGTCAATAATTGAGTAAGCCAAGTTTTGGTAAAAGTTGGTATATCAAAAACGGCTCTTAACGATTTTCTTGAAAATTGTTACATAAATCCATTTTAGATATACTTTCTTATGTATTATGTGGTTATTATAGAAAAATTAACACATCCTGATTAGGTAGGTCAGTTTTAGATTTTGAAAATTGGTGTTTCAAAAAATAACTCTACATTTTTTTTTTTTTTTTTTTTTGACTGGCTATGTAAACTCTATTTATATGTCTTCATGCATGTATCAAGTTTCTCTTACCGGAAAATTTTTTGGTGTCTACTTCTTTAGGACAATTTTATATCTTCCAATCACATTATCTTCAAAAAATGCAAAAAATGTATGTAATAGTGGGTAATGGAAGTTGTGTGGTTGTTTCACACCAGATTTTTTTTTATTCAGTTTTCACATTTTGAAAATTCCCAACTCACTGTTTAATTAGTATTTGTTTTTCAAAAATTCATTGTTTATTTATTTATTTATTTATTTATTATATGTATATATTTTTCATTTTACAGCTAAAAACTGAGAAAAATGCATTTAGTTAATTTTTTTGCAAATTCAAAAATGTATTGTGAAAAAATCAATGTTTGGAAAGCAAGTACTGATTTAATGGTTGTAAATTTTCAGAATCTGAAAATGGAATTTAAAAAAATGCATTAGGGAATGTGTAATTCTCTAAACAAATTTCCTCAAAGAATAACATGGGCTTTTTCTTCCATCGGGCAATAGAGAGAGAGATTTCCCTTAGAAAAGGTTGTTTAGATTAAGAAGTCTGATTATTTGAAACTTATTTTGTTATATTGAATTTTAAAAAAATTTCTTTTAAAATAAATTATTTGAATTCAAGCCCTTTTCAGATGTTAAAGTTTGATACTGGTAATTAATTCTATTATATGCATTCTCTTTCTAATAAATTTCTTTTTCATCAGTAGATAAATATTCTGTTGAACTTCTTGATTATGTTCAAATGATTTTAATTGCCATAAATTTAAATTTTAGTATTTTCTATATACATTTTTTAATGTTTAAACTTTCATAATGAAAATATTTTTAAATAAAAATGCAGTTTTTGAAATGGCATATTAGTGTATGTATTTTATGATCTAAATTGTTAGATTTATATGATATTTATTGATTGTTGAATTACACTGTGAGAGGATGATAGTATTTGAATGAAAAATACTTTTTTTTTTTTTTTTTTTTTTTTTTTGGGTGTGTGTGTGTGTGTGTATTAACTTCTTAAACTTGTATATATATATATGTATTTATTTAATTATTTTCAAACATACTTGTAGAAATTGAAAAGTTCATATATTTTTTATTTTGATCCTTTTTGTTGCTTAGGCATTAATGAGATGCATCATTGTGAATGAAGGTCAACCAAAACCCATGTTAATTAACAGGGAAATAATCCCCATCATTACATAATAGATATTTTTTAATTCCGTTTTCACATTCAGAAAACTTATTACCATTGTGTAAATCCAAAAATGGGGATGGGGAGAGATAAGAGAAATTATTTCCTTGTTGGTTACCATCGAGTTTGCATGATCTTGATGCATCTTCTTAATATAGTGAGATATTAGTATTGTTACTACTTATAGGGTAATTTGTGATTCTTATTGTTACTACTGGAGAAGATGCAAGATGGTAAATGAAATCAACACTAACACATTGAGTATTAATAGATATTAATAAGTATGTTAAAATGTGGAAAAGCACCCCCCCCCCAAAAAAAAAAGTATTTTTTGAGACAATTCAAATTTTTAATTAACACATTTCTTATGAATAAAGCAATTTTGTGCATCAATAGAAAAATCTTACCCTATTACTTAATTTGTATTTTATTCCCATAGGTTAACATGGGGTTTGTCTAACCCCATTTTTATACACCATGTTACAGGTGTCGTTTTTGTGCCAGATATGTATAAGTAATGAGGTAAGAGTATTATTTCATGCATAAGTTCATCAGAAACTTTGTTATTCTTTATATGTGTTTTGGAAAAAAAAACTAGTATTTTAATATTTTCCTTTTACAATTTAACATACTAAGATATGTTACACTTTGAAGTATGACCTGAACTGTATTTCATTTCTCAAGATCTTTCGTTATTAAATTTAATTTGCCCCCCCCCCCCCTTTTTTTTTTAATTGTATTTTTTTATGTAATTTATGCAGTAGTTATAAAAAAAATTGCAGAAATAATTTTGATTGCTTGTATTGTTTTACCAATGTACTTAATTATGTTAATGTTGCTTATATTGGCTTAGTTTACTGAATTTTCACTCATAAGTGTATATATATTAATTAGACCTTTTTTTATTCCAATCATAAACATGGTTTCTTTTTAAGAGTACCAGGTGAGTAAAATTCAACCAAAAATATCTATTTTTATATCATTAAACAGTTTAAATTTTTATCTTTCCAACGATGCTTCACACATGTTTATATAAAAAAAAGAAATGTTGAAATTTTTTATACTTTTTAAGTGCATTTCATAGCTTACTGTTGTCAAATCTTTAAATGAATTTTCCTCAAAATGTAGATTTTTCAGGTTTGTGCTCTTTTTTTTTTTTCAATATCTATGAAACTTAAAAACTCAGATTTTTAATGGCAGTTATGTTATATTATACTCATTAACTGAGGGGTTTGATGATCTGTTGAGAATTATTTATTTTAGGCAATGAAATTTTATCAAAATGCTAATTTAAAAGTGATTCTCAATAAATAATTAATTTTTCAGTTTTACTTAGAATGAAAATAGTCTTTCAAAGTATGTAAATTACGTTATTGTAATTGCCATAAAAAACCTGTAATTCCATCATTCACTATTTCTGAGAGAAATGTGCGAAAAGTTGATAAATTTAATGGGGTGGAGATAGGGCTTTCCTGGTTCCCTTAATTTGGAATTTAAATGCTTTTCTTTGAATACTTTGTTTTATTTTTGAATTCAGATATAAATGTCAATATTTGTTTATAATATTTATCACACTATTATAATATTCAACTGCCATATTTCTTGCATTATTTATTTCTTTATATGAAAAATAGGAGGGAAAAATGTCTTTTTTATGTAAGTTACATGACTATGAATAATTCATTGGAGCTTATTTCTTTTTGTGTGAATGAAAGTATATATCATGGGCATTACAATATGTAACATCCATAATAGAATATTTTATTAAATTTTAATTTTGTGATGTTAATAAGAAATGTTATTTTTTATAAATATATACTGTTGGTGCAAATAAAATAAAATCTATCAAAATAATTTTTTGTCTCAGGTAATTATATTTCAAAAAGGTTTAAAAAGAAAAAAAAAAAAAAAAGAAGAAGAAAAAGAAATTCACTTCTTTTTTACAAGAAGTATAATTAGTGCATTGGTTCTATATTAAATGATAATATTTCTTCTTGGACTAGGGTTTAGTCATAAAGTAAATAAATTTTACTTTTTAAATAACTTGTTTTTTATCTTTTTGAAACAAATTTAGTAAACTATTATAATAAAATTTTATATTTTTAACATTATTTATCAAGTTTACAAAAAATCTTAAGGATTTTTTTTTTTAATCTCCTCAATAGGCTTAATAAATTATTATAAATAATCAGCAACATTTTTCCTGAAACAAAAATTTCTTTATAATCAACTTCTAAACATTTAATTTTATGTGAAACGGCCTAATAAATGGCTTATAGGAAAGTTTCTTATTCAACAGTTGAATTTTTACAGGAGATTTTTAACTTTATTGTTAATTTCATGTGTCCTTATAAATGTTTTTTAATTATGCTTTTACATTTTGGTATAGGTAAAATCATCAAAAATTGTTTATTTTCTTTTATATTAAAAGAATACATTATAAACAAATACAAATATTTATAACAGTTGAGGACTTTCATATTCTTTACATTTTATTTGTACTTAAAAATATGATGTAGTGGAACCTTCTTTTCTTGTATGAACAATTTAAAATTTTCACCATAACTGTTTCATTGTATGATATTTTTAAATAAGGTATAGTAAAGTAAGTTATTTAAAAGCATGATACATTGAAACAATTATGATATTTTTTAATTGTTCACACTAAAAAACAATGTTCCATTGCATCACATCACACTTATAAGTACAAATAAAATATTAACACATTGAGTGCTATGCAAATTCTTAAGGAAATCCCATTCAGGCCACCTGCGCTGCTTAGAAACGTGTTATGTTTGCCATGTTATGTTTACCGTGTTTCAATAAAATCCATTAAAATACCTTAATAATACAATCCTATAATAAATAAAAATTAAGTAACTTTTAAATAAATCTTCGGTAATAACTTAAAACTGTGTAATTTTTTTAGTTTTATATTATATTTCACACTTTCAGCCACCAGTGGCTGATGTGGCGCTGAACGTATTAAGATTACCAAAAGCATCAACTGTTATAAATATTAGTGTTTATTAATTTATTTATTTATTTTTATTTTATTTTTTTATTTTTTTTTTTACAGAAAAGAAAAAATACACAATATTTTATTAGTTAATGATACTTTCGTTATCTTTACATTTTATTTGTACTTAAAAGTATAATACAATGAAATTATTATGATGAAAATTTTAAATTTGTTAACATTAAAAAAGAAATTATTATTTCTTTTTAATGTGCTCTAGAAGAAATAGTTAAATTTTGTTTGTTGAAAATATTGTTATTAAACTCTTCAGATTTCGATTCAAGTCCTCTTGTGGAACTAAGTACTTCTTTCGTCAGCTAAATACTTACATTTTTGTATGCATTTAACTTTATATGAATTTAAACTATGCTTCCTTAAAATGCAGTGTGCTGATGCATTTAGAGCTTAACTATATTAAACTGTTTTAATAGCTTCTAATTTCACATTGTTGATAACTTGCTAAAAGGAAGGTGTTTTTCTGTATTTGTTAAATTATATTTTGTTTCAAATAAATATTTAAAAAATGAAGTTATTCTGTGTCATTTCTCAAGATTAAGACACTAATCAAAGCTTTATTTTAACAGTTCTTGCCTTTACTAATGTGCTACTACACTTAACAGATTTGCCAGATACAATTATTTCCTTAAAATTAACTTTAGATCTGTTGCTTTTGAAAAAAATATATATATATTTAACCTCTTCAGGACAAGCGTGTGTCATATACGACTCAGCCACATTTTTTTTTTTTTTTTTTCATCATGAGGCAAAAACGCCTCAGACTTTGTAGTCCTCACCTTTCAAGCATTGTGTCTGTGCTTCAATCGCACTAAATACTTTTTTTTTCTCTTTACAAATTCTCTATACTTTCTTTTTCATTCAAATTTTCTGTCTCTTCATAAAATATAAGAATAACCATTAATTTAAAATATGCAACACAAAATATAATTTTTTTTTTTTTAAAGTTTTATGATTGATTATTAATTAATTAAGCTTGAATACAAGAACAGTTTGTCTATTTTTAAGCGATGCTTTTTTTTTTTGTCATTCTAAATGTTTAATTTTCGAAATTAATATTTATTTAGATAGTCTACAATATAATCGCATGACCTATTCAATTCATATTTTCTCAGTTCATCATAAACATGTGATGCAAGCTTGATGATTAAACTTTTCCCATTGGGTAAATCTCGAATACATGCAGTATGAATGATTTTTATGGGTGTTTTACTTTTCGGATCTTCAATTAATTTTTCTATTTTCTTTCATTCTGTTTCAAAGTTTATATATAAGTATATCCTAGCTAAATAATCATTAATGATAAGCATTATTTTATACATATGGCTCTTGTGCATATTTACGTTCATTTTAATTAGAAATAAAGCTTATTAAGCAGAATTTATTTTAAAACTTTGTGTAATAAATCCATATTTTTGTTTGAATGGAAATAAAACAAAAAGTTACAATACAAAAGAAGTTACAATATATAAGAAAATATCTTATACTATTAAGTGAGCAATATTTGTATATATATTTCACTGTTCTCAAAAACGGTAGCTCGGACAGTCACGAGATTTAACACAAAGGTGCCCCCCGAAGGATCATTGTGCACATCGAAGCCAGAATTTCGAATTTCTGTTTAGTTTTCTTTTAATTAATAAAAATATGAAAATAATAAGCTAATAATAGCAAAAAATTAGCCATTTAAATTTAATCCGTAATTTAATTGTTGCCAAAAAAAAAAAAAAAGAGTTTATTTATTTATTTTTTTTTTTCCAACAGGAAAATAAATACATTTATCTAAACATGAACAATACTATACACAACTGATCGCAGAGCTTCCAGATTTGGCATATAGGTACCTGGGACCCTGCAGGTGTGCACCTCATTGAGATTTTTTCGAATCTGAATTTTTTAAATTAATGTTTTTTCGATTTTAAACATTGGCTTTTATGTTTCATTTTTCATGAATTTATTCTTCGATTGTAATCGTCTGCGTATCTTAGCAACGGCTATATTATGCAATTTATTTTTTATTTAATACATTTATTTGGGGGTGAATCTTTTTTCTCTTTTTAATTTATTATATTTATTGAAAATAAAATGGTAATGCAGTAGAAAAAATTAAATATATTAAATTTAAAATTTAAAAATGTATTTATAACAGTTATGTTTATGTATAATTTTTGTAGTATAACAACAATTATTTTTCATTTGTTAATTTAATTTCTTTAAAAGTTTTTTTATTTTTCTAATTTATAGTATTTGCCAGGAAATAATGGTAGTATATAGTAAAAAGGATTAAACTGATTGGAATTTATTTGTTTTTTATGTATTTAATTCCTTCTAAAAGAAAATCTACTTTTTTTTTATTTCATTACATTGGTCGGAATCAAATTGTAACACAGTGTAAATAGCATGAGCAATAAAATACTTGGTTCAAAAACTAAAATATTTAATAGACGCTGAGATACAGTTACCTTTAAAATCGTAGTTCTTAAATAATGGCAGACCCACCTATCGTCAATAAATACCCATATTGAAATACATAGGAAAGAGATTTCTGCAGGCAGTGGGAAACTGCTCCCAATACAGTGCGGGCAGAGAAAGAGCTGTCGTAGTCAGCGAGTACCCGATGCGAGGTCTAGAGCGATTCCAATGTAATTATATTAGTTTTTATTTATAATGTGATGTGAAAAATAAATAATGATCCAATTCTTTTGGAGATTCATTTAAATATAGTGGCCAGCGAAGCGGGCGTAGCCTGCTAGTTTATTTAAAATGAGGAAATGAAATCAGAAAGATTAGAAAATAAATTAGAAATATCAGTCGCATCGTTACAAATAAGAAACCAAATGAAAGGGAAAATTTTTGTAAATCCGATGCATTAATAAACAGCTTATCAATCGGATGATTAGTTTTTTCTTAATTAATTAAAATGTGAAAATAATAACTTTCTAATTTCTGATAAATAAGCCATTTAAATTTTAAAATTTTATCCATAATTTAATTGTTGCCAATTTTTTTTTCGACAAAATAATAACTTAAAAAAAAAAAAAAAAAAAAAAAACGTACATTTATTTAAAATGAGGAAAATAAATCAGAAAGATTAGAAAATAAATTAGAAATATCAGTCGCATCGTTACAAATAAGATAGCAAATGAAAGGGAAAAATTTTGTAAATCCGATGCATTAAACACCTTATCAATCGGACAATTAGTTTTTTTTAAATTAACTAAAGTATGAATTTTAGGTGGCAACAGCAGAAGATTGTATGGAAACTGTTAGGAGAAAAAAAATGAAAAATCTGCTTCACATTAAGAGTCACATGATTTTTAAGTGGGATTAAAAATTGCAGTTTTCAAATTTTTTTTAATTTTCTCTCACAAACACAAAAATATAATATCCAGCCTGTACCCCACAAGACCAACTTGCATTTCAAATTTCATCAATTATTTTGGTTATTAAACAAAAGTTATTTATTTATTTATTTTTTTTTTTCAAATTAAGTTTTATTCTATCTTCGAAAAGATTTATGTGATCATAGATATAATAATATATATAGATCTATCATCCCCATATTATCGTGCAAAGATTTTTGATGCCGAAAAAAAGCTTTGGAATCAGCCATTAAGTGGTATTGAAGGGAAAAAGGAAGAATTAATTTGAAACTATATCTGGAGCTTTTCATTCACCTTTAGTAAATAAATTATTCATGAATTTTATTTGCTAAAACATTCGTGTGTATTCACTCGGGGAAAGACTGCCATATTTTGATAAAATCGCCGTCTTTTCCCGAGTGAAAAGGAATCACCTTTTTCTCCCCAATGATCAATCTATATATTATTACTATATATATGTATGTGATACGATACATTAATAATTTGGGTTCTAAAAGTTTTTTTAAATAGATTATTTAAACTCTATGAACCATATTTTTATTTTATCAGTTTCATTAACAGATCCTGCCGGGGGATTTTTTAAATTTTGGTGTTGAAGTACACCGAACGTTTTTCGACAAGAAGTTTAATATAGCAACAGCCATTTTAATCTAAGTAGCGCATCAAATATATAAAAACATAAATGATTTATTTTTACACAAAATTTACAGAACAAATGCAGTTTTAAAGATATGAAATTTCAACAAGCACTATTTTAAATGTTAAAATCATTAAAAATATAAGCAGAATATAAAGGATTCTTATGTATAAACAAAAAAGAGTCTAATAAAATTATTAGCAAACTAGTCTACCCCTTTTCATACAAAAAAAAAAAAAAAAAAAAAAAAAATCCATCGCTAATATGGCTACAAAAATTCAAAAGCCGCCAATGGAGCGACATAATAAAGTTGTGTAACACGATAATGTTTACCTATTTATTTATTTTTTTATATAATAATCACTATGCTAATTTATCATACAAACAAATGAGCCTCTGTGTGTTACTGCATTTGCACGCTGTCGAACAGAAATATTTGAAAAATTCAAATTAATATTTAAATAAATAAATAAAAATATGTTTAATGGGAAATATATATAACCATAAAAAAATTAGTTGTCTAAAATATGGCAGAAATAGTGCTCATAGCATATTGTTACAAGGGATTAAGTCTTATTGTTACAATGGATTAAGTCTAAAATGGTGACAAAAATTCAAAAGCCGCCAAAGAGAACTATATTAAGGCTGTACTATCAGGTTTACAACCCATGAATTACATATAAACACAAAAAATTGTCTCATGCGACAGACGTAGCCGGTCACAGCATATTGTAATATTTGGCGTGAAATTGCTGTCATTTAATGGTTGATTGGATAAACAAAATAAACATATGAAATAACGTAAAAGCAAATATTATATTGTCTAAACCCAGTTACATTTGAGTCCAGTCCGAGTTACATGTGAACAACACGTATAGTGTTGTTCACATGTAACTGGGATTCAAATATAAAAGGGAAACTCCAATTTTTTCGGTACTATCTATTTCGAAACTGTTATATAATAAGCACCTAAATGGAAGCTCATTGGTAAACTATTGTCGCAGGTAATAGGGACAAGCGCCCGAGTTGCAGTGGATGACCAAATCGCTGCCGAATGTAGCAGGGACCTGGAGCGAGCTTTTGAACAATTTCAGTAATTTATTTTACTTTTATAAAGCTATATAGAAAAGAGTTTCCTTTACATTTAGTGGCCAGCGAAGCGGGCAAAGCCTGCTAGTAAAAAATTAAGTCAGTTCATTTCTCTCTTAATTAAAGCTTTTTAATTTTTTTTTTTTTTTTCAGTTACTCTGAAAGTTAAATTTCTATCATTTCATGTCAAGGCATTCTTTAGTATTATGCCTATGATCATTGCAAAGAAAGTCAAAGTTCTTTGACAAAGATGTGTAATTAAAAAAAAAAAAAACTCTAATAAAACAAACATATTACGAATGCAAAGACTGTAGTGTGGATTGTGTATTGAAATTTCTTTTTAAATTTATCATATACAGTACTAACACATTGCTTAGTTCGAAATGTACCTTTTAAGGATTTTGTTTTATTTAATATTACAAATTTTATTTTGATTATAATATTTTTTAATTTGAAAGTATTTACAAAAGTGTAAAATGTGTAAATGTTTTATACTTTGTAAGATATAAGCAAAATAGAAAGTTTTTAAAAATGATTTTTTAATTAAAAAATAACTTATTATTTCATGCGAAAATTTCAAATGAGCAAAGTATGTTAATCTTCTTTGCTAATAAAGTAAAAAAATGTAGGTAAGCAATTTTAATATGCATAATTTTTATTTTTAAGTTTGAAAAAATATATTATTTCAGTGTAAAATTAGCAATTTTAAATGAAATTCCTAAATTTTAACTAATTTAAACTTTTAAAAATGAAGCACACTTAATTAAAATGAAATTAAACATAAAACCTTACTTTATGGCTTCATCATTTGCAAAGCGTCTTTCACGGGAGGGCCCTCTGTGTCGTCAGTACTGTTGCTGAGTGGAAAGTATCGCTTGCCTCTTATCACCTCACTCTTCATCTCCTCTTGCAATTAGGTGGTGCAATGTTAGGTCTATACCAGCTTTCAATTTGTGGTCATTTACAGAGTTCCGGTTATGGATAATTTCTACGGTTTCAGGAAAAAATGCATAGGTAGGATTATTATAGTTTGCGATTTTTTTTTAATGTTGTTAAACTGAATATCGATATTGGTATTTTAGTATGTTTTAGCCAGGGTGCAACATCAAATATGGGAAGAATACCACCACCCTGGCTAAAACGTACCAAAATAAGAATATCAATATTCAGTTTAACAACATTAAAAAAATCGTGAACTGTAATAATCCTACTTATGCATTTTTTCATCAAACTGTAGAAATTATTCATAACCGAAACTCTGTAAATGACCATGAATTGATAACTGGTATAGACCTACAGTGGCGCCACCTAATTGCAAGAGGAGACGAAGAGCGAGGTGACAACAGAGGCAAGTGACACTTTCTACTCTGCAACAGCACTGACGACGCAGAGGGCCCTCCCGTGGAAACTGCTTTGCAAATGATAAAGCCATAAAGTAAGGTTTTATTTATTTTATCTTAAATTTTATCTTTTTTCATCTGAATGCATCTAATGGAGAGTCCTTTTATTAAAAATTAAGTTTAGCTATACAGAATCGTTTGTCCCGTAAAATTAAATTACACCCGTTCTGTTCTCAGAAGAGCGCCTGTACAGAAAGCTCCCGTTGTGAACAGGTTAAGTTGGAAAGTTAAATTAATACATACATGTTGTGGTTTTATTTTTTCCTTGCTATTCTACTATATTTATATTGCAGTTTTCTTTTTAACTGACCGTGGAAACATTCTACAAAAGATGGTGGAAGAGTTAGGGGAAAAAGCTGAACCATAATATGTATGCACTAGTATGATAATAAGTTTATTTATATCTAGCAGGTTTCATCTGCTTTGCTGGTCACTATATTTAAATAAATTTTAAAAAATTTGAATCATATATATATATGTGTATTATATATATCACTTTTAAATAAAAACTATAAAAAAAAATAAGTAAAATAAAAATAAAAATCCATTCAAATCACTCTGAACCTCACTTCATGTGACTTTCTACAGCAGCATCTTTCAGGCTCGTGCTGCATAGGATCCGGGTTCATACTGCCTGTAGCAATGTCTTTTCTGAATATTTCAATTTAAATATTTATCATATAACAGTTGAAGCTGCTATTATTCAAGCAGCTCAGGTAGCTGTATCTCAGCATCTATTAAATATTTTACTTTTTGCACCATATATTTTATAAGCCTTCACTCTTTCTACTACATTTGATTCCAACCAGTACAATAAATAAAAATATTTTCCTTTCAAAAGAATTAAATATTAATGAAACCTAAATTTTAATAAGTTTAATATTTTGCACTATGTTATTTTTTTCAATATACAATAGATAGAGGGAAAAGTATAAAAAAAAAAAGGTTTTCCTCTTAAAAGAATTTTAAAAAATGAAAAATAAATTGTGTAACAGCCATTGTTAACCGATGCAGAAAATTGAAATGAAAGAATAAATTTAAGAAAATAAAACAGAAAAATCAATGGATAAAATTGAAGGGAAAAAAAAAATGAAAATTGAAAAATCTTGATTAGGTGCGTCCAAGCTACTTGTCTGCTAAGTTTTGTAGCTCTACGATTTCTCATCTAGTTCCAGAGTGGAAACACACAGACTGACACTTCTCTTTATATAGATTCTGCATATCAAGTTGATTTACAAAATTAAAAAGTTTTTTGTATTTGTTTGCTTGAGAGAATTTATAAATAGTACTGTAAATTGCAGCAAATCTAATATGATTAATAAAACTGAATAATTTTTTACATATTTTTTTTTACAAATCATAGGTTGCTGTATTTTTAAAATGTTTACCAGGTATGTCTTAAATCACAGATTTGTGTTGTTATAGAAATTTCTCATTTTACCATGATTAAGAATTTTCACTATATGATATATGAAAGAGCCTCATATGATATAGCCATCATATGAGTGGAGAGTTCCTATTAAATTAATAAAACCTTATTAAATTCTAAAAATTAAATAGAAATTAAAATTTATTGCATTTTTTACATATTCTGAGGAATTTCTTATTCTACAGTGACAGATAATTTTCACTTGCGATATTATTATCATGAGATAAGGAGAAGGGAAAATTGCATGTTTGCTCTTTAGCTGAGTGTGTTTAATCCTCCATATGCAACATAAATGTCATTCACAATGTATTAAATACAGTATCACAATCTTATTAAATTAATAAATTCTCATTCAATTTTTAATGTTATGTAAAAAATGTGTTACAATTTTATTTCTATCTTTCATTTTATTTGTTTATTTATTTGTTGTGTTTAAAAGTAAAATTCATCTCTAAATTCAGTTCATTGTAAATTTATGAATAATGAATCTGCTGCTATTTTATGGTAATGAATGTCAGGTGTTGGGTAGTTGAAGTAAAAAAATTATGATTGTTTATTAAATACCATAAATGTTTTCGCATGTTGTTCAACAGCATTAAGAATATAGAACAATTTTGTGTTGTTGATATATTCTGTATTTTAGTATCTTTTTGCTACCAACAAAAATGTATGTTTAACTTTCTCAGTTAGTAGAAAAGTACTAGACTTTCAATTTGTCTAACTACTAAGTTCTGTTTTTCCATCATTCAAGATGTAAAATCTTCCTCAATTTTTACTATGTAAAATAGGGGTTTCTCTTTAAATAAGAATAATAATAATGTATATGTATATTCACTATGTGAACTGATGACGGACCATCTTCATTGCTTTAATGTTTTTAATTTGTACGATCACATACATCAATTATTTACACTATATACAACGAAGAAATATAAGATTCATAATAGGTAGAACATAAAATAATAATTGTGGGCATCAATAAATTTAAAAGTTCTTTCTTGCCCACGTCTGTTGTACTTGACTTCTCATGGCCTTCTGCCAAAACATTCTTTCGGATCGGAGATGCATAAGTGGTCTGCATGTGCCAACAGTATATAAACATGAATCAACTCAAAGTTTAAGTTAAAACTAAAGTTCAAGAATACCCAAATATCCTTTTAGCATGCAACAAATATTTTTGATCTTCTTCATGGATTTTTTTGTTGGTACTGTGACTTGATGATTTCTCATTTTTGATATCTTCTACTTTATTTTTATTTTTCTGCAGCAGTGGTACTATCAGGTTAGTATCTTTAGCTTACTACGCTCCTTGTCATTTACCAAGTTTTATGCTGTAAAATTCAAGCTTGCTTTTATTTATTTTTAAATGAAGTTGGATGCATCACAGATCGTCAAGATCAGCCGAAGCCCATGTTATTTTATGGGAAAATTTGTTTATATAATTACATATTACCTGATGTGTTTTTTTTTTTTTTTTTTTTTTTTTTTTTTTTTTTCACACTTGCTGAAAATTTACAACCGTTAAATTAGTACTCATTTTAAAAGATATTTTTAAATTTTAATATTAAATGTTCAAGTCTAAAAATGTGAAAAATTTACTAAGTACATTTTTCTCATTTTTTAGCTGTAAAATAAAATATTTAAAAAAAAAAAATTCAATATTTGGAAAGTGGTAATTTAATGGTTATGAATTTTCTGAATGTGAAAGTGGAATTTGAAAAAATACATTAAGTACTGAGTAATTTTATTAATAAATTCTTCCATAGAGTTACATGGATTTTGTGACCGGGTGGGAAAAATTTTAAGAAGTGTAGAGCTTTAAGTTTATGAGGGTAATGTGATTAATTCTAGAGTTCAGTAGAGTTTTTATTTATTTATTTTTTGCTTAGTCATACCTGTGTTTCCCATTTTCGAAATTTAAAGTAATTGATGTAAATTTTTGCAAATTTTCTTAAATCAATTTATTCCTTGTTCCTAATCTTCTGAAAAATATTTTTAATTTGTTTAGTAAATGTATGAATTTTTAATTTTTGTACTTCATATTCGATTTGATTTGTGGCTCCTTTTAAAACTTTCTATTGCTTCTAGTAGCTTCCCATCTGTTATACTTGACTGTAAGGGAGATACTAATGTAATCAAATATGATGCATAAAAATTAGGAATTCATATTCCAATTAAATGTATCTTTAATTCCTTTTGAATATATGAAATCTGAACTAGAATGATTTTATGATTATCTCCTAAAACATCATTTGAAGACAACTTTAAATTGAATTTTTTTTTTAATCAAAGGTGAAATGTGTTTTGCGGTTGTACAATAATTTATGACTTACAGCATAATCTATAATAGTAAACTACTTTTATTAAAACTAATATAACGGCAGAATCAATCTTAAAACTTAAGTGCTAGTATTTTCTTCAGAATGGTTGTACTAAAGTAATAAATATAGTTTTTCTTTATGAATGCCTTTTTCCTTTGAGGTGAGCATTGTTTTCTCAGTTGAGTCCAGATTATTTCAAACAGGATCATTAAAACCGAGATGCCTAGTCCACTTATCAGCATAAGAAAAGCTCCTAACAGGTCATTTAAAGTAACATCTTTCCGTCCTCCTCGTAATGTGGTTGGAACAAAATAGCACTCATGTGACTTCAGCTGAGCATACTGCTCTGCCCACCACTGCATCAATCCTCCATGCCATAAATGCTTTATGCTAGAAGTAAAAGAAAACAATACTGGTTATAAGGTAATATAGTTTTAAAATTATAAGACAATAAAGTATTTTTTCTTCACTAAAAAAATATTTATTTGCATTTTTAGAATGCTTTTTTATTCAGCTGGGTTGTCTGTCATTCTGTCTGTTATCGAGCCACTTTTCTGCTATATTTTGAGCCTGAGGAAGGAGAAATGTAACGAAACTGGTTTCTGGCTGTAACGGCGTGGCTGTATGGCAAAGTGCTGGCCTACGAATCCAAAGGTCGTGAGTTTGAACCCACTCGAGGGCAAGTGTTTAAAATGGTTTTTGTTTAATTCTAAATTGTTTATTGCTTATTAAAAAGAATGCTTTTTTATCAGCTCCTTAAAAAGTAGTAAATAAGGCAAAACTTTCTGTATTCAAACCAATTAAAAGATAAAAAGCATTCATTGATGACTACATCCTACTATATAATAACACACTTTGTCATCAATGAATGCTTTTTATCTTTTAGTTGGTTTGAGCACAGAAAATTTTGCCTTATTTACTACTTTTTTCTTAAAAAGTAGTAAATAAGGCAAAACTTTCTGTATTCAAACCAAAAAAAAGAATAAAAGATAAAAAGCATTCATTGATGATTACGTCCTACTATATAATAACACACTTCAAGCTGAAAAAAATTCCAAAAATTGAAAATGAATACATATATTGTTCATACACTTTATTTTATACAATTTTCTTGAATAAAAAAATAGGCACTTCTTTTACCGCTTTCTTGAAAATTATGAAATCGTTAAGGGGTTAATAAAAGTGCTTGCATTTTTTATGAAATTAATCTCAATAAAATGAATGAATTCAGAACATTTTGTGTTTTGCAGAGGAATATTTTATTTATTTTTTTCACTTTTAATCTAAGGTGGATTTCAAATTCAATAATCATACTTACTAATTATTAATGTCTTTCATGTATGGACTTCCTTTCCTAGATGCAATTGCTAAATAAATTTCCTGAAATGTTTTAGGTGCCAAAGCAAGTTTGCATTTTCCTGTTTTATTGTGCTGATTTTTTATATGTTCAGAAAGGACATAAAAATCATCAATATAAGCAACTTTTCCTTCTTCAATATCTTTCAATACAGACGATATATTGCTGATAAAAACTGCATTTTGATGATTGAGAAATCTTTTTCTCAGTAGCTGTAAAGTTTCCATGGGTGACTCCTAAAAGAGAATAAAAGAGTTATTAGAACTTTCTGAAGTATAGTAACCTCTCATTTATATGCATCTCTCTGTTATATGCAAATTTCATAAAATCCAATCAAGAAAAGGAAAATGATGCTTTGGATATTTCATCTAAGCACCAATTTAAATTGTCTCTTTCAATTATACGAGGGCTGTTCAAAAAGTATCGAACCTTTAGTTGGAAAAAATACATTTATTGATTTGGAAACCCAAAATACTGATCCCCTTCAAGGTAGTCACCTTTGTAATGTACACACTTCGCCCAGCATTCCTGTCATTGTTAGGAACACCTGGAGAGTGCAGATTTTGGAATGGTGTGCAACCGTACTGTCGCATTCCGCATGTTGTCTCCTCTTGACTCAAATCAAGACCCTTTTAGCAAAATTTTCAGCTTGGGAAATAGACAAATGTACAGGGAGCCATGTCGAGTGAGTAGGAAGCCTGACGAACCACAGGAATGTTGTGTTTATCGATGAAAGTCTGAATCAGATATGCAGAATGGGCAGACATATTATCATAATGGAGCTTCCAAGTTTTCGCTGCCCACAGATCTGGACGTTTACGCTGCACCGCATCACGAAAAAGACTAAGTGTGATGAAAAGCTATCACCATTCTTTCCAGCTTTCATCCAATTTTTAATGTCCTATTTTCCCTCTTAAATTAATTAATATCAACCTATAAAGAACCTCAATTTAAGTATTAAAAAATCCGGATCTACTTTAAGACATCCACATATTAATATTTTGTAATTTATTTATCACGTATTTTCCGCGATCATAATTTAATTTAATTATTTTTCACCATTTCGGCAATATATTTCCATTCCTGGCACTGTTTGTCACCTGATCCTTTGCGCCTATCGGCGCGCAGTTTCGCCAATGCGAATTTACCGTTGATTCCAGATCGCGACTTGCGGCAGTTGTACTCCGGGAGCTCGGCAGAGCAGGACATGGAACGACCGTCAGTGATTCGGCTCAATTTTTCGTTACGTTCGGCATTTGGTGTGGCAGCTCGCGCATTTTTCTCCTTCTTCAGTTGTTTTAATTCTTCTCTTATAAAATAACCCAATTTGGCCCTTTTTGAATTTTTTTGTTGGATGATTTGCATATATGAATAAAAACATATTCTTTAAAAAACAAAGCTGGATCTCCTCATTATAAGAACGAGTCAATGCCTGAAATTCTTTAGCCTGGCGACAACGATTAAATCTGGTGAGTACTACCATTTAAGATCACTTTACATTTTTTAAAATAAAGATTTATGTTTCATATTCTATAGTTCAGTTTTCAAAACTTTAACAATGAAGATTTCGTTACACCACAGTTGGTGTCCGGACCTTCGTCGCCGGATGGCACATGATTCGTTCATTTCATCTAATAATACTTAAAAATTAATATTCTTATGAGATATGCCGATGGCACAAATAAAATAAATAGATTTTTGAGAAATTTAATAAGATTTATTTCAGAAATATAGGTATTGCAAATCAAAGAATAAAAATAAAGAACAAAAGTTTGAAAACGAAAGTACATAAAATATTTTATTGAATTGATGAAAATGTGCTAAAATATAAATTCTAATGTAGATATTTGATATATTTATCCAGTATATTTGTTTCGTTTTAAAATTGTTTATGAAATATTATTTCACTGGATTGTAAATTAAGATACTTTTGGTTAAAAAAAAAAAAAAAAGAATTCTTTTGTTTATGTTTTGATTACAGTCTTTACAGAATTTTAAAATTATTCTCGTTGAAAATAAATAAAGAAATTAGTGTTGAAAATATAAAAACTCATGAGTATTTTTGGTATGTTGTTCCTGTTTCTATAAGTAGAATATAATATAATTGGTTTACCTATTTATGGTGTTATGAAATATTTTGGTTAAATGCATTGTAAATTTTTTCATTAGTCTGGTGAATATTACAAATAAGTATAAAATATACAGTAAAATGGCTCATAAATTCTCATTTAACATCATCCCATTTTCGGGAGATCCTGAAAAATTTTCGTTCTTTAAAGAACAATTTACTTCTTACATACAATTAAATAAATTATCTGATGCTGAAGCACTCATCATGCTAAAATCAAGACTTGATGGGGCTGCGTTCAAATATTACATTGAATCTCCGGAGTTGCAGAAAATCACATCACATTCAGAACTTTTACAAAAATTAAAACTGTTCTTTACCAACACTACTACACAAAACAGCATGAATGATTTTGAAGGTATAACCCTTCTCCCAGGTGAAAATATCAGATCGTTAGCACATCGAATAAGCAAACTTACCTCAATTGTGTATCCCAAAGTTTTGGATGAGGGTGCCCTGCAACAAATAAAACTTACAAAATTTTTCCAGGCTGTTCCTGCCAGTATTAAAATCAAGCTAGTTGAGCAGGCACCTATTAATTTTGATGAAGCTGTAGAAAAAGCTGCAAACTTATACACCCAATATGCTAATCACAACATTCTAAATTACTTGGCAACAAATCATTCAACGTCTGACACAGAAATAAAATCAAGCCCTCTAACTGCTCAGATTAATCTAGTAAAAGTCAAGAATGCAAATCCAACTGATTCTAACAATACATACGTCAAGAAAACAAATCAGTCACATTCACCAGAACTTTCTCATTGGAAACGAAGGTCGTCAAAATATAAATTCAACAACAAACGTAAATTCAATAATACTAGATCATACGAATACAATAGAAACAAATTCAATGTACACAGAACAAAATGCCAATTTTGTGGCAAATATGGCCACGAACTCAATAAGTGTCGCCAATTTGAAAATCGCTTTGGCAAGGTTTTGCAAGATACTCCCGTTCCTCATCTTAATAATATGAACTCTCAATCATCCACTTTACCACCACCTCTACCATTTTCGCAATCACATCTTGTGAACTCTCTGCAACTGACTGCTACTTTTTCACAAGCAACTCCTTTTCCTTTTGAACAGTCGTCTGCGCCACAACAAATGCAAGCACCTGCTCCACCAAAATTCAATGTTCAGCAGTCTCTGCCTTATCACTTTCAGAACAATACTTTGCCAATTCCTGGCACTCAACAAATGTTACCAACCCACCCAAACTACAATTGAGAGGCTCTGAAGGTGCCAGGGTTTCTCATACATTCGTACCCCCTATTATGGTACCGAATATGCCACCTCCAACTTTCAAAAATAACTTTTTGCATCTTCATGCAATGAGAGATCTCAGAAACAAGTCTACTCAAACCTTTAATGATACTAATGATCACGCTGTCGCACCAGATGCAGATATATTTGTAGATTCTGTACATAATAAAACCTCATTTCTTAATAATAAATCTAAAGAACACTTCACTTATTCAGTGCATGATCAAAATTCTCTTGTTCCACCTCCTTTGATTAATGTGACACTTGCTAAGTTAGAATTTAAATTTCTTGTTGATTCGGGATTTAGTATCTCCTTGATATCCGCTGAGTTCTTCAAGAGCATAAAATCATTTATTCATTATAAATTTATATCAAGAAATGTTACCATTAAGACAGTAAATTCAGCAGTCAATTTTGTTGGATGTGCAGAAATAAGCTTCCATGTACACAAGCAATTTTTTCGACATCCATTTTTCCTTGTGGACTTTTCACAGTCTCATTTTTCTGGCCTTTTGGGCACAGACTTTCTGCAAAAACATGCCATGACGGTGGACTTTTCAACAAAATCTGTAATTTATAAGGATCTACAATTTCCATTTGTGTCAATTCTCAGTGAAGATAATAACCAGTTGCTAAATGTTCAAAATGTAAATAATGATAATAATGCTAATGTTTCGCAAAGTGCTTCTACTATTTCTCAAATTACTTCGGGTGTTTATCCAGATACACAACAAACCCCACATAGTGATATGTGTAATGATCGTGTCAACAATAACGTTATTTCTCAAAATTCTACTGTGTATCAGGGTGTACAACAAATGCAGTTTAACAATGATAATAATTTGCCTAATGATAATCATACAAATGGTATTGTTTCTCAAAATTCTTCTCCCTTACAAAGTAATATTTTTGAAGCTAAGCTTGTAAATAAGGTATTAATACAACCAAATGAAGAATTATTTGTTAAAGTATTCTGTAATAACATTTCTTCAAATTTAAATTTTCTATTTGAATCCATTCCGGATAACAAAAGGAACTGTCCTATGGCTATCATTTCTTTAAAGGATTTAAATTTTAACACTTCTGAAAATTCTCAACAAAATAAAATTGTATTCAATGTGTTTCTTAAAAATATTTCTGATGAAACTATTCATTTAAACAAAAGTCAATGCCTAGGTCATGTCTATGAGATAGATGATATACAAGAATTGCAAAACGAAAACATCCCACAAGTAAATGCATTTGTAAATTTAATCAAAGCTTCTGAAGACACATTAACTTTAAGGAAAAAGGAATTCAATATAGATAATTTTAAAATAGATCATCTTAATTCACAACAACAATCTGAAATAAAAAAATTACTTACCCGGCATTGGTCAGTGTTCTCTTCCACTCTGAATACCATGGGGCACACAGACTATGTTGTGCCACACTTAAATTTCACCTCTAACTTTCCTCGAAGTTCACTTCCGTATCCAATTCCTCAAAGTCTCCAAACTGAAGCCAAAAGGCTGTTGGAAGAAATGAAAGAAGCAGGTATTATTTCCAACACCATTTCGGATTGGGCCTGTCCTCTCCTTCTTGTAAAAAAGAAAATTGGTGCAGATGGAATTAAAAAATATCGGTTTGCTCTTGATCTTCGATTGGTAAATGTCATAATAACACAGTCTTCTTACCCTCTTCCGAAGATACAAGACATTATTTCAAACATAGCTCAATTTAAATTCTATTCAAATCTAGACCTTCACAGTGCATACAATCAAATAAATCTACCTGAAGAATATAGACAAAAACGTGCCTTTAACACACCCTTTGGAACATATCAGTACAACCGACTAGTTTTTGGCTTGAAAAATTCAGCTTCAATATTTCAACATCTAATGAACAAAATTCTGGATGAGGTAAACCTTCCAGGACTCTTTGCATACCAAGACGACGTAGTCGTTGCTGCAAATTCACTACCTGAATCTATTGAGAAACTCGAAGCCCTTTTCAAATGTCTATCTAAATATAATCTTACGCTTAGTCCCACAAAATGTAATTTTCATCAAGACAAAATAGATTATCTGGGATTTAGAATTTCAGAAAACAAAATTGAACCCATCACTAGCAATATTACAAAGATCACCGCTTTCCCCACTCCTAAAACAAAAAAACCCTTAAAAAATTTTTTTGGACATTGCTCCTTCTATCGTAACTTAGTGTCAAATTTTGCTCAGAAGACAGTGCTACTTAACTAACTCACTTCAAATAAGGCCTCATTCAAATGGAAAACTGAACATGAAAAAGCTTTCAGGGAATTGCAGGACTTTTTCTTCATGGAACCATTTCTCAAACAACCGATGTGGGACAAAACTTTTTACCTTAATACGAATGCCTCAAATCAGGCAATTTCGGCTTGTCTGATGCAAGACTTTGATGGCAAGTTACTACCAGTCTCATATTTTAGTAAGATTTTGTCCAAATCAGAAATGAAATACCCCACTTTGAAGAAAGAGCTGATGGCCATAGTAAAAGGCGTTCAAGCTTATAAATACTATTTGTATAATAGACACTTCATAGTACTATCTGATAGTCTTCCACTAAAACACTTTCGTAAGTCTTCCTCTCCAACTGATCTAACAACCAGATGGTTGCTTCAATTATATGAGTCCGACAAAGTGTAATTTTCATCAAGATAAAATAGATTATCTGGGATTTAGAATTTCAGAAAACAAAATTGAACCCATCACTAGCAATATTACAAAGATCACCACTTTCCCCACTCCTAAAACAAAAAAACACTTAAAGAAATTTTTAGGACTTTGCTGCTTCTATCGTAACTTAGTGTCAAATTTTGCTCAGAAGATAGTGCTACTTGGACGTTTACGCTGCACCGCATCACGAAAAAGACTAAGGACCCCCTGGTAGTACTCTTTAGTGATAGTTTGGCCTTGAAGTTTGTATTCATGATGTACCATGCCGCGGAAGTCAAGCAAAACAGTCAACATGTCCACTGGTGTGCAGCCATCTTTGAAGCGCTTGTACCACTCCTTTATGTGTGAGGTGTCATCGTCCCAAATGTTTGTTGAAACTTATAAATGGCTTCCACTCGGGTATCGGCAAGCTTTTGGTAAAATTTGATACAATATCGTTGCTCAAGTTTTTATCTCATTTTACAAAAACTAAAATCTGATGACTACTTATTACACGTCTTCACTTGTTGGCTGATTGCCAGCTGCTGATGCTTTCTGCAAGCGGAAAAATATTCACAACTGCACATAAGTGTCCCATCTGCATTTACAATGAAAAAAGTCTCTCTCACTTCATTGGTTTAGGCAAGAAAAATTAAGGTTCGATACTTTTTGAATAGCCCTTGTATACGAAAACAATTAGCAGAATTCTCAAACTTTGTCTCATTGGTCTTTTTTTCTTGAAGGAAATCGATATGAAGATGGCTCAAAATGATAAAACAATTCTCCTATTTATGTATAAGTAAGTTCATTCTGTGGATTTTTCATAGCTGGCACATCTAGGCAGGGTTGGCAAAACTCCTTGTTTTTTAGAAAAAACCCAAGTAAGTTGGGGGTTTTTTTGTTTTTTTACAAGAAAATGTGGGTTTTTAGGTTTTTTCGGAAAAATCTTTTTTTTTTTTAAGTAATTAATGAGAAAATTTAAAAGTTTGAAAATCAAACATTTTATTTATTTTTCTTCTGCCTATATGTTCATGTATTTTTTGGCTATATTTAGCTTTTAGGTGGTATTGAAAAAAGTATTTTAATTTTTTCTTTATGTTCTAATTATCACAACTTGTTTTATTCTTAGGGTGATCTTTGTTAACCAAAATTCATGACATGCAGTTAATACAAAAGTATACCTTTACTTTACTTTTTTTTTTTTTTTTTTTTTTTAGAAAAAACAAAGAAAAGCATGAAAAAATAAAATTCAAGAACAGCTGTTCTCAAAATTTATTTCATGCTCACATTCTACAATTCCTATATTCAGTGCTAATTGTGACTTTTTTTTTAAAATTCTGAAATTACATGAAGAGAAAAAGTCAAAATGCAATTTTCTTTCTTCCTTTCTTTCTTTTCTTTTTTTTTTTTTTGGTAACTAATAAAATACATGTACTAAAGTTTTGTAATTTTAAAAAATATTGATTTTAATTATAAAACATTTTTCTAAATTTCCATTATGCAGATATCTTAATTGCTGAAAAGTTGAAATAAAAAAGAAGTTCTTAAATCAAAATATATTAAACGAAAATTCCTGAAATCTGATGAACAGTTTTCATTCTTTACGTAAGATGATTTATGGATATGCAACCTTTTTATCTACAAATCTTTAAATAAATTGTGTAATATAACAAATGTTAAAGCAGTTTTTGACTCTTGGTATAAAGATTTCGAATTAGTTGACCAATTTTAAATAATAAGCAATGTAAGTATGTATTCGTCTATGAAAAAAAATCATTTTTTGTTTCTGTTGTACTATAAGTGTGAGAAACTTTGGTATTCATGAAAATTTTCAACCTCAGCTTTTTGACATTTTTGCAGTACGAAGAATCCTAAAATCACGAAAAGATGTAGTGTCTGTATTTAAGTTAGCCAGCTTATTGTTAGTTTGTATAGACTACTGTAGATGAATGATGTTAAAAATTTAGACCAGCTTTAAAATAGTATCCCTTATGAACTGGGCAAAACCCTGATTTTAATTTTCTAATTTGTAATCTTTGTAAATTTATACAAAATTTAAAATTTTCGTAATAAAGCTGAATAGGTCAAAATTTCATATAAATGGGCATTATGAAAATTATTACATGACAAATTAAATGCAAAATTGACATCTACAAGATTAAGCAGCAAACCAGTGAAGGTAAATACGTCTAGTCTAGTTGGTGAGGCATTTTAATCTGTGACTGGAAAATGGCCCCCAACAAAGTTCATTGCTCTAATCTTGAATATAATATGTTGTATTGTGAATACTTATGACAGCAAATATATGATGGAGAATTGAGCAGATATTACCTATTCCAGTTATTTTCTAGTTGTCGCACTATTATAGTAAGCATCTAAATGTAAATGTTATGCTAAATCTTCTGTTTGTAAAAATTATAACTCAAAATAAAACTCTTTGTTTATGTAAACTGTTTTGCTAAAAAATAAACGAAAAAACTGAGTTTCAGTTGCTTAGTATTTTGTTTTTTATTGAAGAAAGTCTTATAAAGGGTACAATAGACCTCTGGTTGATGTGTCCTAGCTCTCAGTGTCCTGCTGAAGGCTGCCCTCCTTACTAAGTCATAAGTCTTAAAAAATTGAAAAAACCCAAAAGTGGGCAAAATTGTGGGGGTTTTCAAATGAGTTTTTTAGAAAAAAAAAAAAAACCATTGGGTCTGACCCAAATGGGTCCAACCCAGCCAACCCTGAACCTAGGGAGGCTTTAATAAAAGCACATTATTGGAAAGATTTGGTATGGAGAACTTTCATTTCATTTGAACAGAAAAAGAAATTTATAAATATTAGATTTTCTGACACAGTAGAAAACTTTTAGAAATGTTAATTATTAAATAGTGTACATTTAAATTACTTTAAGAGGATACATCATAGATTGTCAAAGTCAGTCAAAACCCATGTTTTTCAATGGGGGGAAATTGTTTATAGAATTACATACCACCTAATTGATATTTTTAAATTCCTTTTTCATATTTTGAAAACTCATGACTGTTAAATTGGTGCTTGTTTTCTAAGCTTTAATTTTTTTTTTTTAATTTAAATTTTGAGTTTAAAAATGCGAAAAATTGATAAAGTGCATTTTCTCATTTTTTAGCTGCAAAATGAAATACATTTTTGGAAAACGAGTACAGTTGAATGGTTGCATATTTTCCGAATGTAAAATTGGAATTTTAAAAAATACATTAGGTAATAAATAATTCTATAAACAAATTTCTCTATAGATTTAAATGGAATTTAGTGACCGGAGACAAAAAAAATTGTAAAAAGGATAGAGGAGCCTTAATGAGAGAGTCATAATGAGTTTTTTAAAAAAAAGCGTACTAAATTGGAATCACTAGATAGAAAGCAATGGAAAAAATCTGGAAGCGACCTAAATCCAATAGTGAATTGAAAATGATTGATAATAATGATGATATATATGTAACAATAAACAGGACTTTTTTTTTGTGTGTGTATTAAAATATGACTAATTCGTCTGTGTCCTCCTAGCATTCAATTTTCGAAATTTATTTCTCTTTACCAGTTTAGGTAGGTAGGTGGATTGGGCTTAACTTTGCACTAGCACTGTGCAATGGGTAGTTGGCAATGGTCTGGGACGCAACCTCTAAGGTTGATACCCTTGCCAATTTAAAATTACTAAACATTGGTTTACATGATTCTTTTTATTTTCTGAACATGCATATGTAAGGAAAGTATTGTAATCGTTACAAAAATTCGACTTTGAGGTTTTGGTGTATATATACGTTTTGAGGTCCTGTGAGTTCATTTTGCTAGTTTTGCGATGATGTATGAATGTGTGTGAATGAACACAATTGCATCTAAATGCTTTGTTCAAATGAGCTGAAAGTTGGTACATATGCTGGTACATCGTGCTGCAATATAGCACGAACCTTATTGATTTTGGTGAATCTAGCATTTATAGTATTTTTACAGGGACAAAAAGAAAAATTCTTTGTCATTATGGCCTATGGGCTCAAATTGTTTAATATGTGATACATTAATTAGGTGTCTAAACTGAAAAGTTATACAAATGTTATAGGTCAAGGTCACACAAACTGTATAGATTTTGGTGAATCTAGCACTTATAGTTATTTTTTACAGGAACAGAATAAAAATTTCTTTATCATTGTGGCCTGTGAACTGAAATTCTTTGAAGTACGATAGCGTCTAAACGCCTCGTTCGTCTGAGCTGAAAATTTATACACATATTCTATGTCACCATTGCACAAATTGTATAGATTTCAGTGAATCTAGCACTTATAGTTTGTGTTTCTGTAAAAAAAAAAGAAAAAAGAAAGAAAGAAAAATTCTTTATCATTATGGTCCATGGGCCCAATTTTTTTTTTTTTTTTAAGTGTGATAGCGTTTTTCGATTGAGCTGGAAATTTATACACATATGCACAGTTGCATGAACTGTATACTTTGGGGAATCTAAGTCAATTAGAGTCAATCTAGGTCCCTTATAGATTTTTACAGGGACACAACGAAAATTTTTTTATCATTATGGTCTATGGGCTCAAATTATTTAAAGCACAATAGCGTAAAATTAAAGAATGGAGAAAAATATTCAAACACTATATTATAATTTTTACTTTTGTTTATTTAACAACTTGTCTTTCTTTAATTTATTTATACAACCGTTAATTACTTAATTTTCAGAAAGTTGAGTGGAGTCATTCCAGTTTTTATCATATTTTTTTTTAATGACATCTTTTGCATCATAACACTTACATGTTTTAGAATCTAAGGGGTTCCAAGAAATTGAAAATTATATCATAAGCTTCTAATTCAAGTTTTATAACCACATATCTATGTATTTATTTATTTAAATTAATTTCATGTAATGTAGCTGAACTCTACATATTTACTACTAGCAGGCTTTGCCCACTTCGCTGAGCACTATACTTAAATGAGTTGTCAAAATTCCATTACATTATTAATAATCTAAGTTAAAGTTTCCTCTGTATTCCGTAGAGGTTTTTCCCGCTCGCAACGTGAGGATTCCGGGTCCACACTGCTTTCAGCAGCAATTTACCCGCTTCTTACTCCCCCTTCCCCAGCGGCTAAGTTAGAAGTTTTGCGAAATCTCACCAAAGTACATAATGCGTACACCTAATCAACATCCACATACCAAAACGCATCATTCTAAGATAATGTTAAGTGAATTCAAACAGAATAACGTGTTTTTACGCGTGTTTATTGCCCCCGACCCCAAGGGGGTAAGTGGGTGAATCTCGTTACAATAAGTGTCAGATACATATAAACAATTTGTGCACCAAATTTCGTGACCGCAGATCCCATAGCTTTCCCAAGACAAATTTAGCGCTAAAGGGGGGGGGGGTCTTGAATTTGCAACCCCCCCCCCTCCAAAAAAAAAAAAAAAAAAAAGTCACAAAAAAACGAGAATGTGCTTTTGAAAATATTCTAAAGAAGACATGTGGCTATTTTCAATACCTTTGTAATATCTTTAGTAGAGCTCTACTAAAAAATCCGGAATTTCTTAAATTTCCCCCACGAAAAACGATTTCCCCCCCTCCTTTAAGAATCAAGGATTCTAAAATCGTACATAATGTTTTATTTATACTCAAGTCTAGTCTCATCGGATGATTGTGACTCAAAGTTAAAAACCCTGAAAATTAGACCCTCAAATTAGAAAAAACCCAAAGTATCAAATAATACTCAAATTATTTAGACCAGAAGCCCTCAATTCTTTTACATTTCATTCACATATCACCTGAACAACCAATGAAAGCAAAAAATAACTTTATAGGAAATATGAAAATACAGGTTGTTAGAGTAAAAACCCTGAAATCAGGGGTCAACCCTGAGCACAGACACCCCTGCATCATGTGCAATTTCTTCACCGTGATGTAATTTGAGGCCGAGTTATGCTTACAAACGTTTTTTTTTTTTTTTTTTTTTTTGCTTCCTGTCTTGCTGGGGGAAAGGGGGTATTTCGATAAATCCCGTTTCTTTAGGTGCTGGTTACATATAAAAAATCCAAGCATCAAACTTTGTGACCGCAGCTCTCATAAATTTTCCAGAACAAATTTAGAGCTAAAAAGGGTGTCTCGAATTTGCCCTTTGTAACACATAGCCCCCCCCTCCCCAAAGAAAAAAAATGGCAGATCACAAAAAATCAAAAATATGTTTTAGGAAATATCCTAAAAAAGTCGCATAGCCTTTTTTCAACATCTTTATTCCATTTTTGGTAGAGTTCGACTGAAATCAGGAATTTTCAAAATTTACTGCCAAAAATCGATTTTCTCCCTTCCTTGTTTTAAAAATCGAAAATTCCTAAATCGCAGATAATGTTTTATTTGTTCTCATGTCTAGTCTCCCCCTGTGGAATTTCTTTATTGTGAAGTAATTAGGAGCCGAGTTATGCTTACAAACGTGTTTTTGACTTTTTCTCCCGCTGGGGGGAAAAGTTGATAGATATAATTTTAAGTTGAATAAAGACCTAAGTTTCTGCCAAATGCTGTTGAATTCCGTCCAGCCTTTCTCAAGTGATACCCGGACAAACGTGTTTTTGTCTCCCCAGGGGGGAACAGGGGAAATTTCTGAAAAGTTGATAGATGTAATTTTAAGTTGGATAAAGATCTAAGTTTCTACCTAGCGCTGTTGAATTCAGTCCAGCCGTTCTCAAGTGATACCCGGACGAACGTGTTTTTGTCTTTTGCCCCCCAGGGGGGAACGGGGGGAATTTCTGAAAAGTTGATAGGTATAATTTTAAGTAGGATAAAGATCTAAGTTTCTGCCAAGCGCTGTTGAATTCAGTCCAATCGTTCTCAAGTTATGACCGGACAAACGTGTTTTTGTCTTCCCCCCCCAGGGGGGGAAGGAGGTGGATTCCTGAAAAGTCGATAGATATAATTTTAAGTTGGATAAAGATATAAGTTTCTGCTAAGCGCTGTTGAATTCAGTCCAGCCGTTCTCAAATGATGCCCGGACAAATGTGTTTTTGTCTTTTGCACCCAGGGGGGAACGGGGAGGGGGATTTCTGAAAAGTTGATAGATATAATTTTAAGTTGCATAAAGGTCTAAGTTTCTGCCAAGCGCCATTGAATTCCGTCCAGCCGTTCTCAAGTGATGCCCGGACAAAAAAAGCGACACACAGACACGATGACACACACACACACACACACACACACACACACACACACAGGCAAAATTTTCTGAAGTCATTTTCGGCTTTCATGGTGTGTGAAACGTGAAGATATTGCAAAATTTTTTGATTCTGACACATTTACAGACAAAAGTCTGATTTTATTAATATAGATTATTTTACCCTAACATATAAAAATTCCAAATTGTAACAAAAAAAAGTTCTTTCTAAAAATAGAAATTGTTTTATTCAAGTTTTGTTTTATGGATGAACGAAGTCTGGAAAATTATCAGGTTATTAAAGCTTTGTTTTTCTGCAAAAGTAATAACTATGTCAATATACTATACTTAAATAATCTTTTTAGATATCTCTGTAAATGTATGTATAATTTATTATTTGAATCAATGAACAAATCTTCCCAAAACATACAAACCATGAATTTATTATTGTTGTTATCATTATACTTCGTTGCAATTAAGATGATATAAGTTTTTCCATTAAATTACACTTTTTTTATCTATTCATTTAAAATTCACGTGTAAAAAACCTGGATAAAATTTTATTTTCTTTATTCCAATACATTGTTGTAGCTATGACATCAGATTTCAGTGTTATACCCTGGAAATTTGGGATTTAATTATTGAAAAGATATACAATGATGAAGTTAGAAACAGAAAAACGTGTTTATAAAAACCTGACTTAAAATATATATATATATATATATATATATGTTTTAATTGAGTAGATATTTTTTAGATTTTACTTGAATAATTACTTCAATTTCCTGGTGAATACTAGTGCCTTCCACAACTGTAACTGTTAGTGACTGCTTTCGCGACAAATCTTGCACTGAAGTTACTTTCCAGTCAGCCTCCGGAAAAGTAAGAAATGCTATGAGATTGCCACTATACGTAGCCATAGTAACCATAACAAAAAGCCACCAAAAGCAGACAACGATACGAGCACTTACAGTTTCTGGCAAATGAACACCACCTGTTGAAAAAAAAAAAAAAAAAAAAAAAAAAAAACATAAATATTTATTTTAAATTAATTAAAAATAGGTATAGAATTATGAAAAAGTAATAAATATCTTTCAGCATATCAATCTTATAAACTTTAATAAATTTTAAATCCAACGTTTCGGCTAAATTCTTTCATTAGCCTTCCTCAGGGAAAAATGATGTTAAAAAACATATAAACATAGATAATTTAAGTACATGATACCACAATTACAACTTCAAAACATATAACAGATGATTACACAAATTGTAAAAATATACTATATACATTTTTAAAAATATGCTAAAACACTCAAAGGAACATGTAACATGATCACCACAAGACAAGGATAAAGAGCTACTAAAGCAAAGGTTAAAAATATCAAAATTGCGGGGTTGCCAGAACTAACTTAAAGCAGGGTAACAATAAATTAATTTAAGCCCAAGAAATGAAGCCAAATTGAGGGGGGGTTTACGGATAAGGAATCGTTACAAATTTCTGATTTTCTTTTAATAATTTCGAATGATTCATAAAGAAGTGCTTGGTTTCTATTGTCAGTATTGTAAATTATTTTGGCATTTTCAAAATCGGGGTCAATGGGATTAGTATTGTAATTTCTAGAAAAAGCTGTGTTGGGTCTATTATATTTTAAATCTGCAATATGCTCCTTCATTCTATCACAAAAAGGTCTATTGGTCATACCTATATAGTAGTTAGTTTTATTATCAACTTTATATGGGATTTCATAAACACCAGATTTCAATTTGGGGGGAGGAGGATCAAGTTTTTTAGAAATTAATGAATTTAATTTTAAAGGAGCTTTAGCAACCAAATTAACTTTTTTATGTTTAAATAATTTAGAAATTCCTTCATGAAGAGATGGCAAATATTGAATTTTCTTAAACTTACTATTAGAAGATTTATTATCATTAGAAGATGAAGAAGGGGGAGGAGGGGACATAATTTTATAAATTAATTTATTTATAGTCTTTATCTTATAACCATAATTAATAGCCAAATTATAAATAAAATCGATTTCATGGTCTAAGGCCTCAAGTGTAGAACTATGACTAAAAGCACGTTTAATCAGAAATCTAAAATTAGCTATTTTATAGGACCAGGGTAAAGGATAATTGCTATGAAAAGTATATGGAATAATATTGGGCTTTCTATAAACAGAAGTTTCAACATATTGATTAAACCGTTTAATTTTAATATCCAAAAAGGTTAAAATATTATCGTTATTTTCAGTTTCTAAAGTATATTGAAGGTTAGGTTTTACGTTATTGATTATATCTAAAAAATCCTTAGGGGAACTAGATGGATCTTGCCAAATTATAAAAACATCATCTACAAATCTTTTCCACAATTTAATACAATGCATATTTTTTGGAACAAAATTATTCTCAAAATCTCTTAATTCAAACTCAGCTAAAAGTCCAGATATAGCTGAGCCCATAGGTGCTCCGTTAAGTTGTTTATAAATTTTATCGTTAAATTTAAAATAATTATTATATATTACCAATTTCAAGGCTTCTTTAATAGCAGTTTTTTCAGATTGAGAATATTCAGTAGATAAATTGAGTCTATTACTTATTATATGAAAAACACAGTCCAAATCTATTGAGGGAAACAAGTTCACAATATCTAAACTAGCAAGGGAATCATGCAGCTGTATATTCTGTTCAAATAGATCATCTAAAAATTTAGCCGGATCAGAAATTGAATAAGTAGATTCAGGAAGTAAGCTCTTTAGTACAGGAACTAAAGCTTTCTCAATAAAATATGTAGGGCTGGAATATTTCGCCACAATGGGTCTAACTGAAGGTGTTTCTTTATGATCTTTATATTTACCAATTAGCTGAGGAGGAAAAGCAAAAAGATTTTCTTTAATGACTTTTTTCATATTATCGGGCCAATTATGCTTCTTAATTAAATTTTTAACTTTGTATTTCAAATTAGTAGTAGGATCTTTTTCAATCCGTACACAATCCATCTTTTCTATAGATTCCTTCATAAGATTAATATATTGAGTAGTTTCTAAAACAACAAATTTCTTGGTTTTATCAGATTCAACAATTATTATATCTGGATTATTTTTTAAGTTTTGAATAATTTTAAGAGTATTTTTATCAACCTTGTTAGATGTTTTTTGCTTATTAGAACGATATAATTTACCATAAATTAGAGATCTCAATTCATCACGTTGATTTTCATCAGTGCATAAAATAGCATCTTCCAGTTCGGATATATAACCTTGATAATTAATATTATATTGCGGAACAAACTTCGGGCCTCGTCCCAACAATTCATCTTCTTCTTGTGAAAATTTGTGTTTAGTTAAATTTAAATATGGATAATGAATCGTATCTTGGGTGTGATCAAATCCTTTTTGCTTGCGCTGCAGTATATTATATTTTCGATCTAAATTTTCTTGTTTTAACTCTTTAGTCCTTTGAATATTATACACCAATCTCCCCATTAAAATATCGAAGAATTCATTAGGGATTTGTTTGCTTAATTCCAAGTAGAGATAATAGGCTTCAGATTGAACATGATTGATCTGCGAATATTTGTACTTTATAGCCAGTTTTAAATTCACTAATCCATTTTTAGTTACTAAATGAGGGAGGTTCTTTTCCATGAACACATTGCGTATTCGTAAGAAATTAGGAATAATGGCACTCTTCTGGCATTTCTTTAAGAAATTTATATCTAGCAAAAGTTTTGTTAATTTTAAGCGAACTTTGACAAATGGATTAAATCTATGTCTAAATGTTCGTGGAATTTGTAAATTACCCAGATTCGGCATAATCAATTCAGATATATTTATTCCACTTTTTTATATATATGCTGCTTTTATAATTATGAAAAAGTAATAAATATCTTTCAGCATATCAATCTTATAAACTTTAATAAATTTTAAATCCAACGTTTCGGCTAAATTCTTTCATTAGCCTTCCTCAGGGAAAAATGATGTTAAAAAACATATAAACATAGATAATTTAAGTACATGATACCACAATTACAACTTCAAAACATATAACAGATGATTACACAAATTGTAAAAATATACTATATACATTTTTAAAAATATGCTAAAACACTCAAAGGAACATGTAACATGATCACCACAAGACAAGGATAAAGAGCTACTAAAGCAAAGGTTAAAAATATCAAAATTGCGGGGTTGCCAGAACTAACTTAAAGCAGGGTAACCATAAATTAATTTAAGCCCAAGAAATGAAGCCAAATTGAGGGGGGGTTTACGGATAAGGAATCGTTACAAATTTCTGATTTTCTTTTAATAATTTCGAATGATTCATAAAGAAGTGCTTGGTTTCTATTGTCAGTATTGTAAATTATTTTGGCATTTTCAAAATCGGGGTCAATGGGATTAGTATTGTAATTTCTAGAAAAAGCTGTGTTGGGTCTATTATATTTTAAATCTGCAATATGCTCCTTCATTCTATCACAAAAAGGTCTATTGGTCATACCTATATAGTAGTTAGTTTTATTATCAACTTTATATGGGATTTCATAAACACCAGATTTCAATTTGGGGGGAGGAGGATCAAGTTTTTTAGAAATTAATGAATTTAATTTTAAAGGAGCTTTAGCAACCAAATTAACTTTTTTATGTTTAAATAATTTAGAAATTCCTTCATGAAGAGATGGCAAATATTGAATTTTCTTAAACTTACTATTAGAAGATTTATTATCATTAGAAGATGAAGAAGGGGGAGGAGGGGACATAATTTTATAAATTAATTTATTTATAGTCTTTATCTTATAACCATAATTAATAGCCAAATTATAAATAAAATCGATTTCATGGTCTAAGGCCTCAAGTGTAGAACTATGACTAAAAGCACGTTTAATCAGAAATCTAAAATTAGCTATTTTATAGGACCAGGGTAAAGGATAATTGCTATGAAAAGTATATGGAATAATATTGGGCTTTCTATAAACAGAAGTTTCAACATATTGATTAAACCGTTTAATTTTAATATCCAAAAAGGTTAAAATATTATCGTTATTTTCAGTTTCTAAAGTATATTGAAGGTTAGGTTTTACGTTATTGATTATATCTAAAAAATCCTTAGGGGAACTATATGGATCTTGCCAAATTATAAAAACATCATCTACAAATCTTTTCCACAATTTAATACAATGCATATTTTTTGGAACAAAATTATTCTCAAAATCTCTTAATTCAAACTCAGCTAAAAGTCCAGATATAGCTGAGCCCATAGGTGCTCCGTTAAGTTGTTTATAAATTTTATCGTTAAATTTAAAATAATTATTATATATTACCAATTTCAAGGCTTCTTTAATAGCAGTTTTTTCAGATTGAGAATATTCAGTAGATAAATTGAGTCTATTACTTATTATATGAAAAACACAGTCCAAATCTATTGAGGGAAACAAGTTCACAATATCTAAACTAGCAAGGGAATCATGCAGCTGTATATTCTGTTCAAATAGATCATCTAAAAATTTAGCCGGATCAGAAATTGAATAAGTAGATTCAGGAAGTAAGCTCTTTAGTACAGGAACTAAAGCTTTCTCAATAAAATATGTAGGGCTGGAATATTTCGCCACAATGGGTCTAACTGAAGGTGTTTCTTTATGATCTTTATATTTACCAATTAGCTGAGGAGGAAAAGCAAAAAGATTTTCTTTAATGACTTTTTTCATATTATCGGGCCAATTATGCTTCTTAATTAAATTTTTAACTTTGTATTTCAAATTAGTAGTAGGATCTTTTTCAATCCGTACACAATCCATCTTTTCTATAGATCTTTTCTATTTGAACAGAATATACAGCTGCATGATTCCCTTGCTAGTTTAGATATTGTGAACTTGTTTCCCTCAATAGATTTGGACTGTGTTTTTCATATAATAAGTAATAGACTCAATTTATCTACTGAATATTCTCAATCTGAAAAAACTGCTATTAAAGAAGCCTTGAAATTGGTAATATATAATAATTATTTTAAATTTAACGATAAAATTTATAAACAACTTAACGGAGCACCTATGGGCTCAGCTATATCTGGACTTTTAGCTGAGTTTGAATTAAGAGATTTTGAGAATAATTTTGTTCCAAAAAATATGCATTGTATTAAATTGTGGAAAAGATTTGTAGATGATGTTTTTATAATTTGGCAAGATCCATCTAGTTCCCCTAAGGATTTTTTAGATATAATCAATAACGTAAAACCTAACCTTCAATATACTTTAGAAACTGAAAATAACGATAATATTTTAACCTTTTTGGATATTAAAATTAAACGGTTTAATCAATATGTTGAAACTTCTGTTTATAGAAAGCCCAATATTATTCCATATACTTTTCATAGCAATTATCCTTTACCCTGGTCCTATAAAATAGCTAATTTTAGATTTCTGATTAAACGTGCTTTTAGTCATAGTTCTACACTTGAGGCCTTAGACCATGAAATCGATTTTATTTATAATTTGGCTATTAATTATGGTTATAAGATAAAGACTATAAATAAATTAATTTATAAAATTATGTCCCCTCCTCCCCCTTCTTCATCTTCTAATGATAATAAATCTTCTAATAGTAAGTTTAAGAAAATTCAATATTTGCCATCTCTTCATGAAGGAATTTCTAAATTATTTAAACATAAAAAAGTTAATTTGGTTGCTAAAGCTCCTTTAAAATTAAATTCATTAATTTCTAAAAAACTTGATCCTCCTCCCCCCAAATTGAAATCTGGTGTTTATGAAATCCCATATAAAGTTGATAATAAAACTAACTACTATATAGGTATGACCAATAGACCTTTTTGTGATAGAATGAAGGAGCATATTGCAGATTTAAAATATAATAGACCCAACACAGCTTTTTCTAGAAATTACAATACTAATCCCATTGACCCCGATTTTGAAAATGCCAAAATAATTTACAATACTGACAATAGAAACCAAGCACTTCTTTATGAATCATTCGAAATTATTAAAAGAAAATCAGAAATTTGTAACGATTCCTTATCCGTAAACCCCCCCTCAATTTGGCTTCATTTCTTGGGCTTAAATTAATTTATGGTTACCCTGCTTTAAGTTAGTTCTGGCAACCCCGCAATTTTGATATTTTTAACCTTTGCTTTAGTAGCTCTTTATCCTTGTCTTGTGGTGATCATGTTACATGTTCCTTTGAGTGTTTTAGCATATTTTTAAAAATGTATATAGTATATTTTTACAATTTGTGTAATCATCTGTTATATGTTTTGAAGTTGTAATTGTGGTATCATGTACTTAAATTATCTATGTTTATATGTTTTTTAACATCATTTTTCCCTGAGGAAGGCTAATGAAAGAATTTAGCCGAAACGTTGGATTTAAAATTTATTAAAGTTTATAAGATTGATATGCTGAAAGATATTTATTACTTTTTCATAATTATAAAAGCAGCATATATATAAAAAAGTGGAATAAATATATCTGAATTGATTATGCCGAATCTGGGTAATTTACAAATTCCACGAACATTTAGACATAGATTTAATCCATTTGTCAAAGTTCGCTTAAAATTAACAAAACTTTTGCTAGATATAAATTTCTTAAAGAAATGCCAGAAAAGTGCCATTATTCCTAATTTCTTACGAATACGCAATGTGTTCATGGAAAAGAACCTCCCTCATTTAGTAACTAAAAATGGATTAGTGAATTTAAAACTGGCTATAAAGTACAAATATTCGCAGATCAATCATGTTCAATCTGAAGCCTATTATCTCTACTTGGAATTAAGCAAACAAATCCCTAATGAATTCTTCGATATTTTAATGGGGAGATTGGTGTATAATATTCAAAGGACTAAAGAGTTAAAACAAGAAAATTTAGATCGAAAATATAATATACTGCAGCGCAAGCAAAAAGGATTTGATCACACCCAAGATACGATTCATTATCCATATTTAAATTTAACTAAACACAAATTTTCACAAGAAGAAGATGAATTGTTGGGACGAGGCCCGAAGTTTGTTCCGCAATATAATATTAATTATCAAGGTTATATATCCGAACTGGAAGATGCTATTTTATGCACTGATGAAAATCAACGTGATGAATTGAGATCTCTAATTTATGGTAAATTATATCGTTCTAATAAGCAAAAAACATCTAACAAGGTTGATAAAAATACTCTTAAAATTATTCAAAACTTAAAAAATAATCCAGATATAATAATTGTTGAATCTGATAAAACCAAGAAATTTGTTGTTTTAGAAACTACTCAATATATTAATCTTATGAAGGAATCTATAGAAAAGATGGATTGTGTACGGATTGAAAAAGATCCTACTACTAATTTGAAATACAAAGTTAAAAATTTAATTAAGAAGCATAATTGGCCCGATAATATGAAAAAAGTCATTAAAGAAAATCTTTTTGCTTTTCCTCCTCAGCTAATTGGTAAATATAAAGATCATAAAGAAACACCTTCAGTTAGACCCATTGTGGCGAAATATTCCAGCCCTACATATTTTATTGAGAAAGCTTTAGTTCCTGTACTAAAGAGCTTACTTCCTGAATCTACTTATTCAATTTCTGATCCGGCTAAATTTTTAGATGATCTATTTGAACAGAATATACAGCTGCATGATTCCCTTGCTAGTTTAGATATTGTGAACTTGTTTCCCTCAATAGATTTGGACTGTGTTTTTCATATAATAAGTAATAGACTCAATTTATCTACTGAATATTCTCAATCTGAAAAAACTGCTATTAAAGAAGCCTTGAAATTGGTAATATATAATAATTATTTTAAATTTAACGATAAAATTTATAAACAACTTAACGGAGCACCTATGGGCTCAGCTATATCTGGACTTTTAGCTGAGTTTGAATTAAGAGATTTTGAGAATAATTTTGTTCCAAAAAATATGCATTGTATTAAATTGTGGAAAAGATTTGTAGATGATGTTTTTATAATTTGGCAAGATCCATCTAGTTCCCCTAAGGATTTTTTAGATATAATCAATAACGTAAAACCTAACCTTCAATATACTTTAGAAACTGAAAATAACGATAATATTTTAACCTTTTTGGATATTAAAATTAAACGGTATAATCAATATGTTGAAACTTCTGTTTATAGAAAGCCCAATATTATTCCATATACTTTTCATAGCAATTATCCTTTACCCTGGTCCTATAAAATAGCTAATTTTAGATTTCTGATTAAACGTGCTTTTAGTCATAGTTCTACACTTGAGGCCTTAGACCATGAAATCGATTTTATTTATAATTTGGCTATTAATTATGGTTATAAGATAAAGACTATAAATAAATTAATTTATAAAATTATGTCCCCTCCTCCCCCTTCTTCATCTTCTAATGATAATAAATCTTCTAATAGTAAGTTTAAGAAAATTCAATATTTGCCATCTCTTCATGAAGGAATTTCTAAATTATTTAAACATAAAAAAGTTAATTTGGTTGCTAAAGCTCCTTTAAAATTAAATTCATTAATTTCTAAAAAACTTGATCCTCCTCCCCCCAAATTGAAATCTGGTGTTTATGAAATCCCATATAAAGTTGATAATAAAACTAACTACTATATAGGTATGACCAATAGACCTTTTTGTGATAGAATGAAGGAGCATATTGCAGATTTAAAATATAATAGACCCAACACAGCTTTTTCTAGAAATTACAATACTAATCCCATTGACCCCGATTTTGAAAATGCCAAAATAATTTACAATACTGACAATAGAAACCAAGCACTTCTTTATGAATCATTCGAAATTATTAAAAGAAAATCAGAAATTTGTAACGATTCCTTATCCGTAAACCCCCCCTCAATTTGGCTTCATTTCTTGGGCTTAAATTAATTTATGGTTACCCTGCTTTAAGTTAGTTCTGGCAACCCCGCAATTTTGATATTTTTAACCTTTGCTTTAGTAGCTCTTTATCCTTGTCTTGTGGTGATCATGTTACATGTTCCTTTGAGTGTTTTAGCATATTTTTAAAAATGTATATAGTATATTTTTACAATTTGTGTAATCATCTGTTACATGTTTTGAAGTTGTAATTGTGGTATCATGTACTTAAATTATCTATGTTTATATGTTTTTTAACATCATTTTTCCCTGAGGAAGGCTAATGAAAGAATTTAGCCGAAACGTTGGATTTAAAATTTATTAAAGTTTATAAGATTGATATGCTGAAAGATATTTATTACTTTTTCATAATTATAAAAGCAGCATATATATAAAAAAGTGGAATAAATATATCTGAGGTATAGAATTAATCAAATAAATCAGAATTTTTAAAATATGAAATAAAATAAACTGCCCTTTTTACTTCACTTTTGTAAGCAAAGTATTGTAATCATGACAAAAAATAAACTGAGCTTTTGGCGTATCTATACGTTTTCATTTCCCCTGAGTTCATTTTTGCTATTTTTAAGGTGTATGTATGTGTGTGTGTGTGGGGGGGATACGGTAGTGTCTAAACACTATTCGAATGAGCTGAAAGTTGGTACATGTGTTGTAGGTTATCGTACAATGAACAATATTAATTTTGGTGAATCGAGCTCATATAGTTCTTTACAAGAACACATTATGGCCTATGGGTTCAGATTATTTAAAGTTCGATAGTGTCCAAATGCCTTATTCAAATAAACTGAAAATCTAAGTGCATGTTATAGGTTACCATCACATAAACTGTATAATTTTTGGTAAATCTAGCACTTATAGTTTTTTTTTTTTTTTTTTTTTTTTTTTTTTTTTAAGCAGAGGCACAGCAAGTATTTTTTATCATTATGGTCTATGGTCTCAAGTCTCAAATTATTTAAAGTGCGTTAGTGTCTAAACACCTTATTCAAATAATATTTATACACATGTTACAGATACAGATCACTGTCACACAAAATGTATAGATTTTGGTGATTCTAGGTCTTATTTTTATTTTTTACAGGGATACAACAAAAAATTCTTTATCATTGTGGCTTATGTGCTAAATTATTTAAAGTGCGATAGCATCCAAATGCCTTCCCAATTGAACTGAAAATTTATATATATATACATCATAGGTCATCATCGAACGAACTATATGAATTTTAGAAAATATAATACTTATAGTTATTTTACAGGGTTACAAAGAAAAATTCTTGATCATTATAGCTTATGGGCTCGAATTTTTTTAAGTGTGATAGCGTCTAAATGCTTTATCCGATTGAGCTGAAAATTTATACATATGTTATAGGTCACTGTTGCACAAAATGTATAGATTTTGGTAAATCTAGAACTTATAGATTTTTACAAGGACTGAACGAAATATTCTTTATCGTTATGATCTATGAGCTTAAATTATTTTAAATACAATATAGCGTTAAATTAAACAACATACTATATAGAGAAAAATACTGAAACACCCTATTATAATTTTCTCTTTTGTTTATTTAATGACTTCTCTTACTTTACTTTTTCTATACAACCGTTAATTACTTTATGTTCAGAAAGTCGAGTAGAATCACTCCAGATTTTTTTAATTTTGTAGAAAAACAATTTAAAAACTATTTATCAGGGAAAAAAAAAACTAATATTTTGTAGCCATAACAAAACTTTTTTCTATAAATTCATATAAATTATATAATATAAATTATTTATTACTAGCAGGTTACGCCCGCTTCGCTGGTCACTATTTTTAAATGAATCACAATAATTAATGAATTCTCAAAATTGAATTATTTTTATCATGTGATAAAAAAAGAGAATTCTGATCGGGAAAAATATCGCACCGGGTCCCCACTGCCTTCGGTAGCGTTGACCCGTGCGCTGCGCGCACGTATTCCTTCACCATCCTTATGACTTCTCAAAATTCCATGTGATTACTCATAAACTTTCATTCTTAAGAAAAGGAATTAAAAAATATATTTAGCATCGGATAAAAACTCACACCGGGACCCCACTGCCTTCGGCCGCGCAGACCCGTGCGCGCGCACATGTTAAGATATACGTGCGGTGAGCGCACATATTCCTTCTAAAATCAAACTCTTATTCTAAAGAAAAAAAAAATTAAAAAATTCATTTCTCATCAGTTAAATTGTCGGACCGGGTCCCCACTGCCTTCGGCAGCGTAGTCTCGTGCGCGCTGCGCGCCTATTCCTTCCCCACCCTTCCAGCCCCTACTAATTAACTTACATATACCAATTTTGAACGGTCTTACTCAAGTAGATGAGATGCAAAAGAAAACCTGATCATGACACCTTAAAATTGTAAATCAGGTGAAATCTCGAATTCCACATTCGATAATATAAAAGGACTTTAAAATATCTTTCGAATGATGCATTAGAAATAATTTAATCATAATTAGAATTTGAAATATTGAAATTTAAAAATATTACAGCGCCATCTGGTGGTAGAAATTTCTGTAATCTATTGTTCCATTCCAGATCAAAAAAGCTTTCTAATGATGTATTACTTATGAAATTATTCTAATTAGTAGCTGAGATACAAAAGAAAACTAATTCAAGAGACCTCAAAACGTGTAAATCTGGTGAAAACTTTCGATAATTTAAAGGAACTTTAAAATATCTTTCGAATGATGTATTAAAAATAATTTAATCATAATTAGAAATTGAAATTTTAAAATATTACAGCGCCATCTGGCGGTACAAATTTCTGTATTCCACTGCTCGATTCCAAATCAAAAAAGCTTTCTAGTGATGTATTACTTATAAAATTATTTTAATTAGTAGCTGAGATACAAAAGAAAATTGATTCAGGAAACCGCAAAACGTGTAAATCTGGTGAAAAATTTCGATAATTTAAAAGAACTTTAAAATATCTTTCGAATGATGTATTAAAAATAATTTAATCATAATTAGAAATTGAAATATTGAAGTTTTAAAATATTGCAGCGCCATCTGGCGGTACAAATTTTTGTAATCCACTGTTCGATTCCAAATCAAAAAGCTTTCTAATGATGTATTACTTATGAAATTATTTTAATTAGTAGCTGAGATACAAAAGAAAACTAATTCAGGAGACCTCAAAACGTGTAAATCTGGTGAAAACTTTCGATAATTTAAATGAACTTTAAAATATCTTTCGAATGATGTATTAAAAATAATTTAATCATAATTAGAAATTGAAATTTGAAAATATTACAGCGCCATCTGATGATAGAAAATTTTCGTAATCCACTGTTCGATTCCAAATCAAAAAAGCTTTCTGATGATGTATTACTTATGAAATTATTTTAATTAGTAGCTGAGATACAAAAGAAAACTTAATCAGGAGACCTTAAAACGTGTAAATCACGTGAAATCTCGAATTCCATTACTTACGGTAGTCGGTAAGTTTCAAAATGACATATTACTTTTGAAATTATGCTAATTAGAAGCTGGGATACAAAAATGATATAAACAATATTATAAAACGATTTATATCTGACTTTTTCGTGGTTTTCTCCGAAAGTTGCGTAATTCCGGGGTAAATACTTTTAAAAATCCATAGTATGAAATGTGAAAGGAGTATCAGAATTCGAAACTCTGCAAAATATAAAAGAATAAAGGCGTTCTGGGTTTTCCGTTGTTTTCTCCGAAACAACCGTTCCTTTTCTACGTTTTTGCCCCTCCCCCCCTTTCCGTCCCTTCTAATAATTTTACGCTTGAAAATATCCGCAATCGATTTATCTTTCCTTAAAACCTTATAATAACAATTTCAAACGCTGTAACTCTTTTTTTTTTTCCCTTCGCCCTCCCCCTCCCCCTCAAGCCCTTCCTAATAATTCTACACTTTCCAGTGGCGGATCCAGAATTTGACTTTTGGGGGGGGGGGGCTAAGATTTTTCAAAGTGTTATTCTAGACCAATAAAAAATTTACAATTGCAATATTCAATTGTGAATGTCAGTGTTTTTTTTTTTTTTTTTTTTTTTTTTTTTTTTTTTGGGGGGGGGGGGGGGGGCTTCAGTTCCCTAGCACCCCCCTTAAATCCGCCACTGACACTTTCAAAAATATTCAGAATCGAATTATCGGGCGTTAAAACCAAATATTACGAAATTTAAACAGCATATCTCAATTTAAATAGTGCAAAATATAATACAAAATTTAATCTATTTTTTTTTTTTTTTTTTTTTTGTTTATCCACATATTTTCATGAAAATTGAACAGTAGCTTTATAATATGCTGTCTAGGCCGAATATTAATTCAAATGTAACGTGAATTAAAATTTGAAAATTGCAATTTTTCTCCCCACTGTAAAACACGTGACATCTTGATCGGTTACAATCATTTCCTTTCTCATGGTAGACGATAGTCTGGCATTTGAAATGATGTTGCCACAAAAAATTCGTACTTTAGTTAATTTTAAAAAATCTAATTGTTGTACCGATAAGCCACTTGCACACTTAGATTCAGAAAAATGCCTCTTTCATTTGGTATCGAAATCGTAACGATCGGACAAATATTTCTAATTTATTTTCCACTTTTTCTTCTTTTAACTCCGTTAAAATATCTTTTTTTATGCAATGGCGGTGAATTCTCAGTCATTGAGATCGCTTTTAGATTAGACATGAGTGGACATCTTAATTAATATCTCCACAACTAATTAAAAATTTTTAATTCTGTTTTCAGGAGCCCCTCGGGAAGGCTCCTGAGCATCCGTATGTCAATTTTTGTACTTCTGCGTTCAGTAGGGGCTGAACGTATAAAAGAACAGATGGACAGACAGACAGACAAACCTTTTCTTTTATTATTATAGATTTTTTCCATTATGAATACAGACTATTTTCATCTCAAAGAGGTATTGTTACATGAAATGTCTAATGGAAGTGAATTTTTATTGTGCATCCTTACCGTTCTCGGGGGTAATTCGCTAGAGACCCTGTACTAGAAAGAGACTGAACACTGGCGCGCCGGGTTTTTGACGAAATCTACTTATTACATTTTTACTTTGTTGGGAAATAAATAATTTTAATTTTGAAATAATTTTAAAAGATAAAAATGAATTATTATTTATTTTATATCATGTTTTAAATACTTTGAATTCTCATATTGCATGCTGTTTTACGTATTTATTTTCTATCACATGAGATAATTACATTATTTATTGGTTTGCTATTAGTTTTCAAGTTCTGTTTTGGGGCGTTTTAATATGTTAGATCTGAATGCATTTTTTTTTTTTTTTTTTTAATTGGCATGTAACATACATGCATTTTAACGTACACAATTAAGATAACTATATTAAAAAAATATTTGACTATTTGCTAATACGCAAAATGTATCCGTTTTCTTAAAATAAAGAAGATAAGGTGTACATTATTTCCTAGCATATGAAATATGAATTTCTTTTAAATAATATTTGCCACAATAAATTTTATAAATAATATTTTAAAAAGTTATTTTTATTTACATAATATTTTTAGAAACTAAAAAATGAAATAAGTCAATGAAATAAGCAAATGTAAATAAAATAAATAATTTTTTTTTTCTTTTTTAATTTCTAAAAATATTAGTTAATATTTTGACAAATTATTATTAATTAAATTTTTATTTGTAATTATTGGTTAATATTTTTACAAAAGTAAATAATTACGTCATTATTAATAATAACGCGTAATTGAAATAAATAAAATTTGTATTTTTAGCTTGTAAAAATATTACATAAATATTTTTATAAAATAATAAAAAATAATTTCCTTTCTTCTGTCATAGTTTTACATTTATTTGTGAATTACAGGACAAAAACTAAGATAACCATATTTTTGTTAAAAATTTTCTAACATTTTAAAATAGAAAATGTATGTCCTCAGAAAAAATAAGGTAGAATTACTTTCACAACCAACGTATTTTGTTAATATAGAAATATATAACAAAAAATGCCTCTGTTTTCCGATCGGAGTTGAAAAAGTAAACATATCTTATCGAAAGTTAAAACAAATTCCTCATCAAAAAGTTTAGTGTAGCATCTCTATATGATACACATTTAGAATACAGAGTTTCGAATTTCTGCTACTATTTGTTCTTGAGATATGCTGATAACAGACAGACACACACACAGACCAACCGCTAAAAACATGATTTTTGTATTCAGGGGAAGGGGACCTCAGAGCGTGTAAACATAACTAAAATTCAATTTCCAAAATTTGACACTAAAACATTACTTTCTTTACCTTATGGATAAGAGAAAGTAAAAAAACTGATCGTTTGCAAATCTTGATAAACTTTCGAGCAGGAGTGTATTATATAATCTTTCAGAAGTAGTGCAGTCAGAAGGTATAAAATTGATATAACAAATTAAACACTTAACAAATTTCCTGTAAGAGCAAATTAGTACATACTTTTTGTCGTGAAGATATATAAAACAGAGTTTATTCTGTTTACTGTACTGTGTAAATTTCAGTAGGAAAATGTAGAAGAAAATTTTGTGATGATGGCTACAATAAACTAAAGTTTAGATGAATATCCACTCATTTATTTATTTTTGGCTTTGTTTTTCCTTGTTCATTTAAACTTCAGTATAAAAAATAATTATTTTTTGAGTGTTTATAGTAAATTACAAGATTTACAGCATTAAAAGGCTGCTAAATTAAAATATTCAATTTTTTCTTTAAATTGCACTTAGCTTTGTACTAATTTTTTTCGCTGACAGAAAATAGTTTAAGCAAAGTATGTAATGTAAACTTCCAATTAACCTTGTTGTAGAATAGCGCCATACATGTACCAGAAGCAATTTCTAAGTTTGAACAGTCCTCCTTTCATTTTTTTCTCATTTTCATGGTTGTAATACCAACTTTTCCTGTTCACAAAATACAGCACAAGGGACATTATTGGAATCATAAAGCCAATTAAAAACCATACCTATAATAAAAAATATATATATTGGTAAATAATACAATGTTTTAATTACTAAATGAAACTTTGGATATATATTTAGATAGATAGATAGATATATACACTAAGGGATAATAATATTATAGTTTTAAAAAATTAAAGAACACGCTTTAATTTACTTTCCTTATTTTAAATAAATGTAATTTTTATTGTTCACGTTTTTTTTTTTTTTTTTTTTTTTTCTGTCGAAAAAATAATGATAATTTTTTTGGCAACAATTAAATTAAGGAATAATATTAAATATTTTAAATAAATGTAATTTTTATTGTTCACATTTTTTTTTTTTTTTTTCTGTCCAAAAAATAATGATAATTTTTTTTGGCAACAATTAAATTAAGGATTAAAATTAAATGGCCAATTTATCAGTAATTAGAAGGTTTTTATTTTAACATTTTAATTAATTAAAAGAAAACTAAAACAAAATTCGAAAATCGGGCTTCGAGGTGCATCAGGAGAGGTCATTACGAACCACCATGCAAATTTTTGTAGCTCAGCCATCAGCCGTTTTCTTAAAAAGCTCTGGAAACCATACACAATGGTTTTTTGTTTGAGATATGAAGGATTTTGTGCAATCACGTTTTGCTCCCAGAGAAGTTACAAACATACATACATACAGGTGAAGCTAATATAAGCGTGTTAAAAAGAAGAAAAAAAAAAAGCCGCACTGCAGAAAAATTGACTTACACCTCTTTTATTTGTAATAACTTCAAAACTAATGGTTGAAACAAATAAAACTGTCATGTTTGCATACTACCAAAGAGATGAAATGGTACCTATGTATCCGCGTTTGTAATGATCGATAGATGGCGCTCTCTGAACACTGCAGTTGTTAGTAAATATAACAGCCACGTGTAATTATTATTCTTTCTCCGCCATTTCATCATGGAAAGTCGATTGCATAATATGAGGATATGCAGTGGTGTGATAATTTCACCTTAGCCCACCAGAGGGCGAGCATTTCATTACAATCGCGGATAGCTTTTTACTTTCTTCTTTATTCAATGGAAGAAAATATTGGATTCGTAAAAATTTTCGACCTCGGGTTTTTGATGGATTTACACGTTTTGAGAGCTGTAGAACACGATTTGACCATTTTTAGAAAATGTCTGTCTGCCTGTCTTTCTGTGTGTGTGTGTGTGACAAAATTTTGTGGCAACTGTATCTCAGGAACTACTGCACAGAATTTCATGCAAATTGGTATGTAGTTGCACCTTGACATACATTAGCACCTATCAACTTTTGGTAAAAATTGTCTTACAGGTTGCGTTGCCATCCCGCTTTTTCTGAATTTTTAAAATGGTGATGTAAGACAAAATTTTGTATAAATGTGCATAAAGAGAATTATTTTTTTGTAATCATTATGAAATTTACAAGAATTATTTGTAACAGAGATAGCCAACTGGAATTTTTTTTTTTTTTTTTTTTTTTTTTTTTTTTTGTATGTGTAGGAGCCTCACCACCCCCCTAGGGGGGGAATTTCGATTTTTTTTTCATTTTTAACAAAAAAAAAAAAAAAAATATTTATTTTTAAATGTAATATAGGCAATAAAATTTACTTTTTTTTTAATTTAGTGTTATACTACTTCTCTAATATGGAAATCGTCTGCATTATCACGGAAGATAATTTTTTTTATAATGATTTTAATAAATTATTTTTATTGAGTGAATTTGCATAGGAAAATATAGAAGAAAGTCATGTGGTGGCCAGAACATACTAGTTTCATCAGCTCAAAATAAGTTAAACTGATTCATCAGAGAAAACCAGCTCAGCTCAATAATTAACTGTTATATATATAATTTTTGGTCAACTGAAGTCCTTTTTTTTTTTTTTTTTTTTTTTTTTCAGATCTTCTGTTTTTTAATCTGCTTTATTTAATTGTTCTCGCACTGTTTTTGAATAACGAATTTTTCGATACACTTTTTTTTAATCATGATACAAATCATTTTTTTAAACTTTTGCTTTTTAACATGCAGTTACCTTGCTTGGATGAGCACCATGGCCGCCTAAAGCCAAATTTGCAGTTTAAAAATTCAAAAAATTTTGTATCTTGCTTAAAACCAGCTCACCAATATTTCGCTAACATATAATTGTTTTCCATTTCAAGTATTAAAATATTTTTTGATTTTCATTCTAAAGTTAATACTTTTTGTGGCATCGTTAATTGTCTTATCCTTGCCCTTTTTGAAATACTCGATAAAATTACAATTTTCCTGACAATTACATTTTGTTTTTAACACTGTACTCAATCCTAAAATGCACATGGAGAACGACGTAATAAAATCTGTTCGAAAATTTGCTTTTTAAACGATAAAATTGGCTATTGCAGAAAGAGAAAAAGAAAATATCCAAGTGCGGCTTTTTCTTTTTCTTTCTTTTTTTTTTTTTTTTTTTTTTTGTCCTTTAGTGTATATGTATACATATCCAAACTTATTACTTTTTGATGCTATTCATTATAAAGATGCCCGACCAGTTTAAAAATACCATTTATTATATTGGCATGACCATCATTGACTATTTATTCTACTTCGAAACTACCTATGTTGTCCGAAGTTTAAAATTTTCTTAACGTACTGGCAGAATGAACAAAATTTCATCTAAAAGTGCATGATAAGGATTATTTGCGTTGTAAGTAATTCGGATAAGTTAAAAAATATATTTTATGATTATATTATAAGTATTGTTGAATATAAACATTCTTAAGGGAAAAAAAGAAAGAAAAAGCTTCTTAAGTGATTCGAAATTAACCCTTTGCCGGCTTTAAAACGCTCTAAACAGTGTTGCCAAATTTAGGGACTTTTTTATTCAACTAACACCAATAATTTTGAGGAGAGATGATATTTGTTATCCATATTGGACCTATAACCTTCGAAGTAATTAGACAACCATTACAGTTAAAATTTAATGGTGGATATTCATAAAAAATATCCATAATTTGGCAACACTGACCAGAAAAGTGAAATTAAATAGGACCGGCAAAGGGTTAAAATTTTTATAACATGGCAGAATACGGCAATATTTCACAAAAATTTACATTATAGAAATAATTTCATTGGCAATAGTAAGGAATTACATGAAAATTAAATAGCGAAGCTTATACAATAATAAAATTAATCAACAAATTCGGATAAGATAAATGTATCGAACTGGAGAAAGGGTAGCCTAGCAGATGATGGCATTTCAGTTTAAAATGTATTGTGCGATTATCAGAGTTCATTTCTCTTAACATGAATATAGTATGTCCTACTATAGAAATTTATTGAGAATAGATATATGATTGGGAACTGAGCAAAGTTCATTTATGCTAATTAAATCGTATGTGACGTACAGTCGGCAGCAAAAGTATTTGAGCGCTAGCAAAAATCCCTATATAAAAAAAGTACACTTATTACTGCTTTGTTAAATAAATTCTTGTCGAATCATGTTCTTAGGCTGACTAAGAACAGGATTCGACAAGAATTTATTTAACAAAACTGTATTAAGTGTCCTTTTTATTTTCCGAATACTATAGTGAGGAAAGTATTGTAATCATGTCAAAAATCCGAATTTGAAATTTTGATGTTTCTATACGTTTCGAGGTCCCCGAGTCCGTTTTTACTATTTTTACGATGATATATGCATGTGTGTGTGTGTATGTATGTCAGTGAACATGCTAGCGTCTAAACGCTTTGTTTGAATGAGCTGAAAGTTGGTACGTATATTGTAAGTCACCATAGTACGAACCCTATTGATTTTGGTGAATCTAGCACTTATAGTTTTTTTACAGGGACATCAGGAAAAATTCTTTATCATTATGGCCTATGGGACCAAATTTTTAAAAGTGCGATAGCGTCTAAACGCTTTATTAATCTGAGCAAAAAATTTGTACACATGTTATAGGTCAAAGTTGCACCAACTGTATAGATTTTGGTGAATTTAGCACTTACAGTTTTTTTACAGGAGCACAAAGAACAATTCTTTATCATTATGGCCTATGGGACCAAATTTTTAAAAGTGCGATAGCATCTAAACGCCTTATTTATTTGAGCTAAAAATTTATATGAATATTATAAATCACTGTTGCACTAAGCATTTTGGTGAATCTAGCATTTATAGGTTTTTACAAGGACACAACGAAAAATTCTTTATCATTATGATCTATGGGCTCAAAGTTCCGTAGCGTTAAATAAAACATCGTGTAATATATGGAGAAAAATACTTAAACAGTCTATTATGGTTTTAAGTCGAGTGGAGTCACTCCAGATTTTTTTATATAGGAATTTTTGCTAGTGCTCGAATACTTTTGCTGCCGACTGTACGTGTTTTTAAATGACTATTTACTATTTTCCAGTTATACTAAAAGTTCTATTATCATTTCCGAGGAGTAGTATTGTTGCACTCTTAAAATTTATGTTCTTTCTCATCGATTTGTATTAATTAAATTATTAATGTGCTGTTCTGCTATTCTATAACAATTTTACACATTGAATCAATTTTCAATTTTTTTTTTCATGCAAATTTGCATAAATTCGATTATAAGGGATTTTTAATTATCAAAGCTAGGCATTTTCCAAACATCCACGTTAGTGGAGAAAAACTTTTGTATTTCAAAATATTTTCCTTATTAAAAAAAAAAAAAAAAAAACGGCAAAGAAATGTCTATATTTTAAATATAGATGCGTAATTTCAACAAAAATTCTGCTTCCCCCCCCCCCCTTTCTTTTCGTAATCAAAGGCTTGCGGGTTCGATACGCGAGCCAACCGTCGCGTCTTGTATAGCCATGGTGGCTGATGCCCGTAAAATCCGCTGTGGCTGGAATGTGCTCCATAAACATAATGTGTCTGAAGGTTACAAATAGGACAGCCATTCCCTCCTCAGATGATCAAAATTGAGATGACGTGTTTCTAGACTACCACTATGGCTGAATCTCAGATCGTTGCCAATAGCCCATTGCGTAGCTCTAATACGACGTAAAACCTACTCAATTTCATCCCCCCACTAGTTTCCATTCTACTCATACTGTCAAATTGTAATGGCATGTTTCCGGACCACCCTTATGGGTTGAGTCTCAGACCGTCACCAGTTGGCCATAGCATATAGCACTAGTGCGATGTAAAACGCACTCCACCAACCAACCAACCTATTATACTGGCATAATAAGAAATGTCCCTTGTAATAATTGTGATTTATCTTATATAGGTCAAACAAAAAGAAATCTTGAATGTCGTTTACGTGAACATTCTCGGTATGTTGCTAATCAAGAAATTTCTAAATCTTCTATTGCTAAGCACAGTTGGGAATTTGATCATAGTTTTAATTTTAAAAGTGCCAAAATTATCTTTCATGCCAAACGCGTTTCCGAACTGGATTTTTTGGAAAATTTAGCTATTTACCTTAATCGTGATAAAATTGTCAATGAAAAATCTGATTCCACTTTGCTGTCTACAGCCTGGAAAAATTTGTTTAATTCAATTAAATAATTTCCTTCATTATGTTTATAACACAAGAATAGTTATAATTAAATAATCCTAAATAATTAAATTTAAAAAAAATAATAATAATAGTAATAAATTTTATTAAATTTACTTATTAGTAAAATATTAATAATAATAATAAAATAAATAAATAAATAAAATAAAATAAAAAATCAATTGTTTATTCCTTCCCTCCCTCCTTTTGTTTTTGTGTGTGCATGTGGGTTCCTCTCTGATTGGTCCTGCATGATGCTTCCTATTGGTTGTTTGTGTTGCTCCACCCCCTCTGGATTTTGCCCTGCTTTCAGTCTTGCGTTTGCCTCCAAGGCAGTAGCACGTGTTTTTTTGCACCTGATGAAGGAAGGCTAAGTCCTTTCGAAACCGGTTGTGCTGGCTTAAAATTTATGGTGTGTGAAGAAGTCTTATTGTCAATTTATCGTTTGTACACCAGTTTTGCTTCTAGTTTTGATAATAAGAAAAGTTTTGATAAACTCATTTTCTCTTTAAGCATTACTTTCAGAGTAATGAACAGAAAACATATTGTCATTCTAAAAATTATTTGTATAAATTATTGTATATAACAATAAATTGCAAAAGAGTAGTAATTTTATATAACACTAATTTGATGAAAGCAACTCACGTGACCTGCAAAAGGCCTGAGAAAGATAAGCGTTCTAGGAGGTTCTCTTGGCTTTTGAATGAGAATTGCTGAACAGGTTGTCATCACAGGCTCTGAAAATTCTATCACTTTGTTTCTTCCTTGTGTAATCCCCAAGAAAGGAACCAAATCTACAGTCTGCAATTACAAGCTAAACATTATTTATTACAAATACAACTTTAAAAAATTGAAAATGAATTTATTTATTTATTTTCTTGTTTTGTTTGTTTGTACTAGCTGGCTTATCCTTTAAGTCTTTAAATTAATTTTACTTATTACAGAATTTGAATTTCATGCATTTCTACTTAAAATGTCCCATTTCCTTATTTAATATTTAATTTCTATTTGTAATATTGTTTTTTTCGGTGTTTGGGTAGGTGCAAAGTTGAAGCTTCACGATATGTTCAATCTTAGGCAAATTAAAATCTTATTCATTATCTCTATTTGCGCTTAAAATTTAAGCATTAAATACGATTATTGTCTATATTTTAGTAACCAAATCAATAATGCAAGATAGGGAAATTGATTACCCTCGATTCTTTTATACAGAGCATTTTAGAGTTATGTTATTTTTATTAATACAGATGGTGCAATTGTAATTGAAAATACTTTATATAGGAAATTTTGCTGTAGCAGAAATCTATCTATCTCTCTACATCTTTTCTAATAGCTAAACTTTCAATACACAGGTGTGCTGAAAATCTGCCAAACGCTGAAAGGGTTAAAAAACATTTCAAATGAAATTAATGATCATCATGTTATCTGAATTAAAATAAAATAAATAATTAAAGGAAAATGGGTATTTTAAAGAACTTTTAGGATTTCTTACTCGATCAAGCAGCATCGCTATCGTTCCACTCCATTTTCCATCATTTAATAATACTCCCCATTCATTGTCTTCTGGTTGTAAAACTTCGTATCTAAAAGAAATAATTACAAGATAAAAAGAATTTTTTATATGCCATGTTTTTAAATTTTCTGTTGAATCATATAAACGCTACAGAAGGCAGCGTAAACCTGGAGCAATTGAATAAAAGTATTTAAAAAAATTCATTGCTATCGTGTTTTGAGCTATTATAAAAATTTCGAATGTCTATCTAGCCGGGAAGTTAGTTAAAAATTGATTGTACGCTTTGTACTGGTAACGCTGCCGAAGGCAGCAGGGTCCCAAAGCAATTGGTTAAAAATATTTTTAAAATGCATTTTCAACGTATTCTGAACTATTCTGAAAGTTTCAAATGCCTAGCTAGTCGGGAAGTTAGTTAAATAAATTTTCTGTTGAATCTTATAAACGCGGCCAAATACAGTAGGGACCTGAAACAGTTGACTAAAAGTATTAAAAAAAGTATTGTCACCGTGTTCTGAGCTATCCTGAAAGTTTCAAATGTCTAGCTAGTTGGAAAGTTAGTGAAAAATCGATTGCAAGCTTTGTACTGATAACGCTTCCGAAGGCAGCAGGAACTCGAAACAGTTGACTAAAGGTATTTAAAAAATGCGTTTTCACCGTGTTCTGAACTATTCTGAAAGTTTCAAATGTCTAGCTAGTCGGGAAGTTAGTTAAATAAATGTTCTGTCGAATCATATAAACTCTGACGAAGGTAGCGGGACCGGAAACAGTTGACTAAAAGTATTAAAAAAATGTATTGTCACCGTGTTCTGAGCTGTCCTGAAAGTTTCAAATATCTAGCTAGTCGGGAAGTTAGTTAAAAATCGATTGCAAGATTTGTACTGGACAAACATACATACATACAAACAAACAAACAAGAATCGAAGCTAATAAAAACATGGTAAAATTATATTTATTTGTAAAATATATTCAGATAAATTAATAATATCATGTTATATATAAACAGTATCATAACTAGTTTCACTCATGTATGCGGCATGTTGATTATATCATGATTATCAAATTTAAAAAAAAAAAAAAAAAGTCATAATAATAATAATAAGTCATAGTTTGTGTTTAAACGTGTAATGATTAATTCACTAAATTAATGTGCTGTGGCCGTCACAAAAGTTTTGTCTTACGTCATACACATCCTAATACAATTTGTAATATTTTCAATAGAAGCGTTGTGTTTGTCTCACAAGGAACACTCATGAACTGTGACATACTTTACGATCGTAACCATACTTTACAAGAAGTTAAAGGGTGCGGTACGAAGATGTACACTATTACCAATTTATATCGGCAAATGTTACTTCAGAACAGCGGTATTGGTGTTCGAAGTTGAACTATTTTTTTCCAATATTGTGACGTCATTCAATTTATCTATTTGACTTTTCTATTTTTTCCCAACCAAACATGCGCTGTTGATTTATTTATTTCCTTTACATCGAATAAGATTCCACAAGCACACTTTGCCTCCTTCTTTGAATTCATGATGTGTAGACTTTAGGTCAAATCTCTTCGTCGCCATGTGAATCTGCTTCTGAGCAAAATTGTGCACGTCTTCAGATTCGGGACTGGAGATCTTGGATGTGCTCCTCTGGCGATGAAGGCGCATCTGGTGGACAACTAAACAGGAGATCACATGGAAGACGAAGTTCACATCCAAACAGCACCTTCACTGGAGTATAGCCAGTGGTTTCGTGAACAGCACTTCTATAAGCCAGTAAGAACAAAGGCAACTTCAAATCACAAGTTTGCTGGTTCCTTGACAAGAGAGAGATTATCCAGGATGATGCGATTAAACTTTTCAACCATGTTGCCCGACTGGGGATGTAGGGGCGTCGTCTGAGTTTTGTCTATAGCGAGTAACTGACACAGTCCTTTGAATACTGCAGTGGGGAAGTTCGTACCTTGATTGGTATGGAGCTGTAGAGTTGTGCCATACCTTTACACCATTGCTGCACTAGAACCTCTGCAGCTGTGCATGCCTCTTGATCGGGAATGGGATACGCCTCAGGCCACTTGGTGAAATAATCCATCACAACGAGGATGTACTTATTGCCTGTAAAGGTCCGTAACAAAAAAAAAAAAAAAAAAAAAAAAAAAACGTCGAGTGCGACTTGCTTTTATGGCGTTCCTACATAAAACCGATGTAATCTTCCTCGACTTCGTTTTCTCGGGCCTTTACATGAGGCACAAGCTTCACAAAATTTGTACCATTTCTCCACATCTTCCCTTGCCTTGCACCAGTAAAAGCGTTCTCGAACTTTCTGGAGAGTCTTCATCATCTTAAAATGGCCTCTAATAGCACTACTATATGCAGATGCTCTAGGCCTCTAGAACTTCTGTAATCTTCGGTTTTGGTAGTATGATTTGCCACTTGAAATTCCTGCCATCATCATATTCCCATTCTCTGTTCAATACACCGTTTCTAATATGAAGTGAGTCCTAGAGTGCTCAGTAACATTTCGTGACGGGGTTCAATATGGAAATGTCCTCGTCCTGCCAGCTAAGTCAGTTGCTAGAGGTTTCTTAATAGTATCTTGTAGTATTGGCTTTATGTCAAGATCTTCTAACTGGGTTTTTCTAACTTCTTTACCGTTCTACGGATCCTGATTTGATGGTGCTGAAATTGTAGCTTGGCAAGCAACTGAATTTATCAGCTGGTATTTCTCTTCGGCTCTGCAGTACTTGCAGCTTTCAGAGTAGGGTTTCCGAGACAAGGTATCTGCATTTCCATTTAGAGCACATAACACATTCATGGCCATCAGCTTCCTGCAACAGAACAGCACCGACACTTTCATGGCCTGCATGTGTGTCTAATATGAACTGTTTGTCAGGCTGTGGATACGTCAAAATAGGCAAAGATGTTAAAGCCTCTTTAAGTCTCTTGAATGCTTTTTCACATTCTTTTATCCATAAGAACTTCTGTTTAGCTTCTGTCAGTTTGTGAAAAGGTCTGGCAATACTTGAAAAGTCCTTCCCAAATTTCCTGTGATATGTACATAATCCCATGAAACTTTGTAATTGATGGATACTTTCAGGGCGACTCCAGTTCTCGATCACAGATATTTTCTCGGAATTAGTTCTCACATCCTCGACGGAGATGATATGGCCGAGGTAAGTTACTTCACGACGGAATAAGTTGCACTTGTTAGAATTCAATTCGTGATTAGCCATTCTGAGTTTTTCCAGAAACCTATGGATGTTTCTTAAATGTTCTTCAAAAGTACGCATCATCAAGGTACACTAGACAGGCTTCATAGGAAAATCCTTTTAAGACTGTCTCCATCAGGTGTTCGAAAGTTGCAGGTGCATTAATATAATCCAAATGGCATAACTTTAAATTGCCACAATCCTTGCACCGTAGTGAATGCAGTCTTCTCGCGGTCGTCTGGGTGTAACTCTACTTGCCAATAGCTCTTCAGATTCAACGTCGGAAATCACTGACTGACAGAATATGTGTCCAATGTGTCGTCAATTCTAGGAAGAGGGTACCTATCTTTCTTCGTGATGCCATTCAAACGGCGATAATCCTCGCAGAATCTCGTTGAACAATCCTTCCACACCAAAACTATCGGAGAGGCCCAAGGATTCATAGATGGTTTGATGACGTCATTACTACGCTGAATCTCATTTCATAGCTCAGCCATCTCTTCCTGCTTAGCAAATGGTAATCTTCTTGGATGTTGTTTGATGTGATTTCCTGTGTCGATTCTGTGCTGGGTAATATTCGTTCTGCTGACGTCTTCAGGTGTTCGAAAACATAGGTCTCTAAATTCATAGATTAGCTTCTCCGCAGTACGTCTCTGTTCAGTTTCTAATTCTGCATTCTTGAGCAATTCCGTTGTTAAAATCTCTTGATCATGAGGGAGCCTCCGCTGAAACTTTAGTTTTAAGTACAGTAAGACCCCGCTTAACGCTGTTTCATTTAGCGCTGTTTCGGTTTAGCGCTCTTTTATTTCCCCTGTGGATTCCCCGAAATTGCTCGCAGCAGTACGGGGATTCCCTGAAATTGTGCGCGCGCTGTTTCGCATTACGCTCTACTTTGATGGAACGTATCCCCCGCGTTAAGCGGGGTCTTACTGTATATGTATCTGGTGAAGTTGTCGCGCTATTATTTCACATGAAACATTCACTGCACTTCCAACTTTAAGTCATAGGCTCTAGTGTAAAGAGCCTTAATGTACAAAAATCGACCGTAGAACCACAACCCCCCCCCCAAAAAAAAAAAAAAAAACTAATTTATAAAAGGCCTGACTAAGGCAGAGCAAGCGAGGGGACCAATGCCCCTAGTCGTTACGTTGGTTTGGGTTTCCGAATCAATTTTAATACTTACTTCAATGCCTTTTTATTGTTGTAAGTTTAAATGAAAAAGCGCAAGGATACCTCTTACTAAGGAGCCCCAGTGTGAAATTTTTATGTTACTCACCAGCGGCCGGTAGATCCCTTTTGGTTACTCTTTATTTCTTCGCAATTTATTTGACTGATTACCAAAATAAACTATTTTCTCGCTCGATTTTTTATTTATTTATTTATTTTATTTTATTTTATTTTTGAAAATTTCTTTTTAAATCATCCGATTTTTGTAAGGGATTCGTTTTATGTTCGCTGGGTTTTTGAAGGGTCCAATAATTTCTCAGTTTTAATCCTTTTTTTTTTTTTTTTTTTTTTTTTTCAATGATTTTTGTGAAAAGTCTATATCAAGATGGGCGATTTTTGAGAGGGGTCTGTTTTTAGATCCATACTTTTCCTAGATAGACCACTCAAAATATCATTTTCCCTTAATCATTTTATAAAGTTTGCTTTTTTTTTTTTAATGGATACTTGGAAAAAAATTGGCAGGCTGTTTAATTTTTTTTATGTCAACACTTCGTTTTGTTTAGTTGTCCGATAGCGAGTAGATTTTTTTCAAGTCTAGCAAGAACAATGTATTAAGAGCCCTCTTCACTCACCGCCGCCGGAAATCGAAGCTAATGTTATTCTATGGGAAATTTTTCTTTACAAACAACTTATTAACTAATACATATTTTTAAATTCTGTTTTCACATTCTGAAAACTCCCAGCTGTTAAATTGAGGGACCTTTTTAAAAAAATTATTTTTTTAATTTTTAATATTTTATTTTGAAGCTGCAAAATACGAATTTTCAATATGTGAATTTTTTTCATTTTGCAATTTCAAATTAAAGTATTAAAATTAAAAAAAATACATTTTTAGAAAAGGTCCGTCAATTTAACAGTTGGGAATTTTCCGAATGTGAAACAGAATTTAAAAATATGTGTTAGTTAATAAGTTATTTATAAAGAAAATTTCCCCATAGAATAACATTGGCTCGGGCTTCCGGCGACGGTAAGTGAAGAGGGCCGTTAAGAACATGTCCACTTAGCTTCAAGCTATTGAATTTTGACGTCAAGGAATTTTCAAGCTTGTAATATGTGGGATTTGTTATGTGTGATTTTTCAACCTTGTTGGTTGGAAATATAGTGAAATTTTCAACTTTGTGCTGTCATATTATATTCAACTCAGAGTCAAGCCTGTTTTTCAAGCAAGTATGCTGTTTAGGAAATGAATATAAATATCGTAAGTTACTCTAAATTTCCATTTTTGCAAGGGCTGCCTTTCTTAGGACCAGTTTTTCCTGATCCCAAATTTACTGCATAATGCCCTTAATACTAATTTACCTCCTTTGATGGCCCATACACAATTGTATATCTCTCTTAAGGCTACTTGTCAGTCAATTTTTTTTTTAAGTTCTACGATTCAGCTTTCGCGTCTATGGGATACCTTTTATATTTTCACCCCCTTCACTAAGTCATTAGTCCAATTTCCGTTAAAGTTCATTCTTTGTTAAAGCTGTCAACATTCGGAATTTATTGTCGAGTAGGCGTTACTGGAAGACAAGAAGGTAGGGGGGTTCCTTCTACTGAACTAGAGGATAAGGAACTGAAATGTGTCAGTTTTTGTAGAATAAGGAAATTTCTTATTTTATGTTTATTGCTCGGAGTAATCTATCCTTCCTCCCAGGTTTATTGTTAATATTTTTTTAATAATTACTAACATTTTAGATGTATGTATCTATCTACAACTGAAATTACATCATATTAATACATGTTCATAATAAATAGCTTTTTCCGAAGAGATTTAAATCCTATATTCACTTTAAATATGTCTACAGTATAGCGTTGTTTTATTTGATCTTCTGTGTATGTATCTTTATAAATATGTTTTATTATAAATATTCTTGAGCAATTTTTGAGATAAATTGTAAGAAATAAAATGGAATAAAAAAGAATATGTTGTTTAAAAGTATATTTAGGTGTATATATATTTAGAAAGGTATAACTTTTGAATGAATGCCTCGATATTTTTTTCTTTATTCTATAAAAAACTAAATAAGATAAATATATTATACGTAATATATATTGTTAGTTAGTGCCGTAACAAGTAAACTGGGGACGCCGGTGTGAGAGAAAATTTATGGGGCTCCCTCCTCTGCTTTATTACTTCAGGCGCTATATTAAAACTTTTACAGCAAATACTAATACAATAATAATTGATTACAATATTCAATAAAAAAGTATTTAAAAATCGTTCTAGAATAAGAAAGCAAATTAGTAGCTAGTATATCATAATTTTTGACAGATACTGCATTTATGAAAAAAGCATTTATTAAAAAAAAAAAAAAAAAAAAAAAAGAAAGAAAGAAAGAAAAAAAAAAAAGAAAGAAAGAATGTTTATTTCAATATTATAAATGCTTTGTAAAAATTAAATAAGCAAAGCAAAATTAATTATTTAAATAAAAATACAAAAAAATATATATAATGAATAAATGCCTTATCTGAATGAACTGAAAATTTATATACATATTACAGTAAAACCTCTCTAAGTTGGACACCTACGGTTCCAGGAAAACGTGTCCAACTTATAGGGGTGCTTAGATTTTTCGATTTAATTAAACTGCATCTATGCATGCCTTTTAACATTTAATCACATCTAAATATAAAATAATTAAGTATACTCATAACTTATATACAAAAAATGATTAATTTGCTAATTTAAAATCTAAATTTAAACTGGTATATTGTGGCCATAATAACACTTTCTTTTATAATTTTTTATATAACAGCGCCATCCACCAGTTAATATGCACGAAAATTTAATCAATATAACTTCTCACAATAAAAATTTTGCATATGCATTTTGCTGCAATTTTATTCAATAGACGCTGTGATAGTCATATGGAAAATCGGAGAATGTGATTAAAAGTAGTACCACTTTGTCTACTGATATACACCCAAATTAAGGTAACATTCATTTTAATAATATTAATAGCTTATGAAGTTTGGTGAATTTATTCGCTCTAGAAACTGTGATATAGTTTTCCTGTGAAAGGGGAAAACAGCAGCCTAGCAGCGACATCTGTCGATTGATATGCACCCAAATTGAATCAGCATCTTTTTTCGCTATAGATAGATCTCTCACATATTATGTTTAGTGCAATTATACACTCAAGTAAAACTTTGTAGAAAAAGTAAAAGGAACAAATGTAGAGGAACTCTAACTACCGAAATGTATTGTCTAATATTCATTTTAAAACAGTCTAAGTCAAAACAGGCTCTCTACTGGATATTTCCTGGAGAAAAGAACAAAAACAATTCATGCAAATCAATAAAAAGAAAGACTATTTCATTAAGCGCTAAAATTCAGTAATTTGTGAATTTTTCAGTTGAACAAAATAAATATTTTTTTATAAGATGAATATACATAGGTGAATATAGCGTGACAAGAAACATTGCTTTTTGGATATTTACAGTTATTTCTACAAGGGATAAGTAAAATTTCTAAAAACGGTGAGAAAATGCAAGTTTTATATATTTTTTTCCAGTCTCATTGGGTAAAAGTGTTCAACTTAGGATAATATTTGTATGTCCAACTTCCAAGTAAGAGGGATGTCCAACTTATAGAGGTTGGACATAATGTTAATCCTATGGCTACATTCCGTTCCGATAAAAAATGTCCAACTTGACCGGTTTCACTGTACAAATAATCGTCACAGAAACTGTATAGATTTTGGGGGATATATTAAAGATTTTTTTACAAACATAGAACAAAAAAAATTATTATTACGGCTTACGGGCTCAAATTATTTAAAATGTGCTAGCATCTAAATGCTTTATCTGATTGCACTGAAAATTTATATACATTTTAAAAAACACTGTCGCAGAAGCTGTATTGATTTTGGTGAATCTAATATACTTATATATTTTTACAGGGACACAACGAAATATTCTTTATTATTATGATCTATGGGCTATAATCATTTGAAGGGCTGTAGCGTAAAATAAAACAACATACTATATGAACAAAAAAAAAAAAAAAAAAAAAAAAAAAAAAACTTTTAATTTTTCTTTTTGTTTATTTAACGATTTCTTTTACTATATTTATTTAACCATTAATTACTTGATGTTTGGAATGTTAAATGGACTATGGAGTCATTCTAGATATATTAGATAAAGCGTAAAGAAGCAGAATGAAAAATAACTTTTAAAAAATGGTTAAATATTATAACTAGGTATATATATATGTATTTATGCGGGCATAACTTTTAAATGGGATCCCGAAAAACAGGGCATCGGTAAAAAGGGCATCCGGAAGAAAGGGCACCGGAGAAAAAGGCACTTTTTCAAATCGCAAAATTATAAATATCAAATAATGAATTTAAAGAATGGCTTTCAAATTACATTTTTGAAATTCGGTCCCCAAGGGGGGGGGGGGGCGAAACGTGATTTCGCATAATCCTATATATCTCAAAAAAAAAAAAAAAAAGATATACGTGAAATTTTTGCTCTAAAATATAGCTAATGCAAATATCTAAAAACCAATTTCTGGAATTTTAGAAATTCAGCCCCCAGGTGGAGCAGCAGGGGGGGGGGGGGGGCTAGGGGCAAAAACGAATAGAAATAGAGTTAGGCAGTTCAAAATTGGTTCAAAGATAGGTTTTTGAAGGCCTGCAAGTCGAATGGGGATATTTTCGAAAGTGTAAAGTTATTAGGAGGGGCGAGGGGGGGGAGGCAAAAAATAAAAATAGAGTTAGATCGTTCAAAATTGGTTTATAGAGGTTTTCGATACTTACAAATCAATTGCGGGTATTTTCAAATTTCTAAAATTATTAGGAGGGCGGTAAGGGGGGCTATGGGCAAAAACAAATAGAAATACAGTTAGGCCGTTCAAAATTGGTACAGACAGATTTTAAAGGCCTGCAAGTCGAATGGGGATATTTTCGAAAGTGTAAAGTTATTAGGAGGGGCGAGAAGGGGGGAGGGGAGAGGGGGAGCAAAAAAATAAAAATAGAATTAGATCGTTCAAAATTGGTATATAGAGGTTTTCGATACTTACAAATCGATTGCGGATATTTTTGAATTTGTAAAATTATTAGGAGGGGCGGGAAGGGGTGGGGCGGTAAGGGGGGCTATGGGCAAAAACAAACAGAAATACAGTTAGGCTGTTCAAAATTGGTTCAGATAGGTTTTAGAGGCCTGCAAGTCGAATGGGGATATTTTCGAACGTGTAGAAGGGCCGGGAAGGGAGGGGAGGGGCAAAAAAAAAAAAAAAAATAGAGTTAGATCATTCAAAATTGGTACATTGAGGTTTTCGATACCTACAAATCGAATGCGGATATTTTTGAATTTTTTAAATTATTGGGAGGGACGGGAAGGGGTAGGGAGCGGAGGGGCAAAAAAATAATAATAGAGATAGATCGTTCACAACTGGTGCATAGAGGTTTTTGATACTTACAAATCGATTGCGGATATTTTCGAATTTGTAAAATTATTAGGATAGACGGGAGGGGGGGGGGGCGACTGGGAAAATAATAGATATAAGAGTTAGAGCATTTGGGGAATTTTTTCCGAAGGCAGTGAGAACCCGGTGCGACATATTTCCTAAACAGATTTTGTTTCACTTTTTTCTTTTTTTTTTTTTTCTTTTTTTTTTTTTTTTTTTCTTTTCACGTGACAAAAATTAATGCAATTCTGAGAATTCAGTAATTATAGTGATTCATTTAAAAATAGGGACCAGCGAAGCGGGCGTCGCCTCCTAGTAATAAATAAAGAAGAAAAAACTTCACTTCGCTATCAGATTGTTCTTTTAATAAATTATTTATTTACCTCTTTTTTCTTTTTTGTTTTGCAACAACAATCAAGCCATTTCTCAAAAGAAATAACTTTTTAAACATTTAGAAAAAAGAACAAAGTCAATAAGCATGTATATATTATTATGCAAGAAATAATAACAATTTGATACACACCTTTATATACAATTTCACGAAATATTATAATGAGAAGATATGCAGGAATATTTTTATAGAATTCAATTTTACCATACAAATAGTAAAATTAATATAAAACGTATGAAACACGTGTTAAAAGAAAGAAAAAAAAAAGAAAGAAAGAAAAATTAAACTCTCATAACTTTTACCATAATTATTAGACTGTATAAAACAAAACAATGAAAATTTAATTTATACTATCGATTAATTAAAAAGGTAAATTAATATACACAGTGAAGCATCGATAATCCGGCATCGACGGGAAACAGACATTGCGGATTTTTCCGGAAAAATAGGTGTCCACCAGCGGCCAAGCAGTTCTGCGCTCGAAGCCGGTACACGTGAGGTGCGATCCCAGGTCGCGCTCGTCGGCCTAGCCGTTCGGAGTTTTCCGTAGTTTCCTCCGAAACTTGCGTAGATACGGGCTAGGATCCCTTAGAAAGACCCCCCCCCCCCGACGGATGGCACTCTCCTCAAGCCTAGGACCTACAGCAGCTCTTTTACTTCCATTACCCAACTACCGTAGGTAATGGAAGTATTGTATTCGATCCAAAAATTAGATATCGAGATTTCACCTGATTTACGTGTTTGAAAGTCTCATGGGCCGAAAAGAGTGGTTTTTGGCAATTGGTCAGTGTGTATGCGTGTGTGTAAACTTCCGGTTATTATAGCTCGGAAACTAATAAAGATAGAACTACAAAACTTTAGAATTGAAATAGGTCTGGTGTACAGACGAATTTTCCAAATTTTGGTGAAAAATGGAAAAACAAAAGTGGGATATCGGAAACCGGAAGTGAAGCCGTAAGCCGTATCTCAAAAACGGCTCTAACGATTTTCTTCAAAGTTGCTGTATAAACACTCTATTAGACGTCCTTTCCAATGATATAGTTGGTTAGTTCAGAAAAATTGATAGGCGTCCTTTATAAATAGCTGAATTCCATGTCTTGCACCTACATTAATGCACCTACATTTATATAGAATTTAATTCGGTTATTAAAAAAATAATTCTGTTTTTAAAAAATAATTTATTAAAATTATTATTTAAAAAAATTATCTTTTATGATAATGCAGACGATTTCCATATTAGAGAAGTAGTATAACACTAAATGTCCAAAAAAAAAAAGTCCATTTTATTCTCAAAATTAAAAAAAAAAAAAATTACGATTTTTTTTTCTGTTTTTTTTTCTGTTTTTTTTTTTTTTTTTTTTTTCGTTAAAAGTAAAAAAAAAAAAAAAAAAAAAAAAAAAAATCGATAATTTTGTTTTAAATTATCGCAGATCGATGTTTCAACCATTCGTTTTTAAGGTATTGGCGAGCTCTTTTGAAAGATACCCATCATGAAAATTTACTCCCCTCGAGGGGGGACTTCCCCCCAAGGGGGGAGGCGAGGCTCCTACATACACAAAAAAAATTTTCCCAGTTAATTATCTCTAGTACAAAAAATATATATTCGTTTCATTTGATTTAGTGCAGTCTATAGACGTTAAACTTTACTTACCTGCAATTTCCCCCATAGACATAATGTATTAGAATTTCTTGATTGTCCCTGTACACGAACCATTTGCTTGATCTTAACGAAAAGCTTACTGTAGCATCCCTACATGATACACATTTAGAATACCAAGTTTGAACTTTCTGCCATAATTTGTTTTTGAGATATGCTGATAACAGACAGACAGACACACAGACATACAGACAGACACACAGACACACAGACACACAGACATACAGACATGCACACAGACCATTTGCTAAAAACATGATTTTCGTATTCAGGGGATCTCAAAACGTGTAAATATAACAAAATCTCGCGTTCGAAAATTTGACCCAAAAACAATACTTTCTCTACCGTATGGGTAAGAGAAAGTAAAAAGAAACAATAACAGTGGGGAATCCCCATAAACAGCCATAACGTTGTTACAGACACTTGGAGCTTCAGGGTTATACAAAAAACGTTGTTTTCGTGATAGTGTAAGCATTTCATAATATTAATATATACGCTCCAGTGGAATGCAAAAAAGTAAAACAAATGTGGGACAGCAAAAATAATGAGCATTTTATTAATTTTATGTAATAATAATAATCTATATACAAATATGCAACATGGAATTTATCGTACGCGTTTAGCTTGCTTTGACATACAGCTTGGTTATATAACGCAAAACATTTTTTTTTTTTTTTTAATGAAATATTTAAATTTTAAATAATTTTTACTTTCTCTTACCCATAAGGTAGAGAAAGTATTGTTTTTGGGTCAAATTTTCGAACGCGAGATTTTGTTATATTTACACGTTTTGAGGTCCCCTGAATACGAAAATCATGTTTTTAGCAAATGGTCTGTGTGTATGTGTGTGTGTCTGTGTGTTATCAGCATATCTCAAAAATAAATTATGGCAGAAAGTTCAAACTTGGTATTCTAAGTGTGTATCATATAGGGATGCTGCAGTAAGCTTTTCGTTAAGATCAAGCAAATGGTTCGTGTACAGGGACATTCAAGAGAATTCTAATACATTACGTCTATGGGGGAAATTACAGGTAAGTAGAGTTTAACGTCTATAGACTGCCTAAACCAAATGAAACGAATATATATTGTTTGTAATAGAGATAGTTAACTGGGAAAAAACAAATTTGCATGTAGGAGCCTCGCCTCCCCCCTGGGGGGGGGAAGTCCCCTCTCGAGGGAAGTAAATTTTCATGATGGGTATCTTTCAAAAGCTCGCCAATACCTTTTAAACGAATGATTGAACTATCGAGCTGCGATAATTTAAAACAAAGTTATCGATTTTTTTACTTTTAACGAAAAAAAAAAATCGTATTTTTTTTTTTTTTTTTTTTTTTTTTTTTTGAGAAGAAAATGGACTTTTTTGGATATTTGGTATTATACTACTTATCTGATATGGAAATCGTCTGCATTATCATAAAAGATAATTTTTTTAAATAATAATTTTAATAAATTATTTTTTAAAAACAGAATTATTTTTTAATAACCGAATTAAATTCTAAATAAATGTAGGTGCATTAATGAAACTGGGGGGTTGAGGGGGCGGTAGCCCCCCTTACACAGAACTAATTATCATATAAAACTCTTCAGAAGCCTAACATGAATTGTTTAACACAGGTTTACATAACAGTACTCGTTATCTTACCTTTTAATCTGCAACCTTTATTTATAGTATTAAATTTCAGGGTAAGAGAAAGTCGTGTGAGTGACACACCAAATTATTAAATATGTTTTTCTTTCTTTCTTTTTTCTTGAAAAAAAAAATAAATAAATGAATAAAAATAAAATAAAACAAAAAATAAAAACAAATAAATAAATAAATAAATAATAACAATAATAATAATAATAATCTTTTATTATTAGTATTTACAGAATTAATCGGGGAAAATAAAGGGCGGTATATAATAGAAAAGATAAAGCTGATTGAAATTTAAGCTTAATTAACATTTATTTGTATTTTATTTATGTAATTCCTTTTACAAGAAAATCTATTTTTTTTTTTTTTTTTTTTTTTTTAATTATGTTAGCCGGAATCACATGATAATATAGTGTAAAAAACAAGGGCTATAAAATACATGGTTCAAAAACTAAAATATTTAATAGATGCTGAGATACAGTAATCTTCAAAATCGTAGCTCTTAAATTATAGCAGATCCACCTGTCCAAGAAAGGACTTATCTGAAGGCAGTGGGAACCTGGACCAGACACAATGCGAGCAGAAAAGAGATGCCGTAGATAGCGGGTACCTGAAGCGAGGTTTAGAGCGATTCCAATTTAGGTAATTTTCTTTTAGTTTTTTATTTATAGCGTGATATAAAATATAAATAAGTGATTCAATTCTCTTCAAAAATTTATTTGAATTTAGCTACTAGGGAAGCAGGCGTAGCCTGCTACTAAATGAAATATTTAAATAAATAAAATTAGATAGATTTTCAGTTACAAAAATTTTTGAAAAAAAATTTAAATAGGTGAGCATGAGTCACAGGTCTGCAAGAAGATAAATTAGACATAATGAATAAATTAGTATGTTGTGGCCATCACAAAACTTTCTTATATGCAAAAAAGTGCAGTTTTCTATTTTCTATTTTTATTTTTATTTTTATTTTTTTCAAGCTGTAAAATGATATATTAAAATTTAAAGAAGTCAATTTTTGGAAAACGTATATTAACTTAACGTTTGTGGTTTCCCTAAATGCAAAAACAGAATTATTAAAAAAAAAAAAAAAAAAAAAGAAAGAAAGAAAGAAAAGAGTCAATCTAAAATGTAATGGATGGTAATAAATAAATTTTATTTGTGTCCCTGTAAAAATCTATAAATGCTAGACTCCCTAAAAATCTACACATTTCATGGAACAGTGACTTATAACAATTATATAAATTTTCAGCTCAATCGGATGAGGCGTTTAGACGCTTTTGCTCTTTAAATAATATGATTCCGAGAAAACCTTACCCCAATGGTAAGGTTTTTTTTTTTTTTTTTTTTTATGCGCCCCAGTAAAAAGATTGTAATGGGTAGATTCCCCAAAATTCAGGCAGTTCGGCTCAATAGGATATAGCGTTTAGACTTTTTCACGCTTCACCGAATTTGAGCCCGGTAAGGGCATACTGACAAAGAATTTTTCACCATGTCCTGTAAATACAAAATCTATAACTGCTAGACTCACCGAAATCTATACAGTTTGTGCAACGGTGACCTGTAACATGTACATAAATTTTCAGCTCAATCGGATAAGCCGTTTAGACGCTATAGCATTTTAAATAATTTGATTTCATAAACCACAATGATAAAGAATTTTTCTTTGTGTTCCTCTAAAAAAAAAAAAACCTTATGAGAGCTACATAGTTCAAATATCATATAGTTAGTGTGATGTTTATCTATAGCATGCATATAAATTTTCAGTTCAATACCATATGGCATTTAGACGCTATTGCACCTTAGATGATAAAGAATAATGATAAAAGACATAATTATGAAGAATCTTCCGTTGTGTCTTTGTAAAAGAACTATAAGTGCCAGATTCTTCAAAATTTATGTACTCTGTACATTGGTGACCTATAGCATGTATATAAATTTTCAGCTCAAACGAATAAAGTGCTTAGACATTATTGCAGTTAAAAAAAAAAAAAAAAAAAAAATGTTTACGTATAGACCATAATGATAAAGGATTTTTCTTTGTGTTCCTGTGAAGAAAAGTATAAATGTTACATTCACCAAAATTTATATAGTTTGTGCAATTGGGATTCATAACATGTGTATAAATTTTCAGCTCATTCGAATAAGGCATTTAGACGCTATTGCACTTTAAAAAATTTAGGCCCATAGACCATAATAATAAAGAATTTTTCTTTGTGTCTCTGTGAAAAAAAAAAAAAAAAAAAAAAAAAAAAACATGAACGATACATTCACCAAAATTTGTATAGTTTGTGCCACGGGGATCCATAACATGTGTATAAATTTTCAGTTCATTCCAGTGTTTCATTTAGACGCTTTTGCGCTTTAAAAAAATTAAGCCCATAGAGCATAATGATAAAGATTTTTCTTTGTGTAAAGAAAAAAAAAAAAAAAAAAACTAAGTGCTAGATTCACCAAAATCAATAGGGTTCGTGCTATGGTAACTTATAACATGTGTACCAACTTTGAGCTCGTTCAAACAAAGCGTTTAGGCGCTATTGTGTTCACTCACATACATACGCACATACATCTTCGTAAAAATAGTAAATATGTATTCAGGGGACCTCAAAATACGTAGAAACACCAAAATCTGAAACTCGAATTTTTGACATGATTGCAATACTTTTCTCACTGTATTGTTCGGAAAGTAAAAATTATGTTGTTTGGTAAAGTTACAAAAAATATACGTATTAAACAGTATGACATACCTAGCTAATTAAATTGATTTTTTAAATTTAAATTTTCGGTTATCTTCAACTGAAAATTTCGTTATTAAAAAAAAGAAAAGAAGAAAAGAAGAGAAGAGACCTTAAAAATTGCCAAATCTGAATTTGCAGCAAAAAGCTTTTTTTTTTTTTTTTTTTTTTTTTTTAAGGGGGGGGGGGGTGAACTTCAGATATTAAGAACTTTGTATATAAATATCATAAAAGTCAAAATAATGGAATAATTATTGAGTGTTACAATCATCAGAAAATTAAAGAAAGAAAAGGAAAAGTAGGCACGAATGTAGCATGAAAGCGATAAGTCCGAAATAATATTTTGTGTTCTTTGGATTTTTATGTTGTTTCTATACAAAGATCTCTGCATCGACCAAATTTAAATGCTTTAGCTAAGTTCTTTTTCTTTTTTTTTAATTAATTAATTAATTTATTTATTTTAAATGTCCCCATGCAATTGTTTAGTAAGAAGAAATACAGTCGAATTTCCCTAATGAGCAATATTTTAAATATTTTTATGCACTTAGTATTAGCTCACTTTAAAAATATTGAGAACATAATATGGATTTTTTTAATAATCAGTTAAAACTGTGTCCTGGACAGTTGAAACTTGTTGCAATGCGCAAAAGAATGCTGAAGATAAAATTATTATTTCCCCTTCAATTCCGCCAGAAGAATTTAAATTTATAAAGATTAGGTAAATATATATAGGATAAAAATTTATTAATTTATGGGGAGTATGGGATCTTTAGATTTATTTTAAAAATCTATTTAAAAATTATTTAAAAAAAAAAAAGTAGTATATTTGTGGTATGGAAAAAAGAAATTATCTAATAAATACATATGAATAGTTTATGTTCAGAAAAACAAACTGATAGTTCTTATTCCGTATTGCTTCTGTCCCTTTTCTACTGACATGGGTAAGCATTCATTCACTTCAGGGCATTTTCACACTTTCAACTAATAAGAATGAAATCTAATGACCTGTCATCCTTAATGCGCTTTCTACCTCCCACCAGTGATAAATTACAGCAGGACGGAAAGGGGGAAAATCCAGTTTTTGCAGCTAAAAACTGCATTTCTCCCCAAAATTATTAATACGTTTTTAAAATTTAAATATTATGAAAATTAATAATAATAAGTTACATCATTTAAAAAGGTCTAGTATTAATTATATTATTGATAAAACAACTTGTTAATTATTTGAGGGCGATAAAGGAAATCAAGTAAAATTTCGACTTTTACAGCTTAAAAACAAATTTAAAAAATTTAAAAAATCAATTTTTGAAACATGGGGGAACTCTTAACGGCCATGAATTTTCCGAATGCGAAAACAGAATTTAAAAATATGCATTACGTAATGAGTAATAATGGGGATTATGTTACAATAGATTAATACGGGATTTGGATGACCTTGAAGCTCACTGACAGAGAGCCTTAAAGGCCACATTTTGAAAGAATAAGAGATAAAAATTTTCTCTTAACTTGAACTGACCACTTGTATCGGTTGGTTTACAGCCTCTTGATTATCTCCCATTTTAATCACTAGAAAATGTCTATATCATGAAAATGAAGACAAGTCGCATAAAACTTAACTTTCTTTCTTTTAACTTTTAACTTAAAAACAAATTTTAGATCTCAATGTAATATCGAGCACTTGAAACACCTTACACATCACTTTCCATCATGTAACTGAAGTTAATCTCCAGATCTGAATATTTTATACAAGTGATAAAATTTTCGATTGCTAAATGTGCATAGAAGTTAAATCATTGGAAAAGTTCATTTTGTGTTTAATAAAGTCTATGTAATGTTGACATTAGATGGCAAAATAAAAGTGATAAACCTAGCTTGAAATAAAAATTAAATGCTGACTAATATTTTCTGCAAGAAAACTTTAGAAGAAATCAGTAGGTTAATAGAGACTAAAGGCCAGTTATTTCACAATAGTTTGCCCTCTTTAGGAGGATTCACTGTAAGTCAAATTTATGTTTATCTAATTTCTAACACTCACAATACTGAGAATAAATGCAACTATGATACTGAAAAGTATTAGAATGACTTAATATTTTGGTTATCACAGCATGGTAGTTTTATTTTTAAAAACGATATGGTTAAAATATTTTTTAGTACATCGTTTGATATTTGTAAATTTTTTTCCTTACTTGAACTTTAAGCGTTTAGTCAAATAGTCGAATAATTTGTTCACAGCTCCTTTCTCTATCTCTTCGTCATCGTCATCTTCTGCTCGAAATGTGTAAGGAGGGTTCTGAAAATTATCAAATAAATAAATATATAAGCCATTAAAGAATAAATATTTTGTAATAATTTTCCAAAAGTTATTAAAGACTATCGGACGAAATTTAGAGCTTACATAAAATTTTTATTATACATACTTTTAATTTGGCTTCCTATCAACTTTTATGTCATTTTCTTTCTTTTTTACTTTCTCATATTTGTGTATAGTATAGAAAGTATTGTTTTTTGGTCGAATTTCCAAATCTGAAATTTTGCTACATTAAAACATTTTGAGATCCCTGAATCAGAAAATCAGATTTTTAACATTTGGTCTGTATATATATATATATATAGCCATGTCTCTGTGTATGTCCTAAGAGCATTTTATCAGTATAATTCGAGAACAAATAATAACAGGAAATCCAAACTCGATATTCTAAATCTGTATCATATGGGAGATGCTACATAAAACTTTTTATTGAAATCGAACAAATAGTTCGTATATAGGGATATACAAAAGAATTCAAATACATTATGTCTATAAGCGGAATTTCTAGTAAGTGCAGTTTAACATCTTTAGATTGCACTAAATGAAATTGACATACATGTTTTATCCGCATAAAAGCACATGTCACAGAGAATATGGTATGAAAAATATTTATCTTTCGTTTACAGTACCACACACAAAAAAATTGGTTATATTAATGCTATATATTTGAAAGTGGCTCAAAATGCATTTGAAATTGTGTCATGAATTTTATTTTCTGTGCTAAATTTACGTATATTCTTTTGATACTTACATAATTTAAAGATAATATACAAGGTTACTCAAAGTTAATCGAATAATTTTCAAAGAGTAGTGTGAGCGGTAATTCTCAACAACTTGAAATAAATTTTAAAATTTAATAAAGGCCTTAAATGTTTAAAGTATGTATTGAACTAAAACCGTAGTTTTCAGCATATAATCTGAAGGTATGTTATTCCTCCACCAGATTCAACAGAAAAAAAATCTATATGTTTTCGAAGAAACAGTTCGTACAAATATAACTTTATTTGTTAATTAAAATTTCTGGTGCAAAACTAACTTACCTGACCTGCGGATTATACGTCGAAAATAATGGTGGATTTAATTACAATTTAAATGAATACTGAGACAAGTGGTTAAGAACCCCCTCACACAGAAATGTATCTCAAATAATATCCAGTTAATGACTGTAGAACATTTGTGATTTTCGGAATATTATAAATTTCAAATTTCGTGAATAAGTCCAAATCACATTTGTATCCTTTATGTGAATAAATGATTTAACATCTTACATGATGTCTTAATTTTATGTCTGCAGAGTAGCCAGTCTTCCAGATTTTTGAATACCAATAATTTTAGAAGTGTTCGCTTTATTTAATAAGGAAAATTCTGTGATTATAAATAAGACTAAGAAAATTTTTCGGAAATAGTATGGTATTAAAAAACCCGGAGGGTTGGCAGCTCGGTAACTGTCTAATCTGTAGAATTTGTATTTTCAATAGCATAACTATGCTTTTTGTAGATGATATATTAGTTGAGGTTTATTTATGTATCAATTAAATTTTAACGAATAGTTTTAATGTCAAAAATAACGCAATTTATGTATAAAATAATTTTTAATTCACATTTAATATTTTTACGATCAATATGTCACAGTATCTTGATTATTAAAACTGGTTAATTTCACCGTTTGCTAAAACTTATTAATTTCACCATTTGATAAAACCAGTGTTGCCAGGTCTGGCAGATTTTTTATTCAATAGTATTCACCAATAATTTTTAATTGTAACGTTTTTGCCTAATCATTTCAAAGATTGCTAGCCTATTATATATATATCAAATATCATTTCTCAAAACTATTGGTGATTATTGAATAAAAAATCCACCAGATCTGGCAACACTGGTTAAAACTTGTTAATTTGTTGTTCGGTCCCAAAGTACTTCCTTTGCTGAAGATCCAAAACTTTGATGGTCGAACATTGTTGACAGTTACATTATCATCATGTGAATAATTTACATTAAATGCACTAAACTGACATATGAGGCATGAAATATTGAACTGGGATTTTTTGTCTAGAAATTAAGGAATATCCATTCTTCTTAAAAGGAGTATTGCAATTTTTTGAAAAGATATTTATTTGTCCTTTAAGGTTAATAATATGCATTACTTAGATCTCTTTTGCTAAAATTTGATTGCCCAATCGCGAAAGTTGACGACAACGCCGACCAAACAGTGTAAGACCACTCAATGAGACTCTCTTATTCCGCCTGCGCTTGGAAAACTATCTTTTATGCAGCAGCAATTCAATTACCGGAAAGAGTTTCAATCTTTTGGAACATTTGGCGATTTCGCCGATCACGACCACCCCAGAACTATTAAATAAACTGCCTTATTTTCATTGTAACTGTAAATCTATTTCGTCTGCAACAATAGCTTTGATTGAAGAAATAGATGTAATCCTTTACAACAGTATTCAATGAGTATTCTCGAAACAATCCAATAAAACTGTCACTCGTATCACAAAAGTTAAGTGTACCACAGAGCTAGAATTTTGCTGATTAAGCAATGACGATTAACTGCTTAAAGCATAGTCTCTCACAGACGACCGCTGAACAGATATCTAAACACAATTTAACACTTTCAGGAATCAGGAAAGGAATTTTCTCTTTTATAGTCTCAGAGGTGATTTAGCAAGAGAAGAAACGCCTACGCCAGAAACTGGAAAATTCCAGAAATTCAACTCCTATTTAAGAGAGAGCATCCAGATTTGAGCAACTCTAAACAACCATTTTTCGCCAAAGCAGATTACCACAGGACCATTCAATAGATTGTCCTTGTTTCCAATGTAGCTGTAAATATTTTTTTTTTTTTTTTTTTTTAAACAACAATACTTTTTGTACATACAATAATATTGGCTTTTGTGGTACGAGTAACAATTTTATTAAACTGTTTCGAAAATATTTGTTGAGTAAAGTGACTAGAAACTGCCTTTATTTTTTACAAACGACTTTTTACACACAAGAAAGTCGACATTTTCATAACTTTTGGTGCCCAACGTGCCATTTTTGTCATTAATTCTTTATCAAAAACAACAACAAAAAAAAAAAAAAAGCTTTAAAACGACTTACATGGAAATAATAATGACAATTAGTATCACCCAGTGGTTAAAACTCGATCACAATTTTTAAGTAAATATTTAAATAATAAATATATAACTTCAAAATTTCAATGTATACAATGTTCTTAGTTATTAATCTAACCTTCAATAAATATGCTATCTACCAATAAGTATTTTAGACCGTGGGCCATAAGCTAAAAATGTCATTTAAAAACAAGTTCGTTTCAACTTTTCGGGGGCAACCTGAAAATGTTGCTAATATATTCTTTTTAAGATAGGTAATGAAAATATCAAATGTGCTGGAAGTAAACTTTGCACATAAATTTGGAAAATTGATTTCAATTTGAAGGAATTGAGTTTACATTTAGGATGCTGGTTTAAAGCAGTGTGTAATATATTTCTCATAATACTGTGATTCGTTGAATAAATTTGAAAATATCTTGCACACAAGTGCTAAAATCATACTCCTCAGAAAAAGTATACTAAAAAAGGGAAAAATATTAATATTTAGTGGATCTGCAGATCAGGAGGCCTCAACGTCCTATTTTCATCACTCATTACATCATTGATAGTTTTTATTAATTCCATATTTATATCTATCATTATCATAAACAATTTCAAGCTTTATCAATCCACTGCAGGATAAAGGCCTCTTCTAGGTGATTCCAATCTGCCCTGTTTTCTGCTATTCTTCTCCATTCTCTCTTCCAAACTTCACAATTTTATCTCTTCAACAACACACTAGTCTCTTTCTCGGTCTTTTGTTTTATCACTGTATCCAAAATATGAGTGGTGGTCAATCCATCATCATTTCTTCTGGAAGCGCCCAGTCCAGCTCCATTTTAACTTAATTCTAGAAATAACATCAGTAACATTGGTTTGCTCCCTAATCTAATACAAATGTTTCGTTTTCTGTCTCTTTGGGTGAGTCCTAACATGCATCTCTCTCTCTTTATTATATATATATTTATACATATATATATATATGACGACTCGCTGCATAAACAGATACATTTCTGACGGGGGTTACCACTCCCCTTCAACTTTCCGCTGCATATCTCTTTCTATATCTATCTCTCTATATATGTATATTTATATATTTTCTTAGAAACAGCCTTCTATTAATTCCTTGTAAATAATAAAAACTTGTACCAAATTTCCTGCAAAAAGACTACATAACATATCGGAATTATTTTGTATAACTCTCTAAACTAATTATCAATTCTATTGCAAAATTTTTCATAGGAAAACAGACTTTTAAACATTCTTATAACATTTCACTCTATTTAGTGTAAAAATGTTAAAATATATTTTTAATGCATACCATCTATAGATAGACCATAATGGTACAATATTCTTTTGCGTGTTCCTCAAACGGAGTCACCGTTATTATATACACCACTAAAAATGATACACCTAATTAATTATAACTCACTAATATTTCAACCTAATTTGACATAATCTGAATGATTACAGAATATCATCGGAATTCTTTTGTGTGGTCCTGTAAATAAATTTAGCTTATACATATTTTTTTTTTTTTTTTTTTTTGAGCGAGAAAACATGCTTTTAAATATGTTTATAATATACGTTAATTCCACTAAATGCAGTATAAACACGTTAAAATGCGCTTAGGTAAAAATTTGCTCATAGATTCTAATGTTATGAAATTATTTTGCGTTTTTCTGTAAAAGAACAGAAGTAAAAACATTTCAACTTATACTATGTTTTTCAAAAATAATTGCTCGAAATTTAACAAAATTTGGATGATTACATGACATTGTCGGAATACTTTTGTAAGGTCCTGTACATTAATTATGAAGCCTAAGTACACATATTTTCTACAGAAATCATAAATTTAAGCATCTCAATAATGTACGCTAATTTAATTTCGTTGAATAGAGATTAATGAAGATAAAATTCGTTTAAACGAAATTCACCCCATAGGCCATAATGATAAGAAAATCTTTGGTGTATCCCTCTACACGATCCATGAATAATCTAAACATAAAAAAATTACACAACTATTTTTATACAGAGTCTGAACGTTTATACCAATTTGCTTGCGGCCGCTATCGCGGTGCAAATTCTGTCCATAAGCCGTAATGATAAAAAAACTTTGGTGTTTCCCTGTACACACGCAAGAAACAGACACACAAACAGAAACCAAAATTTTTTTGAGTCTCCATATCCCTTTAAGACCGGGAACATATTTACTTTAAAGCATTACATTCTTCTTTTTTTTTTTTTTTTTTTTGCAAACTGAAAGAATAATATGGACAATAACCAATATTTGTTGATTGAAAATTGTACTTTACACTTTCTGCTAATTAGCTCGATCGTTTTTTTCCTCTGATTTTATTACATACGACTGTTCCAGATGCAAAAATGTGAGTGGATGTCGTGGATGTCTAACCCGTACAAATGTACGCTTTCGGTCGGAAAGGGATATGGAGGCCTCCACTCATGCTTCGGTAATAATTTAGCTACATGTCAGAGTAAAACTTACTGTGTAACGCTTTCTATGGTAACCTATGTGGTTGTCTAAAGACAGTTTGGACAGTTCATTAATTTGAAGAAGAAGCAAATCGGTAGATATTTTTCTTTCACGCATATTTAAAACTTTCCACTGATCAGCAAACAATCTCACTTCAGCCCAGCTTATTTGAGAAAAACAAGTCACCTTTGAATGTATCTCATCTCCGATGTACAAACAATTAGTAATTTCTTCTGATATTATATTACCTGTAATAATTCTACTTAAAAAGTAAAGGAAAAAAAAGAGTAATAAAATAATTCGATCAAAATGTTAATAATACGTAAGATAATGATGTCGAGAGAAACTTTACATCTTATTTGAGAAAAATACTACTTTTTTGAATTTACCTCATTCCCGATATATAAACAATATGTCATTTTTTTCTTACATTATATGAAATGTAAAGATTACTTAAAATACACGAAAAGAAAGCAATAATAGAATTGGATGAAAATGTCAACAATACTCAAGATAATGTAAACATAAATAAACGTAAACAAAACATATCAAATGCTAGCGCGCGCCGCAACAGCAGCTGCCATTGGTCTAAAAATAAAAGCGAAAATGAAATTACTGTTTTGATTGGAGGATAAGCGACTGAATGAGTTGAAAATTTGACTATCTCTAAGTGTAAGTAGAATAGCAGGACCGCAGAAATGTCAAATTTGTAGAATTAATTTAATTAATTTTAAAATAATGTGCACATCTTCAGACCAGAACATTGCGAATTCGTAGATAATAGAATATTCTTATAATTTTAACATTAATTTGAAATTGCCCCTCGATGATTGAAACGGACTTGAACGATATCAACCTATGGCCCACGGCCTATTTGGACACTTTCAAATTTAGATGTTTTGTCAAATAAGAAAATTTTTTAGGAATCATCTTGAAACGTTAGGAGTATAAAGAACATGTTATACTTCATATATTTCAGCAAAAATTTTGTCCTGAAGAAGAAAGAGGGACCAGTAAAAAATTAAACAAAAGTCAAAATGTTATGAATCACCCTGTAGGAAGCAATGCTTGAAATGCGTTTTGGCTGTATCATGTGCTTATGAAGATTCTTCTCATTACACGTACCAATTTTTATGAAGCTACCCCATATATTCATGGAAATACAATGGTTTCTTTAAAAAATTGCAAATAAAATTACCAGTTTTATAATTATAACACGCAGGGTATTAGGCCCAGTGCGAAAACATTTTCAGGAAACTTGGTATACTACGTAAGACATAGCATACTGTAATTGGGATGTATAAATGTTAAATAATTTACAAAATACGAGCATTTTTACTAAATAATTTTTAACTACACATACGCAAGCTCAAAGGAAAAAAAAAAAAAAAAATCATTCGCTTAATTTATTAGCCAAAGGTATTGAGCTACTTATGTGAAAATCCAAAATAAATATCGTGTAAATTAAAAAAGTTACGAGAGATAGAATGATCAGAATTTCAGTTCCTCTCTTTCGCTCTCAAAAAAAAAAAAAAAAAAAAAAAAAAGAGGAAGATAATAGGGGGGTCTGATCAATATTTATTTACGATCAGCGAACATTGTATTATCATTGATTGAATCAAAATAAAAATATGAGTAAAGCTTCTTATATTCAAACTAAAAACTTCTTCACACACCATAAAACTAATGAAAACACTACCGATTTCGAAAGGACGTAGCTTTTCTTCCTCAGGTGCAAACACGTGCTGCTGCCTTAGCGGCAAAATCAAGATATCTTATAGTTTACCTTTTATTTTGAGAGAACTAAAATACTGTTCATTCTAACGCTTATAACGCTTTTTTAAATTACACGATATTTATTTGGGGTTTTCATATAAGTAGCTCGATACTTTTGTCTATTAAATTACGCAAATGATTTAAAAAAAAAAAAAAAAAAAGCTTGCGCATGCATAGTTAAAAATTATTTAGTAAAAATGCCCATATTTCATAAGGTATTTAACATTTTTGCATTCTGATTGCAGCATGCTGTGTCTGATGTAGTATGACAAGTTTCCTAAAAATCGCTTTGCAGTGGATCTAATACCCTACGTGTTATAATTAAAAAAAATAGGCAAATTTTTCTTGCAATTTTTTAAAGAAACCAATATATCTCCATGAATGTATGTGGTAGCCTCATAAAAATTTATGCAGTTATTAAAGTAATCCTCATAATCACATGCTGCAACCAAAATGCATTTCAAGCATTACTTGGAAGAGCATTGGAGTCTTCAATTTTTTTCCAAAAAGTTTTTTTTTTTTCAGTGAAAATATCTTCAGATTGCAGAACACGGGAAGACGTTCGAGGGCGGTTTCACATATTACACTCTGGCAATCACTAGAGGGAGAGACAGAGGGGGGGGGGGGAATGGCAGGTTTGAGCGTATGTCGCTGAAAATGCGTATGTTGCCCGAATGTGCACAAAAATCGTTACAGGCCATAATCTTCCAGCAAACAAAGTATCAAAATTTGAGCATTCATTAGGAAGTTATATATCAACAAATATCCCCCCCCCCCTCTTAAGCAAAAATATAACCAGATAGTTTGGCATCGTTTTAGTCTGAAACCTTTCCAACAACAAAAAGTTGTTGGAGCTTCTGTTAAAGAGGACAAACCGAAGACAACCATAGGTGAACAAACCAAAGACAGCCAAAAAAGCAAGAAAACAGACAAACGTCTTTTGTTTAAACGTTAATGATTTTATAAAGGAATTTTCCTCAGAACAAAGAAAGAATATCAAAATCGGAGTGTCTTTTAAAAAGTTAACGGTGAATGATGAACATTAAAACAGACTGGCAGACATATAAGTGCCCACTAAATACCGTTCCCATCTTTTTAACTGCTGAACTATTGCAGATATAACAACAAAATTGATGTCTAGGTATTGAAAAGCGACTATGCGCTAATTGATGTGACCTCTTAGCGTGCTTTGTACTTTACATAGCATACGTGTCACCCGCTACAATACATACAACGTGTGCGGCGTGAAGTTCAAACGAAGGCACAAATAAGCATTGCAGATGATGGACAGAAGTTTGAACATGCAAAATAAAGGTATTTGATGATGGGATAGTTATCGTTTTGTTTCTACGATCGTTTCGGTACGTCACAGTGTAGGAAATTGCAAACACACAAATGCATGTTTCAAGCGTCTTTTTTTTTTTTTTTTTTTTTAAAGCATTAATATCTACAAAATGTCTTTTCATATTAAATCGATAATTCTCTATAATTTTGTAATTCACTTTTTTTCCCCTGTCTTGTACCGTTTTCGAGATAGAAACTCTAACTTTGCTGTTTTCCAGTAGGTAGCGATGTAAACGGTTGCATGTGGCACCTGGTCACTTTACTATATACCTATAAACTACTTTTATGACTGTAGCTGCAGCCATTCAGTTGTTAAAAAACTTGGGACTGGCGTTAGTGGGCACCTTGTATTTTGTTCAAATCTTAAAAATATCATAATGGAACCTATTTCAGACCATCACAAATAATGGGATGGAAATACAAATGGGATGGATCACAAATAATGGGATCACAAATAATGGGACCATCACAAATAATATCTGGATGGGTAAACCCATCCAGAAGCTATTTTTTCTTTTACCTGTTTGTTTGGCGCAGCATGTCCTACTTTGGACCTTGCGCCAGAAAAAGGCATACAACCAACCAACCAACCTATTTCAGACCAAGACCTTTACAAAAAGAAAAAAAAAAGATAAAAATCGAAGCATTTGTCCAAAAAAAAAAAAAAAGTTTTGAATTGAGAACTTCTTTTTAAAAATCGGAAAAAAAGAGAAAAAAAATATTTTTGTTTACCAAGTAATGGATATAAAATTCTGTGCAAAACAAAACTTAATTTAGGACAACAGGACTTTATTTTAGTCTATTCTTCTATATAAAGTCCTGCAGTAACTGTGTTGCGTTCTTTAGCAATGATTACTATATTACCAAAGTTAAAAAAATAAATAAATAGAATAAGTGTTTCATTTTGTATGAAAGTAGTAGCCGTATTGTTCCAATAAAGGTATTTTGTTTGCCTCCTTAGCCATTTATGATTTTTTTTTTTTTTTTTCTTTTCTGTGACCCCATTAGCCATACCTTTCGAATGGCATTATTTTTAAGTCCCGGCTCTAATTAAAAATAGATAAATGTACGACAGATTTCATGTTTGCGTATTAATAAACAGATAGTAATAATGTTAATTTTGTCCGATTTTACCTACAAGAAATGTACAGATAAATACAGGCTGTCCTACCCGAAGCATAACAGTGACATAAAGGTACGTTATAGAACAGTAAAGCTTTAATAATTAAAAATAATATTTAATAATCAGATAAATCTATCTTTATTAATAATAAACGTTAAGTCCATAAAAGTGAATTCATTTAATATGGATTTTTACACTTACAAACGGCATACCGAACTTTAGTGTTTTGTTTTCAAATAGCAGTTTGGACTCGATATTAGGACTGAGGTACTGAAGTCTTGGATCACCTTGTACATTCCACTGGGCAATACGGTGAAATATTTCAGTTTTGGAACTCACAGGAATATTTCGAAATAGATCATATTGCAAGGAATCTGATAGAACTCCAATTTCTCGCATAAATTTCTGCAATTGAATAAAAGTAAAAATTAAAATAAGCTTGTACGAGTAAATCGGCTATTTTTTACGCATCACAAATGACATTGGAATAAAACTGTATGAGTTTTTTTTTTTTTTTCTTTCTTTCTTTTTCTTTTAAGTGCGTAACACAAGAAATCCTGCTCTCTAAAAGCAAAATATCAGAGGTTTGCATTTAACATAGAATATAAGTTTTTTTTTCTTTTTCTTTTTTTTTTTTTTTTCTCTATCCAGATTTAGCATTCTAGTCTTCAATTTTAAAAACCCCGCAGCTTGTATCTTGTAACCTAATCAAATCAAAATAGGTAATAATTAATATGCAACATATGATAACAGTTTTATATTAGATATTTCAACAAAGCTAAAGCTTATTTTTCCTGTTCAGGAGAATTTCTATCACTTTTACAGATTAAAATGTATAAAAAGTATTAAGCATTACTCTGAAAGTGAGGAAGAATCTAATGCATTTTCCTGACTTCTCTGTATGAGGTCCAATTTATAGTTAAAGTTACAACCGATTCACTCTTTATGATATCCCTGTCGCGAAGTACAATGTCACAAACAATGATATGAAGTTGGCCTCAGATGCCAAATTTGAATCAGTTTCCTAAAAATTCTTTTGCTTTTAAAGAAAAATTGTAAGGATCATTCGATTTTAGAGTAACTGATTTAAAATAGCCGCAAAAGTTGTGAGTTGACGGGGAGAGGAGGGAGGGGGGACTGACTTTTAAGTTGTGTCAAAATTATGCAGTTTTACAATTGCCTTATATATATGAAAAACTTTTCAAGCATTTCACAGGAAGAAGAAAAAGAAACACATGAAAAAATAGAATATTAAAAAAAAAAAAAAAAAAAAAAATCAAAATCCAAGAATGAAAGCGTACAATAAAACAGTACTTTGTCAGAAGCGGTAACTGAATAATATAAAATTTCTATATCTATAAGCGTAAAGGCAAATAAATTATACAGTCGGTAGCAAAAGTATCCGAGCACTAGCCAAGAATTCCGATTTCAAAAAGTTACTCTTAAAACAATTTTGTTAAATAAATACTTGTCGAATCACGTTCTTAGACTGATTAAGAACATGACTCGACAAGGATTTATTTAATAAAGCCATATTAAATGTACTTTTTTAGACAGGGATTATTGCTAGTGCTCGGATACTTTTGCTGCCGACTGTACACACACGTGTGTGTGTGTGTGAGAATGAAGATCACACACCTTCATATTTCATTACAGTAAATTGAATGCGTATTCCACCCCATTCCGATATATGCATTCTGCAGTTATGTTTAGATATATTCTAGTTCAATTCTAAAGTCTGCAGTCGGCAGCAAAAGTATCCGAGCACTAGTAATAATCCCTGTCTAAAAAAAAGTACACTTAATACTGCTTTGTTAAATAAATCTTTCTCAAGTCATGGACTTAGTCAGTCTAAGAACATGATTCGATAAGGATTTATTTAACAAAGCAGTTTTAAGTGTACTTTTTGATATCGGAATTATTGGCTAGTGCTCGGTTACTTTTGCTGCCGACTGTATATGATAATCGGGATGATGATGATGATCAAATGCGCGAAACAGACCGTATTCACATATTTTCAGATCGTTCCCTTTTTTTTTATTACCACGTTCACTTTCTTATATCTTTGACTGTTTAACCGGAATTTCTAAATCGATTTTAAGCTAATTTCCCGATGAAATAAAGTATTGAAACTTTAAACATAGTTCAGAACTGGGTGGGTGACAATACTACATGTTCAAACAGTAATGGACATAGGGAAAAGTAGTGTATGCTCAAGCAGTAATGGACATAGGGACTTCGGGGCCCTGGGCCCCAATTATAATAAAAATATGGTTTTGAAATTTAACCCGATTCCTACCACCTGATTGAACTAAAATTTTGCATACATGTATGACTCCGATGACAATACATTCTCAAGAGGAAACAGTCTTAGGGAAGGTAGCCTGGGGAGCTCTGAATTTCTAACTAGTTAAAAATTTGATTTCGAGTTTGAACAACTTCCTACCATCTAACTGAACTAAAATTTTGTATACATGTTTAACTGCGATGGCAATACATGTTCAAGCAGAAGCAGACATAAGGAGGAGATCTTGCTTGCTTTGGGATCCCATCTCCAACTAAGAAATTGTTTTCGAATTTTTACAACTTCTTAAAATTCGAATTCCTCTTAACAACACTATTCAACTGAATTAAAATTTTGCATACACGTGTAACTCCAAAGACAATACATGCTCAAACAGAAATAGACTTAGAGGAGGTGATTTTTAAGGGCTTTTGTCTTGGATATTTATTTTAGCCACTTCCTTTCATCTAATCGATCTAAAATTTTTCATTCATGCGTAACTCCGCTGACAATACATGTTCAAGCACAAACGGAGATAGAGGAGGGGATCTAAAGAGACCCTGGGCTCGGAAATAAATTTCATAATTTCATTTTGAATTTTATCCACGTTCTATCATTTAATTGAGCTAAAATTTCACATGCATTTATACACTCCGATGACAATGTACTGTACACTCAAGCAGAAATGAGCTTAAGGAAGGGAGTCTCAGGGCCCTGTATCCTTAACTACAGTTAGAAATTTAATTTCGAATTTTAACCTCTTCCTATCATCCAATGAAGCTAAAGTATTAAACTGTATAACTCCGATGATAATACATGCTCACGCAGAAACGGATCTAGAGAAGCCTTGTCCCGGAAATCCAATTATGAATTTGAATTTAAAGTTTACCCACTTCCTAGCATCTAATTGTGCTAAAATTTTGCATACATTTATACACTCCGATGACCATACATGCTGAATCAGAAACCAATTTAAGATTAGTGGATCTTCAGATCAGGAGTCTCAACGTCCTATTTGCATCACACATTATTCAACAGGTCATTTTTATTTATTCCTTATTATATAATGTATATATTGATTCGATTGACTTACTACATAAACAGATGCGTACCTAAAGGGGGCTGTCACCTCCTCAACCCCCCTCTGCATCTCTTTTTCTACACCTATCTGTATATCGTGTTCTTAATAACTGACAGTCTTGCATTATTTCCCTGAAATTAGGAAATATTTGTAACAAATTTCATGCAAAAAGATTACATAGCATATCGGAATTATTTTGCGTAGCTCTGTAAACTAATTATCAATTATATTCCCACACTTTTCCACCGAAAAAATGCTTTTACAATTCCAGTAAAATTCCATTATATTTAATGGGGATGTAACCATGTTAAAATACACTTTTAAGAAATACCGACTATAGACCGTAATAGTACGAAATTCTTTTATATATCCCAGAAAATTAGCCAAAATTATTATATACGGCAATTATAAGAATACACCTAATTAATTATAACTTATTATTTTTTCAGACTAATTTGATATCATTTGGATGATTACAGTACGTCATCGGAATTCTTTTGTGTGATCCCATAAATAAATTATTTAGTCTATACATATATTTTTTAAGAGGCATCATGCTTTTAAGTATCTTTATAATTATGTTAATTTCATTCTTTTCAATGGAGCATAAATACATTACCATTCTCTTATATATAAAATTGTCCATAGGCTTTAATGTCACGAAATTCTTTTCTGTGTCCCTGTAAACGAACCAAAACCATTGTATACACCAGTAAAAACTATCCAGCTTATTTTGCGTTTAAAATTAATAATTGTTCCAAATTTAACATAGTTTGGATGACTACGTGACATTGTCAGAACATTTTTGTAAGGTCCTGTACATTAATTAAAAATTTTCTTCAAACAACATAAGTTTAAGCATCTTACTCACGTACGCTAATTTAATTTTGTTGATAGCAAAATAATGATGTTAAAATGCGTTTAAAAGAAATTCACCCCATACGTCGTAATGTTAAGAATTTTGGCGTATCCCTGTACACAGTTTATAAACAATATAGCAATTAAAAATTATACAGCTATTTATATGCAAAACTTGAACGTGTGTGCCAATTTGCAAATCAATCGAAGAATTTTTACGGCCGCTATTGCGGTACATACAAATTCTTTCCATAGGCCGTAATGATAAGAAACACTTTGGCGTTTCCCTGTACACGAACGACAAATGGAATACACAACTAACACTATACAGCTATTTCTGTTGAGCTCATGAACATGTGTACCAAATTGCCAGTGAATAGTGTGATTTTTACGGCCGCTATCGCTATACATACAAATTCTTCCCATGGGCCCTAATGATAAGAAAAACTTTGGCGTGTCCCTGAGTTAAGTTCCCAGAGTTAGCAAGATATCCTTATACCAAAAGTGTGGGCCAAAAAAGGTATCCATGCTAATGAAATCTAGACGATAATACAAACATGCGTGAAGAAAAGCTATTTTTCCTTTACCACTTCCCTTATTTTAAAAACTGCATAGTTATATTTACATTTTTCTATAGTACACAAAAGTAGTGACAAATTTTAAAACTTCATTTAAAGATATGGTGCTCCCCAAATTCGGGTGTCCTGGGCCAGCGCCCCATGCGCCCATGCCTTAATCTGGCTCTGCCAATCATTTAAGAGTATCAAAATTTTCTTCGGATTTTTCATACTTTTGCCCTGTTATGCTTAATTTGAAAACAAACTAGAAGCAGGAAATTAACTTATATCAATACTCACCACGCATAGAGCAGTAAATTCGTTACTTCCTTTATAGTTGACAGTCTCGTTGAACGACGGACATTTGTTTTGTATTTTTAAATCTTTGGAAATTTGTATGTACTTTAAGGCTTCAACAATACTCCATACAGCTGCAGCAACAAACAGATCGCCTCTCACAATGTAAGGGACCTAAACCATAGATGATAGATAAAAACATATTTATGTTATTGTGAATAACTAATGACTAAAAGCAAAGTAATGTGGCAAAACAAGTAAAATAATCAGAAAATGTAGCTTATATTTGTTTCAGGGCTTTCTTAATAATAATAATAATAATAATAAATAAAATAATAATAATAATAATAATAATAAGATGTAATGAAAGATAATGAGAAAAAAATTCCTGGCTATTTACCATTTTATTCTTAAAGAATTTCAGTGAACTTTGATTTATTTTTCTGTGATAAATTCATGTATTGCTATTGCTTGTATTGCTTCCTAGATCGTGTTTATTTGTTTATTTACTTATTTATTTATGATTTCAAATAATTCTTTGCAAAATTGCTTCGATTTGTTCTTTTCGCTTTTTTCTACATTCCTAGCAGAAAGTATTGGATTCTTAAAAAATTTTGTCTCCCGTTTTTCTATTAGCTTTTCATGTTTTGAGATATGATGAACAGGATTTTATAATTTTTAGAATATATCTGCGTGTCTGTCTGCCTTTGTGTGACAAAAATTTTCATGCAACTCTAACTCTGAAATTAATGTATAGAATTTCATAAAAAATTATGTTTAGTTGATCTTGGCATACACAAAAGAAAAAAAAAAAAAAAAAAAAAGCCGCACTGCAGAAATATTGACTTATACCTTTTTTATTTGTAATAACTTAAATTAACGGTTGAAATAAATAAAACTGTCATGTTTGCATAATACCAAAGAGATGAAATTATACCAATGTACATTTTCGATTTAGTAATTCGCTTTATTACGCTCTACGAAGTACTCTATAAAAACTAGTTATGGCATAGGTGGACTCTGCTCAGTTCCCATCATATTTATGTTCTCATAAATTTCTAGTGCGAGACATATTATAATCATGTTAAGAGAAATGAATTTGACCAAAGCTTGACGCAGTGACAGAAGGAAATCCCCGCCTAATAGGCTATGCACCGTTCACTTCGATATATTTATCTTATTCTAATCTATTAATTTATTTTATCAGGGTTAATTCCGTTGTTTAGTTTTCATGCTACTATTTCCAATGCAACAATCCTCAAAATTCCTGTTTATACGACAATTTTTCAATTTCGCTATGTTGATAAAATCTTAAATTACGAATAACTTACGAAATTTTCCTATTAGAATATTTGTAGTCAATCATGTTCAAACAAGTTTCATAAATGTTATTTTGAAGTTGTCTGAAAAATTTGTGATCCTCAAAATGGACGTTTATGCTCAATTTTGCCTTATTCTACCATGTTACGTAAATCGTAAATTCCCAATAACTTACGAATTTTTTAAATTGTAAAATTATGATTGTGTTTGGTCTATGATATTCATGTCAGTATCCTAAATAATATTTAAAAAGTGGTCTGATTAGGTGATTGGGGTACTTCCCGACTAGCTAGATATTTGAAATTTTCAGGACAGCTCACAAAACGGTGACAATACATTTTTCTAATAATTTTAGTCAACTGCTTCAAGTTCCGCTGCCTTCGGCAGCGTTTATATGATTCGGCAGAAAATTTATTTAACTAACTTCCCGACTAGCTAGACATTTGAAACTTCCAGAATAGTTCAGAATAAGGTTAAAATGCATATTTTTAATACCTTTAGCCAACTGTTTCGGGTTCCCGCTGCCTTCGGCAGCGTTATCAGTGCAAAGATTGCAATCGATTTTTTCCTAACTTTCCGACTAGCTAGACATTTGAAACTTTCAGGATAGCTCAAAAACCGGTGACAATACATTTTTTTATTACTTTTAGTCAACTGTTTCAGGTCCCCACTGCCTTCGGCAGCGTTTATATGATTCAACAGAAAATTTATTTAACTAACTTCCCGACTAGCTAGACATGGGAAACTTTCAGAATAGTTCAGAACACGGTGAAAATGCATTTTTTAAATATTTTTAACCAACTACTCCGGGTTCCTGCTGCCTTCGGCAGCGTTACCAGTACAAAGCTTGTAATCGATTTTTCACTAACTTCTCGACTAGCTAGACATTTGAAAACTTCAGGATAGCTCAGAATACAGTGACAATACATTTTTTTTATACTTTTAGTCAACTGATTCAGGTCCCTACTGCCTTCGGCAGCGTTTATATGATTCGAACGAAAATTTATTTAACAAACTTCCCGACTAGCTAGACATTTGAAACTTTCAGAATAGTTCAGAATACGGTTAAAAGGCATTTTTTTAATACCTTTAGTCAAATGTTTCGGGTTCCTGCTGCCTTCGGCAGCGTTATCAGTACAAAGATTGCAATCGATTTTTCCGTAACTTCTCGACTAGCTAGACATTTGAAACTTTCAGGATAGCTCAGAATACAGTGACAATACATATTTTTTTTTTATAGTTTTAGTCAACTGTTTCAGGTCCCTACTGCCTTCAGCAGCGTTTATATGATTCAACAGAAAATTTATTTAACTAACTTCCTGACTAGCTAGACATTTGAAACTTTCAGAATAGTTCAGAATACGGTTAAAATGCATTTTTTTAATACCTTTAGCCAAATGTTTCGGGTTCCTGCTGCCTTCGGCAGCGTTACCAGTACAAAGCTTGCAATCGATTTTTCACTAACTTCCCAACTAGCTAGACATTTGAAACTTTTATAATAGCTCAAAACACGAGAGCAATGAATTTTTTTAAAAATTTATCCAATTGCTCCGGGTTCCCGCTGCCTTCGGTAGCGTTTATATGATTGAACAGAAAATTTAAAAACATGGTATATAAAAAGATCTTTTTATCTTGTAATTATTTATATTTACGATGAAAATATCCCAAAGGAAAATATCCAAGTGCTGCTTTTTATTTATTTATTTATTCATTGTGTGTGTGTGTGTCCCTTAGTGTAACTGCTAAACTCTTGATGCATATTGGCCGATTACTGATATTGTTATGCACATAGCATTATATGAGCACCAGACTTTATATGAGTGATTGTCATTAAAAGAAATATGCTGATTTATTTTAGGCGTATGTATCGGCCAACATGTGCTACAGTTTTAATCATTTATTAAAAGGCTGTATTTCAGCTTCTACAGCGTAATGCATCAAACGTGATATGTGTGATGGACATTATGAAAAAGTATCCTGATTTAACATGGGCATATACTGACTGACAATTTGCACTGCTCTTATTAACTTTCTGCGGTTTTCTGGATGGCTTTATCACAGCATCGATTGTATAAAAATTGTCCGAAAAGTGCATGTGTAAAATCTTCGTTGTGAGAATGCATTTTGATTAAATATTTTGTACGTGTAAACGTATGGATTGCAATGTTATATAGAAGAAAGTTTCCTGATGGATACAGCATTGTAGTTATTTGTGATTTTTCAGACAGTAAATTAAAATATGAATAAATATGTGTAATTAAATTTCTTTGATTCATAAAAATATGCTATATGTACGTTAATTTTATTTAAAAGATCGGCTAATGTATAGAAGAACAATAAAATTTTAAAGAAATGCTGTTTAGCTAGCATTTTAATTCGAAGCAAAATTTGATACACTTTTTAAGATTCAAACTCTTATTATGGATATTTTAAATGCCTCATCTGAAAACTCTCATATTGTTTAATTTGATAAGCAGAGCGACTAATTAAATGCTATTGGAACAATAATTATTTTTCTCCCTATTTTATTTTTATTTATTTATTAATTTCACTCTAAGATAAAAAAAAAAAAAAAGAAAAAAGAAAAAAGACGCATTAAGAAGGAGTTATCCGAATGGGACCGAAAATTGGTAGATGTAATGTACATGTGGAGAAAAACAAATGATTACAGTTTCAGAAAATTTGGATGATTCAATCAAGAGAAAGGGCCTGACAAAGTAAACAAGTCAATAACACGTTGGTCTACTTCTCGCCCTTATGTAAGCAGTTATTCGGCTTGGCATTACTTGACAGAGTTGGCAGATGTGCTCCTGCGAGATATCGTTACTAATTCTGTCCAATTGGTGCGTTAGATTGGCAAAATCTAGAGCTGGTTGTAGGATCCTTTTCATGATGCTCCAAACGTCCTCAATGGCAGAGAGATCCGGCGACTTTGCTGGACAAAATAATATTGGACAAGCAAGAAAACAAGCAGTAGAAACAATCTCTGTGCGCGGGCGGGCATTATCATGCTAAAATATACGATCAGGATTGCGTGATATGAAGGGAAACACAACGAGAAGTAGAATGTCGTAGACGTATCGCTGTGCTGTAAAGATTCCACGGATGACAACCAAAGGGATCCTGCTATGAAATGAAATGGCACCCCAGATCACACTCCTGGCTGTCATCCCATATGGCTGGCGACAGTCAGTTGGAACCCCCCCTTTTTTCGAGGCGTCTCGAGGCGCGTCTTCGCTGGTCATCGGGTCTCAAATCAGAGTGGGACTCATCATTTAAGACAATTCTGCTCCATTCAGTGACATTTCAGTTCGAACGATCTCGATATCACTGCAAACGTGCTTGCTTGTCATATACAAAGTTTAATAGTAGTCCGCACAAGCGGCTTCGTGAGCTCAACTTCATTTCTCTGAGCCGCCTATTAAAAATCTTTGAAGTCACTGAAGTACCAGTTGCATGTAGGATCGATGATAATGATGAATTTTGAGCTTTGAGTACCGTTACGACTGATCGGTTCTCACGTTCTGTCCTGTCTTTAGGCCGACCGCTTTCTCCCTGACGCTGTATTTGGCCATGGTTCACCACCTATTCCTGCCAATATCATAAAATAGCGGCATCGCTCCTACCCAGTTATCAAACAATTCTCAGATTAGACCGACCGGCTTCTTTGAACCGGTCTTCTTTGACCGGCTTCTTTGAACTACACATCTCTCTCAAATGCTGACATCTGCGCATATTGTTTGCGCACCTGTATAAGAGGCAATGTTACTGTCTACCTGAATACATGGAATAAAATTCTCAAAGAATTGATGACCTGGAATCAAAATTTCTCCACTTTAATATCCTGCCAGTTGTGCAGTTAAAATGTGATGTATCGTCACATGTTCATTCATTGGCTGCCAAACTTTAAAATTTTGCATTTTCTATCGAAACATATGCATGTCGATTTGTGTATAATTTGCATTACTCCTTCTTGGTGGGCCCACCAGCGGCCGAGCGGTTCTGCGCTCAAAGCTGGTAGACGTGAGGTGCCGGGTTCGATCCCCGGTCGCGCTCGTCGACCTAGCCGTTCGGAGTTTTCCGTGGTTTCCTCCGAAACTAGCGTAAATACGGGCTAGGACCCCTTAGAAAGACCTCCACGGAAGGCCCTCCCCCTCAGGCCTAGGACCCCAGTGTTGTCAATCGGCCTTAATCCCTAACACCAACACTAACACCTTCTTGGTGTTTTTTTTTTTTTTTTTTTTTTTTTTTTTGTCGTAGAGTGCATTATTATTATTATTATTATTTTACAGAAAACTGAATTAATTGTCATCTAATTTTTTTTGTACCAACTGAATCGATGTCATGTCTAAGGCAATCACTATCTTGATCGAACATATCACCCTCTCTCCTCCCCCTTTTTATTTTATTTTTTAGAATGGATGTTTCAAGGGTGCTTCAAGGCTTTCTCAATTAGTTTAGACTTTTAAATGCACTTTATTTACAATTTACACTAAGCGACAAAAAAAAAAAAAAAAAACCGCACTTGGATACTTTTCTTTTCACCTTCTAAAACCGTCAATTTTATCGTTTAAAAAGCAAATTTTCGAATATATTTTATTATGTTGTCCTCCATATACCCTTTAGCATTATGTCCAGTGTTAAAAACAAAATGCAATTGTGATAAAACTGTAATTTTAGAAATTATTTCAAAAATGGTAAGAATAAAGCAGTTAACGATGCCAAAAAAGGATTAATTTTTGAATGAAAATCAAAAAATATCTTAACACGCTGAGCACCAAGCAAATTCTTAAAATCCATTAAAATTTCATAATGATCCCTCCTGTAATAAATAAAAATCAAGCAAATTTTTAATAAATTTTCAATAATTAAATGTAATATTTTTAGTTTTATATCCTATTTTATATCCACCACTAGAAGATCTGCAAAAAAGCCATTATTAAGGACAAAAATTAAAAAAAAAAAAAAAAAAAAAAAAGACACCAGTTGACCAAAAATTTAAAAAAATTAGCCGTTAACTATCGGGTGGAACTGGGCTTTTCTGATGAGTCAAGTTTAACTTATTTCGAGCTGATGAAAAATCTAATAGATCGGTAAAAATGGGACTGACTTAATGAAAACTCTTCTTTTAAAACAGTGACACATTCTCCGTTCAGTATGGTACGAAGGTGCATACTTTTTCAAAGAATCAGACAAATGTTCATGCTCAAGGGATCAGTTAACTCAAAATAAAACACGGTGATTATAAAAGTGGTGCTTGACCGACTATTTAGGTGTATTTCAGACTTTTCTTCAAACAGCATTTCAAGATGATAATGCACCTTGCTGCACTGCGTGTGTCGTAAGTCAGTTTGAATCAATATGTTAAAATTACCTATCCATTCCCATGAGCACCTATAATTATGTAAGTAACAATGTCTTTTATCACTCTAACAAGGGAAGTATGAATCAGTAAAATTGCTATTGAAACCAAACCAATCTTAAATTAAAGAGCATGGTCAAAAACGTAGGGTAGAGTGCAAATTTGCTGCTACAACCCCCGTGGGAAGGAGATATGACCCCCTAATAGTTTTAGTTATTTCTATAAAAACCAACTTAACACGCATCCTAGAAAGAACGGGTGGTGCAGTGGTAGCGTGCTTGACCAGTGATACTGAGGTCCTGAGATCGAGTCCTCGCAAGGGCTTTTTATATGTTAATTTTTTATTTCAACAGAAATTTTTTTTTTTTTTTTTTTTTTTTTTACATTTTTAATTAAATTAAATTATTATTTTAAGAGAAAATATTAGTTATATTCAAAAAAGGTTTTTTTTTTTTTTTCAGCACGGCAATTTCCTAATTTTTTGATTTTTAACCTATTTATTTATTAAATTAAAAGAAATTAATAATTTAACGGGAAATACTTTTATATTACACTAGCAGGCTTTGCCCGCTTCGCTGGACGTTAAACTTAAATGATTTGTCAAAATGCCATATCTTTATTAATAACCTAAGTTCTCGCTGTGATTGGTAGAGGTTTTCTCGCTCCCAATGTTAGGAGTCTGGGTCCCCACTGTCTTCGGCACAGCTTACCCACTTCTTACTTCCCCACCCTCAGCGGGTGAGTTCGAAGTTTTGCAAAATCCCACTAATGTACATAATGCGTACACTTAATCAATATCCACTCACCAAAATTCGCCATTCTAAGATAATTCAAAGCGAATTCAAACGGAAAAACATGTTTTTACACATGTTTATTGCCATCCGACTCCGAGAAGGGGGGGGGGGGGGGATTTCGAATTTCGTGAAATGCAGTTACAATAAGTGCCGGATACATACAAACAATTTACGCACCAAATTTCGTGACCACAGAAGTCTTTAATAGACAGTATTATAAATAAATAAATACAAAAAGCACAGCCTAAATATCGGAACCCTTTGGTGACTTTAAATATTTTAAGCCATTTTTGCGATGAACTGAATTGGCTATCTAAATTGTGCAATTAAAGATCTTGGCGAGAAACGTCCGAGCTACTTCGGTGCCGAATTTCAAATTTTGCCAAAGGGATCCAATACTAAAGCTGTTCCATATCGAATCTGGGTTGAAAACGGAAAAAGGGTAAAATAAATTAGAAATATCAGACCTATATTTATAAATTTGATACCGAATGAAAGGGGCGATTTTTCTGAATCCAGGGGTTCAAACAGTTTTTCGATGCGACAATTAGATTTTTAAAAAATAACTAAAGTATGAAATTTAAGTGGCAACGGAAAAACGGATAAAGGGAAAAATAAATTAGAAATATCAGACCTATCATTACAAATTTAGTACCAAATGAAAGAGGTGATTTTTCTGAATCCTGGGGTGTAAACAGTTTTTCGATACGACAATTAGATTTTTTAAAATTACCTAAAGTATGAAACTTAGATGGCAATACTTCATTTCAATCTTTTCATAATTTGTAGTGAAAATCACGCGAATACAAAAGTCTTTAACTTAAAAATTTATTTTTATATTTCATTTTTTCATTCAAAGCATTTTAGCGAAAAAATATTTATGGCGCATGCGCAGGCGTTTTTTACACACAATTTAAACACTAATTACAATTTTGAAAATTTCTATAGATATAATTTCAAGTTGGGTGAAGACCTAAGTTTCTGCCAAGCGCCGTTGAATTCCGTCCAGCCGTTCTCGAGTGATGCCCGGACAAACGTGTTTTAGTCTTTCACCCCTAGGGGGGGAACGGGGGGGGGGAATTTCCGAAAAGTTGATAAATATAATTTTAAGTTGGGTGAAGACCTAAATTCCTGCCAAGCGTCGTTGAATTCCGTCCAGCCGTTCTCAAGTGATGCCCGGACAAAAAAAGCGACATTCGGACACGATGACACACACACAGACACACACACACACACACACACACACACACACACACACACACACACACACACACACACAGGCAAAATTTTCTGAAGTCATTTTCGGCTTTCATGGGGTGTAAAACGTGAAGATATCGCAAAATTTTTCGATTCCGACAAATTTACAGACAAAACTCTGATTTTATTAATATAGATTTAGATAAAATTTTGTTAATGATTTATGCTAGTGTTTTATGTAAATTTTTAATTATTCCTTTTTATCGATGTCATTAATAGCAAGAGTTAATCGTCTGCTCCCAACTGTATTATTATTTATGCAGTTTTTTGCATGAAAAATCCTGAATGAACAACAAATATTACTTAACTATTCGACATCACATTTAACTTTTATTTCAAATATTTCATTAAACAACTGTCAAATTTGATGGTGTCTGAAGAACTGAAAATAAAATTGAACACAATGAAAAATTTTCTCAAAATGATTTCACTAATTTATAACTAGTTTACATCTCAAAAAATTCAAAATCTGGGTAAATATGAATTTTACAAATCTAGTTATCGCGACGGAAAGCAAAATATTTAAGAAAATATTCGTGATGAGCAATATTTGACAGTGAACAAGATTGTAATTCAAATAATTATGATCAGTTTTCTTATATTTCTTGCTGTCACTGTGAAAAATATTTAGGCTTTCATCAATTTTCTAATTTTAATCATAAGCGTTATAAATTAGAAACTATATTCGTAGCTTTAAACATGATTTTCTTTTTTATAAATAAATAAATAAAAGTGTATATTTCTTAAATTCATGGTCAATAATTTATTAATTAAAATACTCAAAAAGAGAGAGAGAGAGAGAGAGAAAAAGATCTTCTTAATATAATAAATATTTTCTCTTAAATTAATAACTTAATTTATTAAAAACGTAAATAAGAGGGGACTTGATCTCAGTACCTCTGCATCACAAGACAAGGTTGCTACCACTCCCGTTCTTACGAGGATGTGTGTTTTGTTGGTTTTTATAGAAATAACTAAAACTATTAGGGGGTCATATCTTGCTTGCCCCTATGGGTATGGGTGTTGTTGCAGCAAATTTGCGCTCTACGCTATGTTTTTGATCACGTTCTTTAATTTAAGATTGGTTTGGTTTCAATAGCAATTTTACTAATTCATACTTCCCTTGAAAATTAAATGCCCCAAAGAATATCGTAGAGTTTCTTCTTTATTAGACTTTTAAACAGTCCTAATCTCAATTCGCTCGAAAATGTATAGTTATAAAAGAGCCCGGCGAGAGAAAGAAGGATTCGAAATTTGCAGCCTACAACTTTGTAAGTACTAGAAAAATTATTTACAATATTTAGCACAGTGAAATTTTTGAGATTTATATCAAAAAACGGTATAATACGGTATAATGCCACTGTTCATTAAAGCAGTAATTCCATATAAAGGTGGAATTCACCCAATGCAGAATACATATTTTTATTAAAAAATTGCTTAGATCTAACAAATAAGTAGTTTTATTTCATATATTAATATATAACTTGTTTATTTCATATAATAAATCATAATAAAATACAAAGTGTAACCTGTAGGGTTATTGCATTATGTTTAAAAAGAAAGTTTGATGTAGATTTTTTATAAAGTACTTCATAGAGTGTAATAAAGCGAATTATTAAATCGAAAATGTACATAAGTATCATTTCATCCCTTTGGAATTATGCAAACATGACAGTTTTATTTGTTTCAACCAGTAATTTTAAAGTTATTACAAATGAAAAAGGTAAAAGTCATTTTTTCTGCAGTGCGGCTTTTTTTTTTTTTTTTTTTTTTTTTTTTTGTCGCTTAGTGCATATTATCTTGCTTGGATTTCTTAGTCCTGTTATGTTCTTTTCTTAAACTAGTGGATCTGCAAATCAGGAGCCTCAACGTCCTATTTGTATCCCACATTATTCAACAAGTCATTTTTATTCATTCCGTATTATATAATGTATATATTGATTCGATTGACTTGCTACATAAACAGATACGTTTCTGAGGGGGCTGCCATCCCTTCAACCCCCCCTCGCTGTATCTCTCTTTCTATATTTATCTGTAGATCATATATATATGTATTCTTAATGGCTGACAGTCTTGTATTATTTCCCTGTAATTCATAAATATTTGTACCAAATTTCATGCAAAAAGATTACATAACATATCGTAATTATTTTGTGTAACCCCATAATAATTACCAATTCTATGGCCCCAATTTTCAACAGAAAAACATGCTTTTAAAATTCTAATGAAATTTCATTACATTTAATGGGGTGTAACCATGTTAAAATACACTTTTAAGAAAACCGACTATAGACCGTAATAGTACGAAATTCTTTTATGTATCCCGGAAAAGGAGCCACGGTTATTATATACACCAATTTAGTTTTTTCCGAAAAGAAGACTTATTTATATTTTTCTCCACCAACCAACGTCCTAATTAATCCGCATTTTCATTATATATTTTGAAGCTGTTATAGCAAAGCTTGTTAGTGAAAAAGTTTGTTTGGTTCTTCATATTAGTTTTTGTTTGGTGCTCTATCAAATATGGAAAGTGGAAAGCAATACTCTAGGCATATTTTACTTCTTTACTATCAAAAAAGCAAAAAAGCTGTTCAAGCAAGAAAAAATCTATACGATGCATATGGAGAAGATATATTGACAGAATGTCAGTGACAAAACTGATTTGGAAAATTTCATTCCGGCAATTTTGATGTTGAAAATGCGCCACTTTCTGCAAGATAGTGGATAGTTGTACTGACCAAACGTCTCCATTTTCCGGAGACAAATGGGGACTTCCTTTCTTCGAAGGCCTTTTATGAAGTCTGTACATCAGTCATATCATATAGCTCCCTTTTTCCCTTCCCATGTTATCCAATGGAATTTTTGTTGCTTCGTTTTATAAAAATATCACATTCAAAAATGGACTTTTTTGAATTCTGTTTCTTGAATATTACTCTTTGAAGAAGTCGTCTTTTAGTTTAGTGAGGAATTTTTCAAAAAAAAAAATAAATTTAAATATTTTACTTAGAGATCAAACTCAGAGTCCATAATTTACCTATTGAAATAAAATAATTAAATTAATTTTTTCAAAAAATTGCTTACTAAGCTAAAAGGCGACCTGTTCAAAAAGTAACATTCAAAAAACAGAATTTGAAAAACTTCATTTTTGAATGAGATATTTTTATAAAACAAAGTAACGAAAATCCCATTGGGTAACATGGGAAGGGAGAAAGGGAGCTATCTGACTGATGTACAGCCTTAAGGTTTAAAAAATTGTAGAAAGTAAATTATTAATCAATATTACTTTATTTTTAGTCCTTATTTATTAGAAATGAAAAAATACATTCATAATTGATTAATTGTAGCAATTTTTAACGCTTCTCTATTATAAAGGTACTTTGATCTGGTCAGCCTAGGATAGTTGATGCTGATGAAGACAAAAATAAAGGAATGGATCAATGCAAGTCGCCGAACAACAGCACGTGAGATCGCTGAGAGATTAAATTTATCGAATTCGATAGTTCATGATCGCGTGAAAAGCCGTGGTTTAATTTCTAAACTCGACATATGGGATCAGCATGTTCTTACAGAAAGTAGTTTAATTCGTCGCATTGACCTCTGTGATTTGCCTCTCAAACATCAAGAAAATGACTCATTTTTGAAGATAATCATCACTGGGAATGAGGAATGGGTTGTCCACAACAATGTTAAAAAGCAAGAGATCATGGAGTAAAACAGATGAAGCGGCTCAAAGCCCTCCAAAACCCGGTATTCACTTAAAAGAAAAAAAAGTGATACTGTTTACTTGGTGAAATTTTAAGGATTCTTTAACTTTTACCGAACAATATCACGATCAATTCTGATTACCATCAACTGGACAAACTGAATGATTCACTCAAACAGAAAAGGCCAGAGTTGATCAATAGAATAGGTACAGTACAGTGTTCCACTAATGCGAGAATGCGAGACTGCATACAAGTTTCGTAACTCGCCTGAAACTTTTGTAGTTTAAATAGAATGTACCATCACACCCAAAATATTTTCTAGATCTGGCACTTTCGGATTATTGCTTGTTCCGGTCTCTACGAAATTTTTTAGATGGCAAAACCTCTATTTCAATTGAGGACGTTAGAAATGATTTGGATCAGTTTTTTGCCAGCAAAGATCACAAATCTTATGAACGTGGAATCATAATTCTGCTAGAAAGATGACAAAAGGCAAAATTAGGTATTGGATCAAAGTAGAAAATATATAATTCAATAAAATATTTAAGCACTATAAGAAAATCGTCTTTCTTTTACAAAAAAAAAAAAAAATAAAAAAAAAAAATAAATAAATAAATAAATAAATAAATGAAAGAAAAAAATAAACGAAATTACTTTCTGAATAACATAAAATATTCTTTATTTACTACTTCTGTTCAATACACATGAACTAACATAGCATGAACCGCCGTGACTGTTTTCTCCAATTAGTATTAAAATTTACACGTTGCTCCATTGCAGTATTACACGAATTGCCCCATCTCTTCTATTTGATCACAGCAAGCAATTCTATTTAAAGCAGTGTTGCCAACTGAAATTTTGCCTTGTCTCTATGTCTTTACATTGATGATAAAAGTCCCTACTTTAGTGAAAAATGAAGAACATTTTATAAAATATCTTATAAAAGCACCTCGGAAAAGTTCCTACAAATTCAAAATTCGTCCCTACATACTAAAAAAAACTGCTAAAAGTCGCTACTCGTAGGGACAAATCGCTATAGTTTTCAACATTAATTTAAAGTTTTAATTTCCCAATAAGCAACGTTTGCTGACATTTTTCTGTTTGTACATACTTGATTGCACTCTCCCAACAACTTTTTTTCTACCATTTAACATATGGGTTCACCACAGTGTTGCCAACTGTAGGGATTTTTCCCTGCGTGTAGGAACTTTTAACAATTTTTTTCAGCCTGTCGGGGCAGAGTTAGGGACTCTTTGGAGGTACACCTTATCCTCCAGGACATTCTGAAAATATCCTGAGGATAAAAGCACATCCTACAGAGACAGACATCCTTAGCACTAAAGTAGGGACATTTTGAGCTGTTCGTAGGGACATGGCAAAACTTGAATTCGCAAATTCATACCATTTTAGTTTTGTAGTTTTCAGGCACACCTTACGTTGAATGTTCTCTAACTACTGTCTACAATAATAGTTTTAGATGTTAGTTACAACAACTTACTTTCCATTTGAAAAATCTGTCCACAACTTTATCGCCACTCCTCACTAGAATATCTTTCAGGAAGTTTGAGAATTTTTCACTGATTTTCCGTTTAAGCAACAACAAATGTAAATCGATTGTATAATTGATTGGCTGCGGGACTTCAAGTTCAGGATTTTCAGATTCCCATCCATCGTTGATGATTAAATACGATACTCCAGAATCCAGAACATGACGTTCATACATCTATACGATTTAAAAGTATAATATATTGGGAGCTGTTTCATTTTTTATTTTAAATATAAGTGGAAGGATAATCATGTATATACTTACAAGAAAACATTCAAAAGGTGTCATCTTCAAAAAATATTGAAAAAATGTATGTGATTCTACTCTTTATAAAACATCAGAAAGTGAAAAAATGATCGGCTGAAATGAATTACAGCGACCACAAAAAATTATTAAAATTAAGCATATTTGGCGATTTAGCGCTGTTAGGCGATACGTTCACAAGCATCGAGATTGCCGTGTACGAACAGAACCGTGTTTCGCTCCTTCGCCAAGTACTCAAAATCAATCGCTTAACAGTGTAAAATCGCCAAATAGGCTTAATTTTGATATTTTTTTGTGGTCGCTGTAATTCATTTCAGCCGATAATTTTTTCACTTTCTGGTGTTTTATGAAGAGTAGAATTGCATATATATATATATTTCAATATTTTTTGAAGACGACACCTTTCGAATGTTTCCTTGTTAATTTTATTTTTACAAACTTCATAAAATTTATTTTAATTCGATAGTTTTTATGAAAAGAAATGTCTCAAAAAAGGAGAAATTTATCAAATATTTTTTCAAATTAAATGTTATTAAATAGCAAAATTTTTAAATATTAAGCAAAACTATCTTTTTTATATAAGCATGAACTAACAATTTATTGAAAAATTATGGTGCTGTTTTCAGAATATAAAGGTGATAATGATTATCATGATAAAACTTCTGTTCGTTCGATTTATTTTTAATTTGAGTAAGTAATACAAAATGAAGAGATTGGCAATACAATACAGATCTTTTCCAAACCTAAAATTTTCGCTATTTTTTATTTATTTATTTATTTATTGCCCCATATAGGGTAGGTGCTCCAGTGATTGGCATGCTCCAGTAATTGACATCTATCCCGAAATAATTAATAAATAAGAAAAATAATAAAATCATATATTTTACATATTAGAATTTTAACATTTTATGTCAAACACTGGAGCATAGGGTGCTAATAACTGGTAAAATGAATAACTAGCAGTGTCAAACATTGGAACATAGGATGCCAATTATTAATAAAATGAAAAACTGGCAGTGTCAATTACTGGAACATTGAGTAGGTGTCAAATAAAAATTCATAAAAAAAAAAAATAATAATTGTTATCAAATGTATATATTTTAACATATACGTGGTTCTGAATGTCTTTCATGCCATATTTATTAACTTAAGATTTCTAAAAATATTTTCTGATGACTAGAACATTAAAAACATCAGAGATTGCTCTAAAAGTGTCTATCACTGGTGCACTTACCCTATGTATCGTACAATGTAGTCGAAATCTATGATTGAAATTAATATAATGCCGCAATAATATTGTTAAAGGGAATACTATATTACATATCATTTGATAAAATTATTCTTTCAAGTTTTCTACAATGTATAAAGCTATTACTATTTATTATTAAAATACTTTAAAATAGTTCGATGCAGACATTGATTTATACTAAAATAATAAATAGTTATAAAAGAAAGAAAGAAATTCAACATGTGTAAAATATAGTGCATTCAAATTCGAGTATGTGAAAAATACAATGCATTCAAATTCGAGTTATAATATTTGAATTTATTTCAGAAAACAGAAAGAAAGAGAGAGGATTTATTTCATTTACATATGAATCAATTCAAGTGCAAAATTAGATTATTTTCAGTCTGAAATAGCTGTCGTGTTTTATATTTTGTTTGACTCGTTCTAACAAAAGTCGTTTTATTTACTTAACTGATACAAACCTTCTAGGTATCTTTTTCGTTTAATTTTTATTTCTTATTACTATATCGAGAATTAACTACGAAAAATTTATTAGCAAGAATAATAGAAGCATAAATTGGTGGAAAATAAATATAAAAAATTATTGCAGTGTACCTTATTCACAAGAGAATGGAATTCACTGAAATCTGCTAGTACCACAGTGCTTAGTTGGTTTGCCCCTCTGCGTACCATATCTAGTCGCCGGCTAACTTTGGTAACATTAACATCAAATAGAAGATAAGAATATCTGATACTTCTGCGAGTCATCTCTTTGAGAAGTGATTTCACTGTAGAAGGTTTTTCTATAAATAGTTGGAAATGTTGCATTTTACTCGAAAATTTAACAAATTAAATCAATAAATGTATTGACATACTGAAAATACAAATTTTTAAATCAAATTAAGTATCAATTTTGGTGATATGTATCGATGAAATTTTTTTCGTTATATATATACATACAATACACTTTATAACAAAAAAAAAAAAAAAAAAAAGACGCACCAAGAAGAAGTGGGGACAAAAATTCTTAGATGGGGTGGAATGGGTGGTCCGAATGGGACAAAAATTGGTAGATGTGATGTAGTACATGTGGAGAAAAACATTTGATTACAGTTTCAGAAAATTTGAATGGTTTAATCCAGAGAAAAGACCTCACAAAGTAAACAAGTCAATAACGCGTTGGTCCACTTCTGGCCCTTATGTACGCAGTTATTCGGCTTAGTATTAATTGATAGAGTTGGTAGATATGCTCCTGTGAAGTATCGTGCTAAATTCTGTCCAATTGTTGCGTTAGATTGGTAAAATCCCGAGCTGGTTGTATGACCCTTTTTATGATGCTCCAAACGTCCTCAGTGGAAGAGAGATCCTGGGACTGAGCTCAACCCCATTTCACTGAGCCGCCTATTAAGGACATTTGAAGTCACTGAAGTACCAGTTGGACGTAGGATCGACGATAATGATGAAATGGTGCTTGATTCAATCAAAACCTGTATGTAGGGTCAATTTGTGTTCAGTTTGCATTACTCCTTCTTGGTGCGTCACTTTTTTTGTTATAGAGTATATATATATACAAACAAGATATCAGTGCGTTTTAAATGCAATCCTTTTAGATATTATTCTACTTTTAGATTTTATGAAAAACGACAAGACAACCATTTTTGCATTATGCATAATGCAGAAATTTTCGAACTTATGGGAAACCCAAACACACATTTTCCGTTTCTAACTCTTTCCAACGAAGTTAAAATGTTTTCCAGCTTGACAGTCTGTTTATAAGAGTTCTAACTTCCATAAACAATTTTAGAATATCATAACTGGTATATGTAATTTAATTTAACTATAGCATGTGCTTTACTGAAAATGATATAAATAGCGCAACTGGTACAGAGACATACAAAAAATGCCAATGTATGGCGTTCTATGAGAGGCATTTACATAAATTATACTTAAATAACTTTGTACTACACAAATCATAATGAAATTGACATTTGTTATTCATAGGAAAAAAAACATGTTTTCTAAAGAATATGGTTTAATTACCATTAAGGTTTACAGGGACACATAAAAATACTGAGATAGATTAAGAACTATAATTGGAAATTTCTGAGACTGCATTTTCTATTGATCCATCTGTCTATATTTCTGTGCGCGGTTTAATTTCCTATAATATTTATAGAACTCTTTTGTAGAAAAAATCCTAGTGTTATCTAAAGGAATCTCCTAGTATCTATAAAAGCATTTTTTTTTTTTTTTTTCAACAGATTGCTATTTAACATCATGAATAAACTTCGTCGCTTTATTAGGTTTATGCGGTTTCGTTGAAATTGTCTCACTTTACTTTCCGAACATACATTTTGCAAAGAAAGCATTGTTAGAATAAAATTTCAAAAAATGTTACAACTGAAATCTACTCTTGATTTACGCCAATTTTGTAATTGAAAGTATGTAACAACTGTTTTGAATCATTTGGTATAATATTTACTTAACGAACATTTAATGGAAATCTAAATATTCCTCCTTTTTTTTTTTTTTTTTTTTCCTTTCTCAAAAATCAAAATGTTTTATGCAGTAAAAATTCAGCTCTGTGGGTTATTATTCATCAACCAAGTTAATATATTCCATCCTTCTCCTTTTAATCCCACTTCGATTTAAAAAAAAAAAAAAAAAAAAAAAAAAAAAAAATCAAAATTTTAAAAAGGGGAAAAAACTGTAAAATCTTAAGTAATATTTCTCTCTTTGTAGTTTATTAAGCATTTATGTCCTCTTTCATGAATTTATGAATACGAGAAAGTTTCAAGAAATATATTGTTACGTTACGGAATATTTTTATCCCTTTCGCATAATATTAAAATTTATTGCCAGTGAAATCGTATTTAAAGATCTTTACGCGTTATACTAAATTCTTAAATATATTTAAAGTTCCCATTAATGTGACTCTTGTATAAATTAATAATAGATAAAATAATTATCAATAAGTCTTGCGAAATTTATCTGTTACCAGTAGTATAATAAAGTTACACGTAGTAAAATTAATATGTTAAAAGTATAATTGTAATATAGGTTAAAAATATACAATAATAACAACGATGATGATGATGATGATGATGATGATAATAATAAAAATAATAGGATTCTGTACATATTCGCTTTGTTTTCATTGTAACATTTAACATAGTTTTTGGTTTAAAGCTTTTTTTTTTTTTTTTTTTTTTATTTTTTTTTCATTATTATTATTATAATTATTAAATTTTGTGAATTTATTTTACTCGATAATGGAAAATTTTTATTTCATTTATACATAGCTTTGATTCCTACGTTTAACAAAATAATTTCTAAGCGTAACCCTTTTATCATTTTACACACATTGGAAAAAATGTGTCAGAATAATTTTCTTCTTTTCCAAAATAGATCATATGGTCTATGTTTTTCATTTATTTGATTCGATATTCTTTAAACATTCAGTTTAAAAATTCTTTTTTTATTTTTTATTTTTTGACCTAGTTTATGAATAGGAATATCATTTTATTTATTATAGTTTCTTTTTTTCCTTTCTTTTTTTTTTCCTTTCTTTTTTTTTTCCTTTCTTACTTTTCATTTCCTTCTTTCATTTTTTTTTTTTTTCTTTTTTTTTTCAATGCATATATTGCTGGATACGGGAATTTGACATATGGTTTGATCGATTATTTTAATTTTTTTTTCAGACGATTTAATTTATTGAAATATATGTGTATATGTAACATTAAATATATATTTATGTATATATAAATGATAAATATCGTAATAAAAGTTAACCTTAAAATTTAGCAATTAATAGATACAAAACATTACCAGCACAACAAAAATAGAACTGATTGTAACATTTAGGTAAGACTGACACAAAAATGTTGCGATACAGATTAAGAACCAATAAGAGACAAAATCAATTTAAATTACTGACGCCGACATGAATAATAATAATTAAAAAAAGGACCATAACTTAATGACGGAATAAGTAAATAAAGGACCACAGAAATAATAACTGGATAAAAATGCTTAAAATTTGAAGTATAAAGTCTTCAGGGTGCATGTACTTCATAAAGCTGTAAAAGCTGCATCGATTTCGTAAAATAATATAGTTAATCATAGCAATTTATATTGTTTCAGCCCCGATCGAGGCAGCAAAACCATTTTGAATGAGAAATTAAATAATTTATTAAATAAAATCATCAAGGAATCCAGAGAGAAAACTAGAAAAAAGCAGAGTAGTCACATGTAAAACTTTTACACAAACTGGAGAATAGGAAGATGCCAATTAATTAATGAAAATAAAATAAAAGCATTGCAAACAACGATTAATCGATAAAGAATTAACGTCTGAGCATTTTCATTAACGATAAAATTCACTGAGTAATTATTTATTGAGTTAGTTACATTTTAATTTTATGTTAGTTAAATTATAATTTAAATTGTACGTATATCAATGAACATTAAAACTTTCATAGAAAGGAAATTAATGATAGAAAAACTTTAAGCCAGCAGTGAGCAAGCGCCATCTAGCGTTTAGCTAGATAAACAATAAGTCAATTAAATTAATGCAGGTTCAAACAAACCATTGCTTATATATATATATATTTATATATATGTATGTATGTATATAGATACATACATATTATGAAAATAGATACAATATATACGATTATACGATTTTCATACGATATTATGAAAATAGAAAAATCTATCCCATGAATCCCAAAACATAGAAAAACGTCAAAAACTGCAAATTGACAATTTTCACATATCCATTATTCTCTTCTTATAAATTCAGAATTATAAAAGATGTCTTTGAAATATGTCCTCTTTTTAAGATCTACAAAATATAAACTTTTTTTTTTTTTTTATTAAAAGGAGACTTGGTGCTGGATTATTAAAACCAGTAAAAACTACAACGTCAGAAATGCCAGAGAAAAATATTTGGGAATCATACAGCTGTTTCGGTAGCCTTAAGTATACCGTCTTCAGTGCATAAAGAATTCTGGAACAAGAGAAGTGCGACCAGAATTCTTTACGCACTGAAGACGGTACGCTTAAGGCTACCGAAACAGCTGTATGCTTCCCAAATATTTTTCTTTGGCGTCTCTGATGTTGTAGTTATTACAGGTTTTAATAAACTTTTCTTTTTAGAAATCTTCAGAAATGGTTGAGGGTACGAGGGAAAAATTTAACATGTAAGTTAGTAGTAGAATTTAGATAGTCATTGAAAACTGATTTAAAAAGTTTCTTATTTAATTTCTTTAACACGTTCATGCCGGCGTGACTCACCGGTGGGTCACAGCTACAGTCGGTAGTAAAAGTATCCAAGCACTAGCAATAATCCCTGTCCAAAAAAAAAGTACACTTAATACTGCTTTGTTAAATAAATCCTTGTCAAGTCATGTTCTTAGTCAGTCTAAGAACATGATTCGACAAGGATTTATTGAACAAAACAGTTTTAAGTGTACTTTTTTTACACCTGAGTTATTGGCTAGTGCTCGGATACTTTTGAGGATACTATGTAAACAAAATGCGCCGGCGTGAGCGTGTTAATGTAGATATTTGTAAAAAAGAAAAAAAAAAAAAAAATGAATATTTTAAAGATTTTTTATTTTTTATTTTTTAAGCAACACTTTTCGGTATTTTCGTTGTGTACGTAAAATGTAGCAATAAAAATAGTTTTTTTAACTCTGTGGAAAATTGTTAGCACCTCGTTTTAGTAAAACGGCAATAAATGGCAACATAACTAAACATCCTTTCATCTCAGATATTATTTTAGTAGGTCGACCTGTATATTTAAAGAGGAAATTAATACGCACCGTCTCCCCCCTCCCCCCCCCCCCCCAAAAAAAAAAAAAGAAAGAAAGAAAGAAAGAAAGAAGCTTTTTGAAATTTACTACAAATATATATATATATATATATATATATATATATATATATATACATATATATATTATTAGATTGTGGCATATTGAATTGAATAATGGAAATTCTTCACCTAACGTGGGCAGCAGACTAACAACATGTTTTTCTATAGAAGAAATTTATTTTGGAAAATTACTCAATACCTAATATAATTTCCAATCCCATTTTTCACGTTTAGAAAGTTCACAAACATTAATATGAATTTCTTTTCAAAAATTAATATTTTAAATATTTAATATTTCGTCTTCAAACTCCGAAATCCGAAAAATTAACTAGGTACTTTTTTAGTTCCCCATCATACTATAGGTATGGAGAACTTAGGTAATGGGGAAAATTTTTGAACTCAGTTTTTTATACTTTTTTACTACACGTTTTCAGGTGTGGGGAATCCAAAAATATCAAAATGGGTATGGTGTCCGTCTGTAGGGTGTCTGTTAGTGTGTTACTCTGTGTATACGATATCTCACGAACAAATGATCAGAGAGAAGTCGGTCCGATTTTAAAGTATTAGTTATGACACTGGCAAGAACCCTATTCATTCGCAACATTCTAATTAAAAAACTTCAGAAGTTATTCGAAATTTACGATTTTCTTAACTTGGGAGAATAGGGCAAAATTTCACTTAAACGTGCATGAAAAGAAATAATTTTACCGTAAAGATCTAAGAACAGCTTTACGTATCAGTTTTGATGCCAGGATGAACATCATTAACTAGAAACATGCTGCTTTGAAAATTTCGCAAATTATTCGAAATTTGCGAATTTCTTAACATGGCAGAATACAGCAAAATTTCGCATAAATGTCCGGTTTGAGAGATATTTTCATCGTAAAGTTGTCAGACTACTTTTAAAATATTATATAAGATGCTAGTATAAAGATCTTTGACTACGAATTTTCCAATTAAAAAATTTTGTAAGTCACTGGAAATTTACGATTTACTTAATATGGCGGAATAGGGCAAAATTTCGCATAAACGTCCACTTTGAGGAATATTTTCATCGTAAAGATGTCAGAACAATTTTAAAATATCATTTAAGATGCTGGTATGAACATCCCTGATTATGAATTTTTTTATTGAAAAATTTGGTAGTTATTTGAAGTTTACGATTTACTTAACAGGGCAGAATAGGAGAAAATTGAGCATAAACGTGCATTTTGAAGATCATAAATACATCAGACAACTTCAAAATAACATTTATGAAACTTAAATATATTAAAAACACTTTAAACACAAGTAAACTTGTTTGAAACTTGTTTGAACATGATTGACTACAAATATTCTAATAGGAAAATTTCGTAAGTTATTCGAAATTTAAGATTTTATCAACATAGCAAAATGGAGCGATGTTCCATATAAATATGCATTTTGGAGATTGTTGCATTGGAAATAGTAGCATGAAAACTAAACTACGAAATTGAATCCAATAAAATAAATTAATAGATTAGAATGAGATAAATATATCGAACTGAACGGTGGGTAGCCTATTAGTCGGGGATTTCGTTCTGTCACTGTGTCAAGCGTTTGGTCATATTCATTTCTCTTAACATGAATATAATATGTTCTGCGCTAGAAATTTATGAAAACATACATAGGATGGGGAACTGAGCAGAATCCACCTGTGCCAACTAGTTTTTTTTTTTTTTTTTTTTCTTTTTTGTAAATTCAAAATGAAATTTTAAAAATTTAAAATATTGAAAAACGAGAATAAACTGTTATGAACTTTCTAAATGTGAAAACGAAATTAAAATAAATAAATACTTTAAGTAATGATTAATTTCCGAAATTATTTTCCCCATAGAATACCATGTAGTTAGTTTGCCGTCATCCCCTTAATCATTATTGCTAAATCTTAAATGCAAACTTACCATAATCGGTGTCGTGTAAAACAACTATATCAGCTTTTCTGTATTGATCGTTTACTACATCCACTATAGCTTGGGCAACGTCTTGCATCGGCATATTATCTACGAGTATTGCAGAATTTTTTAAAATGCAGTGGTCCACGTTGACAGCGAAATGTAGGATTCCGTTGGAAGAGCTTTGATTGGCAAGATTATATAACAGTTCACAACAGGTAGCAGAAAAAAGAACATCGAAATCTTCTTCACTATAGCAAATACCTTAGGAAAACAATTATAAAATATTAAAACTTTTTATCAGTTGTTTAGTAATTATATATATAATTAACTCTAAAATCTATTTTAACATTATCATTTAATATTTACTCTGTGTATTTATCTTTAATGAAAATGCTCTGAAGTATATTCGATTAATCGATATCTGTCGAGCTTTTGTTTTACTTCAATTTAGGTTTTGGCATCATCCTTTTCTCCAGTTGGTGTTAAATGTTATACATGTGGTTGCTCTGCTTCATTCATGTTTTCACTTTGGTAGCCATTAAAATTATATTTAATCTTTATTTAATCTTTGTTTTAATTTAATAATTCACTTATTTCTAATTCTTTATGGTTCTTGCTGCTTCGATCGGGGTGTGAAATGATATAAATTGCTATGATTAGCAATATCGTTTTACGAAATCGTTGCAGCTTTCAAAGCTTTATGAAGTATGCACCCCTTGATAAGTATGCTTCTAAGTTTAAGCATTTACATCCAATTATCTCTGTGATTTATTATTTGTTTTCACTCTCATAAGTTTAATGGTCCTCTTTTATTATCATTCAGGTCGGCGTAAGTATTTTAAGTTACTATCGTAACTCATTGGTTCTTAATCTACATCGCAACTTTTTGAGTAATTCTTTCCTCTATGTTAAATTCAGTTCTATATTTTAGTGTGCTGTTATTGTTTTAGTTCTATTAATAGCTAAATTTTAAGATTAAATTTTATTACGATATCTATTATATATATATATATATATGAATAATTTAATACCATTGTAACACTCAGCAGACAAAAGATAGATGAAGATACCAACATATAATTAAATTTTAATTGAGATTTATTTCGAATAAAAATTGCCACGGTAATAATTTAATTTGAGTACTAATGATTAGTAAAAACATGTTAAAGTACTTACGCAGAAGAGAAATGACACTAACATAACACATAAGCCTAACGATGAGAGAATTTGCAAAAACCATTAAATAATAGTAACAGTCAACATTTTAGAGAAAGGGGAAAAGGATAAAATTACTAAAGAGTTCCGTTAAAAGGAAAAAAAAAAACTAGTTGGCATAGGTAGACTCTGCTCAGTTCCACATCATATATAGGTTCTCATAAATTTCTAGTGCGAGACCTATTATAATCATGTTAAAAGAAATAAATTTGACCAATGTACTTAACTCAAAATCGATATTTTTTTACTTAAATCCTTTATACTTATCAGTACAGAAATGTTCATGTATTAATTTCTGTTGCTTTTTTTTTTTTTTTTTTTTTTTTTCCCAAATTTTTTATCTGGTATATAAACGTTTCTTATTAATATTAAAGTTTATACTGTAAGTATTCATTTATTTTAAGTTTTATATAAATATATTATTAAATCCAATACCATCCAGCTGCTTTGTTAATGGAATGGACGGATCAATATATTTTATAGAGTATTCTGGAGTTTTGTTGTCGAAAGTCACGAAGCTCATAATTAAACTGATAACATCCACAGTTTTTGAAGCATATCCACCATCATCTCTGACTACACCTGAAATGAAATAAAGGAAGCTCAGACAAAATGATGAATAGAATATGTTCATTTTTGTAACCGTATATACTATATACTAAAACAAAAACTTTTATTTTTAAGATCAAAATGGGAGCATATTAATATACACAGAAGTCTTTGAGCCAATCAGAAATGATCATTTATTGCATTTTACTGTCATTTGATGAATGAGCAATATGAATCATTTCTAATATAGCACTGCAATATGGTACAATGTTAATTTAGCAAAGCCAGTAAAATAATTTCTGCATCTTTCATTAACATGCTTTTGAATCGCGTTAAAATAACAATGACTTCCTAACTGTTTGAACCCTATTTTATGTTCATAGAATATATATATATATATATATATATATATATATTCATAAAGTTAAAATGTTTAATTCATAATCGATTTAAAGAAAAAAAAATTGTGCAATGAGCTATCTTTATATTTAAAACAAAATTATTATATTATTCTTTGGACAGTCCATGCGAGAAAAGTACTGTATTGAAATAGTTCTGTCTAGATCACGTTAGATGCTTGCTAAATTTAGTGTTTGTGAAAGCAATTATTAGTAAATAAATAATAATTAATAATTAGAAAAATGATTTAATAAATAAATTAGCGTCATATTTTATTTCAGATTATCAGCAACTCTGTGGAAATTGATGTCATGGGTAAAAAAGCAGTCTGTATATTTAAAATACAAAGCTCATTCTTCTGACAGTCCGTGAAAAAAAAAAAAAAAAAAAAAAATAAGAATAATAAATAAATAATAAAAATAAAAAATTAATTTGCTAGGTTTCGGACCTTAAAACCGTACAATACCTAATCTTGCTTACGGGCAAGGTCCATATTTTTACATAGGAAATTTTATTTCCTCAATTACTCATTACCTGAAGTATTTAATTTAATTTTTTATTTTTATTTTCTTACTTCCACTTCAACAATTAGGAAATTCACAATTGTTAATTAGTACTCATTTTTAAAAACATATTTAATTTTTAATATTGTATTTTTAAATTAAATAATCTGGTGTGTCACTCACACGACTTTCTCTTACCCTGAAATTTAATACTATAAATACAGGTTGGAGATTAAGGGATATGATAACGAGTTCTGTTATGTAAACCTATGTTAAAACAATTCTAATTAGGCTTTGGAAAAATTTTATATGATAATTAGTGTTGTGTGAGGCGGGGCTACCGCCCCCCTCAAACCCCCGTTTCATTACTGCACCTACATTTATATAGAATTTAAATCTGTTATTAAAATTAAAAGTTCACTTAAAATTATTCAGACAATTTTCACACGCAATATTCCTTGAAACTTATCCATCTTGATCAAACTTTTCCAGCAACGAACTTAACTTCAAAACAAAACATTTGGATCTCCTAAAATTATTCGTTTTTAAGTCACTCTAAGAGACACAGACAAAAGTCAAACGTTGAAAAACTTCACTACGGTAATTAGGAAGCCTCAAAACGTTTAATAAACAAAAAACAAACGATGAATATTTAGCTTAAAACATACATTATTTACCATATTCATTATTTAGGAATTCCTTTCAATTCCTGAACAGCTTTCCTGGAAATGGTAAAATATTACAAAAAAAAAAAAAAACTTGACACACAAAATTATTCACAAAAAGGAAAAAAGTTGTTATGCACAAAAAAAAAAAAAAAAAAAAAAAAGTTGTCGCTTAAATATTTGCAGCCCTGTATATCTTTCAAAGATTATGTGCAGACAACATGGTGCACCTAAATATATTTCTATGTAAATAATATATGGCCCAGCCTGAAATACACATCAGTTTGCAACTGTTGTCGCACTTTTAACTAGTTTTTTTTTTTTTTTTTTGTGTGTGTGTGTGTAGCCCTGTAAACGAACAGTGAATGATTTCCCTACCATATTCTACATGAGACATGTTTTTACGCATATAAAATATATATATTCCTTTCAGTTGGTTTAGTGTCAGTCTATAGATGTTAAACTCTACTTACCTGCAATTTCCCCAATAAACGTAATGTATTTGAATTCTCTTGGGTGTCCCTGTACACGAACCACTAGCTTGATCTCAATGAAAAGTTTAGTGTAACATCTCTATATCATACAGATTTTGATACCAAGTTTGGACTTCCTGCTATAATTTGTTCTTGAGATATGCTGATAACACACACACACAGAGAGACACACACACACAGACCATTCGCTAACAACATGATTTTTGGATTCAGGGGACCTCAAAACGTGTAAATGTAACAAAAACTTACTTTTGAAAATTTGACCCAAAAACAATACTTTCTCTACCTTATGGGTGAGAGAAAGTAAAAATAATTATGTGCATTTTCCACATTTTTTAGCTAGGAAATAAAATATTAAAATTGTAAAAAATCAATTTTTCCAAAACAAGTACTACGATTGTGAATTATATGAATATAGAAACGGAATTTTAAAATATACATTAAATAGTGAGTAATTGTAATATGGGGTTTAATTATACATGTGTAATGAATAATTGTATTTTATGGGAAAATTTCCCATAGATTAACATAGGCTTTAGCTGTTGGCGCGATTAAGTATTGCACGCTTTTAAATGAAAGATTTTTGTCAATGAATTGATCAAATTTAGATTTTGTGAACATAGTTATTAATATTAACTCGTAGTTCAATGTTTTTGTTATACGTAAGTTATTTATGTTTAAACAATAACAATAAAAATCCTGACATATCACTAAAAAATAAAATAAAAAATAATAACGTTGCTGCATAAATTTTACTCAGTTTCAAACGAAATTAATGAAAACAAAATAACAGGGGTAAAAAGCAGACTATAACGTTATTATAATTTTTTACTTTCTCTTACCCATAGGGTCGAGAAAGTATTTTTTAGGGTCAAATTTTCGACCGTGAGTTTTTGTTATATTTACATGTTCATCTGAGGTCCCCTGAATACGAAAATCATGTTTTTAGCGAATGGTCTGTGTGTCTGTCTGTTATCAGTATATATATCTCAAGAAGAAATAGTAGCAGAAATTCCAAACTCGGTATTCTAAATGTATATTATATAGGGATGCTACACTAAGTTTTTCGTTGAGATGAAACAAATGGTACGTGTACGGGGACACTCAAGAGTATTCAAATACATTACTTCTATGGGGGAAACTGCAGGTAAGGAGAGTTTAACATCTATAGACTGCACTAAACCAAATGAAACGAATATATATTTTTTATATGCATAAAAACATGCCTCGTGTTGAATATGGCAGGGAAATCTTTCACTGTTCATTTAGACTACACAAAAGAACTAGATTATAGTACGACAATAGCTGAAAATTGATGGAAGTGTATTTCAGGTTGTGCCGTACATTGTTACTGTAGGATTGTATTTAGGTGCACTGTGCGGTTTGTATATATTCTTCAAAAGATATACAGGGTTCCAAATATTTAAGCGATAACATTCTTTTTTATTGTTAGTGGAAGTGCTTTACTTTAATAGTGCTTTACCCTGTCTAGGAAAGCTGCTCAAAAATGGAATAATGCTAAATATTCATCGCTTGTTTTTTGTGTATTTACACATTTTGGGGTTTCCTGATTATCTGTGTCTCTTAGAGTAACTTAAAAACGAATAATTTCAGGAGATCCCAATGTTGTATTTCCAAATTAATATAAATTTGTTGCTGGAAAAGTTTGATCAAGGCTGATAAGTTTCAAGAAATGTTGCATGTGAAAGTTGTCTGAATAATTTTAAGTGAACTTTTAATTTTAATAACAGATTTAAATTCTATATAAATGTAAGTAAAGTAATGAAATGGGGGTTTGAGGGGGGCGGTAGCCCCCGTCACACAGAACTAATTGTCATGTAAAACTCTTTCAAAGCTTAATTTGAATTATTTTAACATAGGTTTACACAACAGTACTCGTTATGTTACCGCTTATTTTCCAACCTGTATTTATAGTATTAAGTTTCAGGGTAAAAGAAAGTCGTGCGAGTGACACACCAGATTATTTCTTTTGGCATGAAATTAAAAAGTATTAAACACAAAATTTAGAGAAAATGTGCGAAATTTTACCGTTGCTAAGGAAAGCAACTTCCTGTTTTAAGGCGAAAAATTATATATTTTTTAAATACTTTTGGTCTATTTAAATTAAAGGATAATTATTGTGTTAAACTATACAGAATAATTTCATCAAATGAGTGAAAATTACGTTATTCGACACAATCTCAGAGGAACTTAACCATTGGGTGAATAATATAATTTTGTTTAACCATGTAAATTATTATAGATAGCTGATAAACATAAGTTTTTGAGTATTTATATCAGGCTTTTGGAAAAACTTTGAAACATTTTTATGAATACAGGAGGCTTTTGCAGCTAAATTAAAAACTGTAAAAGACAAAGGATAGTGAATTGAACATTCAAATATCTCAGATAAGTTCGCTGGGCATCTCACTCCACTTTTTTTTTTTTGTTGTTGTTTTGTTTTGTTACCAAGTGGTGGTCACTTGAGACAATTGTGCCACTTGAAAATTTCTTATGACGATAATTTTTGAAATACTAACTTAATTTGAACCAAAGTTGGACAGTGAACTTATCATACGAATATCTTGGAAGATTTCGCTGGATAAGTTGCTCCGCCATTTTGTTTCTAAGTTACAGCCACTTAGACTGCCACTTGAAAATTTGTCCTAACAATAACTTTTGAAACACTGTACTGATTCAAACTAAAGTTGGACAGTGAACTTATGCTAAAAATATTTTGGATGAGTTTGCTGGGCAACTTGCTCCGTCATATTGTTTCCAAGTGGCGGCCACTTGAAAATTTGTTATCACGACACCTTTTGAAATACTTAATTAATTCGAACCAAAGTTAAAAAATGGATTTATCATTCAAATATCTATGATTTCGGTGGGCAAGTTTCTCTGCAATTTTGTTTCCAGGTTACAGCCACTTGAACGCTGCCACTTGAAAATTTACTATCAAAAAAATTTTTGAAATGCTGAATTTATTCGAACCAAAGTTCGGCAGTGGAATTATCTTACAAAAATCATGGATTAGTTCACTGTGCAACTTGCTCCACCATTCTAATCCAAGTGGCGACCACTTAATTTGTCAAGACGAAAACCTTTGAAATTCTGAATTAATTCGAATTAAATTTGTACTGTAGACTTATCTCACAAATGCATTTGATATATTTGTTTGCCATCTTGGCTCCAAGTTCTGGCCACTTAAAAATTTCAAATTCACATAAAAAGGTATTTATGAAATTATTTACTTAAAACTCCATATGTACACATATAGCCCACATCACTATTTCTACTAAGTCCATTGATAATTTGTAGCCGCCATTTTGTTTCAAAATGGCGGCTACTTGATAAGAAAAAAAAAACATCAACCTACCTTTCCGAATGAGCCGGAACGACTTGTTTCATCTAATAGATGCATTTAATGCATTTATTATATTTTTACAGATCCTAGTGTTTTTAAATTTCTTCTAAAGTATTTTCTTTTTTTCAATTTCTTTTCAGTAACTATTACAATGAACAATAGAGGTAAACATGATAAATATCACAGTGGCGAGTACACTAATCACTGTGAAATTTTTAGAAGTCATATACTATAATTAATAAGAAGAGAAAATCATGCATCACTCATTCATTATTAATCACTTTCTGTCATTATAACAAAATTCACGTAATCTTCCTCAGAATGTACCTCTACACCAGTCAACACATTTAAACTTAAAACAATATATATTTAATAAATTTTAAATATATATTACATAGATATATTAAACTTGATGAATAATAAGTATTAAAGAATGATATACCAAATGTGATTCTTCCAACAGCATTTTGTACACCGCAGTGAATAAATAAATTGATAACAAATGATGATTTCAAGATATCATGCAGAAGAATATACTTTTTCATTATCCTATAATATGAAAGAAAAAAAAAATGATACGAATGATTGTTAACGAACAAATAAGAAAAAAAAAAAAAAAAAAAAAAAAAAAAATCAAAATAATAACAGTTATATGCAATATGAACTAGTTATTAGTTTAACTTGGAAAGTTATGCAAGTCTCGAAAATACAGAATTGGTGAATCATTTAAATTTTTTAAAGAAAAATTTTTTTTAGAAGGTTTGGTTAGTATTAAGCACTACCAGAATATGAGAATAATAATTGTAAAAGATTTAATTGTAAGTAAAGAGAAATAAAAGAGTTTTGTATATCTATTATTCAATTAATATTTTTTCTACATTTTCACTACATGTCGGCCAGTTTTCAACTATTTGCTTGTAAAATTGTTAATATTTTTCAGAAATGGAAGTAAGTAACTTAGGTATGTCTGTCTAAAAGCTGTTTTGCTGTAAGGGCTTCAGTCCAGGACTGAAACCCTTTTTGCTTGCAACAGGAAAAGTGGCCTTTCTGCTCCACCCTAAATATTTATTAGATGCGCGTCTTTTCTGTTTACATTGACGGGTGTACCATAAAAAACACTGAAACCACTGAAACCTAACACTATTGGTGATAGGGTCAAGGCCGATTGATAACGTCCTCAGTGGAGGATTTTTCTAAGGGGACCTAGCCCTTATTTACGCAAGTTTCTGAGATAATCACGGAAAACTCTGAAGGCTAGACTGTTGAGCACCGCCTGGGTCTAAACCCAGCACCTCCGGTCCACCAGCTTAGGTGATAAAAATGGTATGCAAAGTACATTAGTGATTAAACGATGCAACAGGTACGTACAGTTGGAAAATGTTAATCAATGTAAATCTATGCAATCTATGTAAATCTATGTAAATGTAAATCTATGCGAACTGCATGATTAATCGTTCTTCTTTAATTTTTCTAAATGATTTATTTATTTTTTATTTTTTGAAACTTGTGTGGAAGTTTTTAATTTTTACTATGTATTTTCCTATTTACTTCTGTTTCTTTCTTTCTTTTCTTTTCTTTCTTTTCTTTTCTTTCTTTTTTTTTTTTTTTTTTTTTTCCTTTGTACGAAATTCGATTTTAAAATGCTAAGTAGCAGAAATAAACTTAATATTATTATTACTTTACATGTTTTCGTTTTTTTTTTTTTTTTTTTTTTTTGTACTAGTATGCCAAATTTAGTGGATATTCTAATTTAAAATAATGTATGCATAATAAATATTTACTTTTTTCTAGCGTCTCCTATTTTCCCTGTCTATTATTTTTTAGTTCTCTCGCTGTTACATAAAAATAATTATTGTATTATTTACAAATTCGTATTAATACTATGTAAGGAAAGTATTGTAACCATGACAAAAATTCGACTTTGAGATTTAGTGTATCTATACGTTTTGAGGTCTCCTGAGTTCATTTTTGCTCTTTTTAGGGTGATATATGCATGTGTGTGTTACGAAATTAGACCGATTATAGCACCACCTGGTGGGAAATTACTGAGTTAGCGTTTCTGTCACAACAACGGCACGAGTTAGGGTAAAAAGTAAAAAGCAAAGTTGTAAAGCGACATCCATTTAGTACGAAAAGATACCATGTAGACATGAATGCTAAAAACAGAACGCTTATCTAGCAGCTCATATTCATTTTACCATGCCTAGACATCCCATTTATGGCTATAACTGCAGCCGTTTAGCAGTTAAAAGGTTAAGAACGGCCTTTAGTGGACATACTGTATACGTTTGCGTGTATTTGTGTGTTAAATTTACACAATATTTCCTTCAACAAATATAGTAAAGAGTATTTTAATATCATATTTTGAACTCTGAGATTTATTAATTTATTTTAAACATTTGAAAATAAAACAAGGTCGTATTTTGAACCTTAACGTATAAGAACAAGAGTCCTGTACCCGACAAAAGAATTTTAATCGACCCGAAACCAAAGTTGAGAATTTTGACGATCAGCACCTGACCCGAAACTCGAATTTAAATGAAAATTAATAGTTCATCTAAAAATCATGCAAGCATGTGTGTATGTGTGTGAGTGAACATGATAGCGTCTAAACGCTTTCGTTGAATGAGCTGAAAGTTGGTACGTATATTATAGGTCATCGTAGCACAAGCCCGTTCGTGCACGAGTAGAAATTGTGTACGAACCGTAGAACCGTAGCACGATTTTGAATTTTGATGAATCTTTTTCTTTTCTTTTTTTTTTTTTTTTTTTTTTTTATAGGACACAAAGAAAAATATTTTATCATTATGACCTATGGGGTCAAATTATTTAAAGTGCGATAGCGTCTAAATGCCTCATTCGATTGAGCTAAAGATTTACATATATATATGTTACAGCAGGCCTCGCAGCGTTCTTAAAATTTTGCCCCCTTTTTTTATTATTATACTGTCACTAGTGCCGTGAATAAAGATTTTTTATTAAATGTTTTTGACTGTTTTAATGCTAAAATATTTATGTTAAATAGTATTGTTTTAAAATTGTGGTGACAATGTAATAAAAAGAGCGTAAAATTTTAGGAGAGTTGCGAGGTCTGTGTTACAGGTTACCATCGCATGAATTGTACAGATTTTGGTGAATCTCGCAATTATAGTTTTATTACAGGGATACAAAGAAAAGTTCTTTATCATTATGGTCTATGAGGTCAAATTATTCAAAGTGCGATAGCGTGTAAACGACTTATTCAAATGAACTAAAAATTTATATACATATTATAGATTATTGTCACGTAAACTGTATAAATTTTGGCAAATTGCACTTACAGTTTTTTACAAGGACACAACGAAAAATTCTTTATCATTATGGCTTATGGGCTCAAATTATTGAAAATGCGATAGCGTCTGAATGACTTATGTGATTGAGCTGAAATTTATATACATGCTAAAGGTCACAGTTACACGAGCAGCACAGCTTTTGATGAATCTAGCATTTATAGATTTTTACAGGGACACAACAAAATGTTCTTTATCATTATTATCTATACGCTCAAATTATTTGAAGAGGAATAGCGTTAAGGGGTTACATCCAGTTGTAATTTTCAAAAAATCGATTTTTTTTTTTTTTTACATATTTTGAATGTACATATATTTGATAATATTGTCTGAAAATTTCATATCGATCCGGCAATTAGTTTCGGAGAAATTTGCATATTTGTAAAGACGTCTCCGAGCGTTTTAAAGTAGGCGGAGCGTAAACCAGAGTAGCAGCTGTTTTTCATTATCCCTATGCCCTTGTCCATGCTTTTCATAATGTTTTGCTTCTTAGAATAAGAATATAAAAGGTTTATCTTATATCTGAGAGCTATATTTAGAAATTTTAGGTATACAGTAAGTAAATATCGTCAGTTTAAAGTGAACTGCCACGTTGTCAAGTCGTGCCAGTATTCTGTTTATTTCCTCAGTGTGTAGAGTTTTGTCTAATGCCATTTGGGCTTCTTATTATCATAATTGCTCCACTGACGACAATCCTCAACATGGTAAATGCCCGACTGGAGAAGACTCATGGTGTTCTTGGCAGAAAGCACGAGCCTTGGACACATTATCAAGCTACAAACATGATTATCAACCCTTACCGCCTGATGTTGCTGAAGCTATACTTCCAATTTACGTAGATCTGAGTAATGAAAAATTATTAGAAAGATGCGTTGGTGGTTTCACGCAAAATAATAATGAAAGTTATAATCAGCTGATATGGAAAATAACTCCAAAAATAATCCCATGTGGCTCTAAGATCGTTGAAATTGCTGCTTATCTTGCTGCCGGCATGTTCAATGAAGGAAAAACATCTCTTCTATACTTCATGAACGCAATGGGACTATCGCTTGGGCCTAATGCCCATGCCTATGTAGAAAAAGAGGACGCAGAGCGCATCTTGATCTCTGACGCACGAGCGCAAGGGAGCACGCGCGAGGGGAGAATGTCACGTAGACAACAACAGTTGGCTGTACTAGAAGCAAATGATGAAGCAGAGAGTTCCTCTTATGGTCCTGGAATAGATGACTCGATGTAAGTAGGAAAAATTTTTTTTTAACTTAGTTTAAATGGTTCCCAAAACTTTAAACGCGTTTATCTCGAAACGGTGTTTTCAAAGTCGGTGAGCAAAATTTCTCCGAAACGGCTGGACCGATTGACTTGAAATTTTGACACGATTTTCTTAGATATTTTTGTCAGGTAATGATCGTAGGAATAAGGTTTCTGATAATAATTTCGATTTTTTCAGTCACTTTCAAGTGTAAATTTTCATGAAAAAAACGATTTTTTGGGGGGGGAAGCCGCCATTTTGTCAAAAATCAAAATTTTGACTATTCCTACGATCATTACCTGTATTCATCTATCCTAAAAATAAATCTTTTGGTTTTTTTCATTTCAGATAATTTGGATCAGAGATATCTTGCTCACCGCCAGACACCTTTTTGTGAAAGTCCTCTAGGAGATCTACTACAGGAACAGCGGAACCCAATATTTTTGTAAACTCATCACGGATTCTTAACATACATTAAATTTGCTATATGTATATGCATTGTATATATTTCTTTAATAAAAGGCCTCTTCACAAAAAAATTCACAAAAAAACACGTTTTTTCGTGCATACAACTGGATGTAACCCCTTAAATTAAACAACGTACTATAGGGAGAAAAATACACTAACACCTTATTATAATTTTCTATTTTGTTTATTTAACGACTCCTCTTACTTTATTTATATAATCGTTAATTACTTAATGTTCGGAAAGACAAGTGGAGTCACTCCAGTTTTTTTTTTTTTTTTCGTTTCTTTAACTCTTATAGAATGATGAAAATAATAATACATTCTCTGTAATTTGTTTTTAAGTTTAAAAAAAAAAAAGAGAGAAAAAGATTTTTTTTTTTTTTTACCGCCTACTTTGAGCGTTATATAATTATTGACTCCAGGCAATTACCTTCACCTTTACATATATGCGACAGTTCATGAACGCACTTTTAAATTATTTAAAGTTGGAAAAATTGTCATAATTCAAACTATCCAAAATTTTTATTACATATTAAAAAAAAAAAAAAAAAATCAATAATAACTACGGCTTGCAAACTTAGAGTAATTATATTTTTTCTTCTAATGAAGATCAAATACTGAATAAAAATAAGCAAAACAGAATATTCCCTTTGCTTACTTTATGTATCGAAGAAAAAATAATAGCACGCAATATGCATGCATTCAGTAACATTCAACCACAATAATCTCCTTGTTCAGCTGTTACGTTTAAAGGTCTCATTACCTTAAGCTCAATTTCATTCCTCATTATAAATTTACATGTACCGATGAATGACAAAATCAATATACATGTTCATCAACAAGTCTTTATTATATCTAAGTAATATTTTACTTCTCAGTAGCAACAGGTGTGGCTCGACTTAAAGGCTTTTTATATATGAGAGCTTTCGTGTGAAATAAATATAATAAAAAATCGATTGGTCCCTCGTTCATGGAATGCAAAGACAGTGTAACATAAAATTCGACAGCTGTCGTGTGCTTTTTTGTTAAAATACTTGTATAAAAAAAAAGAATCTTAATTATATGCAGGACTAAAAAGAACATTTGCAGCTGCTAAGTTATTAATTATTACAAGCTGAAGATGACATACTATTTAAATCCATTAATTTGTATTACAATTTGAGCAGATGAAAATTGCTTTTTCTTTTTTTTCCCTTGCTATGTTAAAAATAATAGAAAAAATTAATGACATTTTTTGGATACTGTGTGCAAGAAAAAACGTCCACTCTTGGCGGAGCGAAAGTAGATTGATATATGTACATGCAGCTTTTTTTTCTCTATAAATGTTTTATTCAAAAGTGTTTTAAAAAGTAACTTCCAGGTTGTAATTCATACTTTAAAAAAAAGGGGGTGGGTGGAAACTACTATTCTATGCCTGCCACATACCACAAAACTGTTTTTGCCTAAACGTCAGTGGAGGCCTCCATGTGGACACTCAAAAATTTTTGGGTTCTGTCTGTATGTCTGTTTGTCTCGCGATAGCGGTCGCAAAAATCCCGTTATTGACTTGCGATTTGGTACACATATTCATGAGACTATATAGTTTTGGGCTGTGCAGCTGTATAGTTTTGGGTGTGTATTGTGTTTGAAATTCGTGTACAGAGGCACGCCAAAGTTTTTCTTATCATTACGGCCTATGGGCAGAATTTGTATGTACCGCAATAGCGGCTGCAAAAACCCTCCGATTGATTTGCGAATTGGTACACACATTCAGGCACTGTGTAGAAATAGCTATATAAATTTTGATGTGTACATCGTTTACAGGTACGCACAGGGACGCATCAAAATGTTTCTTACCATTACGGTCTATTGTGTGAATTTCGCTTAAACGCATTTTTAAATCGTTATTCTGCATTCAACAAAATAAAATAATTATAAGATAAAAAACTTTTTTATAAACCATGTTTTTAAATTTTCTATTGAATCATAGCTATAGAACTAACTACATTGGCACTTTATCATTGCGTATTGTTACGAAATTGTAAATAATTGTATTTATTTTTGTATAAATTCTTTCAAAGGGACTTAGTAAGTTGATAAAATGTAAATTTTCGGCATTTCCAGCTCTTTTTCGATTTAAAATAGCTTAATTTTCCCTTTAAAACGCATTAAAAAGCTCCAATAAGCAAGTAATGGATTTGGCGCCAAATTTGGCGACTTTTGCCTTTGGCGACTTTTGGCGAGAAAATCCTTACTATCAATATTCTAAAGATGGATATTCTAATGTGATTGGTTAAAGAGTTACGGGAAATTCGAATAAAAAAAAAAAGTTTGTTTTAAAAATAAAATATTAATCCTTTCAGATCAACATATATATTTGCATCATGAACTACATTAGCACTTTATCAATGTGTAGAAAATCTTTAAAGTGATAATGACGTCAAATTTTTGCCAGGTGTATAATTTAGCTTTTTACAATTTTTTAACGCTCACGTTTAATAAAATGTATTTATTTTCATGTCAAAAAAAAAAAAAAAAAAAAAAAAAAAAATGAACTCGTAAATTTTTTTTTGCAACAATTAAATTATAGATTTTAATGACTATTTTTTACCATGTTTTTATTAACTTCTATTCTTGTTTGTTTGTTTGTATGCTTGTTTTTTTGTTTATATGTTTGTTTGTTTGTCTGTTTGTCCGGCACAAATCTTGCAATCGAATTTTAACTAACTTCCCTACTAGCTGGACATTTGAAACTTTCACAATACGCAAGCAAAGTGTGACGTCACTGACCATCCGTGGATGCAAGAAAAAAAATTCCTATGGTAATCGTCCGTTGGATTTTTTGTAAAAAATTATTAAAAATCCAGGAAAATTATTTCCCGATTTTAATCCCATATTTGAGTATAGATATGTATTAGTTATCGTATGCATATGTTAGATTGCGTTATTTTGCAGTCAAATTGACAAAATTTTAATTTTAAATTTCAAAACTCTGTCATCCTTGGCGTTTTTTGTATTTGGCAATCAAAAACGTAATGCGAAAATATACATGCCACATGTATATTTTTGTAATATGTATTGTACGAAATATTGTTTCATATTATTCATTACTCTCTTAATATAAGTTGTTAAAATAACCATGATTTTTGAAAGGAATTAAATATGTTCACCAGATAATTTGGCGATATTGTTTTTTTTTTTCCCGCCAAGGATGCAGATACAAAATCTATTCCGCTGCAACATGAGTATCTTATATCAGACACTTTATTTAGACATTTTAAAACAAATTTGATTTCAAATTATGATAGAATATTTATCATTTTCCTTTTAATTATTATATTAGTTGGATATTTATTGTGTAAATATCATCCTTTGAAATGAAATGTTTATGTTTTCAATTGAATATGGAAGTTTGCCATTTTTTTTTCTAGAGTTTTGAAATTTAAAATTCAAATTTTATCAATTTTACAGCAAAAACAACTTAATCTAACGCATGCACACGATAACTAATACATATCTATATCCAAATATGGGGATTAAAAACGGGAAATAATTTTCCTCGATTTTCAATAGTTTTTTACAAAAAATCCAATGGGTGATTAACATAGGAAATATTTTTCTTGCATCCACGGACGGCCAGTGACGTCATTACTTCGCTTGTGTATAGCTCACAACCCGATGACAACAGAATACTTCGAAGTCCGATTTTCGAATAGTTTTCTTATAATTAGTTTGAAAGAATATGCGTGTTGCGGTAGGTTGTATTCGAACCGAGGTTGTTTTGGTAGTAATCCAGAGACGCACCTCTGGACAAAAGGTTAACCCCTTGTCCATCTGTAAGTTCGAATTATCTACATTTGAATGGCGTTGATGGCGTCACTACAGTACTCCCCCTACTAGAGATTACGCCGTCGTACGAGCGATATTACTCGTTTGGACGCACAGTGGTCGGAATTTCAAAAAAGCTGGCCAAAAGTCGAAAAATTTAGGCGCGTTTTTAGACGTAAGTACCGCGGAAATACCTTCAGAGGGAGCCACTGAATGAAACTGTGAGGTGGAAAATTTATTCTATCTACATATTTCTAAGTGTAGGCTGGCGGAAAACGTGACAATTTTTTCTTTTTAATTGTTAATGCATTTTAACAGTTAAACAAATAGTGTTTCTCGGAAAATTTCGCAACAACAACATTCAACAAAATATGGCCGACAATTGTGGAGGTTAGTAGATAGTGATCTCCTGAGCGGCTTTTTGAAGTTAACCTCAATTATAACATAACCAAAAGTTTCAAAGTATGGAAACTTTTTTATCTCGCAAGATCCCGCATTGATTCAAAGTGGAGAGTGTTAAGGGATGTCCATTTTATTCAGCCGTTAAAGAATTGGGTGCCCCCGCCTGCCCCTGTATGTGTAAAAGCGTTTTAACTTTTTAATTTAATTTTTACTTTTAAATTTAATTTTTTAATTTTTTGGACTTTGGTCTGCCATATTGGATCCGCCATCTTGTTTTTGAGTGCAAGATCACTTTTTTTATAAAAACTGATATCAAATTTGAATTTAGCGCCCTCAAAAACCCTTAAATGTGAAAATTATCCTTCATCTATCAATTTTTTGATTTTTGATCCGCCACACAGTGGTCGGAATTTCAAAAAAGCTGGCCAAAAGTCGAAAATAAAGAAAACAAGTGAAATTGTGAAGGCGAAGACAAGATGGCGAATCCAATATGGCGCGCCATATTGGATTCGCCATCTTGTTTTTGAGTTTGCCTTTGAAGTTTTCAAAAAACCAATGTCAGATTCGGATTCAGCGACCTCGAAAACATATATATACATCACAATTTTACTTGTTTTCTTTAATTTCGACTTTTGGCCAGCTTTTTTGAAATTCCGACCACTGTGCGTCCCCAAAAAATTACAACACATTTGGGGATGCTGGATATAAAGTTATTAATGTTTTATTATAGTAACTAGCAGACTTTGCCCGCTTCGCTGGTCACTATATTAAAATTATTTCTTTTTAATTGAATAATTGAAGCGTTTAAGTAAATATATTTCGATTGGCGACAATTTTCGCCACAGCTTTAGTATGGGATCTCCTTAGTGATATTAAATATTTTTTTTAGCTTCTCAAATCTATACAACAGAACTATTATTAAAACGAATATTCTCGAAAACAGTCCAATAGTAATGCTTATTCTTCGACTATTCTGGAAACAGTTGAAGCTGTTACTCATATAGCAAAATTCACTATTCGATGAATGTTCTGGTATACTCTGAAAAACAGTCACTTGTTCCACAGAAGTAAAGCAAATACTCCGGAACATAAATCTTCGCAATCTCAAGAAAAATGTTCATTCGCTTAGAGCTCAATCCTTAAAGTGCAATCAATCAGAATAGGTCCCTGAATAACTCTGATTCGCAGTGAGTACATACTCTCTAGCATTAATCAACTCACTCCTGTTTATAATATTTTGCGATGATTCCATCGAGAATCCCATCCCCGACGATTCCATCGAGTCGGAAAGCTCGAGATCAGTGCTTCCGTGTGTCGGAGATCTTCGAAAGTTGAGGAATTTTACCATTTAAGTACCATTTTTTCTCAAACTTGGTTGCCCTCTCACCAAATTTGTTCACCCACTCACCAAGTTTGTCGCCAAGGCTGACACAACTAAAAGTGAATGAATGATCTATTTTTCTCTGAATAGATAATTTTATAGGGGGAGGAAAAAAAAAAAAAAAAACATGTAGTTTTAAAAATAGAAAAATTATTTCAAGCACTATTTTATTTTCACGGCCTTTTTATTTTCACTTCGCCTGTAAAACTGCTTTCATTGCAACAGTGCTAATGATGCGGGGCAAATAACTAATCCCTAATAACAATATGCTATGAGCACTATTTCTGCCGCATTTTAGACAACTAATATTTTTATGGTTATATATATTTCCCATTAAACGTATTGTTATTCTTATTAGTAGGTAAGAAATGAGAGTTGACCATCATGCGGGTGGTGCACCGGTGCACCGGCAAGCCGTGCGGGTGCCACACCACCCCCTGAGGGGTCTAGATGACTTGGGGTTGACCTTGAGACATCTTCTAACTTAATCGTAAAAGATGATGAGGGTATTAATGAGGAAATTTAATTAAAAAAATTAATTAGTGATTTATTGTAAAAGGTGACGCTGCACAGTGGTCGGAATTTCAAAACGCCATATTGGATTCGCCATCTTGTTTTTGAGTTTGCCTTTGAAGTTTTCAAAAAACAAATGTCAGATTCGGATTCAGCGACCTCGAAAACATATATATACATCACAATTTCACTTGTTTTCTTTATTTTCGACTTTTGGCCAGCTTTTTTGAAATTCCGACCACTGTGTGGCGGATCAAAAATCAAAAAATTGATAGATGAAGGATAATTTTCACATTTAAGGGTTTTTGAGGGCGCTAAATTCAAATTTGATATCAGTTTTTATAAAAAAAGTGATCTTGCACTCAAAAACAAGATGGCGGATCCAATATGGCAGACCAAAGTCCAAAAAATTAAAAAATTAAATTAAAAAGTAAAAATTAAATTAAAAGGTTAAAACGCTTTTACACATACAGGGGCAGGCGGGGGCACCCAATTCTTTAACGGTTGAATAAAATGGACATCCCTTAACACTCTCCACTTTGAATCAATGCGGGATCTTGCGAGATAAAAAAGTTTCCATACTTTGAAACTTTTGGTTATGTTATAATTGAGGTTAACTTCAAAAAGCCGCTCAGGAGATCACTATCTACTAACCTCCACAATTGTCGGCCATATTTTGTTGAATGTTGTTGTTGCGAAATTTTCCGAGAAACACTATTTGTTTAACTGTTAAAATGCATTAACAATTAAAAAGAAAAAATTGTCACGTTTTCCGCCAGCTTACACTTAGAAATATGTAGATAGAATAAATTTTCCACCTCACAGTTTCATTCAGTGGCTCCCTCTGAAGGTATTTCCGCGGTACTTACGTCTAAAAACGCGCCTAAATTTTTCGACTTTTGGCCAGCTTTTTTGAAATTCCGACCACTGTGCGCTGGTTTTAAAGCGATGTTTGTGGTAGAATGAAAAAAGCAGGATATTGTTTGTGACTCATTAGAAAATTAATTAGGAAATTAATTAGGGAGTTAATTTGGAAATTAATTAAGAAATTAATTAAAAAAAAAAAAAATGAGAAATAAATAATGAATCGATTGAATTTAAGAATGTGGATGTGGATATAGTATGAAAGAAATAGAGTGATCTGACTGGGGTTCGAACCCGGCACCTTGCAGTAAAAATATTTCCATAAGACAGTAGTTTTCGCGTGTGTGTGAGTGATTTTTATAGTATATGTCTGCACTGTTCTTTTAAAACTGTGAATGCTAGTGCCCGAAAAGAATTCAATCGTTTTAATGATATTAATTAGAGAATAATAATTAAGAAAAATATTAATTAAGGATCTTCTTGTAAAAAATCATCAAATATTTTCCGAAAAAAAGGCAATGAAAGCAAAAATTAAGTATAAAGAATGAAAGAAAGTTTAGAAACATAGATTTTGACTGAGATTCGAACCTGCTACCTTGCAGCAAAAAAATATTTCAGTAGTTTTCGCATATGTGTGAGTGATTTTTCTATTATATGCCTATGCAGATCTTTTTTAACCTAAGAATGCTATTGATTGAAAAAAATTCAATCGTAAAATTAATATAAATTACAGAATAATAATTAAGAAAAATAATAATTGAAGATCTTGTAAAAATTCACCAGATGTTTTTCGAAAAAAGATCATGTACGCGAAAATTAAGTTAAAAGATGATTAAAATCTCAAATGTGTAAGTGAAATTAGATTAGGATGAAAGACGAGAATTGTTTTTTTTGAAAGATAACTAAAAAAGAGTGATTAAAATTTCTTATTAATTACTTAATTAAAGAAAGTTTGTTAAAAAAAAAAAAAAAAAAAAAAAAAAAAAAAAAAAAACTTTTTACCATAATGATTTTTTAATTTTGAATAACTAGTATCCATTTTAAACTGTATATATTTTTTCCATTAGAAATATGATATCTTAACACAAAAAGATCGACTTTATTCACCAACGGTGACGTCACAATGTTTGCGTAAAAGGAGGTAGCATATCCTTCAGCAGTTTCTGAAAATTGGGTTGGGTACGGCATTGTCAAAAAAGAGGGGTAGAAAATTCCAGATTTAGCCTCAACTTTTCACACGTTTAAATATGTTTACTGTTGGATGTACTAAAAATTATCTGCTATTTTGAATTATGTTCAGTTTGAAGAATGTAAAAAACTTCATAGAATGTAAAATTAAAAGTTTATCATTCTCGAAAAACTCACTGTTTGAAAAAAGTCTTAACAAGTTTAAGAAAATATCGTAACATATTGTATTATATTTTACCTCTATCATTTTTTTAGAAGTTACTTTAGAGCAAAATAATAACTGATGTCGAAAATTTCTCTACCTTAAACAGTTATACTTGAGATATAACTTTTTGGAATCTTCTTATCACTCTCATCGAACATACGTGTATACTTAAAGATTTTTACAAAGGGGTATTTAATTATAAATTATATTTAAATTTTCTAATACTCTTTAAAAATAATAAATTTTGCAACATTCTTAAAATAATATAAGTTTCTGAACATTGTGATAATTGGAAATCACCATTTTTTTAGTTTTTAACGCGATCTGGAATCGAACCTGACACTTCCCTAATGACAACGTTAGAATTTTTTTTTGTAATTTATTCCCAACATTAGTTATTTCAAGCTATATTATCTAAGAATTATTCAACAATCTATGTCAAATAAAGAGTTTTAACTACTTTAACAAAGTGAAATGCCTCACGTCATATGCTACATTCAATCAGTTTTTCTTTACAGATAGCAAGTTTGTAAATGATGAACGCTAACTTTTAAAATATTCAGAGCTGAAAAAATATTAATATATATGTTTTATAAATACATTCATGTTCACAGGTGCATACTTAAGTTTTATAAAGTGTATTTAAACATACTAAAAAAATATTTTAACCAAGTATTGTCGATTACAAACATATGTATATAAACTGAAAATGTTTTTGTACAAAGTATTTTAGAAATTTAGATAACTTATTCTTGAATAAAAATATAAGAAACTTATTTTTACAATAATAAGATTGAAAATGTATGATAAAATCACAAAGTTACCGGCATAAGAGACTAAGTATTTGAAAAAAATCATGAAGTATGGAATTTTAGTGTTTCACACGTGTTAACAACATATCTTATTTTACAAAGTGCTAAGTTTTTTAAAGTCATTTAGTTTGAAATTTTTCAGACATATGCTTCTAAACTGAAATTTTTTGTGAATGAAAAATTTTTTACGCAAAGTATTTTAGAAAAAATATCATCTCAGAAATTAATTAACTAATTTTTAGAATAAAAATATAAGAAACTTACTTTTTCTAATGGTGAGAATGAAAATGTAAGATAAAATCTCATTCATATAAATTTAAGAGACTACAAATATTTGAAAAATTCTGAAGTAGGGAATTTTAATGTTTCACATGTGTTACTAACGCATCTTATTTTACAAAGTACTAAGTTTTTTAAAATCATTTAGTTTGAAATTTTTCACACATATGTTTATAAACGAAATTTTTGTGAATGAAAAATTTTTTACACAAAGTATTTTAGAAAAAAATATCATCTCAGAAATTAACTTACTTATTTTTAGAATAAAAATATAAGAAACTTATTTTTACTAATGATAAGAATGAAAATGTAAGGTAAAATCGCATTCATATAAATTTAAGAGACTACAAATATTTGAAAAATCATGAAGTATGGAATTTTAATGTTTCACACATGTTAATAACGCGTCTTATTTTACAAAGTACTAAGTTTTTTAAAGTCATTTAGATTGAAGATTTTCACACATTTGCTTATAAATGAAATTTTTTGTAAATGAAATTTTTTGTAAATGAAAAATTTTTACACAAATTATTTTAATACATCTACTATCCCAGAAAAATTAACTTTTTCTTTTTTAGATTGAAAATGTAAGATAAAAATCTAACACTTATCAAATTTAGAAGCTGCAGATGAATGATGAAATCATGAACTTGAAACTATTGACAACCTACCTTCTTAGAAAATACTAAACCACAAGTTTCAACAAATCTATAATCAACTGTTAAAAAACATAGATATTAGAATATTTTTTACCCCCATCCATAAAAATACGGAGTGAAAGTGTACAAATTATCTGTTTAGACATGTTGATAAACTAGAATTTTCCACAAGATTCGAGTATTATAGCAAGGTATGGGATAATATTTGGCTAAATTTCCACTAATATTGGCGATAGTTATAAAAATTTGGCATGAAATAAGATAATTTGGCGTAAATTCTTAAGTAAAACTGATGAACGAAGAAAAAATTTGAATTAGTTACAATCTTTTCTCGCTATAGAATTGTCTAAGTTCTCATACTTAGTAGTTTTTAAAGTCTTACTTTTAGAGTGATTTTTTATACTTTGCTAAACTGAAGTACAAAATGGATAATACTTAACCGTCTGAGGAGACTCACGTTTCCGTTCAACAAACCCCTTCATCAAGTTTTGAGGATGAGAAGTTATCTAAACTTTTTATTTGTGCAACTTGTAAGAAGCCATTTTTTAAAAAATCCTATCTTACTAGACATGTGAAGGTTCACAATGACATTAAACCTAATATTTGTTATGTGTGCGAGAAAGGATTTGTTACTTTACATCGTTTAAAAAGACATATAGAAACCCATAGAAAAATTTCCATAAGATACAAATGTGAATATTGTATTGAAAATTTCAATCGCAAGTGTGATTTATTTAAACATAAGAGATTATTTCATCAAAAAGTCTTACCTAAACATCTATGTATTATTTGTAAAGATGCTTTTAAACACAAGTATGAATTGGAAAAACACAAGAGGGTGCATTATCATAAACCTGAGTATCTATGTGAGGAATGTTCTATAACCTTTACAACAATACATGCTTTTTCAAACCATAAGCGAAAAAGTCATAAAAAGACTTTACATACATATTGTTGTAACGAATGTACTGATACTTTTTCAAACAAACGACATTTTTTAAAACATAAAAGAAATATGCATAAAAAATCTTCAATGCAAACTAGATGTGATGAATGCAGTGAAACTTTTCAGTGTAAGTATGAATTATTGCAACATAAGAGAAAGAATCATCTTAAAGACTTCAGCATACGTAGAAATTGTAATGAACGAAGTACTAACAATGAATTACCAACAGTTAATAATGACAGTGAGAATCTGGACTTGTTAAATTTTTTGGATAATTTTCACACTGAACGTGTGAATGATGTTTTTGACTTACCTTCCAACAACTTTCAGAATGAAAATATAGACTTAGACTTCAAAAATTTTTTGAACAATTCGAATGTGGAATATACAAGTGAAAATAATGTTGATGACTTATCTACCAAAGTTGAAAATAACGACTTAAATAATTTTAACCTGATACAAACCGATTTACCTCTAGTAAACTATGTCAATGAAAGTCTGAACTTGTTAAATTTTTTGAATAACTTTAATCCCAAATGCTTGAATGGTTCTTCTGCTAACAACGAAAATATGAATTCGAATAATTTTAGTGCGAAGGAAAATGAGTTAGTGACAGATAACTTTAACAATGAAAATCTAGACTTGCTAAATTTTTTCAATAACTTTAATACTGAATGTATGAACGATATTTCAACATTATAGATTTGCTGTCTTGTATTTTTGTGAATGAATTTCAAATAAAAAGATTTTAATGAAAATGGTTTGTTTTAATTTTTATTACAAAATCACCTTTTATATAATATTTATTAACTGTCATTATTAACTGTTGGTAATTCATTGTTAGTACTTCGTTCATTACAATTTCTACGTATGCTGAAGTCTTTAAGATGATTCTTTCTCTTATGTTGCAATAATTCATACTTACACTGAAAAGTTTCACTGCATTCATCACATCTAGTTTGCATTGAAGATTTTTTATGCATATTTCTTTTATGTTTTAAAAAATGTCGTTTGTTTGAAAAAGTATCAGTACATTCGTTACAACAGTATGTATGTAAAGTCTTTTTATGACTTTTTCGCTTATGGTTTGAAAAAGCATGTATTGTTGTAAAGGTTATAGAACATTCCTCACATAGATACTCAGGTTTATGATAATGCACCCTCTTGTGTTTTTCCAATTCATACTTGTGTTTAAAAGCATCTTTACAAATAATACATAGATGTTTAGGTAAGACTTTTTGATGAAATAATCTCTTATGTTTAAATAAATCACACTTGCGATTGAAATTTTCAATACAATATTCACATTTGTATCTTATGGAAATTTTTCTATGGGTTTCTATATGTCTTTTTAAACGATGTAAAGTAACAAATCCTTTCTCGCACACATAACAAATATTAGGTTTAATGTCATTGTGAACCTTCACATGTCTAGTAAGATAGGATTTTTTTAAAAATTGCTTCTTACAAGTTGGACAAAACTTGATGAAGGTGTTTGTTGAACGGAAACGTGAGTCTCCTCAGACGGTAAAGTATTATCCATTTTGTACTTCAGTTTAGCAAAGTATAAAAAATCACTCTAAAAGTAAGACTTTAAAAACTACTAAGTATGAGAACTTAGACAATTCTACAGCGAGAAAAGATTGTAACTAATTCAAATTTTTTCTTCGTTCATCAGTTTTACTTAAGAATTTACGCCAAATTCTCTTATTTCATGCCAAATTTTTATAACTATCGCCAATATTAGTGGAAATTTAGCCAAATATTATCCCATACCTTGCTATAATACTCGAATCTTGTGGAAAATTCTAGTTTATCAACATGTCTAAACAGATAATTTGTACACTTTCACTCCGTATTTTTATGGATGGGGGTAAAAAATATTCTAATATCTATGTTTTTTAACAGTTGATTATAAGATTTGTTGAAACTTGTGGTTTAGTATTTTCTAAGAAGGTAGGTTGTTAATAGTTTCAAGTTCATGATTTCATCATTCATCTGCAGCTTCTAAATTTGATAAGTGTTAGATTTTTATCTTACATTTTCAATCTAAAAAAGAAAAAGTTAATTTTTCTGGGATAGTATTTGTATTAAAATAATTTGTGTAAAAATTTTTCATTTACAAAAAATTTCATTTACAAAAAATTTCATTTATAAGCAAATGTGTGAAAAACTTCAAACTAAATGACTTTAAAAAACTTAGTACTTTGTAAAATAAGACGCGTTATTAACATGCGTGAAACATTAAAATTCCATACTTCATGATTTTTCAAATATTTGTAGTCTCTTAAATTTATATGAATGAGATTTTACCTTACATTTTCATTCTTATCATTAGTAAAAATAAGTTTCTTATATTTTTATTCTAAAAATAAGTAAGTTAATTTCTGAGATGATATTTTTTCTAAAATACTTTGTGTAAAAAATTTTTCATTCACAAAAATTTCGTTTATAAACATATGTGTGAAAAACTTCAAACTAAATGACTTTAAAAAACTTAGCACTTTGTAAAATAGGATATGTTGTTAACACGTGTGAAACACTAAAATTCCATACTTCATGATTTTTTTCAAATACTTAGTCTCTTATGCCGGTAACTTTGTGATTTTATCATACATTTTCAATCTTATTATTGTAAAAATATGTTTCTTATATTTTTATTCAAGAATAAGTTATCTAAATTTCTAAAATACTTTGTACAAAAACATTTTCAGTTTATATACATATGTTTGTAATCGACAATACTTGGTTAAAATATTTTTTTAGTATGTTTAAATACACTTTATAAAACTTAAGTATGCATCTGTGAACATGAATGTATTTATAAAACATATATATTAATATTTTTTCAGCTCTGAATATTTTAAAAGTTAGCGTTCATCATTTACAAACTTGCTATCTGTAAAGAAAAACTGATTGAATGTAGCATATGACGTGAGGCATTTCACTTTGTTAAAGTAGTTAAAACTCTTTATTTGACATAGATTGTTGAATAATTCTTAGATAATATAGCTTGAAATAACTAATGTTGGGAATGAATTACAAAAAAAAATTCTAACGTTGTCATTAGGGAAGTGTCAGGTTCGATTCCAGATCGCGTTAAAAACTAAAAAAATGGTGATTTCCAATTATCACAATGTTCAGAAACTTATATTATTTTAAGAATGTTGCAAAATTTATTATTTTTAAAGAGTATTAGAAAATTTAAATATAATTTATAATTAAATACCCCTTTGTAAAAATCTTTAAGTATACACGTATGTTCGATGAGAGTGATAAGAAGATTCCAAAAAGTTATATCTCAAGTATAACTGTTTAAGGTAGAGAAATTTTCGACATCAGTTATTATTTTGCTCTAAAGTAACTTCTAAAAAAATGATAGAGGTAAAATATAATACAATATGTTACGATATTTTCTTAAACTTGTTAAGACTTTTTTCAAACAGTGAATTTTTCGAGAATGATAAACTTTTAATTTTACATTCTATGAAGTTTTTTACATTCTTCAAACTGAACATAATTCAAAATAGCAGATAATTTTTAGTACATCCAACAGTAAACATATTTAAACGTGTGAAAAGTTGAGGCTAAATCTGGAATTTTCTACCCCTCTTTTTTGACAATGCCGTACCCAACCCAATTTTCAGAAATTGCTGAAGGATATGCTACCTCCTTTTACGCAAACATTGTGACGTCACCGTTGGTGAATAAAGTCGATCTTTTTTTGTGTTAAGATATCATATTTCTAATGGAAAAAATATATACAGTTTAAAATGGATACTAGTTATTCAAAATTAAAAAATCATTATGGTAAAAAGTTTTTTTTTTTTTTTTTTTTTTTTTTTTTTAACAAACTTTCTTCAATTAAGTAATTAATAAGAAATTTTAATCACTCTTTTTTAGTTATCTTTCAAAAAAACAATTCTCGTCTTTCATCCTAATCTAATTTCACTTACACATTTGAGATTTTAATCATCTTTTAACTTAATTTTCGCGTACATGATCTTTTTTCGAAAAACATCTGGTGAATTTTTACAAGATCTTCAATTATTTTTTTTCTTAATTATTATTCTGTAATTTATATTAATTTTACGATTGAATTTTTTTCAATCAATAGCATTCTTAGGTTAAAAAAGATCTGCATAGGCATATAATAGAAAAATCACTCACACATATGCGAAAACTACTGAAATATTTTTTTGCTGCAAGGTAGCAGGTTCGAATCTCAGTCAAAATCTATGTTTCTAAACTTTCTTTCATTCTTTATACTTAATTTTTGCTTTCATTGCCTTTTTTTCGGAAAATATTTGATGATTTTTTACAAGAAGATCCTTAATTAATATTTTTCTTAATTATTATTCTCTAATTAATATCATTAAAACGATTGAATTCTTTTCGGGCACTAGCATTCAGAGTTTTAAAAGAACAGTGCAGACATATACTATAAAAATCACTCACACGCGAAAACTACTGTCTTATGGAAATATTTTTACTGCAAGGTGCCGGGTTCGAACCCCAGTCAGATCACTCTATTTCTTTCATACTATATCCACATCCACATTCTTAAATTCAATCGATTCATTATTTATTTCTCATTTTTTTTTTATTTTTTTAAATTAATTTCTTAATTAATTTCCAAATTAACTCCCTAATTAATTTCCTAATTAATTTTCTAATGAGTCACAAACAATATCCTGCTTTTTTCATTCTACCACAAACATCGCTTTAAAACCAGCGTCACCTTTTACAATAAATCACTAATTAATTTTTTTAATTAAATTTCCTCATTAATACCCTCATCATCGATTAAGTTAGAAGATGTCTCAAGGTCAACCCCAAGTCATCTAGACCTCTCAGGGGGTGGTGTGGCACCCGCACGGCTGGCCGGTGCACCGGTGCACCACCCGCATGATGGTCAACTCTCATTTCTTACCTACTCTTATTTTTATTTATTTATTTAAGTATTAATTTAAACTAATCAAATACAGTGAAACTTGAATAATTCGAACTTGTTTAATTCGAAATTCTGGATAATTCGAGTTTTTTACTCGGTCCCTTGAATTTTGTATTAAAATAATGTTAAAAAATCGTGGATAATTCGAATTTTTCATACGATTAACTTTAAAATATTACAGTAAAATTTTTTCACAAATTTTTTCTCAGCTAAAATGCATTATTTATTTTAATAGTCTTTCAAAATAAGGATAAGGAAATACAAGAAAAGCCCCTACCTAGTGCATCAGAAGATATGATGCACCATGCATGAACTTCGAGGGTTTTTTGAATTGAAAGTCATGTCTGATGTAGAAGATTCTATTTTTGCATCAACTGATAGGTTGAAGTCATATGCTATGACACAAAGATTGTACTTGAAGAAGCAATAAAAAATATCTGACTGTTTTTTTAAAAAGTGTTGAATAATTAAGCTCGTAAAAAATATTGCTTTAATGGGAGGGGAAGAGGATGTAGCAATTTTCTTAGATATAAAGTTTATATGTTAAATCTTTGATCGTAGTGTTTCAATTTTTTTAAATTATCTCTTCTTTTTGACAAAATAGTATGCTTGCCAACATCCTAATTAATATTCTGTAGTGTTGTTAGTCCCGCCCTTTTTTTCACACCAGTAAATTTTTAAAGTGATATTTTGCAAATGCAATTACGATTAAATAAGAAGAAAAATGCTCTAAAACGGATACTGGTGTGAAAAAGAAGGCGGGGCTAACAATACTACGGAATTTTAATTAGTATGTTGGCAAGTATGAAATAGTATATGTAATTCGAATTTTTGGATATTTCGAATTTTTCTCAGGTCCCTTCAACTTCGAATTATCCAAGTTCTACTGTATTTCTGCCGGACAGCGTGCAGGTACAGTCACACACAGCAGCTCGTATATTTGTATTATAAATTAGCGTAGTGATTGGTATATAAAAAATAAATAAATGCTATGTAAACATTATCGTGTTACACAACTTTATTGAATCTCTCCCTTGGCGGCTTTTGAATTTTTTGTCACCATATTAGTGATGATTTTTTTCTTTAATATAATTTCTTGTATAAAAGGGGGAATCGTATTTTGGTGATACTTTTATCGGATATCTTTTCGCCAATTTGTATGAATTCTTCATATTCTGTTCATATTTTTAACGGTTTTTAGGCTGAAAATAGTGCTTGAAATAAATTTTCTATTTTTAAAACTACATGGTTTTTTCTTCCACTATAAAATTATCTATTCAGAGAAAAATAGATCATTTATGTGACTACTATTTCAGTTTAATTTCTTTAAATGGCTACTTCTAAATTAAACGTTTTGGCGAAAAACATTCGGTTTATTTCAACGCCAAAATTTAAAAATCGCCCAGTAGGATCTATAAATAAAACTGATAAAATAAATTTATATTTTATAGAATTTATTGTAGTAAAGAAACAAATGTGACGTCTTGGGCAGTTTTTTTTTTTTTTAATAACAACTTGACAGTAAAAAGCTACAATAGTTAAAGAAAAAAAAAAATAGAACAACATACGCCATAAACTATACCATAGTACCATAGTACCATAAACTATAGTAACTCTTTATCAATGTGTATAAAATTTTCAAAGTGATACTGAATGTAAATATATTTCTTTTCCTAATGAAAAAAAAAAAAAAAGAACTCGTAAATTTTTTTTGGCAACAATTAAAGATAAAATTTTAATGACTGTTTTTGCAGCTATTATCAAGTTAATATTTTCATATTTTAGTTAATTAAAAGAAAACAAATAAAAAAATCGAAAATCAGGTTTTGAGATGCACAAAGACCCCTCGGAGGGCACCTTGATGTCGAAACACGTGACTGTCCGAGCTACCGTCTTTGCGCCACACACACACAAACATTGCCTTTTATATATATAAAGATTTTTTAATTTTTCTAATTTATTTTCCTCATTTTAAGTAAACGTACTTTTTTTTTTTTTTTATTCTGTCGAAAAAAAAAAATTGGCAACAATTAAATTATGGATAAAATTAAAATGGCTAATTTATCAGAAATTAGAAGGTTATTATTTTCACATTTTAATTAATTAAAAGAAAACTAATGTAAATTTCGAAAATTGGGCTTCGAGGTGCATCAGGAGAGGTCATTACGAACCTCCATGCAAATTTTTGTAGCTCAGCCATCAGCCGTTTTCCTAAAAAGCTCTGGAAATATATACACAATGACACACACACAAACATCTTATTTTATTATATGTATAGATTTATTATATGTATAAGAAATAAGCTGAAATAAGTTCTTTTAGCTGCTTTATACATAAAAATTACTAAAATTTTGCAATTTAAGGTGATTTAATTATTTTCTTATTTTTTTGTCCTTGAAATTCGAGGACACCGCCATCTTTGTCCCCAAATTGAGTGAAAAAAATATGGTCACTCTAATTTAAGCGCATTTATGTTGCATTCAACATAATAGAATTAACATATATTATAAAGATGCTTAAAAGCATGTTTACTCTGAAAAAAAAAAGACATGTATAGACCAGATAATTTATTTACAGGACCACACAAAAAAATTCTAATCACATACTGTAATCAGTCAAATGAGGTTGAATTTTTAATGAATTATGATGAATTAGGTGTTGGTGTTGGTGTTTAGGATTAAGGCCGATTGACTGCTGTAGGTCCTGGGCCTGAGGGGGAGTGCCTTCCGTGGAGGTCTTTCTAAGGGGTCCTAGCCCGTATTTACGCAAGTTTCGGAGAAAACCACGGAAAACTCCGAACGGCTAGGCCGACGAGCGCGACCTGGGATCGAACCTGGCACCTCACGTCTACCAGCTTTGAGCGCAGAACCGCTCGGCCGCTGGTGGGCCTATGATGAATTAGGCGTATTCTTTTTATTGGTGTTCATAATAACTGTGACGCTCCTTTTCTGGAACACACAAAAGAATTTCATACCATTATAATCTATAGACGGTATTTCTTAAAAGTGTATTATAACATAGCTACACCCCATCAAAATGTAATGAAATGTTATTAGAATGTTTAAAAGCATATTTTTCTGTGGAAAATTGTGGGCATACAATTGGTAATAGTTTACAGGGTTGCACAAAATAATTCCGATATGTAATGCAATCAATTTGCATAAAATTTGGTACAAGTATTTATGAGTTACGAGGAATTATTATAAGTTTATCAGTTACTTACATATGTATACAGACAGATCTATAAAGACAAATACAACGGGAGGTTGGGGGGGGGGGGGGCAGCAGCCCACTCAGAAACGTATCTGTTTATGTAGCGAGTGAATCGAGTCTGTATATATATATTATATGAAACGGAATAAATAAAAATGATCTGTTGAATAATGTATGATGCAAATAGTATGTTGAGGCTCCTGATCTGCAAATCCACTAGTTGCAGAAACGTCAGTGGAGGCCTCAATGTGGAGACTCAAAAAAAAAAAAAAAAAAAAAAAAAAAAGTTTATGAGTTCTGTCTGTGTGTCTGACAGTCTGTCTCGCGATCACTCTACTGATTTGAAAATTGGTACACGTGTTCACTAGCCATACAGAAATAGCGGTAAAGTTTGGAGTTTTGTTATTCCATTTGTAGTTCATGTACAGGGACACACCAACGTCTTTCTTATCATTACGGCCTATGGACATAATTTGTATGTACCGCAATAGCGGCCACAAAAATCCCCTGATTGACTTGGTATACATGTTAAAGCGCAATACAGAAATAGCTGTATAATTTTTAGCGTCTAGATTGTTTATGGTTCATGTACAGGGACACACCAACGTTTTTCTTATCATTACGGCCTACGGGCAAAAATTCATTTACACAAATTTTAACATGGTGACACTGCATTGAACAAAATGAAATTAATATACATGATTGATATGTTTAAAAGCATGTTTTGTGAAAAAAATGTGTGGCTAGACTTAATAATTAAAATACAGGACCTTACAAAAATGTTCCGAAAATGTCACGTAATCATCCAAATTATGTGATATTTCGAACACTTATTCGTGAGATACATATAGAATAAGATGTGTAGTTTTTACTGGTGTATTTAATGCTTATGGCTCGTTTACAGGAACTCAGAAAAGAATTTCGTGACATTAGAGCCTATGGACATATTTTTATTCAAGCGCATTTTAGAGTTGAAGTTACATTGAACGTAATGGAATTAATATACATTATTAAGATGCTTAAAAGAATGTTTTCTCTAGAAAAAAAGGTATGTATGGACTAAAAAATTAATTTACAAGACCAGAGAAAAGAATTTTGATGTCACTCTGTAATCATCCAAATGATATATAATTTGGTTCAGATATTAATTAATCGCAACGAACTAGTTGTTTTTTTTATATTGGTGAATTGAATAATTCTGACTGGTGTACAGCGACGCAAAATAGAGTTTAGTACCATTGCGGTCTACAGACGGCCTTTCTTATAAGTGCATTTTAAAATGGTTACACTCCATTAAACATAATTAGTTAAACCTGTGTTACTTGAATGCTAAAAGTATGTTTTCTGTCGAAAATAGTAGGCATAAAATTGGTAATTAGTTTAGAGGATTACGCAAAATATTTATAATATGTTATGCAATCATTTGGCAGGAAATATGGTACAAATATTTATGAGTAACAAGGAGTTAAAACAGGGCTGTCAGTTACAAGGAAATATGTACATGCATATTACATGCACCTATATACAGATAGATATAGGCAAACAGATACAATGTGAGGAGTGGCTCCCCTCAGAAAAATATCTGGTTATGTAGCGAGTTAATCATACATATATAAATATATATATATATATATATATATATATATATACACACACAATTGTTTCAAATAATATGATGTAAAGTAAAATTATTTTCTATGTAATGAGTGACGAAGATAAGACTTTGAGGCTCCTGATCTGCAGATCAACTAGCTGCCGAAACGTAAGTGGAGGCCTCCATGTGAAGACTCAAAAAAATTTGGTTCTGCATGTGTGTCTGTTTGTATATCTCGCGAGAGCGGCTGCAAAAATCACTCTATTTACTTGCAATTTGGTGCACATGTTCATTAACCATACAAAAATAGCTGTATAATTTTGGGTGTGTAATCTTTAAAATCACAAAACAAACAGAAAAGTATTTTCAGTGATTTCTATGTATAGCCTCAATGTATCCTAATTCTTTTAGGAAATCCTGAAAACGAATGATTAATGATTTCTATAGCATATTTTACACCAAGCTGTTCTTTTGCATATAAAAAATATATACTCATTTCATTTTAACATATATTTCGTCCATAGATGTAATTGAACAGAAATTTTGTATTTAAATGATCTTGGATGTCCTTGTACACGAATCATTTGCTTGTTCTCAACGAAAAGTTTAGTGTGTAGCATCCCTATTTGATACAGATTTATAATACCGAATTTGTACTAACTGCCGCTATTTGTTCTTGAGATATGCTAATAACACACACAGACACAGACACACAGGTCACCCGCTAAAAACCTGTTTTTCGGATGCTTGAGACCTCAGAACATGTAAACATAACAAAAACACGATTATGAAAATTTGACCCAGAAACTGCAACCATATATTCATAAGAAAAAGTAAAAAACATAATAATCTATCAAATACGTGTAGATGAAATAATACATAAAGGAATTGTTGGAAAAGTAACCCCCCCCCCCAAAAAAAAAAAATAAAATAAAATAAAATAAAATAAAATAAATAAATAAATAAAAAATAAAAATAAAATAAAATAAAATAAAAAATAAATAAAAATAAAATAAAATTATAAAATTATAAAATAATAATAATAGTAATCTTGATGAACATTTTCTTTTTAATTCTAAAATTCTAAAATGAATTTTAAATTTTATATATTAAGTGAAAATATTTACAGGTTAATTTAAGAATAATTTGCAAATTATTTAATCATTTAAACGAACATTTAGTCGTTAGGAAATCGGAGAATGAACTGTGAAGGGAAGCCAAAATTCTAAAACATTAAATGAATTAATGTATGACTGAATAACAAAGCACTGACTATTCGTAGAAATCGGCAACACTATGTGATAGATAATCGAATTCGCAGAAAATCTGCATGTGAGAAAATTCTGAAATCATACAATATAATTGGACCTCTGTTTTTCGAACCTGTGTTTTGCAAATCTTTCCACTTTACACGTTTTTGCTTCGAGGAAAGAATAATTTTATAATTTTCTTGAAAAATAACCTACAAAAAGCAAAGTTAAAGGCATTCTTTTTTTCTTTGCATAAATTTTTTTTCATTCGATTTATCAAAATATCCTCTTTCTATACATTTTATGCCGCTCAATGGATTAAAACAGGATCTTTATGAACCCTGTTAAAATGGAGGAAAAAAAAAAAAAAGGGATAGAAAAGAAAGAAAAGAAAAGAAACGGGAGAGAAATAAATAAATAAAATGTTTATGTACTATATACGAATGTATTCATGAATAATATTTAAATTAAAATTAAACCGCAGAGATGTTTATATATATATATATATATATATATATATATATATATATATATATATATATATATATATATATATTCATATTTTTACAGTCTTTTAGTTAAATTATACATTTTTCAGTATGTACTCTTCAGTTATTATGGGTTTATTTCATTCTTATAAATACTTAATAATGAAAAATCTTAAATTCTTAATAATTTTCATCTGTTTCATGGTTTCTTTGCATTGTCGTATTGAAATGATTTATATGTATTGATAAATGTGGGAAAATGCAAGAAAACAGTAATTCAAAAGTCAAGTACAAATCCACTAGATTCAGGTTAAGATAATTATTAACAGCGAAATAATAGATATAGTTCTAAATAGATCTTAATAAAAAGGGAAAAACGTTGCATTATAACAACAATTCATTTAATAATAATGAGAAGAAAATCATTTTCTATTTTATCGGTCAAACATTAGTCAGTATAAACACATAAATTCTGTTAAGTTTTTAAATTCAGATTTAACTTTGCCAATATATTCTTACCTGTTATCAATGCTCGTTTGATGTATCCCCGTTCAGAGCGATGGAATATAAGAATGGTAACGGGAAGGGAGAACTTTTTTATTCTCACGCATCATATCAGAAACGAAAGCAATGGTTTCCTTGGTGATCGACAAAAGATAGAAAGTTGCGAAAAAGACCACAGCGATCTTCAGTTGTATGATGAATGCCAGTGAAAAACGTTTCTCACAAGTATTTTCATTGTTGAAATAATAAAATTAATAACAACTAGCAGACCCGTGCAAAATTTTCGCACTTTGTTTCTTTTCTTATTTATCTTTAAAATTTGAAACTCAAAAATATTATACCAATTTCACCACTTAATTAATTTTTTTCATTTTCCAGAAGCCAAATTATTATTAGAACCAAATTAATATTGGGCAATAGTGAAACCAAAATCATTCAAAGAAAGGTTTTTAAATAAAACTGATGATTGACGACCCAGTTTTCATACATCCGCAGGCAGTACAGTTTTAGTATAGGACACCCATGACGCCTTTTTAATTTTTGTGGTCATGTTGGCGATGACTTTTATTTATTTATTCGCTTGTTTTGAACATTTGAACACAGTTGCAATTTTATATTATTATCGTCCAAATCAATTTTGAAAATATTTAATAACTGACAGTAAATTAGATTCAAGATTGTCAGGAACTTAGGAGAAACTTCAGTTTTTTTTTTTTTTTTTCTTTCTTTATGTTTTAGATATTTTTTTAATTTTTCTAAACTGATCCTTATTTTCTATATTGTAGATTAGAATTCACTCATGCCCAAAATGCCCCTTAGAAAGGTGCCCCATCTATCATTCTAAACTACGCACAATTAATACATACTGAATTAGTACATAATAATGAAGAATATTTGAATGGGGGAAAAATCGAATAGAAACGTCAAACGTGTAAAGACTGTGTCATGACGATTCAAATAGTAATGTTCGTACATAATAATGAAGAAAATGTGATTGGGGGAAAAAATCGAATAGAAACGTGTAAAGACAGTGTCATGACGATTCAAATAGTAATATTTGTAATCTTTTTTATAAAATTTTATTATTACTTTTGATTATGTTACATGGGTACTACGGTACTAAAGGGCAGCACTATGAATATTTAAAATAGCAAGGTGTGAGCATGGAGCATGGGGATATGGAGAAAAGGTATGAGAAAAGAAGGAATGCTTATATTTGTTTATTTCGTAATCTCATGTTCATTTTTGGTTGTTGTTTTTTTTCCCTTTTTGTCATAAAGGGCAATGCAGTACTTTTTTTGTTAAATAAATCTATTAATGTTTGTTTGATAGCTGCAAATATGAACTGTAAAATCTGCTTTCTAATTAATAATAATAATAATAATATTTTTGGAAAAACAAATTCTTTCTGAACGATGTGCAATTTAGACACACGTACAAAGTCCTTTTTAGAGAAAAATTCACTATAGTTGGAAGTAATTTTATTACAATGATTAGAAATCTAATAGGGTTTTCAGTTTTTCTGTAGAGTGTGTGTGTGTGTAGGGGGAGGAGGGGTAATCGTAAATTGCTGCAACATACATCCTATATATGATGACCTCTCTATGAATGCCGTAATTTTGAAATATTGTCTATCTTCTCAAAAGAGCCTAAATTATAGTAATTTTCTGAAAATTCTATTCAAAATTAAATTGTAACTCAGTTTGAAACTTTACTCTAATTCGACTATATTAGCAGGCTTTTTACGCTTATTAATTTAAAGGGTTTTATTAATGGTCTTAAAAATCGAAACCGCGTATTAAAATTTCTGTAATATAAATTCGTTTGAAACATTTTCATATAATTTTTGTGTATTGATACATTATAAAAGCTGAAATAGAGCCTTCTCATAAATAGGGGAAATAGTAACAGAGCAAAGCGAGCTGCTTAGGACTGAGGGCCTATTAGTCTCAATCTGGGATTTTTGCGTTGTCGATTTCGATAGTTGGACATTTGTCGAAATCTAAAATTTATCGAAAATATAATTGAATAATTTGAAAGCGATGTTATAATTTGAAAAAAGAAAAAATAATAATAATAATAATAAATAATAGTCCTCCGTCCTAAAATAAATTCTGCTTTTGCCAGAATTTCATCACAATCTTTTTTTTTTAAATTATTATTTGAAGTTACCCACACGGGAGCTAGACTAGACTTAAACTAACGTTTATTTACATATGTACAGTTACAGAGAAAAAAGCATGAACACACAGCGCCATCTGTTGGCGTACTATAAAACACTTTGAGCATCATCACTACTTATATTATACCAACATTATTATTATTGAATGAAAAAGAAAAGTAAATAATAATCAGTATCGTTACAAGGGATATCGAAAAAGTTTTTTTTTAATAATTTTGAATTAGGAAATAAAAAGTGCGCGTGAAATAATATGAAATAAAAATAAGTAAAAAAATGAATTTAATGATTTAAAGTTTTTGTTTTTCGGGGCTGCTCATGCATATAAAAAATGCATATTAAAACGAGTCGAAGAAGGATGCGAAATAAGTATTGAGTTATATTACGATAAATACGATGTATAATATGATACGATATATTAGACCTATCGTCCAGGGTTAGTAGGCATTTTCGTTGAAAGAAATAGTTTGTTCGTTCGGTGCAACTTGCACATTAGTCCCGTGAGGTACAACTTTCACATTAGTCCCATCAGGTACAGCTTGCACATTAGTCCCCTTTAAATATAGTGATTTTTTCTTTTTCTTTTTTTGACAGGAAAGACCTTAAAGCTCTACTTACTCAAGTCACATCTTTGTTGTTTTTCGGAAAATATAGACGGTATGAGGGAAGAAAAAGGAGAACGATTTCATCTTGATGAAATAACTCAACACCAAATAAATGTAAAGAGGTATCAGAGCAGTGGCGCCAACTTTTAGAAAAGATTGGGTGGGCTCAAATATTTTCGGGTGAAAGGAGCTACAAAGATTATATAGCGCTATAAAGATTTTTATTTTTCAAACATACTATGTAAAGAAAGTATTGTAATCATGACAAAAATTTTAATTTGAGATTTTAGTGTAGCTATAACGTTTTGAAGTCCTTTGAGCTCAATTTTGCTATTTTTACGGTGATGTATGAATATGTGTATGTGTATATGTTTCTGCGTGAACACGATAGCGTCTAAATGCTTTGTTCCAATGAGCTGAAAATTAGTAAATATGTTGTAGGTTTGTAGATCATCATAGCATGAACCCTATTGATTTTGGTGAATCTAGCACTTAGTTTTTTTTTTTTTTTTACAGGGACATAACGAAAAATTCTTTAACAGTATGGTCTATGGGTTTAAATTATTTAAAGTGCGGTAATGTCTAAACACCTTATTCAAATAAACTCAAAATTTTTGCATAATATTATAGGTCACTCTCACACGAACTGTATAGATTTTGGTGAATCTAGCACTTGTAGATTTTTACAGGCACACAACAAAAATTCTTTATCATTATAGTTTATGGACTGAAATTATTTAATGTGCGATATTATCTGAACGCCTTACCCAATTGAGCTGAAACTTTATGTACATGTTATAAGCCACCAACGAACGAACTGTATAATTTTGAGGACTCTAGCACTTATAGATCTGTACGCAAGAAAAAATTCTTTATCATTATGGCATATGGGTTTCAATTATTTAAAATGCGACAGCGTCTAAATGCCTTATTTAAATGAACTGGGAATTTACACTACATGTTACAGGTCCCCGACGCACGAACTGTATACATTTTAGAGAATATAGCACTTATATTTTTTTATAAATACACAACACAAATTTTTTTATTATTAGGTTTATGGACTCAAATTTTCCAAAATGCAATAAAGACTTAGACGATAGTGTTTTATCCAATTCACCTGAAAGTTTATATACATGTTATAGGTCAATGTCGCACGAAATGTATAGATTTTGGAGAATCTATAAATTTTTACAGGGACAGAACAATATACTCTATAATTATCATCTATGGGCTCAAATTATTTGAAGGGCAATGGCATTAATTGAAACAACATACTATATAGAGAAAAGTACTCAAATACCCTATTATATATATACATTATTCAATGACTTGTTTTACTTTACTTTTTCTATGCAACCACTAATTACTCTATGTTCGGAAAATCGAGTAGAGTCACTCCAGATTTTATTTTCGTGGGAGAGGTTTGAAGGCGGATAAGCATATATTAATTCAATACTAATTTAATGTATAAAGTTATGATGAAATTAAGAATGGATCTTCATCTGGTCTTCACTGCAGGGTGAAGGAGGGTGAGCAATATGTTTTCCATGAAACGTCTGTTGCTCTCACCAAATTTTTTTTATTTAGAAACCTAATACATATTATAAGAATTTACAGTTTACACTGATCATAATTCATTTGTAAAATATGAAGTTTTTAATTGATATACATTTAAATGTGAGTCCACCGAATTTCCTTTTATGGCTTGTATTCCTAACTTTTTTCAAAGAAAACGCTTTTTTAAGCTTCAAAAATATAAATAAATAAGAATAATGAAAATTAGGTGGGCTGCGAGAGCAAATTATTGGTGGGCTCGTGCCCCACGGGCCCATATAAGTTGGCGCCACTGTATCAGAGTCTATGAAATGTTAACTTGTTAGCAGATTATTGTTGAATGGTACATAAAAAGCACAAGCCTTGCCCAAGAGAGAAGCTCTGAACGGAGCTTCGGTGGGCAGGATCAGGTACACTTAAAAGATAATATGTAAATAATAGCCTATTTTATTTATTTATTTACCTTTAAAATTTGAAACTCAAAAATATTATACCAATTTCACCACTTAATTAATTTTTTTCATTTTCCAGAAGCCAAATTATTATTAGAATCAAATTACTATTGTGCAATAGTGAAACCATAATCATTCAAAGAAAAGTTTCAAAATAAAACTGATGGTTGACGACCCAGTTTTCATACTTCCGCAGGCAGTACAGTTTTAGTTTAAGACACTCACGACGCCTTTTAAATTTTTGTGGTCATGTTGGCGACGACTTTTTATTTATTTTGGCATGATTTTTTGTTAAAAAAAAAAAAAAAAAAAAAGAATCCTATTTTTATTATACTTTTTATGATTGCGTTTTATGATAATAATTCATTCTGTAAGTATCTTTAATGTATTGCTAGCATTAAAATGACACTTGTAATGATTAAGAAGAAACAACTTTTAAAAATACAATTTTTCCATAAAATAATGTCATCGGACAAATGCCGTCATTTTTTCTTATTAGATCATTGAGCTGAAACCGCGTGACGATATATTGTCCATTTATAAATATTTTTTATCCTTATGTATTTTATTAATTACATCACTATCGTATCGTTTCGACAAAATTTAATTGTAACTGGACCACGTTAGAGAAATATTATATAGATATATCGTTCCTAATGCCAAGCCTATCCCCCCCCCCTCTTTCGAAATTATGAAGGTTGTCGAAAATTTTTGAGTTATTTTGAGTTGAGTGTTAAAACTCAACATTATGCACTACAGCTTGAGCCCCCTCTGAATTTTTTTCTGTCTACGTCCTTGATAATAATAGCGCAGAAGAAAGCATCTGAATACGTTCTTCCTTTTTTTGCTAAATGACTCCAGTGTGTGTGTTTGTGTTTTCTGAGTAGTTATTAAAATTATTCGCTTGTTTTGAATACAGTTGCAATATTATATTATTATCGTCCAAATTAATTTTGAAAATATTTAATAACTGGCACTAAATTAGATTCAAGATTGTCAGGAACTTAGGAGAAACTTCAGTTTTTATTTATTTCTTTAAGTTTTAGATATTTTTTTAATTTTTCTAAACTGATCCCTATTTTGTATATTGTAGATTAGAATTCACTCATGCCCAAAATCCCCCTTAGAATGGTGCCCCATCTATCATTCTGAATTACGCACAATTAGTACATACTGAATTAGTACATAATAATGAAGAAAATTTGATTGGGGGAAAAAATCGAATAGAAACGTGTAAAGACTGTGTCATGACGATTCAGATAGTAATGTTAGTACATAATAATGAAGAAAATGTGATTGGGAGAAAAAATTGAATAGAAACGTGTAAGGATTGTGTCATGACGATTCAAATAGTAATATTTGTAATCTTTTTTATAAAATTTTATTATTATTTTTGATTAAGTTACATGGGTACTACGGTACTAAAGGGCAACACTATGAATATTTAAAATAGCAAGGTGTGAGCATGGAGCATGGGAATATGGAGAAAAGGTGTGAGAAAAGAAGGAATGCTTATATTTGTTTATTTCGTAATCTCATGTTCATTTTTCGTTGTTGTTTTTTTTCCCTTTTTGTCATAAAGGGCAATGTAGTACTTTTTTTGTTAAATAAATCTATTAATGTTTGTTGGATAGCTGCAAATATGAACTGTAAAATCTGCTTTCTAATTAATAATAATAATAATAATAATATTTTTGGAAAAACAAATTCTTTCTGAACGATGTGCAATTTAGACACACGTACAAAGTCCTTTTTAGAGAAAAATTCACTATAGTTGGAAGTAATTTTATTACAATGATTAGAAATCTAATAGGGTTTTCAGTTTTTCTGTAGAGTGTGTGTGTGTGTGTAGGGGGAGGGGGGGGGGGGGTAATCGTAAATTGCTGCAACATACATCCTATATATGATGACCTCTCTATGAATGCCGTAATTTTGAAATATTGTCTATCTTCTCAAAAGAGCCTAAATTATAGTAATTTTCTGAAAATTCTATTCAAAATTAAATTGTAACTCAGTTTGAAACTTTACTCTAATTCGACTATATTAGCAGGCTTTTACGCTTATTAATTTAAAGGGTTTTATTAATGGTCTTAAAAATCGAAATCGCGCATTAAAATTTCTGTAATATAAATTCGTTTGAAACACTTTCATATAATTTTTGTGTATTGATACATTATAAAAGCTGAAATAGAGCCTTCTCATAAATAGGGGAAATAGTAACAGAGCAAAGCGAGCTTCCGGCGACGTATGCCAAAATCTAATCACTTACCATTTTTTATCGAAGTCCAACGAAACGTAAAGTTTTGTAAAGTTCCGTCCATTATTTCGTCAGAAAGTACGCACACAAAATTTTGGTAACACACAAACATTTTCTGGACACCGCAAGACATTCTTCTATATTTTCCATGTAAATTCACTCAGTACAAATTATTTATTAAATTCTTACTTATTAAGCTTATTTTCCATGATGAATGCAGACGATTTTCATTTCAGAAAAGTATAACACTGAATGCCGAAAGAAAGTCGACTTTTTCCGCCAATCTAAGGAAATGCTTACTTACTTTTTTTTTCGGTAAAAATAAAAGGAATCGATAATTTTTTTTTTTTTTTTTTTTTTTTTTTTTAAATTAGCACAGATCTATCGTTCAACCATACGTTGCCGAATTCTTTTGAAAGATACCATTTTGAAAATTCACATGCCCAGGGGAAAAGCGATTCTCCTACATGCACGCAGTTTCTTTTCTAGTTTAGTACTACTCTTGTCATAAATTTATATTAATTTCACAATCTTCCGTTAAAAACAACTCTCATTACGTAGATTTATATGAAATTTTGTCCTATACTGCCATATTAAAAAATATTTTTAAAAAATGGGATGACAGCCCCACCTGTTGGGCGATTGATTCTCAAAATATAATCAGCACAGTTTGGGTCAAGGTCCAACTAAATACCAAGTTTGGTGCAATTTCGGTTATTAGTTCGGGAGATACAGCGTACACAAAATTTGTGATACACACACACAGACGTTTTTTTAAAAATAGTCATATCGTGTTCAGGGCATCCCAAAACGTGTAATCCATCGCAAACCTCATGTCTAAAAATTTCACGAATCTAATGACCTCTTCCTAAATAAATATAGAAAAAAGTAAAAGTGATAAATGGATGGATCTTTCAAAAAGCGTAAATCCATCAAAAACCTGTATTCGAAATTTTTTACGAACCCAATACTTTCTTCTTATAAATAGTAGAAATAATAACTTTGAGGGGGAATAAAAAATAAATAGCAAAAAATTGAGCACATGTATTGATTTTATGTGTTCCCCTTTTTGTCGTAATACCTTGCGTGACTGACCCTCATATATTTAAAATATCGGAGAATTATTCAATAAGTATTAATTTCTCATGCGTTATAATTAATGGTTAGAAGTACATAGAAGTTTTAAAAACATGGTGTTGCAATACCTTCTGTTTACTTTCGGAATGGAAATCGAACCCCTCCCCCCCCCCCCCCCATTATTCTTCACAAGAGATTTAGCTACTTAAGAAATGATAATACATATATATATATATATTATTATTATTATTAATTTTAGTCTATATTGTAATACTATTTAAGGAAACTTTAATAATCATTTGTAAAATTAATAATCATATGGAGCACGATTGATTAGATTAATTTTCTCAATAATAAAAGCACAAGTTTCTGGAAACAAACACTCGAAAAAAAAGTCATTGCTGCTGGAGCACTATATTGAAATAAAGAAAATAAAAATATGGTATATGTTTTCAAAGGATTAAATAATTTCTTTAAAATAATAATAATAATAATTTAACAGAGAAAAAAAATTACTTCACAAACCAACAATGTAGTACTGAATAAATGAATAAATAAATTTATAAAATTTTATCCGTGATTTTGAATAAATAAATTTTAAAGAAAAGATAATTAATATATATATATATATTCCGGGTGAGGTGCGTGTTGCGTACCGTTGGTACGTCCTCGTAATAATAGCCCTCTCGGCGATCCTATAAGGAATTATGAATCCTATAAGCTCTGGTCTTCACCTGAGTAATGGGCCATAGGAGGGTACTGTCCAGTTATCGTTGAAGCTAAATCATTTTTTCCCGACTGTTACCCCCTTTTAAAGCTCTGAGATTAAATGATTAGGAAATCAACAAAAGTTTGCATTTGTGAGTTCCTGCAGCATTACTGTATACTAAAACAGTTACTATTTCTTTAGCCTGTTAATCCAAATTTAACTAATAAACAATTCTGAATTTACACATTTTCAAAAGACAGATATCGAGTGATTTTATTCGCAATTCTAAAAAACGTAATTAATTAATTAAAAGTACGTATTTCGCAAAATTTCTGTTATAAATAGATGCTTTTTACACAATTTGTTTGAATTCCTGCCGAAAGTTATTTACATCTATTATTTTGATATTATTTTTATTATATACATAATGTAAAGACACCAGTGTTCGTCACCCTTAAGGTTTCCACCACTGTTCATCACTCTCACAAAAGACATGTTAAAACAAATGTTTAATAACATCTATGAATTTGAATCCATCTGCGTTAGATTCCTTAGAATCGGAGAATCTAGCTCGAGCGGATTCAGACTCATAGATGTTAATTAGCGGTTATTTTAATGTGTCTTTTTTGAGGGTGACGAACACTGGTGTCGTTACTTTATTTATTTTATTTTTTTAAATAATTGAAATTTGGTTAATTGCTAACCATGATTTTTATTGTTTACATTTGGAAAGAAGCTGCAAATTATAGAGAATTGTGGATTATAGATCAGCAGATTTCTCAGAGTCAACTGAATTTTCTTTTGGAAATATTGAGAACATAAGTGGGCGACAGCCGAGTATAATGATAAATCTGATATTAATTCTAAATTCCCCTAGAAACTGTCATGGAAATTGAAAAATATAAAATGAGAGAGAGAAAAGTAATAATTAAAATATATTCTTTAAAAAAAGAAAGAAAGAAAAGAGATAAGAAAAGGAAGAAAAATCCTGAGGTTCGCGTTGATTATAAACATTTTCCAACTATACTTACTCTTTACAACATTCAATGTTCAATGTATGCTAAGAAGCCTCACAAAAGAGATAGTTTTAGAGTTTTATGTCTAAAGAGAAACGATTAAAAAGATTGCTTTTCTGTAAACCTGTATATCGTATGAACTTTGCATTGCACCGTACATTGAATTAAAGTAATACTCCTAACTGTACACAAACTAGTTGTGCTATTATATCCGTTTCGAATGCCATAGGAAATTTGAATAGCATATATTAATTTCAAAGCATTCCGTAATTATTATCGAAAATTAGAGCGCGGGCAGACAGTTAGACAAATTTAATGAAGCCGTAATTACTCTTAAACATTATTGGAAAATGTATTACAAAACTTAATATGGAATTCCATAATTTTCCAACTATAGCCTTTAACGTATCTGAATATTATTGTTCGGCCTTCTGAACCTTAAATCTAATCTTACCATATTCTACAGAAGTACATTGGAATTATAAATGTCAATTTCAGCATGTTTTCTGAACTGCAACGGTATTATGCTTAGAAATTATTCGCACTAAATGTAATGCAATGCATTGGAATGTTTTTGTTTGTCCCTGTACTGTTAACTAGTTGCCCTGTTTATACCACATTTAACAAGTAACGTGCTATACTGAAGTTAATTAACAATTAACATGTATCATTTTCAAAATTTTCTAAGGGACGGGAAAATATTGAAAATATCTTTTCTGTATGTAAATATCTTATGATAATGCATTATGCCAAACTTTTAACAAAAAAGATAAAAAGAAAAATAATTGGAATTTTTTTTTGCGATTTTTTATGAATGCCTAACTCTTCCAGGCATATAGAAACGAAAAAGAAAATACAGAATGAGAAACGATTTTACAAAAGCGTTTGGATATTTGAAATAACTGAATTTCGTAAAGCTATAGAAAACATTGCTGGGATCAAATTTTGCAAAATAAATATGCTACAAAACTTACAGCAAACAGGTAACGTCAAAAGTGCAGAAATTGCTCGGTCAGTAGTATCCTTCCTCCACAGTAGCTAACATCAAAGACGCCGACATTTATTGTCTGGTCATTGAAAGGCTTTTCGGAGAATTCCCTTTGAAGGCGCACCTTGCCGACGAACTACTCAATTGTCCAGGGTATAAAAAAGGGATTCAAGACATTTGACGCTGAAAAATGCATTTTTCATAGATGAGAGAGTGAAAGTAACTATTTACCTGCTCAGTGAAGAAGGGGACAGCTGCATTACAAAAGGGCCATCACACACCCCGTTTAAGATGACGGTGTGGGAGACGCAACTTTGCTTTTGTTGGAAATCGGAAATTTCTTTTCTACTGTAATTCGGCATAAGAGAAAATATTTACGATTCGGCAGTTATAAACACTTCAGTAAGTTATGAATGATAAAGCACCTGCTTCGTACTGAGGATTAAGAATAAAAAAATCCAAGAATTAACATTATAGTTATAAAATAAAATATATTGCCATTTTAGCTAAAAATAAAATATGATTAACAATAAATAAGACGAGTGCGTGTATCTTCTTATTTTCAAGCCTATTTTGGAAATTCAAATTAGCAATAGTTTGGCACTTTCACAAATTAGTGTTTTAATTAGTAAACGTACGAAAATTTCAAACAGTTTAATTAAAATTATTGACATTGATTGGCTTATTTATTTATTTATTTATTTATTTTGACTTTCCGAACACTATAGTGAGGAAAGTATTGTAATCATGTCAAAAATCTGAGTTTGAGATTTTAGTGTTTCTACACGTTTTGAGGTGCCCTGAATTCATATTTACTATTTTTACGAGGATATATGTGTAATGTATATGTATGTGTGTTTGTATGTATGCATGGGTGTATGTATGTGAGTGAACACGATACCGTCTAGACGCTTTGTTCGAATGAGCTGAAAGTTAGTATTATGTTATAGATCACCGTAACACGAACCCTATTGATTTTGGTGAATCTAGCACTTATAGTTGTTTTTTGTTTTTTTTTCACAAGGACACTAAGAAAAATTCTGCATCATTATGGTCTATGGGTCCAAATTTTTAAAGTGCGATAACGTCTAAATGCCTTATTCAACTGAGCTGGAAATTTATACACATGTTATAAGTCACCGTCACGAACTGTATAAATTTTGGTGAATCTAGCGTTTAAAGTTCTTTTACAGGGACTGGGACACAAAGAAAAATTCTTTATCATTATGGTCTATACGGGCCAATTTTTTTTTAATTGCGATAGTGTCTAAACGCCTTATTCAATTGAGCTGAAAGTTTATACACACACTATATTAGATCATCGTTGAACGAAGTACATAAATTTTAGTGAATCTAGTACGTATACTTTTTTTTTTACACAACGAAAAATCACAACGTGGGGGACACAACGAAAAATCTTTATCGTTATGGCCTATGGGTTGAAATTATTCGAAGTCTGATATAGCGTCTAAATGTCTTGCCAGATCGAGCTGAAAATTTATATACGTGTCACCGTTGCTCGAACTGTATAGCGCTTGGTGAATCTAGTACTTATAGTTTTTTTACAGGGACACAACAAAAAATTCTTTATCATTATGGCTCATGGACTGAAATTGTTAGCATCTAAAAGCCGTATCCAATTGAGCTGAAAATTTATGTATGTACTGTAGGTCACCCTCGCACATGAACAATAAAGATTCTGGTGAATGCTTATAGTTTTTTTTACAGGGACACAAAGAAAAATTCCTTATCATTATGCCCTATGGGCTCGAATTATTTAAGAGGGGACAATACCTAATCCCGCGGACAGCCGTGGCCAATGTTATTCTATGGGAAAATTTGTTGCGGCAATAACACATTACTTAATGTATATTTTTTAATTCTGTTTTCGCAGTCAGAAAATTCATAACCGTCAAATGAGTACTTGTTTTTGAATAATTCATTTTTTTTAATTTTTACATTTTAATTTTGAGTTCAAAAATGCGATTTTTCACAAAATGCATTTTTTCTCATTTTCTAGTCGCAAAATGAAATACTAAAATTTTAAAAAATCAATTTTTGGAAAACAAGTACTAATTTAACGCTTATGAATTTTCTAAATGTGAAAACAGAATTGAAAAATATACATTAAGTAATGAGTAATTATGTAATCAAATTTTCCCATAGAATAACATGGGCCAAGGCTGCCGGCGAGATTAGGTATTGTCCGCTTTTAAAGTGCGATTGCGTCTAAAATCCTTATTTAAATGAACTGAAAATTCATACACATATTAACATACACTGTCGCATAAACCATATAGATTTTGGTGAATCTAACACTAATAGTTTTTTTTTTTTTTTTTTTTTTTTTTTTTTTTACAGAGACACAAAGAAAAATACTTTATCATCATGGCTCATATGGGCTTAAATTATTTAAAATATGATACCATCTAAATTCCTCATCCGATTGATCTGAAAATTTATATGCATGTTATAGGTAATCATGGCACGAACTTTAAAGATTTTGGTGAGTTTAGTACTTATAAATTTCTACAGGGACACAACGAAAATTTACTATTATGATCAATGGGCTCAAATTATTTGAAAGGTAATAGCATTAAATTAAACAACATACTATATGATGAAAATTACTCATACATCCTATTATAATACCCTCTTTTGGTTATTTAACGATTTCTCTTATTTTAATTTATTTATATAAGCGTTAATTACTCAATGTTCGGAAAATCAAGTGGAATCACTCCAAATTTCTTTTTTTTTTTTTTTTTTTTTATTAATAAAGGTAAAGGGTTTTTGATAACAGGAGTCTAATTTAGTGTGTTGAATCAAATGATTATATTCTGACATATTTAATAAATTCATTTTAATTATTAAATGCATGAAGAATTCAAGCACCTTTACTTAAATACTAAGATGCTTAATAACCCCCGCCCCCTCCACACACACACACACACACACACACTTATAAAGATAAAAGACTTTTACGAAAATATTATCAAAACTAGTTTTTCAATTAATTGCTTATATCCTGACACATTCTCGAATTCATTTTAATTATTAAACGCATAAAAATTTTAAGAATTTTTGCTCAGATTTCATGACATTTTTAGCTTATTCCTATAAGGATAAAAGACATTTTTAAAAATGTCGTCAAATCAGGCGTTTCGAAATAATTAACTATAATCTGACATAGTATTTTTCATTTTAACTGGTAAATGCATGGAAATTTCAGTAGTTTTTTATTTAAGTTCTTAAAAAAAATAATGATAATAAAATAATAATAATAATAATAATAACTCTCTTTTACTTTCTCTTACCCATAGGGTCGAGAAAGTATTGTTTTAGAGTCGAATTTTCGAACGTGAGTTTTTGTTATATTTACATGTTCTGAGGTCTTCTGAATACGAAAATCATGTTTTTAAAGAATGGTGTGTGTGTCTGTCTGTGTGGATGGATGTCTGTCTGTCTGTTATCAGCATATCTCAAGAACAAATAGTAGCAGAAATTCCAAACTCGATATTCTAAATGTGTATCATATAGGGATGCTACACCAAACTTTTCGTTGAGATGAAGCAAATGGTTCGTGTACAGGGACACTCAAAAGTATTCAAATACATTACGTCTATGGGGGAAATTGCGGGTAAGTAGAGTTTAACATCTATAGACTGTACTAAACCAAATGAAACGAATATATATTTTTTGTAATAGAAATAGTCAACTGCGAAAAAATTTTGTGTATGTAGGAGCCCTGCCTCTCCCCCCCCCCCACCCCCCGCTCGAGGCGAGTAAATTTTCATGATGGGTATCTTTCAAAAGAGCTCGCCAATACCTTTAAAACGAATGGTTGAACCATCGATCTGAGATAATTTAAAATAAAGTTATCGATTTTTTTAATTTTTAACATTTTTTTTTAAAGTGTAATATTGAGAATAAATTCAACTCTTTTTTTTTTTTTTTTTTTTCATATTTAGTATTATACTACTACTGTAATATGGAAATCGTCTGCATTATCATAAAAGATAAAAAAAATTTAAATAATAATTTTAATAAATTATTTTTTAAAAACAGAATTATTTTTCAATAACCGAATTAAATTCTATATAAATGTAGGTGCATTAACAAACGGGGGGGTTGAGGTGGACGGTAGCCCCCCCTCACACAGATCTAATTATCATATAAAACTCTTCTGAAGCCTAATTTGAATTGTTTAACACAAGTTTACATAACAGTACTCGTTATCTTACCTCTTAATCTGCAACCTGTATATATTTATAGTATAAATTTCAGGGTAAGAGAAAGTCGTGTGAGTGACACACCAGATTATTTTTCTTTTAGAATAAAAGATCAAGAAAAAATTATTATTTGATTTTCAATATCTTATTTTTGAGTAAAAAAAAAAAAAGCGAAAAATTAATTAAGTCGCATTTTTTAGCAAGGAAATAAAATATTAGAAATGTAAAAAATCAAATTAGCGAAAATGAGTACTAGTTTCACGATTGTGAATTTTCTGAATGTTTAATGGCGATACTTTAGGTAATGAGTAATTGTTGAAACAAATTCCCCCATAGAATAGCGTGCGCTTTGGCTGTCAACGAGATCAGGTATTTATTTGACGCTCTTAAAGTGAAAGTGTCAGAATAGTACCTTAAATTACTTTTCATTAATGTATATGTATACATGATTTTGTAATGTGTGATAAAAAAGCATTCATGCATATATTACTGATGTAGATTCAGATTATTATTCATCAATATTAATAATAATTTAGAATGTTTATAATGAAAATTGAAAATGCCAATAATAGATGGCAGCACTATTTCTAGAAATTTTTCATCCTATACACGGATTAAGAATTTTTATTTCAATACTATTCCGTGTTTTCTATAATAAAAAGTTAATTGACAGCTGCGTGCTACAAATATTTGAGGAATTAGTTAGACGAATAAATTTTTACAAAAGCGAAATATTACCAGGCCAGTTTGTAAACGTTAACTCCAACCTAAATTCACAAATGTCTGGCATGTAAAATGCTCATTAAAATGTAAAATCATATGACAGTCAAAAACAGGTGTAATAAGAGGGAGTTACATTATAATTACTCAAGATGTATATTACCTATTTATAACAGGAGGAAAAAATATTTCATTGCGCTCAATACTAATTAATGTCAGTTCAACAGGTCAACAAATCAACAAATTTTATGAATTCATGCCAGAAAAAAACTAAATTCGCGAATATATTTAAAAAAAAAAAAAAAAAAAAAAAAATGAAATATTGATTTTTCTTTTTTCTTTCTTTGGTTAAATTTCTAATAACTTTCCACGTTTACAGAACTGTGATAAATAAGTAAGGATCGTTAAAATATAATATTTAAAATATTAGATAATAGATGGCAGCACTATCATAAAATCGGATCTTCTCTTTCCTATCAAGCAGTTGTAGGGAGGGAAATTAAAAATCCCATTTTGCTTCTGTTCCCAAAGTTGAAGCCCACCAGCGGCCGAGCGGTTCTGCGCTCAAAGCTGGTAGATGGGAGGTGCCGGGTTCGATCCCAGGTCGCGCTCATCGACCTAGCCGTTCGGAGTTTTCCGTGGTTTCCTCCGAAACTCGCGTAAATACGGGCTGGGACCCCTTAGAAAGACCCCCACGGAGGGCATTCCCCCTATAGGCCTAGGACACATGAGGAGTCAATCGGCCTTAATCCTCCAACCAACCAACCAACCCAAAGTTGAAATTACTCCTGTCAGTCTAATGATAATGACAGATCTTGTTTTAAATTTTGTTAACACGTCTCAGTTAGTGATAAAAACAGCAAGATCCGATTGTCGTGTACTTGTTGTGCCTTCAGCGATCAGCTGGTTCGCGACACCTAAAAATTCTGACCGTAGAATATTCCCACTCGGTGGCGCCGACAGCTCCTTGAACACGATCTGATGATTTAAACAATTTAATTGCATCCAATACTACAAAGCTGTTCGTGTTCCGTAAAAAATCCTGATCGCAGCAAACTCCCTCTTACAGTCAGTGGCAGATTTAAGGGGGGGACTAGGGGGCTGAAGCCCCCTCCCCGCCCCCCCCCCTCTCCCCACAAAAAAAAAAAAAGTACCGACATTCACAACTGACTATTACAATATTGTAAACTTTTCTTTGATCTGGAATAACACCTTGAAAAATCTTAGAAGTCTTCATTCTCTAGAGAACGAAGACTTCCCCGTCGGCCCCGCCTCAACCTGATGTGTTTGTTCCATTAAACAACGGGCACACTTATTGCCTTACTACTTGAAATAAAAATATTATTTGTAAAAATAAGTTTTTTGTTTTACCGCTAAATCTCCAGTTCTCTCTATATATTTTCAAATACATACATAAAAGCAAATAAATGTATGATCCCCCCCCATATATGATGCTTATTTCGTAAAAAAAAAAAAAATTATATCTTTTATTCACAGGTAAATATATACTGCTCTTTAACACAGCGCCATTTTTCACGAGATTTAACAAAATTTTAAATCAAATATGACGCTGATTTCACAAAATGTTTCTTCACGTTCATTTTTATATATTAATACATATAATTACCATGCAGAATTTTTTTTTTTTTTATAAATAGAAGTATACTAACTTATACATATATATATTTAATTCCATTTTCACATTAAAAAAAAAAAAAAAAAAAACGTTAAATTTGTCTTGGTTTGCCAAATATTGATTTTTTAAAAGTTTTAACATAAATATTATTCAATAATTATTATACTATAAAATGGTATTTAATAATTCGCTGCTATAAAATGCGTAAAATGAAATTACGCGTTTTTCGCATTTTAGAGCATCAAAATAAAATACTGAAAGTTTAACAAATAAATTTTTGGGAAATAAAAACAAATTTAATACAGAGTTGTTAATTTTCTGAATGTGAAAATGGGATTAAAAAGAAAAAAAAAAAATGCATTAGTTAATGAGCAATTCTGTTAACAAATTTCCCTATGGAATAACGTGGGATTTGGTCATCGAATTCACTCGATCATGAAATCATAGTCAATAAATTTAGGAACCTAGCAGCTAAAGCCTAAAATAATCGTAGTTGAGTTTCGGGATTTCCTTATTTTAATATAGAAAAAACATTAATATTCGGTCTTTATATATACATATTTCAATAATTAACAATCAGTCTTCACATGTAATTTTAATTTGATGAAATTTTATTCTTATTGGTCTATGTGGTTTCAGTGGTCTTAAATCTGTTGCTCGGCTTTTATTACTTTTCAAAAATTTCTTGTATATATATAAATGTAGTATATATAAAGTACTTTATAATTTTTGTATACTTACATTTATACTTTTATTTATACTTACTTTATAATTTTTGTACGATTTTTAGTGTTGCCTTTGGCGCCTTTTTTATACAAATATACTTTAATTAATATGTAAGCAATATATATATACACATTTCCTTTTAAAATCTCCAGTTCTTCTCGCTGCGAGGACGCAAAATTTAAGATCCAGCTGCAAAAATTCATCCCGGAAATTTTTTAGCAAAAAATTATGATTATAACATAGCAGAAAAGACCGATTTTTTTTCATCCTTAAAATTTAAAATTTCTTTTAGTTTAATTTAGTTCATGAATTCCGGTGGCAATATAATTTAAATCATCCGAATTGTCTTGCGCCGCAAAGGGTTAAGCCAATTCAGAAATAAGGCTATTTTTAGCACCCAAACTAGTTGCTTTCTGACTTATTCCCAAACCCAAATTTATTTTTATTCGTAACACATAACAGTATCAAGCTTTAAATTATTATTATTTTGTTACTAAGAGATCGACGTGCATAGTATGGGTCCCGGACAAAAGCCCCACCGGACAAAATCCCCCCGGACAAAAGCCCCACCGGATAAAATCCCCACCGGACAAAAACCCCACTGGACAAAATCCCCGCCGGACAAAAGCCCCACCGGACAAAATCTCCACCGGACAAAAACCCCACCGGACAAAATCCCCATCGGACAAAAGCCCCGCCGGACAAAATCCCCTCCGGACAAAATCCCCACTAAAGCTCAAATATACAGGGGGGGGGGGGCTAAAGAGGACCACAATGAGTATAGCAAGATAAAAGAAAGAAAAAAATATTTTTTTTTAAAGATATTAATGAAACTTTGTTTAATTATCATTAGAATTTTAAGTAATATATACTGAGAGTTACATATATCTGATAGGGAGGAGTTTAGGATTAAATAATGTAGTTTTTTAAAGCAAATTTCAACAAATTACGGAAGGCTGGAGGGGCATATGAGTTTTTTTTTTCCTACAAATTTCAACGAAATGTTTTCACTGTAACATGTATATTATGTTAAGTATAGCTGTACAAAATAGGTAATATTTTAAAATATAGTATGTATGATTTATTTAGTTCATAAAAATGTGATTTCAATTCAATAATTATAAAATAATAATTTTTTTCTCTTAATAATAGTATAAAAATCTTTACTTTTCAAAATTTTTTCTTATATTTTCTTTTTATGGTCTTGCAGAGGATTTGGAAAAAAATGGGCTCATGTAATACTTGTTTAAATCTCTCTACCCGTCATAAGCGGTGATGGCCTCTGTTGCTTCTTATTATTATATAGTTTTATTTAAAAAGGGTGTTTCAAAAGTCTGGATATACCAAAATACGTTGAAAGGAAAACAGTTTCGCAAATACATTGATTTCAAAAGTTCCGTCCATTCAAATGATCTATCAGACACGGTATTATAGGCCCAAGCAAAACACAAATTTATTTTTTTTCAGACGAAAATCATTTACAGAATTTTTGAAGCTTTGTTTAATTATCCATTAGAATTTTGAATAGTATAATTAGAATTACATATATCAGAATGGAACCAAAGAAGGGGAAAGGGAGGGGGGTAGGAAACAGAGAAAAAAAAATGCAGTTTTTATATCAAATTTCTACAGATTATAAAAAGTAGAAAATCCCCTTTAAAAAAAAAAAAAATTTAGTGAAATTTTCTTTAATTATCACTCAATCTAATATGCATATATATATTAAATATAGATGTAATTATGTTCATTTCTACTTTTTTCTTTCCTTTTCTTGAAAAGGATTTCGGAAAGGTTGGACGCCCAACAAAGTGGTTTAATCCGTTCCACCCATCTTAAAACTTGGCGGTCTCTGCTCCTTCTTGTTATTTCTGTTTTATTTTTTTTGTATTTTGTCCTTGTTTCACATAGTTTTCCTTCTTTTTATTCATATTATATACATATATATATAAATATTTTATTTTATTCTTTCAGAGTTACATGCATATTTGGGGAGGAGGGTAGGGGACAGACTGAAAAGAAAAGCTTTGAAAACTTCTACAGATTACCATGTAACTTTGTACACACTTACACTTTAAAGAAAGATAGTGAAGGTTGTCGACACCTTGGGGTGGGGGGGGGAGTAAAAAAAAAAAAAAAGTTGATTTCTTTTCGTTACGTGCTACATCCGAACAGTGCTATTTGCGAACACATCTTACACCTGGTAGCTCATTCCTTCCCCATTTGAAGATACGGGAGGTATCGTCCCAGAGAGCATGTCCCCGTTCCCTAATCGATCAAGAGATCTACTTTAATTAAATAAATTAAATTAATATTTTAATCAATTCCCTAATCGATTAACTGCTTCTTTTAAAAGCTGTCAGTAAGAAAAAATATTAAGTCGGACTGTGAAAGTCTGTCATTTTCATTTTTATTTATTAGGTCGTTGCAAAAGTTCGTGCGGACGCGGATCATTTTATTGCCTCCAAAGACGGGAGCTTCGATCGCCGTGGTATATATTTGTTACCTGAAAAGTGCTCAAAGATTGTAGAAAGTAATGGAGAGTATTTTGATTAAAAATTGTCATTTGATTTGATGTATTTTTATGAAATGAAGCAAAAAAAAAAAAAAAAAAAAAACCGCACGAATTTATACAAAGACCTAATAAATATGCCCCCTCTTTTGTTGAAGGTAAACTGATGGCGGGAGTAAGCGAATAGCTTTTAGGCAATCTCTAAATTTTTTATGATCTTTTAAATTTCTGCTAAAATTTAGCCATCATTACTACTTGTTGTATGTGTAGATGAATGTATATGGATGCTTTTAATTTCTGTCAAAATACTTTGTGTGTATATATATATATATAATATTATGTGAAAGATTATACACAAAAAATTAAAAAATAAAATACATATTAAAAACATCTTTATTTATTAAAAGTGAAAATTTTTAATGTTTAAATTAATTTGTTTAATAGAACTATTTGAGCTTTTAAATGGAAAACCTATTTTTTTAAAAATTAATATATATATTTTTTTTCTGTGAATGATTAAAAAGTAAAATAAAATAAAATAAATAAATAAATAAAAATAAGTTTTAAAAAATTAACTAAAAATTTTAGAAAACTAATTTAACTAATATACATATTATATATACATATAATAAATTAGTCGATATTATTTAATACTATTGTTTTGGGTTTTAATATTAATTTAAAAAAAAAAAACTGTTTTAAAATACTTTCAATAATAAAAGATTTTATATATATATATATATGAATGATTATTAGGAAAACCTAGTTATAAAAATATTTAATGAAATATTCTAAGTAAAAAACTAATTTATTAATTAAAAATAAAATTTTTAAGATTTCAATTAAGTGAGATTGTTTAATACTGTTGTTTGGACTTTCAGTTAAAAAGTTTATTTAAACATCCGAGCGGTAATCGATGCTAGTAGAATGGAAGTGTTAAGTTCGATCCCAAGTCGCGTTCGTCGACCAAGCCGTTGAGAGTTTCCCGTGGTTTTCTTCGAAACTTTCGCAAGTATAGGCTAAGGCTCCCGCCCCCTATTCCCACCCCAGAGAGCATTTCACGCAGGTGTAGGGCACTCAAGTTATCAACCGGCTTTAACACTACCACAATCACCGCGAATTTTTTTTTTTTTTTTTTTAAATATAAAACGATTTTTTTACTATAAATCATTATATATATATATAATTTATAGCAATATATTTTAATTAAAAATTAATTTAATTATTAAATATATATATATATATATATATATATATATATTTAATAATTCAATTAGTTCAGATTGCTTAATACTATTGTTTGGTCGTTTAAATAAAAATACTATTTCAAAATGTCCTTAAACATCAAAAGATTTTTTACTATCATTCATCATAGAAATAAGAAGCTAATTAAAATTATTTAATTTAAAAGACCTAATTGAAAAACTAATTTAATTATTAAAAATGTACATTTCAATAAAAAAAAAAAAAAAAAAAAAAAAAAAAAAAGAGAGAGATTGCTTGAATAATAAAGTTTCAGATTGTAATTATGAATCTTATTGTAAAATATTTTTAATAAAAAAGATTTAAAAGAAAAAAGAATGCTTATATATACTTCTTCTTTTTTTTTTTTTTTTTTTTTTTTTTTTTCTTTTTAAGGTTAAAGTTCATTTAATAAAATATTTTAATTGATAATACATAATTTAATTATTAAAAATAGATTTTTTTTTAATTATTGAATTATTTAAGATAATTCAATATTGTATTATATATAATATTACTGTTTGGATTTAATAGGAAAAAAAAAAAAAATCATATAAAAATGTTTCCTACTAATAACTATCAAAAAAGAAACTAATTAAAATAATTTTTATATTCTATGCGAAGTACATATTTAAAGCACAATTTGGTACCTTTATACTGATGTAACAAAATTAATATACATATATTTGATGTATACAAAATAATTTTTCCTGTAAAATAAGGGCCCGCTAGCACTCGAGAGGTTTTGACCTGTAAACTGGTAGACGGAAGATTACGAGTTCGATCACAGGTCGATCTCGTCGACCGAGCCGATCGGTGTTTTCCGTGGTTTTCACCAAAACTTGTGTAAATGCGCGCTAGGACCCCTTAGAAAGACCCCACTGAAGGCACTCCCCTTAAGGTCTAAGACCTTAGCGCAATCTTTCGCCTTTACTCCCAATACCAATAGCAATATCTGTGAAATAAGATATGATTAGCGTAATTGATTGACTAACAGGGTGTCAGAAAGTATTTCTGATTCACTGTGAAGTATATAAATGGGAAAACTACTTAATATTAATTTTCAGTGTTGTACGAATTTTTTTTAGTACATCTTATGGTGTGCATGTACAGTTTACACGATATATATTCGACATAAAAAATAATCTGTTTAATGCTTTCTCTTATATATACATATGTATTTATGTATTATGAATGCGTTTTCATACATGCATAAATATACACGTTTCACACACCATGAAAGCCGAAAATTATTTCAGCAAATTTTGTCTGTGTGTGTATGTGTGTGTGTCAGAGTGTCTGTACGCGTACAACGCTATTTTCATTATTATAAAATATTCCAATATTAAAATATTCTCATTCGATTTGTAGACCCCCAAAACAGTTATATTCCTATTTTGAACGATCTAACTCAATTTCTATTTTTTTGCCCCTTCGTCCCCCCCCCCCCCACACACACATTCGCCCTTTCTAATAATTTTAGACTTTCGAAAATATTCTCATCCTGTTTGTAGGTTCCGAAAACCTATATGCCCCAATTTTAAACGGTCTAACGGTATTTTTACTTTTTTGCCCCTTCGCCGTCCCTTCCCGATCCTCTTAATAATTTTACACTCTCGAAAATATTCTCATTCGATCTGTAGACCCCCAAAACCTTTATGTACCTATTTTGAACGAGCTAACTCCAATTCTATTTTTTACAACTTCGCTCCCCCCTCCCCCCCCCCTTTCCGATCTTCCTAATAAATTTAGACTTTCGAAAATATCCTCATCTATTTATAGGCCCCCAAAATCTACACGTACCAATTTTAAACGATCTCACGCTAATTTAAATTTTTTTGTCCCCCCCCCCTTTTGAGCCGACTAATAATTTTGCACTTTCGAAAATAACCTCATTTGATTTGTAGACCACAAAAACATAGTAAAATTAAGAATAACAGAAGATTAAATGTCACCGAAATCCACGTTAACGAAAAGAATTGTGGTCCCCTTTAGCCCCCCCCCTCCCCCATGTATATTTGATCTTTAGTGGGGTTTTTGTCCGGTGGGGATTTTGTCCGATGGGGCTTTTGTCCGGCGGGGTTTTTGTCCGGTGGGGTTTTTGTCCGGTGGGGATTTTGTCCGGTGGGGTTTTTGTCCGGTGGGGATTTTGTCCGGTAGGGCTTTTGTCCGGGGGGATTTTGTCCGTGGGGATTTTGTCCGTGGGGATTTTGTCCGGTGGGGCTTTTGTCCGTATCCCGCATAGTATCGCTCGGTTTGCAGGGGACAAAAGCGTATGGGAGAGCTCCAAACATGGCCATTGGCACCTATAGGTTAAGGTGGGATGCTTGCTGCCCTAGAAAATTCAATCGGATAAAATTCTATTATTATTATTATAATTATTGTTATAATTATTATTACATTTTATTTTTTAAAACTATGTCATTATAATTTCTTTGATTATCTAAACTGCCAAACAAAATTTATGTCACATAGCCATTTAGAACCAAATCGTCTGAATCTACACGAAGTTAGTTATTCTAACCTTTTCTTGCGCGTAGGGTTCGAATCAACTGATCAATAAGTTTTTCGAGATCGGGTTGCAACAAACTGTATAATTTTTGTAATTATAATTTCTTCGGTTAAATTCCATGCGTAAAAATGTATTGTCGCCGATACTTAAAAATACGCTTGCTTCAACCATAGCTCCCTGCTATTCTACTCAATCGCAGGGAGCCATGCTTCAACCAACCATATGAGTGCAACTTAATTTTTAAAACATACATAAACTTATATCTGAAATTTTAAGTTTGCCTCCTCCTGAAAAATTTTCAGGCATTGCCGCTGGCTCCAAACGTAGCAAAATCCAACCAATCTATGTTAAAAAATGCTAAACTTGGGAATAAAAAAAAATATATGTATATGTAAGGACTATGTTTATTCATCTTGTTTTTCCTTTATAAAGCTGTACTATTTCCGTCGCAAGTAATTTTTGTCATATCTCAGCATTTCCGAATGTATGTTCATAAAACTCATCTAAATTCTTTCTTTTGCCTTGACAAATAACCATGGGAGCAAGGTGAAAGCATCTGTTCTTTCATTTCGTGAAAATGACGTGTAGAATTTGCTTTTCATTACTGTGATGGTGATTTAGGTACTCTCCGGGGAAAATTCATCTTGCGAGAGGAAAACGAGAAAGAATTTTCTGCTTACAGCCGAGGCGTCTTCAGGGGCCCACTTGTCACGGGCCCCCGTCTGTAGGTTTTAACTTTCTTAGGGGGTAAGGGGAAGGGAGATCGAGATCGAGCAAGGAAAAAGATGGAGTGCTTTTGCGTTGATGGCTCACGAACACGCCTACAAAACCACTCATCCACTGCTGTTTAATTTTTTCCCTTATTTTTCTTTTTTTTCTTTTGTTGGTTATGAAAATGTCTTTCAGAACGGAAAAACACCAGTGATTAATTTGGAATATGTAGTGTGTGTCACCACGTTACGATAAAAGAAAAGACAGTTTATTAGATTTGTTTTTAGAAGCACGGACATGGTGATTGCTGCAGACAGGAAAGGAAGTTAATGAAAGTACAAGCTCACTGGCGACGAAGAGATCTAGAGCGACATGTGTTTGGTTTCGCCTCCTAGAATATTTATCTATATTAATATTCATAAGAACAGATTACTTTGAACTCCGAAAAAGAACGTATATTAATTACTCTTTCGGCATAATTTTATGGAAAAGGAAGGAGGGTTCTTCATACAAGATGATGATTTATTTTTCATTTCGTTTATGATATATGTTAATTTTGCCTCGTGCAGTTTTCATGAGGAGTACATATTTTATATAAAGTAAACTGACGATATTTGCCCCGCCTCAATTTGGTCATACATATTTAGCCAGAAGATTATCATGACGAAGGGAAAAGTTAGATGAAGAAGATGAAAATAGAAACAACAACAACAACAACAAAAAAAAAAAAATCGCATTGATGCGAATAGATTTGAACTTTTAACCCAATGTTTTTCAAACTTTTTGATGTTGAGACACACAAATTTCTGAAGAATATGTCACAGTAATTAAGTTAATATTTGAGAGCCAAAACTCTCACATAGAGAAATTCGTCCTCTTTGTACTTAATGGTGCTGATAATAAAATATCTTAATTCATACAACAATTATGACTTTGAAAATAACTTTCATTATATTTATAAGTAGGCTTCTATTTTGCTTTTGTTCATTTCCAAAAAGGGATTGTTCATGTTATGCTTATTTTCAGAAATCTGTGCATTTTATTTGGGTACATTTATCTGAAAATAAGTAATATGCACATAATAGCCATTTCCAAAACTTTCAAAATAACTAATATACACAACAAGAATAAATGGTTGCTTTTTGTAAGGAAAACTGCTATTGATTAACAGAATAAGGACCTTGCTGACAAAAAAGAGCGACATTTTCGTAATGAAATGGATAAATAGAGTAACTATATTTATTTTTAAATCTCGAAGTTCTTTTTTTCTAAAACACAGCAGGGTAAATCCGAAAATATTCTATGGCGCACTAATGTAACCCGGCACATCCTATAAGAACCAAGTTGTACATGCTGAATGTCCGTACAAACTAAACGCTTGTACAAATTGAAAGCAAACACCGTACTGATGCGGAAAGTACTTGCGCAATGACGTCTTGTCACGTCATATTCGTTGAAGTTAAGGCTCCTATATTTTATTTAAGAGGCTCTAGTTGAGGTACGTCTAACGCATGACGTATGCACTCCTCTCGATCATTGAGCTGCTTAATTGTCGAGCGTAACATTATTTGTTTTTTATTTAAAAATTTAGACAAGAATTGAGTTTACTTGTTAGATTTAAATTAAAATCAAAATTTAAAAGAATACTCGTTAGGTATATTTTTATTTAAAGTTGCCCCTTTCAATTTTTTTTAGGACTGAGGGCCTATTAGTCTCAATCTGGGATTTTTGCGTTGTCGATTTCGATAGTTGGACATTTGTCGAAATCTAAAATTTATCGAAAATATAATTGAATAATTTGAAAGCGATGTTATAATTTGAAAAAAAAAAAAAACTAATAGTTCTCCGTCCTAAACTAAATTCTGCTTTTGCCAGAATTTCATCAAAATCTTTTATTATTATTATTATTATTATTAAAAGAAAAAAAAAAAAAATTAATAATAATCAGTATCGTTACAAGCGATATCGAAAAAGTTTTTTTTAATAATTTTGAAATAGGAAATAAAAAGTGTGCGTGAAATATTATGAAATAAAAATAAGTAAAAAAATGAATTTAATGATTTAATGTTTTTGTATTTCGGGGGCTGCTCATGCATATAAAAAATGCGTATTAAAACGAGTCGAAGAAGGAAGCGAAATAAGTATTGAGTTATATTACGATAAATACGATATATAATATGATACGATATATTAGACCTATCGTCCAGGGTTAGTAGGCATTTTCGTTGAAAGAAATAGTTTGTTCGTTCGGTGCAACTTGCACATTAGTCCCGTGAGGTACAACTTTCACATTAGTCCCTTGAGGTACAACTTTCACTTTAGTCTCGTCAGGTACAACTTGCACATTAGTCCCCTTTAAATATAGTGACCAGCGAAGCTGGCAAAGCATTTGTTGATTCACTACCTCTATTTTTTTTTTTTTTTTAATAATAATAATCTTAATAATAATAATAATAATAATAATAATTTTTTAACTGTATATTATTAAACAAATATTCCAAAAGAAAGTCAACGACACGTTAGTATATGTATCTGTATATATATAAATGTATCTGAAAGGACTGTTTGCGTATATAAATTAAGTTTTAAACAATTTCTTATATGCCCTGCATAAGCATTTTAAGTAATAAATTACATTAAATATAGACATAGCGCTCAGTTTTAAATATACCAAAATTTTGTATTTTTAACGAAAATTTAATATTTAATCTCATCATTTCCAGCTGAAATCGTCAAACGTATCCCGTTACGATTTCGACATTCATATAAATCGCTTTCGCTTAGTCTTTTACTGCCCTGTGATTAATAATGCACGAATTTTAAAACTTACATTAATTTCCATGAAATTTATTTGACATTATAAATATTTCCAATATAAAATTTATTCTAACGGTTTAATTTCCTTTACTTGCCATCAGTTTATGGTGCTAGAAAGGTCATTAATTAATACTACTTTTTTTTTTTTTTTTTATGTTTAAAATATTTAAACCTACTATACTTTGTATTAAAATCATTCCTCCTTTTTCTGATCATACCGGTTAGTATATTCCAAATTTTATTAAATAATGTAAGTTCTATTTTAATTTGTTTGTTCATAAAAAAAAGTAGCGAATTAGCCTAAATGTTCATCCAAGCGTTAATACTTATATATATATATATATATATATATATATTATATATATTCGTATAATGGTTAATTCTACCCGTAATGCTTCTATCACATCTTTCAAAGAAAATGAGCTTTTTTTTAAAATAATAAATAAATAAAATAATTGTTTCTAAGATAAATTTTTTGAAGAGTTCCATAATAGATAACTTTGCATTGCCAATGCAACGTAAATTCTTTAGGTATCATAAAATCATCACCTATTGATAGCGATAATTGCTTCTCTCCAAGCAAAAACAACACCAACACCAACAAAAAAAAAAAAAAAAAAAAAAAAAAAAAGGTAAAATATTATCATAGTTTTGATTTCTTCTCTGATATAGTACATATATGGCATATTCTTGCTTATTCATAAGTGTACTTTTTGCTTCAAGTAAAATACAGCCGGCAGTAAAATTATTGAAGCACACATCCATATTTTTCATATATTCCTATATTTTTTTTTTTTAGTTTAATTGCTAATTTTTATCATCCACTTACTTTTTTATAAACAGCATAAACACTAAGATTATGACTCAACAAATATTTGAGTAATTCTCTGAAAAGTGGTCATTTCATGTCCCAGTAATCTTGAGGGCATATTTTTAAAATCACAAAAACAAAAAGCTGTCAGAACTACAATATTAATTAGTTATGCATATAAACTGTAATTCTTTGGTTACTGGAATTTAAATATAATTTTAAAATATTTTTTGAAATGCAAAATATCATTCCCTCACTGTGTCCCCACTCACACATGTAAGTAAATAAAATGGTTTCTATGGTATTAAAGAACGTATATTTAGATTATTTTAATTGAAAATTTATTAAACATACTTTAATAAATATTTATCCATTATACTACATTTATATATTATTCAATGAAAGAAATTAGAACACACTTTATTGTTGTCCCTGGTATTAGATATCATTCCCTCATCAAACTATAATTACACCCCTACTTACTCCATTAATGGCCGGACGTGCTTTATATAAGTCAAACATAATTTGTATAGCAGCAAAGTAAAAAGCCATTTTGTGTTCTGTTCGAAACTTTTTACAATGAGTTGCATAAGGCTCTCAAACGTTAGATTGAAATACAGTATTTTTATTATATGTCATCCCCTCTTTCATTATAAAGTTAACTAAAAGAAATCAAATTTGCTTTTTTATGTTATTATAGTAATAAAAATATGTTTTAATAAATATTTAGTGTTTGAAAATACAACTGAACCTAATCATATTTTTATAAAGCAGTTTCTAGAAGAAATTTGTCATTCCCTCACAATCATACCCTCATTTTTCTAATTAATAAAAATAATACTATTTCAAAAACTTATCAGATGCAGTTTGGTTTATATTATTTTTCATTAACTGTAACGTATGTGTACATGCACAAAATTAAAAAATAAATAAAAATAAAAAAAATAATGGAGCAATTTTATTTGGGCTAACTTTTAAAAAAAAAAAAAAAAAAAAAAGCCCACTTTTCAGAGAATGACCCATTTACTTAACAAAACAGTATTAGGTGCACATCATTTAAACACGAATTATTGCTTGTGCTTCAATAATTTTGCTGCCGACTGTAAGGCCATGAGCGAATGGATTGCAAAAAAGGTATCTAGAAGACAAATGCCGGGTATGTTATTTGATCTTTTTTTTCTTTCTTTCTTTCTTTGTTTCTTTTGACATTTGTTCTCGCGCAAATTTCTTCGAAACTACATAGTTATGCTATTCCAATATATTTCTCTGGAGTTTCAAAAAATTGTTTTTACCTGAAATCAGCTACTTTTTTTTAATAATTGTGTACTTCTACGTAAAAGTGGGCTTATTAAATTGTAGTTTCTGCTTTTAAAATACAGCGACTGCAGAAAGTATTCTCTGGTGAAGAACAACACATATTTTCAATTCCTAATTTATTTACAGTCAAACCCAGAAAAGTCTTCTAACAGTTTGTAGAAATAATTCTATCTCTCAGAATTACTTTTGGTTTGCTTTACTGAATAGTTTGTATTCGAAAGATAAAAGCCAGCGTACGCTGATTATGTTTCTGAGAATAAGATAGAATTGTTAGTAAAAATAAGCAGGAAAAGAAAAAAAAAAAAAAAAGAGATAATACTCTTTCTGCAGGAGATACGAATATATTTACGACCATCACAAGCCATCCAGTTCTACGGAACCCCTGCAATCAAAGATTCTAAATCGCTTTTTTATGGCTTAACTTTTTACGAATCTACGTAACAGATCCTTTACGGAAAAAAAAAAAAGTAAATAACAAAGTCTTCGCCATTTTTTTTCTACCATGCGTAGCTCGAACAGAGGGGAAATTGGATTCCCTTTTCTAGATCGTTTGACCTCTGAGCCCTTGCAAGTAAACAAATAAGAAGCGAAAACTGCTGAGAGAAGAGGAGGGCCTTTCGTAGTACACGCTTGGATCTCGAGCGTTCGGGGGCCTACTGGGGGCCCCACAAAGTGCAATGAGTAATGTTGCAGCGTTTTGATGGAGGAAAAAGTACGTGAGGCCCCCTGCCTGCCTTTTTTATCGACGTTTACCTCAGAAAAGCTAGAAGCTCGTTTTCTTGAGCAAGTGCCCGATTGGTTCAAGAGGTGGCAGGTCATATGGAGTAAACTTTCTTGAATAAAGATGGAAGAAAATGATGATGAGAGCGGTTTTGTTTGAAAACGTTTTTTACCTTGAAAGTTTACTTATTCCCGGAGCCGAAAGGATGTAGCCATTAATCTTTCGAAAAATTAATTACTTCTCAGTCCACTTAGCTAAATCAATAGGATGGAGCTTTTGAATTTCCCAAGCCTCTGATAAATTATGAAGAAACTGTTTAATTAAACTTGTACATAAGGATAAGTTAAACGCATACGGGGGAGGGAGAAGTATGAGACTAGATTACATATGAGGATATGTTAGAGGTCACCTTTTTGAAAATTAATTTAATTTATAAAAAATATTAGGAACTTTAGATTTTATGAGAAAATAAAATATTTATCAAAGTGGGGTCCCTAGGTGCCTCAGGGGCCCACATGTGTTACATCATCTCATAGATTATATGAAGGCGAAACTTTTGATATTAATGTCATCAGCGAAATTGCTTATCTTTCCAGATATTTTGGTGTGTCCAGCAACTTACAGACTTTTTAAACACCCCCACTCTTTTATCTGTCTTTTAATATATTTTAATACATCTTTCTCTCTTAAAATGTTTCAGTTTACAGGTGACCCCCTAAGAGATTCAACTATTAATTTTGTTTAACAATACAGGATAACATCAATTTGCATTAAGCTCTTAAAACTATTGATTTTTTGTGTTTGAAAGATTTTAATTGCTATTTTAAAATAAATGGATCTTTATTTAATTTTAATCTCTCATGGATAACCCCCTAAATTAAGGACATTGGTGTTGAAAAATGAATGCCAGAATTGCAGATAAAGTGGTGTAAATGATCATTTTTAATTTCAAATAACTCGGAGACTATTGGAGACTATTTTACTTATAAACTTCTTCTTTTTTCCCTTCTTAGACCGAGAGCAACATTTTTCTAAATATAACTCATAGAAAAAGAGGGATAGTACAAAAATTAAATTTCGTATTTTAATACACTATCTACCAATAAGTATTAGGACATTTTCGAATTTAGAGGATTTGTCAAATATCTAAAAAAAATTCTACACAAATTATCTTAAAGTTTTGGGAGTATAAAGAACATGTTATACCTCAACCTCATATATTTCAGCAATAGTTTTGTCCCGAAGAGGAAAAGGGGACCAAGTAAAAAAAAAAAATTAAATGTTTTGGATCATTTAAAAAAATAATGCTTGAAATGTGTTTCGGCTCTAGCATGTGATTATGAGGCTTCTTATTATCTGTATAAATTATTATCTATATAAATTATCTATGTATTATTACACTGTGAAAAATGATTTCTCAAAAATGAGCAAAATTGTCAAAATGGTTCCGAAACAATATATTCTTAAAATCCCATGTACTCATTTTTGAGTATATTGACATGCTCAAAAATGGTGTTGACCACTAAAAATCCCAATATCCCCATCTTTGAACATGTCAATGTACTCAAAAATGAGTACATGGGTTTTCAAATTTAAGTATATATTGTTTCGGAGCTATTTTGAGGTAGTTTTGCTCATTTTTTGAGAAATTATTTTTAACAGTGTATATATTATTGTTATCTATATATTATTAATTTTCTATATATTATCTATATAAATTTTTATGAGACTACCACATATAAACATGGAGATAAAACGGTTTCTTTAAAAAATCAAGACTACTTTTTTTTTAATAATAACTCGTAGGGTATTAGATCCGTTTTTAGGAAACTCGGTTTACATTAGACACAGCATACTGTAATCAGAATGTAAAAATGTTAAATATATTATGAAATGCAGTTCCCGCAGCTTAATAAAATCACATTTGTTCTGAGTAAAAATGATTTTATTAAGCGGCTGATTTCTATAACCGGCGAACGTTCCTGCACTTAAGGAAAAGGTATTACTTCCCTGAATTTGGAAAGAAACTTCAAGAGGTATCATATAATGGAATTAGTAAACAATATTAATTAATTTTTGATAGATAATTAATTAATTGTTTCTTCGATATAAGTTAATTAAACGCATTCTATGTTCCCATGTACTTTTGTTTGAGAAAAATCGTCATTACTTTACCAAAAGTTCAGTTCACGCTGTTCTTATAAATTTAAAATCTTTCCGTTTAAACCTCATGAATTATAGTAATTTCAGAATAAGAACTAGAAATTGCCTTTTAATAATTAGAAATTAAAAAAAATATCTTTTCAAATCAAATTTGTAACTTATTACTGCGCTTTGAAGAATACGTTCTTTGAAATTGTTACAGAGATAAGTTATGGGGCGTGTTTAATTTGTAACTGTGCTGCAAGTGTAAAATCTTTGACAATGAGTGATAACGTTTGTTGTGTTTTACTTTCTTTCTCTGTTTCAAAAAAAAAAAAAAAACAATGTAAATAAAAATAAAAATTCTTTTAGCGTGCATAAATGATATTTTTGGATGCTGGGGAGATATTTTTGAGTTTATTAACCGGCGATGGTGATTTTATTGAGCGGCGGTTTAAAAAGTAGTTTGTATTGATTTGATTCCGGTCCTGGCAATTTGATCAGATTAAGCGGCTGATTTTATTAACCAGTGAATTTATTAAGCGGCGGTTACTGTATATGCATTTTTAATAAATAATTTTTAGCTGTGCTTGCGCAAGCTTTAATGAAATTTCATTTGCAGAGATTAATAGCCAAAATTATTGAGCTGCCTATATGAAAACCCCAAACAAATATTGCGTAAATTCAAAAAGTTGTCGGCGATAGAATGAACTGTTATTCAGTCCCCCTCAAAATGAAAGCTATAAACTATAAGGGATTTTACTCACAATTTATTATGATTCAGTCAATGGCTAATACATTGTTCGCTGACTAAAAATATATATCGATAAAACCCCCTGTCATCTTCCTATCCTAGAACAACGTAAACAAGTTAAGTCAGTCGACAAGTAATAAAATTTTATTCAGGACAATCTAAAAATAAATAAAATAATAATAAAAATAATAATTATGATACTGTATTTGATGTAAGAAATGAAAACTACGTAAAAATAATGGCAAAATCCAAACGAGTAAGACAGGAATAACATAATAAAGGAATAGATATTGAAAAAGTTAATACGAATCGTTTCTGAGACATTTATGTATGAGATCATTTATAACAAATATGTAAAAGTACAAAAAAAAAAAAAAAAAAAAAACTAATAGTTTGAAGGAAAACGCAGAAGCAACTGTGGTTTAAGACGGGTGGAACGCAGCGATGCCAGATGGTCGAAATTTCCCCCAAATCAGGGTATATTTTTTTTTTTTTTCGAAAAAATCCCCAACTTGATTTCTACTAAAAAGGAAAAATAAAATTAAAATATATATATATATCATCAAGCAGATTTAAGTGGATTTAAGCTCAGATTTTTCCCCAAATGAAGGCAATTTTTGAAAAAAATCCCCAAATAACATAAAGCTATTAAAAATCCCTGGTCGTACTCGTAGTGACAAATCATTACGTTGCCAACATTGACAAAAAGTTGAAGAACTCCCCAGATTTGTCCCCAAAATTTTTGGAATTCCTCAAAAAAGTCCCCACAAACATTTGGTCACCAAAAATTTCCCCAGAAGCCTAAAAAATCCCCAAAATGGGAACAAAATCCCCAATCTGGATCACCGGTGGAACGGGTCAAATATTATTTGACGGCTGCCCAACTTTCTCCAATCTACTACAAGACCATACAAAAAAAAAAAAAAAAAGGTTTACATCAAGATAATAATGCTGTAAATAACTGTAACTAGTATCGCCCAGTGGTCGAAACTCGACCACTTTTTTGCAAAACAAAGCAAAGTTATTACCTTCTCGTAAACAGAATTAAATTGCAACACAGCCGCGCCAATTGTTTGTCGATATGCACTTAAACTGATTCAGCAGAATTTTACTTAATATATTTCTCAAAGTTTGGTACGCTGTAGTTGCTTTGCAAAACTGAACAACGCTGAACTTTTCCTTAAATGAGAGGAAACTACAACATGGAAGGGTGATATAGCCCAAAAGCTACTCGGCAACAAATCAAACTAAGGTCCAACCAAATATCAAGTTCAGTTAAATTAAGTCAATTGGTTCATAAAGTACAGTGTTCGAACTCAAAAAGACAGATATTTTCTAAAAATGGTCGAATTGAGTTCAGGAAATCTCAAAACATGTAATTTCACCGAAAACCGAAAATCTAAAATTTTTCTGAACCTTATACTTTCTTCTTATGCATTCAGAGTATAGAATAATAAATCCACTTTTTCAAAAATAAGTTGTCAATTTCAGTTAATTGAAATGTAAAGAAATCTCAAAACGTGTAAATTCATCAAAAACCAGGAATTGAAACTTTTTCCGTATCTTCTACTTTTTTCTTATACATAGGGAAGCTAGTAATAAATCCAATTTTTAAAAAATATGTGGTCAATTTCAGTCAACTGAAATGCAAGGAAATCTCAAAACGTGTAAATTTGTCGAAAACTGGAAATCAACAGTTTTTCAAAATCTTATACGTTCTTCTTATATATGCAGAACATATAGTAAAAAATATATTTTTACTTCCATTACTCGACTACCATGGGTAACGGAAGTACTGTATTCGGTCTAAAAATTCGATATCGAGTTTTCATCTGATTTACACCTTTTAAGGTCACCTGAGTCCAAAAAAGTAGTTTTTGGCAACTGGTCAGTGTGTGTGTGTGTATGTGGGGAATCTTCTGCCTATCATATCTCCGAAACTAATAAAGATAGAACTACGAAACTTCAGAATTGAGACAGGTCTAGTGTACAGATAAATTTTCCAAATTTTGGTGAAATTTTAAAACCAGAAGTGGGACATCAGGTCAGGAACCGCAAATGGGAACGTAAGTCCGTATTTCAAAAACAGCTCTAACGATTTTCTTCAAAGTTGCTATATAAACACTCTATTAGATGTTCTTTCGAATGATATAGTTGGTTAGTTGAGGCAAATTGATAGGCGTCCTGTATAAATAGCTCAATTTCAAGTCTCACTCCTTCAAAAACGGCCGTACGTATTTTTCTCAAACTTGCCATATTAACTCCATTTCAACTATCCTTTGTATATGTAATTATTGTTTTCGGTTCACTAATTTAGTATGCCAAGTTTTGGTAAAAATTGGTATCTGAAAAACGGCTTTAACGATTTTCTTAAAAACTGTTATATAAATCCATTTTAGATATCGTTTCTGATGTATTGCGTGGTTATTACAGGAAAATTTACAATTATCCTGCTTAGGTCAGGTCAGTTTTAGATCTTAGAAACCGGTGTATCAAAAAATAACTCTACCATTTTTTTTTTTTTTTTTTTTTTTTTTTCTTATTTTTTAACTCGCCATGTAAATTTTGTATTATATGTCTTCTTCACACGTGTATGAAGTTTCTCTTATCGGAAAAATTTTAGGTTTCTACTTCGTTAGATCAATTTGATGTATTCGAACTATATTATATACAAAAAATGCATATAAAACGTATAATAGTGGGGAATGGAAGTCGTGTTGTTGTTTCACATCAGATTTTTTAAAAAATAAGTATTCAATTCCAGTTAATTGAAATGCATTATGTTTTAGTTTAAAAATATGTCTTCAAATTAGGACTGACATAAATCACAAAAAAAAAAAAAAAAAGAAAGAAAGAAATTATATCTTAAATAAATTAGAGAAAAATTAGAGCTTTCATAAATCAAATCCTTTTTTTATTTGCGTATATATTCAACAGTATAAACTTTCTATTTACCACTCTTTCGCTCAAATTTCTACCACTGTTGGCTGTTGTCTTTTAGAATGAAAATTCTGTAGTTGAGAGTATAATGTTGCTACATCTATACGAATTATTGTGTCTATGTTTTTTTTTTTTTTTTTTTTTTTTAGTTTTAAGAAATTGCCAGATTTAACAGCTTTCTACGTTAAGGAATTTTTAATACGACAGAGTACATGTATCAAATGAAAAAATGCATGAAAAATAAAAGTATTTTTAAATACCTTCTTGACATCGTAAGAAAATAATTTTGTCTTCTGCAAATCTGGATAATCATACCTTTCGAAAAACACTTTTTTCAATCCTCTACTCCCATAATTAATATGTTAAAAGTATACCATAAATTTCGTGTTTGCCTATTAATATATAGATAATAATAAATGAATAAGTAAATAGATTAAAAACAAATTTTAAAAAATTAAGCAAGCAAAAATAAATTACACAATTGTGAGAAATAATGCTTATCAACACCATTTTATAATATTTAGAATATTACACCATATTAAATTATGTATTTTTATACTATTAGGTGGAAATTAATAACTATTTTGTAATTCTTGATATTTCTAAACTAATTTTATGTAAACTAAACCAGTCATATATGTTATATTTTAAAATATCATCAATTCTGCACAGCTGTACAATGATCAAATCATAATCATTAAATACATTTAATATACTACTTACTTATTTAAAAACAATATTAATAATAATAATAATTGTGTATAATCCTCAACCAAGCAGCATGTTAACAAAGTGGGGGAAAAAAACCTTACTTTAACTATATTTGAAATGTAGAATTAAGTGTTGAATAAACGGTATGAAATACTATTATTCTGAAAAATGAACAAATGAAATAGGTCAAACAAATTAATTTTTAAATATAAATTAAATTCTTTTAATAAACATTAGTTACGAACAGGATATTTATTCGTATAAATTATTTTGAAATACGGTCACATTTAAATGACAGTATTTCAATTAAAAAAGAAAAGTTGAGTAATTTCAATGTTACCATTTTTTGTGGCGTCTTACATACAAACGTCTATTTCCGTTTTTATTTTGAAAGTATTCGTTTTTAATAATAATAGTAATAGTAATAATAGTGTTTATCTTTATCTTTTTTTTTTTTTTTTTTTTTTTTTTTTTTAAATCAGGTGTTGTTCTAGATATTTGTGATTTTCTGGGGAAAAAAAACTAAATCAGGTAACTTCAGATTCAATTGAATTGTTGATTTTATTTCCTGGTGTGCTTGGGAATACCACTCCCACTTTCTCATTAAAAAAAGTATGATGAACTTTTTATAGAACAAATATTTCGCAAGATTTACCCTACTTAGGTTTTTTTCGAACTGAAAATTAAAATCCAATAAATATTTACATTTGTCCTGTTTGATATTACGTAGCAAAAAGGAAATAATAAAACTAAATAATCTGGTATGTATGGCACTCACACAACTTTCTTTTCCACTGTATTTAAACGCTATAAAGACAAATTATAGATTAAGGAGAAAGATAAGAAGCATTATGAATATATTTTAAAAACAGTTTCAAATAGTTTTAAAAACAATTATATATATATTGTAATCTATCTTTATAAAATCGTTTGTTTTGAGTGTGTGATTGATTCATCATCGCCCAGAAAAAACCCCTACACCTAGAAGCACGAAACTTCGCGAAAACATTCCTTCTGTGACGTAGACAGGCGAAAAAGCGATTTTAGAAAATTCGCCTCCCAAGGCAGGGAGAGGGAGGGGGGGGGGGCAAAACGTTTGTATCTCCAAGGGGAAAAAAAAACAAACAGATATCCGTAAAATTTTTACTTTAAAATATAGCTGATACAAATGGCTAAAAAACAATTTCTGGAATTTCAGAAAATCGGGGGGGGGGGGAGGGGATTTACATGTGCGAAACGGGATTTCACATAATCCTTTATATCTCAAAAAAAAAAAAAAAAAAAAGATATATGTGAGATTTTTGCTTTAAAATGTAGCTAACACAAATACCTAAAAATAAATTTCTGGAATTTTAGAAATTCGATCCTCAAAAGGGGGGGGGGACAAAACGCGATTTCAAATAACCCTTTATATCTCAAATAAAAAACTAACAGATATCCGTACAATTTTTACTTTTTTACTTTAAAATAAAAGAAACTCAAATGCCAAAAAACAAATTTCGGAATTTTAGGTATTCAGCTCCCCCAAGGGGTGGGAGGCGTGTTTTCACGTGGGCCAAAAAGTGATATCGCATGATTCTTCACATCTCAAAGGATTCCTTCGCATGATCATGATCTTTGCTTTCAAACATAGCAAACATAAACACCTAAAGAAGAAAAAAAACAATTTTATTTTAACAATTCGGCCCCCAAAGGGGGGGGGGGAGTCAAAACATGATTTCTCATTATCCTTCATGTATACGTATGAAATAGCACATCCACCACTGAATCAACACTGCTGGGGTGATTCGGTGTGGGACTGGGTTACGCATTTTGGTGTGAAGCTTGGTTCTAGAGCCCACACAATATAAGACGGGGTTTTGCAAAATTCTCCCATTTCTTCTAGAGGGGCGCTGATGGTAAGAACACGTCTGAGAGCATAACTCGTCTGAGAATTACTTTTCGGGTGAAGAAATTGCGCATGGGAAGACTAGACTCAAATACAAAAAAAAAAAAAAAAAAAAAAAAATTGTCGATTTTTGATTTTAATGGAGGAAGGAGGAAGTTTTTTTTTTTTTTTTGTGGTGGGGAGGGATTTGCAAAATCCGGATTTTACAATAAAATTCTTCAAAAAATGGCACATAGAAGTTGAAATTGGCTGTACATCTTCTGAAAAGTATTTCCAAAAAACAATTTAGAATGTTTTGTGAATTTAGATTTTTTTTTTTTTTTTTGAGGAGGGGGGAGGGGGAGAATTTTTAGGGGCAGATTCGAAAGCCCCCTTTAAACGTAAAATTTGCCCTCGGAAATCTATGGGAGCTGCATTCATGAATTTTGGTGTGTGAGTTGGTTATTTGCATGAAACATCAACTGTGACGGGATTTTGCAAAATTCTTCCTTTTCCCCCATGGGAGTGAGGGTTGGGGCAAAAAACAGTTTTCTAAGCGTAACTGTATTCCAAATTATCTCAGGACGACAATTCTTTGCTACCTGTGTGTGCTACGTTACCCAACACGCATTATAAAGGGATTTTGTATTGTGCCTCCCTTCCCTCCTTTGGGTTGAGGACGGATAAAAATCACGTTTCTAATTAGAACTCTCTTCTAATTTATATCAGAAAGGTGATTTTTCCGTGTATTGATTGAATATGCGTGCCTAAAACACTCATTAAAGGGATTTTGTAAAATTTCCTTCCTTCCTCCCTTAGTAGGGGGGGGGGGGGACAGAAAACACGTTTACAAGCGCAATTCTATTTAAAATTATCTCAGGAAAGCAATTCTTTGTTATGTGGGTGTGCTATGTCTACCCAACACTCACTATAAATTTATTTTGCGAAATATCCTCCTTCCCCCTGCTGTTTGGGGGAACAAAAAAAAATGTTCCCAAACACGTTTAATTCTGCTCTAAATTATCTCAGGAATGTGATTTTTTTATATGTGTGTTGGTTATGTGTGTCCAACACACACCATAAGGGAATTTTGTAAATTCCCTTTCCTTTAGCGGAGGAGGGGGGGGGGAAGACTGAGGTTTTTGACGATATTGTTATTATTCATTTTTAATTTTTTGATTTCCTCAGATTTTAATATTAATTAGTTATATGTAATTTTGAGAATTAATTTAAATACAGTGACCAGCGAAGCGGGCAACACCTGCTAGTATTTCTATAAAGTGGACTAATTACGATTAAATTTTGTCGAAACGGTACGATTGTGACGTAAAGTGTTATCTGATTGGTCGATCGGATTGACCAAATCATAAATTTGCTATTATTTTGATTTAACCTACATTTTCTTAAAGAAATTGAAAAAATATTAACTTTTTGTGCTGAAACATAAACTCAAAATCTTATATTTAAAAGTATATTTGGAAGAATTCAAACCCGGTCAAGCCTCGAATTTCGTGTTTGTCTATTTGAAAGGACGGCGGTGGTACCATTTATTGATCGAAACCGTCATATTAAGAAACAATTTTAAAACGCGATTCTAAATAAATTTTTGAAAGCCAAAATTACATATACATGTAGATAGATTTTTGATTCATTATAAATAGAATGAACGTCATTTCCTTTTACTTATTTATTTATTTTGTAGATACATTTATTAACTACGGAATTCAGGTTATGTATGTTAATATGACAATTTATTCAAATTTTATTATTTCATTTTTAATATTAGTACAATAACTTCTAAAGGATTTGGCAAGTTAAAACTCGGAAGCGGAAAAAATTGAAATTGTAATGCAAATATAAAAAATTTAAAGCTCTTTTATTTAAAAAAAAAAAAAAAAAAAAAAAAAAAAAAAAAAGCGAAACATTTTAGGGATTTTATGAGATTTTTCGGAATATCATATTAGATATAAAGGTACTAACTATCACGCAGATGTTCTGCGTGGGAAAGGCTAGTTAGATGTATATTTCTATGTGCGAAGGAAGGGGAAGGGGGGTAGTAAGGTGCAAATGCGGGGAAAACTATTAATGGCCGCTGGCTACTTTTTTGAATTAGTGACCCACTTTTAATTTAATTTTTTTTTTTTTAGAAATGATAAATATAACGATATGCTTAAAAAACTTCTGTATAAATTAGTAGTGATATAAAAATATACAATCAAAATAAATATGCTACTATTAACAAAATTATAAATACTTTTACAAAAGGGGCAATTCCGCCGGTAACTGACAGGCCTTCATAAAGCAAAGCAAGTATTTTTTTTTTTTTTTTTTTTTTTTAATACTATACCAAAAAAAAAAAAAAAAAAAAAAAAAAAAAAAAAAAAATGCAAAAAAAAAAAAAAAAAAAAAAAAAAACTTTTTTCCCTGTTAATTGTCTTTTTGTCTGAATTCAATAGTGTAATTGAATAATAATAAAAAAAAAAGTGCCTTTTAGATAATTTTAAAAAGCAGCAGGGCTTCTCAAAATTCTGAAAAGTAGGGTGAAATGCTAAAGTAAGTTGATTTAGAAAAAGATCACAATCTTTTAATTTTGAAATGTTAATGAGGTGAATAAACTGTTCGGAGCAGCTGCAAATTGTTATTGAATAAAAGACAGAACTTTTTTCTGAAAATAACTATACATTAATATACAGGTTTATGTCTAAATTAATCAGTGGTAGAAAACTGACAAATACTTTTTCAAAACAGGCAGCCAGATTTGTGGCCACTCCTTAGCAGTGTGGCTATGTGGCCGGTGGCCAGTGCTAATTTAGCCCTATGGGGAAGGATGTGTTACCTTACACTCAACTCCCGTTCGAATATAGAACGTCGATTCCTAAAAAAAGTTACGACTGTTATTAAATTTAAAAGTTTATTCAGACAATATTTACACAGTACTCTTTATAACATACCAATCTTGATCAAACTTCCAAATGGCACCCTCGTTTAATCTTCAGAATACCGATTTTTACAATGTACTTAAAATCAGTCGAATCTAAGGCCATAATTAAGCGGGGATCTGGGGGCTGAAATTTGCAAATTTGTCCATAATATGATTTATGAGTTGTGTTAGAATTTTAATTCTTAACTTTGTGTACTATCCTATTCATCTAAAAATTTCAAACACTAATTCTTTGTTTTCTAAAAAATCAATGTTCTTCTTTATTATTTTTTCCATATCACAGGGGGTAAATTATGCAAATGCGGGAAACAAAAGGCCATTTGAAGAAACAGAATTTCCTATCTTTTCTGAAAATTACTTTCGTAGAATATGTAACAGCTGATTACAAATGTTTGTATACTTAAAACCGTACAATAACTATATCTTTGCCGACAGCCAAAGTCTATGTTTTTTATAGGGAAATTTGTTAAAAAAATTATTCATTAACTAATGTATATTTTAAATTCCTTTTTCACATTCAGAAAATTCCGAAACGTTAAATTTCTACTCGTATGGAAATTAAGACTTGTGTATTTTCTAAATACGAAAACTGAATAATAAAAAAAAAAAAACAGTAGATAACAAATAATTCTGTAAACAAATTTGCCCATAAAATAACATTGGCTTTGGCTATCGGCTGTAGGTGGGACTATGTACTTATCGTCGCCAGGAGCCAAAACTAGTGTTATTTTACAGGGAAATTTTATCTCTTGATCACTTATTAACTAATATACACTCATGTCCATAAATTAAGGATAATTCAGATTCACACTGAAATCGAACTTTAATGCAAAAATTTCACCTGTAGAGATACCACACACATCTTTAAGAATAATATGCAAATTATAAGAAGCCATCAGAGGACGCCGATATGATGTTACAATGACGAAAGTGTAAGGAGGGGGTAGATAAGGAATGGGAGCAAAGAAGGAAAATTGTTCACAAGCGTTCTGTGTGCCGCTCAGTGCCACAACCGAATAGTTATGACACAAAGGACGCATGCAGATAATTTCTTACGTAGTAGAATTATCAGCCGACTAGAATGTGGGTGTACTCAGATAGAAGTATCGGGGAAACTTAGAATCGCCCAAAGTGTCATCTCTAGGCTTTGGCAACTATTCCAAAATGATGGAAATGCCAGTCGACGTTACACTACTGGTTGGCGACGAGTTACAATTCCGAATGACCACCGGTATTTGGTAGTAACTGCAAAAATAGGCAGATTAAGCACGGCATCAGGCCTGTCTCGTCAGCTGTCTTCAGCCACGAAAGCCACAGTTTCAAGACAAACCGTGGATAGACGTTTGGGAGATATTGGTCTATATGCTCCCAGGCCTGTTAGATGTGTTCCACTCACGGCAATGCACTGTGCCGGCGGTTAACTTGGAGTAGAGAACATGCAATGTGAACAGCGGCATAGTGAGCTTGTGTGATGTTTTCCGACGAGTTCAGGTTTCGCTTGCGGTGTGATTCACGCCAGACTTTCATATGTAGAACGTCAGGTACCCGTTACCACCAAAACAAAGTCATTGAACGACATCGTTTGGGGCAGGAGTGTTCGTTTGGGGGGGGGGGGGGTCATATTGTGCACCAGAACAGATCTGCATGTTCAAATCGGAAGAATGATAGGCCATACTTATCGAGACATCAGTCGGAAACAACATGCACGTTTGTTTATAGGAGGGGTGCCATGAGCCCAGAATTTGTGTTTATGGATGGCAATGCGCGTCCTCACCGTGCAAACGTTGTACACGGATGTCTACAATCTGAAGCTATCACTCGCATGGAATGGCCAGCATTCTCACTTGACTAGAATCCGATAGAGCATATGTAGGACATGCTTTTCCGACGAGTTGTAGTCCGTCAGCCACCTCCTACATGCGTACCGGAACTTCGGAGAGCATTGCTAACTGAGTAAACTGAGTAGAGTAACCTTCCCCGAGATAATATCAATAATTTAATACTGAGCATTCCTAGGCTTTGTAAGGACTGTATTTCATCATCTGAGAGACATACAATGTATTAATCATCATACCAACCATGTAATGTTAAGTTTTTGTAAGGGAGATATTTTTTGTAATCGCTTCAGGGAGCAAAAATCGTAGTTTTCATAAATGGTATCCTACATAAACCACCTTTTTTTGTACGTGATCTTTTGTTTAATAAATGGACTTTATGAATAAGTCATGTTTGTTTTGCTTCTGAACCTTTATTTGCCTCAGCTAGCATTATCCTTAATTTATGGACATGAGTGTACTTATTTTAGTTCCCCATCATACTATAGGTATGGGGAACTTAGGTAATCGTGAAAATTTTCGGCCTCGGTTTTTTGACTTTTTTACACGTTTTCAGGTGTGAGGAATCCGAAAATGACAAAATTTTTATGGTGTCTGTCTGTAGGGTGTCTGTTAGTCTGTTAGTCTGTTAGACCGTTAGTTTGTTAGTCTGTGTACACGATATCTCAAGAACAAATTGTCGTAGAGAGGTCAGATCAATTTTAAAATATAACTTTCGACACTGGCAAGAACCCTATTCATTTGCAACATTCGATTTTAAAAACTTCAGCAGTTATTCGAAATTTACAATTTTCTTAACATGGGAGAATAGGACAAAAATTCACTTAAACGTGCATGAAATGGAAACTTTTTACTGTAAAAATGTCAGACCAGTTTTAAAATATCAGTTTTGATGCCGGAAGGAACATCAGTAACTATAAATATGCTACTTTGAAAATTTCGCAAGTTATTGGAAATTTACGAATTTCTTAACATGGCAGTATAGGGCAAAATTTCACATAAACGTGAATTTTGAGAGATATTTTCATCGTAAACATGTCAGACTACTTTTGAAATATTATTTAGGACACTGGCATGAGTATTAATGACTATGAATTTTCCAATATAAAAATTTCGTAAGTTATTGGAAATTTACGAATTTCTTAACATGGCAGAATAGAGCAAAATTTCAAATAAACGTCAAGCGTGAGGGATATTTTCCTCGTAAAGATGTCAAACCACTTTCGAAATATTATTTAGGATACTGACATGAATACCATAGAGTATACCATAGTTCCAATTAAAAAAAATTAGTAAGTTATTTGGAATTTACGATTTACTTAAAATGGCAGAATAAGGCAAAATCGAGCATAAACGTCCATTTTAAGGATCATAAATATATCAGACAATTTCAAAATAGCATTTATGATACTTGTATGAACATGATTGACAACAAATATTCTAATAGGAAAATTTCGTAAGTTATTCGAAATTTAAGATTTTATCAACATAGCAAAATGGGGAGATATTTCATAAAAGTACGCATTTTTAGGAAAGTTGCATTGGAAATAGTAGCATGAAAATAAACTACGAAATTGATCCCAATAAAATAAATTAAAAGATTAGAATAAGATATCGAACTGAATGGTGGGTAGCCTATTAGGCGAGGATTTCGTTCTGTCACTGTGTCAAGCGTTTGGTCAAATTCATTTCTCTTAACATGAATATAATAAATCCTGTACAAGAAATTTATGAGAACATACATATGATGCGGGGAACTGAGCAGAGTCCACCTATGCCAACTAGTTTTAATTTAAAATATTTTTAATCTGCAAAATACAAAATTTCACATAGTGAAAATCCGCGTTTTACAGCTTCAAAATCAAACATAAGAAGGAAAATAATAAAAATAATAATAATAATAATTTTTAAAAACGATAACTAATTAAACAATTGTGGATTTTCTGATTTGAGAAATGTAACGAGTAGGGGGATTCAGGCGCTTCAGCTTTTATGTCCTAAATGCGATGTCGTTGTTTGGGATTACATTAATGAAGATTGACTACACGAGAGTCTTAGGCCTCATGTGGTATTCCCTCCGTGGGGGTCATTCTATGTGGTCCTATCCTGTATTTACGCGTCCAAATGCATTCCTACCAACATAAAAGGTCGTTTTGCAAACAATTGCTTGCGGACATTCATCCTTTTATGCAACCATCGTAAGATATAGAACTTAATTGTGTTTTACAAAAAGAAGATATGGATAGAAGATATAATATAAACAGAGATCAGGAAAATAAAAAATCAGTTTTTTATTACAATAATGCATAACAATTTCGTGATTTTTCATCTAATTTCGAATTATTAAAATATTTAAAAATAAATTAATTCACTTAAGAGCGTACAATACCTAATCTTGCTGACAGCCGAGGCTCATGTTATTCTATGGGGAAATTTGTTTCCATAATTATTCATTGGCTAATGTAGTTTATTTTTTTTGTTCCCCATCATACCATAGGTATGGGGAACTTAGGTAATCGTGAAAATTTTAGTTCCCCATCATACTATAGGTATGGGGAACTTAGGTAATCGTGAAAATTTTTGACCTCGGTTTTTTGACTTTTTTACACGTTTTCAGGTGTGAGGAATCCGATAATGACAAAATTTGTATGGTGTCTGTCTGTAGGGTGTCTCTCTGTAGGGTGTCTGTTAGTGTGTTAGTGTGTTAGTCTGTTAGTGGGTTAGTGTGTTAGTCTGTTAGTGGGTTAGTGTGTTAGTCCGTTAGTTTGTTAGTCTGTGTACACGATATCTCAAGAACAAATTGTCGCAGAGAGGTCAGATCAGTTTTAAAATATTACTTTCGACACTGGCAAGATCCCTATCCATTTGCAACATTCGATTTTAAAAACTTCAGCAGTTATTCGAAATTTACGATTTTCTTAACATGGGAGAATAGGACAAAAATTCACTTAAACGTGCATTAAATGGAAACTTTTTACTGTAAAAATGTCAGACCAGTTTTAAAATATCAGTTTTGATGCCGGAAGGAACATCAGTAACTATAAATATGCTACTTTGAAAATTTCGCAAGTTATTGGAAATTTACGAATTTCTTAACATGGCAGTATAGGGCAAAATTTCACATAAACGTGAATTTTGAGAGATATTTTCATCGTAAACATGTCAGACTACTTTTGAAATATTATTTAGGACACTGGCATGAGTATTAATGACTATGAATTTTCCAATATAAAAATTTCGTAAGTTATTGGAAATTTACGAATTTCTTAACATGGCAGAATAGAGCAAAATTTCAAATAAACGTCAAGCGTGAGGGATATTTTCCTCGTAAAGATGTCAAACCACTTTCGAAATATTATTTAGGATACTGACATGAATACCATAGAGTATGATTTTTCCAATTAAAAAAATTAGTAAGTTATTTGGAATTTACGATTTACTTAAAATGGCAGAATAAGGCAAAATCGAGCATAAACGTCCATTTTAAGGATCATAAATATATCAGACAATTTCAAAATAGCATTTATGATACTTGTATGAACATGATTGACTACAAATATTCTAATAGGAAAATTTCGTAAGTTATTCGAAATTTAAGATTTTATCAACATAGCAAAATGGGGAGATATTTCATAAAAGTACGCATTTTTAGGAAAGTTGCATTGGAAATAGTAGCATGAAAATAAACTACGAAATTGATCCCAATAAAATAAATTAATAGATTAGAATAAGATATCGAACTGAATGGTGGGTAGCCTATTAGGCGAGGATTTCGTTCTGTCACTGTGTCAAGCGTTTGGTCAAATTCATTTCTCTTAACATGAATATAATAAATCCTGTACAAGAAATTTATGAGAACATACATATGATGGGGAACTGAGCAGAGTCCACCTATGCCAAATAGTTTTAATTTAAAATATTTTTAATCTGCAAAATACAAAATTTCACATAGTGAAAATCCGCATTTTACAGCTTCAAAATCAAACATAAGAAGGAAAATAATAAAAATAATAATAATAATAATTTTTAAAAACGATAACTAATTAAACAATTGTGGATTTTCTGATTTGAGAAATGTAACGAGTAGGGGGATTCAGGCGCTTCAGCTTTTATGTCCTAAATGCGATGTCGTTGTTTGGGATTACATTAATGAAGATTGACTACACGAGAGTCTTAGGCCTCATGTGGTATTCCCCATAGACCTTATATACTAGACAATGCATTCCCCTTCGTTATTTGACTGCATCATGAACGAGCTTCCCCAGCAAAATTGTCACGTGATGTTGGTCTAGAGGAAGAGTGGAGAATGATCACTATGTTATTTTTCTGTAGGAACGAATTTTGTGTTTTTTAATATTTTTATTGTGCACGCACTTTTTATTTTAGCATTTAGATTTACACATGGATGGAAAGCTAAACTTTCATAGATTAATTACATAGAAAAAAAAATTATGATAAATCATTTTGCAAGCGAAAAAATTGCGTTTGAATTCTTACTTCAGTCAGAGAAGTATGAGATTATGCTTGCATACGGGAAAAAAGAGAGAGAGAGAGAGAGAGGAATCACCCCTAGGCCAAGATCACGTGACTTCCGAGACTCAGAACAAAGGATGGAGGTATCAGATTACACCCTCATGTTGAAGGCATTCGCTGTAATGGTCAGCCGTATTGGTAGCGTGGTCTAGTATATAAGGTCTATGGTATTCCCTCCGTGGGGGTCATTCTATGTGGTCCTATCCTGTATTTACGCGTCCAAATGCATTCCTACCAACATAAAAGGTCGTTTTGCAAACAATTGCTTGCGGACATTCATGCTTTTATGCAACCATCGTAAGATATAGAACTTAATTGTGTTTTACAAAAAGAAGATATGGATAGAAGATATAATATAAACAGAGATCAGGAAAATAAAAAATCAGTTTTTTATTACAATAATACATAACAATTTCGTGATTTTTCATCTAATTTCGAATTATTAAAATATTTAAAAATAAATTAATTCACTTAAGAGCGTACAATACCTAATCTTGCTGACAGCCGAGGCTCATGTTATTCTATGGGGAAATTTGTTTCCATAATTATTCATTGGCTAATGTAGTTTATTTTTTTGTTCCCCATCATACTATAGGTATGGGGAACTTAGGTAATCGGGAAAATTTTCGACCTCGGTTTTTTGACTTTTTTACACGTTTTCAGGTGTGAGGAATCCGATAATGACAAAATTTGTATGGTGTCTGTCTGTAGGGTGTCTGTTAGTGTGTTAGTCTGTTAGTCTGTTAGTGGGTTAGTGTGTTAGTCCGTTAGTTTGTTAGTCTGTGTACACGATATCTCAAGAACAAATTGTCGCAGAGAGGTCAGATCAGTTTTAAATTATTACTTTCGACACTGGCAAGATCCCTATCCATTTGCAACATTCGAATTTAAAAACTTCGTAAGTTATTCGAAATTTACGATTTTCTTAACATGGGAGAATAGGACAAAAATTCAACTTAAACGTGCATTAATTGGAAACTTTTTACTGTAAAAATGTCAGACTAGTTTTAAAATATCAGTTTTTATGCCGGAATGAACATCAGTAACTATAAATATGCTACTTTGAAAATTTCACAAGTTATTGGAAAAGTTACGAATTTCTTAACATGGCAGTATAGGGCAAAATTTCACATAAACGCCAATTTTTAGAGATATTTTCATCGTAAAGATGTCAGACTACTTTTGAAATATTATTTAGGACACTGGCATGAATATTAATGACTATCAATTTTCCAATATAAAAATTTCGTAAGTTATTGGAAATTTACGAATTTCTTAATATGGCAGAATAGAGCAAAATTTCACATAAACGTCAATCTTGAGGGATATTTTCATCGTAAGCATGTCAAACCACTTTCAAAATATTATTTAGGATACTGACATGAATATCATAGATTATGATTTTTCCAATTTAAAAAATTCGTAAGTTATTTGGAATTTACGATTTACTTAACATGTCAGAATAAGGCAAAATTGAGCATAAACTTCCATTTTGAGGATCATAAATACATTAGACAACTTCAAAATTTTTATGATATTTGTTTGAACATGATTGAATACAAATATTCTTATAGGAAAATTTCGTAAATTATTCGTAATTTACGATTTTGTCAACATAGCGAAATTGTAAATTTTTCATATAAATATGCATTTTGAGGATTATTGCATTGGAAATAGCAGCATGAAAACTGAACAACGGAATTGACCCTGATAAAATAAATTAATAGATTAGAATAAGATTAATATATCGAAGTAAACAGTGGATAGCCTATTAGGCGGGGATTTCATTCTGTCACTGTATCAAGCTTTGGTCAAATTCATTTCTTTTAACATGATCATAAAATGACTCGCACTAGAAATTTATGAGAACATAAATATGATGGGGAACTGAGCAGAGTCCACCTATGCCAACTAGTTTTTTTTTTAATTCTGTTTTCACGTTCAGAAAATTCACAATCGTTAAATTAGGGGTTTTATTAAAATGGGTTTTATTAAATTGTAAAATTGAGTTAAATGCGAATTTTAACTAAATGCGTTTTTCGAATTTTTTTAGCCGCAAAATGAAATACTAAAAACTTAAAAAATCAATTTTTAAAAAAATAAGTACTAATTTAACGAGTGTGAAGATAGGGAAAACTTATAAAAATAAAAATAAAACCATATTTTACGGAAAAATCAACTTTTTAGCTGAACGTACCGTATGTGGAACATACATAAAAATATGATTTACTAATACGTTCAGTCGTTTACTATTGTAATATTAAAAAAAAAAAAAAAAAAAAAAAAAAAAAACTTACCTCTGCAAAATATACACTTCGTTATAATACACAGTATTTTTTTTTTTTTTTTTTTTTTTTTCGAGTCAAAACTGTTTAATAACTATTCTTTTTTTTTTATTTTTGAATTCAGACAAACGACTAACGTATCACTTTCATTCAAATTTCACACTGAGTGCACTATAACAAAAACACGAACGACATCTTTAGGTAAAGATTCGTATTACTGCATTGCTAAATGTCAGTAGCTTCTATCAAGATGTCAAGAGATTTCGCTACTAATAGTTTTATAGCTATAGGAACGATTAAAGTCGGTGTTCCACATATGGAACTGGGTGCCTTGTAGGGTTAAACCTACCGTTAAAGGGTTACATGGGTTTTTAAAAAAAAGTTCCTTTTTCCCCTTATTTTTTCTATCTAACAATACACTATATCCAGAATATTTTCCCAAAGTTTCATGTCAATCGAAGTAAAAGTCTGGGAGTTAGAGTCTTTGGAATTTTCCCATATTAGGTTCGTTTTATCCCTAATTAAAAATTTATAGCTTTTTTTTTTTTTTTTTTTTTTTTTTCTGAAAACACTATTTTTGAATTCGGTGGATACAATTTCTCAAAAATTAATGCGCCGATCTTAGTGAAAATGTTCACATTTCTCCAAAATAGAATTACTAGCACTTGAACGAAGATTTTTTTTTTTTTTTTTTTTTTTTTTTTTTTTTTTTAGATTACAACTTATTTTTAAAGGCGACATGTGGGGTAAAATGTACCGAAAATTGTACTGTTTTTGCATGTAATTCTGCCAACAATTCAAATTTAAATTTTTTTAATCCTTCGTTCAAAGTCAAGCTATACTTATCTACTAACAGATTTTTTTTTTTTTTCCTTTAGATAAAGCTATCATGAGATTTTCTGACCACAGCGAGAACAATTTTTCTCTGAAGGATTTCCGGAAATCAGGTCCCAACGGCTGAATTTTCCAAAGTTTTTTATGAAAATTTCATAAAATACTGTTTATATACTGCTCTTTTATATGCTCAAAATCGTTAGCAAAATTTTATTTATTATATAGATAAATAGATTTAAAAAAAAAAAAAAAAAAAAAGGAGAGAGTGAGTGAAAAAATATTTTTTTTAAACTTTCGAAAACCATGTGCAGGCCCTGATTACCCGATAGGCACGAGAAGTATGTGCTTCCCTGAATTCCCGGAAAATTTTGAAAAGGTGCCAAATTAAACAAAAAATCGGCCCCAAATTGTAAGCTTGTGGTCTGAAAACATTTGTCTGATTATCAAAAGCCACAGTAGACCTGATTGTACAACTAATCATTTCTAGATTATATAGGAAATATGCTAATGAAGCTTCTACACATGCATTTACAATGGAATAATTTCGTATATTGTAGTGAATACAGGCTTTCATCGTTTACATTTCGGTGCTTACATTAAGCGAATTTACTTGTGTACATTTCCCCCAATCCAGCTAACTACAAAGTTTAATGAAAAATTTAAAAACTTTTCGAGGTGTTTGTATGTGTCTTTAGACCAAACAGTCAGTGGAAGGGGGAGGGGGGGGGGCAAATGGATTTGTGCTTTCGCTCAGTTGTAAGGTTAATCGGGCTCTGACCATGTGACCCATTAAATTTATTTTTTCGCACATACTTTCCATAATTCAAACATTCTTCTAATCCCTACCTACCTACGATTGCATTTCGTTTTGGCTCCCTTTTATATGCAAGTGCTCTGTTATTATTACAGTCATCGCTGTGATTATACATAGCACATACTGCAAAATTCATAAGAACTTCATCGAAGCAGCTGTTTTCGGAATCTTACACCCAGCTGCACTTGAGTGTTTGACAAGAACCCTATTGTTGCCAGCCTATCTGAAATGGTGTAGGAGAAGTATTTGACACAGGAGAAGTATGTGCGCACTGAACATTTTATAAATAAGTCATGGACGTTTATTTTCTGCTCAGGAAAAATAATTTTTTTAGAGTCACTTATTAAGACATTTTTAAACAAAATACAAACAAAATTACATTTTCTACACAATTTTCCGGCTTTAGTGTTGGAGAAAACGTAAGCTAATAATATTTTTCGTTAAATGGGAGCTTATTTTAAATAGCAACAGAATTTTCCTTTAAGGTTTTTCTCTACCTCTTACGATTTCTCCCTTGCAAGACGAAAAGGAATTTGATCTCAGGTGGCGATGTTCGAGCTGGCTGTTCGGAGTTTTCGATAGTTTTCTCCGAAACTCGGATGAATACGATTTAGGATCCCTTCGAATGACCCCCCATGGAGGGAATTCACCCATATGCCCAGGTCCCTAGTGTAGACACTTGGTCTTAACCTGAACACCAAACCAACACCAACTTACAATTTCTCCTTCTCTGTCAGTCAAAACCCATATTCTATGGAAAAAACTGTCAAAAAAAATACTGACTACCCAATGCATTTAAATATATATATATCCGCTAAAAATGCTAAAATCGATATATATGTATATATATATATATATTAATTCATTTGATTTTAAAGAAAAATGAGAAACTATTTGATTATAAATTATCTGAATTGTTTTTGAAATTATCCTTGCTGTTTTCGTTCGTTTGCTATAAAAGTATGCACAAAATTATATAGTTTGAATAAAACTTAAGCTCAAAATACAGAGCTTTGCCATAATATTTTGTAAATTGTTTCCCTTTTGTTAAAAAATTAGTTACATGTTTAGGGACCAATTTATAGATCATACAGCCAGAGTGCACTGAAGCAGCTAAAAAGTTTTATAGTTTCCCCCCCCCCTTCCTAACTCGAAAATGAGTCGGAATTTTGAAAAATGGCGAAACACATGTTTAATGAATTCGAGAGGGACCTCTTTTGGTGAAAAAAGTTTGCCCGGGGGGGGGGGGACGTTAGGGAAGGCAACTTTAAAATTTCAAATAGGAAGGTATGTCTTGTGATACATCCCTGGAAACGTCTCTTCAAGACAATGAATTTGATATAAATAGTTTCGCCCTACGATGATTATTAAAGGAGATACATGCGTTTTTAGACTTTTGAAATGTAGATTTTATACGTATGTATCCCCTTTAATAATCACTGCAGGGCAAAACTATTTATACCAAATTCATTGTCTTGAAGAGACGTTTTCAGGGATGTATCACAAGACATACCTTCCAATTTGAAATTTTAAAGTTGCCCTCCCTAGCGGCCCCCTCCCCCCCCCCCTCCCGGGCCCAAGCTTTTTTCATCAAAAGAGGTCCCTCTCGAATTCAATAAATACATGTTTCGCCATTTTTCAAAATTTCGAATCATTTTCGAATTAGGAGGGGGGGGGGGACTTTTGGAACACCCTGTATATTTATATATTTAATTATTTATATTTATCTTTGTATATAATACCCCATGGCCAGAATCTGGTGTTAAACAAAATATCCAATTCAATAAATATTTACCAATACTAATTTATATCTTTGCACAATTATTTTAGTATGTTAAAACTGCTTATTTTTTTCTAGGGATATGGTAAAGCAGGAAGGGAAGGGGAATGCACATTTTGACCCCGCTCTAATGCCCACTTCTCACTTGATCAGCTCTGGGATCAAGTTTGTATGGTTTCTTCGTCTTTTAGTTTTTTTAAGGAATTTGTTTTATAGATTATATTTAACTTAACAGGAATGTGCTTTTTTATAATATCTATTTAAAATAATGAAAAATGATGAAAAATGTATTTAACACAGCGAATATGTAGAAAGAGAAATATTCGTACAAATAAATATAATATCGGATAGAATGGTGGTTCATTAATAAGCAATAGATTAAAAAAAAATTTAATTAAAATAAAAAAATTAAAAATTTTGTCAAAGACAGAATTTAGTTTAGTACGGAGGACTATTAATTTCAATCTGTAAAATTTTAATTTTATTTTTTTAATTTTTAATTTATTTTTTATCTCATTTTTTGACCGTAAAACTGGACCACGTACTTTTTAAAATGACTGAAATGAATTAAAATGAAGTGTTGCCACCCAAATTTCATACTTTAGTCCTAATTAAAAAAAAAATCTAATTGTCGTATCGAAAAACTGTTTGCTACCATGGATTCAGAAAAATCGCCCCTTTCATTTGGTACCGAATTTGTAACGATAGGACTGATATTTCTAATTTATTCTGGTGTTACACAAAACTGGTCAACAAAAAATCCAGATAGCAACTAATAGTCTTCCGTCCTAAAAATAAAATACTGAAAACAAACTAATAAATGTGGAACATTTGCAAATTTGCAAAGTTCTAATTAACTAAAACCTGCAACTTGGACAAAATTAAATAACAATGAACAATATTAATGAAAATCAACTTCAAAAAATATTTGAAATGTCTAAAAAAAAAGAGAGAGAGAGAAAAGAAAGAAAAAAGGAAAAGAAAGAGAAAAAATCGGTTTAACAATTTTCTACACCTTTTATGAAATCATATTTTAATGGGAAATGAAGGAAATTTGTACACATCTGAAATGATTCAGTATCAGATTTATTTGATAGCTTTGATATTTACCTTTACAACGACTTTTGTTTTAAACCATCCATTTTGTATAAATACACAATAATAACACATATTTTTAGTTCCCCATCATACCATAGGTATGGGGAACTTAGGTAATCGTGAAAATTTTCGACCTCGGTTTTTTGACTTTTTTACTCGTTTTCAGGTGTGAGGAATCCGAAAATGACAAAATTTGTATGGTGTCTGTCTGTAGGGTGTCTGTTAGTGTGTCAGTCCGTTAGTGTGTCAGTGTGTTAGTCCGTTAGTTTGTTAGTCTGTTAACACGATATCTCACGAACAAATGATCGCAGAGAGGTCAGATCAGTTTTAAAATATTACTTTCGATACTGGCAAGAACCCTATTCTTTTGCAACATTCTAATTAAAAAACTTCGCAAGTTATGAGAAATTTACGATTTTCTTAACATGGGAGAATAGGACAAAAATTCACTTAAACGTGCATTAAATGGAAACTTTTTACTGTAAAAATGCAGACCAGTTTTAAAATATCAGGTTTGATGCCGGGATGAAATTAGTAACTATAAATGTGCTACTTTGAAAATTTCGCAAGTTATTGGAAATTTACGAATTTCTTAACATGGCAGTATAGGGCAAAATTTCACATAAACGTCAATTTTGAGAGATATTTTCATCGTAAAGATGTCAGACTACTTTTGAAATATTATTTAGAACACTGGCATGACTATTAATGACTATGAATTTTCCAATATAAAAATTTCGTAAGTTATTGGAAAATTACGAATTTCTTAACATGGCAGCATAGAGCCAAATTTCACATAAACGTCAATCTTGAGGGATATTTTCATCGTAAAGATGTCAAACCACTTTCGAAATATTATATAGGATACTGACATGAATACCATAGAGTATGATTTTTCCAATTAAAAAAATTCGTAAGTTATTTGGAATTTACGATTTACTTAACATGTCAGAATAAGGCAAAATTGAGCATAAACTTCCATTTTGAGGATCATAAATACATTAGACAACTTCAAAATTACATTTATGATATTTGTTTGAACATGGTTGAATACAAATATTCTAATAGGAAAATTTCGTAAATCATTCGTAATTTACGATTTTATCAACATAGCGAAATTGTAAATTTTTCATATAAATATGAATTTTGAGGATTATTGCATTGGAAATAGTAGCATGAAAACTAAACAACGGAATTGACCCTGATAAAATAAATTAATAGATATATATATCGAAGAGATAAAATATATATATCGAATAAGATATATATATCGAAGTTAACGGTGGATAGCCTATTAGGCGGGGATTTTCATTCTGTCACTATATCAAGCTTTGGTCATATTCATTTCTTTTACCATGATTATAATATGTCTCGCACTAGAAATTTATGAGAACATAAATATGATGGGGAACTGAGCAGAGTCCACCTATGCCAACTAGTTTTATATGCATCTAGAACTTCACAAATATGCATATACTCTGGATTCGAACCCGAAACTCTCTTTTTCAGAAGCTAGTTCCCTGTCACTTGAACCACTGGGCAAGTAGTGATGGTTTTCATTTTTGTCTATATGTGTTACATTTTGAGTTGAGTTCCTCGCTTCCTGATACCAAAGTCACCAAAAAATTAATTCGTTAAATTTTGGATCAGGAATCGAATATTTCTATGATTTTCTAAAAGTTCTTTTGTCCTTGTAGAAAAATAGAAAAATATTTAATTTTAAAGTATTTACTTATTTTAAAGTACTTAATTAAAGTTTAACGTATTTAAAATTTAAACCATTTTAAAGCATCTAACTGAACATGCTTGCAAAATTTCATGCGTTAGGGAGGAAAAATGTCTTAAAAAACATTTTCAGAGATCAAGCAATGTAAATCAAATTAAATTGGAAACTAACTTTTGAAAAACTTGTTCTTTTTTGTAGAGAGAAAAAAAAAAGAGGGTATCTGAATTGCGTATACTCAACTTTTACGCATATAGGGTAGGTGCTCTAGTGATTGGCATTCTCCAGTAATTGACATCTATCCCGAAATAATTAATAAATAAGAAAAATAATAAAATCATATATTTTACGTATAAGAATTTTAACATTTTATGTCAAACACTGGAGCATAGGGTGCTAATAACTGGTAAAATGAATAGCTAGCAGTGTCAAACACTGGAACATAGGGGGGGGGCAATTACTGATAAAATGAAAAACTGGCAGTGTCAATTACTGGATCATTGAGTAGGTGTCAAATAAAAATTCATTAAAAAAAAATAATTGTTATCAAATGTATATATTTTAACATATATGTGGTTCAGAATGTCTTTCATACCATATGTACTAACTTAAGATTTCTAAAAATATTTTCTGATGACTAGAACATTAAAAACATCAGAGATTGCTCTAAAAGTGTCAATCACTGGTGCACTTACCCTACGAAAAAAAAAAAAAAAAAAGAAAGAAAGAAAAAACTAAAGAAAAGAGAGAAAGAAAGAAAACAAGTCCTTCTGGTTCATTCGGAAGAGTAGGTTGATTTTTTTTTTTTTTTCCTTCTTATATAGTAGCCGCTATTTTGAAACAAAATGACGGGTACAAATTATTAATGGACTGAATGGAAATATTTATGTGGGCTATGCACATATGGAATTTTAAGCAAACCGATTCATAAACACCTTTTTTATGAGAAATTGGAATTTTCAAGCGCCGGCACTTGGAGACAAGATGGCGCATCAAGTTGGCAAACAAACATATCAAATGCATTTGTGAGATAAGTCTACTATACAAAATTAGTTCGAAGTAATTCAGTATTTCAAAAGTTATCGTGTTGACAAATGAAGTGGAGGCCACTTGGATCAAAAAGGCGAAGCAAGTTGATCTGTGCACTAATCCAAGATATTTGTAAGATAAGTCCACTGTCCAATTTTAATTAGAATAAATTTAGTATTTCTAAAGTTATCGTGATAATGAATTCTCAAGTGGCCACAACCTGGATCAAAATTGCGGAACAATTTGCCCACTGAAAACATTTAAGATATTTGATAAAAATTCCATTGTCCAACTTTGATTCGAATTGATTAAGTACTTCAAAAGTTATCGTGATAAAAAATTTTCAAGTAGTCGGCCTTGGGAAAAAATATGGCGGAGCAAGCTGCCCAACAAACTCATCCAAGATATTTGAAGAATAAGTTTATTCCCCAACTTTGTTTTGAATTAGATCAATATTTCAAAAGTTATTATAAAGACAAATTTTCAAATGGCAGTGTAATTTTAAGTGATCACAACTTGGAAACAAAATGGCGAAACAACTTGCCCAGCGAAATCATTCAAGATATTAGTATGATAAGTTCGCTGTCGAATTTTGGTTGGAATTAATTCAGTATTTCAAAAGTAATTATAATAAGAAATTTTCAGTGACATTGGGATTTCAAGTGGCCACCACTTGGAAACAAAAGGGTAGAATGAGATGCCCAACGAAATCATCCAAGATATTTGAATGATAAGTCCATTGCTCAAATTTGATTCGAATTGATCCAGTACTACAAAAGTTATCATAATGAAAAATTTTCAAGTGGCTGCCACTTGAAAAAAAAAAAAAAAAAAAAAAGTAGCAAATTGCCTTGTGAGTTTATCCAAGATATTTGAACCGTAAGTTCATTATCTAAGCTTTGGTTTGAATCAGTTTAGATTTCAAAAGTTATCGTGATGGCACATTTTAAAGTGGAAGGCGGATTTCAAGTGGCCGCATCTTGGAAACAAAACATTGAAACAAGGTGCCCAGTGATCTCATCCAAGGTATTTGTATAATAAATTCACTATCCAATTTTGGTTCGAATTCATTCAGTATTTCAAATGTTATAATGGTGATAAATTTTCAAGTGGTAGCTTGATTTTTAAGTTGTCCCGCTTAATTTATAACATCTGCACTTATTAAAATTGGCGGATAAAGTTTATTAATAAGCTTGGATGAGACCATTACATGGTCAATGTATAAATCAAAATTCAAGCAAATCCGGTCTTAAATACGCTTTTTTAAATGTGGATTGGAAAATTTTCAAGAGGCCTCTACTTGAAAACAAAATGGCGGAGCAACTTGGACAAAGAACTCATCAAAATATTTATAAGATAAGTTGACTGTCCAAATTTGGTTCGATTTGTAGTATTATTTCGGACGTTATCGTGATGATAAATTTTCAAGTGGTAGCCTGATTTAAAGTGGCTCCTCTTAATTTAAAAGATTCGCCCCTTTGTTAAAAACTACGGATAAAGTTCATTAATAAACTTGGTTTAGACCCATATATAATCTGTGCATACATCGAAATTCAAGTAAATCCGGTCTTCATCAAGCCTTTTAAAATGTGGATTGGAAATCTTCAAGTGGTCTCGACGTGAAAACAAAATGACGGAGCAACTTGGAAAGCAAACTTCTCCAAGATATTTGTAAGTTCGTTGTCCAAATTTGGTTCGAGTTGGAGTATTATTTCGGAAGTTATCATAATGATAAATGTTTAGGTAGTAGCCTGATTTTAAGTGGCTCTGCTTATTTTAAGATATCCGCCATTTTGCTATAAATGATGGATAAAGTCCATTAATAAACTTGGTTGAGACCCGTATGTGGTCTATGTATACATCAAAATCCAAGCAAATCTGGCCTTAAATACGCTTTTTACAATATGGATTTGATATTTTCAAGTAGCCGCCTCTTGAAAATAAAATGGTGGAGTAACTTGGGTAACGAACTCATCCAAGATATTTATAGGATAAGTTTGATGACCAAATTTGGTTTGATTTGGAGTATTTTTTCGGAAATTTGGTGATGAGAAAATTTCCGTTATATACTCGTATATACAGATAAACGAAGTGATTGCAATAGGTCGATTTCTAAAGAAATCAACTTAAAAAAAGAAAAAAAAAGAAAAAGAAAAAAAAGGAAAGCATTTAAAAGGAGTTCGACGGTTTGAATTTAAGATCACTTTCGTAACTTCACGGGTGGACTTTGCTTCAAAAAAACAACATTCAAACCATCATTCCCGTGATAAATTAGTAGATTAAATGTTTTTTGTATTTAATTGAGTCCACGTATTGCAAATGAGAAGGTCTTGTGTCTTCCAAAATTAGAAAAAGGGCCTTTTTTTCTATAAAGAGTGTACTTAGAATCTCCCTCTAGTATTTTTGCATTTGCAAAGATGAATTTCCCTGTAAAAACATAAAAGACAGAAGTGAGCATGTATAACCAAAGAAGTACTCGAAGTTACGATTAATCGTTCATATACATAAAGAAAAAATAATACACTGTTTCGAAAATAATAACCAAATATAAAGAATAAGCATAGCTTTATTAAAATAAATAAATAATCGAATGGAATGAATAGCATCAATTATAGTGAAAAACCATTCCGATTAAATCAGAGGAAGCTGACCTCAAATTTACTGAAATGTTAGTTTTCCATTATGTGTAAATTTTAACTGAATTAGGAGATTTTTTAGACTATGAATTCATGATCATCATTCAAAATCAATTTTTATGTTTTGTTAAAATCAACTGCAAATCCATTAATAAAAAAGTAAAAAAAAATTTATTTTATACTCTAGTCAAGAAATCACGTGACTTATCGACTGAGATCAGTTTCAAGGTAGTTAGTTGTCAAGCTGTAAAATGTCCGTGAAAATTCTGTCTGAAAAACCATATTATATATCAAACTAATTTTCTTCAAACATAACTAAAAAACAGCGTTTTTAATAATAATAATAATAATAATAATAATAACCAAATTGAACTCAGTTGATCCGTTGAGAACTACAATGCCACAAGACAAGATACACACAGAGAGAGAGACCAATTTACTAACTATTCACCAAAATCCTTCACCATTGGCTTTCATCAGATTACAACCAATTATGTTCTCTATGTCCTTCTCCTAAAGGCAAAGATAAATTTATTACAAAAACTCGTTTTTCTCATGATAACAACTTGTCAGATCGATTTATAATCCTAAATAAATCCAATTTTTGGTTTTCACTAAGATTTAAAAAAAAAAAAAAAAAAAAAAAACTGCTTCACGGTTTTTTTTTTTTTTCAATTATTATCTGGTGGTTTACAAAATTGTAACAGCGTTTTTATTGCAGATACACCTCTATCATCCAAAACAAATTATTGATAGTATTACATTGATTAGTCAACTTCCCTTACAGGAATTCACGAACACTTATAACTTTAACTTATTTTAATATGCATATATACGCATGTTTTCTGTGAATTCAAAAATTAAAAATGCCTCTATCTTGAAATGTAAATTTTAATATTGCATGAGGAATTTCCTTACGTGAAAGGCATTGGAATTTGATAAACAGTTGTATTATATTGGTCAAAAAGTTAAAAGCACTTTTATCTTAGAAAGCGAATTCCGATATTGTACTGTATAAGGAATTTTCTTACACAAAGTGCGTTAGAATTTGAAAAACAATAAATGTTTTTAGAATTAGAACCACCGTAATTTCCTGCTTACTCTATTAAAAAATTTGCACTAGGTTGAACCAAAACATGGTACATAGTAGCTGCAGCCATGTAATGGTGAAATCTTTTACCAAGAATTGGTGCTTGGTTGAACAAAAACTTGGTATACTATAGTAGCTGCAACCATAAGACGGCGAAATCTTCTACCATGATTTGGTGCTTTTTTTCAACAAGAAGCACCAAATCACGGTACATGGTTCCACCATCGCATGGTTGCAGTTACTGTATTGTACTAAGTTTTGGATATTGCAGCTATTATAGTACCGAATTTTAGTTCAACGTAGAACCGAAATTTTCAAAAGTGTATTATTTGCGGCAACATATAGTCCGTTTATGAGAATTTCATCCTATTTTAAAGAAAAGTATCCAAAAATCCTCAGCAGCATAAAATACACAAGTGAAAATTTTCTTAAAAAAAAAAAAAAAAAAAAAAAAATCGCAAGAACTTGGGAGTACGATCTCTTTTTCTTGCCAGTTCTGCAAAGAACTAATATGATTTTGAAATGTAAAAAAAATATCTAGTGAAAAAAAAAAAAAAATCACTTTATATATATATATATATATATATATATATAAAGCTTGTGGTTTTTCTACAATGACACGTGCGTTTATGATATCTCTATGTGAGATAAGATTTTATATAATACATATTATAATTAGTAAGATCATTTAGGGGAAAAAGAAGAAGAAGAAGAAGAAAAAAAAAAGCATATAAAAGTGCATAAGACTTGATGCACTGAAGACGGTACGCTAAATGCTGCCAAAACAGCTGTTTGCTTCCCAATTTTTTTCCTTTGGCGTTCTAGACGTTCTAGTTTTTATTTGGCTTTAATAATCCAGCGCCAAGACTCCTTTTAATAGCATATAAATTGTTGAAACTTTGGGCCTAAGACATTTTATTACACAATGATAAAATCCGAATTTAAAAAATCAGCATTTTCATATATATATCCATTATATATATTTTCAATCAGCAATAAATAAGGATTTTAATGAATTATTTTTTTTACCTTATTAATAAATAGATCAAAATTCAGAATCTTTAAAATTACAGAATTTTTTTCCTTCTTCATTTTAATATGGTTTGGGCCTTCATAAGCACTTGTAAGTTTTTATTAGTTGCTGTGCTAGCAAAACCTGTTAAACTATGATATTGTAAATCCAGCGTTATTTCAAATTACATAAAAATATTATTTTCTTCATAAAGATAATGTTATTTCCCCTATGAAAATCTCTTATTGACATTTACAAAGTGTGAAAGGGGGGGGGGGGGGAATCGCAGACAATACGAGGCGTTGAATAATCAGCATTGCAAGAAAAACAAAGTTTTTTAAATGTATAATATGCTGATTATGGGCAGGGTCTGATTAACGGACGAGCCGACTGGGCCTTCTTCAGGAGCCCTTGACATTTGAAGCCGAAATTTTGATAGTTTTAAAAAATGCAATTAAATATATATGTATAAATGATTTTGAAGACAACACTTCGTGAAATTTTCATATCTGATAGTGAAATGAAATGTTTCACAAAGGGAATATTTTATTGGATTGTGCATTGTTAAGTGAAATAGTGGGCCATTTTTTTTTCCCCAAGAGTGGTAAAACCGAGGCAAATGATGGATAATGTGCCTAAATGTGCGTTGGATCCCGGGATCACTTTCAGCTTGTCCAGGATTAATTTTCGGTGTCAATTGTTTAATTCAATACTACAGAATTTTTCATCCAACTTAATAGAATCTTGAAGAGATTTTAGGAAATTGACAATTTAATTGGAAACATATTCACCTCATTTTTATCGCTTGTGTATTATTATTATTATTTTGAAACACTGATATTTATTTATTTATTTATTTTTAGAAATATCTTTATATAGAACTTTTTAAGGGGACATTGAAGATTGAAAATAAAATTCTACTAACAATTCAATATTTCAATTTTTCTAAAACATAAAATTAGATAATAGTAGTAATGTAAAGAAAAAATAATTTTTGATTTCCTATCATTCTATGTTGAATAGTTTTTATATTTGCAAACATAAACATTGACTCTGTTGTAAAATGAAAACTTTACACAGCATTTTCTCGAAACTAATTTTACGTAGTTACATAGCACCTTAATTTTTGATTGAATTTTCATAAAACTTCATTTAATGGATTTTTACATATCTTACTTAGAATAAAACTTAGTTACACTTTTTGTTTTTTTTAAAACATGAAAACTGAGGGGGGAGGGGGATCATAATTACGATTGTAAATAAAAAATGTTAACTAACTTTTGTTAAAATCATCTAAATCTAACTGTTAAAAGAAAAAAAAAAGTGTGTTAAAAAACTAATGCTTAATGAACAATTTGCATGTTGTTGTTGTTTTCGTGTCCATGGATTTTCAGATGACACTAAAGGTCTGGACGATTGCGGCTGCCAACTTTGGAGCCTCTTGGCTGTAGAGAACAGCTCTTAGATTGTCCTTAAGTGGTACCAATCCCAATTTCAAAACATGTGGAGCGAGTGCAACAATTTGTATTTTAACGTTAAATCAATATCTTAATTATTATTACAATGTCAATATTAATTTTAATGGTATTTCTCATTTACAAATAACACTATATGAAACTCTAACTTTTTGCTGTAATAAATTTGTAATTGCATTTTTTTTTTTTTTTTTTTTTTTTTTTTTAATGCACTGTCACCTTAACGTTTATAGTTTATACACTATGAAATTAATTTATTATAAAATTACCTACTTTATACAGAGGTCATGAAAAAAACTTGCGATCAGTATATACTTCATAGAGAAGTATGGATGTTTATGAAACTTTTGATGTAAGGAAAAACTGATGTAAAATTGGAAAAATCAATTCTTTCATGTGATAGATGACTCTTTAGTGTCCTTTAATGTATAGTATTATTTTGAAAATTTCATCAGCTTTTGTACTTTAAAATGAGTATCGCAAAAAATTCCAATTCTCATTCGAAGGCTACTGAGAATTCAGTCGCTATTTCTATGTTTTTCAATTTGGTCGTAATTACAACGACACGAATTAGTTCGATGTAGATAATTACTGAACATCGTGCAAAAGCTAATAACTGATATTTTAAGATAATCGACTTTTTATGGAGAGAAATAAGTTTAAAAGTACACGATCCTTTCTTTGTTTTACTGGGCCTGAAATTATAGCCTCACTAAGATGAAATTAAGATTTGCATGGAACATGGTCTAGGAGGAGAGTATTTCATCTTTTTTTTTTTTTTTTTTTTTTAATTCTTGATGGAAAAGGATTCTTGATCGTTGCCGAATACTTTTATCTTGTTCTCATCCTGAAGGATGGGAGATAATTTGTGCCTGTCTAGATCTTTCCGCACCCTATGATTCATATCTGAAACTTCAGTTATGAAATAAATAAATAAATAAATGAAAAAACATGTTCATTCTCTTGATCTCTTCCAACCTTCTACGTCTCTATGACTTTTCCCAGGACAAGAAAGGAGGGAGGTCTTAACCATTGCTCAAAGTATAAGCTTAGGAGCCGGATCTCTCTGATGTGGCAGTTTGTTTGAACAGCATCACCAGTAATCACAGAGTCGTTAGGCCCTTGTTAACAACCGGTGTGCCCTCCCCCCGCTGCCCATGCGAGCGTGATGGAATGCACAACTGCTACACGCGTAATTTTTTCCCCTTAACATTAAATCATCATCCCCCCCCCTTACCTTTGAAAAATAAAGAAAGCAAAAAATCTTAATTTATAGTTACTAAAAGAGCCACGGGCAAGGAACGAAATTATCCATCATAGACAAATGACATTGTTGAAATAGATTGGCCTGGGGAAAATCGGGGGGGGGGGGGGGGGATACGTAAAAAAAAAGAGGGGAAAATAAAATGGAGATGAATCGAAGATCGGAGCTTGATGATGGTTCTTAATGATGAGAGAAATTTACATACAAATTGTCAATTAAGTCGGAGTCTTGTTTTCTTTTCATCGCAGAGCTCTCTGGAATAAAAAGGGAAATTTGGGCTCCAATTGGAGAATGCAGAAGCTTGCATCAGAGCAATCTGCTGCACTTATTGATGCTGGACGATTACTTGCAGTACAGAAGGAAGACGATGCGTCTTCTTCCATAGTCGCTGGGTCAGTTTTTATAGCATAAAGCGGAAGCATGAAAGGTTTTTACTGGAGAAAATAATGATTAATATAGTCGCGTTTTCACATGCAATCTCCAGCTTATCTTCAGATGATTAACTGGACGTCTCAATGTTTTTTAATAACCGTACTGTGTAATTTGGTTTCATTAACGATGAGCAATGTCGCTAAAGTAAATAGAGGATAAAGTAAATGGGGCGCGTAATGTATCGACATTTGCATTTATTATATGCTGCCCTGCCTAAATCTTTAAACACTGCAATCAGACGCATGTCACAGATCCTGCATTCTTTCAACGGAATATTTAACATAGATAACTAGTACCTTCGAGCTATCATCTCCAACGATGTCCTTTCCGCACAAATAACTGTCGCATGCAAAGTAATCTGACAGTCCAGAATTGGGCTTCTTGTGATCAGAAAAGAGTTGTTTAATCGAAATATATCTTTTAGATACAACCAAAATTCTTTCGACTCTTACATACATAACATATAGGTTTTAGAGAGATGCGTAATGGTTATAGCTAGGCAACTTATCTATTTTTCAATAAATTCTCTTAAGTCAATAGGCGTATCATGTTTGTTAATACTTGCTTCTTCATTAATGAAAAAAGAATTATTTATTTATTTATTACCGTTCATCAACATAATCTAGCATACGCAAAAATCATCATATTGATATAAGCGATTTGTTTGTCCAGGCTCGCAAATTACACTTTCACACATAAAATGTAGAAATCTCTTATGACAAACTAGAAAAGAACACATAAAATATTTGTTATCGCTGATTTTCACAAAATATTGCCCATTCCGAATTTAAAATAAATAAATAAATAAATAGCATTTTGATGTTACCCAACATAAGTCAGCGTATATGATAATGTAATAGGGGGGGGAAATGTATATTCTCTATAATTATTTTATAATTTTAATAGCAGGCAAAGGAATAGAAAACATTATTAATCATAATTTAACCTTGTCAATGCATATAATCCTCAATATCAATTATCTGTATGTGCGGATATCACAAGAAATGCAGAGAATCTTCATAAATACCGAAACGAGATTTTTATAAAAGTATTGGAATGTTATATGTATATGTAAGACTTGCCTTGCTTTGTTATAGAAATCTAATAACAACACTCAAATTATTGAAAGTAATAGCGCTATCTACACGTTCTGACACCATGTTGTTGAAACCTGGGAGTTTTACTTAAATGAACTATGAAATGACCACGAGTGATTTCAATATCATTTCAGTCAAAGCAAAAGTAAGTCCGTAAAAAATAACATTATACTGAAAAAAAAAAAAAAAAAAAAAAAAAATCTGGAGTGACTCCACTTGACTTTCCAAACATTGAGTAACTAACAGTTTTGTAGATAAAGTACAGAAAGAGGAGTTGTTAAACAAACAAAAGTGAGAAAGCCATAATAGAGTGTTTGAGTATTTTTCTCCATATATTACACGATGTTTTATTTAACGCTCCTGAACATTGAGCCCATATATCATAATGATAAGGAATCTTTCGTTGTGTCCCTGTAAAAACCCATAAATGCTAGATTCACCAAAATGCTTATAGTAGTGCAACAGTGATTTATATTATTCATATAAATTTTCAGCTCAATTGAATAAGGCGTTTAGATGCTATCGCACTTTTAAAAATTTGGTCCCATAGGCCATAATGATAAATAATTTTTCTTTGTGTCCCTGAAAAAAACTGTAAGTGTTAAATTCACCAAAATCCATACAGTTGGTGCAACTGTGACCTATGACATGTGTACAAATTTTTTGCTCAGATTAATAAGGCGTTTAGACGCTATCGTACTTTTAAAAATTTGGCCCCATAGGCCATAATGATAAAGAATTTTTCTTTGTGTCCCTGAAAAAAAAAATTGTAAGTGCTAAATTCACCAAAATCTATACAGTTGGTGCAACTGTGACCTATAACATGTGTACAAATTTTTTGCTCAGATTAATAAAGCGTTTAGACGCTATCGCACCTTTAAAAATTTTGCACCACAGGCCATAATCATTAAGAATTTTTCCTGGTGTGCCTGTAAAAAAACTATAAGTGCTAGATTCACCGAAATCTATAGGGTTCGTACTATGGTGACTTACATTATACGTTCCAACATTCAGCTTATTCGAACAAAGCGTTTAGACGCTAGCGTGTTCATTCACAGACATACACACACACATACATACATACATACACACATACATGCATACATCATCGTAAAAATAGTGAAAACGGACTCAGGGGACCTCGAAACGTATAGAAAAATCAAAATCTCAAATTCTGATTTTTGACATGATTGCAATTCTTTCCTCAATATCGTGAAAATCATTACAAAAAATGTTTAATGTATTATATTGTATCAGTGTCACCATTTAAAGTATTCATTGTGAATTTTAAATTGCCTTTTATTATTATTATTATTATTATTATTCAAACAACATAGGGTAAGTGCACCAGTGATTGACACTTTTAGAGCAATCTCTGATGTTTTTGTTCTAGTTACCAGAAAATATTTTTAGAAATCTTAAGTTAGTACGTATGGTATGAAAGACATTCAGAACCACATATATGTTAAAATAATGATAACATTGATAACATTTGATAACATTTTTTTTTTTAATATGAATTTTTATTTGACACCCACTCAATGTTCCAGTAATTGACACTGCCAGTTTTTCATTTTATCAGCAATTAGCTCCCTATGTTCCAGTGTTTGACACTGCTAGTTATTCATTTTACCAGTTATTAGCACCCTATGCTATAGTGTTTGACATAAAATGTTAAAATTCTTATATGTAAAATATATGATTTTAATATTTTTCTTATTTATTAATTTTTTCGGGATATATGTTAATTACTGGAGCACCTACCGTACATGGTTTTGAATATTCACTACACGATATCGATGAGAGAAAACGAAATTTCGATTACTCAGAAAAACAATAAAAAGGTTAGGGAAAGAACAATAAAACAATTGTAAGTTCCACGAAATCCTCGTTAGAGATCCACTTCTATATTATTGCAGGAATATTTTTTAAGCGAAACAAAAATAATCTTGTAACAATAATTCTATTAAATGACTTAAAAACACGTGACGTTTCCTAACAACAGTAGACCCCATTTATTAGCAGATGAAAATGAAATTGATTTTGCAACGATTGTTTTTTAAATGTCTGCTTCGTGTCCATAATGGTTGGATCTTATGACAAAGCGGCATTTTGCGTGTAGATACATCGTTATAAACAAAATGAGATGACATGCTTGCTAACTTTGAACAGCTATAAAGATGATCCTCCTCTCCAAAGGCATAATGAATCGAATCCAAGTGCATAACTCGTTATTCGATTACACGGATGTTTGACTAATCCTAAGTACCATTCGATTCGAACAATGTGAAGTAAATTAAGAAAGATCTTGAACTGGTATTTAATTGCTAACTACAGAGGGATTTGAATAAAAATGAAGAGTCTATTTTTTTTTCCTGAGTCAATATTCCCACAGTACAGTTCTATTAAAAAAATAATAATAATAATAATAAAAAAACACATTGTATACATATACATGATATTCAAATGCATTTTAGAATCACAAACAAATATTTGGAGTTATCATAAGCAAACTTTGTTACAACGAGTGCTTCATAGGCCATTTTCAAACACTATAACGGACGAAATGGATTAATAAGCTTGGTTGAGATAGACTGCGTTATAACAAGCTCCAAGCAAATTGGTTCATAAATTAATTAGTTTTTTTTTTTTTTTTTTTTTTTAATACATGTTTGAAATTTTCAAAAGGCTGCCATTTTGAATGGATGGCAGATGAAGTTTGCCAACGAACTCACCCACGATATTTCTAGGATAAGTTCACTAACCAATTTTGATTCGACTTGTTTTAATATTTCGGAAGTTATCGAGATGGCAAATTTTCTACTATATTGAGAGAGACAAACTAAGTGATTCCAATAAGTCAATCTCTAAGACACCAGCATAATTGAGGACATGGATGTAGCATCTGGCAGTAAAATGTGCTGAAAAGAAAGTGTTGAATACTTAAAATCTTTGAATACTTGAGATCTTTGTAACAAATATTATATAAATTGCAAAAACGTGTAACAATTGTTTCGGCTCGAAGTAATTATGGACGATCCTTTATCAGGGATACGAGTGCAGCGTTGCTGCTTTAAGATTAATTATAATAATTAATTATAATATCGGAAAAGTTCACATAAAAGACTGAAAGGCTGAAACCCGGAAGCAACCTTGGAATCCCCGCTGAGGGTTCGGAAAAAGTTTATAGGAGGATCATAGTAGCAAAATATTCAGGCTAACTATGGGCCAAAAAAATTTTTGAACAAAATTAATTTAAAAGATAAGAAAATTGCTTTTTAAAAAAATGCATTATGGAGAAGCAAAAATTTTAAGTTGTTAAATTAATTTTAGAAATTTTCTACCTAAAAATAATAATAATAATAATAATAAATAATAATAATAATAAAATGATAAAAAAATGATAAAATAGATAAATAATAAATTATAACTGTAGTAAAACCAAAAGAGAAAAAAGGCATTACATAGTGAACAAATTGAAGCAAAAGGCAAGAAATTATTATTATTATTATTTTATTTTACTTTTTATTTTTTAAGTGAACTTAATAAATTAAGGGTTTAAAAAATGCAAATATGCATAAAACTCCCATCATTCAGATGTTTTGATTTCAATTTTCAGCTATTGAATTATTTAAAAAAAGAAAAATATTTTATACTTGAAAGATGAATAGCTGAACAGAAAGAAAAAGTGCACAGAATAAATAACTATATTGGTTAAAATTTAAGAGTATAAAAATTTCTAAAAAGCGGATTTAAATTTAACAAATGAATGAAAACGATCAGATTTATGTCACGCTGTTGCCGATTTTATTAAAACTTTGTATACATATTCTGATTATGAAAAAGTAGAGTGTTGCACATGTGGGGTGAGGTGTGTAGGATGGCATAGGGTTAGAAGACGATTATTTTTATATCATTAAGAGGGGGAGAGGGACAGATTTAATTTAAATGATTTTTTTTTTTTTTTTTTTTAAGTCACTCTTCTACCGATTTCAGAGTAAGGGAACAAAATTTCATTTATATTTTTAATAAACATATATATATGAAACGTAAATTAATGTATCAGTATTCAAGAAAAATAGTTCAGTATTAATTTTACTTTAATACTTTTTATATAATACACCTTTAAGGCACTAATTACACTGCTCTGAAAAAAAAAAAAAAAAAAAAGGTTTCGAGATCTGATACCATTCTTGCTGATTTTTATGTAAAATGACCTCCTGAATCAGAATATGACTCCCATTTCGCTCAGTCACCCACCGTTTTCTGGATACACTTCCCTCAATTTCTTTCCCTGTTCAATAATTTTATGACCATGAATTTGATTTGAAGAATGAAAAATGTTTAATTTAAAATACATAAAAACAAAAACAATATATATATATATATATATATGTATATATATATATATAAAGTTTAAAAAATAACATTAATAACAGACTAAAAAAATATAAGATATGCAATGCACAATTTCAGTGGCAAATCCGCTTTATAATAGACATTTATAATAATTTACATTTTGCATTTTAAGTATTTATTTACGAATTTTGGTAAAAAATGTCACCGGGAAAAATTGCTTTAATTTACCATTTAGCACACTATTAGATAAATATATTTTAGACATTTAATTTCCTTCTCTATTATTCTTTTCGAACCTAAAATAAGATTTTAGACAACAGGGTATTTTTCAACTAAAAAGTAAAGTAAAATAAATAAAAAGGAATGGGGACTGAATCCAAACTACTTTTCGGAAATTTAATAGTTGATAAGCGCTTAAAGAGATTTGTATAAATGATCGTTTCTTTAAGTAAATTAGAAAGAAACAAACAAACAAAAAAAGTCATACAGTATGTGAATCGTACCTGCTCAAATTTATCTTAATTAAACATAAAAGCTATAATCTTAACGTGTGCTGTATTTTTGGTTGGGAGGAAAGTGGCAGAAGGTAAGAGAAGAGATTGATTTAAGTTGAATGGGTTTTACGTCGCACTACTGCTACACTATGACAACTGGAGACTGTCTGGGACTCACCTCTAGGCCGGAGATATGTTTGTTCAATTTGGATCTTTCATGTAGAATATCCCCCCCCCCCCTTGCTTCCGGGACCCCTAGAAGCATTAATTTCAAGGGAACACGGTGGACCTTGTGGACATGGCGGATTTTACGTGCATCATCCACAATTAGTATAAACGATATGGTCTTGGAACAGCTCGAGAATCAAAACCGCAATCTTCCATAAAGCGTTTTTAGATTTTAAATATGGATTTAAAAAATGATGTGTAAGTATGTACGTATATTATCCTGATCTGAATAAAACTTTGTAGAATTATTTCTCATTTAGGAGAAAATACAATGTGAATTAACGGCTGTATTCACCAATAACTTCAACTCCCGGTTGACCACGAAATCTTGAAAAGTGCATAAAGTCAAGGTACAACTTTTCCGCAAAGTTGGATGCGTTGCTTATGCCATCTAGCGGCATAGTTACTTTCCGATTTTTTAGCGGAAAATAACCAATCAAAGATTATATGAAATCTTCGTCGCTAGATGGCAGTACGGGCCGGTAATTTTTTTTTTTTTTTTTTTTTTTTTGGAAGCTTGACTCTGCCTTTAGATGCTTTTGAAGTTTTTGCGTTGAACCGTGAGTTGAAGTTAATGGTGAATACGGCCGTAAGTACATCTGGTTGAGCTAGATTGGTAGAGGGAAGGAAAAAATAAGTTATTTATTTTGCTATTTATTTATTTGTTTTTATTTTTTTATTTATTTTACTTTCTTTCTATATTTAATAGAAGAGACTATTGGATTCGTAAAATTTTAGACCTCGGGACTTCGGTGGATGTACACGTTGGTGTAGAGAGATTTGACCATTTTTAGAAAATGTCTGTCTGTGTGTGTGCGACAAAAAATTTTGGCAACCAACAGTTGGTTGCCAACAAAATCGCCCAACAGTTGGTGTTGCCATCTTGCTTTTCCTAAATTTTTAACATATAGGGCAAAATTCCGTATAAATGTACATAAAGAAAATTATTTTTTTAAAAATCATTATGAAATTAAAAAGAATTATTTTTGATAGTGATAGTCAACTGGGAAAAGGTTTTTGTAAATGTAGGAGCATCGCTTCCCACCCCTGGGAATGTCTCCCCGCCCCCCCCCCCCTTCCTGAGGCGAGCATTTCCATTATGTGTATCTTCCAAAAGAGCTCGTCACTGCATTTAAAATGAATAGCTGAAGCACTGATCTGCGAAAATTCCAAATAAAGCTATCTATTTTTATTAAAAAAAAAAGAAAAAAAAAAACATTTTTTTAAAGATGTCATATAGTAAGTAAAATTGACTTAATAAATAATAATTTTAATAAATTATTTTTACTGGACGAAATTGGATAAGAAAACATAGATGAAAGCCGTGTGGTAGCCACAGAAATCAGATTTTTTTTTTTTAATCATCTCTTAGCATAATTTTGTCATAATATATATCTTACATAGTGAGTTTATTGCATACAGATATCATAGAAGCTGAGATATAGTCTTTCTGTAAAAATAATTAAATTACAGTATAGCAGCGCCACCTTTCGCCAGATATGGGTACAAACTGAATCGGCATGGTTTTATGTATTATTCATTTTACATACCAAGTTTGGTGCTTTTATATCTTATATTTCCTTCTCTTAAACGGAATTAAATTGTAGCATAGCAGCACCACCTACCGGTCGATATGTCTTCAAAATGAATCAGTTTAGTTTTACCTACTACACGCCAAGATTTACTATTTATCCTGCTCACTGTAGAAACTTAGATATAGTTTTACCCAAAATGGGATTGAATTGAAGTATAGCAGCGCCACCTATCGGCCAAATTGAATTTATATTATATATATATATATCTTACGGTAACTTTGGTACACAATAGATTTTGATCCTTTCTTAAAATGATAGGAAATCGGAATCGCAGCATGGCACTGTTGGGTAATACATCCCAAAAGCTAATCATCACCAATTCAAGTCAAAGTTCAATCAAATATCAAGTTTGATTAAATTCAGACCACCTAATTCATAAGGCACATCGTCTGCACAGATTTGCTAACACATAGAGGGAGGCAAACATTTTCTAAAAATGGTCGAATCATGTTCAGGACATCTCAAAACCTGTAAATTCATCAAAAATCGAAAATCAAAAATTTTTACGATTCCAATACTTTCTTTTAATATATTAGGGATGAAACTACCCACCATAAGAAAATCCTGAAAATTGCTACTTACATGCAGAATGAATGGCCGAGAAACTTTATAGATGAGATATTATATGTCAAATATCAAAAATATCTATTTACACATATAATAAGTGATATTTGGAGAGTTTTTATATACAGTCAATTAAAAATGAAAAATAAGAAAATAATTTTATAAATAATTCAACAATAAATTCAGACACAACATAATTTAAAAACCATAAATTTAGTTGTAGCCCCTGAAAAGTTTCACCCCTGATATATGCAGAAGATAGTATTAAATCCACTTTAACAAAAGTCAGTAGTTAATTTCAGTTAATTGAAATGAAATATGTTTTACCAAAAAGACACGCACAAAAAAAATGTTGTTGGTTGGGTTAAACGTCGCACTAGTGCTACGCAATGGATAATTGGTGACGGTCTGGAACATAACCCTAAGGATGGTCCGGAGACATGCCATCACAATTTTGATCCTCCACGGAGGGGGATGTCTCCCCCGCTTCGGTAAAGAAAAAAATTAGATTATACATAAATAATGCGAAAAAAAAAAAAAAAAAAACTTCCACAAATAAAATCCTTTTTTAACTTGCTTATATGTTTATATATATATAGAATTAACTACTTTATCATATGGAAATTTTTAATATAAATGATTAAGTGTATAAAACGAAATATTGTATAAAAATAAAGGTATTTTTCAATGTCTTTTTGACATCCTATTTTTTTTTCCTGCAATCCGTACTAACTATTCTTTTCGAACAGTACCACTTTGAAGCCACTTCTCTTACTGACAATATGATAAAAACGCATGAAAAATCTCATGCTTCCCATTATTACGTAGAAGGAAAATGCAACAAATGTTTCCAATGTGACGGATACACGTGGTTAGCACATGCAATGAATGCACATGATTAACACTTGATTTACTTGACCTATAGAATATGTATAATATATTCAGAGAACTTTTCTATTTTTCAAGAAATAATCTAGTGTGTCACTCATACGACTCTCTCTTACCCTGAAATTTAATTCTTTATATAAGTTGGCGATTAAGAGGGAAGATAACCAGAACTGATATATAAACCTATGTTAAAAGAATTCAAATTAGGCTTCGGAAGAGTTTTATATGATAACTAGTTCTGCGTGAGGGGGCTACAGCCCCCCTCAACCCCCCGTTTAATTACTGCACATACATATATATATAGTTTTTTTATCTGTTATTAAAATTAAAAGTTCACTTAAAATTATTGAGACAACTTTCACACGTAACATTCCTTGAAACTTATCAGTTTTGATCAAACTTTTCCAGCAACAAACTTATATTAACTTGAAAATACAACTTTTGGATCTCCTAAAAATATTCGTTTTTAAATTACCCTAACAGACACAGACAAAGATCAATTGTTAAAAATTTGACTTCGGTAATCACGAAGCCTCAAAACGTGTAAATATAAAAAAAACAAGCGTTGAATATTTAGCTTTAAAACATATATTATTATGAGGAATTCATTTCAGTTCCTGAGCAATTTTCTAGGACATGATAAAATATTATAGTAAAGCACTTCCACTAACAATAAAAAAATAAATATTTGCAGTCATGTTTATCTTTTGAAGATTATGTATAGACCAAATGGTGCATCGAAATTAATCCTATGGTAATAACACACAGCACAACCTGAAATACGCTTCCATCAATTTTCAGCTACTGTCGCACAATAATCTAGTTCTTTTGTGTAGCCTTGTAAATGAATAGTGAACGATTTCCCAACCATATTCTACATGAGACATGTTTTTATGCACATAAAAAATATATATTCATTTCATTTGATTTAGTGCAGTCTATAGCTGTTAAACTCTACTTGCCTGTAATTTCCGCCATAGACGTAATGTATTTGAATTCTCTTGGGTGTCCCTGTACACGAACCATTTGCTTCATCTCAACGAAAAGCTTAGTATAGCATCCCTATATGATACACATTTAGAATACCAAGTTGGAACTTTCTGCTACCATTTGTTTTTGAGATATGCTGATAACAGACAGACACACAGACACACACAGAGACAAACCGCTAAAAACATAATTTTCGGATTCAGCGGACTTCAAAACGTGTAAATATAACAAAAACTCGCTTTCGAAAATTTGATCCCAAAACAATATTTTCTCTACCTTATGGGTAAGACAAAGTAAACAATTAATTTATGAACTTCTTCTTGGGACCCTTGTTTTTAGGGGTGTTTTTTTTCAAGAGAGCTTTTTTCTGCGGTGATTTTTTCAAGGATTCCTTTTTCTCCCCTCTGCTTGTAAGATGCCCTCTTCCTCTTGTCATTTATATTAAATTCAACAGCACTTTTACTTTCTCTTACCTATAAGGTAAGAAAGCATTGTTTTGGGGTCAAATTTTCGAAATTGAGTTTTGGTTATATTTGCAGTTTTTGAGGTCCCCTGAATTCAAAAATCATGTTTTTAGCGGTTGGTCTGTGTGTCTGTATGTTATCAGCATATCTCAAAAACAAATTATAGCAGAAAGTTCAACCTTGGTAATGTGTATCATAAATGTGTATCCCTTCTAAATGTGTATCATATAGAGATGCTACACTAAACTTTTCGTTGAGATCAAGCAAATGGTTCGTGTACAGGGACACCCAAGAGAATTCAAATACATTACGTGTATGGGGGAAATTGCAGGTAAGTCGAGTTTAACATCTAGACTGCACTAAACCAAATGAAACGAATATATATTTTTTATATGCGTAAAAACATGTTTCATGCGGAAGATGGTATAGAAATCATCCACTGTTCGTTTTCAGGGCTAGACAAAAGAATTAGATTATAATGCGACAATACTTGAAAATTGATGAAAGTGTACTTTAGGTTGTGCTATGTGTTACTAATATAGGACTATATTTATGTGTACCAGGTGATGTGTACATAACTTTCAGAATATATACAGGGCTGCCAACATTTAAGCCATAACATTCTTTTTCATTTGTAAGTGAAAGTGCTTTACTATAATATTTTACCATGTCCAGGAAAGCTGCTCAAGAATTGAAATTAAGACCTCATAGCCATATGATAAATAATGTATTTTTTAACGATAAATATTCATCACTTGGTTTTTTGTATATTTACACGTTTTGAGGCTTCCTAAATAGCGAAGTCAAGTTTTATAGTTTGATCTTTGACTGCGTCTGTTAGAGTAAAGTAAAAACAAATAATTTCAGGTGATCCAAATGATGTATTTTGAAGTTAATCCGTTTGTTACTAGAAAAGTTCGTTCAAGATTGATAAGTTACAAGGAACGATACGTGTGAAAGTTGTCTGAAAACTTTTAAATAAACTTTTGAACTTAATAACAGATTTCAATTCTATATAAATGTAGATACAATAATGAAACGGGAGGTTGAGTGGGGCGATAGCCCCCCTCACATAGAATTATTTGTCAAAAAAAGCCGTTTCGAAGTATAATTTGAATTGTTTTAACACAGGTTTATATAACAGTACTCGTTATCTTAACTCTTGCTATCCAATTTCTATTTTTATTCTGAAATTTCAGGGTAAGAGAAAGTCGTGTGAGTGACACACCAGATTATTTGAACTTAGTAAACGGTAAATACTTAAATGTTTCCTTCAAATTTGTAAAAAAAAAAAAAAAGTAATGTAAACCACTCCCCCAATTTCATTTCCTCTGCCTCCTCCCTCCGCCTCCCCCCCCCCTCCACACACACACATATAGTGCGACCACGTTTCCTACGACTAGCAGTGAGGGCAAGTCCAAAATTTGGGAGGAGTGCAAAATTGGCCGAGAGATTGTTATTTGGCAAATATCCAGTTATTCGGTGTTCCCTTTTCGCTTGTTTTCTCTCAGTCACCCCTATTTTGACACTGGACTCGTTCAATCCGCACTTGCGCAGATGCTTCCATGGTCGCGAGAAACGTGGTTAAAGAATACTGTATTTTTTCTTGGTAAGTACAGTCGGTAACAAAAGTGTCCGAACACTAGCAAAAATTCCTATGTAAAAAAAGTACAGTTTATACGGTTTTGTTAAATAAATCCTTATCGAATCATGTTCTTACACTGACTAAGAACAGGATTCTACAAGGATTTATTTAACAAAACCGTATGAAATGCACTTTTTTTACATAGGAAATTTTGCTAGTGTTCGGACACTTTTGTTACCGACTGTAAATAGTAAGAAATTTAATTTTTTTTGCGATTTAATCTGGTTTCTTTGTTTTTTCTTCCATGACCTTTTCAGGCAAAAATTTAACTTAGTATTTCATTGCCTAGATAATTGTATCAGGACAAATGCATCGTGTCGATCAAAGGAAGGTCAAAGTACCTCCTATTTTTCTCAATAATACAACCTTTTTTTCTTTCTAGCATAAATTTCACAAATCACAGGTGCCATTTTTACCGCCTCCCGTTATAAGATTAGTTATTGTACAGACTACAGAGTAATAGAGAATGTATTGTTCTGTATTATATACAGAATAATATAGAATCATACTGTATAATACAGAATTAAAAAAAAAAAAAAAAGAAAAAATGAATTAATAAATAAATAAAATCTCAAAATCTAAGCAATATGCCTAACCCCTAATGTACAATATACATTTTATTATCACTCAGATATATTGTAATTAGAGACAAATGATAACATTTGTTATTATTGAAGTGATTTGGGTTATGATTGATGGAAAAACAATCGATTTTCTCGGTATTATTCAAAATATTTCCCGATTCATTCACTGATCCCACTAGCATCCCATCAATATTTGTCGTTTGAAAGTGCATCAACAAATGAATTAGTATATATTCCTCTACTACTCCGATCCTCAAGAAAAAACGAAACTAATTAGTGCATCATAAATATCATTCCCAGACTACACTTGACAAGATATCCCCCACTTCATTACTTGCCCAAAGAAAAAGTGACAAAAATTTGCCACAGTTCTGCACCATTCTATTATTGTAGTGTGAGATTTGGAGATTGCCCTGTTATTGTCAAGATAAACGACTTTTCCCGCATTTCTTGAAGGTACAAAGGAATTCCAAATTCCCTTGTCTCCCTGTCAAACCAGTGACAACTTTTCACTCTCCCCTGCCGAGATTAGGATCTCTAGAAACAGGGGTTGTCCATTTTGTCCTCGGAAGGTAGAAGGCTCTCAGGCATTTTCAAATAGGTACTGCATAAATTTGAGGGAACACACCTGCTTGGGTGGTACAATAGAAGTGAAATGTTTACTGTTAAAAAAAGAAATTATTTGAGGTTGGCAGTAAATTTTTGATAGTTTTTCGATTTTTGAAAGCGATTTGGGATGATTGAAGATATATTTGCTCGTTGAAGATGATTGCTGGTAAACATCTTATCTTGGCAGTGATGGACAATCTTGTCGCCGTATGGATAGGGATTGTATGGAATTTACAGTTTTCTGAAGAAAAATGTCAAAATGTGTTTATATCTCATGGTAAAATTTATGGAACCAGCGATCTAAAGAAAAGTAAACACAGACTAAAACTATTTTTCGCACTAAAGTTGATTATCTTTTGAACATAATGTAAAAAATAAATAAATTTTCATCGAGGGGTAAAAATTTTGCTGTCTCTGAATTCCACGTTAAATTATTCTGTTTTTATAAGTTTTTCCTTTTTGAATATTTAATTTGGTTTAAATATCACTTATTATATCCGGGGTGAAACTTCTGAGGAGCTACCCTTGAATTCAGGGGTTTTAAAAAATTTTCTTTCTCTGTATTTCATGATAAATTATTTTGTTCTTGAAGAAATTTCTTAATTTAAATATCGAATTTGCCATATAATGTATTAAGAACTCTCCAAATGTCACTTATTATAGGTATAAATAAATGTTTTTGATATTAGCCATATAAAATATATCATTAATTTAATAAGGGTTCTGTGCCATGCCATTCATTTTGCATACAAGTAGCAGTTTTCAGGGGATTTTACATGTTGGGTAGTTTCACCCCTTTTAATGCATAAATAAATACTTTAGTTATATGGTGTATCGTTCATAAATGTTCCCTCGCACACAAGTAGTAATAGTTTTCACGATTTTTGCATAGTTGCTAATTTCACCCCTGTCAAATATAAAATTCAACGTAGTTTAGGAATATTTACAAAAATAATGTTCACTTTTGTATGTGCGCAATATGAGTATAACGTTGCTTAATAAAAAAATATTAATAGTAAATGAGAAAGGAATTCGAAAATTTGTTAATTGATTTCCCAGATTAACAGGAGTTATAGTCTACTCACTCCATGTTAAATACAACCTATAAGCAACTTAATGTTGTTGTTTATACTGTAAAAAAAAAAAAAAAAAAAAAAAAAAAAACAATTAAAAGTTTAACAGTTTTTTTTTTATAAAGTTTAAGAATCATCGATAAAGTTTAACGATCTGTTTAATGTCCAAATTATAGAGCTGGCATGTTATGAAGAAACCAATAAATAAATAAACTATCGTAAAAAGAAAAAAAAAATAGTTTTTTATAAAAATATTAAGATTTTTATTTTATTTTTTCTAATAAAATTATAATATTCTCTTCTAATATTCTCTTAGGTGTATACTTACTTTTGTAAACTCGAAACTTGAATAATAATAATAATATTTATTTTTATTAAAAACACGTAAAATTAATTTTTATTTAAATTTTTTTTAAAGTATTATCCTAAGTTCCAATAGTTCCAGCTTCTTTTTCTTTCCTTAGATAATTGGTCCAACCTTCACCGTACTTCAAATTGACTTTGCTGCTATGCACGTTATTAGAAGACTTAACTGTTGACTGTGAAAGGAAAATTGTTTAAAAAACTGCTCATTTAATTCAGTAATAAAAATCCCTGATGATACTTTGGAATTTCAAAGCAAAAAGCTTAGAATGTAATATTTTTAAATTTTTTTAAATAAAAATTAATTTTACGTGTTTTTAATAAAAAATAACAAATGGCACTTGTTTAATTAACTCTTTTTTAGAGATATAGTTTAATAATATTAATAACTATAATATATAATAAACTATGCTAATTAAAATATAGTTTGCATCTATTCCTCATTTTTGTTTTTTGCTCGACTTATTTCTTACAGTGGATCAACCCTATCAATATAAAGCCCAAATTCTAATTAAATATGTTTTTTTTTTTTTTTTTACAGTTAAAAAGAGGACGACCGTTCATTGGAAAATGGAAGTTTAAGTATGCGTCATTTACAATTGATATGAAAAAAGAAGAAAAAATCTTTATTTCAAGTCATCTTTATCCGTCAGCCTCGTCTGTCTTTGTCATTGGCGTCACTGCCTCCGCAGAGATTCACAGAGGACAACACTCTAATGAAAATCATGCGATTTCTTTCTTTCTTTTTTCTTTCTTTCTTTTCCATTCTGTAAGCTGTACGAAGACTGATTAATACCTTTAGCGATTACAGATGTGAATCTTGAGCTGTTCCGCGTGTGAAACTCTATATTTTGGCCTTCTAAGCTAGAGGTACAGAAAGGCTTGACAACTTTTAGTTTTTTGACTGGACAAGAAGGGAATTTTAGATTATGTTGATTAAGAGCCAACTATTAGATTATCAAGGTTGTCGGTATTCTTGAATCCAAACTGTCTACCTTCTGACAGAATCAGATATTCTTATTTTATTTTATTTTATATATTTTTCTGAAACATTTAAAAAAATTTATACTTTTTATTCCATATACTAAAAAATCCAGCAACCTTTTAAGAAATTTTTCCAACAAAGTTGTAAATATGCACATGCATTTTTTTTTTTTTTTTCACTTTATAGCTTCAAAATGAAATATTAACTAGTATATTGTGGGCATCTTAACTTTCTCATATATTCTTCCATACAAATTCATGTATTTCAAATTAATTATTAAAACTATGACATTTTAAAATTATTTTCCATGATGAATGCAGACGATGTTCATCTCAGAAAGCATAACATTTAATGCCGAACAAAAATCAATTTTGTGTGCTGTAGAGAGAACCATGCCTGTCCAACCCGAAATACTTATTCAGGCGGGCGTCACTGCATGCACGTACCTACGTATGTATATGTTTATATACGTTTATGAGTTTATGAATAATGCGTTTATATACTTTCTTCGGGAGAGCAGAGGGTGAAGATTTAAAGCAAAATATATTAACATTAAATTATTTTTGCTTTATAAATTAACAATAGAGCCGACAAAAGTTTATGACTATACATTAATAGCTATAATAAAAAGAATAAATAATGGATTTAATGTTTTTTTTTTTTTTTTTTCCCTACAAAATTGTGTTGTTTGTTTATTTAGCAACCTTTGAAAGGTATTTTCTATTCAAAAATTCAGAATGGATTTATTAATTGTTAACTAAAGTTCTTAAACTTTAAATATCGATAATATTCTTGCGAGCCGCAAAATATTGCACGGCCGGCCGCATGCAGCCCGGGAAACGCAGATTGACCACCCCTACGATAGATGATATCTGAGAAAATGTTTTCCTTTTTCTTTATTTCTTTTCTTTTTTTTTTTTTTTTCCATGGGAAAAAAAAAACCATAAAGGATAATTTTCTTTTAATTATCTCACATCTATAATTCAACCATTCGTTTTAAAGGCATTGATAAGAGTTCTTTTGAAAAAATTACATCTATCATGTTAATATTACTTTTTTTTCACAATGAACAGGTAAAAATAATACTGATTATGTACATTTATGTAAAATTTTGTGCTATATTGACATATTAAAAATGATAAAAAAAAAAAAAAAAAAAAGAGGGTGCAACACCGCCACCTGCCGAGCAATCAATCCGTAAATATAATTAGCACCAATTTCAATCGAAGTCCAACTAAATATCAAGTTTAGTTAAATTTCATCGATTGGTTCTAGAGATACAGCGTCCGCAAAATTTTTGATACAAATACACAGACAGACAGTTTTTAAAAATGATCAAATCGTGCTCAGGACATTTCAAAATGTGTAAATCCATCGAATACCGGAGGTTGAAAAATTTCACGAATCCAATACTTACTTTTTACCTATATAGAAAAAAGTAAAAATATAATAAATAAATAAAATATAATAAATAATTTTAGAATTGCAAGAAATAAAAATATATATTGGATAATGAATGATTCTGATTAGAAACTTTTCCATAGAATAACACTATCCATGGCTTTGCACTAGTGCAACGTAAAATCATTCCACTCATACATAAAAGAACCACTTATGTTCCTGATATTTAATAATTTAATCAACATCGCAACAATATTGGTTTCCAGTTCACCTACAATTAGGATTATGGAAATTTCTAAATTGCGAATGGTTGAAACGATTTTCATTTGCTGATTAACGCTGTCATGCAAATCAGGAACATTTTATAATATTAAAGAACAGAATAAGACATTTCATATTCCTAAATTTACCCTTTCTTTTCGAACATCTACATTTGCATTCTATCTTGCATCATATAATAGAACAAAACAAGACTCTTTTAAGAAAAGAGACAATTGAAGGCTGGCTTAAAAGCAGGTGACAAATGAACACTATTCAACAGATATTATTATCAGAAGAAAAGTCTTCATTTTCCCCTTTCAGCGAACATTTGTTAACAGCTTAAATAGAAAGAGATAATTGCTACTTAATGTCATGTCATATCTAAAAAACGTATTCTCATTAAACATAAAACCAAGTATCTCTGAAATCCCAAGCCATTTGCATTTGAATTGGCATATTTATCTGTTTCTATAGACGGGTTATTAAGATACATTCTCCTCCATTTAATCTTGCAATAACGTTGATTGTAAGTAATGTTGAATGATTCTTTTATAAAGATAATGATTATTTAGGAGAAGAGTTTGAAAAAAAAAAAAAAAAAGATCAAATATAATAATAACAAGAACGTTAAATCATGCTTTATGCATTGATTATTAACACTTTCCAACTATACGTACTTGCTGTATCGTATAACTTTCAGTACTCTTTGCCTACGTTTTATCACACAACGGACAATCAGAAGGACTAAAAGGCATACAGATACACTAATTGAATTGATAATCACTCTTAAACATTGTTGGAAAGTGTTAACCCTAACAGAACACTTATCCATAATACATCCCGAGGATGTTCCTTAGACGTATTTTCATCCATAGGATATCCTGAGGATGCCTTGTGGATGAGATGTGCTGTTAGAGAAAAATGCGTAACGCAAAAGAAAACGCAACGTCGGACAGACAGATACACAAACTGAAATCATATTCACACTTAAAAATCGTTACCCTAACAACACACTTATCCATAGTACATCCTCGGGGTGTCCCTTAGACATACTTTCATCCATAGTACATCCTGAGGATGTCCCTTAGACGCACTTTCATCCAGAGGATGTCTTGTGGATGAGATGTGCTGTTAAGGTAGAAAGTGAAAGTGTTAAAAATGCTTACCGTCAGTAAATTTCCAGTAAAAGCCCTTAATGTAACTGAATATTTCTTTGGGGTCCTGTAAATCTAACGCTAATTAAACTACATTCTATAGAAAACATTCTTTTGTGCATATAAATAACATAGATTTTTATTTCATTAAGATTTGTGCAAAGTAAAGTTATTAAAATTTGGTTTATAAAAATACCTCTCATAGAACGCAGTGCTTTTGAATAATTTCGGGTGTCCCTGTGCACAAACTAGTGGTGGTATTTACTCCATATTCTTTAGAAAACATTCGATAGGAACTTGAATAATATATTTCAATTTCATTAAGATTTGTGCAAAGTAAAGGTATTAAAATATGGTTTATAGAAATACATCTCATAGAACACAATGCTTTGGAATACTTTCGGGTGTTCTGTACGCAAACCAGCATAGGTATTCACTCCATTTTCACTAGGGAGCATTCGATAGTGAACTTGAATAACATATATATTAGTTTCAAGAAATTCCATGGACATTTACGGGAGTTAGAGCGCGGACAGATAGATAGACAGACATACAGACAAACCGAAGTTATTAACACTTTTCAACCTCGTTGGAAAGTATTAAAAAGCAAGAACCCTACAAACACACTGATCCACAGTTCATCCTAAAGATATCCCATTCACATTATATCCTAAAGATGCATATTTCATCCTCAAGATGTCATATAAATGTCCTGGAGAGAAGATATGTTTATAGGAAAATTTTACAATTTGTGTTTGATGAAGTATTTAATGAAGTAACTTCATGAAATGCAGGATGTTTAGATACATTTTGCTCTGCAAATGCATATCGATGTATCTATACATTTCTAAAATGACGTACATATATTTGATAATTGGATTTTAGTTACTTGAATTTTCTTATATATATGAATGGAATATCTTACATTTTCCCCAAATTTTAAATAGGGTAGGTGCTCCAGTGATTGGAATGCTCCAGTAATTGACATCTATCCCGAAATAATTAATAAATAAGAAAAATAATAAAATCATATATTTTACATATAAGAATTTGAACATTTTATGTCAAACTCTGGAGCATAAGGTGCTAATAACTGGTAAAATGAATAACTAGCAGTGTCAAACACTGGAACATAGGGGGCCAGTTACTGATAAAATGAAAAACTGGCAGTGTCAATTACTGGAACATTGAGTGGGTGTCAAATAAAAATTCATATAAAAAAATAATTGTTATCGAATGTATCTATTTTAACATATATGTGGTTCTGAATGTCTTTCACGCCATATATACTTACTTAAGATTTCTAAAAATATTTTCTGATGACAAGAACATTAAAAACATCAGAGATTGCTCTAAAAGTGTCAATCACTGGTGCACTTACCCTAATGATAATAATAGAATAATATTTTTGTAATAGAATAGCCTTAATTTCACGGCTAACATAATTACGGTATGAACCACTCGGTTTGAAGTTTTGACGCGACAAATACAACAATGTATTCAGATAATACGAATAAAGTCTCATCATTAATTTTATAAAAAAGATAATTTAACAACAAAAACAACAAAACTAAAAATATATAACTGCAATAATGTGTTTAAAATAAATTAGTATGCTGTGGCCACCACAGGACTTTCTTCTATATTTTCCTATACAAATTCATTCACTCAGTAACAAAAATGAGAAAATCTACTTTTTTTTTTGTTAAAAGCAAAAAAAAATCGATAACTTTGTTTTAAATTATCACAACTTTATAGTTCTACCATTCGTTTTAACGGTATTAACGAGACCTTTCGAAAGATACCCATCTTGAAAATTTACCCCCCCCCCCCCCCCCGGAGGGTACTTCCCCCCATTTTTTTCCTAGTTAACTAGTACTATTATCAATAATTCATACTAATTTTACAATCACAAGTTTAAAATAACTCTCATTATGCACATTTATACGAAATTTTGTCCTATACTGCCATGTTAAAAGTTTACGAAAAATGCGATCACAGCGCCACCTGTTGAACGATTGATCCCCAAATATAATAAGCACAAGTTTCTGTCAGGGTGAAACTAAATTCCATGTTCGGTTAAATTTCACTCATTGGTTCGTGAGATACAATGGACACAAAATTCGTGATACACACACACAGACAGACATTTTCCAAAAACTATCAATTCGTGTCCAGGATATCCGAAAACGTGTAAATCCATCAAAAAACGGAGGTCGAAAATTTTCACGAATCCAATACTTTCTCTATATTACATATAGAAGAAAGTAAAAATAAAATAAAAAAGTTTCTATGATTTCAAACATGTACGGTAAAATATTAGGAAAGATAATAAAAATAAATAAATAAGAAAAAAAAAAAAGTGTATATCCTGATATAACTATATAGTTCTTCTTTCATGAGATTTAAAATGATTATTTAAATAAATGTATATATATATATTATTTATCTATTTATTGGTACTGTGAACGAATCATAAAAAATATGTGACAACATTTAAATTGAATTACAATAACTTTTATGTGTGTGTTGTTGGTATTATCATGTATCTAGTAATTGCTAAATTTTGTAACGTTATTAAATTCTTCACTTTATATGCATATATAAATACTTTACACATTAACATAATTGATCATACCGTTAGCATTTTAATATTTTCACTTTCTTTAATTTTTTATATTTAGTGGAGGCAGAGGCGTGGGAAAGGAAGGGGCTCAGGGTGTCAAGCCCCCCTATTGGTTATTAGGAAATTTCCTTTTAACCCCCCTCCCCCCCCCCCCAAAAAAAGAAAGAAAGAAAATCATTCATTTAAAACCAAAATTAATGTTTTATAAACATTCATAATTAGTATAATATTTTGTAATAAATACTAATAATTAGTGAACATGAATTAACATTTAATTATTAACTGATTTTCCTGAGAATAATTTTGAATCATTTTCAAAGGGAAATTCTTTTAGCCCCCCCCCCCCCCCCCCATGATTTTAGAATTGCTACGCCCCTGAGTGGAGGTATAGTTTGTTAAGTAGATCAGCCTGAAACCGTATTTAATTGATTATGACGTTTTATGTAGTTGAATTGAAGGGTTATGACATGATGTCTTTATCTTTTTGGAGACTTTTGAACTTTTAAAATATTATGATATAAAAGAGGATGTTTTTTATGTCATGTAAACCAATGTAAAATATTATAAAGTGGTATGAAAATTGTACAAGCAAGGAATAATAAATTTGGAAATACTTAAGCTCCTTTCTAAATATCGACCTCTAGGCAGAAGGAAAAAGGCTAATTAATAATAGTGATAATAGTTCTTACTATAAAATAAATACTGTTACAATGAATTAAGTCTTTTCCTCTGCATCAGTTGTTTTGTTGCAGTGAAAGTAGTTTTGCAGGCAACTTGAAAATAAAGTAGTTCATTCACTTTCAGTGAAGTCAACTTTGGCTACGAATTTGGCGAAAAATAGTAGTTTAAGGCTCTCGAAGTTTCGAAGCTTTACGACGCATAGAAGCCGGAATCTTGAACTTTTCATAGGATTTTCGATAGAATTACTACAGAATTACCTCGGTAGCCCTATCGCCAAAAAGATATAAAGAGGAGTGAGTTGCCTTCTGTAGAGAGTGTGTAGTCGCTGCTATTCAGATTTGTTCAGAGTTATATTCTGAGCGACTGCACTTTGGAGATTGTGGAACAAGTGACTGTTTTCTTGAAGTGTTCCAGAACATTCGTCAAACATTTTTGCAGTACGAATAGCAGTTTCATTAGACTGTTTCCAGAATATTCGAAGAATTAGCAGTACTATTGAACTGTTTCGAGAATATTCGTTGTAATCACTGTTTTGTTGTACTAATTCAAGAAGTTATGTTGAATAAAGTGCATTCATCAATTAGAATCTGCCGGTTTCTTTACGGACTACTTTCTCAAACAAGAAAGTCGACAAGATTTTCGTAACAATACTTTTATTTTCTTCATTTGAGCACAAAATAAAAGAAGATATTCTTCAAGAATCGTTAAAACCACTTATTCAATCAATATGCTTAAAAAATTTTTTAAATCCTATGACACGTTAGGGAATAATAATAATAATAATAGTAATAATAATAATAATAATAATAATAATAAATAAACCTTATAATTTTGATTTTAATTGAAAAAAATTCCAGATCATGAAACTGAGGTTTGAACTTTTCATATTTTTTAAAGGAATTCAGCTTTATTACATTTTTATTTTTTCCAAGAAAGTATTAGATTCGTGGAAATTTTTGATTTACGTTTTCCGATGAGTAGATAAGAAAGGCCGGTTCTAGGCCATGAGGCGGAGGGACCGAGGGACCGGCAAGCCGTGCGGGTGCCGCACCACCCCCTGAGGGGTCTAGATGGGTTGACGTTGACCTTGAGACATCCTCTAACTTGATCGTGAAACGTGACGAGGGTATTAATGAAGAAATTTAATTAAAAAAATTAATGAATGATTTATTGTAAAAGGTGACGATGGTTTTAAAGTGATGTTTGCGGTAGAAGGTAAAAAGCAGGATATTGTTTGTGAGTCATTAGAAAATTAATTAGAAAATTAATTAGGAGGTTAATTAAGAGGTTAATTAGGGAGTTAATTAAGAAATTAATTTAAAAAAATTGAGAAAAAAAGGAATCGATTGAATTTAAGGATGTGGATGTGCATAGAGTATGTAAGAAATAGAGAGGTTTGACAGGGGTTCGAACCCGGTACCTTGCAGTAAAAATATTTCAGTAGTTTTCGCGTGTGTGTGAGTGATAATTATAGTATATGTCTGCACTGTTCTTTTTAAACTATGAATGGTAGTGTCCGAAAAGAATTCAATCGTTTTAATGATATTAATTAGAGAATAATAATTAAGAAAAATATTAATTAACGATCTTCTTGTAAAAAATCGTCAATTATTTTACGAAAAAAAAAGGCAATGAAAGCAAAAATTAAGTATAAAGAACGAAAGAAAGTTTAGAAACATAGATTTTGACTGAGATTCGAACGATTCAACCATTTAAATTATATAAATTTACAGAATAATAATTAATAAAGTATTAATTAAGCATTTCCTTCTAAAAGATTACGAATGTTTTATGAAAAATGACATTGAGAGTTAAAATTAAGTATAAATAATGAAAGAAAGTGTAGCAATAGAGACACCTGACTGAGATTCGAACCCGGCGCCTGTTTGAAGTGAGGAAACAGTAGTTTACAAGTACTTTAACCACTGTTCTTTAGAAATATACCTACACAGATCTTTTTAAACCTAAGAATACAAATGTTTGAGAACGACTCAACCATTTAAATAATATTAATTACAGAATAATTAAAAAATAATAATTGAAGATCTTGCAAAATTCGCTAATATTTTATGAAAAAAGATGATGTATGTGAAAATTAAGTTAAAAGATGTTTAAAATCTCAAATGTATAAGTGAAATTAAATTAGAATGAAAGACGAGAATTGTTTTTTGAAAGATAACTAAAAAGAGTGATTAAAATTTCTTATTAATTACTTAATTGAAGAAAGTTCGTTAAAAAAATACTTTTCATCATAAAGATTTTTTTAATTGTGAATACTAACTAGCATCCATTTTAAACTGTATATATTTTTTTTACTAAATAGAATAAAGATCGACTTAATTCGCCAATGGTGACGTCACAATGTTTTTAGGGAAGAAGGTGACCATCCCTTTTAAGCATTTTCTTAGAATCGGGGGAGATGCTATTGTACATTCAATACAAGAAAGAGGAGGAAAAATACCAGTTTTGTCGCTACCTTTAACCGTGTTTAAATTTGATTATTGTTAGACGTTTTAAAAATATAAATTCATTTCTTTCTATCTGTAGAAGAATCTTATTGATTATTTGTTATACAATATGGGAATATAATAACTTTTAATAATGGACATTTTCAGTAGATTTTTACAAATCGCTACAAAAAATTCATTACAACTTCAGAAAATCAAAAGTTCTTTAGATATAATTTGTAACTTTTTCGAATAATCCTTCACATATTAGACTACACCCTTACATTTCTTTAGTGTAAACCCGTGAAATTTTACCAATAAAATCAGAAATAGGGTCGTAAAAATAAGAATTTGGCATGATTTTAAATAAATTTTAGGATATATCTACAAAAATTTTAGAGTATTTGGCGATAATTCGGATTTGGTGAGAAACATCTAGTATTAATTTCGAGTGGAGTAAAATTTTGTCACATGCTAACTTATTTTTGCGTGAGTGAAGACATCTGTTTTTTAACCTGAATTCAGTACTACATAAAAATTATTTTTTCAAGATGGATGTCAGAACAGATATTATTTTGTTAAATACATTTACTCATATATTCAATAGATCACATCTACGCAAATCAGAACTAGGTATTATAAATCAGCTTAAATTTCGAATGAATGAATTTATCAATTCAGAAATTAGCAATCAACTTTATGAAAATGTTGATATGTTATCTGATGAAAATTTTTATACCTGTTTAGATATTGTTTTAAAAGAAATGATAAAAAATGAAATTAATTGGGATAAAGTTGTAATTTACTTAGTATTTTCAAGTGAACTTATGGCAAAGCGCTTTAAGAGATCTGGAGAGTTTATCATACTTTGGATAAAATTTTTTAATATCTTCCAGAAGTATTTAGGTAGTTGGATTATTGATAATCAAGAATGTATAAAAGTCAAAGAAGTGAAAAAATCATTTTTTCAAAGAATGTGGAGTTTTATCACTCGATCATAATATGAAAATTGTAAAAATATTATCTGCTATGTTGAATTATGTTCAGTTCAATCTGTAAAAGAACAATGTTCAAGAAAAATGTATGCATGTAATGTGAAATTCAAAGTAAATAAAGAACTTTAAATGGGAATTTTGTTTAAGAAAAAATTATTTGAAGTAAAATTCATCTTTAAAAAATAAATAAATAAAAATAAAAATAAGTTGATCAATGTAAAAAACTGAAAAATTCACTAAAAATATAAGAAACGCATTTTCACAATAATAAGATTGTAAATGTAAGATAAAATCACAAAATTACCAGCATAAGAGACTGTAGGTATTCGAAAAAAAAATTATGAAGTCAACAATTTTGGTGTTAAACAGCACATCTTATTTTACAAAGTACTAAGTTTTTTAAAATCATTTAGTTTGAACTTTTTCAAACTTATACTTATAAACTGAAATTTTTGTGAATGTAAAATTTTTTACACAAAGTATTTTAGAAAAAATATCATCTCAGAAATTAACTAACTTATTTTTAGAATAAAAAATATAAGAAACTTATTTTTACTAATGATAAGAATGAAAATGTAAGGTAAAATCTCATTCTTACCAATTTAAGAGACCGCAAGTATTTGAAAAATCATGAAGTATGGAATTTTAATGTTTGACATGTGTTAATAACGCGTCTTATTTTACAAAGTACTAAGTTTTTTTAAAGTCATTTAGTTTGAAGTTTTTCAAACTTATACTTATAAACTGAAATTTTTGTGAATGTAAAATTTTTTACACGAAGTATTTTAGAAAAAATATCATCTCAGAAATTAACTAACTTATTTTTAGAATAAAAATATAAGAAACTTATTTTTACTAAAATATTTTTGTACAAAGTATTTTAGAAATTTAGATAACTTGTTCTTGAATAAAAATATAAGAAACTTATTTTCACAATAATAAGATTATAAATGTAAGATAAAATCACAAAATTACCAGCTTAAGAGGTTGTAGGTATTCGAAAAAATCACGAAGTCAACAATTTTGGTGTTAACAACACATCTTATTTTACAAAGTGCTAAGTTTTTTAGTCATTTAGTTTGAAGTTTTTCAGACATATGCTTATAAACTGAAATTTTTTGTAAATGAAAAATTTTTTACACAAAGTATTTCAGAAAAAATATCATCTCAGAAATTAATTAACTTATTTTTAGAATAAAAATATATGAAACTTATTTTTTCTAATGATAAGAATGAAAATGTGAGATAAAAACTCATTCTTACCAATTTAAGAGACTGTAAGTATTTTAAAAATTATGAAGTATGCAATTTTAATGTTTCACATGTGTTAATAACGCATCTTATTTTACAAAGCACTAAGTTTTTAAAAGTCATTGGGTTTGAAGTTTTTCACACATATGCTTATAAATGAAATTTTCGTAAATGAAAAATTTTTACACAAATTATTTTAATACAAATTCTATCTCAGAAAAATTAACTTTTTCTTTTTAGGTTGAAAATGTAAGATAAAAAATCTAACACTTATCGAATTTAGAAGCTGCAGATGTATGATGAAATCATGAACTTGAAACTTTAAGTATTAACAACCTACCTTCTTTGAAAATACTAAACCACAAGTTTCGACAAATCTATAATCAACTGTTAAAAAACATAGAATATTTTTTTCCCTAAAATGTTTAACGTAGATGCTACATCCATAAAAATACAGAGTGAAAGTGTACAAATTATCTGTTTAGACATGTTGATAAACTAGAATTTTCCACAAGATTCGAGTATTATAGCAAGGTATGGGATAATATTTGGCTAAATTTCCACTAATATTGGCGATAGTTATAAAAATTTGGCATGAAATAAGAGAATTTGCCGTAAATTCTTAAGTAAAACTGATGAATGAAGAAAAAATTTGAATTAGTTACATTCTTTTCTCGCTGTAGAGTTGTCTAAGTTCTCATACTTAGTAGTTTTTAAAGTTTTACTTTTAGAGTGATTTTTTACACTTCGCTAAACTGAAGTACAAAATGAATAATACTTTAACGTCCGAGGAGACACACGTTTCCGTTCAACAAACCCCTTCATCAGGTTTTGAGGATGAGAAGTTATCTAAGCTTTTTATTTGTCCAACTTGTAAGAAGCCATTTTTAAAAAAATCCTATCTTACTAGACATGTCAAGGTTCACAATGATATTAAACCTAATATTTGTTACGTGTGTGAGAAAGGATTTGTTACTTTACATCGTTTAAAAAGACATATGGAAACCCATAGAAAAATTTCCATAAGATACAAATGTGAATATTGTATTGAAAATTTCAATCGCAAGTGTGATTTATTTAAACATAAGAGATTATTTCATCAAAAAGTCTTACCTGAACATCTATGTATTATTTGTAAAGATGCTTTTAAACACAAGTATGAATTGGAAAAACACAAGAGGGTGCATTATCGTAAACCTGAGTATCTATGTGAGGAATGTTCTATAACCTTTACAACAAAACATGCTTTTTCAAACCATAAGCGAAAAAGTCATAAAAAGACTTTACATACATACTGTTGTGACGAATGTACTGATACTTTTTCAAACAGACGACATTTTTTAAAACATAAAAGAAATATGCATAAAAAAACTTTAATGCAAACTAGATGTGATGAATGCAGTGAAACTTTTCAGTGTAAGTATGAATTATTGCAACATAAGAGAAAGAATCATCTTAAAGACTTTAACATACGTAGAAATTGTAATGATCGAAGCACTAACAATGAATTATCAACAGTTAATAATGACAGTGAGAATCTGGACTTGTTAAATTTTTTGGATAATTTTCACATTGAATGTGCGAATGGTGTTTTTGACTTACATTCCAACAACTTTCAGAATGAAAATATAGACTTAGATTTAAAAAATTTTTTGAACAATTCGAATGTGGAATATACAAGTGGAAATAATATTGATGATTTATCTGCCAAAGATGAAAATAAGGACTTAAATAATTTTAACCTGATACAAACTGATTTACCTCTAGTAAACTATGACAATGAAAGTCTGGACTTGTTAAATTTTTCGTATAACTTTAATCCCAAGTGCTTGAATATTTTTTCTGCTAACGACGAAAATATGAATTCGAATAATTTTAGTGCGAAGGAAAATGAGTTGGTGACAGATAACTTTAACAATGAAAATCTAGACTTGCTAAATTTTTTGAATAACTTTAATACTGAATGTATGAACGATATCCCAACAATATAGATTTGCTGTCTTGTATTATTGTGAATGAATTTCAAATAAAAAGATTTCAATGAAAATGATTTGTTTTAATTTTTATTACAAAATCATCTTTTTTATAATATTTTCTATTAGAATACAAACTGAAGTGTCATCTTTTTTAAAAATAAAAACATGTAAAAAGTTTACTTGTGTATTAACGATATACTTTTTCATTACTGTAGTAGAATTGATTGAGTATAATATTTAAACACTAAGTAAAAATTATGCACAATAGTAGTTTTATAAACTATCAAACTTACATCGAAGAAGAAAAAACTTGTAAAATTGTTTTACCACTCAACTGTAAAGTACTTGTGAAAATCTTAAATGAATTTATCTTATTAACAATTTTCCTGAAAAACTAGCTTATAAAAATTTTAGATATAATTATGAAGTTAGTATTTTCCTAAGTATCACGTTTGAATCTTACTTTGAATATACATCATCAAAGTGTTTTATTCTTTAACTAAAATCACAATCTCTATTCCAAAGAGTGTAAAAATAATGTTATAGTAACAACTTAAACTTTTATATATAGATACTTTCACGATTGTATTTTAACTTTTTTTATTTTTTAGAATACAGAAAATATTTTGTAAGAATTGTGAAAGCTTAATTTTAGAAGTTTGTGAAATTTCACAAAATTTTTTTAAACATTTTTGTCAAATGTTTTCTTTATGTCACATCACTTAAAAAAATTTAACTGTTTTTAACAGAATTGCTAACACAAAACATTAAGTTAGAAAATTTATAGATAAAACTTATAAGATACCAAAAACCATATGTGAAGTAATAACAAAAGGTGTATATACTTTCAAGTTTAGACATGGTTCAACAAGCTTGAGGAGGCACTAAAACCTGTAGCTGACGTCATAACCCCTGTAGCGTAACTTTTCCCTTACTACTACGTCACAAATGTATAATTTAACAAAAAGTACTTATGTCACCCCACAATTCCTGTCTTGTATTATTTTACTTTGTGTATAAAATCAATGATCCATAAAAAAAGCTTTGTCGTTTTTATACACTTTGAAGTAAAAATTTTCGCCAAAAACATCAAATTATATTTCGCAAGTATGAATTGATATGTATTTGTTTTAAATATCTCTAAGTTACATTATACCAAAGTATAATTTCTAATATTTAAACAATTCTCACTTTACAAAAATTAACTTGTATGCATTTCTAGATCTTTAATAAAAATCTTTAATTTTTTTATCTCAAAGACTTTAAACTATTCGAGATATGTGCAGCTTAAGTGCAATCCAATACTATTTGCATAACAATGTGGAATATCATATGTTAAATTTTGAATATTTTTCAGCTATTAAACGAAAAATTGTCTAAAATTAACAATTTTTTACTTATTTATTTATTTATTTATTTATTTTTTATTTTTATTTTTTTTTTTTAATTTGTTTTTGCAATAATGTTTTAAAGATTTCTCTTATATTGTGTGTTTATGTCCACGAATGTAACTTAGTGAATTTAGTATTTCTTGTCAAAACTTTTTAGTGTAATTCTCTTCTTTAGTGAAACACTTAGTAAATTTTACACAATTTTTCGTTTAATAGCTGAAAAATATTCAAAATTTAAGATTTTTTTAACATATGATATTCCACATTGTTATGCAAATAGTATTGGATTGCACTTAAGCTGCACATATCTCGAATAGTTTAAAGTCTTTGGGATAAAAAAATTAAAGATTTTTATTAAAGATCTAGAAATGCATACAAGTTAATTTTTGTAAAGTGAGAATTGTTTAAATATTAGAAATTATACTTTGGTATAATGTAACTTAGAGATATTTAAAACAAATACATATCAATTCATACTTGCGAAATATAATTTGATGTTTTTGGCGAAAATTTTTACTTCAAAGTGTATAAAAACGACAAAGCTTTTTTTATGGATCATTGATTTTATACACAAAGTAAAATAATACAAGACAGGAATTGTGGGGTGACATAAGTACTTTTTGTTAAATTATACATTTGTGACGTAGTAGTAAGGGAAAAGTTACGCTACAGGGGTTATGACGTCAGCTACAGGTTTTAGTGCCTCCTCAAGCTTGTTGAACCATGTCTAAACTTGAAAGTATATACACCTTTTGTTATTACTTCACATATGGTTTTTGGTATCTTATAAGTTTTATCTATAAATTTTCTAACTTAATGTTTTGTGTTAGCAATTCTGTTAAAAACAGTTAAATTTTTTTAAGTGATGTGACATAAAGAAAACATTTGACAAAAATGTTTAAAAAAATTTTGTGAAATTTCACAAACTTCTAAAATTAAGCTTTCACAATTCTTACAAAATATTTTCTGTATTCTAAAAAATAAAAAAAGTTAAAATACAATCGTGAAAGTATCTATATATAAAAGTTTAAGTTGTTACTATAACATTATTTTTACACTCTTTGGAATAGAGATTGTGATTTTAGTTAAAGAATAAAACACTTTGATGATGTATATTCAAAGTAAGATTCAAACGTGATACTTAGGAAAATACTAACTTCATAATTATATCTAAAATTTTTATAAGCTAGTTTTTCAGGAAAATTGTTAATAAGATAAATTCATTTAAGATTTTCACAAGTACTTTACAGTTGAGTGGTAAAACAATTTTACAAGTTTTTTCTTCTTCGATGTAAGTTTGATAGTTTATAAAACTACTATTGTGCATAATTTTTACTTAGTGTTTAAATATTATACTCAATCAATTCTACTACAGTAATGAAAAAGTATATCGTTAATACACAAGTAAACTTTTTACATGTTTTTATTTTTAAAAAAGATGACACTTCAGTTTGTATTCTAATAGAAAATATTATAAAAAAGATGATTTTGTAATAAAAATTAAAACAAATCATTTTCATTGAAATCTTTTTATTTGAAATTCATTCACAATAATACAAGACAGCAAATCTATATTGTTGGGATATCGTTCATACATTCAGTATTAAAGTTATTCAAAAAATTTAGCAAGTCTAGATTTTCATTGTTAAAGTTATCTGTCACCAACTCATTTTCCTTCGCACTAAAATTATTCGAATTCATATTTTCGTCGTTAGCAGAAAAAATATTCAAGCACTTGGGATTAAAGTTATACGAAAAATTTAACAAGTCCAGACTTTCATTGTCATAGTTTACTAGAGGTAAATCAGTTTGTATCAGGTTAAAATTATTTAAGTCCTTATTTTCATCTTTGGCAGATAAATCATCAATATTATTTCCACTTGTATATTCCACATTCGAATTGTTCAAAAAATTTTTTAAATCTAAGTCTATATTTTCATTCTGAAAGTTGTTGGAATGTAAGTCAAAAACACCATTCGCACATTCAATGTGAAAATTATCCAAAAAATTTAACAAGTCCAGATTCTCACTGTCATTATTAACTGTTGATAATTCATTGTTAGTGCTTCGATCATTACAATTTCTACGTATGTTAAAGTCTTTAAGATGATTCTTTCTCTTATGTTGCAATAATTCATACTTACACTGAAAAGTTTCACTGCATTCATCACATCTAGTTTGCATTAAAGTTTTTTTATGCATATTTCTTTTATGTTTTAAAAAATGTCGTCTGTTTGAAAAAGTATCAGTACATTCGTCACAACAGTATGTATGTAAAGTCTTTTTATGACTTTTTCGCTTATGGTTTGAAAAAGCATGTTTTGTTGTAAAGGTTATAGAACATTCCTCACATAGATACTCAGGTTTACGATAATGCACCCTCTTGTGTTTTTCCAATTCATACTTGTGTTTAAAAGCATCTTTACAAATAATACATAGATGTTCAGGTAAGACTTTTTGATGAAATAATCTCTTATGTTTAAATAAATCACACTTGCGATTGAAATTTTCAATACAATATTCACATTTGTATCTTATGGAAATTTTTCTATGGGTTTCCATATGTCTTTTTAAACGATGTAAAGTAACAAATCCTTTCTCACACACGTAACAAATATTAGGTTTAATATCATTGTGAACCTTGACATGTCTAGTAAGATAGGATTTTTTTAAAAATGGCTTCTTACAAGTTGGACAAATAAAAAGCTTAGATAACTTCTCATCCTCAAAACCTGATGAAGGGGTTTGTTGAACGGAAACGTGTGTCTCCTCGGACGTTAAAGTATTATTCATTTTGTACTTCAGTTTAGCGAAGTGTAAAAAATCACTCTAAAAGTAAAACTTTAAAAACTACTAAGTATGAGAACTTAGACAACTCTACAGCGAGAAAAGAATGTAACTAATTCAAATTTTTTCTTCGTTCATCAGTTTTACTTAAGAATTTACGGCAAATTCTCTTATTTCATGCCAAATTTTTATAACTATCGCCAATATTAGTGGAAATTTAGCCAAATATTATCCCATACCTTGCTATAATACTCGAATCTTGTGGAAAATTCTAGTTTATCAACATGTCTAAACAGATAATTTGTACACTTTCACTCTGTATTTTTATGGATGTAGCATCTACGTTAAACATTTTAGGGAAAAAAATATTCTATGTTTTTTAACAGTTGATTATAGATTTGTCGAAACTTGTGGTTTAGTATTTTCAAAGAAGGTAGGTTGTTAATACTTAAAGTTTCAAGTTCATGATTTCATCATACATCTGCAGCTTCTAAATTCGATAAGTGTTAGATTTTTTATCTTACATTTTCAACCTAAAAAGAAAAAGTTAATTTTTCTGAGATAGAATTTGTATTAAAATAATTTGTGTAAAAATTTTTCATTTACGAAAATTTCATTTATAAGCATATGTGTGAAAAACTTCAAACCCAATGACTTTTAAAAACTTAGTGCTTTGTAAAATAAGATGCGTTATTAACACATGTGAAACATTAAAATTGCATACTTCATAATTTTTAAAATACTTACAGTCTCTTAAATTGGTAAGAATGAGTTTTTATCTCACATTTTCATTCTTATCATTAGAAAAAATAAGTTTCATATATTTTTATTCTAAAAATAAGTTAATTAATTTCTGAGATGATATTTTTTCTGAAATACTTTGTGTAAAAAATTTTTCATTTACAAAAAATTTCAGTTTATAAGCATATGTCTGAAAAACTTCAAACTAAATGACTAAAAAACTTAGCACTTTGTAAAATAAGATGTGTTGTTAACACCAAAATTGTTGACTTCGTGATTTTTTCGAATACCTACAACCTCTTAAGCTGGTAATTTTGTGATTTTATCTTACATTTATAATCTTATTATTGTGAAAATAAGTTTCTTATATTTTTATTCAAGAACAAGTTATCTAAATTTCTAAAATACTTTGTACAAAAATATTTTAGTAAAAATAAGTTTCTTATATTTTTATTCTAAAAATAAGTTAGTTAATTTCTGAGATGATATTTTTTCTAAAATACTTCGTGTAAAAAATTTTACATTCACAAAAATTTCAGTTTATAAGTATAAGTTTGAAAAACTTCAAACTAAATGACTTTAAAAAAACTTAGTACTTTGTAAAATAAGACGCGTTATTAACACATGTCAAACATTAAAATTCCATACTTCATGATTTTTCAAATACTTGCGGTCTCTTAAATTGGTAAGAATGAGATTTTACCTTACATTTTCATTCTTATCATTAGTAAAAATAAGTTTCTTATATTTTTTATTCTAAAAATAAGTTAGTTAATTTCTGAGATGATATTTTTTCTAAAATACTTTGTGTAAAAAATTTTACATTCACAAAAATTTCAGTTTATAAGTATAAGTTTGAAAAAGTTCAAACTAAATGATTTTAAAAAACTTAGTACTTTGTAAAATAAGATGTGCTGTTTAACACCAAAATTGTTGACTTCATAATTTTTTTTTCGAATACCTACAGTCTCTTATGCTGGTAATTTTGTGATTTTATCTTACATTTACAATCTTATTATTGTGAAAATGCGTTTCTTATATTTTTAGTGAATTTTTCAGTTTTTTACATTGATCAACTTATTTTTATTTTTATTTATTTATTTTTTAAAGATGAATTTTACTTCAAATAATTTTTTCTTAAACAAAATTCCCATTTAAAGTTCTTTATTTACTTTGAATTTCACATTACATGCATACATTTTTCTTGAACATTGTTCTTTTACAGATTGAACTGAACATAATTCAACATAGCAGATAATATTTTTACAATTTTCATATTATGATCGAGTGATAAAACTCCACATTCTTTGAAAAAATGATTTTTTCACTTCTTTGACTTTTATACATTCTTGATTATCAATAATCCAACTACCTAAATACTTCTGGAAGATATTAAAAAATTTTATCCAAAGTATGATAAACTCTCCAGATCTCTTAAAGCGCTTTGCCATAAGTTCACTTGAAAATACTAAGTAAATTACAACTTTATCCCAATTAATTTCATTTTTTATCATTTCTTTTAAAACAATATCTAAACAGGTATAAAAATTTTCATCAGATAACATATCAACATTTTCATAAAGTTGATTGCTAATTTCTGAATTGATAAATTCATTCATTCGAAATTTAAGCTGATTTATAATACCTAGTTCTGATTTGCGTAGATGTGATCTATTGAATATATGAGTAAATGTATTTAACAAAATAATATCTGTTCTGACATCCATCTTGAAAAAATAATTTTTATGTAGTACTGAATTCAGGTTAAAAAACAGATGTCTTCACTCACGCAAAAATAAGTTAGCATGTGACAAAATTTTACTCCACTCGAAATTAATACTAGATGTTTCTCACCAAATCCGAATTATCGCCAAATACTCTAAAATTTTTGTAGATATATCCTAAAATTTATTTAAAATCATGCCAAATTCTTATTTTTACGACCCTATTTCTGATTTTATTGGTAAAATTTCACGGGTTTACACTAAAGAAATGTAAGGGTGTAGTCTAATATGTGAAGGATTATTCGAAAAAGTTACAAATTATATCTAAAGAACTTTTGATTTTCTGAAGTTGTAATGAATTTTTTGTAGCGATTTGTAAAAATCTACTGAAAATGTCCATTATTAAAAGTTATTATATTCCCATATTGTATAACAAATAATCAATAAGATTCTTCTACAGATAGAAAGAAATGAATTTATATTTTTAAAACGTCTAACAATAATCAAATTTAAACACGGTTAAAGGTAGCGACAAAACTGGTATTTTTCCTCCTCTTTCTTGTATTGAATGTACAATAGCATCTCCCCCGATTCTAAGAAAATGCTTAAAAGGGATGGTCACCTTCTTCCCTAAAAACATTGTGACGTCACCATTGGCGAATTAAGTCGATCTTTATTCTATTTAGTAAAAAAAATATATACAGTTTAAAATGGATGCTAGTTAGTATTCACAATTAAAAAAATCTTTATGATGAAAAGTATTTTTTTAACGAACTTTCTTCAATTAAGTAATTAATAAGAAATTTTAATCACTCTTTTTAGTTATCTTTCAAAAAACAATTCTCGTCTTTCATTCTAATTTAATTTCACTTATACATTTGAGATTTTAAACATCTTTTAACTTAATTTTCACATACATCATCTTTTTTCATAAAATATTAGCGAATTTTGCAAGATCTTCAATTATTATTTTTTAATTATTCTGTAATTAATATTATTTAAATGGTTGAGTCGTTCTCAAACATTTGTATTCTTAGGTTTAAAAAGATCTGTGTAGGTATATTTCTAAAGAACAGTGGTTAAAGTACTTGTAAACTACTGTTTCCTCACTTCAAACAGGCGCCGGGTTCGAATCTCAGTCAGGTGTCTCTATTGCTACACTTTCTTTCATTATTTATACTTAATTTTAACTCTCAATGTCATTTTTCATAAAACATTCGTAATCTTTTAGAAGGAAATGCTTAATTAATACTTTATTAATTATTATTCTGTAAATTTATATAATTTAAATGGTTGAATCGTTCGAATCTCAGTCAAAATCTATGTTTCTAAACTTTCTTTCGTTCTTTATACTTAATTTTTGCTTTCATTGCCTTTTTTTTTCGTAAAATAATTGACGATTTTTTACAAGAAGATCGTTAATTAATATTTTTCTTAATTATTATTCTCTAATTAATATCATTAAAACGATTGAATTCTTTTCGGACACTACCATTCATAGTTTAAAAAGAACAGTGCAGACATATACTATAATTATCACTCACACACACGCGAAAACTACTGAAATATTTTTACTGCAAGGTACCGGGTTCGAACCCCTGTCAAACCTCTCTATTTCTTACATACTCTATGCACATCCACATCCTTAAATTCAATCGATTCCTTTTTTTCTCAATTTTTTTAAATTAATTTCTTAATTAACTCCCTAATTAACCTCTTAATTAACCTCCTAATTAATTTTCTAATTAATTTTCTAATGACTCACAAACAATATCCTGCTTTTTACCTTCTACCGCAAACATCACTTTAAAACCATCGTCACCTTTTACAATAAATCATTCATTAATTTTTTTAATTAAATTTCTTCATTAATACCCTCGTCACGTTTCACGATCAAGTTAGAGGATGTCTCAAGGTCAACGTCAACCCATCTAGACCCCTCAGGGGGTGGTGCGGCACCCGCACGGCTTGCCGGTCCCTCGGTCCCTCCGCCTCATGGCCTAGAACCGGCCTTTCTTATCTACTCCGATGGATTCCCATTTTGGGGTGTCCTGAACATAATTATACTATTTCTACAAAATGTCTGTCTCTATCTTCAGTAAAAAAAAAAAAAAAGTGGATTTCAAAGAAAATTTACTTTTGGTTAAAGCTTGACATAAATTGGTGCTGATTAAATGTTAGCACATATCGCCCAGGAGGTGTCACAACTTTGCTGCAATTTTGTTACATTTATTGGGAGGTGATATTTCAGCTTCTATGCTGTATAATGCGCCCAATGTGATTATCGTGGGATAGTTATTATGAAAAAACTATGTTGAGTTAATTTTGGTGCACATCGGTCGACAGGTGAGATGTTGTTCAACTACACTTTTTATGATGTACTTTATATTATTTATTTATATTTTTCGTATCTTTATTTCTTATATTACAATTTTTACTTTCTTCTATATGTAATATAGAGAAAGTATTGGATTCGTAAAAATTTTCGACCTTGGGTTTTTGATGGATTTACACGTTTTGAGAGCTGTAGAACACGATTTGACCCTTTTTAGAAAATGTCTGTCTGTCTGTCTGTCTGTGTGTGTGTGTGTGTGACAAAATTTTGTGGCAACTGTATCTCAGGAACTACTGAACAGAATTTCATACAAATTAGTATGTAGTTGCACCTTGACATAAATTAGTGCCTATCAACTTTTGGTAAAAATTGTCTGACAGGTTGCGTTGCCATCCCGCTTTTTCTAAATTTTTAACATGGTGATATAGGACAAAATTTTGTATAAATGTGCATAAAGATAATTATTTTTTAGTAATCTTTATGAAATTTACAAGAATTATTTATAATACAGGTAGTCAACTGGGGAAAAAATTTTGTATGCGTAGGAGCCTCGTGAACCCCCCTGGGGGGGAAGTCCCCCCTCGAGGGGAGTAAATTTTCAAGATGGGTATCTTTCGAAAGGTCTCGTCAATACCTTTAAAACGAATGGTTGAACTATAAATCTGTGATAATTTAAAACAAAGTTATCGATTTTTTTTTTACTTTTAACAAAAAGTAACAGAAAAAAAAATCGTTTTTTTTTTTTTTTTTTTTTTTTTTTTTTCACGAAATTTAACCAGACTTGGTATTTAGTTGGCCCCTGACATAAACTGGGGCTGATTAGATTTGGGGATCAATCACTCAACAGGTGGTGCTGTGATCGTATTTTTTCTAAATTTTTAACATGGCTGTATATAGGACAAAATTTCGTATAAATGTACATAATGGGAGTTATTCTTAACCTGTGATTGTGAAATTAATATGAATTATTGATAACAGTAGTAGTTAATTAGGAAAAAAAAAACGGTCATCGCTTCCCTCCCCCCAGGGGAAAGTACCCCCCGGGGGAGGGGGGGGGGATAAATTTTCAAGATGGGTATCTTTCGAAAGGTCTCGTCAATATCTTTAAAACGAATGGTTGAACTATAAATATGTGATAATTTAAAACAAAGTTATCGATTTTTTTTTTTTTTACGAAAAAAAACTTTGAAAAAAAATCGTATTTTTTTTTTTTTTTTTTTTTTTTAAATATTGTTACTGTGTGAATTTGTATAGGAAAATATAGAAGAAAGTCTTGTGGTGGCCACAGCATACTAGTTTTTACATGAAATCACACCAAACGGGAGATACTTATTCTGAAAAGTCAGGCTGACAAAATTTTACATTATTTTACATATATATATATTTTAATTTAATTTTTTTTCAATTTTTCAATTTTATATTTATTTTTAGAAAAATCATGCAGCATATTTTACTAATTTTTGATTATCTTATGTCATGACTAATATCTAGTAAATCTAAATGGACGAGATGCGTTTATGAAAAAACTGCTTTTTTTTTTCCTGTTGTTTTGGGGCATACCTCTTAAGAGTGGCAAGAGTGGCACTGCCATTACGCACTTTCGGCTATTTTCCAGATGGCTATATCTCAGCATCCATTAGTTCTAATTGGGCCGAATTATTTGCGGAAAATCTTTATTGTGAGAAGCTGATGTTGATTTATTTTTTGTGCATATTTAAAAGTAAGTGGCATTGTTATAACGAATGTTATAGAAGAAAGTTTTGTGATGGCCATAGAATACAGGGAGGTAGCAATTAAAAAATTATGGGAGGGGCTCAAAAAATTTCCTTTTAAAAATGATTCAAAATTATTCTTAAGAAAATCAGTTAATAATTAAATGTTAATTCATGTTCACTATAATTATTAGTAATTACAAAATATTACTAATTATGAATGTTTATAAAACATTAATTTTAGTTTTAAATGGATGATTTTTATATTTGGGTTTGAAAGGAAATTTCTAATAACCAACAGGGAGGCTTGAGCCCCCTAAACACCTTCCTTTCCTATGCCCCTGATAGAATACTACAGTTACTTCAAATAAAAGGAAATATTTTCTTTTCTTCATTTGTGTATTTTACTTTTTTTTTTTTTTTTTTTTTTTTTTTTGGAACATTTTTTTCATATTTACAAATGTCTTATAATACCTTATATTACTAAAACCAAATTTTATCGTTTCATTTTTATATATTTACAGCGAAGAAACCGATTTATAAATTCGTCAATAAATTTCTTATATCATTCAAATAAAGAAAATGAAAAAAGAAACTCTAGAATATCTTTTATATTTACTTCACATACAAAGACAATAATGATATTTTAAATTATAAACTCTTCCAAGTAAAAATTGAATAGTTTTTTTTTTTTTTTTTTTTTTTTAAACAGTGGGGGGAGGGGGGGAGGGAAAGAAAACTTTTGGCAGGTATGACAGTCACAGTTTGTTATTAAAAAAAGTGCAAGACAAATAAAAAAAAATGAGATTGAATTTACTTTTTTATTCTATTGCAAATAGATCAGATATCTTTATGCCACCTGTAAAATGGCATCTTCTCATTTCACTTGAAACGGTCATTAATGACACGTGTGTTATTTTTAAAAAGAATACCTACTCTTCATTTTCCTTTAAAACGGATGCGGCTTGTCAATATATGGCAGATGATTTATGAGAAATGTAAAGAAGTTAACTTTAGAAGTTTATGTCACATATGAAATATGACATAAGAAAAACAGGTGGGACTGGGGAAATATAACATTTGATAATACTTATTTTATTTATTTATTTTTATATTTTTAAAGAAATTTTTATTAATAGAATTTTCTTTTTTTTTTTTTCCCTCCCAAACGAGTCTTTAAATGGTATTTACAGAAAAACCGTCGTAAATGGAAGTTTTGTGGAGATTTGATAATGTACTAAAACACATTTGCTTGTAATCATTAGTCTTTTGAATTTGTTGAATTGTTTTACGTCTTACTTTTAAAGACCATAATTTTTTATTCCAATTATATTTGATATTTTTAAAAATTATTATTATTATTGTTGTTTATAAAACTTACTAAATAAGAAGAAAATTGAGATAAATTTGAAAATTTAGCATGCATGGGGACGTGAAAATCTTGCCCATGACCCCAGTTATTCATACTATATAATATATTTTATTATTATTATTACTTTCTTCTATATTCAATAGAAGAAAGTATTGGATTCGTAAAAATTTTCGACCTCGGGTTTTTGATGGATTTACACGTTTTGAGAGCTGTAGAACACGATTTGACCATTTTTAGAAAATGTCTGTCCGTCTGTCTGTGTGTGTGTGACAAAATTTTGTGGCAACTGTATCTCAGGAACTACTGCACAGAATTTCCTACAAGTTGGTATGTAGTTGCACCTTGACATAAATTAGTGCCTATCAACTTTTGGTAAAAATTGTCTTACAGGTTGCGTTGCCATCCCGCTTTTTCTAAATTTTTAACATGGTGATGTAGGACAAAATTTTGTATAAATGTGCATAAAGAGAATTATTTTTTACTAATCCTTATGAAATTTACAAGAATTATTTATAATAGAGATAGTCAACTGGGAAAAATATTTTGTATGTGTAGTCCCCCCTTGAGGGGAGTACATTTTCATGATGGGTATCTTTCGAAAGGTCTCGTTAATACCTTTAAAACGAATGGTTGAACTATAAATATGTGATAATTTAAAACAAAGTTATCGACTTTTTTTCACTTTTAACAAAAAAAAAAAAAAAAAAACCGGGGGGAAAAAAAAAATCGTTTTTTTTTTTTTTTTTTTTTTTTTTGTTATTGAGTGACTTGTTATTGAGTATAGGAATATATAGAAGAAAGTCTTGTGGTGGCCACAACATACTGGTTATTTATTTAGTATTCATAGAAGAGAAGTATTAGATTAGTAAAAATTTCCTACTTCCGATTTTCGATGGATTGACTCATGTTTTGAGATGTCATAAACATGATTTGATTATGTTTAGAAAATGACTTACATCTCACCAAAATTTTGTAATTTAAATTTGAGTTTTACATCATGAACTAATGCACAGAATTTCATATACGTATATTTAGTTGCGTGTTGGCATCAGCTTCCATAACGTGCAATTGCATAAAATTGAATATGTAAGAGAACCATTATGAAAAGCTACGCTGGTTTAATTTTTTTGCATATCGGTCAACAGATGGTGCTGCAATGCTGCAGTTTTTAGCAACCCATGGTTTCTAGCAGTTTTTAACGTGTACAGGAAGGCTACATCTCCAGCTTTTATAGCGTATAAGCGTATCAAACTTGAAGTGTATAACACACTTCAAGTGTGTTATACATATGACCATTATGAAAAAGAGTATTAAATTAATTTGGATGTACATCGGTCAATAGGTGGGGCTAATTTTTTCTCCCCTTCTGCCATTTTTCATATCTCAACATCTATTAATTAAAATTGTATATATGTAAAATCTCTATTGTGAGAAGCTATGTTAATTAGATTTTAGTGCGTGTCAACCAGTATGTGACTCTGTTACATAAAAGTATCTTCTTTTTTCTTTTTCTTTCTGAACATACATATGTAAGGAAAGTATTGTAATCATGTCAAAAATTCGAATTTGAGATTTTGATGTCTCTATACGTTTTGAGGTCCCATGAATCCGTTTTCACTATTTTTACGATGGTGTATGTATATATGTGTGTGTGTGTGTCTGTGTGTGAGTGAACACGCTAGCGTCTAAACGCTTTGTTCGAATGAACTTATTGTCACCATAGCACGAACCCTATTGATTTTGGTGAATATAGCACTTATAGTTTTTTTTACAGGGACACCAGGAAAAATTCTTTATCATTATATGGCCTATGGGGCCAAATTTTTAAAAGTGCGATAGCGTCTAAACGCTTTATTAATCTGAGCAAAAAAATTTTACACATGTTATAGATCACAGTTGCACGAACTGTATAGATTTTGGTAAATTTAGTACTTACAGTTTTTTTACATGGGCACAAAAAAAAAAAAAAAAAAAAAAAAAAAAAAAATTCTTTATCGTTATGGCCTATGAGGCCAAATTTTTAAAAGTGTGATAGCGTCTAAACGCCTTATTAATCTGAGCAAAAAATTCGTACACATGTTATAGGTCACAGTTGCACCAACTGTATAGATTTTGCTGAATTTCGCACTTACAGTTTTTTTTACAGGGACATAAAGAAAAATTCTTTATCATTATGGCAAAAGGGATCAACTTTTTTAAAGTGCGATAGCGTCTAAACGCCTTATTCAATTGAGCTGAAAATTTATATGAATATTATAAATCACTTTTGCACTAACAAAAAGCATTTTGGTGAATCTAGCATTTATAGGTTTTTACAGGGACACAACGAAAAATCCTTTATCCTTATGATCTATGGTTCAGTAGCGTAAAATAAAACATCGTGTACTATATGGAGAAAAATACTCAAACACTCTATTATGATTTTCTCTCTTTTGTTTGTTTAACAACTCCTCTTTTTTTACTTTATCTACAAAACTGTTAATTACTCAATGTTCGGAAAGTCGAGTGGAGTCACACCAGATTTTTTTTTTTTTTTAATGTTTTAACTCTGAAGATTTGATGTATTTATTTTTATGATAGAAAGCGAGCTTTTTTAAAAATATAAAGAAGCTCTTTTATCGATGGCTTTATATTAATTTGATAGCTAATTTAGTTTAATAATTTAAATAGTAAAATATAAATAATTTCATTTCAGTTAATTAGTAATTTAAATTAATGATATTCCCATACAGCATACTAATTTCCTAAATATAGCAAGAACATCACACGACGGAAATACAGATGTTCTTAATAAATATAATAATAATAATCCTAGCTATTTAAAAAAGCCATTTTGCTAAAAAAAAATCTAGAACATTTTCTATATTTTATTTTTTAATACATTTCAAAATCTTTATTAAGAAGAAGTTCATTCAACTAGGTTAAATTTTATAAACACAATTCAATTTCGCAGACAGTTTTTTCTCCACAAATAGCAACATGCAAATTCAGGAATTTAAAAGTTTTCACAGGTGCGACGAAAAGAAGCTTCCTGCATAGACCGGAGAAAATGAACTTTCCATTTTTACCATCTTTCCCTTTCACTTTCAAGCAGCAAGCTAAACAGTTTGTGAGTGAGTGACAACTCACAAATTGGTTCCATCTTAACCCTTTTACTGACCTTGGGGAGACGAGTTTACCTGATCCCGCCCCCTTTCCACAACTGTTTTGATTACTCTACTCCCGTCAATGGGTTCTCGTGCCTGCCCTGCGTGCCAAAAGCAACAAATCATTAAGTTTCAACAGAGATGCGCAAAGGAGCTTTCAGAGGTGTTAAATGGTTCGTTAAGGATATGAACTTACGACAATTGTAAGTAGTACTTGCGAAGTAGTCAATGGTTTTGAAACAATTAGATTGACGGGGGAATTTTTGATTTTATCATGACACTTGATTGTTCAATTAGTTTGAAGTTTTTTTTTTTTTTTTTTTTCCATAATATGCAGATTGTTCAGTACCAGGAATAGTATTTTTAAAAGAATAAATCATTTTCAAAGATGTAGACTTACAGTCACAAAATAAAAAGAAATAAAATAAAAAAGAAATATTAAATTTATTATCTCGCAATCACGCACCATTAGAATCTAACATGTCATATCTAGGGTAACATATTAATTTTATTAACTATTATAGTTAAGGAAAATTATATAAATTTACTTTATATCCTTCATTAAAATTAACAAAATTAAAAAAATATATTAGTTTCCAAACTATAATAAATACTAAATAATTAAAAAAAAAAAAAAAAAAAAAAAACTGAAATTAACACTTTATTAGGAAAAATATTTTTCGTGTTTGCCAAAAAATTTTGAAATTCCCGGAGTTTTCCCTGCTTACTAATAGCTTTTTTCAAATTTTCTGAGTTTTCCAGGTGCCATAGCTACTCTGATTTGGCTACAGAGATTTACCTAATCTACATCCGCTATATTCTACCTCATTCGAAAGGTCAAAAAACAAAAGAAATATTCAAAATGCAAGTGAAATGCTCTAGAAAAGTTATCTCTATTATCTTTTCGTAATACATACTTTCAACTTTACAATACCCCCCCCCCCCATTTTTTTTTTAACATCATCATCATCATCATTATTATTATTTTGTAAGTTTTATACATTTTGAGACATCACTATCAAATGACAATGACACTAAACTTTGTCTTATTTCTCAATTTATATAAATAATAAATAGAATAAAATAAAATATAAATAAATAAATATACGCTAATTTTTCACTAAAAAATATTTACGAAATTTTCCAATTTCGCCTTATGACTTTCTTTTTATCTTAAAATCTATTACCACTTTATGTGTTTTCATTTTTCAAATGAAATTTATATCAGCTTTCTTCTTGATTTCTTAATGTACAAAATTTGTTATGCTATAAAGAATTTAATTTATTAATTATTTTTTATTTATTTTATTAAATTTATTTTTGAGAGAGCTATGACATTATTCGAAAACATATTATATAGTCACATTATTGTTATTTTAATTTAATGCTTGGTTAAGTAAGGCTTAAGAAGATCAATCCTACTATATTTACATGTTTTTCCATTGTTCAGCTGCAAAACATTAAGTGTGACCTGAAAAGGTTATAAATTATATTACACTAACATTTGGTTGCACCGCTTTTCAAGACAAATACATATTTCACATTCAAACTCATACGAAAATTGAGCTGTTTTTCACAATGGAAATTATTATAAATAAAATCGATTAAAGCTTATAACTTCTCAAAGAAAGATGTATCTTAAAATTTCACAAAGATATATACATCAACATGCATAATATTATATATATATATATATATATATATATATATAAATGATAAATATCGTAAAAAAATTTAACCTTACAATTTAGCAATTAATAGATACAAAACAATACCAACACAAAATAATAGAACTTATTTTAACTAATAGGAAAGACTGACACAAAATTAGCCACATGTAAAACTTTTAACACAAACTGGAGAATAGGATGATGCCAAAAAAAAAAAAAAAAAAAAAAAAGAAATTAAAAATAAAAGCTTTGCAAACATCGATTAATCGATAAAGAATGAACGACTGACCATTTTCATTAACGATAAAATACACAGAGTAATTATTTATTGAGTTAGTGAAAGTATTTTAAAGTTAATTAAAGTTTAAGCTAGTTAAGTGTTAATTTACATTGTACGTAGATCAAGAAGCATTAAAACTTTCAAAGAAAGGATTAAAGAAAGAAGACATTAAGTCAGCAGTGAGCAAGCGCCATCTAGCGTTTAGCTAGATAAACAATAAGTCAGTTAAATTATCTCAGGATCAAACAAACCAATGCTATAAGGAGTGTATTGAAGAAGTTTTAACAGCATGATTAAGAGAAAATGTGGCACAAAATAAATAATTAGAGTTATGATTAGTGGATCTTTTTAATGTTAAACCTAAAATAATTAAACTAATAGTTGATCTTAATTTTATTAAACCTAAATATATATATATATATATTCCTTTTATAGTAAAAGAAAAGAATGAGAACGAAGAATAGTCAGTTAAATAATTCATCAAAGAAACATACTTAGGCCAAACAAAGTTAACTTGATATCTTAAATTGATTTAATTTTTAAGATTAATATTAGTGCTTACTTTAATTTTTTAAACTACAATATTTACACGGGGTGATCCACAAGACACGAAAAAAAAAAAAAAAAAAAAAATAATAATAATAATAATTTTATTATTAAAAAACTATTCACCGTATCACTACTCCCTATGCAGATTTCTCTGAGGTGCACAGAAAGCCATGGGACTTTTTAAAGTAACAAACGATTTATTAATAAATAAGTTTAAATTTTCTTAATCAGGTGGCGGTATAATTGTAAAGTTACATTTTTACAGTGACGCAATACATTTAACAACGTACAGTCGGTAACAAAAGTCTCCGAACACTAGCAAAAATTCCTATGTAAAAAAAGTACACTTAATACAATTTTGTTATATAAATCCTTGTCGAATCCTGTTCTTAGTCAGTCTAAGAATAGGATTCGACAAGGATTTATTTAGCAAAACTGTATTATGCGTACTTTTTTTACATAGGAATTTTTGCTAGTGTTCGGACACTTTTGTTACCGACTGTAATTAAAACTATAAATACTCAATGTGGTGGATTCAGAGATTGTGCATTGGAAATTCTCCTAAAAAAGCTTCAGTATTCGCAACATGGCATCAGAGGATACTGCGAATAAAACGCGATATATTGGTGAAAAATGTTAAAAATAATTTTTCCTATATATATATATATATATAAGTAAGTTCCATGCTTCTTTGTATGTTTCAGTGAAAACTGCGTAGAGCTTCCAACAGTCAGTACCTTTTGAATAATGTTTTTTTTTTTGTGACTTTTTGATCATCTTGTATATATATTTGTATTACAAGAACACATTTATATATCAAATTTAGCTGCTTCATCCAATGTTAAAATAAAAATAGGGTACTATGGTATGGTGATATAGTACTATACGATTTCAAAGAATGTAGCTGTCATCGAGATATTTAAATTTTATAACACATAGATAAATTTTATAAAAATACTTCAATTCGAAAACTGTAATAGCTTCAATACATTTTTGTACAAGAAGCATTTTTCAATGAGTTGAAAAAATCTCAGCTTAATGGGGTTGTTCAAGCACAGCTGCTAACTTTTGCGCTTTTTTGTGACCGGAAAATTTTAATACAAATATTTTATATATTTCTGTAACAATTTTCACTAAATAAATAAATAATACATATATTGTATATATATATATATATATATATTATTATTATTTTCTGGTAACAAATAAGCGTTAAAGTTGGCAACTATGTATCAGGATTTCGGCGTATTTTCGGGTTTTATTAGTGATTTGGGGAAATTATTTTATTTATTACAAAAAGTGTATAATAATTAATAATACAATTAAAAGAAATTTAAATGTCGATTACATGTTGAAATAAAAATAATTAATTAAAAATTTTTAAAATTATTTTTATAATTGAGTTAAAGAGAAACATTTAATAATTAGAACAATCGTGAAATAATATTTTAAAGTTCAAATATTTTCTTTTGAAAATTGCTAAGATAATTTCAAAAATGGCTACCAAACCCATAACAGCTAACCAAACACAAGCAAAGAGAAAAAAAAAATTGCATTTCTAATTTTCGAGGTTTTTTTTTTTTTTCTTCTTTTTTGAAACAATTATATCTTAATCTAATTAAATTAAAATGATAATTAATTTAATTATTAAATAACTATGAAAGTAAACGCGACGAATAAAACAAACAAACAAACAAACAACAACAACAACGAAAAACAGTTGTTGATACGGGCCAAAATAATAGCATGACGTTTCATCTGGAGAAAAAAACTAGGTACGAATGTGTCGTCCATGCAACAAATTGCACTCACATCTACTAAGAAATTTAAAGGTCCTGTATATGGCTTCCTCTGAAAAATCATTTGTTAGAATTAAAACAAGGAAAAAATATTGAAAAATTGTTGCATTAAAAAAAAAAAAAAAAAAAAAAAAAAAAAAAAGTTAATTGTTTGGTTTCAGTATGAAACCAATGAACGTTAAAGGGTTAAATAATTCCATTATTCATTCCTAAAAAAAAAAAAAAAAAAAAAAAAACAGGATTTACATTTTTTTCATGTTATTTTATTAGATTTTTCGTGTTCACCAGATTTTTATCAAAATGTTTTTAATTATTGCCACTCTACTAATTAGCAATATTTCACTATTAAAATTTGTTTCATGGGAAAATAAAATATTTCTGAAATTTAACACGAAAGTTATCGAAATTTATACACGATAATGGAAAAAAAAAAAATCTGGAGTGACTCCACTCGACTTTCCGAACATTGAGTAACTAACAGTTTTGTAGATAAAATAAAGAAAGAGGAGTTGCTAAACAAACAAAAGAGAGAAAACCATAATAGAGTGTTTGAGTATTTTTCTCCATATATCACACGAGGTTTTATTTAACGCTACTGAACTTTAAGTCCTTAGATCATAATGATAAAGAATTTTTCGTTGTGTCCCTGTAAAAACCTATAAATGCTAGATTCACCAAAACGCTTATAGTTAGTGTAACAGTGATTTATAATATTCATATAAATTTTCAGCTCAATTGAATAAGGCATTTAGATGCTACCGCACTTTTAAAAATTTGGTCCCATAGGCCATAATGATAAAGAATTTTTCTTTGTGTTCCTGTAAAAAAACTGCAACTGCTAGATTCACCAAAATCTATACAGTTGGTGCAAATGTGACCTATAACATGTGTACAAATTTTTTGCTCAGATTAATAAGGCGTTTAGACGCTATCACACTTTTAAAAATTTGGCCCCATAGGCCATAATGATAAAGAATTTTTCTTTGTGTCCCTGTAAAAAAACTATAAGTGCTAGATTCTCCAAAATCTATACAGATTGAGTATCTGTGACCTATAATATGTGTATAAAGTTTTTGCTCAATTGAATAAGGCGTTTAGATGCTATCGCACTTTTAAGATTTTGGTCCCATAGGCCATAATGATAAAGAATTTTTCTTTGTGTCCCTGTAAAAAAACTATAAGTGCTAGATTCACCAAAATCTATAGGGTTCGTACTATGGTGACTTACAATATACGTACCAGCTTTCAACTTATTCGAACAATGCGTTTAGACGCTAGCGTGTTCACTCACAGACATACACACATACACACACACATACATACATCATCTCAAAAATAGTGGAAACGGACTCAGGGGACCTCGAAACGTATAGAAACATCAAAATCTCCAATTCGGATTTTTGACATGATTACAATACTTTCCTCACTATAGTGTTCGGAAAGTAATAAATAAATAAATACATACAAAAAAAATTGGTCTAAAGGACTTAAATATTGCACACAAATAAAAAAAAAGTTATTGCCTATGACGAAAAACGTTGTTACTTAAAAAAGAAAAATTCACTGAAATTACAATATATTTTATCTTTTTTCTAAAATATTCTATTCCGCATTAGAAATTGGATTTTGGTACATTTGTGTATGTTAAAATAACATGCTACAACTCAGCTCATTTTTAAATAAATAAATAAATTCACAATATAGTTAATTCTATTTGCAATGATTCTAGCGAATACACGTCTTTAAAAATACACGGAGGGGAAAAGGAAAAAAAAAAAAAAAAAGCATTTTCTGTAAGTAAGTAAACAAATAAAATAAATGCTTCAAACAAAGCAAATATATTTTACCACACAAGACGTTAAATCAACTGTTGCCGAGACGCATACAAAATTCAAAGCTTGTCTCATTTTAAAATGTAGCTATTTTGTCACGCCCTTATTTTGAACATCAACTATCTTCGTCAATCTCTTCGAATGGTTAAATAAATCAACAGAAGAAGAAAAAGATAGAGAGAGAGGGAAAAAAAAAAGAAAAAAAAAAAAAAAAAATATATATATATATATATGAACAGAATAGAAAGAAAAAAAATTTTCAGGGAGGGGAGGGAGGTAGAGAGCATTTACAGGTAGAAAATATAACAACCAACAAAAACTGCATTTTAGCCTTAGGGCCGAATTCTTCACATCACGCTGAGAAACCTCTTCCCGTCATGCCTCGTAGAGCTGCCAACGAGAAGGTGGAACCCCATGGAACAGCTTCCAAGGAAATGTGTATATCGCAAGACCGCATCTGCTGCAGAAAGAGATGCTCTCGCTGGGTACCGGTTTTCAGCACTTACAATTTTTTTTTTTTTTTTTTCATTTTCCTTTTTTAAACCCACCAGTCTTATCCCCCTCCCCCCCCCAACCATGTCAGCTCAACCAGGTCATAAATAATAGCTGATACACAACAGGATTTGGCGGTTTCTACTCTGCACGCACATAACAAGATTAGAAAGCGACCATAACAACATTTCACGCTTATCAATGGCGTGCATTTTGAAAGCGTGGGCACCTCAAACTGATGCAGTCGATTCCATTATTGTTCTCCCTCTCTGATTATTTCATTTTCTTTATTTATTGTTCTTATTACTCCTCTTGTTCCGTGTCTCGTTAAAAGGTGATGCAAGTCCTTAATGAAATCTTAACAAATAAATTAGACACGTCTTTCGCGAGCTTTTCACTCGGCTAGCGACAACGAATGCCATTATTAATCGTCTGCTCTCGTCAGTTTTTGGATCTCCGACCGGTAATCGGTTGAATGACGTGACGACAAACAGCTCCGTTGCCAGATACCGTTACCTATGTTTGTCACGCATGGTTATGCTTTCAATTGTCGCTAAATGATACCTGTAGTTTGTCAAGCTATCTTGTAAATCGTTATCTTTTGAGATAGCGAGTAGCTTGTTAAAGTATTTAATTCAGTTCAAGAAAAATTCCTTGCTGTCGTCGCTTGGTAATTTCACTTTTCCTCCTTCGCTATCTATTACTATATCTGATTACATTCGTCATTGCGTCATTTACAGCATATAAATTTTGACGTGGAATCCTGGGTAAAAAATGTAAGCAATTGCTATATATTTGCAATAATTAATTATCGACCTATATCTTACTATAAGTAGGTAGGGTTTGTAATGGTATTTTTGTAAGTCAACTTTTGGATAAATATATTCTAATTAACCAAAAAAAAAAAAAAAAGGTTTTAAAGTTTTAATATTAAAATACATTCTCTCTTCCTACAATTTAATATATGTCGGCATAAATATTTTAATTAATAACAGAATATTAACACGTTGAGCGCCACGCGAATTCGCGCTGCTTAGAAGAGCATTATGTTTACCGAGTTTCAGTAAAATCCAATAAAATTCCTTAATGATATCCTGTAATATAAATAAAAATTAAGTAAATTGTAAATAAATTTTCAGTAATCATTCAAAACAATGTAAATTTTTAATTTTATATCATATTTTACACTGTCAGCCACCGGTGGTTGGCGCGGCTTTGTATCATATTTTACACTATTAGCCACTGCTATTTGACGCGGCCTAAACGGAAAATTCAGTGTCAGCCACCGAAGGCTGACATGGCACTCATCGTGTTAAAATGGACGCATACATTTTAACTTCAAAGTGATAAACGTATATAGTTGTACATAAAATCTAATTCAGCATTAGAAAAAAATTACATTGAAAAGGAAAGTGATGATACATTTATCTAAAATGATTAATCACTAAAAAATTGAAAATCCTTGAAATGAGAAAACGGAGGGGGGGGGGGGGTTGAGAAAGAAAGAAGGACAAAACTATAAATAAATAACAACGGACAAAAAATTAAATAATTCCAAACATGAAAGAAGCCTTCAAATATTATAATAAAAAAGAAGAAAGTGATATAGAAAAGTAAGTTTCTACGGCAAAAGACAAATAAAAAAATTGTATACAACTATAAAATGTAATACATAATTACAAAGATTTTAATACTTTTATTTAATTATTTATTCAGATAAGTATATTTTTAATTTGTTTTAAGGAAACTGTATGCAACACATCATCTAATCTCCTCATTCAACATTTATACCCACCTTATCAACATATATTATTGGGAAATAAAATATATTTAATGAAGGCATTAATTTTTTTTTTTTTTTTTTTTTTTCTTAAAGAATGAAATTGCTTTAATTTACATACATTCTATATAGTTTATACAAATTTGAGTTGATTATATATGAGTAATTCTCTGAAAAGTGGTCACTTCATGTCCCAGTAGTCTTGAGGGCATATTTTTAAAAGCACAAAAACAAAAAGCAGTCCAAATTATCAATATTAATTGGTTTTGCATATAAACTGTTATTCTTTCGTTATTGGAATTCAAATATAATTTTAAAATATTTTTTAAAATGCAAAATATCATTCATTCACTGTATCCCCAGTCCCCATTCCCACATGTAAATAAATAAAATGGTTTCTATGGTATTAAAGCATCTATATTTAGATTATTTGAAGTGAAAATTTATTAAACATACTTTAATAAATATTTATCCATTATACTACATTTATATATTATGCAATGAAAGAAACTAGAACACTTATTATTGTTGTCCCTGGTAATAGATATCATTCCCTCATCACACTGTAATTATACCCCTACTTACTCCATTAATGGCAGCACGTACCTTATGTAAGTCAATTTATATAGAAGCAAAGTAAAGAAAACATTTTGTGTTCTGTTGGAAACATTTTACAATGAATAGCATATGGCTCTCAAATGTTAGATTGAAATACAGTATTTTTATTATATGTCATTCCCTCACTCATTATAAATTTAACTAAAAGAAATCAAATTTGCTTTTTTATGCTATTATATTAATAAAAATATATTTTAATAAATATTTAGTGTTTGAAAATATAGCTAAACAATAATATTTTTATAAAGTAGTTTCTAGAAGAAATTTGTCATTCCCTCATTTTTCTAATAATAAAAATAATTACTATTTCAAAAATTATCAGATACAGCTTGGTTAATATTATTTTTTATTAACTGAGTATGTATTTTTATTATTTTTATTAACGTGTATATGCACAAAAAAAAAAAAAAAAAAAAAAAAATTGGAGCAATTTTATTTGAGCTAACTTTTTTTTTTTTTTTTTAAGCCTACTTTTCAGAGAATGACCCATATATAAGATTCATAAAATAATTCTTAAAAAAAAAAAAAGTGTGTGTGTGTGGGGGGGGGGGGACTGAATTAAAGTTAATGAAATATTAATATGTATTACATATAAATCTCAATCTCTCACTCTCTCTCACCTTTTTTTTTTTTTTTTTTTAAGTAATAATTTAGGTTTAAAAAAAAAAATAAATGTAGTTGTAGTTAAATAAAGACATTTCGAATATATATATATATATATGTATATAATCAAAAAGTTGAGAAATTAAATAATTAAGAATCGTAAAAATTTTCTTTTCTTTATTTTTCTTTAAAGCATATCTTATTAAATATCTAAAATTAAGCTGAAAAATACTTACGGGCAAAGGAATAAATAAAATAAAATAAAATAAAAAAATGTATAAATTTATTCTAAATAATAATAAGGATTAAGTGATAAATGAAAAAAAAAAAAAAAAAAAAAAAAAAATCTTAAACATTTCTAAAATTAAATAAAAAATTACATTAAATAATAACTCTAAAGACAAATGAGTTGATATTTACGTGTGAAAAACACTTAATTGTAATTCATATGATAAACTAGAGGAAGACTATAAAAACTGTACATACTCATTTAACTTCACAATAAATCTCTATGAGTAATTCTATTTAAAAAAAAAAAAAAAAAAAAATCCCACAGAATAACACGAGCTTTGTCTTCCGCAGGATTAAGGAAAGTTTCTAGTTTACTATAATTTTAAAATATTACTACTATTACTACTACTACTAATAATAATAATAGTAAATATGTCCGACAAAGATTCGAATGTGAGAGGAAATATAAATATCAAACGGAAAAGGTTGAAATATTAAAAATAAAACGAAAAATAGGTTCCACCGAGATTTGAACTCGGATCGCCGGATTCAGAGTCCAGAGTGCTAACCATTACACCATGGAACCCTTCTTCCCATGCCGGGAATCGAACCCGGGCCGCCTGGGTGAAAGCCAGGAATCCTAACCACTAGACCACATGGGACTTGTCTAATGTTGCTCAGCGCAGAAACCAGTTGAAAGAAAGAACTCTTGTGAAGAGTTTACTTTGTATTTTCTTTTTAACCGACTTCAAAAAAGAAGGAAGGTTCTCAATTCAAACCGTATGTTTTTTTTATGTTTGTTAGCTCATAACTTCTGAACGCATGCTCCGATTTTGACACTTTTTGTTTTGTTGAAAAGGTCTTGGTCTGAAATAGGTCCCATTATAATATCTTTACAATCTAAAGGAAATACAGGGTGCCCAAAAAAATCAGTCCCAACTCTTTTAACTGCTAAACGGCTGCAGCTATAGTGTTAAAAATGGTATGTAAGTATAGCAAAGTGGCCATGCAGTACAAGGTTAAACCGCTTGCAGCGCCACCTGGTGGAAAATAGCGGAGTTAGTGTTACTATCTCGAAAACGGTTCTAGAGCAAAAAGGGAATTACAAAGTTGAAAAGTATCATCGATTTAGCACAAAAAGATAAATTAGACACTCATGCTAGCTTGTTAGCGTTCCTATCTCGGAAACGGTTCAAGACAGGGGGGAAAAGGGAATTAAAAAATTGCAGGGCATCATCGATTTAGTACGAAAAGATACTTTAGACATTGTTGCTAAAAATACAATGCTAAAAACGTGCATTTGTTTGTTCGTAATTTCTTACACTATGCACACTTGAGCTACATTGCACACGTTGTAGCGTAGCTGGTGAGACATACGTTATATAGTTCAAAATACGGTTACGTGATACTTTTTGTTTTGTTGTAAAGATCTTGGTCTGAAGTAAGTCCCATTGTAATATATTTACAATCTAAAGAAAATAAAACGCCATCTGGTGAAAAACAGCGGAATCAGCGCCCCTATCTCAAGAACTGTTCAAGATGGGAGAAGAGTTAATTACGAAGTTGTAGAGCATCATCGATTTACTACGAAAAGACAGTTTTTAGACAATATTGCTAAAAATAGAACGCTTAAAACGTGTGGTTGTTTCATCGCAATTTCCTACACTGTGCACACTTGAACTACGTTGCACACTTTGCAGCGTAGCGGATGACATGTATACTCTGTGGTTCAAAGTACTGTTAGTGTAAGCGGTCACATCGATTAGCGCAAAGTCGTTTTCAACCAACTTCAGAAAAGAGGTGCTCTTAATTCGAGCTATGTGTTGTTGTTTGTGTTTGTAACCTTATAACTTCGTAAGAAATGCTCTAATTAACCGACTTCAAAAAGGAGGAGGTTCTCAATTCAAACCGTATGTTTTTTTGTTTTTATGTTTGTTTGTTAGCTCATAACTTCTGAACAGATAATCTGATTTTGGTACTTTTTTTTATTGTAAAGGTCTTGGTCTGAAATAAGTCCCGTTGCAATATCTTTACGATCAAAAGAAAATACAGGGTGTCCAAAAAAGTCTGTACCGACTCTTTTAACTGCTGAACAGCTGCAGCTATAGTCATAAAAGTGGTATGTAGGTATAGCAAAGTGGATATGTGCTGCGCGATTCAACCGCCTACAGCGCCACCTGGTGGAAAACAGTGGAGTTAGCATTCCTATCTCGAAAACAGTTCAAGAAAGGTAAAAAAAAGTGAATTATAAAATTGCAGAGCATCATCGATTTAGTACGAAAAGGTAGTTTAGACGTTAATGCTAAAAACAGAACGCTTAAAACGTGCATTTGTTTGTTCACAATCTCCTATTTTGTGCACACTTGAATGACATTGCATATGTTGTAGCGTAGCGGGTGAAAGTTATGCTATGTAAAATTCAAAGTATGGTTATTGTAAGCGGTCACATAGATTAACGCATAGGCATTTTAAACCGACTTCATAAAGGAAGAAATTTTAAATACAAACCATGTTTCTCATTGTTGTTGTTGTTGTTGAAATGTGTTAGCTTATAACTTCTTAAGAGATAATTTAATTTTAATACTTTTTTGTTGTCGTAATGATCTTGGCCTGAAATAGGCTTCATTATGATTTCATTGAGATATAAACAAATTACAGGATACTCACAAAAGTCGGTTCTCACTTTAAATGCTGAACGCATGCAGCTACACTGGTAAAAGCAGTATGTAAGTATTGATGTTGAAACTTCTGTCCGTCAGCTGCAATGCATATTTTGCTCTTTTTTTTAACTTTACGCTGCGCAATTTTGAGCGCAGCGAGTGACACGTATTCAGTGTAAAGTTTAATTTATATGCCTAACAGAATTTTTGGTTACGAATGCAGCGTAACCGTTCTTTACATTTCTAAAGACTTTTCAACTTAACGTATGTTCATTCAATAGATAGTTTTTTGTTCATATCCGATAAAGGCAAGAAAAGTGACACAACTTAAAAATGCATTTGAGAAAAATCAATTTAAAAATAACTTGACTAGAATAAAACTGGCACAACTGTCTCTCGAGTGGATAACTTTCTAGATAGAGATGTAACTTTTTTGTTCACATTTGGTGCATTTCGTGTATTTTTCAGTGACATAAAACATTTTTTGAGTTATGTCACTTTTCTTGGAAGTTGTGATTTGTGAAACTGCCGTCGAACGTCTTTTGATGTTTTGCTATATGAATAAGTTTTCACTGAAAAGAGAAAAATAAAATCTTTTTGTAAAAAAATAGAACCGACTCCAAAAAGCAACTACTATAAAAAAAAAAAAAAAAAAAAAAAAAAAAAAATGTATGAAATGAAACTAAATTGCGCCTAAAAGTATAAAATAATTTCCTTCGCCAAACAACCTATAACACTACAATTAATCATAACTTTTGAAGTCGGCGCAAAATTAAGTAAAAATTGATACCTTTATTCAATACAAAAATCAAATCCTATTAAAAATACACATCTCACATTGCCACTAGCAAAACGCAGGCGAAAACTATTTTGATTCAAGAAAACAAGTAAGATTTCGTAAGCAGCAAAAGTTGGCGAAGATGCTGGTATCTGACGTCCTTGGTGAAAGAAAAATCGCAAAATTATCCGGCAAACATATTTCATTTCTTTGGGATATAAGGTATTTGATAAGGTATATTAAGAGAGTAATCAATAATATGAAACAATACTTCGTACAAAATATATTATGAAAATATACATCTTAAGTGTATATTTTTGCAATACGTTTTGAACGCCAAATCCAAAAGCCACCAAGGATAATAGTTATCAAAGTTATACCAAATTTGCAAAGGAAACTCTAACTTCGTAGAAACATAAATACCCCATTGTGAAGAATGTTCACTATTCTGTGTAAATGCTACTAATAGACCAATTGTATACAGTGATAAAATAATAAAGGAAACATGAAAATGGATCATTCGAGACGACAGCATTTGTTGCTACCGATCTAAAAACAAATCTTTAAAAAGCAATTAAATTTTATTTAATTTTGCGCCGACTTCAAAAGTTATGATTAATTGTAGTGTTATAGGTTGTTTGGCGAAGGAAATTATTTTATACTTTTAGGCGCAATTTAGTTTCATTTCATACATTTTTTTTTTTTTTTTTTTTTTTTTTTTTTATAGTAGTTGCTTTTTGGAGTCGGTTCTATTTTTTTACAAAAAGATTTTATTTATCTCGAATTATCGATGTCAAATTTTGAGCTTGTTAATATACTCAGTAATAAGTATTTGAGATTATTAATTTTGAGTATATTTGCTTCAAAATTATTTTGAGTATTATTTATTTATTTAAGTTATATTAGTATTATTAATTATTTATTTATTTCAGAAACAGTGCCAATTTCTCGTGAACTGATAACGTGAATGAAATTATATCTCATACTGCATACTGAATCAGGTAATTGTATATTTCTTTGAAAAAGAAAAGAAAATACAAACTGATGATGAAAACAGTCTTCCAGTATAAGTGCCGAAATCTTAATAAGGATAGGGACATATGTGCCCCCGAAAAAATTTTCAGGGCAGCCTTGCTTAAATTTTCCAATAGAACGCTGATTAATATTTTGTATGATTTACATGCTTTTTTTTTTTTTTTTTTTTAAATACATTCTCTACATGTAATTCCAGTCCTTATTGAATTCTTAACGTTGGAAAGAAAGAAGTGCAAAATAAAAAATAAACAAATAAAAACGAACAAAAAACTAAATAATTCCAAACATGAAAGAAGACTTCAAATATTATAATAAAAAAAGAAAATAATAATATAGAAAAGTAAGTTTCTACGACAATAGACAAATAAAAAAATTGTATACAACTATAAAATGTAATAATTACGATGATTTTAATACTTTATTTAATTATTTATTCAGATAAATGTATTTTTAATTTGTTTTAAGAAAACTCTATATAACACATTATCTAATCTCTTCATTCACCATTTACCCACCATATCAATATATATTATTGGAAAATAAAATATATTTAATGAAGGTATTAATTTTTTTTTTTTTCCGTTAAAGAAAGTGCTTTAATTTTCATACCTTTTAAATGGTTTATACTAATTTGAGTTAATTAAGATTAAACAATTATTAAAATAATTCTTTAAAAAAAAAAAAAAAAAAAAAGAAAAAAAGAAAAAGAAAGTGCGACTGAATTAAAGCTAATGAAAGATTAACATATTACATATAAAAATCTCTCTCTCTCTCTTTTATTTTTTTATTATAATTATTTTTTAAATAATAATTTAGGTTTAAAAAAAAGTTAGTTAAATAAAGACGTTTCGAATATATATATAATAATCAAAAAGTCCCTTAAAAAGCGTAAGAATTTTCTTTTCTTTATTTTTCTTTAAAGCATATCTTATTAAATATCTAAAATTAAGCTGAAAAATACTTACGGGCAAAGGAAAGTAAATAAATAAGTACATAAATAAATGAATAAAAAATAAAAATTTGTATAAATTTATTCTAAATAATAATAAGGATTGAGTAATAAGTGAAAAAAAAAAAAAAAAAAAAAAAAATCTTAAAATTTTTTTAAATTAAGTGATAGTTTACATTAAATTATAATTCATATGATAAACTAGAGAAAGACTATAAAAACTGTACATACTCATTTAACTTCACAAAAATTCTCTATAAAAAATTCTATATAAAAAAAAGTAATAATAAAATTCCCATAGAATAATACGAGCTTTGTCTTCCGCAGGGTTAGGGAATGTTTCTAATTTACTATGAATTTTAATATATTACTAATAATAATAATAATAATAATAAATATGTCTGACAAAGGTTCGAATGTGAAAAGAAATATTATAAATATCAAACGAAAAAGATTGAAATATTAATAATAAAACGAAAAATAGGTTCCACCGAGATTTGAACTCGGATCGCTGGATTCAGAGTCCAGAGTGCTAACCATTACACCATGGAACCTTTCTTCCCATGCCGGGAATCGAACCCGGGCCGCCTGGGTGAAAGCCAGGAATCCTAACCACTAGACCACATGGGACTTGTTTGACGTTGCTCAGCGCAGAAACCAGCTGAAAGAAAGAACTCTTGTGAAGAGTTTACTTTCTTTGTATTTTCTTTTTTATCTCGAATTATCGACGCCGAATTTTGAGTACATACATACAATGACATACTCAAATTTGACGCAATTTTACTCATTTTTGAGTGGGATACGGACAAAAGCCCCACCGGACAAAATCCCCACGGACAAAATCCCCCCGGACAAAAGTCCCACCGGACAAAATCCCCACCGGACAAAAACTCCACCGGACAAAATCCCCACCGGACAAAAACCCCGCCGGACAAAAACCCCCACTAAAGCTCAAATATACATGTGGGGGGGGCTAAAGGGGACCACAATTCTTTTGGTTAACGTGGATTTCGGTGACATTTAATCTTCTGTTATTCTTAATTTTACTATGTTTTTGTGGTCTACAAATCAAATGAGGTTATTTTCGAAAGTGCAAAATTATTAGTTGGCTCGAAAAGGGGGGGGGGATAAAAAAAATTGAAATTAGCGTGAGATCGCTTAAAATTGGTACATGTAGATTTTTGGGGCCTATAAATAGGATGAGGATGAGGATATTTTCGAAAGTCTAAAATTATTAGGAAGATCGGAAAGGGGAGGGGGGCGAAGGGGTAAAAAATAGAATTGGAGCTAGTTCGTTGAAAATAGGTATATAAGGGTTGATATATAAGGGTTTTGGGGGCCTACAAATCGAATGAGAATATTTTAATATTGGAATATTTTATAATAATGAAAATAGCGTTGTAAAAGTACAGATATGCTGACACACACACACAAAATTTGCTGAAATAATTTTCGGCTTTCATGGTGTGTGAAACGTGTATATTTATGCATGTATGAAAACGCATTCATAATACATATATACATATGTATATATAAGAGAAAGCATTAAACAGATTACTTTTTATGTCGAATATATATCATGTAAACTGTACATGCACACCATATGATGTACTAAATAAATTCGTACAACACTGAAAATTAATATTAAGTAGTTTTCCCATTTATATACTTCACAATGAATCAGAAATACTTTCTGACACCCTGTTAGTCAATCAATTACGCTAATCATATCTTATTTCACAGATATTGCTATTGGTATTGGGAGTAAAGGCGAAAGATTGCATTAAGGTCCTAGACCTGAAGGGAAGTGCCTTCCGTGGGGTCTTTTTAAAAGGTCATAGCTCGCCTTTACACAAGTTTTGGTGAAACCCACGGAAAACACCGAACGGCTCGGTCGACGAGAGCGACCTGGGATCGAACTCGTAATCTTACGTCTACCAGTTTACAGGACAGAACCTCCCGAGTGCTAGCAGGCCCTTATTTTACAGGAAAAATTATTTTGTATAAATCAAATATATGTATATTAATTTTGTTACATCGTATTTAGTATAAAGGTACCAAATTGTGCTTTAAATATGTACCTCGCATAGAATATACAAATTATTGTAATTAGTTCCTTTTTCGATAATTATTAGTAGGAAACATTTATATATATATATATATATATATATATATATATATATATATATATATATATATATATAAATAATAGATAACGTAATAAAATTTAATCTTAAAATTTAGCAATTAATAGAACTAAAACAATAACAGCACACTAAAATATAGAACTGAATTTAACATAGAGGAAAGAATGACACAAAAAGTTGCGATATAGATAAGGAACCAATGAGTTACCATATTAACTTAAAATACTTACGCCGACTTGAAGGATAATAAAAAAGGACCATTAAACTTGTGAAAGAGAAAAAAGATAATAAACCACATAATCAATTGGATATAAATGCTTAAAATTAGAAGCATACGTTTCAAGGGGCGCATACTTCATAAATCATAAAGCAGAGAAAGCTGCAATGATTTCGTAAAACGATATTGCTAATCATAGCAATTTATATCATCTCACGCCCCGATCAATGCAGCAAAAAAAAAAAACCCATAAAGAATGAGAAAAAAGTGAAAAATTAAATTAAAACATAGAATAAAAAAATATTAATTAAAATCTTTATATATATATATATATATATATATATATTTTTTTTTATTAACCCGTTAGTAGTCGCTAGTTGGTCGATTTGCCGCCCATACTTCAGTTTTTCCAGATTTTTTATTCAATAGCCACCAAAAATTTTCAGAAGTGGCATTTGACATACATAAAACGCGAATAAAATCAATTTAACGTCGATCACATCACTTCTTAAAATTATTGGTGACAGTTAAATAAAAAGTTCGCAATCTGTAATAGGTGGCGCTGTCGATAGCGACTACTAACGGGTTAAATCCAAACATTAATATTATATATAATACAATATTGAATTATCTTAAATAATTCAATAATTAAAAAAAATCTATTTTCAATAATTAAATTACGTATTATCAATTAAAATATTTTATTAAATGAATTTTAACCTTAAAAAAAAAAAAAAAAAAAAAAAAACAAGAAAGAAAGAAAGAAAAAAAAAGAAAAAGAAATATATATATATATGTATATATATATATATATATATATATATATATATATATATATATAAGCATTCTTTTTTCTTTTAAATCTTTTTTCTTAAAAATATTTTACAATAAGATTCACAATTAAAATCTGAAACATTATTATTCAAGCAATCTCTCTTTTTTTTTTTTTTTTTAATTGAAATGTATATTTTTAATAATTAAATTAGTTTTTCAATTAGGTCTTTTAAATTAAATAATTAAATAATTAGGCTTCTAATTTAATTAGCTCCTTATTTCTATGATGAAGGATAGTAAAAAATCTTTTGATGTTTAAGAACATTTTGAAATAGTATTTTTATTTAAACGACCAAACAATAGTATTAAGCAATCTGAACTAATTGAATTATTTAATATATATATATATATATATATATATTTAACAATTAAATTAATTTTTAATTAAAATATATTGCTATAAATTATGTATATATATATATAATCATTTATAGTAATGAATCATTTTATATTATAAAAAAAAAACTTCGTGGTGATTGTGGTAGTGTTAAAGCCGGTTGATAACTTGAGTGCCCTACACCTGCGTGAAATGTTCTCCGGGGTGGGAATAGGGGGCGGGAGCCTTTGCCTATACTTGCGAAAGTTTCGAAGAAAACCAAGGGAAACTCTGAACGGCTTGGTCGACAAATGCGACTTCGGATCGAACTTAACACTTCCATTCTACTAACATCGATTACCGCTCGGATGTTTAAATAAACTTTTTAACTGAAAGTCTAGACAACAGTATTAAACAATCTCACTTAATTGAAATCTTAAAAATTTTATTTTTAATTAATAAATTAGTTTTTTACTTAGAATATTTCATTAAATATTTTTATAACTAGGTTTTCCTTATAATCATTCATTCATATATATATATATATATATATATATATATATATAATCTTTTATTATTAAAATTATTTTAAAACAGTTTTTTTTTTTTTTTTTTTTTTTTTTTTAAATTAATATTAAATCCCAAAACATATGTATATTAGTTAAATTAGTTTTATAAAAATTTTTAGTTAATTTTTAAAAATTTATTTTTATTTAATTATTTATTTATTTTATTTTACTTTTTAATCATTCATAGAATATATATATATATATATATATATATATATATATATATATATATATTAATTTTTTTAAAAATAGGTTTTCCATTTAAAAGCTCAAATAGTTCTATTAAACAAATTAATTTAAACATTAAAATTTTTCACTTTTAATAAATAAAGATGTTTTTAATATATATTTTATGTTTTGATTTTTTGTGTATAATCTTTCATATAATATTATATATATATATATATATATATATATATACACACACACAAAGTATTTTGACAGAAATTAAAAGCATCCATATACATTCATCTACACATACAACGAGTTATAATGATGGCTAAATTTTAGCAGAAACCCCTCCCTATCAGATATATGTAACTCTCAGTATATATTACTTAAGACTCTAATGATAATTAAACAAAGTTTCATTAATATCTTAAAAAAAAATATATATATATATATATATTTATCTTGCTATACTGATTGTGGTCCCCTTTAGCCTCCCCCCATGTATATTTGAGCTTTAGTGGGGTTTTTGTCCGGTGGGGATTTTGCCCGATGGGGCTTTTGTCCGGCGGGGATTTTGTCCGTGGGGATTTTGTCCGTGGGGATTTTGTCCGGTGGGGCTTTTGTCCGGGACCCTTTTTGAGTATTTTTGCTGTTTTATTTATTTATTTATTTATTTTTAGTAAAATGAAGTTTCTTTGAAATTTGGGACATGTTATTATTTTGACCTGAAACAACTTTTGTGCGTTTTTCGCTCTTTATAGTGTCCAGTTACAAAGTTATAAAAAATAAAAATTTTACGGATTGAAAGTAATAGTTCTCCGTACTAAACTAAATTCTGTCTTTGACAGAATTTTTATTTATTTATTTCAGAAACAGTGTCAATTCCCTTGAACTGATAACGTGAATAAAATTATATCTCATACTGCATATTGAATCAGGTAATTGTATATTTCTTTGAAAAAGAAAAGAAAGAAAAAGAAAAGAAAACACAAACTGATGATGAAAACAGTCTTCCGGTATAAGTGCCAAAATGTTAATACGAATAGGGATATATTTGCCCCTGAAAAAAAAAAAAAAAAAAAAAAATTCAGGGCAGCCTTGCTTAAATTTTGCAATTGAACACCGATTAATATTTTGTATGATAAACATGCATTTTTTTTTATACATTCTTTACATGTAATTTCAGCACTTACTGAATTCTTAACATTAGTTCTTATTTAACTGCTTTTATTTAATTAGATTCAGAATATGATATTCACTAATATCTGCGTAGTTGAAAAAAGAAAACACGGTAACGTTATTCTGGACTAATATTTTCTAAAAAAAATTCTTTGTTTAATAAATCAATTCTCTCTATGCGTAAAACATTTCCAATAAAGTTTCAATTTCTGCACTTGTATCGATATACCGAAAAAAAAAAAAAAAAAAAAAGTTTTACAAAAAACTGTGTCAAATGTTTATTTTGAATGGATTTTTGGACACAGCATTCAGGAAAATGTTGGTTTTTAAGCTATTATACACTCGTGTTCAAAATTTAAGCAATAATCTGTTTTCTAGTTTTCTCGTTTTGTTCTCTGTTCATAATTTTTAAACAAATAAACATATGAACATAAAATTTAGATGGCATGTTCGTTATCATATCATTAACGGAATTTTATATAACTTAAGTAATAAGTTAACTATAAGTAATCATTTTTAATCTAAAAAAAATTCATTTTTTTCTCAGAAATAAGCTTTAGAAAAAATGAAAAATTTCAACAATTTCAGAAAAGAAAATTTAATGAAAAATGGTCATAAGGATGCATTGCAGATAGGTGAAGATGCACATGCATACATGTGTTAGATTAAAACCAGGATCTTTTTACCTGTATTCACTTTCCTGTTTCTTCTTTTTTTCGCATGTGAATAACTTTTTAAAAAATATACATACAAACATGAAAACTGCATAAGATGTTCATTATAAAACTATTTATTGATATAATAGCAGGAGACTTGGCGTTGGAATATTAAAACAGGAATAAACTACTACGTCAGAAACGCCAAAGAAAAATTATTGAGGTGCATACAGCTTTTTCGGTAGCCTAAAGCATAACGTCATCAGTGCAAAAAGAATTCTGAATCTTGAGAAGTGCTCGTATATATAGGAGAGGGACCGGATTTAGTTCAACCAATAGGAACACGGAAGAGGTGGGGAGTGTGGCCAATAGGAATTAAGGAATGTGTAGCTGTGTAAACAGTAGAAAAATTAAGGAAATGTGGACTGAATGTAAAATTTCCAACAATCAGATAAATAGGGAACAGCGAAATCACAATTAACAAGGTTTTTAAAGTTTTTATAAATATGAAAAGCTTCAAAGAAATCGAGTTCATGAATGGATTTAGGTCTGCAAATTATTTTAGCTGAATTAAATTTAAAATTATGATTTTCCTCCCAGCAATGTTTAGAAATAGCCGATTTATTGGTTTCTTGTTTGCGGACGTAATTCATATGTTCTTTTAGACGAAATTTAAGACTGCGTTTAGTTTGGCCAATATATGATAAACCACACTGACAGGAAATACTATAAATGCCCCAAGAATTATGCATATCAATAGGATCTTTTAACTGAGAAAAGGTGAGTTTATTCGAAGGCGAAAATATTATTTTAAAATCATATTGTTTGAGAATTTTAGCTATGGTTTGACTGGTTTTAGAAAAATAGGGTAAAACAATACTGATATTAGATGTGACTGATTTAGTAGACGAAATACGAGGGAGTTCTAATTTTTGGATAGCTTTGTCTATAATGGAAGGGTCATAACCTCTATCAATTGCGATGGCTTTCAGGTATTTAATTTCAGATTTCAATAAAATAGGATTTGAACAAATATTAAGGGCACGGTTTACAAAAGTATAGAAAGCAGCCATTTTTTGGTTAGGTGGGTGACATGAACGCGCATGGGGAGGAAGGGAGACTGCAAAATTTTTACGATAGACAGTGGTTGAAAATCCATTTACAGTGCGAGAGACGAGGGTATCAAGAAATGGAAGGGAGCCATTATTTTCTATTTCATATGTAAACTGGATATTACTGTCGATTGAATTTAAGATTTCTAAGACATGGTCAATATTGTGATGAGATATGTCGATAAGCGTGAAGGTGTCGTCAACGTAACGGGTCCAAAAAGAAAAAGATATTTTCTTAAAAAGCTTGCTTTCGAAATAGTGCATGTAAATGTCTGCGAGAATTGGGGAGAGAGGGGAACCCATGGCTAAACCTTCAGACTGACGATAGAATTTATTTTGGAAAGAAAAAGTGGTTTGAGATAAACAAATGCGGGTAAGAGAAATTAATTCTTGTATTTCGAAAGAGGTGAAATGAAACTCTTTTAATCTATTTTCGAGACAGCAGAGGGCGCCACTTATTGGAACATTAGTGAAAAGAGATTTTACATCAAAAGAAACCATAGTGAGATTAGTGTGAGGGCAGTTTTGAATATTTTTTGCAAAATTTATGGAATTCTTAACAGTATAACTATTAGCAGCAAGAAGTGGAGCAAAAATTGTGGTGAGAAATTTAGCTAGATTATAGGAAGCAGTACCGATATTAGAGACAATTGGACGAAATGGAATATTGGGTTTGTGAACTTTTGGTAAAGCGTAAAATCTGGCACAATTAGCAATAGAAGGGATAAGATGGGATTTAGTCGAGTTCAATAACAAGGGGCAAGATTTTATAGCAGATTTAATTTTATTTAATTCTTGAGGAGAGGGGTCACGGGGCAAAGGAATGTATGGGCCATCATTAATTAGTTCGGTAACACTTTCGATGTATTGTTTTTTATCCAAAATAACAATCTGACCACCTTTATCAGCTTTAGTAATGATGATATTTTCATTAGATTTTAATTCCTTCAAGGCGTCCTATTTATTGATATTTTTATTATTCTGGTGATGCTCATAGTTTACAAATTATTAATTATATACTTTTTTAAAAAGTCTATTATAAAAGTAAAAGAAAAGTTAATACAGAAAGAAAAATTGAGATTTAGAGTAACATTTCAAGGCATGTGCGTTTTTATCTATATCTGCAATGCATCTTTAACATCACTTTTCGTTAAGTTTCCTTTTCTAAAATCATTGAAATTTTTCCTTTTTTCCAAAGCATACTTTTGAAAAAAAAAAAAAAAAAAAAAAAAAAAAAAAAACTAGTTGGCATAGGTGGACTCTGCTCAGTTCCCCATCATATTTATATTCTCATAAATTTCTAGTGCGAGACATAGTATAATCATGTTAAAAGAAATGAATTTGACCAAAGCTTGATACAGTGACAGAATGAAATCCCCGCCTAATAGGCTATCCACCGTTCACTTCCATATATTTATCTTATTCTAATCTATTGATTTATTTTATCAGGGTCAATTCCGTAATTTAGTATTCATGCTACTATTTCCAATGCAATAATCCTCAAAATTCATATTTATATGAAAAATTTACAATTTCGCTATGTTGATAAAATCGTAAATTACGAATAATTTACGAAATTTTCCTATTAGAATAATTGTATTCAATCATGTTCAAACAAATATCATAAATGTAATTTTGAAGTTGTCCTATTTATGATCCTTAAAATGGACGTTTATGCTCAATTTTGCCTTATTCTGACATGTTAAGTAAATCGTAAATTCCAAATAACTTACGAATTTTTTAAATTGGAAAAATCATAGTCTATGATATTCATGCCAGTATCCTAAATAATATTTTGAAAGTGGTTTGACATCTTTATGATGAAAATATCCTACAAGATTGACGTTTATGTGAAATTTTGCTCTATTCTACCATGTTAAGAAATTCGTAAATGTCCAATAACTTGCGAAATTTTCAAAGTAGCATATTTATAGTTATTGATGTTCATTCCAGCATCAAAACTGATATTTTAAAACTGGTCTGACATTTTTACAGTAAAAAGTTTCCTTTTAATGCACGTTTAAGTGAATTTTTGTCCTATTCTCCCATGTTAAGAAAATCTTAAATTTCGAATAACTGCTGAAGTTTTTTAATTCGAATGTTGCAAATGAATAGGGTTCTTGCCAGTATCGAAAGTAATATTTTAAAACTGATCTGACCTCTCTGCGATCATTTGTTTGTGAGATATCGTGTAAACAGACTAACAAACTAACGGACTAACACACTAACGGACACCCTACAGACAGACACCATACAAATTTTGTCATTTTCGGATTCCTCACACCTGAAAACGTATAAAAAAGTCAAAAAACCGGGGTCGAAATTTTTCACGATTACCTAAGTTCCCCATACCTATCTATAGTATGATGGGGAACTAAAAAAGAATAATTATTAGTTTAAAAATTATTACTCATGCTAAAATTATATAAAATTCGATTAATGGTATGATAGCGAACATGCCATTTAAATTTTATGTTTATTTGTTTAAAAATTATGCGCAAAAGAAGAAAACGAGAAAACAGGTTGTTGCTTAAATTTTGAACGTCAGTGTAGATTTAAATTGTAAAGGAATAATATTTATCGGAAAATAAAAGATGCTATTTGGTGCCTAGGCTTTTGAATAATGATTAATGTTTTAAAATGACATGCATTTGTATCTTAAAATGGCTAAGAGGAAGTGTAAATAAGTGTTGCATTATTAAAAAAAAGTTTTTCTTTCTTTTTTTTTTTTTTTTTTAAATCATGATTATTATTTTATTGGAAAATCCTTATTCTTATTTTATTACTTTTTCTTTTCTTTCATCAATCAACTACTGTATGAATCAATTCATCTCAGTTTATCCATATATCCATATAAATTCATATATCTTATATACTTACATACATCTTATGACAGCCTGGTGTTAAAAAAAAAAATCTACTGATGAAGGTGATTTTTGAATATTTTGAATTTTTTCTTTGACTCAAAATTAGAATACACGATCGAAAACCATCAAAGACCGACTCACGATAGAACGTTCGGAGACGCTTTCTGAGATTTCATTTTCAAAGGGGGCTTCCAAAAACATTTGAAGTTGTCCTAACAACGAAATTGTAACTATTAACTAATGCTATTAAGAACTAAGAAGTTGCTGCAGGTATTGTACCAATGCCCCAAGAGTTTTTAAATAAGTTTTCCGCAACAATGACTGATATGTAGTCTTTGATAACAATGTAGTGAAAAAGAGAAAATTTTCTGTCGATTTGCTGGTAAAGGGCATTTTCAAATATTTTAATTATTTTTCTTTCGAACTTATGATTCAAAACTTGCAGATACGATCGAAAACTATCAAAGTCTGATTAACGACGGAACGTTCGGAGATGCACTTTGAGACTGATTTTCAAAAAGGGCTTCCATAAATATTTGAAGTAGTTCTAATAATGGCATTGAAACGGTTAGACAAAGTTATTAAGAAGGTACTCTTGTAGGACTTATACCCAGGCTCACGAGTTATTAAATAGGACCTTGGTAAAAATGACTGGTGTTTTATATCATCACCATCATCATCAATTTCAGCCTTTATCAATCCACTGCAGGATGAATGTTTCTCCTAGGTGATTCTAAACTACCTTGTTTTCTGCAATTCTTCTCCATTCTGCTCTTCCAAACTTCACAATTTCATCTCTTCAACGACACAGTGGTCTCTTCCCCGGTCTTTTGTTAGGTGTTATACTATATATATATATAAGTGCTAGCTGTTGTAAAATAGAGAAATCTCTCTATCGTCAATAAACACAATTGACGAGGATTTGCAAACTTTTTTTTTTTTTTTTAGGTTTTAGACAGACGAATTACATTCATTATTTAACAACAACAACAACAACAAAAAAATAGAACCTCATTTCTCTTTCTTACCCAGACCTTAGTGTGTGAAAATTCAACGGAATGCATTCTACAAGGAAATGAACTGAAAAAAAAAAAAAAAAAAAAAAAGAAAAAGAAAAGAAAAAGAAAAAGAAAGAAAACAAAAAAAAAATACAGAGAACAGACTCAGTAATCACTATCTCCAAATGACACATCATGTGACAATACTCAGAATAGGGAAAAAGAAAGCAAAGGTTTAATAGTATCTTCACGTCTCGGCCTTAGGAAAAAAAAGAAAATTACATATATTTGTTTATTTGAATACAAGTTTTTATAAGATTCCACAGTAGTCTTGACTAAATAAAATAATAATCTTCTAAAGTGATCATAGCGGATCGTCTCAGTATGCTGTTTACTTGAGAGAAGCGAAGTGAAGCTAGTTGCACACATGACAAATGGTGTGCAGCTGTGCAAGTAAAAGCTACGGCATCATTTTCTCTAGTCTCTTTGTTTTTATTACTATTTTTTGCCAAACCTACTGTTTGTTCTGTTTCTCGGCTACGCTTCTACGCTCTGGTAGCTTCAAACAAAGCTGAGCCACATGTCCATGCTATTAAATACGAATGATATACTCTACCTGAGACTAGTTAATAACGATATATCTAGAGACTAAAATACGGTGTTTAGAATTGTTTATATCCATATATCATCTCCTGATAGTGCTCGTATATATTTTTTTCTGCCAGAGGTACTACTAGAAAAAAGCCATTTTTCAGAACAAGGAAAATTGTTTATAGGGAAAAATGTGAGTTATGCATGTAAATGTTTCGCTTATAATAGAATCCACTTTTGAGAAAATACCATTGTGATGTTGCAAGATAACTTGTGATTTTGAGCAATATACTTTTTCGTAAGCCTTTACCAAAAATAAATAAAGGAGATAGAGTATAATTTAAAATAGCTTTGACCCCACTTTATTTATGATTTATAAACGGAAAGAAATGTAATTTTCCGAATAAGAATATGCTAATTCATAACTTAGTGTATTCCTATCGCTTAAAAAAAAATAAATAAATAAAACAAAATAAACAATCATCAAACTGTCTACAGTAATTGTAGCTATACGAAGTATTTGAATGAGAGTGTAAAGTTTGGTAAATAACTTATAAAAAATTTTAAACAAATACTTGTGAAATATTTTAATTTATAGGCATCAGGGAACATTCTCCAGGAGAGGTCAGCTACACTGAGAAAATAAAAATACCGCTTTCATCTAGAACGAATAAGTAGCAATTTTCTAAATCTCTTTACCAGAAATATAGATTTCCGAGTTACAAACAAATAACCTGGGTAGACGAAATGATGAAGAATTTCTAGTCTACACTTACTTTTCTAGGTGGTGAAACGTTATTATGAATGTTATGAATCCTTTGTATTATAAGAAATTCTCGTTGATTTTCTAGAATTGGGTCATAAAACAAAATTATAGTTACTAAAACTCACTTCTTTGTGTCTGCATTTATTTACAGAGATTTTTAAAGGAGATTGACCCCATCATAATATAGGAAAACGGTCTAGAATTCTAATAGAGGTTTTTAGAACTAGCTACGAAGGGAACTCGAATTGGTAAGGATGACACGGAACTATTTTTACTAGAGCCACAACTTAGATTCTAGATGTCAATCATGTAATTTTTTCGGAGTGTATATTATTCTATTTTACAAAAATAAAGGATTGTATAAAGCAAAATAATTTTCTCTATCTCGAGCTCGTATTGTTGTATTCAAAGTTTAGAATGATAACCATTACGCCCAGGCCCTGATCACCCAATAGGCACGAGAAGCATGTGCTTCCCCTAGAAAATTTTGAAAAGGCCCCAAATTAAGCAAAAAATGGGCCCCGGATTGTAAGCTTGTGGTCTAAAAGCATTGTCTCATTATAAAAAGTCACAGTACACCTGACTGCACAACTATAATTTCTAGATTATGTAGGAAATATGATAATGAAGCTTTTACACATTCATTTATAATGGAATAATTTCATATATTATGGTGAATATAGACTTTCACCAGTTTATATTTTGGTACAAAAATTAAGTGAATTTACTTGTCTACATTTTAAGCGAATTTACTTGTCTCCAATTCCAGGTAACTACAAAATTTTAATGAAAAATTTATAAATTTTTCGAGATGTTCGTATGAGTCTCTAGACCAAGCAGTCAGTGGGGGCCCCCAAATGGATTTGTGCTTCCCTTCAGTTGTAAGGTTAATCGGGCCCTGATTACGCCATGGAAGATAAGTATTCCCAGACCGAGTTTTGAACCCGTACCGTCTAGGAGCAGGACAAGAATCCTAATTGCTATATCATGTGGATCGAGCACAGGTGGGTATATTTTTGTTCGAGGTGTCGCTCTATGGTCATTTTTTCACATGTAAGGCCAGTATCGACTTGGGCTCAAGATCAACGCTCAAAATGTCATTAATCACGCAAAGACACAAAGAGCCAAATGTCTTGTCATCAGTTGTAGCCCTTTTTTATCAGATTGGGCAGTTACCTCAAAGGAAAGCATGCAAAATTGACAAAGATATTGTAGGAACTTAACTACAAATAATTAATTTTCGACGGACCATCTTCGTTGTTTTAATATTTTTAATTTGTACGATCACATACATCAAGTATTTACACTATATACAACGAAGAAATAATAAGTAGCACATAAAATAATAATCGTGGGCGTCAATAAATTTAAAGTTCTTTTGCCCACGTCCATTGTACTTGGCTTCTCATAGCCTTCTGCCCGGTGATCCGCGACGGGGTGGCGCGCATGCGTCAACATCCCGCCCGGCCTTGCTATGTTGTCATGCAAGAACTTACAATATTTTTTTTTGCAAAACTTCAAATTTACAATTTCACATAACATGAATAGATAAAATAATAACAAATAAATGAATGTAACATAATATCAATATTTCGCACAACACATAGAATTAGAAAAAAAGATTAACTGATTATAATAAACAGAAATTTTCATAATTAACTAACAAATTTAGAGTAATATATATAATACAGTAAATTAATATAATAAATGTTCATATTCATTTTTACTCCTCGATAGGCAGCACACACAATCTGGAGATGGATCTTTTGTAAATCCCTTTGGTAGTTTTTATATCTACCAATCTAACTTTATTATCCTGACCAGGATATAGCTTTATTACACGCCCTAAAAACCACTTGCATGGTGGAAGATTTTCTTCCCTGACTAAAACCATGTCTCCGATTTTTAAATTTTCTTTATCAATTATCCATTTTCTGCGCTGTTGTAAGTTATTCAAGTAAGAAAGACTCCATCTTTTCCAGATTGCCTGAACTGACTTCGTAATATTTTGCCAAGCATTTAGGCGATTTTTTTCAATATTGGTTAAAGAGGGTTCAACAACAGCCGTTATTGGCCTTCCAATAAGAAAATGGGCTGGAGTTAAAACCTCTAAATCTTCAATACTTGAAGTTAGCGGAGTCAGTGGTCTCGAGTTCAAGATCGCTTCCACTTGAGTAACAAGTGTAAGCATTTCTTCAAATGTAAATTTTGAATTACCCGCTATGCGTTTAAAATGGTATTTAAACGCTTTGATATTTGCTTCCCATAGACCACCCCAATTTGGACTCCTTGGAGGAATAAAAACCCATTCTATTTTTTCCTCTGCAAAAAAATTGAATAAGGATTCTTCCTTATCTCTTACCAGTTTATACAAGGCATTTAGTTCCCTGTTGGCGCCTACCATATTGGTCCCATTATCCGAAAATATTTTATGACACTTGCCCCTTCTCGAAATAAATCTTTTTAACGCAGCTATCAGAGCTTGTGAAGTTAAATCACTAATAAGTTCAAGATGTATAGCCTTTGTTACTAGACAAATGAAAATACAAACATAAATTTTGATTTCTGGACCTTTCCTTCCATATTTATTTTTGATTAAAAAGGGTCCAGACAAATCTATCCCAGTTGAATTAAATGTTTTATCTGGCGTTATTCTTTGTTTTGGCAAGTTTCCCATTTTTTGTACACATACTTTCGGATTTGCTTTAAAACAGACTAAACATCTGTGCACAATTTTTTTACAAAGATTTCTCCCATGAATGGGCCAATATTTTTGCCTAACCTGAAACAGAAGATGTTGGGGACCAATATGAAAATATTTTTCATGATAATATTTTACAATTAATTCCGTTAATTTATTTTTTGAAGGAAGTACATAAGGATGCTTAATCGAATAAGATAACTGCGAATTTTGCAGTCTCCCCCCTACCCTTATTAAACCATTGTCATCCAAAAATGGGGATAAATTAAAAATTTTACTCTTATGCGATACATTACCGCCACTTTTCAAGGCAGATATTTCAGTAGGAAATTCCTCCTCCTGCAGCTGTTTCAGTAGGAAGTCTTCTGCCTTTGTCAGCTCTTCAGGCATCAGCGGTCCTTTCTTCTTTTCTAAAGGATTTCTTAGATTGTGAAGAAACCTGAAAAGAAAACTACATATACGTAATATTTTTAAAAATTTATTACTACGATTAATCAGATAGTTCAAAATAATAAAGTCCTTTTTCAAATTTAGAGTCACTGCATTTTCAGATTTTAATTCAGGAGTGTAGTCTTCCTCATTTAGTTCTGAAAAGTCAATAAAAGATTGTTTGTTTTTCGGAAATTCAGGATCTTTCAGAAATTCAGCACCTGTCCACCATGTGGCGCTGGTTGTTAGGCTTTCAGCAGTCATCCCTCGGGACAACAGGTCAGCAGGATTTTCTTTACTTGCACAATGGAACCAAGAGTTAGGGTTTGTCAGGCTGGCAATTTCTTGAACACGGTTGGCGACAAACTGCTTCCATCGGGTTTTAGTACCCTTTATCCAGAAAAGCACTATCTGCGAATCAGTCCAGTGATATTCAACAGAAGGTCTTTTAAGGTTTACAGTATTTTTCACTTTGGTGATCAGACGAGCTGCGACCAGGGCACCCAATAATTCAAGGCGAGGTAGTGTAACACCGCTGAGGGGAGCTACACGGCTCTTGGAAGTCAAAAGTTTTAATGAAATACCATTTTCTGATTTTGTTCGTACATAAATGGCAGCGCCATATGCTTTTTTGCTAGCATCGCAAAAACTATGTAATTCAACTATATCTTCTGGGGAAGTGGCATCAAGGACGAATCTAGGGACTTCAAGCTCTTTTAATAAGGGTAATTCCGAACACCATTTCATCCACTCTTTTTCGATATTTGGTGATAATGATTCATCCCATTTGGTTTTAGTTGTCCAGATATCTTGAATGATAATTTTTGCCCTGACAGTGAATGGAGAAATTAACCCTAAGGGGTCGAAAATTCTCCCTACGGCTTGAAGAATGGTACGTTTTGTAATTTTATTTATGGATATAAAGTTCAACAAACTCTTGATATCTACAATCAAATTATCTTTATTAGTATCCCAAGATAGTCCCAAGATCTTTGTCTGATTTATACCTAAGCTGATGGTAGATTCTACAGGGTATGTATCGAATTTTTCGCTTTTCCACTGCTCTGTTAATTCGGTATCGTTACTTATCCATTTTCTAAGGGACATTCCTGCGGCTTCCATAATATATTTTGCACTTCGTGATAATTCAAGTGCTTCGTTAAAATCATTACCTCCAGAAATTAAGTCGTCTACGTAAAAACATTTATCTAAAAGTCGAACAGTAGCGGGAAATTCTTCTCTATACTTCTCAATGTGATGTCTAATAGTAGCAGCGAGTAAGAATGGACTTGAACACACCCCAAAATTAACTCGATTGAAACGATAAATCTGTAATTTGGGTTTTTTATGTGCATGCGGTTCTTCATCACTCCAGAAAAAACGAACAGCGTCTTTATGTTCATCAGCGAGACAGATTTGTAGAAAGGCTTGTTTAATATCAGAACAAAATGCTATTTTGTTTAATCTAAAATTAATTAAAACATCCAAAAGATTCGGATTTAAATTTATCCCCTGCCATAGGCAATCATTCAGTGACAGCTGATTATTTTGATGACTCCCTGCATCAAATACGATTCTTGTTTTGGATGTTAAGCGACCTTCCTTTCTTACTGCCTGATGTGGCAAATAATAAATAGGTTTGTTTAAATTATTTTCTGCTGTACTGGGTTCAACTATTTCTATTATTTTTTGATTTACGTAATCACGAATAATCTCTCTATACTGTTCATATAATTCTCTATCATATTTAAAACGTCTCCATAAACTTAAAAATCGTTGTTTCGCTAACGTGTAATTATCGGAAAGTTCATTATAGGGTCTTCTAAAGGGCAAGGGTACAACGTAGCGTTTGTTTTTAAACTGAATCGTTTCATTAAAAATTTCTATAGCTTTATCACTTTCTTTTTGAATTGGATCGTCTCTTATTCCAATGCTCTCTAGATCGAAAAAGAGTTTAAGAGTGCTACTAAGGGAATCGTCTGACAAAACGAAACACTGTTTCGAATTATTCAGTTCTGTTTCTTCAACCTTTCCACACGCTAGCCATCCAAATTCGGTTTCCTTAAAAAACAAATCGTCATTTATTTTATAAGTATTATCCTTTAAAACTTTGAATAATATATCTGCACTGATTAACGCTTCTATTTCATTCGGTTCAAAAAATGTCTCGTCACTCAATTTCAAAAATTCTGGAATTTTTATGTCTGAAATGTTTAATTTATTGCATGGTGTAAGCCCAGTTATTTTATCTACAATCAAAAATTCTACTGGTTCACTAAAAGAACAATCTTCATTTGAAATAAAGGTATCTAATTTCCACTTAATATTTTGGGTCAATCCATTCAAACCTGAAACTGGAGTTTTTATTTTTTCTCTTTTAATTCCTAAACATTCACTCATCTTTTCAGTTAATACGCACACATTTGAAGCGGAATCCAGAACGCATCTTATTTTTATTCTTTTTTTGTTTTCGCATTGAACATAAATATAAGCTGTGGAAAACAGAATACTTTTTCTATTTTCTTTTAAATATCTGCTATTATTACTCAAAACGGAAGCATTTAATTGCGCAACCCGTTTGTCTATATCTGGTAATTTGGATGAATTTATTTCATCTGCGTCTGGAACCGGGGTTTTGGCGCCAGAAGAAAAACATATTAATCTGTTGTGCTTCATTCCGCAGGTGCATTTGAATTTTGATAAGCAATCATTTTTCTTATGGTTTTGCCTAAAACAAACCTCACAAAGCTTGTGAAGGCGTATTATACTTAATCTTTCGTTAATGTTTAATTTCAAAAATGCATCACATTTATAAATAGGGTGATAAGTATTTTTACAAACAACACAATTTTTGTTTTTATTTTCATGCATTAAAAGAGTTTTAGATTTGTTAATAGCCGGAAAGTTTTTGTTAGTATTTTTATTTCCGCTAGTCATATTCGTTCTATTAATAGATAATAAAACTGATTCTCGTTGTTCCAAAAATTTGATAAATTCTTCAAAGGTGGGAACATTTTTTGATTTATGGGATAACTCAAAATTCTTTCTAGATTCTCTGTCTAACTTTGCTACGAGAATATTTATAATGAAAACATCTGATAATTTATTCTGTACATATTTCAGAACTTTCAAGGCACGCAGATTTTTCTGAATACAATCAATCATGTTTCTTATCTCTTTGGGATTTTCAGTTTGAATTTTCTCAAAATTCAGAATATTTTGTACATGAATATCAACAATTAATCGCTCGTTATCATAGCGATTTTCTAATGCATTATATAATGATTCAAATGTATCAAAATTACTAACTAGATTTTTAGCGTCATATTTGAGACAAGATCTAAGATAATATAATTTCTGCGACTGATTAATATGAACATTATTGGTTATTAAATCATCAAATTGTTCTTTAAAAGAACTGAATTCCTCATATTTTCCTGAAAATTCAGGTAATACTAAAGGAGGAATTTGAGTTTTAATTTCAAAGGAATCTTGAGATGCATTTTCAGTCGCATTTATTTTTTTATGAGAATCAAATTTCTTATAAGAATTAATAAGAGTATTAATTCTTACCTCTAATTTTTCCAGACGTTCTTCACATGAGTCAAGGTCGTCATCTATGGTTGCTTGTTCAGCATCTTTCAAGTCTTGAATTTCGTAGTATTTTTGTCGTAATTCATCGATTTTTGTTTGTAGCAGTTCTATGTTCTTTAATTTCACTTTTAATTCCACTATATCTATATCGTAATTTTCGGCATTCGTGCCTTCTACATAGTTTTCAATTCTAGTTATCTTCCCTTTCAAGGAAGATTTCAATTTATTATTTTTATCCATAAGTCGTTGATTACAAGCTCCTTTCTCGACGGAGCCACTTTTTGTAGGAACTTAACTACAAATAATTAATTTTCGACGGACCATCTTCGTTGTTTTAATATTTTTAATTTGTACGATCACATACATCAAGTATTTACACTATATACAACGAAGAAATAATAAGTAGCACATAAAATAATAATTGTGGGCGTCAATAAATTTAAAGTTCTTTTGCCCACGTCCATTGTACTTGGCTTCTCATAGCCTTCTGCCCGGTGATCCGCGACGGGGTGGCGCGCATGCGTCAACAGATATCTACCCCCAAGCCCCGCAATTATCTCAGCAGGGGACCCCGTTCCAGGGTTTTGAGCAGGAGTGAGCTAGAGTGAGCTCGCGTGACCACATCAAAGGATTCTGAATAGAAAGCGCACAATGAGCCCAAATGGAAACCGGACTTAAGGCTTATTAGATGGGGATTTACAGCTTAAAGTGGATTAAAAAATCACAACGAACATACATGTCTGTACCATAATTCAAACCCGAACACGGCGCTTGCTAACTTGATGCCAATGCCAGAGCGCTACCAGTTTGCGACATGCACCAGGTAGGATCCACAAAAGCAGTAAAAAAAAAAAAAAAAAAAAAGCTCTGTAAATTGACTGAAATGTTTATCCAGAATCTCTGTAAATGTACAAAAGTTTTCTGTTAAAAATAAATGATCGATATTCTCAATCTTTATTCTATATATTTATTTTTATTATTTTATTTTTCAGCAAAAATTAACAATGAATATTTCTTCTTCAGAAAAAGTATCACAAATCCCCAATATATTCTTGGCAATATTTAATTAAAATAATATTAACCTTTAAATATATACTAGATCTGGTTTCTTTACATTAGTGTATTTCATCCACAAAAAAAAAAATAATAATAATAATAATAATAATCCTATTGGTCATTGGAGTTTCAGTGATCTTGTATCTGTTGCTTGGCTTCTACTATGCTTAATAGATCATCTTTATTTTATATATATATATATATATATATATGTGTGTGTGTGTGTGTGTGTGTGTAATATTTTTTAATAGCTCCATTTATGTTTGTGCACTGAAAAAAAATTCTGTTCTGTAACTGACGTCTAGAATCTCAATTGTGGTTCTAGTAAAAATAGTTCCTTGTCATCTTTATAAATTCTAGTAACCCTTTGAAAACGATGTCTAGAAACCCATCCTAGAATTCTAGAGCGTTAGTCTATATTATCGAGGTCAAACTTATTTAAAAATCTCTGAATATCCCTGAATCTGAATACAAAAGCTATAATCTTGGTTTATGATCCAATTCTAGAAAATCAAACGAAAATTCCTCGCAATACAAAGGATTCAGAATATTCATAATATTGTTTCACCATCTAGAAATGCATAGACTTGAAATTCTCGATCATTTCGTCTATTCAGCTTATTAGCGTGCCTTATATGAATAGCTCGAAAATCTATATTTCTAGTTTAGGGATTTAGAAAATGACCACTTATTCGCTCTAGGTGAAAGCGGTATATTTTCTTTTTCAGTGCGTGTAATTTAACATACGACTTGAGATAAGAAATTTCCAGTAGTTTTTATGTTAAAACTTTTAAAAGCTAGATACAAGACAAAAATAATAGTAGTTAGAAAAAACATATCTTCAAATAATTTCTTTTTGTTAATAATTTTTTTAATTTTTTTTTTTTTTTTGTCCAATTGTTCATGCAAACAATGCAAAAACAAAAAAAAAAAAAAAAAAAAAAAAAAATGCTGCATTTTTTTCCCGATAAAAAGAGATAAATAAATAAAAAATAATAAAATAAAATAAAATGATGTTGAATGAGAAAAATTAAAAACTTTGTAAACAAGCATAATAATATGTATAAACATGCAGCAATTGTTGCAAAACAGTCCAACAAAAGTGTTAATTTAACAAATATTCTCGAAATAATCCAATAAAACTCTCACTCGTATCACAAAAGCCATTATTTAATGAATAATCTCGAAACAGTCACTTGTTGCATAAAAGTAAAGTGGTCATCATTCGTCACCAAGTCGCCAAGTTTGTTACCAAGGTCCGACCTTATAGTGGAAGTGAATAGACTGCTGTTTGTTTCCACTTTAACTGTAAAACTACTTTTACGGCAACAGCATATTTGAAGCAGGAAAGAGGTTGAATTCTCTGTAACAGTTATGTTTCTGATAACATGAACAAGCATAGTCTTACTTTTTAGTAATAACTGAAGTACAATAATTTTAAGTACATTTTTAACTAGAAATATAAACGTACTCTGAATCGTTCGCGCTACATTTAGTCAAAAATTACTCTAGGAGAAAAATTAGTATAAAATAGTTTCGATTGTTGCAAGAATAGTTTTTTAATATTTTGGACGTCTGTATATAGAAAATTACGCACATGCAACTTTCTAAAATAATGTACCGCAAACTAACACTTCATGAGTAATCTTTCAATTTTTATTTCTGAGCAAAAAAAAAAAAAAAAAAAAAAAAAAAAAAAAAAATGTAATCATGCATAAATGTATGTAGATAAAATAGCTAATACTTTTCAATTTGTGTTTACGATATCGCTTTCTGATAAAACTAGTGTGTTATGGTCATCACAAAACTTTAATCCATATTTTCCTGTACAAAATTACGCAATAAAAATTATTAAAAATAATTATTCATTAAAACTATTTTCCATGATAAATGCAGACTTTTTTTTTTTTTTTTTTTTTTTTTTTTTTTTTTTTTTTAGAGAAGTATAGCATTAAATGACGAAAGAAAGTCAATTTTGTGAATCTGATTTAATACTGTCATTTATTTATTTTCGTAAAAAAAAAAAAAAAAAAAAAAAAGAAAAAGAAAAGAAAAGAAAAAGAAAGAAAAGATAAGATAAATTTTCTTTAAACTAACACAGTTCTGTGGTTCAAACATTCGTTTTAAAGATATTGCCGAGTTCTTTTGAAAAATACCCATATCGAAAATTTACACTCGGGGTGTGGAAGAAAGCGATGTCCCTACACAAACAAACATTTTATTCTGGTTGACTATTACTGTCATAAATATGCATATACTTTTTGGCATTGAAATGTTAAAAATAATTCTCATTAAATACATTAATAGGAAATTTGGCCCCTACTGTCACATTAAAAATTGTGAAAAAGAAAAAAAAAAAGGGGGGGGGGTATGACAGCGCCATCTGTCAAGTGATTTACCTTCAAATATATTAGCGTCAATTTCAGTCAAAGTCAAACAAAAATATCAAGTTTGGTATACATTCCGCCCATTAGTTTATGAGGTCGTGAGATAAATTTTAATACACAAACAGACAGAAATTTTCTAAAAAAGGTAAAATCGTATTCAAGGCATCTGAAGACGTATGAATCCATCGAGAACCTTAAGTCGAAAATTTTCACAAATAAATGTTTTTTCTTATTATTTTAAAAGAAAGTAATAAATTATATTCATAGTAATCTATAGACAGTACATTTATAATTTCGAAACATTCGTCTTTTTGTGCTATCCTGTAAAATGACTATAATCGTTAGTGCATTAGTTTTCCTACGTCCTCAGAAACCTATATTATTATAATCATTAAAATACTTTTTCTAGAACTAAAACCCATACTTCTTCTATTGTTTTTAATAAAAATGCAGAGGACTTTCGGTGACTAGAAAATTGAAATGTCAAAGGTACAATTTATTATAACAAACTTTTTAGGTACAACTCACAAAATAGGATGCATTTTTTCGAAAAATTAATGTTAGTAATGGATCATTAAAAACAAGTATTTAAAAGCTTTTGAAACACACTTTTACACAGCTTTCAGCACAAATGCCTTTTAAAAAAAAACAAGTATTTTTTTTTTTTTAGAAACCACACAACAAGACTTTCTTCTATATTTTTCTATACAAATCTACGCAGTACATATTTAATAAAATTATTATTTATCAAAGTTGTTTTCTATCATAAATGCAAACGATTTTCGTCACAGAGAAGTGTAAAACTAAATGTACGAAGAAAATCAATTTTATGCTATATAAAAAATACCTTAAGAAAGGCGCTTTTTTTTTCTTTCTCTTATTTCCAGGTCTCCCCCCCCCCCCAATAGCCCCCTCCCTTTTATTTTTATTTTCCTTCGTCCTTTTCTTCTTCTTCTTCTTCTTCTTTTTTTTTTTTTCGTTAAAAAAAAAAAAAAAAGCTATAACTTTGTTTTAAATTATCACAGATCCATGATTCCAGAGCCAGATTATGGCACGGGCACACGGGGCATTGGCTCAGGGCCTCCAAACTTAGGGGGCCCCACTTCCAAAAGCTGGAATGTAATAGCATAAATGTTCACTCGAAGTGTCTAGTCAATACAAAAATTGATTAAAACTCATTACATTAAAGAGCTTAAAAATTTGTTAAATTTTGTTTCTAATCTGCGAAACTAAGATAACATTTATGCTTTATCCGTTTTCTGGTTGTCTTGAGCTTAAAACTAAAAATTTTCTAACGGGTTGATGAAAAACTGGAGCAATAGAACGAATAACCAAAGATGAAAAAGGAAAAATCTACTACGCAACATAATTTTTTCAAATAGAGAGGTTTTTTTTTTTTTTTTTTTTTTTTGGGGGGGGGGGCATCTTTGAAAGCTCTGTAAAGCAGGGAGAGGGCTTTAAAATACCAGTGCTCCGGTTCTTTAAAAAGCATAGTCTGTCCCTGCATGGTTCAACCATTCGTTTCAGAAGTATTGATCAGTGCTGACAAATTAAGGACTCCTTTATTCAATAATCACCACTAAATTTTAGTTGTAACTGGTTGCCTAATCACTTCGAAGATTAATCGTCTATCATACATATCAAATAGCACTCCTCAAAATTATTGGTGATTATTGAATAAAAAAGTTTCTTAATTTAGGAACATTAGTATTGATGAGTTCTTTTGAAAGATACCCATATTGAAATTTTCATCCCTTCCAAGGGGGGAAGTGCTTCCTTAACAAATACCAATAAAATCTTTTTGTAAAAAAATAGAACCGACTCCAAAACGGAACTTCTATTTAAACAACTAAAAATGAAAGAAAATTGGCAGAAAATGGAACTGTAAATTGCGCCTAAAAGTATAAAATAATTTCCTTCGCCAAACAACCTATAACACTACAATTAATCATAACTTTTGAAGTCGGCGCAAAATTAAATAAAATTTAATTAGTTCTTAAAGGTTTGTTTTTAGATTGGTAGCAGCAAATGCTGTTGTCTCGAATGACCCATTTTCACGTTTCCTTTATTATTTTATCACTGTATACAATTGGTCCATTAGTAGCATCTACATAGAACAGTGAACATTCTTCACAATGCGGTATTTATGTTTCTACGAAGTTAGAGTTTCCTTTGTAAATTTGGTATAATTTTGATAACTATCATCCTTGATGGCTTTTGGATTTGGTGATCAAAACATAAGGCAAAAATATACACGCAAGATGTAATATATATTGTACGATGTTTTGTTTCATATTCTTGATTACTCTTTTAATATACCTTATAAAAATAATCATGATATCGCAAAGAAATTAAATATGTTTGCCAGATAATTTTGCGATTTTTCTTTCACCAAAGACGTCAGGATGGATGGATGGCTTTTTATGGCACAAAGTCCACAATGGGACATGCTGCGCCAAACAAACCAAAGACGTCAGATACCAGCATCTTGACCAACTTTTGCTGATTACGAAATCTTATTTGTTTTCTTGAATCAAAGTAGTTTTCGGCTGCGTTTTGCAGGTAACAATGTGAGGTGTGTATTTTGAATAGGATTTGATTTTTGTATTGAATAAAGGTATCAATTTTTATTTAATTTTGCGCCGACTTCAAAAGTTATGATTAATTGTAGTGTTATAGGTTGTTTGGCGAAGGAAATTATTTTATACTTTTAGGCGCAATTTACAGTTCCATTTTCTGCCAATTTTCTTTCATTTTTAGTTGTTTAAATAGAAGTTCCGTTTTGGAGTCGGTTCTATTTTTTTACAAAAAGATTTTATTTTTCTCTTTTCAGTGAAAAATTATTCATAAAGCAGAACATTACAAGACGTTCGATGGAAGTTTCACAAATCATAAATTCCAAGAAAAGTAACATTACTCAAAAAATAGTTTATGTCACTGAAAAATACATGAAATGCACCCAATGTGAACAAAAAGTTTACATCTCCATCTAGAAAGTTATCCACTCGAGAGACAGTTGTGCCAGTTTTATTCTTGTCAAGTTATTTTTAAGTTGGTTTTTCTCAAATGCTGCATTTTTAAGTTGTGTCACTTTTCTTGCCTTTATCGGATATGAGCAAAAAACTATCTGTTCAACGAACATACGTTAAATTGCGCAGCGTAAAGTTCAAACAAAGAGCAAAATATGCATTGCAGCTGACGGACAGAAGTTTCAACATCGATACTTACATAGTGCTTTTACCAGTGTAGTTGCATGCGTTCAGCAGTTAGAGGGAGAACAGACTTTTGTGAGTATCCTGTTATTAGTTTATATCTTAATGAAGTCATAATGAAACCTATTTCAGGCCATATTCACTACGACAAAAAAAGTATTAAAATTAAATCATCTCTTACGAAGTTATAAGCTAACAAATTTAAACAACAACAACGAATAACATGGTTTGTATTGAGAACCTCTTCCTTAATGAAGTCGGTTTAAAACGTCTATGCGTTAATCGATGTGACCGCTTACAATAACCATACTTTGAATTTTACATGGCATAAATGTCACCCGCTACGCTAAATTTATGCAATGTCGTTCAAGTGTGCACAAAATAGGAAATTGTGAACAAAAAAATGCACGTTTTAAGCGTTCTGGTTTTAGCATTAATGTCTAAACTATCTTTGCGTACTACATCGATGATGCTCTGCAATTTTATAATTCACTTTTTCCCCCCTGTCTTGAAACGTTTCCGAGATACGATCGCTAACTCCACTCCTTTCCACCAGGTGGCGCTTTAGGCGGTAGAATTGCGTATAACATGTCCACTTTACTATACCTACATACCACTTTTTTGACTATAGCTGCAGCTGTTCAGCAATTAAAAGAGTCAGGACTGACTTTTTTGGGCACCCTGTATTTTCTTTTGATCGTAAAATCTTACAATGGGACCTATTTCAGACCAAGACTTTTACAATAAAACAAAAAATATCAAAATCGGATCCTCCGTTCAGAAGTTATGAGCGAAAAAACAAAAACAAAAAAACATAGGCTTTGAATTGAGAACCTCCTCCTTTTTGAAGTGGATTAATTAAAGCATCTCTTACGAAGTTATAAGCTTACAAATACCAACAACAAACCATAACTCGAATTAAGAACACCTTCCTTTCTGAAATTGGTTGAAAACGACTTTGCGCTAATCGATGTGACCGCTTACAGTAACAGTACTTTGAACCACAGAGTATACGTGTCATCCGCTGCGCTGCAAAGTGTGCAACGTAGTTCAAGTGTGCACAGTGTAGGAAATTGCGAACAAACAACTGCACGTTTTAAGCGTTCTATTTTTAGCAATAATGTCTAAAAACTGTCTTTTCGTAGTAAATCGATGATGCTCTACAACTTCATAATTAACTTTTCTCCCATTTTGAACCGTTTTTAAGAGGAGCGCTCAACCGTTAGGAGCGCTAATTCCGCTGTTTTTCACCAGATGGCGCTTTATTTTCTTTAGATTGTAAAGATGTTATAATGGGATCTACTTCAGACTAAGATCTCTACTATAAAACAAAAATTATCAAGTAACCGTATTTTGAACTATATAGCGTATGTCTCACCAGCTACACTACATCGTGAGCAATATAGCTCAAGTGTGTATAGTGTAAGAAATTGCGAACAAAAAAATGCACGTTTTTAGCCTTGTATTTTTTGCATCAATGTCAAAACTATCTTTTTGTACAAAATCGATGATACTCTGCAATTTTATGATTCATTTTTCCCCCCTGTCTTGAACCGTATCCGAGATTGGAACGTTAGCATGAATGTCTAAGCTATCTTTTTGTACTAAATCGGTGATACTCTTCAGCTTTGTAATTCACTTTTCCTTTAGAACCGTTTTCGGGATAGGAACACTAACTCCGCTATTTTCCACCAGGTGGCGTTGCAAGCGGTTTAACTTTGTAGTGCATGGCCACTTTGCTATACTTACATACCATTTTTATCACTATAGCTGCAGCCGTTTAGCAGTTAAAAGATTTGGGACTGATTTTTTGGGCACCCTGTATTTTCTTTAGATCGTAAAGATATTACAATGGGACCTAAGTCAGACCAAGACCGTTTCAACAAAACAAAAAGTTTCAAAATCGGAGCATCCGTTCAGAAGTTATGAGCTAACAAACATAAAAAAAACATACGGTTTGAATTGAGAACCTTCCTTCTTTTTTGAAGTCGGTTAAAAAAGAAAAAAAAAATCTGGTTGACAATCACTATTATATATATATTCACATTGAAAAGTTAAAAATAATTCTCCTTATGTATAGTTATACGAATTTTCTTTCTATACGGCTGTAATAAAAAATATGAAAAAAAGGAATGACAGCGCCAACTGTCATATATATTCATTTCATTTTGTTTAGCACAGCCTATATAAATGGTGCACTGTACCTACGAGATATTTCCCCGATAGACGTAATGCGTTTGAATTCTCTTGCATGTCCCTGTAAATAAGCCATTTGATTGATCTTTTAAGAAATCATAAATAATTCATCTCGTTGCTAAAAGATTGGAAACGACTACTTAACCCTTAACCACTTTGCATATGAAATCGTAACTCACAAGGGAAGTATGAATCAGTAAAATTGCTATTGAAACCAAACCATGCTTAAATTAAAGAGCATGGTCGAAAACATTGGGTAGCGTACAAATTTGCTGCAACAACTCCCATGGGGATGAGTTATGCCCTCTATTACTTTTAGTTATTTCTATAAAAGCCAACAAAACACGCAGTGTAGTGTGACCAAATGGTGCAGTGCCAGCGTGCTTGACTTCGGATTCGTAGGTCGTGAGATCGAGTCCCCGCAAGGGCGTTTTGTATTTTAATTTTTTCAATTGTTTTTTCTCTTTACGTTTTTAATTAAATTAAATTATTAATTTAAGAGAAAATATTTATTACATTAAGAAGGTTTTTTTTTTTTTTTTTTTGAGTATTACAATTAATAAATAAATTATTGAGAATGAATGTAAGAAATGCATTTTTTTTATTTTTTATTTATGAAAAAGAAAACCATGTTTAAAGCTACGAATATAGTTTCTAATTTATAACAATTATGATTAAAAGTAGACAAATCATGGAACCATAAGTATTTTTCACAATTAGAACAAGAAATATAAAATGATTGATCACAATTATTTGAATTTCAATTTTGTTCACCGTCAATTATTGTTCATTACGAATATTTTGTCAAATATTTGGCTTTTCGTCGAGATTACTTGATTTGTAAAATTCATATTTACCGAGATTTTGAATTTTTTTACAGGTAAATTAATTATAAATTAGTCAAATCATTTTGAGAAAATTTGTCATTGTCTTCAATATTTATTGTCAGTTCTTCCGACACCACGAAACTTGATAGTTGTTTAATGAAATATTTGAAATAAAAGTTAAATGCGACGTCGAATAGTTAAGCAACAGCTGTTCATCATTCAGGATTTTTCATGCAAAAAATAGCATTAATAAATAATACAATTGAGAGCAGACGATTAAGTCTTGCTATTAATGTCGCCGTTAAAAAATAGTAATTAATAATTTATGTAAAACAATCATTAACAAAATTTTATCTGAATGTAATCATTAACAAAATCTTACCTAAATATAATATAAAAGTATTTCCCGTTAAATTATTAATTTCTTTAAATTTAATAAATAAGTAAATAAATTGGTTAAAAATAAAAAAAATATTAAACTACCCGCGCTGGGAAAAAAAAAAAAAAAAAAAAACTTGTTTTAATATAATTAATATATTTTCTCTTACAATAATGATTTAATTTAATTAAAAATGTCGAAAATAAAATTATTTCAGTTGAAATAAAAAAATAAAATACAAAACGCCCTTGCGGCGACTCGATCCCCCGACCTACGTATCCGATGTCAAGCACGCTAGCACTGCCCCATCTGTTCACACTACGCTGCGTGTTTTGTTGGTTTTTATAAAAATAACTAAAACTAATAGAGGGCATATCTCACCCCCATGGGAGTTGTTGCAGTAAATCTGTACGCTACCCAATGTTTTCGACCATGCTCTTTAATTTAAGCGTGGTTTGGTTTCAATAACAATTTTACTGATTCATACTTCCCTTGTCAGTGTCTCACATGCCATACGGATGGCTCCGGTTCGATTCTAGGCGTAAACTATTATTTATTTATTTACTTATTTATTATTATTATTATTTGCGAAATAAACAACTTTACTCATTCAAATTTAGTCAAGAATAAATTATTTCTAATAAATCAAATTTGAGCTGGTGACCACAGCCTCTCTATGGTTTGTGTTAGAATTCACTTAGCATGAGTAACTTCACTCAGTCCTTTAATATGACAAATGGGCGAAAATGGTTCGAATTTCTCTTTCAAATCTGAGACGGTATACTTTTAGATTATCATCCTATAAATGTATCGTATATTATTAGTTGAATTTTCCAATCAATAAATCTTTATTAACAAATAGATTAAAAAATGAAATGCTTAAAAAGAAAAAAAAAAAGATATATAATATAAGATTATATTTAATCTTACATCACCACATTTAAGGAAAATTAGCGAGGAAAAAAAAAAAAAATAGGCATTGTATTTGTTTGCTTCATCTGTCTCTCTCACATCTTTCTTAATACTTGAACTATTTAATACACTGACGCCTCCCAAATGAACTCATCTTTCATTTAGGCGTCACGCTGGATTAAATGAATTTATTGTTCCAGCGTTACGCCGAAACCCGTGTTTATGATCTGGTTTCGCGGTAAAAATGTTCGAACAAGTAAATGAACAACTTCGTCATTTATGTTTATTCACGTGGTGGCGACATCGTATCTATCGGCTGGATAAACATGCAGTTAAAACGACAGCGGAATCTTTTGAACGTGGCCACTTTTCCGATATGAAAAATGGATGAGGCTCTTATTCGTATTGGAATGATTAGATTGTGTCTGTTTATTTTTACTCTCAAGAACAAGATGAAGTTGCAACGGTTTCCGAACTTGTTCAGATAGTTGAGCCAACTACTTATGTTGTACCGTTGTACGGCACTGTCATTTTGAAATGTATTTTCGGAGCGATATCAATAAACCATTTGCAACAGAAGTGAATTTTTAAAATACACTCTCAATACATTTTTACTTACTTCTATAAATAAAAAAGAAAGTATTTGATTCATGAAAGTTTTTGAACTCTGGTTTCCGATGGAATTATACGTTTTCAAATGTCCTGAACAAGTTTGATCATAAAAAAAAAAAAAATGTTTTTCTGTGTGGGTGTATAAAAAAATTTTTGTGAGCGCTGCATCTCACGAACTAACGGAAGAAGTTTTACTTTTTTATTTTTAATTCTGTTTTCTCATTCAGAAAATTCAGAACCGTTAAATTAATACACGCTTTCCAAAAATTGATTTTTCCCATTTTATCTCCCATGTATGCGAAAAATGCACGCAGTTAATTTTTCGATTTTTTAACATGCACACACACAAAATAAATAAATAAATAAATTTAGAAAACGAGTACTAATTCAACGGTTATGAATTTTCTAAATGTGAAAACGGAATTAAAAAAAAAAAAAAAAAAAAAAAGTATTACATATTCTATGGGGGAAACAAATTCCCCCTATTCTATGGGGGAAACAAATTCCCCCATAGAATAATATGAGGTTTGGTTGTCGGCGAGATTAGCTATTGTTCGCTCTTAATAATTTTCCAAAATCATATTTTATGTTAAATTTAAGCGCTATTACTCCCGTCGCCACTCTCAATTCAATATGTATTACTTCTTAGCATTTCCCTTTACTAATGCCTGTAAATCTAGTTTCCCAGCAGCAACACCACTTGAGGGGCAAAGCGATGTATAGTACGCTGTTAAAAATTTCAGCAAAAAATTACTAGAAATTATTTATTTTAAATCTTATGCAAAATGACAGTGAAAAATAAACAAAAATGCTAAAAAAAAGTATTACATAATGACTATTTGTGGAAACAAATATAACCATAGAATAATATAAGGTTTGGTTGTCGGCGAGATTAGCTATTGTTCGCTCTTAATAATTTTTCAAAATCACATTTTATGTTAAATTTAGGCGCTATTACTCCCAATTCAATATATTAGTTCCTAGCATTTTCCTTTTTTAATGCCTGTAAATCTTGTTTCCCAGCAGCAACACCACTTGAGGGGCAAAGCGATGGTACGCTGTTAAAAATTTCAGCAAAAAATTACTAGAAATTATTTATTTTAAATCTTATGCAAAATGACAGTGAAAAATAAACAAAAATGCTAAAAAAAAGTATTACATAATGACTATTTGTGGAAACAAATATAACCATAGAATAATATAAGGTTTGGTTGTCGGCGAGATTAGCTATTGTTCGCTCTTAATAATTTTTCAAAATCACATTTTATGTTAAATTTAGGCGCTATTACTCCCAATTCAATATATTAGTTCCTAGCATTTTCCTTTTTTAATGCCTGTAAATCTTGTTTCCCAGCAGCAACACCACTTGAGGGGCAAAGCGATGTATAGTACGCTGTTAAAAATTTCAGCAAAAAATTACTAGAAATTATTTATTTTAAATCTTATGCAAAATGACAGTGAAAAATAAACAAAAATGCTAAAAAAAAGTATTACATAATGACTATTTGTGGAAACAAATATAACCATAGAATAATATAAGGTTTGGTTGTCGGCGAGATTAGCTATTGTTCGCTCTTAATAATTTTTCAAAATCACATTTTATGTTAAATTTAGGCGCTATTACTCCCAATTCAATATATTAGTTCCTAGCATTTTCCTTTTTTAATGCCTGTAAATCTTGTTTCCCAGCAGCAACACCACTTGAGGGCAAAGCGATATTTAGTATGCTGTTAAAAATTTCAGCAAAAAAATTACTGGAAATTATTTATTTTAAATTTTACGTAAAATCACAGAGAAAAATAAACAAAAATGTTAAAAAAAAAAAAAAAAAAAAAGTATTACATAATGACTAATTGTGGAAACAAATGTCACCATAGAATAATATGAGGTTTGGTTGTCGGCGAGATTAGCTATCGTTCGCTCGTAATAATTTTCCAAAATCACATTTTATGTTAAAGTTAGGCGCTACTACACCCAATTCAATATATTAGTTCCTAGCATTTTCCCTTTTTAATGCCTGTAAATCTTGTTTCCCAGCAGCAACACCACTTAAGGGGCAAAGCGATACCTAGTACGCTGTTAAAAATTTCAGCAAAAAAATTACTGGAAATTATTTATTTTAAATCTTACGTAAAATTACAGAGAAAAATAAACAAAAATGTTTAAAAAAAAAAAAAACTGTTTTATGCATCTATTTTAATGGCTAGCAATATTTTGATTCATTATTGGCCGCTCGCAATTCAACATATTTATTCTTAGCATTTTCCTTTACTAATGCCTGTAAATCTAGTTTCCAACAGCAATACCACTTGAGGAGCAGTGGAATATTTAGTGCGCTGTTAAAATTTGAACAGAAAAATTACTGAAAATTATTTATCATAAATCTTATGTAAAATTACAGCGAAAAGTAAATAGAGATGTTTAAAAAAAAATCTGCTTTATGCATCTATTTTAAGGACTAATATTATTTTGATTCATATTGTCCATTCAAAATTAAATACACTATCTACCAATAAGTATTTGTACACTTTCAAATTCAGACATTTTGTCAAATATCTAAAAAAGTACTTTAGGAATCATTTTGAAATTTTGGTAGTGTAAAGAACATGTTATACCTAATATATTTCTGTAAAAGTTGTATCCTGAATAGGAAAATCGAACCAGTAAAAAATTAAACAAAAATCAAAATTTTTTGCATCACACTGTAAAAAAAAAAAAAAAAAAAAAAAAAAAAAGTAACGCTTTAAATGTGTTTTGGCTGTAGCATGTGATTATGAGGATTTTTCTCATTATCTGTATAAATTTGTATGAGGCTACCACATATATTCATGGAGATATAACGGTTTCTTTTTTCAAACTGAAAAAAAAAAATCACTTTTTTAATTATAACACGTAGGGTATTAGACCTAGTGTAAAGCCATTTTTAGAAAATTTGGCATTTTACATTGGACACAGCATACTGCAATCAGGATGCAAAAATGTTAAATATCTTGTGAAATATGAGCATTTTTACTATATAACTTTTTTACTACGCATACGCTTGCTTTTAAAAAAATTCTTTTGCATAATTTAATATTCAAAAGTATTGAGCAACTTATATGAAAACCCCAAACAAATATCGTGTAAATTCATAAAGTTAGGAGAGACAGAATGAACAGAATTCCAGTTTCCCTCAAAAAAAAAAAAAAAAAGAAAGAAAGAAAGAAAATTATAAGATGTTTTATCAATATTCACTTACAATCAGCGAATACTGTATTACCATAGGGCATTGGCTGAATCAAAATAAAAATATGAGTAAAACCCCTTAAAGTTTAGCATTTATTTTGAAAGAACTGAAATTCTGTTCATTCTATCTCTAATAACTTTTTTATTTACACGATATTTGTTTGGGATTTTCATATAAGTTGTTCAATACTTTTAGCTATTAAATTATGCAAATGATTTTTTTTTTTTTTTTTTTTTTTTTAAAGCTAGCGCATGCGTAGTTAAAAATTATTTAGTAAAAATGTTCATATTTCATAACATATTTAACACTTTTTGCATTCTGATTGCAGTATGCTGTATTTAATGTAGGTTGCCAAATTTTCTAAAAATGTCTTTGCACTGGGTCTAATACTCTGCGTGTTATATTTTAAAAAGTGGAATTTTTATTTTCTGCAATTTTTAAAACAAACTGTTATATCCCAATGAATATATGTGGCAGTCTCATAAATATTCATACAGATAATGAGAAAAATCTTCAAAATCACATGCTACAGCCAAAACGCATTTAATGCGTTACTTTTTACAGGGTGATCCAAAACATTTGGACTTTTGTTTAATTTTTTACTGGTCCTCTTTTCCTCTTCAGGACACAACTTTTGCTGAAATTTATGAGATATAATATGTTCTTTACACTCCCAAAGTTTCAAGATGATTCCTAAAAAACTTTTTTAGATATTTGACAAAACGTCTAATTTCGGAAGTGTCCAAATATTTATTGGTAAGTAGTGTATATTGGTTCTTCTCCTTTTCCTTTACTAATGTCTGTGAATTTAGTTTCCCAGCAGCAACGTCACATGAGGGGCAAAGCAATAATTAGTACGCTGTTAAAAATTTCAATAGAAAAATTACTGGAAATTATTTATTTTAAATCTTATGTAAAATTAAGTCGATAATTAAACAGAGATGTTAGAAAAAAATTTGTTTTATGCATTTATTTTAACCGCTAATATTATTTTGATTCATTACTGGTCACTCGCAAATTAATATATTGGTTCTCATCAATTTCCTTTACTAATGTCTGCAAAACTAATTTCTCAGCAGCAAAACCACTTGAGGGACAAAGCAATATTTAGTATGCTGTTAAAATTTTCAACAGAAAAATTACTGGAAATTTTTTATCTTAAATCTTGTGTAAAATTACAACAAAAAGTAAACATATATGTTTTTTTTTCCTTTTTTTTTTTTTTTTAATAATAACTCGAAAAAAAAAATTATATATTTATTTTAATGGTAATATTGTTTTGATTCATTATTGGCCACTCGCAATTCAATATATTGGATCTCAGTATTTTCTTTTTGTAATACCTGTTTCCTAATAGATTAGGTATAACATAAAACAACTCTAAAATTTCTAGTTCTATTTAAAATATTTCAAAATTTATTGATACATTAAATAAATCTTCAAGATTATTATTATTTTGTTTTATTTTTCAATAAAGAAAAATTTCGGCATTATCACGAAAGCCTCTTGTCGTTACATTTTCCCGCTTTTTTGTCTGGAGTATTTTATAAAGCATTTCCATCGAAGAACCGTGAGTTTATTGTCACAACTAACTTCAATGGTTTCGGCAAAATAAACAGAGAAAACTATAAAAGTGAAAAAAGTATTATTAACCACTAAGTTTCGAGTGCCCTAGATAAAATCTACTTTCAAAAATTATCGAACGCAATCTTAATTTAGTTGAAAATCGTGAGAAAAAAAGAAAAGAAAAAGGCGCCAAGAAAGATGAAAGTAGATTGATTTGATTGTCAATACCTTTAGATCCAAGGTCGAGTTTGCTTTTAATGTGCCGACAGGAACGATAAACTTAGATAAAGCGAGATGAATTAGTATTATTTTCCCAAACTTTGCAGCAATCAATTCAAATTAAAATGCAATTAATATTTTATTTAAAATATAATATGGAGTGGTGCCTACATTACTTTCCTTTAGCCTACATTACTAGAAATATACTATTAGAGATTAGGGTGTAGTTATATTAGATACTGTATTTGAACATTTTTAGTGTACTTTTTTAAATAACATCTCAAAAATTTCAGAAACAGTTTTATTTCATATAAATTTCTGTATGAGGGGAGCTACAGTCCTTTCAACTTCACGTTTTAATATTGTAGCTATACTAATAAAACATTTATGGCTGTTATTAAATTTAAACTCCTTTTTTCAAATTATTCAAAGAATTGTCTCTCACACCACTCTTTGAAGCTCATTGGACTAATTTTGTGTATACCTGTATATTATCTATAAATTAATACGCACCAAACAGTATACTTAAATTTAGCACAGAACCATAGAAAAAGTGTATGACACAACTTTCAAGCCATTTCCAAACATAACACATAATATAATATATACGGATATATATATTTTTTTCTTTTCTTTCTTTCTTTTTTTTTTTTTTTTTTTCTGTTATTATTTGTTCTTTGCTCTATGTTCATAATATGCAAATACCGAAGCACAAAACAGGCGACAATTAACGTATTTAAGTATGTTTAAAATGCACTAACAACTATTTAAAGAAGATTTTTTTTTTTTTTTTTTTTTTTTTCTTTTTTAACATTAGTACGTAAGGAAAGTATATGTAATCATGAAAAAATTTGACTATGAGATTTCATTATATCTCTATATGTTTTAAAGTCATCCGAATTAATTTTTAACTATTTTACGGTGATGTGTAAGTATGTGATGTTTGTATGTACGTATGAGTGAACACGACAACTTTTGATCACCATTTTCGACAGAGCTCAAAATTAATAGGTACGTTATAAGAAATATTCTAACAACTATAAGAGATTATTATAGCCAGATTATAGCACGGGCACACACACTACACAACATAAATTACTTTAAATGGATAAAAATATTTGATTGATTGGGGGGATTTTATTTAATAAAAAAGGTTTTATTTATTTTAATAATCATAATTTCCGTTTAATATACCACATTAATAAGTCCACATTTCTTAATGTTTTAAGGATAGCGTTAAAATAATCAATATAACAGTCAGGAAAAAAAAACTCCCAACTTCTACTTAAAAAAAAAAAAAGAACAAAACAAAGTTTTACATTGCGCATGAGTTTACTTCATATATTGTAATGGCAATTTGTTTTTAAAGTGTCAAATTGAAGAATGCATATGTGTATATTATATATATATATATATATAGGAATAAATTAACAAGTGAATGAAATAAAATAAACCCCCCAAAACACAGCGGTCTTCATCAGTTTTATTTCATTTCATTCATTTGTTAATTTATTCCTATATTTAAGTTTTGCATTTTCTTTTACAGAAATTTTGCGCATTGGTTTGTAATTCTCTTGTTGTTTTTTCTAATCTTTAAACTTTTATTTTAATTTAATTTAAATTTTACATCATACACATATCGGTTTCAAAAGTTTCCTATACATATATATATATATATATATATATATATATATATATATATATACCAATTTTTATTTGATTCGAAAAAGAACAAAGGAAAAAAAAAAGGCTTTTTTAAGCCATGTGGGATACGTTCCATAATGCAGAAATCTTTGCGAAATTAACCAATTTATGAGATTAAGTAATCAATATTTTATTTGGAATTCCATCATCATGTATAACGCATGAAAAAAAAAAAATATTGAGAAGTCCACAGATCTAGATACCAAATTAGAAAATTCCAAAACATGTGTATCTGCAAATAAAGGTAATAGAAATTTGAACAGATCAATCAAAGAAATTATTAATAAAAAAGGAACTGAAATGAAAACAAGTGTAAAGCTAGCTTTATAAAACCGCAACCGTGATTTTAACTATAAATATTATTTTTATATAAATTCTGTAATTTCCAGTTGGAAGAAAGTTCGTAAATTATGAAATGTCAACGCAGGACTGGGCTGGCTTTGACTTTAATGAATATTATTTTTCTTTAAAATCTTTAATTACTAACCAACCGAATTTAGCGATTTTTGGACTGAGAACTCATCACTATTTCCAACCATTTTTAACAAATTCATGATTTTTTACATTTTTTTTTTTAAATACTCTTATAATAATAATAATAAAAATAATAAATACGTAACACCATCTAATATGAGTTAGAAGTTTGAAGATTGACAGCTCACAAATTTTAAAATATCCATGCAAAATGGTCTGAAAAGAATCACATTTTAAGTAATGTCAAAAATTTTCTCTGAAATCTCTTTATAACCGAATTTGGTGATTTTTTAACTGAGAACTCGTAATCGCTAATTACAGCAAATTTTGAACTTGTGTAAAAGTCGATTTAAAATTTTCAATACAAAAGAACGTTTCTAGACTCCGACAAAATAAACCACGTTATTTATAATCTATCAAGATTTAAAAGATGTAAGTTTGCCAACTCGCAAATTTTAAAATGCTATTTCAGTGTGGACTAAAAAAAAAAAAAAAAAAAAAAAAAAACCAGTCGACAGATTTTTATGAAGCATAGCTAAGGACTATGCCAATTAAATCAAACGAAAAACAAATAAAAATGTTCTATTCGTTCAGAAGCTACAGTGCCACAGACAGACAAAGGCATCAATCCTATAATACCTGTCTTTTTTTTTTTTTTTAATCCGAATTTGAAAAAAAAAAAAAAAAAAAAAAAAAAAAAAAAAAAAAAGCTTTTTCAGGGTCATGACGGATATACATCAATCGTTTAAAAATAATTTTAAAAAATTAAATACTTGGAATTTTTTGCCTTTACTCCAGAATATATCGTAGAAAATTAAATTAAGGTATTATACTAAAGAAATAACAAATTAATTCTACAATATATTATTCTAAAATTATTATTATTATTATTATTTTAAATTCTTAAATTTTTGTGATATTTCATGGAACAATCCTTAAAAATAGATCTGCAGATTTCGAAAACAGGTCTAAGACAAATGAGAAATGAGCTACGAAAGAAATGTTTATCCAAGTCCAGTAGTCGAAAAATTATCTTACTATTATATTGTCATTGTACTAATGAGATGATTAACAGAAAGTATAATTATAATCTTACCAATTAGTTGTACCACATATTGTACTCAATTTCTTGCACAAAAGTTAACAATGCAAATTACTACCAGACATTAGATGTCCAAATGTCTAGACATGGAAAGTGAATACAAATACCCCTCAATTAAGGTGATATTTCCTTTCCTTTCCATTTCTTTCTTTTTTTAAAACAACAGTCTTTCTTTCTTACTTTTTTTTTTTTTTTTTACTGATGAAAAAGCATCGTCATAATTTGTGTTGAGGACCACCTTGATTACTTTGCATACTAAGAACTAGCCGATTACAGAATCTGAGAGTTTACAAATATGTTAAGAAGGAAAGTTATGTACGTGAACTTTTTGGCACGTTATTTTCGACACATAGAATAGTTTCCTATTACATTTTTTCCTAAATAATTTTCTCTACCCGTTTTACACTTATCTTACCTAGAATCGTAACTCAGAATCTTACCTAGAAGTATATAATCCTTTTTGAAAATAAATAGTTGTGTTTGGTATCCTTTTTAATTTATGGCATTATACATGAGTGGATACTGAGAATCATAAATCTTATTCCTTTTACTCAAGATTCCTTTCTGGTAATGGCAAATTTCTCTCTTTCTCCCCTTCTTCAACAACGCTTCTTTATGTTGAAAAAATTAACTCTTCATCTTTCATGACACGGGCTCGTAAATAAAGAGAAGTTGTAAACTTCACAACTCACCTAATCCGAAGCAATTATTACAAACAGTAACTGCCTTTCTTTTGCCTTTCCGAGTTACATTAACCTTGACAAAATCATCTTTTGAGAATCCTTTATCTGCAATTCAAGAAGAACATAAAATTAGCATGAAACCGAGGCAAAGTTTTAACAAGAGTAGGAAAAAAAAATGGGGGTAATATGGGGAAAACTATTTCGGTAACGAGCAGCAATAAGTCTTCTTGACGCTCTCCAGAGTAGTTGGCGGCTCTGTTTGTTACGTTCTCATCATTAAAAATCTTACGCAGGAAGTGCATATGCTCGCTCATAACGTGTCTGAAATGCCTGAGTTGAGAGGGAGTTTGACCTGTTCTTAAAACGACAAAGAATTCGTCCTCACGGAGTTTATTTGTAGTTCTCCTGTGGAAGTAGAAAATTTTTCCTAGTGTCCGATAATGAGGCATGCGGTAAATATATCCTTGCAGCCTTGCATCCTTGCACATGTTTGAGTCGAAAAGATGTGACTTTCTCACCCACGACGGTAGATAATACATCATGTATAATTTTGTCGTCTTCGAAATTTCTTTTGAAGATTTCCGAGAATAATTTTAGAAAAAGATGCTAAGCATTTTAACGAATATCAAGAGAGTTAAAAGCACAATTCTTTGAGAAATAGATTCTTTTAATAAATGGCAATTAAGATGAGTAAGTTGCGCCCAACGAACACCGTATACCAGGATAAATATTACATGCGGCTTCTTCTATTTCGGAATACATCACAAAAAAGTATCTTCTTCAAGGAAAAATTGAAAGAGAGGGAGGGGATGAGAAGAAATTTTAAATAGTTCGCGATAGTTGATAATATGCTGGGTATTTGAATCAGTGAATCGTACAGGGCTGGACCTAAGACTGGTCTAAAGCTACAGCCAGTGTTTAAATTGTTTAATATTTAATAAGTTGTACCATGAGAATTTCTCCGGAATGCTACGAATGGCCGTCTTCTTCAAGACAAAATAAAACTAGTATGCTGTGGCTACCGCAAGACTTTCTGTTTCTTCCTATATACAAATTCACGCTATAGTCCTGCGCGGTTCGGGCAAATTTGAACCGTAAACTGACCCGTGACCAGCAATATTGTTAAATTTATGTTATATGAGAAACGGAGTTTAGATCAGGTTTTTCTGTCAAAGAATTAAATTTTATATAAAAAAATTACAAATACACTGATGGGAAAAAAAATCCCAACACCAGGAAGGAGCTGTGCTAGATAAACGAAATTTGGTAGGCGTGTTTATACATCTGAAAGATGACGTCGATTCAAATTTCGAGCTACGCGCATAAGTGTGGCGCTAGTAGCGACACTATGAACATGCAAATGAGGTTTGCTTTAAATAAGCGATGTAAGGTTCGTGATCGTTATTTACAGTTGAGATTTGACGTAGTGGGTTAATGTTAGTCAAGGATGCCTCTAAGAAAACGAAGAAGCCATTATCAACAGCTCACTGAGTTTGAACGAGGTCGTGTAGTAGGGCTACGAGAAGGTGGGTTTTCTTTCCGCGATATTGCAGAAAGACTTGGCAGGAATGTATCCACTGTGCATGAGTGTTGGCAGCAGTGGTCAAGGGAAGGTATTGCCTCAAGAAGACCGGGTTCCGGGCGGCCACGTGGCACTACTGAGAGGGAAGACCGCCGTGTTCGGCGTATGGCTGTGGCTAATCGTACTGCGTCTGCAGCTGAAATTCGAGCTGCAGTTGGCACCACAGTGACAGAAGAAGAGAAGAGAAGAGAATTACCAGCCAGGGCATGCCTCACCTTACGGTTTAGAGGTATAGCGCCCAGGCCGGAAGAAACCTAAAAAGGCTCCAATCTCTTAACCAGCGGGACCACGGGCAGTGGCACGGGCAAAGAACCGCCCGCGGGGAAGGAAGAACTCCCCTCGCCCACCTGAACTAGAATGCTCTCCGGCGGGCGTGCTAGGCCGGTGCCAGGTAAACACTTGAGTCTATGGAGAAAACAAGGCCTGGCGGTGAAGAGAAGGCTGAAGTGGTCGAGGGGCGCACCCAGACGCCTCGTGCCATCGGGTCTGATCCCCATCAAACAAACAACCTTTTACTTTACGAGCGACGAGTGGTTGTGGCCCCCCAGGCCAAAAAGGCATAGAGCACAGTTCAACGCGGAGGACCACCTGTCCACCCGACATGCTTCTCGGCCGCGCTGCCTCGTTAGTTCACCAGTCATGCTGGCTATCCAGGGGCACCGCTCGGAGGTGAGGTCAGCCGCCGCAACTAGCTCCCCAGCTACCTGAGTGGCAGCCCGGGGGCCAGGGACCCCCCGCACCACAGTGACACAACGAACTGTTACAAATCGGTTACTTCAAGGACAGCTCCGAGCTAGACGCCCTGTAGCGTGCATTCCACTGACTCCAAACCACTGCCGTTTGCGACGTGAGTGGTGTCAAGCTAGAGCTCATTGGAGGACGGAGTGGAGATCTGTTGTGTTTTCTGATGAAAGCCGGTTCTGCCTTGGTCGCAGTGATAGCCGTGTGTTGGTTAGAAGGAGGCCAGGTGAACGCCTGCTAGCGACCTGTCTGCGGCCTAGACACACAGGGCCTACTGCTGGAGTTATGGTTTGGGGAGCAATTTCGTATGACAGCAGGAGCACTCTCGTGGTTATCCCACGCACCCTGACTGCAAATTTGTACGTCAGTCTAGTGATACAACCTGTTGTCCTGCCATTCATGAACAGCATTCAAGGGGGTGTTTTCCAACAGGATAACGCTCGCCCTCATACCGCTGTTGTAACCCAACATGCTCTACAGAGTGTCGACATGTTGCCTTGGCCTGCTAGATCACCAGATCTTTCTCCAATCGAGCACGTATGGGACATCATTGGACGACAACTCCAGCGTCATCCACAACCAGCATTAACCGTCCCTGCATTGACCGCCCAAGTGCAACAGGCATGGAACTCCATCCCACAAACTGATATCCGACACCTGTACGACACAATGCATGCACGTTTGCATGCTTGCATTCAAAATTCTGGCGGTTACACCGGTTACTAATGTACCCACATTTGAAATGGCTCTTCTCGCCAATGGCTCTACCTGTGATCTTGAAACTTTAATCAATTGAATATGTTACCTAGACAAATGTATTGCTGAAATTTCATTACTGTACAATAATTTTTTCTTGGTGTTGGGATTTTTTTTTCTATCAGTGTATATAACTACACACCAACCAATAAATATTAAGACGCTTTCGAATTTAGACGTTTTGTCAAATATCTAGAAATTTTCTTCAGGAATTTTCTTGAAACTTCAGGAGTATAAAGAACATGTCATACCTAATATATTTCAGGAAAAGTTTTGTCCTGAAGAGAAAAAGAGGACCAGTACAAAATTAAACATAAGTCAAAATGTTTTGCATCACCCTGTAAAAAGTAATGTCTGAAATGCATTTTGGCTGTAGCATGTGATCATGAGGATTCTTCTAATTATTTGTATAAAGTTTTCTGAAGCTACTACATATATTCGTGGAGATATAATGGTTTCCTTAAAAAATTGCAAAATTTTCTTACATTTTTTTAATTATAACGCGTATGGTATTAGACCCAATGCAAAGCCTTTATTAGGAAAGTTGGCGGACTACATTAGACACTACATACTGCAATCAGAATGCAAAAATTTTAAATATCTTACGAAATATGAGCATTTTTATTAAATAATTTTTAACTACGCATGCGCAAGCTTTTGAAAAATTTCGTTTGCATAATTTAATAGCCAAAAGTATTGAACTACTTACATGAAATACCCAAATAATATCATGTAAATTCAAAAAGTTATGAGAGATAGAATGAACAGAATTTCATTACTCTTTAAAAAAAAAGCTAAACTACAGGGGATTTTACTCCCATTTTTATTTTGATTCAGTCAATGCCCATTGTTCGCTGACTGTAAATAAATATGGATAAAACCGCCTTTCATCTTCTGTTTTTTTTTTTTTTTTTTAGAGGAACTGAAATTTTGTTCATTATATAACCCATAACTATTTGAATTTACATGATATTTGTCTGGTGTTTTCATATAAGTAGATCAATACTTTTAGCTGTTAAATTATGCAAATGAAATTTTTTTAAAGCTTGCGCATGCGTAGTTAAAAATTATTTAATAAAAATGCTCATATTTTGTAAGATATTTAACATCTTTGCAGTGGCGGATCCAGAACTTGACTTTTTTTTTTTTTTTTTTTTTTTTGGGGGGGGGGGGGGGGCTAAGATTTTTCAAAGTGTTATTCTAGACCAATAAAAAATTTACAATTGCAATATTCAATTGTGAATGTCAGTGTTTTGGGGGGGGGGGCTTCAGCCCCCTAGCCCCCCCCCCTTAAATCTGCCACTGCATCTTTGCATTGTAATTGCAGTATGCAGTACCTAGTAGTGTAGTCCACCAAGTTTCCTAAAAACAGCTTTGCAGTGGGTCTAATACCATACGTATTATAATTACAAATGTGGGAATTTTTTTTGCATTTTTTTAAAGAAACTGTTGAATCTCTACGAATGTATTATGTGCATGGTAGCCGCATAGAAATTTATGCAGATAATTGGAAAAATCCTCACAATCACATGCTACGGCCAAAATACATTTCAAGCATTACTGTTTACAGGGTGATACAAAACACTTTGACTTTTGTCAAATTTTTTACTGGTCCTCTTTTCCTCTTCGGGACAAAACGCTTGCTGAAATGTATGAGTTATAACATGTTGTTTATATTCCCAAAGTTTCAAAATAATTCCTGCAGAATAAGTGTCCAAATACTTATTGGTAGATAGTATATATAAGTTTATAATTATAATCATAGTAAAAATTACTAATCTAATTGTAACAAAACTTCAGTTACTATAACAGAATTTATCATGAGTTTAAAAAAAGAAAGAAAAAAAGAAAAATTTACTATTCCAAATATTTTTAAAAAAATATTTTTAAAAAAAAGGGGGGGGGGAGTCGAATAAGGAATCAAATACCCATTTAAAGGCAAATAATTATCGAAAATAAAGTTTTTAAAGTTAGGTATTTTTATTTAAACAATAATAATCAAACTCATGTTATGAGTTGTGTTGTTTTAAATTACTATGGAGGAAGTGAACTCCATTTAATTTCCTTATTCAAAAGGTTAGTTCCACTAAAAGGAAAAAAAAAAAAAACTGCATAAAAATTCTTTAAAGGAAAATATTTTGCGGATAGACCCGTGGGTCAAATTTAATGCAAATTCGACCCGCATCCGACCCGTAAAGCGGGTAATCCACGGGAACTTGACTTGAGGCAAGACTGTAATTCACGCAATACAAATTATTTATTAAAATTATTTTCCATGATAAATGCAGACGATTTTCATTTCAGAGAAGTACAACACAAATTGTTCAAAGAAAGTTAATTTTGTGTTTTTATCTAAGGAAATACTTTTTTTTTATGGACAAAAATCTATAAATTTAGTTTTATCACAGATCTATGGTTCGACCATTTCTTTTTAAATGTACTCACGAGTTCTTTTGAAAAATACACATATTGAAAATTTATACCTCCCGGAGGATGGAGGAATGGGGGGTGCGATTCCCTTACATACACACAAACTATTACTATTATCAATAATTCTTATTAATTTCAATAGTTAAAAAAGGTTTAATCATTTGCTTCATATATTGCTTTATTTTATTTATTTATTTATTTATTTGTTTTGTAGAGGGGAGGATTATTATTTTAAGGACATTTTAGTCTTTAAAATTTTATTAATATATTTTAACTTTATACATTTTTAAAAACATACTTTAACTCTTATAAATATATTTTAACACTTTTTGTGACCGCAGGATTTTGTCTTTTTGACAGTAAGACCCGCCTACGAGCGTTATACTATCAAAATAAAATATTTCAGAACAAATTTTCTGTATTCACAATTATATTACAAATGGATATACATTATAATTATATTCTCTCTAATCAATATATTTCTATCCATAGTATATTTTATTGCAAAAATATGAACACTTGGTACACACTTAAGAAATATGTAACACACAAATTACGAAAGGAACGCCCACTGACAGAGTTACAGAATTTCAAATGGCGTGAATCTGCGTCAGCAGTCGCGAAAGGGTTAATTAAGAAATTATATTTTCATAGAAATTATAAAACGAATCGTACAGTTCCAAAGAGTTCAACTGACCCAAAACTGGTAACTGCGATTAAAATTGTTTAATATTTACTTCATGAACCCTTACAATAATTTATCCGAAAAGATTTAGTTTATGCGTTGTTGTATATATATATATATATATATATATATATATATATATATATATATATATATATATATATATATATATATATATATATATATATTATTTCCTTTCATATATTATGTTACACCTACGAAAGAAAATTTAAGCTTTATTGGTGATCAGTACAGCCATAATAGACACTTTTACTTGAAAAATATTGCACTTTTTCAAAGAGTACTGTATGGACTAATCGCAAGTGTAATGTATTTAAATAGACCTAAAATTATCTAAAAAATGTACTGATGTATATACAAATCTAAAAAATTGAATTTAGGATAATTAAGGAACTGGAAAAAGAGGCAACGTTTTATTAATTTTTATAATTATTTTTTTCCTGAAAGATTTACGGTGTGAAACATTACAATTTTGTCTATTTATTATAGGATCTTAACTTTATTTTTCTACATTTACAGATAACCCCCCAACACACTTTTGATTATAATTCAATAAATACTAAAGATAAAGTATACAAACAGTATACTTTTCCGGTGTCGTGCTACTTGCGACCGTGTGATTTCCGAAATAGGGGATTATCGTGCGTTTTGCGAATGGAACACCTGTTAGCTTGCCCTCTGCTTCTTTCCCCTCCCAGAGAGCCCAATTCCCCTTTCCTAATCTAGGAAGAGATTAACTGTTTTTGTTAAAAGTTGTCTGGAAGAAAAATGATATATTCGGACTTTGAAAGTCAACCCTTCTCATTTATATTTGGGTATGTCCCCTCTCTGGTCATAGATAAGCAGATAAGATCTTTTAAATTTTGCCTGTGTTAAAACATGATTATTGATCGTTATATGCGCTGATAAATGTGTATGGATGCTTTTAATCTGTATTCAAAATACTTCGTGTGTGTGTATATGTATATATATATATTCTAAGAATTAAAAAAAAAAATATATTAAAAACTACTTTATTTATCAAATGTGAAAATTTTTAATACTTAATTTGTTTAATAGAACTATTTGAGCTTTTAATTGAAAAACCAATTTTTAAATATTTTTTATTAAAAAGAAAGATTTTATGAATGATTAAAAATTAAATTTAATAAATAAAAATAGTTTTAAAAAATTAACTAAAACGATTAGATAAACAATTTAATTAATAAAAAAATTATATATTTCTAATGAATTGATTGAGATTACTTAATGGTAATGTTTCGTTTTTCAATGGGGGGGGGGGGAGAATCTGTTTTAAAATAATTTTAATATTAAAAGTTTATATATATATATATATGTATATATATATATATATTGAAAAACATTAATATAATCAGTGCAAAAATGTTTTTATGAAATTTAAAGATGAATCAACTTCAGTATCAAAACAATTCCTCGGATCACAAGCTGAGACTACCCATATCAAATCAAAGAATAATTAAAGAAAAATCGAAATAAATATTGGAAATTGGAAATGGAAAAAAAGCATTATTTGCATTCTAACGTTTTCAAGGGCCTGGTAGAATGCAAATATGCTAAAATATGGATGTTTTTCTGTAACAAAGAAAGCAAAAGCTAAGAATTTCTTTGTTCGCAGGCCCGAAACACCCATAGACAATCAATTAAAGAAGAATATAAAAATAAAACTATAACCTAATATGACAAACCATAACCATATAAAATTAAGATTAAAATAAAAATACAAAGATACAAAAATTCATCTTACTGAATATAATATTTGATATGAACACAACTCAAAAAAGAAATATACTTAGTCAAAACAGAAAAACGAAAAACGAAGATCATAATAAATCGATAATCATAATAAAACCTTTACCTAAATATGAAAAACCATAACCATTTAAATGTAAGATTAAAAAATAAATAAATAAATAAATAAAAATAAATAAAAAACCCATAAAATTGTAGAAGAATAAGATTACTTTAACCTTTCAAAAATGAAATTGAAGCAATAAACGTCGCACATGTAAAAATGTAACAATCAGTTATCAGTTAGATTCACAGTTAATTAGTTCAAAATAGCATGGACCATAGAGTAATTTTTAGGATTCACAGTGGAATTCATTTAGGGTAAGGATTCAAATCCTGAAATAAACAGATGATGATTCCTAATATTGAATCATGAATAGTGCTGCCATCTGGAGTAATAAGATGAAAATAATGGAAAAATACAATCAAATAAATTTAGGATTCAAATAATCAATGTATTTGATAGAAAACCAAAAAATAATACCTAATATTTAAACGTAAATTTAAATTTGAATAAAATGTATGCTGAGAAAAAATAAATAAATAAATAAATAAATAAATAAAATAAATAAATAAATAATTAAAAGAATTTTTTTATTAAGTGTTTGGGATAGCCATTAATTAATGCTAAATTTTTAAAGAATCGAAATTGTAATTTTTGATGTTTGTCAGACACTAAATATTTGATCCTTAGATTATAATTAAGAAGAATATTGACAAATACAGATTTATGTAAGCATGTTTTAAAGTTAGTGAAAAAATTTACCTTAAAGGGGAAATCTTTCTTTTTATCGTACAAGTCAAATTCTAATTGGCCATTACTATTAAGAATAATTTTTAAATCTAAGAAATTAATGACACTAGAATCCAAATCAGTACTACTTAGAGACAGATTTTCAGGATATTTGACAGGTAAGTCTAGTTTGGTGCGATTTTTATCCAAATATAATAAAATTATATCATCAATGTATCGTAGTAATTTAAAGTTAGTACACTCAATGTCACGCTCATAATAATATAAGTATAGATCAGCTAATATGCTAGAAGCAATTCCACCTTGTGGCAATCCTAAACGTTGTTTATATAAATAATTATTGAATAAAATATAGTTATGGAAAAGGATAAACCTAGTCAGAGTTTTAAAGGCTGAAGGAGTTATGCTAACATTTAGATTTAAATACTGCAAATTTTCTACAAAGAATTTATTTATAATATCAAACATATCTTTAATATCAATATTATTAAAAAGATCATTGAAATCAAAAGTTTTTATACCAGTAATATCAGTAAGATTTTTAATTTTATTTTTGAGTTGAAAACTATTTTTTAGAAAAAAATTACACTTGTTAGAAACAATATAACTATGTAATTTTTTAAGGATATTCAATAACATAATATTAGCATTAGAAGTATAGGCATTGCAGGCAACAGAAACAGTACGAAATTTAATAGGATCTTTATGAAATTTTGGAATTACAACTAAATAAGGATAATTGTAGTTATTACATTTAGTTTTTATCAACTTATAATAATTAAATATATGCCTATTTTTAATATCGATACTGTCATTAATCCTAAGAAAAATATTACTAGTATCCATAGTATCAAAAAGAAGTTGTTTATAATACTTTTTGCAAATAATTGCATAGTTATTAGCCGCCTTGTCAACATAAGTAATAATAAATTTAGACTGTAAGTCTAAAATTGCTGAATGAATTTCTTTGAAATTATAGTACTTGATATTAGAAAGATGGTGCATATTATAAACTAAATCAAGTTTAAATTTCTCCAATAACTTAAATTTCCACTCATTAAAAAATTCCACTGGTTTATTATAATCAATAGCAATTTTGTATATAAAGAGATCCAAGTCTAAATTAAATTGAGTAATGATATCAATAAATTTGAATTTTGAGGGCATCCGAAATTTAGTACCATACTTCATCAAAGATCTAAGAGTAAGATTTTCCACAATATTGATATTACCAGTAATAATATGACCATGAGATGTATTGAAAAAAGATTTATATTTGGAATCAGAACAATAGCATGGAGGATGATCATTAGAAGTAAGAAATTTAGCAAATTTATTGTAGTTAAATATTTTTCTACCTAATGTAATATTGTATTTAAAAGTTTTTTGAATGATGAAGTTTTTGATGGGAAAAGGATTGGATGGATCATTAAGTAAATTGTGAATATGAAGTTTATTAAAAACCAGATGAGAAAAATTTATCACCAAGAGAGTTATTTATTTTTTGACCAGCCTTTAAATCAAGTTTAATATTAAAACACTCAGCCCTAAAGTGTAAAATATCAAAGAACACATCACTGAAGTGTGAATCAAAAGAATGAGAATGGAATGCTTTAAAATATTTAAGAAGATACTTCTTTTTTATTCCAAAAATAAAATTACGTATAACTTTCCAATTATAAGACTGAAGAAAAATACTTTCTAAGGATTTGAGATTTTGTAAAATATATGAAATGTCCAGATGTTGGGAAGACGACCTAGAAGATCCCCTAGAAGTTCTAGTAGTCTTTTTATATAAAGAGTGATTGAGAGTTTTATAAATATTACTGTAAAATTCAATATTTGAAACCTTGGAATAAACAGAATGTTGTTTATTATAAACATAAGAATTTAAACCAAAAGGATAGATAGTATTCAGTGATTTAATATATTGTGATTCAAGTAGGAGACGTTCATTCAAATTCTTCTTAAAATTAAGAATATATATATATATATATAGGGGTAGATAGATATAAGGATTATTATAATTAGAAAAATTAGTTAAAAAGGTATTTAATAAAATATTATAAATATATACATAATTTTTAATAATTAAATTAGGTACATTTTCTTAATATATTAATATTTATGAAATTTTAAAATTCCAAATTTACTTAAGATTTTTAACATAAGCCATAAAAACACAGGAATACTGGAGGTTTTTTTTTTTTTTCTTTAAGTAAAATATAATATATGTGGGCAGAAATCAATGTAAATTTGAAAATAATTATATTTATAATCTACATTTATTAATAAATTTTTATGACTTGATTATTATTGATTGTATAAATATTTGTACCTGCTTATAGCTTGGACTGTTGGTGTTTGGTGTTTTGGGAAAAAGGCTGATTGACTACTCTATGGTCTTAGGCCTAAGGAGTAGTTCCCTCTGTGGGGGGGGGGGGGGGGGGGATGTCTTTCTAAACGGTCCTAGCCCGTATTTATGCAGGTTTCTGAGAAAACCATGAAAAACTTTTAATGGCTAGACCGACGAGCACGCCCTGTGATCGAGCCCGGCATCTCAGGTCTACCAGCTTTGAGCGTAGAACCACTTGGCCGCTAGTAGGCCCTACAGCTTAAAATAATAATTTTTAAAAAAATCTGTATGAGTAAATATTAAATTTATTACAAGCTACGCATGTCCAGAGAGCGTTCTTATTTCTCTTGTTTCACGGTAATTATAAGAATTTCAGACACAATTCAAGCTTGTTTAACATTCTGAATTATTGCTTTTTCTTAAAAACTTGCTATATCAACAGTCATTAAAAAAAAAAAAAAAAAAAGTTATATTTTTTTATAAAATATTTAAATGCAAAATATTAGGCTATACTTTATTTTACTGGTTAAATATATAATACTAAAAGCACAATACTAAAAAAATTAAATACACAATGTTGTATTGCATTAAAATGATTTATCAATCAAAATGATCTATCAATGATTTATAAATCATGATTTTTTAGAAGCCTAAAGTTTTATTTTTATATTAATCAAAATGTTATAATAATGTTTCTCCTAAAACATTAATATGTTTAACATATACAATATTAAGCATAGTTACAAATAAATTTCGTAGTAATATATAAAAGTATCACCGCATATTTCGAATGAACATAAAACTAATTCATAATAAAATTTTAAAAGCCTAAAGTTTTGTTTTTTACATTAATCAAAATGTTGTAACAATGTGTTTTTCAAAGAACACCAATGTATTTACTTTTCAAAAAATCTTTATAAACTATATTTTATTAAACTAAATTTTTATATGACAATTAAATTATAAATATAGGTTTTTGACAAGGAGGTTTTTGACATGACGATTTGAACCATGGTTTAAATCGTCAAAAATTGTCATGCATCAAAAATCTGCAACCCTGATAACAAATATGAAACAAGTAAAACAGCATAAAATAATAATAATAAATTATTAACATTATTATGCAACATCTATGGATTTAAATAACAATTTTAATATAAATGTTAGAAATATAATTCATGTATAGCATAAGTTTAAAATAACATCACAATAATTGTATTGTTTAAAAAGTAAGGTCATTAATTAAGATGTTTAAGATAATAGTTAAATTATTGAATCAAATTGAAATTCATTTTAACGAATGTCTTTAAAAGTACAATATGGCATGTTGCCTAACACAATTTTTAATATCCTTAAAACTTCTGAACTTGCAGATGGTCTAAAATCTCATTTACATTATGATCATTTAATTAACATGTTAATTAATCAAAGATTTCCCATTAAATTTTATTTCTCGCTTGCTTATTTTTTTATAAGCCGTTGTGGCTTCTTCTAGTGATTATTGTTTTCTGTCATATTTTGTTTATATTTATTGTATATAAACAACAACAAGGTAAAAATGTGCTTTACGGTCCTTCTTGGCGATTTTTTGGCGAGTTTTTTCCGAACTCGCCGAGTCTGCGCGGTGTTTTTTTTCTCTCCCGTCCTTTCCAAAATGGCGGACAGGAAGCACGGTTTCCCAGTTTTTATAACCGTTCCAAGAAGGCCGATTTACGCAATTTAAAGCGATTATGTAAACATAAAGCGTCAGAAATATCTTACAAATACTTGAGTAAAGAAAAATACAATTTAGCGTCAGAAATATCTTACAAATACTTGAGTAAAGAAAAATACAAATTTTTCCGGACTGGAAGCACGGTTTTCATACCCATCCTTTCGAAAAGGGCCGATTTACGTACTTTAAAGCAATTATGTAAACATAAAGCGTCAGAAATATCTTACAAATACTTGAGTAAAGAAAAATACAAATTTTTCACAATTGTTATCAACTAAATCTAAGAAATATTACAAAACAAAAACAGCACAAGTAACTTAATATACATAAATAAGCATTTAAATAAAAAAGAAAGTTTATTTACTTACCCGTTTTATAATTTCCTTAAAAAGTAGCATTTTCCTCGAAAAAAAGAAATATCCCCTCTGCATATAACGATATAATCATGTACACCAACCACTCTAGCATCACTCTAAACACTAATCCAAAGCTTTTTTTCAGCATAAACATTGAATTGTACAAAACCAATAAACGCTACTCAAAAGCTTTTTTTTTAAGATACTCAATCTAAATATTCAATTTTACAAAACCAACAAATGACAATTTTACCTAAATAAGAAAAGCGGCACACTGAAAACACATTACTCTTGGAAAAACGAAGAAAATAATCTCTGGAGATTTCGATTTTATCATGTACACCAACCACATCAACACAATTTCAAACCGTACTCAAACGTATTTCTTATGATATTCAACACAAATAATCAATTTAAAATAAATCGCAATTTCTCAGAAGAAAAATAACAAACAACGTGTGCGCCCTTGCCTGAGACATGATGCAATGAAACGGCCTACTGTTGCCAAAATTCAAAAAACAAAAGAAACAAATCGAAATACCAGACTCTTTCTGAAAGGACCAAAAAAAAAAAAAAAAAAAAAAAAACAGAGAATAAAACAATAACCTTAAATATAACCCAGATAAGCAGAGTGCATTTAACGTCACACTACTACTGCGTTATGGGCGATAATCTCGGAGATTCGCAAGTAATGTTGCATTTAACATCGCACTAGCACTACCCTTCGGCGACAATCTCGGAGATACGCCAGTAAGGTAAGGTGACCATATTTTCAAACACTGATTTGAGGACAAATTACCGTTTGTCCCCAAATCGAAGTAAATGTCGAGGACCTTGAAAACTGTATTTGGGGACTTTTTCGAGGACACGATAGACCAATATCTATATGCATTATTAATAAAAAGAACTCTGATTTATACATTACAAAATGCTTTGAATCACTTTTTTCTATGAAAAATTGCTGAGCCTAAGGTAAGTTTATGCAAATTAAACTATCCCAGCATTATTAAAATAATCAAGTCTATAGAACCCATTTACACTTTATTATGATCAGGCCCTGACTAACGGCAGGGCATACAGGGCAAATGCCCTGGGCCCCCCTTCTGGAAGGGGCCCCCTACAGACGTATGCAGAAATTCTGCAACCTAAAAAGCTCTTTTGCCACTGCAAGGGGGCCCCCAGAATAGGCTTGCCCCGGGGCTCCAGGTAGTCTAAGTCGGGCCCTGATTATGATGATAGGAGAAAACACAAAATAGCACCATTTCATTTTAATCTTTAGAATCCCCACTCCCTGAAATGCAGAAATTATACACGATTATATAACTACAAGAAATAATTTCATTAAGCAAATTTTATTTTTCACTTAACATAAATCGGGCAAGATAGAATTTATATACTGATTAGTAGTGCATGATTCTTTCTCTGCTCATGAAGTATGAGGGTCTTTATTTCAAAGTTCCGTTGATTTTCAAGATAATCCAATTATTAGACTGCGATTTTGATTGGAATGGAATAGATGGGTTTTACGTCTCATTAGTGCTGTACAATGGGCAATTGGCGACAGTCTAGCACTTACCCCCACAGGTAGTCCGGAGACATGCCATCACAATTTTGATCCTCCACGGAATGGACTGTGATTTTGAAAAAATACACGCAAATATTTAAATTTCGGGACATTTAGCGTCCCCGAGTAGTCAAAGCATTTTTGGGGACAAAAAATAGAAAAGGCCAAAATTCGAGGACAGTCCTCGAATTTCGCGGACGTATGGTCACCTTACAGTAAGGTAGCATTTAACTTCGCACTAGCACTGCGCTTCGGCAACAATCTCGGAGATACGCCAGTAAGGTAGTATTTAACTTCGCACTAGCACTGCGCTTCGGCGACAATCTCGGAGATACGCCAGTAAGGTAGCATTTAACTTCGCACTAGCACTGTGCTTCGGTGACTTTTCGCAGGAATGAGTAATATGCACGTTTGTACGGTCCGCGTATATGAAACCAAAAAAAAAAAAAAACACTGGATACCACACCCGCATTGTGCATGAATGTATAAAACCTACGAAATTTTGTTTTGCAGCAATCAGTAAAATTAAAAAAATCCCTTTATTTTGCTTCGTTACTCATGCAAAATAAAGGGATTTTTTTAATTTTACTGATTGCTGCAAAACAAAATTTACTGCTTCATAAAGCTTTTTCGCCGGAGGGCCCTCCGGCGAAAAAGCTTTATGACATGAGTAACGAAGCATTCGTTTTGCAGGGAACAGTAATATGCACGTCTGTACGCTCCGCGTACATGAAGCCCCCTCCCCCCCAAAAAAAGCACTGCCCCCCACAAAAAAACATTGCCCCCTTCCAAAAAATCACTGCTCCCCCCCAAAAAAACACTGCGCCCCCTCCAAAAAAACACACTGCCCCCACAAAAAAAAATCACTGCCCACTCCCTCCCCCCCGAAAAAAAATCACTGCCCCCCCCAAAAAAACACTGCTCCCTCCCAAAAAAAAAAACACTGACCCCCCCCCCAAAAAAAACACTGCCCCCCCACAAAAAAACACTGCTCCCTCCCAAAAAAAAACACTGCCCCCCCACAAAAAAAAAACACTGCCCCCCCCCCACAAAAAAAAAAAAAAAATTTCACTGCCCCCCCCCCCCCACAAAAAAAAAAAATCACCCCCCCCCCAAAAAAAAAACACTCCCCCCCCCCACACACAAAAAAAAAAAATTCACTCCCCCCTCCGGAAAAGAAAAAATAAATCACTGCCTCCCCCCCCCACACACACACACAAAAAAATCACTGCCTTAAAAGCACATTTTATCCAAATGATGTCCTCCGGACGAAATGTCGTTTTGCAGCGACCAGTAATATGCACGTATGTACGCGGAGCGTACATGAAAACCACAAACAAAACATCACTCTATACCTCACCCGCATTCTGCATGAATCTCTTAAACATGCGAAATTTCGTTTCGCATCGATCAGTAAAGCGTACATAAAAACCAAAGAAATATCACTAAATACGTCTCACACAAACTCCATGAATCTTTAAAACGTAGGAAATTTCGTTTCGCATCGATCAGTAACCCGTATATAAAAACCAAAAAAAAAAAATATTACTAAATACGTCTCACACAAACTCCATGAGTCTTTAAAATGCACGAAATTCGTTTGGCAACAATAACGTACGCGAAAATCATAGTTTCAAAACATCATGGTGAGGTTACCACATTTCAAACATCGATCGTTCAGCGGCGCATAAACACCGTGGTTACTAAGGTTGGCATCTTTATCCGCGAGTCGCCAAGAAGGACCGTAAAGCACATTCCAACCCAACAACAATATACAACTCATAATAAACTTTTCATTATATTTTGCCTTGTAAAAAGCTTTATTTCTAAATGCAAATATTTATTAATTCAAGTCTTCCTTGATAATGTATGATTATTGTAATGATAAGTCAGTACTTGACGTAAATAAAAATTAACTTGATGTAAAAAAATAAAAATAATGTGTAAATAAATAAAAATTAACGTGCAAATACACACATGTATAAAAAAAAAAAAAAAACACGTTATATATGAGGACCTGTTATACAATATGCATATACAAATAACACTATTTTCTTCCGAGAGATTATTTATAAAAGCAATAAATACGACACATTTTTTTTTCTTGTATGCATATAGTCAACTGTAAAGGGATTAAGAAAACATCTGCCTTCCCCCTTATGAATCAGTGTATGTCAGTCACAGAAAAAAAAAAAAAAAAAAAACAATTTTTAACAATAGTCTTATAATTGAAATATCTAATTTCACTATTACGGTGTAAAAAATTTCACATACACACAATATATATATACACGCATACAATGTATTTTCATACAAATTAAAAGCATCCATATACATTTATCCACACAACAGAATCATGTATCTTAACTTAACAGAAATTTAAAAGATCTTCAAAAATTAGAGATTGCCTAAAAGCTGTTCGTTCGCTTTCGCTACTAATTTATCTTGAACGAAAGAGGGGGCATGCTCAAATAAAAATGAGAATGGTGGACTTTCACAGTCCCACTTAATCGTTCTTTTTTTACTGACAGCTTTTAACAACAGTAGCTAATCCCCTAGATCGATTAGGGAATTATGACTGTGCTCTCTGGCACGATACCCCCTTATCTTGAAATGGGGAAGGAATAAGCTGCCAGGTGTAAGATTTGTTCGCAAATAGCACGGTGCGGAAATCGCACTCTCGGAAGTAGCACGTAACCACTTTTCCGCACTGCCAGACTCTCAGAAATTCGAAAGCGACGTCAAAATTGGATGTTGCTATTGAAAAAAATCAAAGCTGGCGCTCATTTCAATATGTAGATGACCCCTAATTCAAAATTTGACGACATATTCAGAAAGTGCTTTCAATTTCCTGTTGAATTATGTCTATTAGATGTTCCTGCGTCAATTAATAACGAAATTACAGCAGGTGTTGCGTTTTTTTTTTTTTTTTTTCCCCGACTGTACTATTGCTTCAACGCATTCATGTCTTATTTTGTGCAGCGTGATTCCATATTTATTTATTTTTTTTCTTTTCTCTTTTGGGCCGAAACTTCACTTAAATACATGAGATATAAAATGTTCTTTACACACTTGAAGTTTCAAGAGAATTCATCATATATTTCTTTAGATATTCGACAAAATGTCTAGGACAAATATTTATTGGTAGTCAATGTGTAAGCTCAATGCTATAATAATTACAAACTGGAATATAACTAGAAACTGCAAGTTCTAGTCACCATTCACATAGATAATTTTATTTCTTTTTCGCGTCAATAATAATAATAATAATAATAATACTCCAGGACTTTTTTTTATTTTTTTTTTTTTAATAAATCTAAATGACCTTGTAATGTTAATGTTAAACTCAAACAGGTTGGAAGAGATAACAAAAGAAATGCATAAAATAAAAGAAGTAATCAAAGCTTTTATAGTCTGTTCATTGGAGGTTAAAAACCTTCTGATAGCTTTAAAAGCCAACGTTAAGTGGATACACACATCAAGAAGCTCTTTCGCTGATGAATAATTTGTTCCAAGAACTCCACATGTTTATAAAGCAATAAAAAATAACAAAACTCTGATTTAGTCTCGTGTTTGTTTGATTTACGCATAAAAAAACACAAGGTTAAAGAGAGAGAAAAAACATCTCATTTCTTCGTCATGGCAGCTTGTATGGGACACACGGGTAAATTTGCTGAAAATATGAGATCTTTTTAATCTCTCTCTCAACTCTCTCTCTATCGTCAATATCTCATCTTTCTTTCTATAAATCAGAAAATTATATTTTTTATATTCGAAGTAAGAGTTAAATAGTAAATAATAGAAGAAAATTATTATCACCAGAAAAAAAAGTAGACACATTCAGAGTTTACCTTATAACCTTCTAAAGAAGAGAGGACATGTCAAAAACAAGACGGTATTGTTTAACGATCGGGTCATTGTATTTTTTGAGTTTCTTCTGAAAAAAAAAAAAAAAAAAAATGTTATGGCATAAAAATATGATAGGTCATGTTATTCAATTTTTAAAGAATTGTGGATAAAAGGCGAATCTTGCAGAGACTTAAAAGTTTATTTACAGAATTTTTCAGAAGATTACAGGTCTGTAAACGAAGTTCAGTTTCACTAAAAAACACAGCTAAGTAACAGCTGATAATACCAAATTCACAGCATAAACTGTAGCATCGATTAGCACAAAGCAATAGACTGGAATCAATAGCAGAGACTTAGTCAAGCATAGTTCTTCACAGTAAGCCGGTTGGCGAGGAAACTGACCCTCTCGGCCGAATAAGGGCTCCTTTTATAGCCTCTTATTAAACGAGAATTTTCTAGTAATTTCTTAACTAATCAAGTTAGAGCTTAGATATTCGAGATACCGATAATAAGGATTTTCTCGCCAATGTTACCAAAAAAAAAAAAAAAAAAAGTCGCCAAAGAGCGAAAAACTCGGCAAATTTGGCGCCGAGGCAATTGCCTGCCTTGGTGAAGCTTTTTAACGGGTTTTCAAAGGAGCTATTTTAATATGAAAACGTGTTAGAAATGCAGAAATATTAACATTTTATAACCTAAGTTTTTATATGAAATTACACAAAAATAACTACTATTATTTACAAATTCGTAACAATCCTTATTTACGAATTTATGCTTTTTGACCGATTTTCTGGATGAAATAGATACCTAACCAGATTTGCTCGTCCAGTGGCAAATCTGGCTAGGGGTTAAAATCTAGTGGATTTAGACTTCAAATACATTATGTAATAGAAGGACACGGTCTCTGGTGCATCACAAGCATTGATGAAATGCAGTAATCATTGATTTAGTGCAAAATAATCTTCAACATAGCTTTTGCTATCGGGTAAACGGATTTTCGAAAATTTAGTCTTCCTAATGGATCATTAGTATCTGAAATGTAATATATCTTCCCATTTTCTTCTGAAAAAATTGAGTTGCAGTTTTCCTGCACAAAAATATTACATTTACTACTACTAGTTCAGTTCTAATTAAAAATAGAGGGAAATTTTATAAACTATGCCTTTCGCATAGTATAATCATTTGCAAAAGTTTAAGACCACCCAAGAAAAATCAGATTTAATGGAATTCCGAAAAAATAACATACATATTTTACATATAAAAGAGCAAAATAGACTGACTGTATATGGTTTATTTACTGTAATTAAAGTCAGTATTTTGTAGAGCCTCCTTTGTTTCTAATAACTTGTGCAATCCTCTTAGGCATGCTATAAATAAGAGACGTGCAATAAGCTTTAGAAATGTCTACACCAGACATGCTTTATTGCTTCAACATTCAACAAGTGCTTTTCGACGACTTTATTTTTCACAGTGCACAACAGATTCTCTATTGGGTTCAAATCTGGACTGGTACCTGGCCAGTCAAACACTTTGATTTTCTGTGCCCTCAGATATTTCTTGACAATCTTTGCCCTATGACACGGAGTCACATCATGCATGAAAATTGAGCATTTACGAACACGCATGTGAAGCTTCAACTTCTCACGTGACAAATTAAGGTACCGCTTTCCGTTCATAGTGGTTTTAGGTGGTATAAAATGTTAGGTTACATTTATTTTCTATTACCAATGCCTCTTGTATTTACCCCCCCCCCTCACTGTAAAATAGATCATTCTAAACGACTGGCGCGCCACCTCTTGAACTGTACGGCGCATCTTTTTCTACCTTTGGAATATTTGTTTCTCTGTGTAATCGTCTAATGTAATGTGATCGTCTAATTAAAAGTCTTTTGTTTAAATCTGGACTAATCAATATGCAACATTTATTGCGTGCTCTACTATTTAAGCCCAATACAAAATACCGACTAGCAGTACCGTTCACAGACATTGCATCCCATATCATTTGGCTTGGAGGATGTTTCACAGTCTGAATCGTATATCTCTCATCATATCTTTTTCTTTTTGGGAAGCGAACACTTGTAGCACGTGCAGAAAATTGATGCACACTTGACTCATCCGAAAATAAGACCCTACCTAGTCTACAGATGTACTGTCCAATACCAATTCTGATATTGTCTGGCGAAAGTAAGTAGTTTCTTTTTCATACTTGGAGTAAGTCAAGGTTTCCTTGCAGGTTTATAGGATGACAAACCAAAATCTTTGACCAAACGTCTTGAAATAGTGCTCAAACTGACGTTGGTGCCTTTTGCAGCCAGATAATGTCTAATCGTATTGCAGGAGATTCTTGGATCTCGTACGACCACCCTTCTTATCACATGATCATCACGTGCCTTCGTTTTTCGAGAGCAACCGCTTCTTTTAAGGTCCCCAAATTTTGCCGAAATTTTAAATTTATTAATAGCTTGATGCACAGCTGTTTTGCCCACATTTACCCTCGAACTTATTTGACGTTCAAAAAATCCAATTTTATACAGGGTCAATATTTCTGACCTTTTCGTTACAGTAAGTGAAGGTTTTTTTACCCATTACAATAAGTGCACAAAAGCACAGTCTACGACAAAATCCAATAAACATCTGGTGATCGTGATAAACGTGCCGGCCACCTTTATTTATAGCAGTAGAATTTGTCTGATGCAATCAGCATATGAGATGACGCAATAATCTGTGCAAATGATGCAATAAAAAATACTGAAAATCGGCTATTGGTCTTAAACTTTTGCAAATGCCTGTAAATTAAGTATTAAAAGTTGTGGCATACAGCCCCCCTTCCAATTAATTAAAGTTGGCCAGACCTTAATCTCTACACAGAGCAGGTGTGCTGATACTTACAATAGTTTGGCTCCAGACTGTCTCGAACTGTGACCCTAAAGTACAAAGAAGCTGCCCTGATGGTACGCCCTGATGGTCGTGAGAACATTGGAGTTTCCGAGGAATTTCTTCGGCCCGACGGAAAGGCGCCCGCCCGCTCCGCGAATGAGAGAGGAGCGCGGGTTGCCATCGAGAGGACGAGTTTTCCGAGGAACAGAGCTGGAAGCAGAGAGTCGGGGATTCGTATCTTGTCTTCGGCCAGTGAAGGTCGGAGGGTCTTCTCTTGTCCCGTTTACCAGGAGAGGTAACGAGACTTACAAGGAGAGGTCACGACATGGAAAATTCAGATCGGGACGAAATTGCGCAGGATTGTAGTATACTACGAGGGTAACAACATATTAAAGCAGTAGGACCCACTATCCACAAAATTTCGAGAAAAAAGCATTTAAAGTTTCAGTAATCTTTAAATATAAGTTATTTCGCAATCGAGTAAGCGCCTCAGTGGTGTGATCCTAGAGCGCGAGTCTCCCAACCAGATGACTTGGGTTCAAGGCTACCTGCGGGACTACTTTTTTTTTTCTTCTTCTTTAACTTTTTATGTAATCCTAACTTTTTAATTATTTTATTTTATTTTACAATTCAATTCAACATTTGAAAATTTTAATAAAAAATTATTTAATTTTCTTGAGTATAAAATAACTTTTTCTATTTTTAATATTTATAACTTAAAAATACAATAAATTTCTATAACTTAAAAAATAAAGTTTAGTTTTACAAAACCCTAAATAAGAAACATAAATAAAAACAGGCAAATATTTAACTAATTAAAAAATAAGCAAGTTGTAAACAAAGTATGAAACAGTTAGCAGGTGTACTTAAATCTTGGTTTGAGCTTCCTGATTTGGTTTGAATGTGTATAAATTACGTAAATACTTCTAGCTTGTTAATAATAAAGGGCAGGTAGAATTTTATTTTGTGCACAGAAGGATAAAAAAAAAAAAAAAAAAAAAAGGAAGTCGTTATCGAAAAAGAAACGATGTTCATTAACGTTTAAAATCTACATTTAAAGATAACATTTCTTTACCTGTGATAATTTAATAGCATCGCAATCCTATACTATAATTTTTAAGAAACTATTGATTGGAGAAGTAATTATTTAATTTGGATAGTAATTATATATGCAATTAAAATCATCATTTCTCTGTAATTTTTTTTTTTTTTTTTTTTTTTTGTAATTTAAAAAATAAAATTAAATATACCTAAAATAAAATAAAATATTTAGATAAATAATTAAAAACAGTTTCTTTAGTTTTACCTTATTTTACAGTTAAAATGAAACTAAAATTTATTTTTTAAGTTATATAAATTTATTGTATTTTTATGTTATAAATATTAAAAATAGAAAAAGTTATTTTATACTCAAGAAAATTAAATAATTTTTTATTAAAATTTTCAAATTTTGAATTGAATTGTAAAATAAAGTAAAATAAATAAAAAGTTAAGATTACATAAAAAGAAGAAGAAAAAAAAAAAGTAGTCCCGCAGGTAGCCTCGAACCCAAGTCATCTGGTTGGGAGACTCGCGCTCTAGGATCACACCACTGAAGCGCTTACTCGCTTGTGAAATAACTTCTATTTAAAGATTACTGAAACTTTAAATGCTTTTTTCTCGAAATTTTGTGGATAGTGGGTCCTACTGCTTTAATATGTTGTTACCCTTATAGTGTACCACAATCCTGTGCAATTTCGTCCCGATCTGAATTTTCCATGTCGTGACCTCTCCTTGTTAGTGATTTTTTTTTTTTGTGTTCCTCTAGGAGCAGAGAACACAGGTCAACTCATTTTCTGTCACCGGCGAAAGTGTGCAGGTCAGCTAGCAAAAGACTTTTTACTGTAAATTATAATAGGACTGGACTATATCTGTTCTGTACCTGGAACGGTGCAAGTATTGTTTTCCAACATCAATATTGAAACTAACGGTTGTACATAGAATATCTTTTTTAAATTTTAATTAAATTAATTTTCTTATCAACCTCTGCTGTGACGGGATTTTCTTCTTCGCTACCAGAACCCTCGCCCGAAATTCCAAAACGCCACAGCTATACTAACTTGGTGGCAGCGCTAGAGGGATGATTGTTGGAGAATACTACACTGCCTGAAGAAGTACGGACTACGGACGATAGAAAAGTGATAGACTCAAGGGAAGGATAAACGCAGCGGAGTACGTCGAATCATCAAATCAACGGAGGATACATCTACGTCGCATCGACGAGAATCTCTAAGACAGAGAGGAGAGCCCTCAGCCGGAACCCATCCCGAATTCCATACGGAGTGCCGATCCGAGAGCCATCATAAGTGCCAGAAGGAAGGACGGAACTCGAGCAAACGACAACAAAACAGGGGTGAGTCAAACTTTTCTAGTGAGGCTGTAAAATTTTTTGTTATTTAAGGTATTAGATGATAAATGTATAAAGTTAAAAGTTATTTAGAAAGTTATTAAGGGAGAGTAAACCTTAAATTAACATTGTTTTTGGAAAAATTAAAAATGTGGCATATCACAAATATTAGAAACTCTAAGTAAAAACAGGGAGGAATTTAAATTATAGGTAAATTTAATTTAAATATAACTCATATTTGTTTAGTTTGGAAAAATATTAATTGATTTGCACATATTTGATTATCTTGTTTTAAATGAGAAAGATTATATTTGAAAACAGATATTATTTGAGAAAACAAAAAGGGTGTTAAAATATCTTGAGAAAGATAACACAGTAATTTCATATTGTTTTGTGTAATTTATGAAAATTAAAAGTGAATCAAATAAGTTACGGAAAGAGGTTTCTTTCCTGGAAAGGGTTGTGATTTCAAATATTTCAAATTTAATGTGTAGAATTGAATATTAAGTTTTAATTATTGGAATCGTGTTGTATTGGAATTTTATACACCCCAAAAATTTGCAAAATTGAATTATAGGTTTTATTAGTGTAATTTTGTATATGTATTTTTTGGAATTGGGTAAAATTGTAAGAATTGTGTAAAATTGTTAGGAATTGTGTAAAAGTGTTAGGTATTGTGTAGAAATTTTTTTGGGAATTGTGTAAGATTAAATTGTGAATTTAGAATTAGGTAAACATGTCAGAATTAGGGCAGTATAGGAAAGCGGAACTGCAAGAGCTCGCAGTCGAATTCGGAGTGATTGTTGAAACTTCGGATAGGATAAGTGATATCATAGGGAAAATTCAAAAGTCTCCAGATTACGATAAAGACCTAGCCCTAGCTCAAATTAAGTTAATACGGGAGGATCTCTTAGAAAGAAAGGCGGAAGAGAAAAGGAAGGCGGAAAAGATTGCGGAAAGGGAGGCTGAAGAGAAAAAAATCGCTGAAAGAGAAGCGGAAAGGAAACATGAATTAGAGTTAGAAAAACTTAAAATAGCCCAAAATTCAGAAACAGTAAGTCTAGCTTCGACTCGTAGCGAACGCTCCAGCCGACAATCACTAAAATCGGTTATGCAAAAATTTGAACCGGAGAAATCGGACATGGCATTATTTCTTGCGTTATTCCAAAGACAAGCTAGGAAGTTAGAAATAGATGACGAGGATCTAGTGACTAATTTATTAGCTTTATTGCCCGTAGAAATCGCGGAATTAATTTTAAAAGAACCCCAAGAAATTAGTGACGATTTTGAGAAAGTCAAACAAATGCTATTAGATCGATTTAAATTAAGTCCGGAAAATTTTAGAATTAAATTTATGCAACACCAAAAACAACCGGGAACTCTTTGGCATGATCTAGCTTATGATTTAGATACATATTTAAATGGGTGGTTAGAGGGAGTAGAAGTGACAAATTTTGAGGATCTAAAGAAATTAATGGTGGCCGACCAGTTAAAGAAACGGGCTAATTTCGAAATGAAAGATCATTTCATAGATTCGTGGAGCTCTCTCAATGAACCGCGAGAGTTAGCTAAGAAGTTTGACGCATACGAGTCAGTTCGCAGAAATAATAAGAAAAGTTGGACCCCGAAACCACCACTAGAAAAGAAATTAGATAAACCTCGCAACTTTGATAAAAATAGGGTTGAGAAAAAGGCCCCAGAACAAAAAAATTGGAGGGATAAGTCTGATCTGACGGAAAGATCTAAATTATTTGAGGCCCGAAAACCTATTGTTTGCTATGTGTGCTCTTCCCCCGATCACATTAAGCCAAATTGCCCAGTCTGGAAAAGCAGACAAGAGAAGGCTGAAAAAGTAAATCACGTAGGAGACGCTGAGAATTTAAACCCGGCTTTTGAACCTTATTTAAGTGAAGCCAAGATAAATGGGGAAAAGTTTACCATTTTACGTGATTCTGGGACGTGCCTCGATATTGCCCCTCATAAAATAATTTCTAATGAGCAATTAAACGGGGAAACTGTGTGGGTTAAAGCAGCTTTAGCCAACGAAGTGAGATGTCTACCCATAGCCAATATTGAATTAGAAATTGAGGGAATAGGGTTAATTAATACGAAAGCCGCGGTAGCGGATAAGGAAGTTCTCATGGATTATTATTTACTGGGAAATGAGACGCAGAAATTAATCGAGAGAAAAAAACAAAAACCTGAATTAATCCATGCAGTCGAAACGCGGGCGAAAAGGCGTAAAAACGAAACTGCGCCAAAAACCAGTCTGGCGAGTGAAAGCGCGGAGAATGATCAGGGAGAGGCAGAGAGCGAGCCTACGGAAAATCAGGGTACGGAAGAATCAATTTTCCTCCCCGAGTTAGAGGAGGATAGGATCACCGCTCTGGCGCACGTTGGGAAAAACGAGTTTCGCCAAGAGCAGGAAAAAGATGAAAGCTTGACAGAGTTGTGGGCGCGCGCGAAAGAGGAGAAATCGAATTTAACAATAGATCAAGGTTTGCTGTACAGAATTGCTACAGATCACAGAGGAGAAAAAAGGCGTCAGCTAATTATTCCGCGGAAATATAGGAATGAAATTTTGAATCTTTGTCACAGTTTAATATCCGGTCATGTGGCCATGACTAAAACTAAGGATAAATTGCTGCGATATTTTTTCTGGCCAAATATCATTAAAGAGGCTGAAGCCTATGTAAAATCGTGTGATCCTTGTCAGAAAATTGGGAAGGCAGGAGAGCAAAAAAAAGCCCCTCTTAAACTTGTTCCCATTATTACTGCAATTTTTACGCATATAAACTGTGATATTGTGGGACCACTCCCACCTTCGGAAAATCAAAATAAATATATGCTCACGGCTATGTGCTTAGCATCGAGGTATCCAGAGGCTATCCCGATACCCGATTCAAGGTCGGAAACAGTGATCGACGCGTTAATGATAGTATTTAGTAGAATGGGATTTCCGAAAGTAATCCAAACAGACTTAGGGGCTTGTTTTATGAGTAACTTAACCTCAACTTTCTTAGAAAAATTTGGAATTAAAATAACTCACAGTAGTGTGCACCACCCACAGACAAATTGCATTGAGCGTTGGCATCGTTCAGTTAAACGGTTATTGAAGGTAATCTGTTTAGAAAGTGGAGAAAGTTGGGAGAGGAGTTTACCCTATGCTTTGTTAGCTTTGCGGACGGTAACACATGAATCAACGGGATTCAGCCCAGCCGAGTTGGTTCATGGGAGAAATCTGCGAACCCCGGAAACCCTGCTATTTGAGAAATGGACAGAGCAGGAAGAGGAGCAAAACCCAGTGACGGAGTATGTTTTCGAATTGATAAACAGACTCCAAAGGTGTCAAGAGCTCGCAGGGGAGCAGATGGAGGAAAAAAGGGACAAACGCAAAATCTGGTATGACAGAAATGCGGTAAATCGGAAATTTAATCCCGGAGACAAAGTGCTGGTTTTAGCCACAAGTAAACCCAATAAATTATCCGTATCATGGATAGGGCCAGGCACTATTGAGAGTCAAATGTCAGAGACTAATTATATTGTAAATGTACCGGACAGGCGCGAAAAGTCGCAAATTTATCATGTCAATTTACTAAAACCTTACGTGCAGAGAGCAGAAATCGTAAATGTATTAATAGAGGAAAATCGGGATAATAAAACGACGGAGGCAGACTTAGAAATACCTTATCCTATAACTGACCCAGAAGAATTTGACCTCAATATGGTAATTAGGGACAGTAATTTAGGAAGTCGTTGCACAAAAGCCCAACAGGAGCAATTAGGAGCATTACTAATTAAACACAAGAAAGTGTTTTCCAATATTCCAGGCCGAACGAATTTAATTGAGCATGATATTGAATTGACTAGTGATAAACCCGTTAGAATGAAGCCATATAGGACGTCACCTCGACAAACCGACATCCTGAAATCCGAAATCCAGCGTATGTTAGAATTGGGCATAATTAAGGAAGGGGAGTCAGATTATACCTCGCCTATGATATTAGTTGAGGCCCTTGGCAGAGAACCCCGCCCGTGCGTTGATTATCGCCAGTTAAATGAGATAACTCGTGCCGAATTTTTCCCTTTGCCTAACATAGAAGAGAGGGTAGAGCAAGTGGCAGCATCAAAATTTATTACCGTGATTGACTTAACTAAAGGCTATTGGCAAATACCTTTAACCCCTAACGCACAACGTTTAGCGACATTTGTAACTAGTTTCGGTTCATATCAACCTTTGGTAATGCCATTTGGACTTGTCTCCGCCCCGTATAGGTTTTCAAAATTCATGAGTATTCTATTAAAGGGACTAGAAAGTTTCTGTTTGCCTTACCTTGACGATATGGCTATCTTTTCTAATTCATGGGAAGAGCATTTAGAACATTTAGATATAGTTCTAAAGCGGGTAACCAAGGCAAAATTAACCATTAAATTAGCCAAGTGTAAATTTGCCCAGGAGACGGTCAAATATTTAGGGCATGTTGTAGGGAAAGGACGTAGGAAACCGTCCGAGATTAAAATTAAGGCCATTACTGATTTCCCAGCTCCAAAATCAAAAACGGAAATTAGAAGGTTTTTAGGGATGTGCGGGTATTACTCCCGATACATAAAAAACTATGCAATTATAGTAGAACCGCTGACCCGAGCTTTAAAAGGGAAAACGAAAAAGGAAAAAGTAGACTGGAGTCCCGAAATGGAGAAGGCTTTTAGGGAGTTAAAAGATAAACTCACCCGTGACCCAGTACTGTACGCTCCTGATTATACTAAGGAGTTTATTATTCAAAGTGACGCCTCAGATAAGGGGATAGGTATTATCATGGCTCAAAGGCAAGGAGATGAAGAACATCCAATTCTGTACTTAAGTCGAAAATTTACTAAGGCAGAGAAAAACTATAGCACAACCGAAAAGGAATGTGCTGGGATCATTTTCGCAGTGAAAAAGTTAAAACATTACCTGGATGGTCAAAAATTTACCATAGAAACTGATCACAACCCATTAATATGGTTAAAGAGAAATGCGGGAAACAATCCCAGATTAATGCGGTGGGCGTTAACCTTGCAGCCCTTTAACTATGAAATCCGACACAGACCAGGAAAAGACATTCCTCATGTGGACTGTTTGAGTCGGGTGGATTAAAAGTTATCTGTAAGAAATTTTGTATATAGTTTATTATTATTAGTATTGTTTTATTATGTTAATTAATTTGTAATTTGAAACTTGTAACTTTAGTGTAAATTTAAGTATTGTTTAATCAGGAAGATTAGCCTCTCTAGAATTGCTTTGATGCACCCTAACCTAATTTGATTGCAGAGATTTTCTGGAGTTTCAACCCCAGAAAACCATCTTAAGGGGGGGGGGGAAGTTGTGGCATACAGCCCCCCTTCCAATTAATTAAAGTTGGCCAGACCTTAATCTCTACACAGAGCAGGTGTGCTGATACTTACAATAGTTTGGCTCCAGACTGTCTCGAACTGTGACACTAAAGTACAAAGAAGCTGCCCTGATGGTACGCCCTGATGGTCGTGAGAACATTGGAGTTTCCGAGGAATTTCTTCGGCCCGACGGAAAGGCGCCCGCCCGCTCCGCGAATGAGAGAGGAGCGCGGGTTGCCATCGAGAGGACGAGTTTTCCGAGGAACAGAGCTGGAAGCAGAGAGTCGGGGATTCGTATCTTGTCTTCGGCCAGTGAAGGTCGGAGGGTCTTCTCTTGTCCCGTTTACCAGGAGAGGTAACGAGACTTAGTGATTTTTTTTTGTGTTCCTCTAGGAGCAGAGAACACAGGTCAACTCATTTTCTGTCACCGGCGAAAGTGTGCAGGTCAGCTAGCAAAAGACTTTTTACTGTAAATTATAATAGGACTGGACTATATCTGTTCTGTACCTGGAACGGTGCAAGTATTGTTTTCCAACATCAATATTGAAACTAACGGTTGTACATAGAATATCTTTTTTAAATTTTAATTAAATTAATTTTCTTATCAACCTCTGCTGTGACGGGATTTTCTTCTTCGCTACCAGAACCCTCGCCCGAAATTCCAAAACGCCACACTTTTAAGGTCCCCAAATTTTGCCGAAATTTTAAATTTATTAATAGCTTGATGCACAGCTGTTTTGCCCACATTTACCCTCGAACTTATTTGACGTTCAAAAAATCCAATTTTATACAGGGTCAATATTTCTGACCTTTTCGTTACAGTAAGTGAAGGTTTTTTTACCCATTACAATAAGTGCACAAAAGCACAGTCTACGACAAAATCCAATAAACATCTGGTGATCGTGATAAACGTGCCGGCCACCTTTATTTATAGCAGTAGAATTTGTCTGATGCAATCAGCATATGAGATGACGCAATAATCTGTGCAAATGATGCAATAAAAAATACTGAAAATCGGCTATTGGTCTTAAACTTTTGCAAATGCCTGTAAATTATTTATCGGCACATAGCCGATATTGCTCATCTCACAATTTTCAACAATTGCCTCATTGAGTACAGTACAATTTTTCATATATATTTTTTTTAAATAACATCTTTAAAATATTATTTTTTCTAGACATGATGTGGAGGACCCTTGGAGTGGGGACCCAAGGTAGCTGTCCTGTTTGTCCTTGCGGTAATCAGATTCTGGTTAAAAACCTGATTTTCCGATTCAGGGTATCTCAGAACGTGTAACTATAGAAAAAATCCAGTTTAAAATATTTAACTCCTCGCCCCCTCCTTTCTCATCCTCTTCAAAATAATAATAATAATAATTTGTTATTTCTGAGCTCTACACACAAATGCCTTGTGCTATTCTTTCTAATAATTCTAAATGATTGAAAATTCAATTCTTTTAAGCTTGAGCTCATTAAAATACAAGACAATATATATACAAAAGAAAAAGGTATAACTAGCGTTTAAACCCATTTGAAGAGAGGTTAAAAATCTTGAAATATCAAATTAAGCTTGAAGAACCCTCATTAATTGGGCACACGCATATCAAGACGTTCTCGTGTTGAATAATGTGTTCCCAGAATTCCGCATGTTCATAAAGCGAAGAAACTTGAATTAACCTCTGATTTAAGACCATGTTTGTTTGAGTTAGACATGAACTACGTTCTTGAATTTTTTTTTTTTTTTTTTCTCGGGTCAGACTCTTATACTCTAAAAGGTTTTTCCATAGTAGTGATTATCTCTATAACAACAGCAACATTTTTTTTTTCCCTCAGAAAATTTGCTGAAACCTTATTTAGATTTTACATTCCAAATGAGAATTCGGTTAATTTGAAAAAAGATAAAGAAATGCAAAAAAGAAATTTAAAGAAAAATGATAAAATAAATTATTTTTGGTCTCTTTGTCTGGTGGTATAAAAATACTTTTTTTTTTTTTTTTTTTTTTTTTGAGGGGGGGGGGGGATGAGGGGAATGAATTTTAAATGCGAGTTCAGTAATTCTTTTTTTTCCCCTCATTCCTTGATATCGTTTTAATAAAATATAAATCGCACTCTATCATTTGTTGAAAACTAATTTCGAAGATAATTCAAATTAGAATAAGAGCTGTATAAATTATTAAATAAGTAACTGTTATTTCGAGGGGAGCAAATAAGGAAAGAGAAAATTTCATTTATTTATTTTTAAGAATTTCAACCATTTCTCGGGTAACCTGAAGCACAAATTTAAACCTCATTCCCTTCTTATTTCTATTTTGTTTGGCATATTATGTTTTTAAGTATTTAAAGATTATTTTTCTGGAAATTTCCTTTCTTCAGGGGTGAGGGTGAATAGGTATTTTCTTATTCTTAGAATGTTAGCTTTATACATACGTACATAAGCAACTGCTTATAGAAAGATTTTCATCTCTCTCTCTCTCTAGTAGGAAAGACTTTGTCATCAGCATAATTCATAAACAAATATCAGCAGCAACTCCAAATTCGGTATCATAAATCTGTATCATAATGAGAATTCTATATGAAATATTTCATTCAGATCGGACAAATGGTTCGTGTACCAAAACATACAAAAGTATTCCAAATACAGTACGTGTATGGGCGAAATTTCTCGTTAGTATAGTTTAACATCTTCAAACTGCACTAAACAAAATAAAATTAACATATATTTTTCACTTCCATAAAAGTATGTTCACGTAACTACAAAATGTAATATGAAATAATCTGGTGTGTCCTATGGACCCAAATTTTTTTAAGTGCGATAGCGTCTAAACGCCTTATTCGATTGAGCTGAAAATTTATACATATAATGTAGGTCACTGTCGTACGAACTGTGTAGATTTTGGGGAATCTAGCACTTATAATTATTTTACAGGGACAAAAAGATATATTCTTCATCATTATGGCTCATGGGCTTAAATTTTTAAAAGTGCGATAATGTCTAAACACCTTGTTTGATTGAGCTGAAAATTTATACACATGCGTATGTCATTGTCGCACGAATTGTATAGATTTTGGTGAATTTAACCCTTACAGATTTTTACAGGGACACAACGAAAAATTCTTTATCATTATGATCTATGGGCTCAGATTATTTGAAATGTAATAGAGTAATATTAAACAATAGAGAAAAATACTGAAACACCCAATCATAATTTTCCCTTTTGTTTATTTAACGACTTGGCTTAATTTATTTATACAACCGTTAATTACTTAACATTCGGAAAGTCGAGTGGAGTCTGTCCAGATCCCCCCTTCCTTCCATGTTATTCTATGGAGAAATTTGGTATTAGAATTATAAAGTACACTTATTGTTTGTTTATTTATTTTTTGGTTCCATCTTCATATTCGCCCAATTGGTGGCGGAATGGTTAGGCTCTCTGGTTTTCCGTTAGCACATACCTGACTCGAATCCTGGTTCCAGTATGCATGTTCGTGACGGTTAGGAGAGAAGCTCTTCTGTCTCTACTTCTTTAAAATTTTCTGTCTCCAGCAGCTAAATACCATGTTTTCCTACAGGAAATTCCGTAAACAAAATTATTCATTGCCTAATGCATCTTTTTTTTTTTTTTTTTTCGTTTTCGCATTTAGAAAATTTCCAACCGTTACATTTTTTCTCATTTTCTAAAAAAATATTTATTTGTTTTTGACATTTTATTTTGAAGTTATAAAAAACGAAAAATACGTTAATATATATAGTATATATATTTATTTATATTTTATGTATATTTAATTATGTATATTTTTTATGTATATTATTTATATTTATGTATATTATTTATTTATTATAGTATATATATATATTCTTTCATTTTTTTTTTTTTTTTTTTTTTTTTTTTTTTTTGTCTAGCTCCAAAATAGATTTTAAAAAATTAATTTTTGGCGAACGAGAACAAATTTAACTGTTATGAAGTTTTTGAATACATACCTGCCAACCCGAGACAGACAAAGTAGGAAGATTCGTGCTTAATAACCAGAAGATTTCACAAAAGACAAGGATATTCATTAAACTGTATAATAAAATAATACACTGTTTCGCAAAATGAAAGAATATAATCGATATATACACTTTATGTACTACATTATTTTTTTTTTCTTTTATGATAATTAAAATACTTATATATTTTTATACACAAAGTAAGTATTTCTGAAGTATCTTTTAGTATTCTAATTTAATGACAAAATATTATGAACATTGATCTTTTTGTTGTAGATTGAGAAAGCTATAACATTAGCTAGCAATCAACATTTAATTGTTGATTGCTAGTGGAAGATAGGAGTAGTTATGAGTAAGAAATATTAAACAATTCTATTTCTATATGGGTTCTAGAATATCTAGAAAAGTTTAAAAGGAATATTGACATCTGTGTTGTGGATGGAGAAAGATTCAAAAACAAAAGGCTTCCAGAGTGTTTGGTTGTTAATAGTAAGAGAAGAAAAAAAAAAGGGGGGGGGGTAAAAAAATAATTGCATGAATAAGAAATATTGAATAATTCTATTTTTTTTTTTTTTTTTACATGTTTTAGAATCGCATAAAGTCGCTACCAAGCGGGAGTTTCGTAAAGTCGAACTTTTCAAGGATCGCGAACCAGCTGATCGCCGAAGGCGGCTAGTATATATATATATATAATTCTTTTAATTTCCTGAAAACTTAAATAACTTCATATCTGTTAGATTTTTTTTTTTTTTTTTTGGTGTTAAATGTTTTATCAAAACAAGCTTCATTCCAGATTATTTAAATTGTAAGACTAGTATCATACAAATGAACTGCTTTGCCTTATATCCATCTTGGAAACACTATCTCAGGTTTAGCAAGTTTTAAAAAATCCAGTCAAAAGGGATTATCCATTTCCTTTTCATTCCTCACTTACGTAATCCTGTCTACTACATTAAACTCACGCGTCCCTATTCCAGGAGTAAACAAGGTACAGTTTTTTTTTCTCCCCATGTTCTTTTACTGGGAATTCAGGATCATCTATCGCTTATGTTTGTCACCAAACGAAATAGATGGGTTTGACCTCTCCCTGTCACAAACATCGGGGGAGGGACCCCAACGTCAGGGAAAACTTATGATTCCTAGAAAGAAAATGAAGGACTTGATTTATGTGACGCATGTCTCCATAGAGTCTCCTGTCTAGATATTGGCTTGTGTCTAAAACTTTTAGCTTGTTGTATAAGATATACACTACACCTCTGGTCTGGCATATTTATCTCCAAAAAACTTTTTTTTGTGTGTTTATCAGGGAATATTCCTTGAGATTGACTCCAACGCATCCAGCCAGATGCTACCGAGTTCTCTAAGAAAAATTCTCTTATCATATTTTGTTGATATTTGTATCATTTATTTTGTTCTTCAATTTAAACTGCTCTTTTTCTGACAACATTTGATAGCATGTGATGCCTGAAATTCTCAGGAAGTATTTGTCAGATAATTGAAAATTGAATGGTGTGTTTCGTATTCCTCAAAAGACAAAAGAATTTTATGAAAATTGTGTCAAAATAAGAATTTAATCATTACCCAACAGTTTTTTTTTTCCTTTAAATCCGTTTTACTATTCAGAAAGTTCATAACTGTTAAATTTGTTCTCTTTCGTCAAAAATTATATTTTTTAAAAATATATTTTGGAGCTTAAAAAAAAAAAAAAGAAAGAAAGAAAGAAATATTAACGTATTTTTCGTTCTTTATAACTTAAAAATAAAATGTTAAGCACAAATAAATAATTTTTAGATAAGTCAAATAATTGAAAATCGAACGATGTGTTTCGCATTCCTGATAAGGCAAAAGAGTTTTAGGAAAATTGTGTCAAAATGAGAATGTAATCATTACCCAACAGTTTTTTTTTTTTTCCCCCTTAAATCCGTTTTACTATTCTACATAGGTGCCCTGCCAGTGCCAATTTTTCCGCTTTTTACGGTAATAATAATAATAAAAAGAGATCAGTTTTCAAAAGCTCATTCAAACATGATAAAATTTTCAAGCATGATAAAAAATTGGTGGAATTTTGAGAATTAATTAATTATTGTGATACATATAAAAATAGTGACCAGCGAAGCGGGCGTAGCCTGCTAGTAAATAAATAAAATCCAGTTCCAAAAAGCTGAGAAAAAGGGGAAAGTTGAATTTAAAAAAAAAAAAAAAAAAAAAAGTAAAATATTTTTTCTCGAAAATTTATCACACAATGCAACAAAGAAACTAGAAGTTTTACTTCAATCATCTAATCCATCAAAAAAAAAAAGAAGAAGAAGAAGAATGAAACTTTATTTATTTATTTATTTATTTTTGTAAAGCCTGACTCACAGCGAATAAAAAATCGTATTACTATGCAAATGAAAGTCACGAATGTGATTTTCAAAAAACAAAGCCGTCTATATCCAGCATTGTTAAACTTTGATCCCAAGATTTATCATTTCTATTACCCGCCTACGTCCATATTTTTGTTTGTTTAAATGATCCCTGAAATTGATGGGGCATCCAGTGAGACACAGTGGGGCTAGAGAAAACAGCAAGAGATTCCCGGAGAAAGAAAAATAACTGTTTTGAGAAGAAATATTTTCTTCCTCAGCAAAAACGAAATGTAAAAGGAGTTGAGGAGAGGAGGTGGAATGGCAACATGCGTAGTAGATACTATCAAAATTTTCATTCCTTGGACCCTCACTGCGTGATTGCTCGAACGCTTCGTCAATAAAGAAACTGGGACTGAAGGTGAAGCTATATTGTAAAAACACTTTTAGCAGAAACAAGTAAGAACCCCTCCCCCCCCCATCCTTTCCTTGCCCCCTGTCTTTGTCAAATGCTATCAGTTCTATGTATTCTAGTGAGTGCAATTCTGTGATCTGCAGGGGTCCACAGGTGTAGGATGAGGAGATTGAAAGGGTCTACCTGTGGCCTTTTCACTGCATTCATCTGTGTTCACTGGTCCCCGCGACCTTTCCCCTTCACTAAGTGAGCAGCACTAAATTTGGAAGAAGAGAGAAAAGAGAGGATGCCTGATAAAAATGAACTCGAAGAGTTGAAGAATTTTTTCCACGTCAACTATAGTAGGTGACTTTTGTGCAGGGAGCATAATATTTATTCTATCTCATTTATACGGCAAAGAAGAGTAATACAATAATAAATAGCAATAAATCTCAGAATCACACCTGTATTGCTTTCTTTTATGTACTATTTGCTGCAGATGCTATTCCCCTTTTTCAAACTATTTAAGATTTAGATGTCAGTTAATTTATGAGCTTTTAGATTGCCTTTCCTCTAGCTCGAAATAAACTGCCAAAACCATTATCGTATAATATTAAAATAAAATGTAAAGTTTTTTTTTTTTTTTTTCCCCCTCCCAAGTAAAAGTATTATGACTAGAATTAATGACCTAAATAGCCGTGAATCAAAAAGCTATCCCTTCACTTTAAGAACACGAAATTGAATCTCATATCTTCCGAACTAGAGTTGATAGTTGCTTAATAGTGTTTTGGTATTTATTTATTTTATTTTTGATTTATTTTTCTAATTTTACTAGAGCTTTGAGCATCATCTTTCAAAAAACCTACAGAGAAACTAAATAAAACTAGTATGTTGTGGCCACCACAAGACTTTCTTCTATATTTTCCTATACAAATTCACTCAGTAACAAACAAACAACAAAAAAAAATCCAGGTTTTTTTTCGTTAAAAGTAAAAAAAAAATCGATAACTTTGTTTTAAATTATCACATATTTATAGTTCAACCATTCGTTTTAAAGGTATTGACGAGACATTTCGAAATATACCCATCTTAAAATTAACCCCCCCCCCTCCAGGGGGGGAAGCAATGCCCCCACATGCACATTTTTTTTTTCTAATTAACTACTACTATTATCAATAATTCAATTTAATTTTACAGTCACAGGTTAAGAATAACTCCCATTATGTACATTTATACGAAATTTTGTCCTATACTGCCATGTTAAAAATTTAGAAAAAAAATACGATCACAGCGCCTCCTGTTGAGCGATTGATCCCCAAATCTAATCAGCACCAGTTTATGTCAGGGGCCAACTAAATACCAAGTTTGGTTAAATTTCGTTTAAAAAAATTTTTTAAAAAATTACGATTTTTTTTCTTAAGTTTTTTTTTTTTTTTTATCGTAAAAAGTAAAAAAAAAAAAAAAAAAAAAAAAATCGATAACTTTGTTTTAAATTATCACAGATTTATAGTTCAACCATTCATTTTAAAGGTATTGGCGAGACCTTTCGAAAGATACCCATCTTGAAAATTTACTCCCCTCGAGGAGGGACTTCCCCCCAGGGGGGTTGACGAGGCTCCTACACATACAAAAAAATTTTCCCAGTTGATTATCTCTATTATAAACAATTCTTGTAAATTTCATAATGATTACTAAAAAATAATTCTCTTTATGCACATTTATACAAAATTTTGTCCTATATCACCATGTTAAAAATTTAGAAAAAGAGGGATGGCTAAACAGCCTGTAAGACAATTTTTACCGAAAGTTGATAGGCACTAATTTATGTCAAGGTGCAACTACATACCAATTTGTATGAAATTCTGTGCTGTAGTTCCTGAGATACAGTTGTCACAAAATTTTGTCACACACACACACAGACTGACAGACAGTCATTTTCTAAAAATGGTCAAATCGTGTTCTACAGCTCTCAAAACGTGTAAATCCATCAAAAACCCGAGGTCGAAAATTTTACGAATCCAATACTTTCTTCTATTGAATATAGAAGAAAGTAAAAATAAAATTAATTAATTAATTAAAAATAAATCAATGAATAAATAAAAGGATTGTATTTTACAAATACTGCACAGTAAAAACAACATACTAGTTTTTATGTTCCGTTAAGTATAAGGAAAAAATAAATAAAAGGATTATTTTACAAATACTACGCAGTAAAAGTAAATACCACATAGTAAAAACTACATATACTAGTTTTTATGTTGCGTTAAGTATAGGGAAAAAAATATAAATAAATAAAAGGACTATTTTACAAATACTACACAGTAAAAGTACATACTGCATACTAAAAACAACATGCTAGTTTTTATGTTGCGTTAAGTATAGGGGGGGGGGGACGTGTTTCGTTTTTGTCAAAAATATCGTAATTTTCCTTAATTTGAGGGAACTGTCTTCATATCCAGAAACTAAATATTAAAATAAAAAGTGTATAGAGCATTTATTAGAATTTCTTTTTGTAATCAATTTTACATCCCCCCCCCCCCAAAAAAAAAAAAAAAAAAAAAAAAAAAAAAAAAAAGACGTGTGGCACTCGAGGACTGCCGCGGTAAAGCTATTGCATAGCATTTTTTATCAACTTATGCAATTATAATTATTTATTTAATTTATTTATGCAGTATTTTTTTTTTCTTTGATATTAATTCAAGTTTTTTCTTTGATATTAATTCAAGTTACACTTTTTGAGCATGGTGACCGATAAGAAAACAATTTTTTTTCTTATTTAATAAATGAGAATGTATCCGCAATGAGAATATATCAAAAATATCCGCAATCGATTTGTAGGTATCGAAAACCTCGATGTACCAAATTTGAATGATCTAACTCTATTTTTTGAGAAAAGGTATTTTAATAGGTTTTTAAAGGCCTGCAAGTCGAATGGGGATATTCAAGTTTTTTCTTTGATATAATTTCAAGTTACACTTTTTGAGCGTGGTGACCGATAAGAAAACAAATTTTAATAGAGAAAAGGTATTTAATAGGTTTTAAAGGCCTGCAAGTCGAATGGGGATATTCAAGTTTTTTCTTTGATATTAATTCAAGTTACACTTTTTGAGCGTGGTGACCGATAAGAAAACACATTTTAATAGAGAAAAGGTATTTAATAGGTTTTAAAGGCCTGCAAGTAGAATGGGGATATTCAAGTTTTTTCTCTGATATTAATGAATAAGATAATAATAATGATAAGAAAACAAATTTTAATAGAGAAAAGGTATTTTAATAGGTTTTAAAGGCCTGCAAGTCGAATGGGGATATTCAAGTTTTTTCTTTGATATTAATTCAAGTTACACTTTTTGAGCGTGGTGACCGATAAGAAAACAAATTTTAATAGAGAAAAGGTATTTAATAGGTTTTAAAGGCCTGCAAGTCGAATGGGGATATTAAAGTTTTTTCTTTGATATCAATGAATAAGATAACAATAATGATAAGATAACAATAATGATAAGAAAACAAATTTTAATAGAGAAAAGGTAGTTAATAGGTTTTAAAGGCCTGCAAGTCGAATGGGGATATTCAAGTTTTTTCTTTTATATTAATTCAAGTTACACTTTTTGAGCGTGGTGACCGATAAGAAAACAAATTTTAATAGAGAAAAGGTATTTAATAGGTTTTAAAGGCCTGCAAGTCGAATGGGGATATTCAAGTTTTTTCTTTGATATTAATTCAAGTTACACTTTTTGAGCGTGGTGACCGATAAGAAAACAAATTTTAATAGAGAAAAGGTATTTAATAGGTTTTAAAGGCCTGCAAGTAGAATGGGGATATTCAAGTTTTTTCTTTGATATTAATGAATAAGATAATAATAATGATAAGAAAACAAATTTTAATAGAGAAAAGGTATTTTAATAGGTTTTAAAGGCCTGCAAGTCGAATGGGGATATTCAAGTTTTTTCTTTGATATTAATTCAAGTTACACTTTTTGAGCGTGGTGACCGATAAGAAAACAAATTTTAATAGAGAAAAGGTATTTAATAGGTTTTAAAGGCCTGCAAGTCGAATGGGGATATTCAAGTTTTTTCTTTGATATTAATGAATAAGATAACAATAATGATAAGATAACAATAATGAAAAGAAAACAAATTTTAATAGAGAAAAGGTAGTTAATAGGTTTTAAAGGCCAGCAAGTCGAATGGGGATATTCAAGTTTTTTCTTTGATATTAATGAATAAGATAACAATAATGATAAGATAACAATAATGATAAGAAAACAAATTTTAATAGAGAAAAGATAGTTAATAGGTTTTAAAGGCCTGCAAGTCGAATGGGGATATTCAAGTTTTTTCTTTGATATTAATTCAAGTTACACTTTTTGAGCGAGGTGACCGATAAGAAAACAAATTTTAATAGAGAAAAGGTATTTAATAGGTTTTAAAGGCCTGGAAGTCGAATGGGGATATTCAAGTTTTTTCTTTGATATTAATTCTTCAAGTTGCACTTTTTGAGCGTGGTGACCGATAAGAAAACAAATTTTAATAGAGAAAAGGTATTTAATAGGTTTTAAAGGCCTGCAAGTCGAATGGGGATATTCAAGTTTTTTCTTTGATATTAATGAATAAGATAATAATAATGATAAGAAAACAAATTTTAATAGAGAAAAGGTATTTTAATAGGTTTTAAAGGCCTGCAAGTCGAATGGGGATATTCAAGTTTTTTCTTTGATATTAATGAATAAGATAACAATAATGATAAGATAACAATAATGAAAAGAAAACAAATTTTAATAGAGAAAAGGTAGTTAATAGGTTTTAAAGGCCTGCAAGTCGAATGGGGATATTCAAGTTTTTTCTTTGATATTAATTCAAGTTACACTTTTTGAGCGTGGTGACCGATAAGATAACAAATTTTAATAGAGAAAAGGTATTTAATAGGTTTTAAAGGCCTGCAAGTCGAATGGAGATATTCAAGTTTTTTCTTTGATATTAATGAATAAGATAACAATAATGATAAGATAACAATAATGAAAAGAAAACAAATTTTAATAGAGAAAAGGTATTTAATAGGTTTTAAAGGCCTGCAAGTCGAATGGGGATATTCAAGTTTTTTCTTTGATATTAATTCAAGTTACACTTTTTGAGCGTGGTGACCGATAAGAAAACAAATTTTTTTCTTATTGAATAAATATGAATGCATCCGCAATGAGAATATATCAAAAATATCCGCAATCGATTTGTAGGTATCGAAAACCTCGATGTACCAAATTTGAATGATCTAACTCTATTTTTTGAGAAAAGGTATTTTAATAGGTTTTTAAAGGCCTGCAAGTCGAATGGGGATATTCAAGTTTTTTCTTTGATATAATTTCAAGTTACACTTTTTGAGCGTGGTGACCGATAAGAAAACAAATTTTAATAGAGAAAAGGTATTTAATAGGTTTTAAAGGCCTGCAAGTCGAATCGGGATATTCAAGTTTTTTCTTTGATATTAAATTCAAGTTACACTTTTTGAGCGTGGTGACCGATAAGAAAACAAATTTTAATAGAGAAAAGGTATTTAATAGGTTTTAAAGGCCTGCAAGTAGAATGGGGATATTCAAGTTTTTTCTTTGATATTAATGAATAAGATAATAATAATGATAAGAAAACAAATTTTAATAGAGAAAAGGTATTTTAATAGGTTTTAAAGTCCTGCAAGTCGAATGGGGATATTCAAGTTTTTTCTTTGATATAATTTCAAGTTACACTTTTTGAGCGTGGTGACCGATAAGAAAACAAATTTTAATAGAGAAAAGGTATTTAATAGGTTTTAAAGGCCTGCAAGTCGAATGGGGATATTCAAGGATTTTCTTTGATATTAATGAATAAGATAACAATAATGATAAGAAAACAAATTTTAATAGAGAAAAGGTATTTAATAGGTTTTAAAGGTCTGCAAGTCGAATGGGGATATTCAAGTTTTTTCTTTGATATTAATGAATAAGATAACAATAATGATAAGATAACAATAATGATAAGAAAACAAATTTTAATAGAGAAAAGGTATTTTAATAGGCTTTAAAGGCCTGCCTGTAAGTCGAATGGGGATATTCAAGTTTTTTCTTTGATATTAATTCAAGTTACACTTTTTGAGCGTGGTGACCGACATAAAACAAATTTTAATAGAGAAAAGGTATTTAATAGGTTTTAAAGGCCTGGAAGTCGAATGGGGATATTCAAGGTTTTTCTTTGATATTAATGAATAAGATAACAATAATGATAAGATAACAATAATGATAAGAAAAGAAATTTTAATAGAGAAAAGGTTTTTATAAGGTTTTAAAGGCCTGCAAGTCGAATGGGGATATTCAAGTTTTTTCTTTGATATTAATTCAAGTTACACTTTTTGAGCGTGGTGACCGATAAGAAAACAAATTTTAATAGAGAAAAGGTATTTCAATAGGTTTTAAAGGCCTGCACGTCGAATGGGGATATTCAAGTTTTTTCTTTGATATTAATTCAAGTTACCTTTTTTGAGCGTGGTGACCGATAAGAAAACAAATTTTAACAGAGAAAAGTAATTTTAATAGGTTTTAAAGGCCTGCAAGTCGAATGGGGATATTCAAGTTTTTTCTTTGATATTAATTCAAGTTACACTTTTTTAGCGTGGTGACCGATAAGAAAACAAATTTTAATAGAGAAAAGGTATTTAATAGGTTTTAAAGGCCTGCAAGTCGAATGGGGATATTCAAGTTTTATCTGATCTACTTTATACACAAATTTTACGCGTACAGCTATTCACTGTTGTACATAAATGATAGATACCTACCTATACACCTATATACTTTCTCACAAACAGCTGCTTACGTATTCTTCCGATTTCGGAGCAGCTCGTCTCGATCCGTGCGAGCTTCGTAAAGCCGAAGTCTACCGAAGTCTGCCGAACGGTGTTAGGTTTTTTTTTCGTTACGGAATTTTTTGATTCGGTCGCCGCGCTCAAAGTCCGCGATAAAAGCTATACAATAGCTTAAAAAAAAAGACATGTGGACTATAAAATTGACGCAAAATTTCATATTGAAAAAAAATAAGCCTATGGCATAATAAAAGGAAAATAAGAAAAGAGTAAGCATCCATATTTCCTCTATATCGATTTCCTGTCAGCTAAAAATTAATACAGCATATGCATTATGCTGCATCAAAAACTATCGCCTATGCCAAGTTCTTTTTCTTTTCTTTTTTTTTACTTCAGCTATCAATTTACATCATTAATCGCCAAAAACGTTCAGAAGTGGCAGCAAATCTTATCTTTCTGAGAGCATCTGTCTATCTCCATGACTCTTCTCTTCAATGTAAGAAAAGCATAAAAAATAAATTTCAACCCTATGTTCGTGGGACTACAGGAAAATAAAATTATGCCCCAAAGCAAGTAAAAAACATTCCATCTTTGGACCCATCCGTCAAAAAATGGGCCTCTTCTTTTCTTTTCTTTCTTTCTTTTTTTTTTTTTTTTTTTTTTGGAGAGACCTATATCAAGTTCCTCTTACGAGATCAGCAAGTAGGTTTCAAGTTGCACTTCCCTGCAAGCTTGAACAGCTCACATCTTGTGTTAGTCGCCAGACACACTCCAGCCTTTGTCTCAGAAAATGAAGAAGCTTCTGTGACAAGTTGAGGGTGCCATTGAGTTTACCAAATAACCCAGAAGAAACCACTTTCCTACGTTTGCTTTCTCTGTCACTTCATACCTCGAGAGGTGATCTACATGGCACGCTGAGACAAAGCAGGCATGGTTCCGAAAAATGCCCGAGAAATTTCGATCATTTCACAAATCTTGAAAACTGTTGAAGAGATCTCAAAAAAAGATATTTGTTTTGGAAAAAAAAAATAAAGGAAACAAAACGTGTTGAAAAGCATTCCAATCAAAACAAGAATGTTAATGTTTGGCTGACACAGTTTTGAACCATTTGAAGTAAAAGCAGTTTATGCTTAATGTTTATGTTAAGTGAAATGTTTTATATTTCTTTACTCAATGCGAATCTTTTTGACACATATTACACAGCCAGTTCCAACGTTATTTGCTTAAAAATTTCGGAAAAAACAACCTGCGAATCTTTTCTCTAAATTCGGCACCTTGAATTATAGTCCTTGGATGATTAATTTATAATTACTGTGTTCTAAAAAAATATTCTTTAGCAAGCAGTTTTAGACACATAGTATTTCGGACAAATTATAGAATGAATTGAAATGTGAAATTACTTTCGCCTATCTGAATAAAAATAAAAATAACTGCAAAATTTATCTACTTATAGGCCGGGTCTAATTATCGAACAGGTTCGTGAGCTCATAAAATTTGAAATTTAAGTGGGGCCCGGCCTCGGCCTGAAATTCACCAGTTCCATCAGTGTTTCAAACTGACATATATATGAACAAGGTACAAAAAAGAGTGTTTTTGAGGTCTTTATACCTGCAACCGTTGGCTGCAAATGTATACAGATTTAATTACAAAAACGTTTAAAAAAAAATTAAACATTTATGTTTTTACATTTTTAAATAATAATAATAATAAATAAATAAAATAAAATAAATAAATAACCAACTTTACTTATTAACCCCCTATTCGCTGCTTTGCCTTTCACTGAATATGAATATTAATAATGTATAACACAAAGCAAAAGCAGAAAAATGGTATAGAAATCCTCATATTCAATGTCAAATTGAAATACATAGTATTTAGTACCACACTTTTTTTTTTTTTTTTTTTTATAAAATTTTACTCTAAATATCAGTAATGTTTTTGAGAATTGAAAGAAATCTGTACCATCTAGACTATTTTACGTTGCAACTTTAGTATAGTATTATCCTTTTTGCGACTTTAAAATTTTTGTCACTATTTGGCGATGAATGTTTTGGTATAATATTGTAGCCTTTTTTTTTTAATCTAGTACTAATCTTTTCTAATGCTTATACTTTTTACTATTGAAATTTTTAATTAATTTAGGGTAGTATATCATACTGTATATATATTTCTAATTTTTTAGCTTATGCTTCAGAAACTTGGATATTAACATGTAAAGCTATACAAAAACTTCAAACAACCCAGAGAAGCATGGAGAGATGCATGTTAGGATTCACCCAAAGAGACAGAAAGCGAAACACTTAAATTAGGAAACAAACCAAAGTTATTGATGTTATTTCTAGAATCAAAAAATTAAAATGGAGCTGGGATGGGCACCTTGCTAGAAGATATGATGATAGATGGACCCCCAAAGTTCTATTTTGGATACCAAGTGATAAGAAAAGACCGAAGAAGAGACCTGCGTCGTTGGAGAGATGAAATTGTGAAGTTTCGAAAAGCAGAATGGAGAAGAATTGCAGAAAAAAGGGCAAATTAACATAACCTAGGAGAGACCTTCACCTTCAGTGAATTGATAAAGACTAATATTGATGATGATGATATATTTCTGATGTACAGCAAGGTAATAATTTTACACATTCGCAGGGACCGATTTACTCACTTGGAGGCCCAGGGCACTCATGTTCAATGGGCCCCCTTTCCTCGTACTTTAATATTACAACAAACAAATAACTAGATCTGATGCTTGTCTATAGGATTAACGTACATCGCGCCCATGTATCCTTGCTGCAGTGTGTGCCTCGGATTTAGCTAGCCTTAGTAAGAGTTTGGGATGCAGTATCGGCTGTATGCAGTTGTATTTGCGTTTAGCGAAAATATTGCAATTTTTTTTATGTGCTGATAGTTTCCTTGAAAGCTCATACCGTCAATTTATAAAACAGTGCTGCAATACAATTAGTAGTATATATGCAGTAATACAGTGCGGCATACGTTTTAATAATACATTGACAAGAAAACAAAAAACAACAGTCATTATAGCAAAATTTGGAAATTTTTTATTTTAACTATATTTTTTAAATGTATAATGGGATTTCTTGGAGGCCCCCTAAGTGTGAGGGCCCAGGGCACATGCCCCGAATGCCCTGCCTTAAATCAGGCACTGCACATTCGAAAATATCTGAAAAGAAAGAAAAGTTCATTATTCTTCATCTTCTTATTGTTGTTGTTACTTTAATTTGGAAAAATCGCCTACAGCTTCAATTTTTAATTATTTCGTACCTACTACTTAAAACAGCGAAAGATAAAATGTACTCGATTTTCTATAAGAGTTTTAGTTGATGAATTTTCTTTTGCCATAATTAGAAATATGAAATGTATCATGGAAATGTCTAATTCTGTAATGTTAAAAAATTATCAGTGTGAAATTAGAAGATGAGTTTATATATGAGTTATATGAGTATATATGAGTTATGAGAGTCATTTATAAATTAGTTTAAATTTGACTATATATATATAAATAAAAAAGATAAATACACTTTAAGAACAAAAGAAAATGTAGTCAATTATACAGGCCGGACATTATTTCACTGTACACACACATATACACACAAAAAAAAAAAAAAAAAAAAAAAAGAATATATAAAAAAAATTATGAACAACATAAGAAATTGCCAGTAAGAAAATTAATTTTCTAAAAGTCAAAAAAAAAAAAAAAAAAAGATACTACCTGCCTACTTACAGCTTTGCCTTTCATTGATTAGGAATACTAATAATAAATAACACAAGCCAAAAGTAGAACAATATTATAGAAATTCCCATATTTGATATTACATTGAAATGCACAATATTTAAAATATACCATTTGTAATACATGTCAAAAATCTGTTTTAATGTTCTATAACTCTAGACAGCTAGACACACAAAATAAACAACGACGGCAGTTTATATTTTATTTTATTATTATTATTTTTTTTTTTAGAACAGAGAGAAATTTGTTTTTTGTCACTATTTGGTGATGAATTTTTGGGTATAATTACTTGTTTAAAGAAATTATGAACTTATTTTGTCTAATGCCTACATTTTTAACTATTGCAATTTTATTTATTTATTTCATTATTATTTTTAATACAGGGCAATATGTAATACTTTTTATTTATTTTCAATGTACAGTTAGGTTTAAAATGATGCTTTGCAGCTGTAAAGATGCAACTTTTTAAAGTGCATTTTTTCTAGAATAGGATTTAGTCAGACACATTGGAAATAAAAAATTTATGTGATTACTGTAAATATTTTAAACGTTTCATTATTATTATTATTAAACCATTTTATAATTTATCTCTATATGTTTAAGGCATGGCTAGAGTTAAAATGGCTATTGTGGTTGCGGAAATGAATACCTTGGTGAAAAACATCTTAGCTACTTCATCTCTAAATTTTAAAAATCGTTAAATTCATGCTAAAGATGATCCTATTTAGCCAATCGTTTAAACATTCTTTGAGTTAAAAAACTAAATATTTATATAAGCTAATCTAAGTTGTTGCCTCTTAAATTTTATTTTTAAAATTTCTAGGCTTAACTTAAAACTCTGCAGACGATAAATTACATTTCTAAATTCATTTTTTCATTGAAAATATCTAAGGTAACACATTTTAAGTATTTGCAGACGACTAATTTCTTTGTTACTAATAGCAACATTGAAATTTATTATTATTATTGCACCTTTGATCCTATTTTAATTTTCCTGCGAAAAGTGACATAAGACTGAAAGAAAAATGATTTGGAGAAACTTTTTCGATGGCAAATAGAGTACCTTTATTGACCGGACGTTTTTAACTAATAACTTCATAAATTAAAATGATAGATATTTCTAACCAACTCATATGTCTTCCTTGGAGTATTCGGCACACATTGATACCTCTCATAACGTAGAGAACTCTGCCATTCGCGAGGACATGCGGTGTCAGACAAAAAATTTTGACGCCAGCAAAAGTAACTTTTTATATATAGAGAGAGAAATTGTAAAAGATACAAAATTTAACTTTTTATGCAGTTTCTCGGTCCTTATAATCATATTTAGTAAAAGCTGACACTCATCCTAACAAATATAGCACACACACAAGGGAAAAAAAAAAAAAAAAATCACATTTAGTTTCAAAGCTTGGGATTTTTACAGGCTTCATTAAGGAAACCATTAATAGTAGCAATAATGATTATATATATATATATATATATATATATATATATATATATATATATTTTAATGCTCCAGACTAATTTGTTTTTCATTTTTTATCCCTTTTTTCACATAATTATAGTTTAGTAATGTATTCTAAACGTATTTAGGTATACATTTGTGGATTCACTCATAAGTTTTCTTTTCTTTCTTTCTTTCTTTCTTTTCTTTTCTTTTTTTTTTTTAAATACTTTTAGCAAATATTTAGCATTCAAACGTAAAAATATTTTTAAAAATCAATTTTATAATGGATACATAAAGTAATACCTAAATATGTTTAGACAATATAGTTGAACTATAATAATGCAAAATAAAAATAAATAAATAAATAAAAACCTTAGCAGAAAGCATGTAAAAATATTTAAATTTTGAATTTTATTTTATTAAATTTGAATACTTTTCCAGATATTTTAATATGCTGAATATTGTTATAATTCAATGCATATGCATGTATGAAGATTTTTATGCATGTATGAAGACTCTAAGAGAGCAATTTAGAAACAAGATTTATACTTTATCTACCACACCCTTTCCGACCCGAAACATTTTTAACTTAAAACATTACATTCTTCTGTTTTTGCAAACTGAAAGAAAAATATGGACTATAACCGACATTTGTTGATTGAAAATTGTACTTTACAGTTTCTGCTAATTAGCTCTATCGTTCATTTCCTGATTTTATTACATACGACTGTTGCAGATTCAAAAATATAAGTGGATGTCGTGGATGTCTAACCGGCACGATCGTACGGCCTTGGTCGGAAAGGGTTAAACAAACTTTTGCAAATGGAATATATGTATACACATACATACACTAAGGGACAAAAAAAAAAAAAAATCCCACTTGGGTATTTTTTCTCTTTCTGCAACCGCGAATTTTATCGTTTAAAAAGCAAATTTTCGAACAGATTTTATTACGTCATCTTCTACATACGCTTTAGGATTGAGATTGAGCCTAGTGCTAAAAACAAAATGCATTTGTCAGGAAAATTGTAGTTTTAGAAAGCATTTAAAAAATGGCAAGGATAAGGCAATTAATGATGCCACAAAAAGTTTAATTTTAGAATAAAAAACAAAAAATATTTTAATACGTGAGATGGCAAAATAATTAACTGTTAACGAAATATTGGTAAGATGGTTTTTAGCAAGATATAAAATTTTCTGGCTATTTAAACAGGAAATTTGGCTTTAGGCGGTCACGTTGCTCATCTAAGCGAGATGGCTCCTAATTAAAAAACAAATGTTTAAAAAAATAGACTTGTATCATATTTTCAGAACTTTAAAAAAATCAAGAAAAAGTGTATATCCAAATACTTTCTTCAAAAACAGTGCAGGGACAATTAAACAAGGCAGGTTAAAAACCAGAAGATCTGCAATAAAAGCCATTATTAAAGAAACGAATAATAATAATAATAATAATAATAAAAAATCAGTTAACCAAAAATTAAAAAAAAATTATCAGTTAATTATTGGCCTGGACTGGTTTGCTTTGATGAGTCAAGTTTAATTTATTTCGAGCTCATAAAAAAAGCTAGAAGGACGACGAAAATATGACCGACTTAATTAAAATTGCACTTTTAAAGTAGTGACACATTCTCTGTACAGCGGTGCATAACTTTCCAAGGAGTCGGGCAAATTTTCATGCTCAAGAGATCAATTAGCTCGAAATAAAGCAAGGCCATCATAAAAGAGGCGTTTGACCGACTGTTTTGAAAGTATCGCAGACTTTTCCGAAAACAGTTTTTCAAGATGAAAATGCACCTTGCTAAAGGGCGTCTGTGGTACGTTTATTTGATTATAATTGTTAAAATTGCCTATCCATTCCCATGAGCATCTATAATTCTATAAGTAATAATAATTGTTTTCACTTTAAATTAAATCCCACAAAGAATATCGTAGAATTTCGTCTTTACCAGATCTGAAAAATAGTCCTAAATCTCAATACGCTCGAAAATGTTTAGTCTATAAAAAGGCGAGGAAAGAGGGGATATAATTCGAAATTTGCAGCCTACAACTCTGCAAGAACTAGAAAAAATCATTTATGATATTTGGCATAGTGAAATTTCTGAAATTTATACTAAAACACTGTATTATAATATTATGCGGTTGCGCATTAAAGTAGTAATTCCATATAAAGGTGGAATAAACTCAATGCAGAATACATATTTTTATTAAGTAATTGTTTAGATCTAACAAATTAATAGTTTCATTTCATTTATTAAAATATAACTTATTTATTTCATATAATATATCATATTAGAATACAAAGTATATGCTTATCATGTTACGTTTAAAAAGAAAGATTTTGTAATTTTTATTAAGTACTTCGTAGAGGTAGAGTATAAGAAAACGAATTACTAAATCGAAAATGTACCTAAAGGTATAATTTAATTCCTTTGGTATTGTGCAAAAATGACAGTTTTATTTGTTTTAACTATTCGTTTTGGAGTTATTACAAATAAAACAGGTATAAGTCAATTTTTTTGCCGTGCGGCTTCTTCTTCTTCTTCTTCTTTTTTTTTTTTTTTTTTTTTTTTTTTGTTCCTTAGTGTATATCTCAAATTAAACATTTATAATAAATTCTGAATAACTTGCCAGCATGTACCGAATATTTTGCTTTTGACATTTATTCATTGCAATTTTACAAGAGCTATCTCAATTTGATTTTGAGGATGAAGTGGCTATTTTAAATATGTTTTCAGGTGTATTGGCGTGTATATATATATATATATATATGATATTGTATGTTTTAATCTCAGTTTGCTCATTTTTTTCGTCATCTTTATTCATTTTTTCCTACTTCTTCATGTGTTACTAGGTTACATCCGCTGCACTGTTTGAAAAGCTTTTTAATATACATATATATATATATGAAATTTTGAATGTTTGTTTTGTTACTATAGATACCAATAAACTAAACATCATTTTTCTTTGTTTTCTTACTATAGATACCAATAAACTAAACATCATTTTTCTTTTTTAGACAAAGATAAAGGATCTTTGAGAAAATTCTCGCAAAGTTGACGTATTGAACCAGTTTTCGGAACAAGATGATGACAGATTGCGGTTGTCATGGAAGAGCGATTGATCCTAATTCAAGATTAATAGATTTTATTGACAGTAAAAATTGACGATGCACTTATTATGCAGCTGCATCTTCCAAGAAAACAGAAATAAAAATAAGTGCCTATACGCATATAAAATTTCTCTAACGTGGATCAATTACGATTAAATTTTGACGAAGCGATACGATAGTGACATAGGTGTTATTTGGTTGGTCAACCCAGTTTCGATTGATCAAAATCAAAACAGAAATTCGGCTGCTATACATAGAGATTTCGGCTACAAAAATTTAATCTAATACGCTTGAAATGCACATTTTCTGAAAGAAATTCAAAAAATATCAACTTTTTGTGTTGAAACATATGTTCAAAATCTCATATTTACAAGCATATTTGGAAGAATTTAAAACCAAGTTAAATAGTTGGCAGCAAAATTATTGAAGTACTAGCAATAATTCGTAAAGATGCACACCTAATACTATTTTGTTAAGTAAATATTTGTCGAGTCATGATGTTAGTATTATGCTGTTTATAAAAAAGTAAGTTGATGAAAAAGATTAGCAATCAAACTAAGGAATAAAAATATGAAAAATGTGGTTGTGTGCTTCAATAATTTTGCTGCCGACTGTAACATTTCGGTTGGGTATTCAACAGGATGGTAGTATCGATATCTATTGTTCGGAACTGAAATTATGATATTAAGATACTTTTTTAAAAAACAATTCTAATTAAATTTTTGAAAGTCAGAATTGTACATATAGGGTAGGTGCTCCAGTGACTGGCATGCTCCAATAATTGACATCTATCCCGAAATAATTAATAAATAAGAAAAATAATAAAATCATACATTTCACATATAAGAATTTCAACATTTTATGTCAAACACTGGAACATAGGGTGCTAATAACTGATAAAATGAATAACTAGCAGTGTCAAACACTGGAACATAGGGGGACAATTACTGAAAAAAGGAAAAACTGGCAGTGTCAATTACTGGAACATCGAGTGGGTGTCAAATAAAAATTCATTAAAAAAAACATATCAAATGTATATATTTAACATATATGTGGTTCTGAATGTCTTTCATACCCTATGTACTAACTTAAGATTTCTAAAAATATTTTCTGATGACTAGAACATTAAGAACATCCGAGATTGCTCTAAAAGTGTCAATCACTGGTGCACTTACCCTATATGTATATATTATTTTTCTGTTTAATAAAGTGAACATTCTTTCTTCCTTTTCTTTTTGTTTTCTTTTCTTCCTTTTTTTTTTTTTTTTTTTTTTTTTTTTTTTTAATAAATAAAAAATAAATAAAAACTGAAAATTTACAGTGATTTTATTTATGAGATTTTTACAAATCCAATACATATATATATATTTTTTTCCCTATAAAATAAGTAATAATAAAACTGAGTTAAAAGAAATATGTTAAAAATATTTTCGACATCGAGTGAAGATATTTCTTTTCCTTCAAAATATTCCTTTAATAATCTCTCAATTTCACAATTTTAAACAGTAAAAAACTGGTACTTCGATAGAGAAAAAAAGTGAAAATTATTAATAATCAAATGGACAATTAACTGAGACTTTATTATCATTGCGACACAAATTAATCATTGTGCTACTATCATTAATTACTTATAATTCCGAATTGTAATGATTAACGTGTAGATTTACATACGTAAACGGTACATAGTTGCGTAATTCAAGGATGGTTAAAGTGGCAAATATTAAAAAAGGGGTATCCAAATTTCCGTATTTTTGTTTATATAAGCATAGTTCCGAGTGTAAAGAGTATAGTTTCAAGAACGAAGAAAGTGTGTTATTACATTATTTGTCATTACAAAATAGTTTTTTTTCCGCGGAAAAGAAGCAGTAAAAATACAAATTTACTGTTTACACGATTTTTATAACATAAAAATTAGAATTAAGGTTAGAATTTGGCAACTAATTGCTCTCATCTTTTTTTTTTTTTTTTTTTTTTTTTTTTCTCTCTCCTGTATACTCTTAGGCTGTCCTGGAAAACTGAACCCGGTTTTTTCACTTATACTTTTAAGAAGATTATTATTAATCATGAAAATCAATTTTTATTTTCTTCAATCGAATAGCTTTTAATGAATAAGAAGATGTATGAATTCATAAAGATTTTTAACTCCTATTTTTGGTGGTTTCATACGTTTTAGGAGGTCCAAAGCGTGTTTTATTTTTTTACTATTTTAAAAAGATTTATGTCTGTTTTTCCCTCAGTCTCTCTGTGTGAGTGTCGAAAAAATGGTGTGTTGTACTTCTAGTTCAAGAACTAATTCTCAGAATTTTCTCACAATTTATATTTAGTTGCACCTTGATATAAAATTCGTGCCTATCAACCTTTAAGGCTTATCGCTTAACAGGTGGCGCTGCTGTGCTGCATTTCCACCCATTTACGAGAAGGCTATATCTCAGCTTCAATAGTTTACAATTGCACAAAACTTAACATGTGAGAGGGTAATTATGAAAATTTTTGCTGATTCAATTCGGATGCATATCGGCCGACATGTGACATTACTATGTTGCAATTATCTTCGTTTACGGGAAGGTTATATCTCAGCTTCTATGTAACATAAATGTACCAAACTTAATAAATGGGATGGAAGATTTTGAAAAGGAATGCTGAATTAATTTGGGTGTCTATCAGCCGACAAGTAGCGTTCACTGTTAAAAATTTTGTCCTAGGTTGAACCAAAACATGGTACACTGTTAAAAATTTCAGTTCAAGGTTGAACCAAATGTTGGTACTACAGTAGCTTCAGTTTGCTAGGTTGAACCAAAACTTGGTACAAGTATAGCTTCAACCATGCGATGGTGAAACCTTCTACTATGATTTGGCGTTTCTTGATTGAAAAAAGCACCAAATTATGGTAAAAAAATTCTCCATCTTATGGATGTAGCTATTGCAGTACCAAGCCTTGGTTTAGTAAAGCACTAAATAAGGGTAAAAGGTTTCACCATCGCATAGTGGCAGCAAAAATGTACCAGAATTTTTAACAGTGTTGCTACTATTCACCTTCTAGGATTTTCCCTGTGGCTACATCTCAGCATCTGTTAATTAAAGTTGCATTCATATGCATCTGTCAAATTTTTATTGTGAGAAACTATGTTGATTATTTTTTTTTTTTAAATCTTTATCGATATGTGGTTACGTTACATAAGATGATATGGAAGAAAGTTTTGTGATGGCCTGGCCACAGCCTACTTGTTTACCTAGAGAAGTCATGCTGTGAATTTAAATGCGCTTGAGCACACATTTCAACTGAGAAAACAGATGAGATTCTTCAGCAGTAACCTGTCGCCCTCCCTTTTACTACCAAGAACTCTCTCTCTCATTTGAATTTCTTAGCTATCTTCGTAGGCGTGCACTTTCCCTTTCAGACAAAAACAAACACATTATTATGCATATGTAAAAAACACATTCTATTTACAAGTCAATTAATTATTCATAAAGATATTGAATGAATATGCGTAAGTTTATTTACTTCTTTCATTCCTTAAAAAGTAATATTTCGTCGGTTGCTTAAATGAGTATAAGAATATCTATCTACGTAGATATAAATAAATATATCTGTATAGTACGAATATCTATATATATGTTTAATATTATATGAAAATTAATGTATATATATAATTTAAATAATAGTACCATTGTAACACTCAGCAGACAGAAGATAGATGAAGATAAATTACCAAAAAGTTCCGTTAAAAGGAAAAAAAAAAAAAGGAATTCATGAATTGAAAATTGGAATTTTAGATGCTGAAAAATAGAAATGTTCACTCATCAGGAAACTTTAATTTCTATCAGCATATGCAAGATTTCGGAAAACTGTATAGCTAATTCCAGCAAATATACAGCTCAAGTCTCTATCTTGCAACAAAATAAAAAGGAAAATAAATTGATCAATAACACAAACCAAAATTTAAACAAAGAATAAGTAATTTAAGCAATCCACATGTTAAACGATACATACAGAGATAACAGAAATAAACAGGTTATAAATTTCTCAAATTTAAATATTTAACAATTAGCATCATAACTCAAATCATTGTTAAATGCTTGTTGTCGTATCCTTATCATAGCCATATCCATTACTTTTCGATACCCTTTTTTTTAAAAAAGGCTTTTTGGTGTATTCGATAAATATGCCCATTATATCTATTCTATCTAAAATTATTTCTAGTTTCTTTCACATGCAACATTCTATTATTGAATTAAAAGCAATGTTATTCCATTCCTATAGTTGTTTGTATGTATATAGGTAATATATTTCGAATACTTATACTCATTAGTCTTGAACTTTTTTTTTTTTTCTTTTAATAAGTAGAGTAAGTGCATGAGTGATTGACACTTTTAGAGCAATCTCTGATATTTTTAATGTTCTAGTCATCAGAAAATATTTTTAGAAATCTTAAGTTAATACATATGGCATGAAAGACATTCAGAACCACATATATGTATATACATTTGATAACAATTATTTTTTTTAATGAATTTTTATTTGACACCCACTCAATGTTCCAGTAATTGACACTGCCAGTTTTTCAATTGACACACTATGTACCAGTGTTTGACACTGCTAGGTATTCATTTTACCAGTTATTAGCACCCTATGCTCCAGTGTTTGACATAAAATGTTAAAATTCTTATATGAAAAATATATGATTTTATTATTTTTCTTACTTATTAATTATTTTGGGATAGATGTCATTTACTGGAGCATGTCAATCACTGGAGCACCTACCTACAATGAAAAATTATCAGTTATCATCCTGACGATATCAGTTTTCGTTTTCATTACATCTTTTTGAATCACCTTGTACACTTAAACGTTCAAACATAAGAATTTTATACATATTTTTCTATTTTGTACATCTTTGCTAATTATTAACACTTTATTTACCTGAAACTACAAAAGGTTCTTTCATATGTGAATGCTTTAGATAGTTTTATATTTAAATACAGTTCATTTTATATTAAACCTTCAATTATTATCAATTACGCCATTTTTTAAACATTTCAAAGTATGACGAGTAATCCAGCTAATATTTTTAAAATACTAAATAATCTGGTGTGTCACTCACAGGACTTTCTCTTATCCTGAAATTTAATGCTATAAATACAGGTTGGAGATTAAGAGGTAAGATAACGATGTTATGTAAACCTATTTTAAACAATTCAAATTAGGCTTCGGGAGAGTTTTATATCATAATTAGTTCTGTGTGAGGGGGGCTACCGCCTCCCTCAACCCCCCGTTTTATTAATGCACCTACATTTATATAGAATTTAATTCGGTTATTAAAAAATAAGTCTGTTTTTAAAAAATAATTTACTAAAATTATTATTTAAAAAAATTATCTTTTATGATAATGCAGACGATTTCATTATTAGAGAGGTAGTATAACCCCAAATATCCAAAAAAAGTCCATTTTATTCTCAATATTAAAAAAAAAAAAAAAAAAAAAAAAGATTTTTTTTTCTAAGTTTTATTTTTTTCGTTAAAAGTAAAAAAAAAAAAAAAAAATCGATAACTTTCTTTCAAATTATCGCAGATCGATGGTTCAAAAGTTCGATGGTTCATTCGTTTTAAAGGTATTGGCGAGCTCTTTTGAAAGATACCCATCATGAAAATTTACTCCCCTCGAGGGGGACTCACCTCCCCAGGGGGGGGGGGGGAGGCGAGACTCCTACATACACAATTTTTTTTCCCAGTTGACTATCTCTATTACAAAAAATATATATTCGTTTCGTTTGGTTTAGTGCAGTCTATAGACGTTAAACTCTACTTACCTACAATTTCCCCCATAGACGTAATGTATTAGAATTCTCTTGATTGTCCCTGTACACGAACCAATTGCTTGATCTTAACGAAAAGCTTATTGTAGCATCCCTATATGATACACATTTAGAATACCAAGTTTGGAATGTCTGCTACTATTTGTTCTTGAGATATGCTGATAACAGACAGACACACACATAGACACACACACAGACATACACACAGACCATTTTCTAAAAACATGATTTTCGTATTCAGGGGACCTCAGAACATGTAAATATAACAAAAACTCGCGTTCGAAAATTTGACCTCAAAAGAATACTTTCTCTACCTTATGGGTAAGAGAAAGTAAAAATATATCCAAGTACAGTAAGAATAGAGAAACTTATTTTTTAATGGATTGGTATCCCCGTGTCAACATATTTCAGTGGTAATTTATAACTGAAATACCAAATTTAACTCAGAAGCATGAGAGAGAAGAAGGCGATTAATCTTCTATTTTTGTAGACCTGAAAACGAAGTATGATAAATTCGGGAATGACAAGCATTCGTATATTTCTGTTCTTTTTTTTCTCTTTTTCGAAAGACGGTATCTGTTTCCTTAAAAGTATATATATATATATATATATATATATATATATATGATAGATGGAATGACAGGTAAAATGACTTTTAAACAAATTTGTAATGTATCAGGTCAAAATTTTCTTAGTAAACTAATTACGAATTAAGATGATCATGTTGTAATTTTTATTTTTATATTTTTAATTATTTTTAATTTATATGAGATATGCATAGCATTTCACAACAGTATTAAGCTATAATTAAAACATTTTCCTATAAGAAAAAAAAAAAAAAAAAAAAAAAAAACCTCTAAAATAAAATCATTTAAAGGAAAAAAAAAAATCTGGAGTGACTCCACTCGACTTTCCGAACATTGAGTAATTAACAGTTTTGTAGGTAAAGTAAAGAAAGAGGAGTTGTTAAACAAACAAAAGAGAGAAAACCATAATAGAGTGTTTGAGTATTTTTCTCCATATAGTACAAGATGTTTTATTTAACGCTACTGAACTTTCAGTCCATATATCATAATGATAAAGAATTTTTCGTTGTGTCCCTGTAAAAACCTATAAATGATTCACCAAAATGCTTATAGTTAGTGCAACAGTGATTTATAATATTCATATAAATTTTCAGCTCAATTGAATAAGGCGTTTAGATGCTATCGCACTTTTAAAAATTTGGTCCCATTGGCCATAATGATAAAGAATTTTTCTTTGTGTCCCTGTAAAAAAACTGTAAGTGCTAAATTCACCAAAATCTATACAGTTGGTGCAACTGTGACCTATAACATGTGTACAAATTTTTTGCTCAGATTAATAAGGCGTTTAGACGCTATCACACTTTTAAAAATTTGGCCCCATAGGCCATAATGATAAGCAATTTTTCTTTGTGTCCCTGTAAAAAAAAAAAAAAAACTTTAAATGCTAGATTCTCTAAAATCTATACAGATTGCGTATTTGTGACTTATAATTATGTGTAAAAGTTTTTGCTCAATTGAATAAGGCTTTTAGATGCTATCGCAATTTTAAGATTTTGGTCCCATAGGCCGTAATGGTAAGGAATTTTTCTTTGTGTCCCTGTAAAAAAAGCTATAAGTGCTAGATTCTCCAAAATCTATACAGATTGAGTATTTGTGACCTATAATATGTGTATAAATTTTTTGCTCAATTGAACAAGGCGTTTAGATGCTATCGTATTTTTAAGATTTTGGTTCAATAGGCCATAATGATAAAGAATTTTTCTTTGTGTCCCTGTAAAAAAACTATAAGTGCTAGATTCATCAAAATCAATAGGGTTCGTGCTACGGTGACTTGCAACATGCGTACCAACTTACAGCTCATTCGAGCAAAGCGTTTAGACGCTAGCGTGTTTACTCATACACATACACACACATACACACACACATACATATATCATCGTAAAAATAGTGAATTCGGACTCAGGGCACCTCGAAACGTATAGAAACATCAAAATCTCAAATTCGGATTTTTGACATGATTACAATACTTTCCTCACTATAGTGTTCGGAAAGTAAAAATCTGTAAACAAACACCTTAATATTCACAGACACATAACTGTTTCGGGTCGAAATAATTCAGCACCACTTTAAATTAGATGGAAGGAAGTAGACATGAGTGTGAAAGCAGCAACATGGTGTGTTGTACCTTTCTTGTTGCTGTATATAGAGGCCTACTTTATCAGTCTGGTAAAAATCCGTACTTTATTATTTCAACCCGAAATAATTTTTGAATAATGTGCATATCATGATGTTTGTTTACAAAAATCTTGTTATCATTAATGTTATTATTTTCAATATTATTATCACTCTTCGAAATTTGGAAATGTGGTCAAAAAACTACGCAGATGGCCAAGACTGTCTCAAAAATAGTTTTAGTAAAGTAAAATTGATGATTAAAATTTGTGAAATAGAATAATTTGATATTTTGTAGATGTATTAATGTGTGTTTTCTATGCTCCGAACGAACTTCTAACTCCTAATGTTGCACGACTGACTATATATATAGAGGAGACCCGTGTACCTAGGGCCATCGTGTATCTAGGGTTACCCCACTTTATTTGAATAATATTTAATTTTAAGTTTTAATACTCAAATGGGCGAGTAACAACACCAACTGCTACTTTTACAACTACTTTGGAATATTTGAGGAGAGAGTTTTGGCAAGTTACATGTAGAAAACGAATTCGCATGGTTTGAAGTAAAATTTTGCAGCTCATCTCTTTTGCTATTTTACAAAGGCGAGTCAAATATTTTTCTTTCATTTCTAGTGTATAATTTTGCTTGTTATATTGAGTAGTAAATGAGATATTTAATTAGTCCTCTCTGCATGTGGATTTTTTAGTGGATGGCATTTTGAATGAAGTTTTCAAAACTTGTACCTAGGGCCACATCGCTGCCTTGTACCTAGGGCCAGTGTGTTTGGACCTTTTAACACTTTCGCGACCGCATGTTTTTGTCTTTTTGACTGTAAGGTCCGCCTGTGGGCGTTTTTCTCATAAGTTACAATTTTTCAAAACAAAATTTTCCGTATTCACATTTATATTACAAATGAATATGCATTATAATCATACTCCCTCTACAATCAAAGTATTTGCATCCATAGTATACTGATTGTACAAATATGAATATTGTGTATATTTTTTAGAAACAAATAACATACAAATTGCAAAAGAAACGCCCACTGGTGGAGTTTCATATTTTCAAATGACGTGAATCTACGTCAGCGGTCGCGAAAGTGTTAAGAAACACAGTACAGCCTATAGTAATTGGATGCTGGCAAACCCTGGTAAACCAATCACTATATATGACGTTGCTGAAAGTGTTGGCAAGTTCTATCCGTTGGCCTTTACTCCTGTAAACATTCTATCAGGCTTTCGTGTATCCGGCTTATAGCCAATGAATCAAAACATAGTCACTGAGGATGAATATTTAAGTTCAAATGTGACTGAAAGACAAGATCCCTCCATATATTAAAAGAAGGGGGGAAAAAAAGTTCCAGGAAGAAAGTGGACCAACAAGGATAGCACTGGAGGTCTCTGTTTCGTGTCCTGTTAAAATTTCGAAACCTTCAACATCTAACACGTTTTCGTGTGTCCTGCTTTAACAGGTACGTACCTAAGTAAAACCTTTACCTAAAGTAAAACCTCCCATATCAAAGATGTGACCGAAAACCAGAGAGATCTAGAAATCCAAGAGACACTCCAGAAAAAAAAAAAATTGAAAGGAAAAAAGAAACATTCTGTTTCTTTTTTCCTTTTTTTTTTTTTTTTAATTCTAACATTCTGTTAGAATATCCCAAGGAAAAAAAAAAGTGAGAAATTTCGTGTTTTAAATTAAGGCAACAACATGATAATTATTATATAATAAATAAATATATTACTTGATATTGTTTCTTTTATAAAATACATGTTTATATGCTTACTATTTTCTATTCATTACAAAGTTAAATCTAATTTTGAGAGAATGGCCCTAGGTACAGTGAGGTCTGGCCCCAGGTACAATGAGGGTGTTGTACCTAGGGCCACGAGTGATTTTTTTTTTTTTTTAAACCTTCTATTTGTCGGAATTTATTATTTTAGGTATTTATATTAATCCCAATTGGAAGTAATTAGTCCTAAAGATATGTTCATATCAGTTTGATAATTTTAAACAGGTCAAGGGATCTGTTTTGGGGCATTGAAAAAAAGCGGCCCTAGGTACACGGGTCTCTCCTATATATTCATATTTTCATAACATTATTTGTATTTTTTCTGCACATTTATGAGTTGCTACTGCACTGAACTCTCACTTCACGAAAACCTGCTTTTAATATGTATTTGTAAAAGGTTATTCACAGTTTTGTAAAAATAAATAAATAAATAAACAATTCATTACTAATTACATAATAAGCGATCTCATCATTGTGTAATTTTGTATAAAAAGCAATATTTACAAGCTGTAGTTTCGATGGTTTAATGCTTTATTTTACGAGCTAAGTTATTAGAATCTCACTGAAATAATCCATTTATGAAAGCTCAATTTCATAGAGCAAGATATTTATGTACACAACAGCTAATCATTTGAACATTTATGATGAAATTCGCTAATGTAATGGTTATGAAACAATAAACATTTGTATGGAGTAGTAACTGGTTGATGGAGAACTGCCATAAAAGGTCACCAAAATAAGAGATAATGGATCTAAATGAGATGGCTGATGATTGACATACAGAAATAAGAATGTACACAAAGCCGATAAGTCGTGAAGCTATCGTGAGAAGAATATTCCGAAAGTAAATAATATAAATCTAGGCTCTAATCGGATGCTTCTGTCGCAGGCACACACAGAAATGTTATCGATGATGATAAGAGTGTGTACTCTGTTGAGTGATTTTATTCCTTATGCCTGTAAGCACAGTCAGGCTTTGGTCTTTCTGTAGACACAATCCTATAAACATGAGTGTTGCGCATCGAGGTGTTGCGCTGGTCTATTAATCGTTAATATTTGGTTCTCGCGGCTGGCACTTGATTAGTTAAAATAATGTTATTTGGCCTAGAGTCCTGCACAGATCAGGAAAATTTGAGACTTGCATCCGACCCAACCCGAGCTTATGTCCCGCGATCTACGTTATAATGATGTTTTAATTTGTGACATAAAATACAGTTATTTCATTGAACAGATCTTTCAAAGTATTAATTATTGCATACTATATCTATCTATCTATCTATCTATATATATATATAATTTTACATGCCTAATTATAAACAAAACTTTCCTCTACAACATAACAAAATTTCAAATGTATTACAACTTACTTTTGACAATTTCAATGTTAAAAAAAAAAAAAAAAAAAAAACGTTGTAGCATAAAATATAGACTAACATACAGTGGAAGACAAAATAATTTCTGATGTAATGTTTTAGACGTTAATAATAATAATTGTACAGTAATTAAACTCCTGTTATGAGTCAATGTTGTTTCAGATTACCGTGAAGAAGAGAATGCATCTAATATCTTCATTCAAAGGTTTGTTTCATAAAAAAAAAAAAAAAAAAAAAAAAAGGCTTAAAAATATTTTCTACGAAATATCTTCTTGCGGGCAGACCCGCGGGTCAAATATTAATACGTATTTGACCCGCACCCAAGCAGCATAGCAGGTAACTGCGGGTACCTGACTCGCCTACACTGTTAAAAAAAATTCCGTGAGATTACAGGGAAAGCCCGGCAGCAGAGATTCCAGACAAAGCAAAATTATGTTATATGCCCGTAAAAAAACTTCTTCTTCTTTTTTTTTTTTTTTTTTTTTTTTTTTACGGGCATATAACATAATTTAAAGTCATTATATACTTAATTTATGATCTAAACTTTATTTTTTTTAAGGGCTTTGTCAGAAATCTCTGTTGCCGGACTTTCCCCGTAATCTTACATGATTTTTTTTTTTTTTACAGTGTATTTGTCGACATTTTATTTGTTGCATAGACCCACAAACAAATACGATCGACCCACCATAGAAAAACAGCCTTATGAGTCCAACAGTAATTGGTATGGGTTATTTTTAATCTTTGCGTAACTTCAAACAGAATATATACTCTCATTACACACATTAAAACAACTTCGAGAATGTTATTTTTTCGGACGAAAATAAAAATAGTAAATAATAAATACCAAAATAAAAATACCAAGATATGGATCAATGCAACAGCTCGGCCATTCATCCTGCCAACGTCCATTGGTCAAGAGAAAGCCCACCGAAAAGAAAAGTTGTTTCAATGCTGGACCATATAAATTTCCTTTGTAAGGAATGAACTCGAGCTTATAGGGACCTCCAAATTTAAAGCATTCTTAAAATTTTTATTGTAAAATATATTTTCTCAGTCTTGAAACATAATATACATTTAAGTTCGCGCATAAAGATTTTTTTTTTTTTTAATTATTATTATTTTATATAGATTTACGTATAAATAAAATCACTCTACAAACATAAATTTCATAAATGCATGTATGCACGCACTTATAGGGAGATGGGGCATTTGATTATTTCAGTTATTATTGTGACTTGATTTTAATTTAAAAGAAATCAGTTTGAAAGGACAGACGGAAAATTTTTGCACAGTGGTCAAAATTTGACCTAAACAAATTCCTAGATTATATTTCTGGGGTCTACGCAGAGTGAATTTAGACTATGGTACCTTCCCAAAGTAAAATCGACGCAAAACGGCATTTTTATAAAGCCCCTCTCACTCTCAGCGAATTGCATCCTTCATCCCCACAAGAATTTTTAACATATATTTTAAAACCTTGTGTTAAATCTCCATTAATTTAGTTGTGCTTCTATATTTTTTCAATCGAGCCATACTGCGCAGGATGTCACAAAATATTCTGAAAAGTTGATATGTTCGATTGTTATAATTAGATAAATCCAATCCCTTTTCTTATAAATCAATTCAAAGCTTACATTCTCTGTTGCCTCTAAAATAAATTTTACTATTCATAAGGCACACATAAATTATAGAAAAGAGAAGTTTTGAATCAAGAATTTTTAAACCGGTACATAGAGTATACTCGAAAATCAATATGAATGAAAACTTAATAAAATTAAAACAATTAGTAACCAAAATTGAAATTTGTTTCCTACATATTTTAATAGTATCGCCTACAATGCCTATTTCTTTTCTTACAAATATTGGTTGAGATTGTGTGAGTTAAAGCTAATTTTCTATGTTAAGGTCATAGGCTTCGGTCATAGGCTTCCGTGGAGGTCTTTCTAAGAAGTTCTAAACCGTATTTACGTTTCGGGAAAACATCCTACAAATATTGAAAAGCATTTCATTATTTAGGAGTCATGCATGATTTTACTATGAATATTTTACTATAATACGGAGTTTAATGTAAATGTATACAATTAAATTACATTCTTCATTTTTACTTTACACGAGGTGCGACTATGACCTATAAGAAAGTGTTCCAAGTGGACGATTGAAAAGATGACACCGCTTTTATCACAGATTGAAAGCGACAGTATTTGTGAGCTAATAAAATAAACAAGATAATGTAAAAAATAAATGCAGCTTTGGAAAATATAAAAACAGATATAATTATATAATATTATGCACCAATTAAAAATAAATGAATAAATAAATTGGTAAAATGACACTTAACCCCTTTAAAATGTTATTCCAATAAGGTTTCATGTAAGTATGGTTGATTGCTGCAATAAGGACTGGAACAATAAAATCCTTCATTGCCATATGGTTGCTTTATTTCAAACAATTCGCGAACAAAAAAGCTAATTTTTATTGCACCAGGTGAGATTAGAAAATTCAAGCTGTACCTGATAGCAGCTGGCTCAGTATCAAATTTTGATCAGACCTCACAGGATTCAGATGAAACCTGAAACTTTCATTTTAAAATATAATCATTGACATCTGCAGATCTGTTTCTGAGATTCTACACACACACACTGATAAATCTTTCGCAATAACTTATTTAGAAACCGGAAAAAATAGTATTCGTCTTGATTATACATACATATAATAGGCATATAAAGCAGAAGTAGCTGGCCAACCCGTGGCCTTCGGTCCACATGCGGCTCGCGGCAGAATTCATAAAATTTAAATTGATAAATTCGTTCCAACTCTTCGGTGTGAAAATATCGGCTATAAATATGATAGCTAAGAACACAAATATTGCACTGATTATTATTAATAAAATGTTATGAAACCAATTACTGATTCTTATTATTATAATTATTAATGTATAGTTATAAACTTTTGACTGTTCTTTTGTTATTTCATGAATAAAAATAAATTTAATATTAACGTATACTGTTCCAAATCTTCATCCCCCAATTATATGTGTGTGTGTGTGTGTGTGCGGCCTGCCTGAATGAAATAGATTTGTATTGTTGCCCACCAAGTATTTTCGGTTAGACAGGCACGTTATAAAGGATAGGTACTTCTCAATAAATAGAAGAGCAATTTGTTATTCTTGTAAAAAAAAAAAAAAAAAAAAGTACTTATATTGTAAAATCTAGCATGTCCATATAGCATTTTAGGGTCGAGAACTTTTCAGATTGGGACATGTGCGGCTGCAAGTAAGGTTGATGCCTGTTTATGAATATCTGCATAACTATTATTAAATTTGTCATTTCCAATAAAAAACAAAAAAACAAAACAAAATATATTAATTTTTATAAGATTAAATTTACAGATAATTGCATTTTAAAAAAGTAACTAAATAATTAGAATGATATTAATAATAATAATAATAAAAAAAAAAATAATAATCCGATAAAAGGTAGGATTTTTAAAGCGCTTTCGGAGGGCTACAAGTTATCTCTTGTAAGCCAACGGTTGTATTGAAAACTGTTATTTCCAGCAATGAAATCCTAACTATAAAGATTAAGACAAAAGTAAAATACTAAAAAAAAAATTTATCTTAAAAATTAATTTTTGCTTTCTCTTACCCATAAGGTAGAGAAAGTATTGTTTTTGAGTCAAATTTTCGAAACTGAGTTTTTCTTATATTTACAGTTTTTGAGGTCTCCTGAAGCTAAAAATCATGTTTTTAGCGGATGGTTTGTGAGTGTGTGTCTGTCCGTTATCAGCATATCTCAAAAACAAATTATAGCAGAAAGTTCAAACTTGGTATTCTAAATATGTATCATATAGGGATGCTACACTAAGCTTTTCGGTGAGATCAAGCAAATGGTTCGTGTACAGGGACACCCAAGAGAATTCAATTACATTGCGTCTATGGGGGAAATTGCAGGTAAGTAGAGTTTAACATCTATAGACTGCACTAAACCAAATGAAACGAATATATATATATATATATATATATATATTATATACATAAAAACATGTTTCATGTAGAATATGGTATAGAAATCATTCATTGTTTGTTTACAAAGCTACACAAAAGAACTAGATTATAACGTGACAATACTTGAAAATAGATGGAAGTGTGTTTCAGGTTGTGAAATGTGTTATTAATACGGGATTATATTTATGTACCATGCACCATGTGATGTGTACATAACTTTCAGAAGATATACAGAGTTGTCAATATTTAAACCATAACTTTTTTTTTTTTTTTTTTTTTTGTTAGTGGAAGTACTTTACTATAATATACTATATCATATAATATTTTACCATGTCCAAGGAGCTGGTTAGGAATTGAAGTTAATTTCTCAGAGCCATATGGTAAATAATGTATTTTTTTAAGCTAAACATTCATCGATTGGTTTCTTGTATATTTACACATTTTGAGGCTTCCTGAATACCGAAGTCAAGTTTTGTAGTTTGATCTTCGCACGTCTGTTAGAGTAAATTAAAAACAAATAATTTCAGTCGATCGAAATGATGTATTTTGAAGCGAATACGTTAGTTACTAGAAAAGTTTGTTCAAGATTGATAAGTTTCAAGGAATAATGCTGTGAAAGTTGTCTAAATAATTTTAAATGAACTTTTGAACTTAATAGCAGATTTGAATTCTCTATAAATGTAGGTCTAATAATGAAACAGGGGGTCGAGGGGGGGGGGGCTACATGTCAAATAAAGCTGTTCCGAAGCCGAAGTTGAATTGTTTTGACATTGGTTTATATAACAGCACTCGTTATCTTAACCCTTAATCGCCAATCCGTACTTATAGTATTAAATTTAAGAGTAAGAGAAAGTTGTGGGAGTAACACACCAGATTAATTTCTTTTGATTAGCACCAAGTTAAAAAAAAAAAAAAAAGAAACAAACAAACAACTGGCTACTAAACGAAAATCTTACGTAATTGGGGTGTATATATTTATTATCTAAATTTAAATTATATTTAAGACAGAATTATTATTATTATTATTATTATTATGTAAGTTCAGCTTATCTTTTTACTTTCTATTACCCATAAGGCACAGAAAGTACGTATTGTTTTTGGGTCAAATTTTCGAAAGCGAGATTTTGTTATATTTACACGTTTTGAGGTCTTCTGAATCTGAAAATCATGTTTTTAGCGGTTGATCTGTGTGTGTGTGTATCTGTCTGTGTGTGTGTCTGTCTGTTATTAGCCTATCTCAAGAACAAATAGCAGCACAAAGTCCAAATTTAGTATTTTAAATGTGTATCACATAGCGATGCTACACTAAGCTTTTCGTTGAAATGAAGCAAATGGTTCGTGTACAGGAACACCCAAGAGGATAACTCAAGAGTACAGGGATACTCAAGAATATTCAAATGCATTACGTCTATAGGGGAAAATTGAAGGTAAGTAAAATTTAACATCTATAGACTACACAAAACCAAATGAAATGAATATATATTTTTTATATGCGTAAAAGCCTGTCTCATGTAGAATATGGTATGGAAATCATTCACTGTTTATTTACAGGGCTACACAAAAGAACTAGATTATAGTGGGACATTAGCTGAAAATTGATGGAAGTGCATTTCAGGTTTTGCCGTGTGTTATTACTATAGGATTATATTTAGGTGCACTATGTGGTTTGTACATAATCTTCAAAAGATATACAGGGCTGCAAATATTTAAGCAATAACATTCTTTTTTATTGTTAGTGGAAGTGTTTTACTATAATATTTTAGCCTGTCCAGGAAAGCTGCTCAGGAATGGAAATTGTTTCCTCGTAGACATATGACAAATAATGTATGTTTTTAAGCTAAATATTCATTGCTTGATTTTTGTATATTTACACGTTTTGAGGCTTCCTGATTACCGAGGTCAAGTTTTTTAAAGTTTGATCTTTTTATGTGTCTCTTAGAGTAACTTGAAAACGAATAATTTCAGGAAATGTAAAAGTTGTATTTTCAAATTAATATAAGTTTTTTGCTGGAAAAGTGTGATCAAGACTGGTAAGTTTGAAGGGATGTTGCGTGGGAAAGTTGTCTGAATAATTTTAAGTGAACTTTTAAATTTTAATAACAGATTTAAATTATATACAAATGAAGGTGCAGTAATGAAACGGGGGGGGGGGGGCAGTAGCCCCCCTCACACAGAACGAATTATCATGTAAAACTTTTCCGAAGCCTAATTTGAATTGTTTTAACATAGGTTTACATAACAGTACTCGTTATGTTACCTCTTAATCTCCAACCTATATTTATAGTATCAAATTTCAGGGTAAGAGAAAGCCGTGTGAGTGACACACCAGATTATTTAATTACCTTTTGTTTAAAAAAGAAATTATTAATAATTTTTAAAAATGTAAAATCTTTAAAAAGTGATTATCTATAGCTATTAATATTGCCTAGCAATTATTATCATAATTCTAAAATTCCTATTGTTATTTCATAGTTAAAAGATACATGTAACGGTTATATGTATATTTTCAATTTGATATATTGTTTATGTTTTACAAGTTATATTTCATTTATTTTATTTTTTCTAATTTAAACACTAATGTTATTTAAATATTGCCTTTTTTTTTTTTTTTTTTTTACTTTCTCTTGTCCATAAGGTAGAGAAATTATTGTTTTTGGGTCAAATTTTTGAAATTGAGTTTTTATTATATTTACATTCTTTGAGGTTCCCTGAATCCAAAAATCATGTTTTTAGCGGTTGGTCTGTGTGTCTGTTATCAGAATATCTCAAAAACTAATTACAGCAGAAAGTTCAAACTTGGTATTCTAAATATGAATCATATAGGAATGCTACACTAAACTTTTCGTTGAGATCAAGCAAATGGTTCGTGTACAAGGATACCCAAGAGAATTCAAATACATTACGTGTATGGGGGAAATTGCAGGTAAGTAGAGTTTAATATTTATAGACTGCACTAAAACAAATGAAAAGAATACATATTTTTTATATGCGTAAATACATGTTTTATGTAGAATATGGTATAGAAATCATTCACTGTTCGTTCACAAAACTACACAAAAGAACTAGATTATAATGCGACAATACTTGAATATTGAAGGAAGGTTGTGCCGTGTGTTATTAATATAGGATTATATTTATGTGACCATGTGATGTGTACATAACTTTCAGAAGATATACAGGGTTGCCAATATTTAAGCAAGTGGAAGAAGTGCCTTACTATAATATTTTACCTTGCCTAGGAAATCTACTCAGGAATTGAAATTAATTCCTCATATAGCCATATGGTAAATAATGTATTTTTTTAAGGTAAATATTCATCAATTGTTTTTTTTTGTATATTTACACGTTTTGAGGATTCCTGAATACCGAAGTCAAGTTTTATAGTTTGATATCTGTCTGTGTCTGTTGGAGTAAATAAAAAACAAATAATTTCAGGCGATCCAAATGATGTATTTTGAAATTAATACGTTTGTTACTAGAAAAGTTTATTCAAAATAGATAAGCTTCAAAGAATGATGTGTGTGAAAGTTGTCTGAATAATTTTAAATGAACTTTTGAACTTAATAAGAGATTTGAATTCTATATAAATGTAGATACAATAATGAAACGGGGGGGTTGAGCCCACATAGAATTTTTTTGTGAAATAAAGCTGTTCCGAAGCCGAATATGAATTGTTTTAACGTAGGTTTACATAACAGTACTCACTTTTAGTATTAAATTTCAGGGTAAGGGAAAGTCATGTGAGTGACACACCAGATTATTTAACTTATCACATGCAAATGTATGTAAATTTGCATTTATTTATGTTTCTTCAATGGCAACTAGTTAAATAAGTTTTTGCTTCAGATTTTTAGAAATCAAAAGAGAATGTTGTAACGGTAATAATCTATAAATACGAAGTATGTTTAGAATTTTTGTTGTTCGAAATTGTGATTTCAAGCGCGTAATATACTAATATTGATTAATTAACAAGAAGAAATGGCTCGTGAGTCTCATTTGTCATTTGTATTTTATTATTGTGTTTTTTATGATGCAATTTGAATTAAGCATGACAACGGCAGTTATTCTAAAAAATCTGAAGAAAATAAAAAAGCATTATTAACATTTTACCCATTTTACGGTAGACCACCTTGAATAAAGCAACATGTCCGGCAACAACCAGTTAAAAGAAACAAGGAGGGAGGGGAGTTCGTCAAAAATTACACTCATGTCCATAAATTAAGGATAATTTAGATTCACACTGAAATCGAACTTTAATGCAAAAATTTCACCTATAGAATTACCACACACATCTTTAAGAATAATATGCAAACTATAGGAAGCCATCAGATGCGGCCGATATGATGTTACAATGACGAAAGTGTAAGAAGGGGGTAGATAAGGAATGGGAGCAAAGAAGGAAAATTGTTCACAAGCGTTCTGTGTGCCGCTCAGTGCCACAACCGAATGATTATGGCACAGAGGACGCATGCAGATATTTTTTTACGTGGTAGAATTATCGGCCGACTAGAAAGTGGGTGTACTCAGATAGAAGTATCGGGGGAACTTAGAATCGCCCAAAGTGTCATCCCTAGGCTTTAGCAACGATTCCAAAATGATGGAAATGCCAGTGAACGTTACAGTACTGGTCGTCCCTGAGTTACAATGCCGAATGACCACCGGTATTTGGTAGTAACTGCCAAAATAAGCAGATAAAGCACAACATCAGACCTGTCTCATCAGACCTGTCTCGTCATGGCCTGTCTCGTCAGCTGTCTGCAGCCACGAGTGCCACAATTTAGAGATAAACCGTGTATAGACGTTTGGGAGATATTAGTCTATATGCTCGCAGGCCTGTTAGATGTGTTCCACTCACGGCAATGCACTGTGCCAGCGGTTAACTTGGAGTAGAGAGCATGCAATGTGGACAGCAGCACAGTGAGCTTGTGTGGTGTTTTCTGACGAGTCCAGGTTTAGCTTGCAGTGTGATTCACGCCAGACTTTCATATGTAGAACGTCATGTACCCGTTACCACAAAACAACATCATTGAACGACACCGTTACTGTGGGGCAGGAGTGTTCGTTTGGGGGAGGAGAGGGGGGGGATCATATTAGGCAACAGATCTGCATGTTCAAATCGGAAGAATGATAGGCCAAATTTATCAGGACATCATTCGGCAACAACATGTACGTTTGTTTAGGGGTGCCATGAGACCAGAATTTGTGTTTATGGATGACAATGCGCGTCCTCACCATGCAAACGTTGTACAAGGATGCCTACAATCTGAAAGCTATCACCCGTATGGAATGGCCAGCATTCTCACCTGACTAGAATCCGATAGAGCATGTGTAGGACATGCTTTTCCGACGAGTTGTAGTCAGTCAACCACCTCCTACGTGTGTACCGGATTGCTTACTGAGTAGAGTAATCTTCCCTAAGATCAGATCAATAATTTAATACTCAGCATTCCTAGGCATTGTAAGGACTGTATTTCATCATCTGAGAGACATACAATGTATTAACCATCATACCAAACCAACCATGTAATGTTAAGATTTTGTAAGGGAGATATTTTTTGTAATTGCTTCAGGGAGCAAAAATCGTAGTTTTTATAAATGGTATCCTGCATAAACCAACTTTTTTTGTTCTTGATCTTTTGTTTAATAAATGGACTTTATGAATAAGTCATGTTTGTTTTGCTTCTGAACCTTTATTTGCCTCAGCTAGCATTATCCTTAATTTATGGACATGAGTGTAAATTCTGTTTAAGCCAAAATTTTAATTGGAAATTTCAAATAGAAAAGTGAACATTTGCTTATTTATTGTAACAAAAATCATATGAATACAAAAATATACAAATTTTTATCACTTTTTACGCAGTGTGCTGCTATCTGTTAAAAAAATAAATGTTTAGTGTGATGAAAGGACAAAGCATGTGTGAACATGTAATGTAAATATGAATGAATATGATAGATATGCGTAATAAATAAAATTAGAGGAAGAATAAGAATTTTGTAAATAAACATCATAAAATATCTAAATCTATTGCTTCTCATTTTATTGTTCTTATGATTATATTTTGCTATTAAAGAAGACGGAATATTATTTCTTCTTCATTTCCGCTTTTCATTTCCATTTCCATGAATCTTTTTACATCTTCTGAAGTAATAATCTTTCTCCAGTCCTTTTCACATCTAATGCATGCAAATTGGCCACTTTCGTGATGCACTTGTGTAAACTCTTGTGCATTTCTCTAATGAAGGGTTGTGTTTAATTATTTCAACCTGAAACAATTCTTAGGCGTATCAGTGCAATTTGATGTGTTTGTTTACGATTCAGTGTTCAATGCAGCATATTTTAGACATAGATATAGTAATAAGACATACTTTGATCATGGAAGGGGAAAAAGCGATTCCTTTTTCTCGGGAAAAGTCACTCTAATGGCTATCTTTTCTCGAGTAAATTACACACAGAAATAATTTAGTAAGTAAAATTCATGAATAATTTATTTACTAAAGGTGAATGAAAAACTCCAGATACAGTTTCAAAATCATTTTTCTTTCTTTTTTTCAATACTTTCTAATGGCTGATTGTGATTTTAAAACTTTTTTTCGGCATGAAAAATTTTTGCTTGATAACATGGGGATGATAGATCTATATTTATTACTATACCTATTATTTTAGATCGTCATTCATTCTAAACCCTCCCCCCCCCTCCCCCCCCAAAAAAAAGATATAACTGCTAAAGGAAGTACAACTTCAAACATTCTTATGTAAAATTTCATTCTTAAAATACTGTATTGTTTCACCTCTTAAATCTTAAATTTTAAATAAATTTACTTAGTAGTTTTTCAAACGTTACTTTCTGAGAAAATCTTTTAAATTTTCTTACTTCTGTTCTGATATGATAGGAAAAGAAATTTCTTGTATTTCCTCTAAATCCAGTATAAATTTTAAGTTACAAATGGTGCCTTCATTGTGATGGCATCTCTTTAAAATCCGTACCTCGAAAATCGGCTCAAAATGTCAATTTTTATCACGATTGTTTAGAATTTATTTTGTTTTAAATAGAAAAATAGAAAACACACAATTCAGCTTGTAAATTTAATACGGTTACAAACTAAAATAAGCCTAAACACATTTAAAATACAGGTAGTTTAGATTCAAAAACAATCTCAAGAAATAGCTGATGTTTACTCTCAAAAAGAAATATGTATTTCACAATCCTAGTATCAGGTATACTGTGATTTGAACAACGCTTCAATATCAATATCTTGAACGGCGGTGTCTTTGTAAAATCCGAAATTCTGCGACGGAAAGTATTTTCTCGCATAAAATACACTTGAGTCGGAGAGATTTGCCGCTGATAAGTTGACTAGATAATAGAAAGCGGTAAATTTTATTATGAAGTACCATTATTACTTACAAACTTTGAATAAACACCATAAAATGCAAAAAACTCGCAAACAATTGTTTCGGGTCGAAAAAACACACGACCCTTCATCAGGCGAATAAAGTAAGCACGAGTGCTGCAGTCAAAGCGGCAACGCACGATATGATAGGAAAGGTGCGTTGCCGCTTTGACTGCAGCACTCGTGCTTACTTTATTCGCCTGATGAAGGGTCGTGTGTTTTTTCGACCCGAAACAATTGTTTGCGAGTTTTTTGCATTTTATGGTGTTTATTCAAAGTTTGTAAGTAATAATTTTTACAACGCCAGTTTTGTGGTGCTTCTTTATTAAATATGAAGTACCATGGTATGATACAGGATTAAAAAGATTCAGATGAAACATTTTATTTCTATGGAAATCACTTGGGAAAATTTAACCGCAATATTTTCGTTTCTTGAATATTTGAAATAACGCACTTTTGTTTTTATATTATCAGAGAAACGATATAGAATTTTTTCTATAAGAACGGTGCGTTGTTCAGAGACTTACATTTTAATGCTGCTTATATTATTACTTTCTTCTATATTCAATAGAAGAAAGTATTGAATTCGTAAAAATTTTCGACCTCGGGTTTTTGATGGATTTACACGTTTTGAGAGCTGTAGAACACGATTTGACCATTTTTAGAAAATGTCTGTTTGTGAGTGTGTAACAAACTTTTGTGGCTACTGTACAGAATTTCACACAAATTGGTATGTAGTTTTACATTGACATAAATTAGTGCCTATCAAGTTTCGGTAAAAATTGTCCAAAAGCTTGCGTTGCCATCCCGCTTTTTCTAAATTTCTAACATGGTGATATAGGACAAAATTTTGTTTAAATGTGCATAAGGAGAATTATTTTTTAATAATTATTATGAAATTTAAAAGAATTATTCGTAATAGAAATAGTCAACTGAAAAAAAAAAAAAAAAAAAATTGTGTATGTAGGAGCCTCGCCTTCCCCCCCCCCCCCCCCAGGGGGAGTAAATTATGGTTGAACCATCGATCTGCGATAATTTAAAATAAAGTTATCGATTTTTTTTTCATTTTTAACAATATATATATATATATATTAAATGTAATATTCAGAATAAAATTAACTTTTTTTTTTTTTCTTTTGGATATTTAGTGTTGTACTACTTCTCTAATATGGAAATCGTCTGCATTATCATGGAAGATAAGTTTTTTAAATAATAATTTTAATAAATTATTTTTACTGGGTGAATTTGTATAGGAAAATATAGAAGAAAGTGATGTGGGGGTCACAACATACTAGTTTATTATTATTATTATTACTAGTCAGTCTTTGGTCGGACAGCGGTCGATGTTTTCAAATAAACCTTCTTTAAATATTTGAACAATAAATAATAATAATTTGCTAAACAAAAAACAGTGACCAAATGTCATGATAAAAAAAAAAAAAAAAAAAAAAAAGATTATTTAAAATTTAAGTTTATTATATATATAATGGAATTCGAGTAATGAAAAATAATAATAAATTTAATTATTTATGAAAATTAACTTCAGCGCAAATTCATCAAAATCATTGCTAGTTTATTTGTCGAAGAGATAATACTTAAATACTCCAATTTATTGCCTGTTTTACTCAACCTGACCCTAACCCCGACAACAGAAAAATACCATAGTTTTTTTTTTTTTTTTTTTTTTTTTAAGTTTGAATTTACTATATTATTAATTTTTTTTTAACATTTATTATAATCATTTTAACTTCCCCTCCCTTCCACTCCCCCGCTAAATCATTCTTCTTCCATTCTTCTGTTCATTCCTCCAAACTAAGGAAGTATATATTTTTTCATATTTAAAAAAAATATATATATTGGTTTACGATTGATAACTATCTTGACTTTCGCATGATAAAAATCACACCTTGTCGAACTTAGTGTTATGATCCTAATTGCTAACATTAGCGTAAGTAATTTAAAATGAATTTATCGATTAATTAATACTCTAAATGAATCATAGAAAAAATATGTGCTAACATTTAAATTGAATTATGATAACTTTTATGTGAGTGTTGTTGGTATTATCATATATCTATTAATTGCTAAATTTTATACCGTTATTCAATTCTTCCCTTTATATATATAAAAGGGATAAAAATAAATAGTTTTAAATTAGTAAAAAACCCAAATGGAAGTGTAAAAATCGCTAGAAGAAATTATAATCGCGAATAATTCGTAATTGCCCCTGTAAAGTTTCTTTTCTAGCAGAAGACTTTATAACTCAGAAATCAAAAAAAGAATGAAATTATAACTCGAAATTCGATGACGTTAATGCAATTTGCAACTGTGTCGGCATTGAGCTGCATGTTAATTAATCCCAGAAATTCTTTTTAAGAGCCCAGACGATTTAAAGAACCAATCAGCAGCTCAGAAAATTAGGTATAAAAGCCCAAGCGTTAAACAAACGGAGTCTCTTGCCACGATTTTGACTTGTTAAACAATTCCACGCTGCAGTCTTCCTCCGAAATTACGTAGGCGCTACAGGCTTCCCCAACAGATTCTGCGGCCCGGGGCACCGCTTGAGCCGCCCGTGGATCGGCAGATTGTCGGATTAAGACTCCATTCGCCTTACCCTGTCTCGACTTCAAAATACTGAAGCAATAAAGATATTTCCTGAAAGAAAGCCTAGTCGTCATTGTGTGCTGCGCCTGTCATCTCTCTCTTATCCAGTAATTAATCCATTACATATATATATACACACACACTTTTTTTTTTAAATACATTTTGTAGCAACGACGTCAGTAATAACTACGAAATTTTATTTATTTTATTCTATTTTTATAACATTAAAATACAGTAGAAAAGTTTTTTTTTTTTAATATATATTATAAATATTTGTTATGTAAAAATTGTAATGAATTTAATTTTAATAATTAGTGCTCCCAATATTTATTTTATTCTACTTTTATAACATTAAAATAGAGTAGAGAAGTTTTTTTAAAATATTATAAATATTTGTTATGTAAAAGTTGTAATGAATTTAATTTTAATAATTAATGCTCCTGAATAAAATAACATTATGTATTTTCATATAATTTTATCTTACAAATTACTTATTCAAAAGGTAATTTTTCCCGAAATGAGATTGAAATATTTAATTGTGCTGGTGGTATTGGTAATGCTAGGACTTACGAATACGAAGTATTATTTGTAACATACTGGAAATTACCTTATTTTGTACGACAAACCCTCAACATATTCTCCTTTGGTTAGTCATTTACAATTTTAATTAAATTAATTAAAAGAGAAATAAAAACCTTTTGGGGTTAGTAATTTCCTTAAAATGTTGTATGTTTAGATTATTAATTTCAGAAATGTGGAAAATTATTTTGATAAAGGAATTAAATTATCAATTTTAAATTAGTTTTAAAATACTTTTTAATTACTACATTTACTCTACTAGAATACCAACATTTATCCTTTACTATATTTTCAAGACAAAGTAAATTAACAATTTCAATACTTTTTTTTTTCTTGTGTGTGTGTTTTTAAGATAAAAGTTATACAGAGGAGTGTTTGGCGTTTTGAGATTAAAGATGATTTACCCGATGGTCCAAGACCTCTGTAGAGTGCCCTCCGTGGGGACCTTTCTAAGAGGTCCTAGCCCGTAAAAATAACTAATTAAAAAAAATGAAAAGGAAGAGTTATTTATTTATTGCATCTCATCTAAAAATAATGATAATTTGATTTGTATTAGGTAATTTTTCAGAAATTATTTTTAGATGGTAAAGTTTAAAAATTACAGGAATTACTACTGTAATTATTACGAATCATGCAGTGCTTTCAGTTTTTGAGGCTCATTTTGAGTTACCAATGATTGTCTTTTTATGATGTCCTCTCCTTAACATTTGTATTGTGTAAATACGGGCTAGAACCCCTTAGAAAGACCCCTACGGAGGGCATTCACCCTCAGGCCTAGGACCCTAGATTAGTCAATCGGCCTTACTCTGAAAACTCCAATACCAAACACCTTGACATTTGTATCTTGAATATCAGCTAAAGGTATCAAAGTTCACGAGATTTTCTGAATATTCTTTTGCTTTTAAATAAAAATGGCAAACATCTTTCAGTTTTTCTAGTATCTAAACTAGAATTCGTGAAAATTTCATGCGTTTAAGGAGAAAAATATGTTTAGAAAAAAAAAGAAAAAAAAAAAAAAAAAAAATGCTCAACAATAAAAAAATTTCTCTTATATTTCACAATACTTTGAAACCAAAAATGGTATGTTATGACGGTTTTGTTTTCCCTCGAAATATATTAAACTTTTAAAAACAATCAATCCCCGTTGATGAAGAATTTCTGTTGATTATTTAAACAATCTTTTCAAATGCCAATTTTTAACCCCATTTTCTAAAAAATTCTTTATCTAAAAAAAAAAAAAAAAAAAAAAAAAAAAAACAAGAAAAATTGTTGCACTGCAGTGAACCTTCAATAAAAATTTGAACATTTCATCATTGACATACACAAAAATTTTTGTAAGTATTATTCATATTTTCGTGGAATCTCAATTAGGATTTCTGCGAATTTTATGCATAAAGGGAGTAATTTCACAAATGTATAAAAAATAATGAATAAACATAATATTCAGTAATACAAAAATATAATAGCTTTTTTTGATACAGTAGTATATCTTAAAACCAGAATTAAAGTTAAAAATGAGAAAAAATAAATAAAAATAATCTGGTGTGTCACTCACACGACTTTCTCTTACCCTGAAATTTAATACTATAAATACAGGTTGCATATTCAAAGGTAAGATAACGAGTACTGTTATGTAAACCTGTATTAAACAATTCATATTAGGCTTCTGAAGAGTTTTATATGATAATTAGTTCTGTGTGAGGGGGGCTACCGCCCCCCTCAACCCCCCGTTTCATTATTGCACCTATATTTATATAACATTTAATTCGGTTATTAAAAAATAATTCTGTTTTTAAAAAATAATTTATTAAAATTATTAATAAAAAAAATTATCTTTTATGGTAATGCAGACGATTTCCATATTAGAGAAGTAGTATAACACCAAATATCCAAAAAAAGTCCATTTTATTCTCAATATTTAAAAAAAAAAAAAATGCGATTTTTTTTTCCCCAAGTTTTTTTTTTTTTTTTTCTTTAAAAGTAAAAAAAAATCGATAACTTTGCTTTAAATTATCGCAGATCGATGGTTCAACCATTCGTTTTAAAGGTATTGGCGAGCTCTTTTGAAAGATACCCATCATGAAAATTTACTCCCCTCGAGGGGGGACTTCCCCCCCAGGGGGGTAGGCGAGGCTCCTACATACACAATTTTTTTTCCCAGTTAACTATCTCTATTACAAAAAATATATATTCGTTTCATTTGGTTTAGTGCAGTCTATAGACGCTAAACTCTACTTTCCTGCAATTTCCCCCATAGACGTAATGTATTAGAATTCTCTTGATTGTCCCTGTACACGAACCATTTGCTTGATCTTAACGAAAATCTTACTTTAGCATCCCTATATGATACACATTTAGAATACCAAGTTTGAACTTTCTGCCATAATTTGTTTTTGAGATATGCTGATAACAGACAGACACACAGACATACACACAGACACACACACACACAGACCATTTGCTAAAAACATGATTTTCGTATTCAGGGGACCTCAAAACGTGTAAATATAACAAAATCTCGCGTTCGAAAATTTGACCCCAAAACAATACTTTCTCTACCTTATGGGTAAGAGAAAGTAAAAAAAGATACGGGGGAGGGAAGGACGCATTTATTAAGATTTAATTTTATAAAAGAAAAACAACTCTCCACCCACGTAATTTCTTTAAATTTTTAATTATAGTCAATTATAAAATATTTACTCAGTAAAATAACAAAAGAAAATCAAAATACACGATAGCAATTATTTAACAGCTATAAAATATACTTTTCATAACAAATTAAAAGTAAAAAATCTTCAAGGCTGTTTTGAAACACAAACTGCTTATTTTTCTAAAAATTCATGTATGAAATGGAAAAATCTACAGGTTCACAGTTAATAAAAACATCTATTGGTTCGTTAAAGATTTATGCGCACTCTACTGACAATAAATAAATGTGTCTATCTATTTAAAAACTCTTGAACATTTTCTCCCTTTCCTCTACGTCTTCCATAAATTATATTTGTTTACAATAGAGCGTGCAGCCCTATCCGATCTATTCTATTTTACTCACCCTATGCCCCTGACAACTAGGGACAGTTTTATTTTTGAAATATGTTACAAGTCTCACTCCCAACATTTTGACTTGTAGAAAGTTTTACAAATGGAAAAACGCAAAAATTTCACCAGATTTTCATATTTTGGTACTGTATTATTAATATGCATTTAAACTTATTATTATTTTTTTACTTTCTTCTACATTCAATAGAAGAAAGTATTGGATTCGTAAAAATTTTCGACCTCGGGTTTTTGATGGATTTACACGATTTGAGAGCTGTAGAATACGATTTGACCATTTTTAGAAAATGTCTGTCTGTCTGTGTGTGTGTGACAAAATTTTGCGGCAACTGTATCTCAGGAACTACTGCACAGAATTTCATACAAATTGGCATGCAGTTGCACCTTTTATAAATTAGTGCCTATCAACTTTTCGTAAAAATTGTCTTACAGGTTGTGTTGCCATCCCGCTTTTTCTAAATTTTTAACATGGTGATATAGGACAAAATTTTGTATAAATGTGCATAAAGAGAATTATTTTTTAATAATTATTATAAAATTTACAAGACTTATTTATAATAGAGATAGTGAACTGGGAAATTTTTTTTGTATGTGTAGGAGCCTCGCCACACCCCCTGGGGGAGAAGTCTCCCCTCGAGGGGAGTAAATTTTCATGATGGGTATCTTTCAAAAGAGCTCCCCAATACATTTAAAATGAATCGTTGAACCATCGATCTGCGATGATTTAAAATAAAGTTATCGATTTTTTTTATTTTTAACAAAAGAAAAAATAAATAAATAAAAAATAAATAAATAATATTGAGAATAAAATTGACTTTTTTGGGATATTTAGTGTTATACTACTTCTCTAATATGGAAATCGTCTGCATTATCATGGAATATAATATTTTTAAATAATAATTTTAATAAATTATTTTTACTGAGTGAATTTGCATAGGAAAATATAGAAGAAAGTCATGTGGTGGTCACAACATACTAGTTTTCTTAAGAATTCATAATAAGCTTGGTCATTTAGGAATAGTTACCCATTTTAAGCTATTCTGTACCATAATTTGTTAATTTCTTAAGACCAATGAGGAAAATCAATTGGAATTTCGCGTATTTCAGCTTAAAAATAAAATATTAAAAATAATCAATTTTTAAAAGAAGATAGGCCTATTTAACAGTGTAAATCTTCTGAATGGGAAAACGGAATTTAAAAATATGCATTTGTTAGGTTTGACTATTCGAAAATCCTAGGCTTGAGTGGGTTGCCCTCAGTGGGGTTCTTTCAGCAAATATTCATGCGAATTTAGCGGAAAACTCCGAAAGGCTAGATCAACGATCGCGACCTGGGACATAGTGTAGTGAAATTTAGCCGAATATATCTGTACTGATAAGTATAAAGGATTTAAGTCCATATTCTTGATTTTTCAGGAGACGAAAAGTAATGTTATACTAATTAAATTTTAATCAGAAGAATCGATTAGGAAAAAGGGATTTCGTTGACTTATACCCTTTATACCATTCAATGATTGTCAACCTTCATTTAATAACTGGAAAAAATTTAATTAAATATTTTATATCATAAATGAATGCTAAATTTCTGACTTAGATCTTTTTTTACTAATGGATTTTCTCAGAGACTAAATTATATGTATAATAAAAAAATAACACAAAGCACTTTTTAAAGCAATTTCCAACTACAATCTTAATATATCAAAACTCTTTTGTGCAATCCTGTAAGATAATGGTAAATATTTTGCAGATCGTATTCTATAAGCATTAAATACGTTTTTGTGCATATAAAAATATATTTTAATTTTATTATGTTTAGTAAGTTTAAATATGTTCCTCTAAGCTCCTCCCCTTTAATATTAAATCCCCTCCTCATTTGAGGACATTTAATGCAAAATCTTTGTGTCTTCTTAGAATGATTTTTTTTTTCTTTTTGGTGATAGTTGATGGCATTATTATAAACATGTAACACACTTTGGTCTTTGAAATGCACTTTAAACAGTTTCCAATTACAGTCCTAACATATCTGAATTCTTTTATGTAGTCCTGTAAGAGAATAAACGGTAAATGTTTTTCAGATAGTATTCTATAGGTCGAAGCAGGACACTTTGGTCCCGCCGTTTTGGTCCCGCCACTTTGGTCCCGCCATTTTGGTCCTGCCGTTTTGGTCCCGAGGAAATTTTGGTCCCTGGCCATTTTGGTCCCATGACATTTTGGTCCCACCAATTTTTTGCAATTTTTTAAATATATATCAGTTTTTTAATATGATAACATATTTATTGATACGGGAAAATTGAAGTGCTCTTAGAATATCTTTAATTAAGGAATATCTTACACACGAATATATAAATTTTCGCCATTACGATTGCTGCCTAACTATTGAGATTTGGAGAATTTTGTACTAATTTTTTTACGAACATTTTATTTATTTATTTTATGCAATTGCACTTTTTTTTTAATTGATATTTTTTTCATTTGATTTCGATTTAAGTTACTTCAATTGTAATTGTAATTTTAATTTACTATCAGTGACAACATTTTGTCATTTTAAAAGTATTGTTAACAATAACAACAGTAGATAAAGTTTGAATTATTTTAAAAATAATAAAATACAGAAAAATTTTGTTTAAAAAAAGGGAAAAAGAAAGAAAGAAAACCTTATGATATTAAATATAATTTGCTTTTAGTGGCAGAATGCTATTTCTTTCAAAGAATTAATTATTGACCTGCTCCCATCATAGATTCTTCTTCATAAGCATAAGCTTGGGATCATTTATGAAGTTCTTGAATTTATATATGAATTTATTCATAAATATATATGTGTGTGTGTGTGTGAGAGAGAGAGAGAGAGATACGTTTCATTCGATTTGATTGTGATTTAATTTTTAACATTAATCTAAGAGGAATTTATTTCAAAATCTGTGTTATATTGATAATAATAATAATAAAATGCATGTTTGTTTGTCCGTGATACTTAATTACGTTAACCGTGTATATATGTGTAAATTACTTTTATTTCAATTACAATGGTTTTATTTAAAAAATGAAAAAAATTAAGCAATCCAATATTTAATTAACTGTGCGCATTGCAAGCATAAATGTTCAGAAAATGTTGATGTACAATTTTTTTTTATCTTTTTAGTTTAATATTATGTTTAAAAAAAAAAAAAAAATCTGTCTGATATGTCTCTATGACTAAAAGCAATGCCCGCATTGAAATCTCTGTAGCACATTGAGATTCGTTTCGTACCTGTTTCTCCCACAGACAATAAAAAGACATTTCACTGTTTTGTTTCAGAGCATTTGAAAAAAAAAAGGGGAGATGGGAGGGACTTTTAATGGACATTTTCTTAAACAGTATTATAAGGGGTTATAATGGAATAAAAATGCTTTTCCAATTCTATGTGATATGTAACTATTGTGTTTGACAAATATATCCGGATTGACAGAGAAGAAAATGACTTAAGTTTAGCAGATCTGTACAAATTATTCCTGAGATCATTATTTAGGTTCCTCGCATCTTCTTTTACTATTAAACTCTAACATTTAGGAGATGCTTCGATAAAGCATTGATTTCCTACAAATTTTGTATTCGAGCACTCTAAATATGAATATGATAATTAAGAGCCGCATTACAGTGTTTTATATTGAAAACCTTGTATTTTATTTAAACTAAAATTTTGCAGACTTAGATAAATTAACAAAGCTTAGATCTGCGCTGATAACTAATACCTTTATGATTCAAAATTTGATCCGAAATAATAAATTTTCTGTTCCATGTGTCCTATAGTTACATAATTTTCAACAAAGGTTGTAGATATTCAACTCTCCAATTGAAAATATTCGTCTAAGTTCTCTTTTGCCCGAGGTTCCCTCATGTACGAGTATTTGCAGTCCTTTTCCTCTGTCGTACAAAGAAAAAATCTAAATCTCAAAATTTTAGACATTTTTTTCAGTTTTATTTGTTACTACAACTTTCTGTTGCAAAATAATAATAACAATAATAATAATAATAATAATAATAATAATTTTCCTACCCCCATGTTTCCAAGTCAAATGACAAAAATTGGAAATATGAAGAAGAATTTCGCTTTTTTCTGTAATACTTTGATTATTCCTGATATCGGGACCAAAATGGCGGGACCAAAGTGGCGGGACCAAAATTTCCACGGGACCAATGTGGCGGGACCAATTCGGCGGGACCAAAGTGGCGGGACCAAAACGGCGGGACCAAAGTGTCATGTACCCAGATTTAGAATGCCGAATTTGGACGCTATCTGTTATTCAGTTATGCTGATAACAGACACACAAAATTGTATAAGGTTTTGCGTTCAAAACTTCAAAAATGTAATACTACAACAGAACAGGAACTCAAATTCGAAAATATGACCCAAAAACAATACTTTCTCTTTACCTCATGCTTAAGAGCGGACTATAGCTAGCTCTGAAATCGTTTCCAGTCTTAATGACTTTTCACCCTGCTTTCTGGAGGAGGTCCTTCTAAACTAGTACTTCACTGAGATACGACACAAAATTTGTGAAAGTTATCAGCCAAAAGAAAAAGTGTCCAATCCTTAAACACTTATTCTTACAGACACTCCCTTTCATGACAGAGATGGATGTGTAAACAAAATGTCAAAATGTCACTATTTATCAAAGCCCATCAAAGGTTCAGTTAAGAAAATTACCCCGGAGTGTGAAACAGCGTTAGTTGACCGCTAAAGAAATGAAAACGAATGTGATATTAGTTAAATAACAATTGTAGCTGTCGATTTTTAATATTAAAGTTAAACTAAGAATCAGTTTTTCAAATATATAATGAATTTCAGATAATTTTTATTCAAGAGAAAATTATTGTTTATTTTTCTCGCAAGTAAAAATTATTTTATAATAAAATCAATTTTAAATAATGCAAATTAAGAAATCACAATTAAAATCTTTGTTGAGACAATCTCAAATAATACTGAAATGGGGAAAAAAAAAAAAGCAAGAGGAACTAGAAAAACAAGAGAAAAACTAGTATGTTGTGGCCACCACAAGACTTTCTTCTATATTTTCCTATACAAATTCACGCAGTAAGAGTATTAAAAAAAAAAAAAAATACGATTTTTTTTTTCAAAGTTTTTTTTTTCGTCAAAAGTAAAAAAAATCGATAACTTTGTTTTAAATTACCACATATTTATAGTTCAACCATTCGTTTTAAAGGTATTGACGAGACCTTTCGAAAGATACCGATCTTGAAAATTTACGCCCCCCCCCCACTGCCATGTTAAAAGTTTAGAAAAAATATGATCACAGCGCCACCTGTTGAGCGATTGATCCCCAAATCTAATCAGCCTCAGTTTATGTCAGGGGCCAACTAAATACCAAGTCTGGTTAAATTTCGTTAAAAAAAAAAAAAAAAAAAAAAAAAACGATTTTTTTTTTTTTTTTTTTTTTTTTTTTTTGTTAAAAGTAAAAAAAAAAATCGATAACTTTGTTTTAAATTATCACAGATTAATAGTTCAACCATTCGTTTTAAAGGTATTGACGAGACCTTTCGAAAGATACCCATCTTGAAAATTTACTCCCCTCGAGGGGGGACTTCCCCCCCAGGGGGGGTGGCGAGGTTCCTACGCATACAAAAATTTTTTCCCAGTTGACTATCTCTATTATAAATAATTCTTGTAAATTTCATAATGATTACTAAAAAATAATTCTCTTTATGCGCATTTATACAAAATTTTGTCCTATATCACCATGTTAAAAATTTAGAAAAAGCGGGATGGCAACGCAACCTGTAAGACAATTTTTACCAAAAGTAGATAGGCACTAATTTATGTCAAGGTGCAACTACATACCAATTTGTATGAAATTCTGTGCAGTAGTTCTTGAGATACAGTTGCCACAAAATTTTGTCACACACACACACACACACAGAGAGAGACAGACAGACAGACAGACAGACAGACAGACATTTTCTAAAAATGGTCAAATCGTGTTCTACAGCTCTCAAAACGTGTAAATTCATCAAAAACCCGAGGTCGAAAATTTTTACGAATCCAATACTTTCTCTATATTACATATAGAAGAAAGTAAAAAACTATTTAATTCTGAGAAAATATAGAGAAAAAATCAGTATAATTAAACATCGTTTTATTTGAACATTCATGAACATGAATGATAAAATGAGCATATATTATTTTCTGAATATAAATTTAAAAACAAAAGATTGCTGACAATTATTTTTAAAGAATAATCTTAGTGACAAAACATTTCTACTTTAATTAAGCCTTTTGTACATTTAATAATAATTAAAAATAATATATATATATATATATATTTTTTTTTTTTTTCAAGAAACTTTTAACATAGTTTTCAATAGTATTAAAAATCATTGCATTTTTGTACACACTAAATCTAGAAATATGGTGTGAAACAACCACACGACTTCCATTACCCACTATTATACATATTATATGCATTTTTGAGAGATAATGCGATCAGAAAACATAAAAGTGAACTAAAGAGAAAATCGTTAGAGCCGTTTATGAGATACCAACTTTTACAAAAAATCAATTATTGACCGGAAAACAATAATTACATACAAAAGGATATTTAAAAGTGAGTTAATATGGTGAGTTTTAAAAAAATCCGTACAGCTGTTTTTAAAGGAACGCCCTTGGCAGACCTGAAATTGAGCTATTTATACAGGACGCCTATCAATTTTCCTGAACTAACCAACTATATCATTCGCAAGGACATCTAACAGAGTGTTTATATAACAAATTTGAAGAAAATCGTTAGAGCGGTTTTTGAGATACGAACTTACGGTCCCACTTCCGGTTTCTGATGTCCACTTCCGATTAAACTCAATTATTGACAGGAAAACAATAATTACATACAAAAGCATATTTAAAATTGAGTTAAAATGGCGAGTTTGAAAAAAATCCGTACAACCATTTTTAAAGGAACGCCTTTGCGAGGCCTGAAATTGAGCTATTTATACAGGACGCTTATCAATTTTCCTGAACTAACCAACTATATCATCCGAAAGGATATCTAATAGAGCGTTTATATAGCGAGTTTGAAGAAAATCGTTAGAGCCGTTTTTGAGATACGGACTTACGGTCCCACTTCCGGTTTCCGATGTCCCACTTCCGGTTTTTCAATTTTCACCAAAATTTGGAAATTTCATCTGGACACCAGACGTATTTCAATTCTAAAGTTTCGTAGCTCTATCTTTATTAGTTTCTGAGCTATAATAGCCAGAAGATTCTCCACATACATACATACATACATACACACACACACACACACACACACATACATACACACTGACCAATTGCCAAAAACCGCTTTTTTGGACTCAGGGGACCTTAAAACGTGCAAATCAGGTGAAAACCCGATATCGAATTTTCAGACCGAATACAATACTTCCATTACCTACGGTAGCAGGGTAATAGAAGTAAAAATGTAATTACTAGAAGCAATAAAAATGTAATTTGCCCGCTTTGCTGGGCACTACTTCAATGAGTTGTTAAAATTCCATATTATTATTAATAAACACTGCTCTTGAAAAAAAAAAAAAAAAAAAAAAATCGAGATCTGAAGCCATTTTTGCTGATTCGTATGTAAAATGATCTCCTGAATCCGAACATGACTTCCATTTTCCCCAGTCACCCACTTTTTTCTAGTTACACCACCCCCTCCCTCAATTTCTTTAACTATTCGATAATTTTATGACCATGAATTTGATTTGAAGAATGAAAAATAATTAATTTAACACCTAAAAACAACTAGTATGTTGTGGCCACCACAAGACTTTCTTCTATATTTTCTTATACAAATTCACGCAGTAACAATATTTAAAATATATATATATATGATTTTTTCCAAAGTTTTTTTTCGTTAAAAGTAAAAAAAAAAATCGATAACTTTGTTTTAAATTATCACATATTTATAGTGCAACCATTCGTTTTAAAGGTATTGACGAGACCTTTCGAAAGATACCGATCTTGAAAATTTACCCCCACCCGGGGGGGTACTTCCCCCTACGGCGGAAGCGATGTCCCAAATTTTTTTCCTAATTAACTACTACTATTATCAATAATTCATATTAATTTCACAATCACAGGTTAAGAATAAATCTCATTATGTACATTTATACGAAATTTTGTACTACTTTTGTCCATGTTAAAAATTTAGAAAAAATACGATCACAGCGCCACCTGTTGAGCGATTGATCCCCAAATCTAATCAGCCACAGTTTATGTCAGGGGCCAACTAAATACCAAGTCTAGTTAAATTTCGTTTAAAAAAAAAAAAAAAAAAAAACGATTTTTTTTTTCTGTTTTTTTTTCGTTAACAGTAAAAAAAATCGATAACTTTGTTTTAAATTATCACAGAATTATAGTTCAACCATTCGTTTTAAAGGTATTGACGAGACCTTTCGAAAGATACCCATCTAGAAAATTTACTCCCCTGGAGGGGTGACTTCCCCCCCAGGGGGGTGGCAAGGCTCCTATGCATACAAAATTTTTTTCCCAGTTGACTATCTCTATTATAAATAATTCTTGTAAATTTCATAATGATTACTAAAATATAATTCTCTTTATGCACATTTATACAAAATTTTGTCCTATATCACCATGTTAAAAATTTAGAAAAAGCCGGATGGCAACGCAACCTGTAAGGCAATTTTTACCAAAAGTTGATAGGCACTAATTTATGTCAAGGTGCAACTACACACCAATTTGTATGAAAGTCTGTATAGTAGTTCCTGGATACAGTTGCCACAAAATTTTGTCACACACACACACACACAGACAGACAGACAGACAGACATTTTCTAAAAATGGTCAAATCGTGTTCTACAGCTCTCAAAACGTGTAAATCCATCAAAAACCCGAGGTCGAAAATTTTTACGAATCCAATACTTTCTCTATATTACATATAGAAGAAAGTAAAAAAATATAAAGTTTAAAAAACAACATTAATAACAGATTAAAAAAATCTGCTGTGAAACAACCACACGACTTCCATTACCCACTATTACTTGTATTATTTTTGAGAGCTAATGTGATCAGAAAACATAAAAGTGACCCAAAGAAAAAATCGTTAGAGCCGTTTTTGAGATACCAACTTTTACAAAAAATCAATTATTGACCAGAAAACAATAATTACATACAAAAGGATATTCAAAAGTGAGTTAATATGGCGAGTTTGAAAAAAATCCGTAAAGCCGTTTTTAAAGGAACGCGTTTGCAAGACCTGAAATTTAGCTATTTATACAGGCCGCCTATCAATTTTCCTGAACCAACCAACTATATCATTCGAAAGGACATCTAATAGAGTGTTTATATAGCAAGTTTGAAGAAAATCGTTAGAGCCGTTTTTGAGATACGGACTTACGGTCCCACTTCCGGTTTCCAATGTCCCACTTCCGGTTTTTCAATTTTCACCAAAATTTGGAAATTTCATCTGTACACCAGAAGTTTTTCAATTCTAAAGTTTCGTAGCTCTATCTTTATTAGTTTCTGAGCTATAATATCCAGAAGATTCTCCACATACATACACACACACATACATACACACTGACCAATTGCCAAAAAACACTTTTTTGGACTCAGGGGACCTTAAAACGTGTAAATCAGGTGAAAACCCGATATCGAATTTTCAGACCGAATACAATACTTCCATTACCCACGGTTGTAGGGTAATGGAAGTAATAATGGAAGTAAAAATATAAGATATGTAATGCATAATTCCAATGGCAAATTCCCTCAAAATTTTTCCCTTGTCGCAAATGTCTATATGTTTTAGAATTTTTCAACTCTGTAACCCTCAGAATATATTTAACGGTTAAAATAATCCTCTCCCTCCTAAAAATCAAAATTTTAGACATAAAACCACCGAAAACTGATAAAAATAGGAGGTCATTCCTAAAATACGGTGGGTGATAGGGCAAAATGAGCGGCCTATTCGGATTCAAGAGGTCATTTTACATAAAAATATGCTGAAAAGGTGTCAGAGGCAATTTTCATGCCAAGCAGTGTAAAAAAAAGGTGTCAAAAGGTGTCATCTTTAAAAATTATTGAAAAAAATATATGTGATTCTACTCTTCATAAAACACCAGAAAATGAAAAAATTATCGGCTGAAATTAATTACAGCGACCACAAAAAATTATCAAAATTAAGCATATTTGGCGATTTCACACTACCAAGTTTTAAGAGTTCTAGAACATGATTTGACCTTCTTTAGAAAATGTCTGTCACTGTGTGTGTGTGAGACAAAAATTTTGTGGTGACTGTATCTCAGGAAATACGGCCTAGAATTGCATATAAGTTTATATACAGAGACACCTTGACCTAAATTAGTGCATACCAACTTTTGGTGTCAATTGCTTAACAAATGGTGCTGCTGTACTGCGATTTCCACAGTTTTATGGAAGGCCATATCTCAGGAACTACTGTATGAAACTGAAAAGTTTATACACAGACACACCATAACTTAAGTTACTGTCTATATCTTGCGCTGCTGTACCATGATTTCTTCAATTTCAAAGAAGACTATATCTCCTGAACTACTGCACAGAATTGCATAAAAATTTATATGCAGATGCACCTTAACATTAGTTAATCAACTTTTGGTGTCAATTGCTCAACAGGTGGAGCTGCTATACAGCGATATCCACAATTTAACAGAAGGATACGTCACAGTAATTATTACACAGAATTGAATATAAATTTATATAGCGATGCACTTTGACATAAGTTAGTGTCTAACAACTTTTGGAATTAATATCTCTGCTATATGTCGATTTCCGCAATTTCAGGGAGATCTATATCTCATGTTCTATTGCGTAAATTCAAATAAATCTTGATTTGTAAGAAGGCCATTAGGTGACATTACGCTGATTCAGTTTGGATGCAAATCAGCCTATAGATGGCGCTGCTATACTGTAATTTTACCCGAGAACAGGAAGATTATATATGTCAACTTCTATGAAACTTGATGTATGAGATAACAGTTATGAAAACACATTTTTAAGATTTTATTTATAGCGAATAAAACTCTCTTCTTTTCTTTTCTAATGTTTCCTGTTAGTTTTTTCTAAGATGAAAATCATCTGCATTCATTATGGTATATAATTTTATTGAATAATAATCTTCATAAAATATTTTTACTGAGTGAATTTCTACAGGAAAATATATAAGAAAGTATTGTGGTGACCACAACATACTAGTTTTTAATACGTGGTTGTAAAGTTAATATGAATTATTGAAAATAGTAGTAATAAAGTAGGAAACAGTATGAGTGCATGTATGAGCAACGCTTCCCCCTTCACCCCCGAAGGGTATAAATTTTGAATATTGGTAACTTGCGAAAAAACTCGTCAATTCCTTTAAAACGAATGGTTGCACTATAGATCTAAGTTAATTTAAATGAAAGTTATCGATTTTTTCATTTAACAAAAAATCGCATTTCTTCTGATATTGGTACAAAATTGACATTTTTTCGGCATTTAGTGTAATAATTCTGTGTGATAAAAATAGTCTACATTCATCATAGAAAGTAAATTTCATAAATAATAATTATAATTTGCATTGCAAGAATAAGAATAAGAATTTGTGTAAATTTATACAGACAAAATTTTTGTGGTTGCCATCATAACATACTAGTTTTATGCAGTAATTATTATTATCTTCATTTTGATTTTTTTCTTCTTTGTTGCTTTTTTCGATATTCAATAGAAGAAAGTATAAGATTGATAAAAACTTTTGCCCTTGGGTTTCCGACAGAGTTACACGTTTTGAGAGATGTCGAACACGATATGACCAGTTTCAGAAAACGGCTGTCTATGTGTATGTGACAAAATTTTATGGCAACTGTATCTCAGGAACTACAGCACAGAATTTAATAAAACTGATTATGTAGTTACACCTTGACATGAATTAGTGCTATCAACTTTTGGTGAAATTTGTCCAACAGGTGTTGTTGCCATCTTGTTTTATCTCATTTTTTAATGTAATGGTGTAGAATAAAATTTCCTATAAATGTGCATAAAGAGAAATACTTTTTATAACCAAATTATTCTTAGAATGTTGTGGCCACTACAAGATTTTCTTCTATATTTTCCTATGCAAATTCACTCAGTAAAAATAATTTATTAAAATCGTTATTTAATAAAATTATCTTCCATGATCATGCAGTAAGATTTCCATATTAGAGAAGTAGTATAACACTAAATACCCCAAAAAAGCTCATTTTATTCTCAATATTACATTAAAAAAAAAAAAAAAAACTGTTGTTAAAAAGTTTAAAAAATCAATAACATTATTTTTAATTATTGCAGATCGATGGTTCAACCATTCATTTTCAAGGTATTGGCGAGCTATTGTGAAAGATATCCATCATGAAAATTTATTCCCCTCTAAGGGTGACTTTCCCTCCAGGGGGGAGGCGATGCTCCTACATACATTTTTTTTTTTTTTTTTTTCTTTTTTCAGTTGACTATCTCTATTATAAATAATTCTTGTAAATTCCATAATGATTATTTTAAAATAATTCACTTTATGCACATTTATACAAAATTTTGTCCTATACCACCATGTTAAAAATTTAAAAAAAGCGGGATGGCAACTCAACTTGTCAGACAATATTTACCAAAAGTTGATAGGCGCTAATTTATGTCAAGGTGTAACTACATATCAATTTGTATGAACTGATATGCAGTAGTTCCTGGGATACAGTTGCCACAAAATGTTGTCACATACACACAGAAGACAGACATTTTCTAAAAATGGTGAAATTGTGTTCTGCAGCTCTCAAATACTTCCTTTTAAATGGGTGCGAAAATTACTAAAAATCATCTTTTGTCAAGTACAATAACAGTTCAGTGAAATAAACGTGTTAGCATTGTTGCACCTATGATTCTAGCACACGTGATAGCAAACCGGCTATAAGTTATTATCATCTAGTCCATTTTAATATTGATAAATGAAAATGGAAATAAAAACGTAAAAGAAAACAATTTCTAAACAAAGATTTATGTGAGTGCGTTCTTATGATGTCCAAAATGTAAAAGAATATTGTTGACTAAGTGTCTGCATCCCTTTTTATCACAATTTTTTAAACTGTGGCGCGTTGACAGTTTAGCATTATTACCTTAGAGGAGAGATACTGATAGAGAGCGCATGCAGGGAAAAGTGGGGTTCAAAAGTTTTTGTCATCATTGAATGATTTTCACCTTAGTCACGTGACAGGGAGGTAACCACATTTGGCTACAGCTCGCCATTAGAAATCTTTTACTTTGTCGAAATTACAGAACATTTTTCTCCATTATCTTACCTGCTACAAATTTAATTTTGCTAGGTTCACTTGAATAGTTCGAAATATTAGTTATAAACAATTTTTAAATGTTAATTCGAGCCGTCATTAAACGTGAAAATGACTATCTGATTTTTATAACAAATGTAAATGGGAACAATTCTCTGGAAATTTAAATACAGTTAGTACTGCATCCTTTTTTAACCAAGTGCTTCCAAATCTATTTTTATGAAAATTATCTGGCAAGAAATTTTTTGAACATAAACGGGAATGGTCAATGGCTTTAAAACCTTTTCTCTTAAAATCTTACCTTCCTTTAATTTCCATTTTATCTTTAGGAAAGCTAAATGAAAATAACATACAAGGTACATTGTACATTAAATACATTTATGAAGGTTTAAAAAATATATATTAAAAAATAATAATAATGTGGTTTAAGGGCCATTAATTTTTGAATTATTTAAAATATTCTTTGTTACGCTTAAATCCTAAGAAATGTATTGTTGCATTTTGAATAGTATACCCTTCTTTGAATGAAAAAATGTTTACTTTATTATCATTAGGACAAAAGGTAGAGGATAATTTGTTTCAGACATCAACAATGCCTTGTAATCGTTTTGCAGTAGACAACCACAAAAAAAAAAAAAAAAAAAAAAACAGTAAATAAATAAATGTATATCAGAGGGGAAAAAAATTTAAAAGGTCGAATTTAAATACACCATGAGAGATAATTATAATGAAATAAATAAATGCACGAACAAGATATTACACACGTTTCCGATGCATTTTTCTTAATTTTCTTATAAAAGCTGAGATATAGCCTTTCTGCACAAGGGAAAAAAGCTGCATCATACCAGCGCCACCTGTCGACCAATATGTATTCAAATTGAATTGACATAATTTCTGTAATGATCCTCTCGCATACCAAGTTTCATGTAATTTTACGGAACAGAAGCTGAGACACAGCATTCCCGTAAATTAGAGAAATCACTGTACATCAGTGCTACTTATTGGGCGATTTTCACAAGAAGTTGATAGGTACTAAATTCAAGATTGAAAAAAAAAAAAAAAAAAAAAAAAAAGAAGTAAATTAGTGCATTAGTTCTTGATATAGAGAAGCCACAAATTTTTGGTCTCTCTCTCCCACACACACAGAAGAGACAGGAGACAGGTGGATATTTTCTAAAAATGCTCCAAACGTGTATAGATCACCTCAAAACTGTAAATTCATTGAAAACCGGAAGACGAAATTTTTTATAAATCTTATCATTTCAAATCCTTTGAATAAAGAAGAAGAAGAAATTAATCATAAATAAATAAATACACTATATTCTACAGAGCTTAGAAAAGCAAAGTAAAAAAATTATAAATTATAATATTTATAAATTATAATAATAAAATATTTTTTAAATAAAAATTCTTATATGAAACAATTTGTTAATTTTATATGGGATTAAATTTTGCCTAGTAAGACATAAAGAGACAAATTTTATTTTCTCAATCTAACATTATAAATGAAGACAGATCGTCAATACGCAAAAATCTCTAAATTCATAATAAAGTACATATGGGGGAAAAAAAATAATTCTAATTTGTAAATAAAAAATAAAATATATTTCTTTATGCTTTTTGCAAACAATACAATCATTTATTTTTCGAACACCGCAAAATGACGTAAAACACAAAAATACAATCATGCATCAAACTTATTAGACATTTCAATATTTCGCCAAATCGCGCCAAATCTGGATTGAAAGATGTAAGTGAAATTTCTTTCATTATTTCTCAATTTTTAAGAAAATAATAAGTAAAAATCATGAAAAACGAAAAAGTCAAACATATAACTACACAAAAAAAATAATATAATAAATTATTTTTCCATAAATTTTCAAAAAACTGTATATAAAACACATGATTATGTGAATAATTTGGATTTCCTTCATTAAAAAGTCTATTTGTTTTAATATTATGATTTTATATGAATACAGTTTAGAAGTATATATATGACTGTGAAAGGTTATAGGTTTTCCATTGAGAAATTTTTCTCTAGAACCAAATGCAACGAAGTATTTTATCATTTCTTCGGTAGCATAGCAGAGATCCCCATTCAAATACATGTAAAAAACTCCCCTGTCCGAATACGGTGTCCCCCAGTCACGTGGTTTCGATGTTGGCAAAAGATTTCGTTCGGGGATACTCTCTCTAGGGTTATCTCTCCTCTAAGATTATTACTGAAGAGTACAAATGAAGTCTAAGACAAGTTGCAATACCTTAGAACACTTTATTCATTGTGTATGCTTCTGCTTCACATGAAACAGGGGAACGCGCTTTAGAAGCGCCGAAAAGATATTTTTTCACAAAGTATATACATGTGTTTTACAAATGTACAAAAGAAGAATCGGGATAACAATAGTATACTAAATAGAACTTCAGTAGTATTTATCTATTATTCAACACTTAATAAATAAATCTTTTATTAACACAGAGTTGGTATTTTGGATTCTGTAATAATTCATGAAAGGATGGACTTTGTTAAAAAATTCTAGTGATTTTCTGATTTCAGTTTGATTATTATTATTACTATTATTTTCTATTCAAAATCAAAATAATTGACTAAAACTAATCGAAATAAAATAGTAAGTGAAATTGAAAATCTTCCTAACTGAGAAGCAGCTATGAAAACTTTATATATTTAACGTAACAGTACAAAACACGTTATCTAAATCTTATTTGATTTGTTGCCATTCTTTGTGTTTTGGACTTTAAAAAGAAAGAATGGAAGAAAAGAAAAATAGCAGCAAACTAAAGGCATACATTACTAAACATTTAGATTATTTGTATTTTTGGAATTGACTGAATATGTAAAATCTCAAAATAACGTCATTTAGACTCAAATAATAATAAATAAATAAAAGGAGTTATACGCTGTTAAAAATTTCAACAGAAAATTTTGTGTAATCTGTTATCTTAAGTGTTACGTAAAATTACAGCGAAAAATAAACGGAGATGTTAAAAAACTTATTTTATACATTCATTTTAATAACTAATATTAATTTAATTAATTATTGGAGAGAATATATTTCGGACTTGGAATGCTTTTTTTAAAGTAGAAGCAGTCATTTTTAATTTTAATTAAATATTAAAATTACGTAAAAATACAGAATAAAGATTGAGAATCTCGATTATTCCATTTTAACTAAGAATTACTGTACATTTACAGAGACTCTGGATAAATATTTACATTAAATTTACAGAAATTTTTAACAGTGCAGGTTTTATGAACTAAAATACTTTGTTTATAAATATAATTGTTGCCACAAAATCTTTTAACTTTCTGTGCGCTTAGGGACACAAATACAAACTTTGTTAATTAAAAGTATATTTTTCGGTCTCCGATTAATTTATACGTTAAAAGAAAAATTGAGTATATATATTTCTTTTTTCTATTGATAAATAATAATAATAATAATAATAATAATCAAAACAAGGAATCAAAAACATTAAATAGCAAGGTATCATCAGCAATATTATGTAAAAATATGCGAATAGTTACAATGGGAATTATGCTGAAGCTACGGATTAAAATGTTAGAAGTCATATCTTTCATTATGGTCTGTGCAATGAGGTTTCACTGTAAAAAATATCTGTAAATTTACTGAAATGTTTATGCAGTGTCCTGTAAATTTACAATAATTCTTTGTTTAAAGTATGTAATCAAGATTCTCAATCTTTATTCAGTATTTTTGCCTATTTTAATTATTTAATTTATCAATATGAGAAATGTTTCTACTTTAGAAAAGCTTTCTAGATCACATATATATTCTCGCTAGTAATACATTAAATTAATATTGGTCATTAAAATGCATGTATAAAATAGATTTTTTAACATCTCCGTCTATTTTCCCCTGTAATTTTACATAACTTAAAATATATTATTCCCAGTAGTTTCCTATTAAAGTTTTTAACAGTGTTGCTGCTAAAGAGAAATAGCGTTATAAAATTTCATTTAAAACAAACAAGAAAATTTAAAACTACAATCTCAGTCACTTATTAAACTAGCATGCTGTGGCTATCTCAAAAATTCTTCTATATCAATCTTAAAAATAACTACCCGCATCTGTTAACGTGCACAGAAATTTCCTCGGCACAGATTCTCACAAAACGAATTTCAATGATGCAGTTTCGTGCAATTTTAACAATACATGCTCTGATATAGCCATCAGAAAAGTTACAGAAAGTGAATAAAAACAGCGCCACCTGTTGATTTAAATATATTCAAATTAAAGTGAGGAAAAGCAATTGATTCTAAAAAAAAAAAAAAGATTAAAACTGATTTAAAAAAAAAAAAAAAAAAAAAAAAAAAATGTCGCACATTTGCATGTTTGAATATTTCTTTAATTTTTCCCATTTACATGATACATTATACACAAAATTCTAAATTTTTATTTTGGGAAGAAGATATTTCTTTTCCGCTATTTCAACATCGAAATACACTTTCGTATTCAAGCAGACTGCAAGATAAAACCAGACAAGTTTCTTTTGAAGACCTTCTTCGAAAATTAGAAGCATCATCAATCAACCTTAATGACTTCCTTTGGAGGCGTTTCCGATACGGGGAGGGGAATAGAGCTGATATTGGGTTTCTTCGATTTGAAAGTTAAATTTCAAACAATTTTTTTTAATATATATTTAAAAAAAACAATTAATAAAATGTATTTATAAAAAGCAAAATTTTTTGGAGAAAGTTACTACCTTTACAGATTTTAGATTCCACAATTTGTTGATAAGTTAGACGATAATAAAGCAACGCAAGTGTATTTTTCGTACATTTGAGCTTAAAAATGAAATATTAAAAATTAAAAAAACTAATTTTTGAAAAGTTAGTACTATTTTAATGGTTGTGAATTTTCTGCTTGTGAAAACAGAATTAAAAAAAATAAATTAGATAATGAGTAATTATAGTTACAAATTTTCCCGTAGAATAACATGGGGAAAGGCTATTTGCGAGATTAGGTATTGTCCGCTCTTAAGAGAAAGTAAAAAGCATGGAGAGAAAAAATATTTATCTGCTTGGCTTATATCACGCTGGAATGAACAATTACCATTCTTTTATTTCATTTGGAAGGTCGCGCACGCTGCTGTTCACCGAAGCGAAAATAACGTATTCTCTTCTTTTATTTGGACATTGAGATTACAATCTACATGTGTTTTACGATATTTTGAGCTTTTATCAGATCGCTGTTTAGCTGTTTGTTAGTGGTAACTTTGTAACTGCTTAAATGAAATCAATATGCAAAAGCGAAAAATTATTCACGCGAGAGAAAAATCTAGCTTTATATTTCAGTATATCTTCTTTCCGATCTGTATTAGCATTTCACAGGTTACAGTTAGGCTGTTGTAAACAAAGATGACATACCTTTTCTCATAATTAGTCCATTTATATGCACATCGAATCAGGCAATTTAACTGTAAGGCGAAATGCGAATTCTGTTATCATTTATTTATTCGGCAGCAATTTAGATGTAGATATTTAAGAATGTTTAAAAAGAAATACAATTTTTATTAAGATCACACAATCAACTGTGGAAGAAAATCATATTTATTGAAATTTTATTTTTCCGACTGAGTGAAAATAATGCCTGGACCGGGAGTCGAACCCCGGATCTTTGACTTACAAGGTCAAGGCTCTACCAATTGAGCTATCCAGGCCGACAACCGGTCAGCATTACTCACTCAGACAACCTTTAGGCAGAAACATCTCTGTAAGTCAAAGATCCGGGGTTCGACTCCCGGTCCAGGCATTATTTTCACTCAGTCGGAAAAATAAAATTTCAATAAATAAAAAGAAATAATAATAATTATAATAAACAAACAAGTAAAATTACATTTCTTAAATTACTATTCCGTCTTTGCACGCCTAGCAGTCGATATTTCCAGATGAACCTATTTTTCAACAAATCAGTAACAGTGACTATATATGTCGTGATAAATAATCAATAATAAAAAAACAATTATTTAAAATTGAACTGTGTTTTCAATCAAAAAATGAAATTTGTGTAATGAAAAGTAACTTCAGCGCAAATTCTTACTCATCACTAGTTTATTTGGCGAAGGGATAATACAATACCTAAAATTTAATTTAATTTTTATGTATTTACTTAGTTTACTCAACCCGAATACGATCTTGATAACAGAAAAGTACCAATTAAGTATTAAAGTAAATATTTTCGCTTTTAATTTATTATTATTCACAATAATTTTTTAATATTATTAAATTTACTATTATTGGAACAACTATAGTATTTCCCCACAGCTGAATTTGGCGATTTATTTGTGTCGATTATGTCTAAATCATAAATCATATAGCATAAATGATAAAATCATAAGCTAAATTATAAATCATAAATCAAAAAATCATAAATCCAAAATGAATAGCATGCAGGCTGCCATATTATATCGCAAACACAAACAGTTCAGAACGACATCGTTATCGTTCAAATCGGAGCCAAAGAAAAATCGCCAAATTCAGCTGTGGGGAAATACTATAGTTGTACCTTATTATTTATTATAATCATTTTAGTTAAAAAATTTTATGTTTTTCTGTAATTTAACTAAATGTTTTGATCATAATTTGGCGGCTTTTAGCAGCAGCCAAGAAGGAAAACTGCCAAATTGCCAAGCGTTACATTCCAGAAACTTTGGTTTTTATTATTAAGAAGATTGCATAGATTAAAAACAAATAAAACAAAACTTGAAAGAAAGAAAAGAAATGGAAAGAAAGATAGAGAAAATGATCATAAAATTCATTACTTTTAATTAGAAGTGTTTATGCTTGTATCTCATTAAAATCTTTTTTTAGATCTATTTAAATATTAAGAAAATTAAAAATCCTGTCAAAGACAGAATTTAGTTAATTTTTAAATTCCATTTTTTCATGTTGAACTAAATGCATTCTTCTCATTTTACAGTTTCTAAATAAAATCTAAAAAAAAAAATAATTTTCGAAAAACAAAATCAAATTCAATATTTGTAAATTTTCTGAATGCAGACTTGAAAATTTACCGGATTTTTAAATATGAGAACATTTTTATAGAAATATCCACTTTACATTTTAGCAAAAATTCTGTGATTAAATAAGTCAAAGATAACTTGTAAAAAGGGAATTAATATATATATATATATATACACATACATATATTTTGGTAATGACAATGAGTACAATTCTTGTAACAAATTTCCCAATAGTATAGTTGAAATAGGATTTGGCTGCTGGAAACAATAAAACTGTAAGAGATACAGAGCTGCCTTAAAACCTGTTCTAGTAAAGTCAACTTTTTTGAAATCCATAAAAATTGGGAGAGATTCTTTGACAGATTACAGAATTTTGCTGAGTACAGAAATGTTTTTATTTATACAGTAGACCTTTATAATGCAAACTTAAAAACATGAAGTGTTGTGTTATATAGAATTTTGCATTATACGGAATAGACCATGTTTCATCTATCTATATATATAAAAATGAATTGCTGTTCGTTAGTCTCACTAAAACTCGAGAACGGCTGAACGGATTTATCTTATCTTAGTCTTGAAATGTTCGTGGAGGTCTAGGGAAGGTTTAAAAGGCGAGAAAAAATCGAATAATTTCCGGGAAAACCCTAAAAACAGCCCTTTTCTATTTCTATTCCCTATCTATATATATATAAATGTGAATGTCCGTGAATTTATTTGACTGAGTTTCACGCCAAAACTGCTCGACGGATTTCGATGAAATTTGTAATGGAGATAGCTTATACCCTAACTTAAAAAGTTGGCTACCTTTTATTCCGAAAAAAAAAATTGTTTTTGCGAGTTTTATGCATAAAATAGCAATTTTGTAAGCTAATAATAGCAAAAAATTAGCCATTTATATTTATCCATAATTTTTAATTGTTGCCAAAAAAAAAAAAAAAAAAAAAAAAAAACGAATTTATTTATTTTTTTCAACAGGAAAATAAATACATTTATTTAAACGTGAACGATAAAAAATTATAAAAAAAAATTATGCATCTCACAAAAATTGACGTCATTTTTAATTAAAAATTTCTTTTACACATTGATAAAGTGCTAATACGCAAGCGAAGTGATGACGTCACTGGCCGTTCGTGGATGCAAGAAAAATATTTCCTATGTTAAACGTCCATTGGATTTTTTGTTAAAAATTATTAAAAATCGCGGAAAATTATTTCCCGATTTTAATCCCCATATTTAGGTATAGGTATGTATTAATTATCATGTCCATGCGTTAGATTAAGTTATTTTTGTTGTAAAATTGACAAAATTTGAATTTTTAATTTCAAAAATCTAGGGGAAAAAACAAAATGGCAAATTTCCATATTCGATTGAAAACACAAGCATTTCATTTCAAAAGATGATATTTACACAATAAATATCCAACTAATATACTAATTAAAAGGAAAATGATAAATATTCTATCATAATTTGAAGTCAAATGTCTAAATAAAGTATCTGATATAAGATACTAATATGTTGCAACGGAATAGATTTGATATCGGTCATCCTTAGCAGAAAAAAAAAATATCGCCAAATTATTTGGCGAACATAATTCCTTTCAAAAATCATGGTTATTTTAACAATTATATTAAGAGAGTAATGAATAATATGAAACAATATTTCGTACAATGCATATTACGAAAATATACATCTGGCATGCATATTTTCGCATTACGTTTTTGATCACCAAATACAATAAGCGCCAAGAACGACAGAGTTTTGAAATTCAAAATTAAAATTTTGTCAATTTGACAGCAAAATAACTCAATCTAACACATGCACATGATAACTAATCTATACTAATATTATAAATGCGAAAGTTTGGATGGATGTTTGTTACTCAATCACGCCACAACGGCTAAACGGATCTGGATGAAATTTTGTACAGAGATAGATAATAGTCTGGAATAAGACATAGGCTACTATTTATACCGAAAAAAATGTAAATTTTTAATTAATATATAATATAGATATTTCTTCTATAATAAAACTTTAAAATAATTTATTTTAATTTTTAATTGTTGCCGAAGAATATTTCACGTGAATAATAATAAAAAAAAAAAAATATTAAATTTGCTTAGGCACATGGCAACATAACGTTATTATCAAAATTAAATAATAATCTATATATATAAAAATGAATTGCTGTTCGTTAGTCTCACTAAAACTCGAGAACGGCTGAACGGATTTATCTTATCTTAGTCTTGAAATGTTCGTGGAGGTCTAGGGAAGGTTTAAAAGGCGAAAAAAAATCGAATAATTTCCGGGAAAACCCTAAAAACAGCCCTTTTCTATTTTCCATACAAACGTTTTCTAGAGTCAATTTGAACTTTATTGCTATTCAATAAAGTTTAGGTGTGTTCCTAACGGCTGATGGCTGAGCTACAAAAATTTGCATGTTGATTCGTAATGACCTCCCCTGATGCACCTCGAAGCCGGATTTTCGAATTTTGTTTTAGTTTTCTTTTAATTAATTAAAATGTTAAAATAAAAACCTTCTAATAACTGATAAATTGGCCACTTAATTTTAATCCTTAATTTAATTGTTGCCAAAAAAAATTATTCTTTTTTGGACAGAAAAAAAGAAAAAAAAACGTGAACAATAAAAATTACATTTATTTAAAATATTTAATTTTATTCCTTAATTTAATTGTTGCCAAAAAAATTATCATTATTTTTTCGACGGAAAAAAAAAAACGTGAACAATAAAAAATACATGTATTTAAAATGAGGAAAGTAAATTAAAAAAATTAGAAATATCAGTCGTATCGTTACAAATAAGATACCAAATGAAAGATGCAATTTTTGTGAATCCAACTGATTAAACAGCTTATCGATCGGACAATTAGATTTTTTAAAATTAACTAATGTATGTATTTTATAAATTTTCTTTCACAAACACAAACGTGTAGTATACAGCCTGTACAACACTAGACCAAATTGAAGTTCAAATTTCACCAATATTTAAATAAATAAATGAAAATAAAAATATGCTTAATGGGAAATATATATAACCATTAAAAGTTTAGTTGTCTAAAATATGTCAGAAATAGCGCTCATAGCATATTGTTACAAGGTATTAAGTTTTATTTTTACAAGGGATAAAATCTAAAATGGTGACAAAAATTCAAAAGTCGCCAAAGAGAGCTATATTAAGGCGGTACTATGATCATGCTTACAAACCATGAATACTAATAACCACAAAAAATTAATTGTCTCATGCAACAGACGTAGCCGGTCATAGCATATTATAATATTTAGCGTGAAATTGTTATCATTTTTATGGTTGATCGGGGATAAACAAAATAAACATAGGAAATAACGTAAAAGCAAATATTATGTGCACCACGTATAGTGTTGTTCATATGTAACTGGGATTCAAATATAAAGGGGATACTTCATTTTTTTTTTTCGATACTATCTATTTCGAAACTGTTATCTAATAAGGACTTAATGCAAGCCTATTGGTAAACCATTGTCTCAGGTAATAGGGACAAGCGCCCGAGTTTTAGCGGATGACCAAATCGCTACCGAAGGCAGCAGGGATCCGAAGCGAGCTTTTGAGCAATTTTAGTATTTTATTTTATTTTTATAAAGCTATATAGAAAAGAGTTTCCTTTAAATTTAGTGACCAGCGAAGCGGGCAAAGCCTGCTAGTAAGAAAATAAAAGCTAATTCAGATCTGTATTAAAGAGCTTTATTAGTTGATAATCCTGGGTATATTTTTAATTTTAATTCTGAAGTAGATAGGACATTTTACGCCAAGGACTCTATTTTTGTGACAGCAACCTTAAGCGAAGTAGTCCATAAAAATATAAACAAATCTGTACATATAAAAGAGTAAACTCACTGATTCACTGACTCAACACTGCCATGACGATTCTGTGGGAAAGAGGGTCACAAATTTTAGTGACCAGGTTGGATTTCGGAGCCTGACCCCCAACTAAGACGGAACTTTGCAAAATACCCCCCCCCCCCCTGTCCCCCTTGGGGGGGCAGAAGGCTTAACTCGGCTCCAAATTACTTAACGGTGAAGAAATTGCAGATGGAAAGACCAGACTTGAGTACAAAAAAATTATTTTCTGCAATTTTGGATTTTTAAGGGGGGAGGGAAGGGAAAAGGTTTTAAGAAGAAGGGTACTCAACACACGAGGAAATCGAACTGAACACACACTACAAAGGGATTTTATGAAATTCCACCCTACCGCCCTTTGGAGAATGGGGGGCAAAAACATGTATTCATACGTAACGCTGCACTAAATTACCTAAGGTTGGAAATTTTTTATGTAAGGGACGATTATATGTATCTAACTCATAGTATGAAGAGATTTTGCGAAATTCCCTCCTCCTTCCCTCCTTTAAGAACGGGGGGAGAGCTTTAAAAAAAAAAGTTTTAAAGCATAGCTCAGCTTTAAATAATTTCAGGATCTCAATTTTTTTATGTGTCAGTTAAGTATGTGTATGCAACATGCAATATAAAGTAATTTTGAAAATTCACCCCCCCCCTCCCCTTCCTCTTGGGGCGGGCGGGGCAAAAACCACATTTTGAAGCTTAAATCCGTCCAAATTACCTAAGAATGGCGAATTTTGGTGTGTGGGTGTTAATTAAGTGTGCGAAATATGCACTTTGATGAGATTTTGTAAAACTTTCAACTGTAACCGCGAGGGAGGGGGAGTAAAAAGCAGGTAAGGGACTGCCGAAGGCATTGGGGCTTCAGACTCGACTGTGACGAGCGGGAATACCGCGACAGAAAGTAGCAGGAACTTAAAATTAGATTTTGACGGATTTTAATGATTTTTTTTTTTTTTTTTTTTTTTTTTTTAAGATATTTTATTATTATTAATGATATGCTGTTTTGGGGATTCATTTCAATATAATGACCAGCGAAGCGGGCAAAGTCTGCTAGTATATCAATAAATTTACTTTGTAAACATGGTCAAATATATTTGAAGCATTAAAATACAGTAAAGTATGTTTAAGTTACACTCTTTGGTAGCACTGATGAGCAGATTATAAGTTTCATTGTTATTTTTATTTTATAAATATAACAGTCCAAATATTATGTTACTCATTAAAAAAAAAAACTAGTATGTTGTGGCCACCACAAGACTTTCTTCTATATTTTCCTATATACATATTCAATCAGTAACAATACTAAAAAAAAGAAAAAAAAAAAACGATTTTTTTCTGTTTTTTTTTTTTTTTTTTTTTTTTGTTAAAAGTAATACATATTCAACCAGCAACAATATTTATTTAAAAAAAAAAAAAAAGAAAAAAAAAAAGAAAAAAAAAAAAAAGATTTTTTACGATAAAGATACGTTTTTTTTTTTTTTTGTTAAAAGTAAAAAAAAATCGATAACTTTGTTTTAAATTATCATAGATTTATAGTTCAACCATTCGTTTTAAAGGTATTGACGAGATCTTTCGAAAAATACCGATCTTGAAAATTTACCCCCCCCCCCCCAGGGGGGGGGGAAGCGATGCCCCCACATGCACAGAAATTTTTTCCTAGTTAACTATTACTATTATCAATAACTCATACAAATTTTATAATTACAAATTAAAAATAACTCTCATTATGTACATTTATACGAAATTTTGTCCTATACTGCCATGTTAAAAATTTAGAAAAAATGCGATCACAGCGCCACCTGTTGAGCTATTGATCCCCAAATGTAATCAGCAGCACTTTATGTCGGGGACCAACAAAATACCAAGTTTGGTTAAATTTCGTTAAAAAAAAAAAAAAAAAAAAAAAAAATCTGTTTTTTTTTTTTTGTTAAAAGTAAAAAAAATCGATAACTTTGTTTCAAATTGTCACAGATTTATAGTTCAACCATTCGTTTTAAAGGTATTGACGAGATCTTTCGAAAGATACCCATCTTGAAAATTTACCCTCCACCCCGGGGGGGAAGCGATGCCCCCACATGCACAAATTTTTTTTCCTAGTTACGTACTACTATTATCAATAATTCATATTAATTTTACAATCACAAGTTTAAAATAACTCTTATTATGCACATTTATACGAATTTTTGTCCTATACTGCCAAGTTAAAAATTTAGATAAAATGCTATCACAGCGCGACCAGTTGAGGTATTGATCCCCAAATATAATCAGCACCAGTTTATGTCGGGGACCAACTAAATACCAAGTTTGGTAAAATTTCGTTTAAAAAAAAATAAATAAGATTTTTTTTCTGTTTTTTTTTTTTTTTTTTTTTTTTGTTAAAAGTAAAAAAAATCGATAACTTTGTTTTAAATTATCACAGATTTATGCTTCACCCATTCGTTTTAAAGGTATTGACGAGACCTTTCGAGAGATACCCATCTTGAAACTTTGCCCCCCCGGGTGGGTACTTCCCCCCCCCCCCCGGTGAGGGGGAACCGATGCCCCCACATGCACAAATTTTTTTTCCCAGTTAACTATTACTATTATCAACGAGACCTTTTGAAAGATACCCATCTTGAAAATTTACTTCCCCGGGGAGTACTTCCCCCCCAGGGGGGGGGAACCGATGCCCCCATATGCACAACATTTTTTTCCTAGTTAACTACTACTATTATCAATATTTCATATTAATTTTACAATCACAAGTGTAAAATAACTCTCATTATGCTCATTTATACGGAATTTTGTCCTATGCTGCCATGTTAAAAATTTGCATAAAATGCAATCACAGCGCCACCTGTTGAGCTATTGATCCCAAAATCTAATCAGCACCAGTTCATGTCAGGGTGCAACTAAATACCAAGTTTGGTTAAATTTCATTCATTGGTTCGTGAGATACAGCGTCCACAAAAAAAATGATACAGACAGACAGACAGACATTTTCTAAAAACTATTAATTCGTAATCTAGACATCCCAAAACATGTAAATCCATCAAAAAACGGAGGTCGAAAATTTTCGCGAATCCAATACTTTCTCTATATTACATATAGAAGAAAGTAAAAAAAAAAAAAAAAAAATAGCAGTAAATATTTTTTTACTTTTAAAAAGCTCCAAATTAAGCAGTAGATAAAAAACTAGTAAATTTCATTTAGTCTTTAGAGTAACAGTTTTTACACTGTGGAAAAGCAAGTGCTTTTAATTACAAAATTCATTGTTTATGTCTGAGAAGTAAAGCTGCCTTCAAACTCTGGTAACAATACAGAGCTTCAAAAGTCATAAATTATCCATTGTCCGAAAGTGACCCTTGAAATTTTGCACACATTTACAATGAAGGACATTACTTTTTATTGCTCTTTTACAAAAGAGACCAGTTCTCATGCAATTATCCCACTAGGAGGTCTGTGAGCGAGGACTCCAGCGAGCGTCGATTCTCAAAAACCACATCAAAGATATATCAATAGAGCCGCATTTGCAGCTTTGCCATAGTTTGAAGCCAGCTTAAGGGCACCTTCATACTGACAAGGGAGGGTCACCAACTGTTCGAAAAGTATTTATACATGTTTATCTCTCCTTTTAAAGGCCTAACTCAGTTGATAATGAAAATATGCATCTTATCGGCAAATACGCCCCCCTAACGTAAGTTTTTCTCAGTTAAAGTTTGCAAATTATAGGCTCTGCAGTAATGTTTGAAGAATTTGGAATTTCTATCATCAGAATCAGTTTTTTAACAGATTCTCATGCCAAATTTGGCTATTTATATTATTAGTAAAGTATTTTATTGTTTAATAATTATTCTGTGGTAGCATTAAATTTATAAATCCAATACTTTGTATATGTAGTCATCTGAAAAAAATCACAATCAGAAAGAATATCTTTGTACATTGACATAATCGGTATTTTGGCTTCTGACATTGCAGGGGGGGGGGGGGGCAATGGACAATAAAAGAAATTTAAAATACTAACATAACAATAGGGGAAAAAATAAATTTCTCCTTTTCAAAAATTAATAATTATATTATTACCTACAACACAATATTTATAATGAAAATAAATGTATAAAGTAATAGTTTTATTTGTTACTATAAAAATTACAAGCGTTTCTTTTTAACTTTTATTTATTTATTTATTTTTGTTCTTTAATATTTTTCATATAATTTAGTATTTATAAATTTTTTGTTGCCACAAAATAATTATTAAATACTAAAATACTTTAAAAATAATATTTTATTTTAATGGTGCGGTATGTCCAGGATTCAAACCTGGGCCTTACTGTGTGCAAATCAGGGATGCTAGCTAACTGTCACAACGTATGGGTGGTCTTTACTAACAACATATACAGTGGTATTTAGAATGAGAATCTCTAACAAAACTGATTATAATGAAATTATATAATTGAATATACTTTTTGTTTTTACCCTTTTTACTGGGCATCAAAGTGCAACCACAATTTTGTTCAAATTAAGGCAAACGCAAAAGTAGTGGACACTTTAAAGACATTTTCCGGCTATTTTTTGTGTAATTTCCTAAATTTTAGAGTTTCAAAAAATAATATTTCACACCTTTACTAACTCTTTCTTAACACGACTGTATTATGAAAATTGCTAATTGTTACATTAATACATATATGTAAAAAGTCAAAAATCCAGAGAGCTTAAAATGAACCAGTAGTGGACACACCGAAAACCCAGTAATGGACCCTTTTTTGTTCCCCTTTGAATTTTTGCTTTAAAATTAAGGTGACCAAATGTTTCTATGTCTTAGGGGCAGACCCGTTTTAGCAGTTTTTCCTCACATACATGAATCCCCGTTGGGGCCAACATTTAGGGCTGAAATTTGAGTGAATTTTACGTCGCACTAGTGCTACACTATTGGTTATTGGAAACAGTCTGGAAATTACTAATAATGCTAGTCAGGAGACATCCCATCACAATTTTCTCCTCGTGGCTACAATGTCCTCCATGTTCCCATCAAAGTTAAACTTTTGAGGGTTATCAAATGTCTCCGTGCTATCCTTAGGGTGAGTTTTAGACCGTCATAAACTGCCCATAGTGTAGCACTAGTGCGACATAAAATTCACTCATGCTCATCTCTTTAAATACTGACCGTAGTTATGCTATTCCAATGTCGATGTTTCAATGGGAACCGAACTTAACCAACTAGTCCAATATTGAACACACACACACACACAAAAAAAAAAAAAAAAGAAAAGAAAAAGAAATGCGAATAAAAAAATGTCCCAAGAATATTTCATGATTCAAGTGAATTTCCATTTTGTTCAGTTTTCTAAATTTGGGAAAGCCTGGGATCCACCTTTTTCACAGAAGATCAAAATTGTGATAGCATGTCTCCTTACCCTCTTAGGAGTGAGTCTCAGACCGGCGCCAGTTGCTAAATGCGTAGCTTTAGAGTGACGTTTAAAAACACTGAATTCAACTCTAAAATTGTGAAATTATAGAAATGTGTCCACTACTAGATCTGACCTTAAAAGTCACATGAACCATTAGTGGACAGGACTGTCCACTATTGGTTATGATGGCATTTTTTGGTACCAGTAGTGGATACCCATAAAAATACTATGTGTTAATACAAGATTTAAAAAACAGCAAAAGAAAAGAATTCTGCATACTTAGTTTAGTTATATGAAAGCAAAAGGTAGAAGAAATCAGTTAAAAATAAGCAGAGAGAGAGAGAGAGAGCAAATAAAATTTCATTTCGTTATTCAAATTGATAAGAAGAAAACGGCAAATTCACAAAAAGGGCAAATTTTTTTAGTTAAACTAACAATATTTTCAAACTAATGGCCAGAATTATTTTTAGTTAAAGGGTTCAACAGTTAAGGACTATAACTTCCTCCCTGAACAGTGCTCGATTCTTCAGAATTTTTAGGTAGCTTATTTTCCGAGTTTAAAATTAAAAGTATCCACTATTGGTACAGGGTCCACACTGTTAAAAATTCCTGTAAATTTAACGTAAATATTTATCCAGAATAGGGATGGACCGGATATCCGGTATCCGGCTATTTTTTCAATATCCGAAATATCATCGGATATCCAGTTAATATGCCGGATATCCGGTTTTTTAATTTTTTTTTTCTTGTTTTCTTTCATTAAGATATGGTGAGACATGCGAAAAACAACTTTTATCCCTCCGTTTGCTGGGAAACTTCAAAAACTAACTTCTTAAATCACGTCACTAAAGAAATAATCTCACAAAATTCCACATTTGTGTCTTCATTAGTTTGACTCGGCATTGCTGAGTAAGCAAGCAAGTCAGTCAGGAGAACTGCCTTTATAGATGTAGATGCCTGCAATTCTTTTCTTTTAATTAAAAACAAGCATGTTGTGGTCATCACAAGACTTTTTTCTATATTTTCCTATATAAATTCACTAAGGGGAAATAATTTATTAAAACTATTATTTATTAAAATTATCTAACATGATAAATACAAATAATTTTCATCTTAGAAAAAACTAACACAAAATATCCAAAGAAAGACAGTTTTATTATGTACTAACAGGATTTGCCCTTGCCCTCTTCGCTGGTCATTATATATTTAAGGAAGCTCTTTTCTATATCGCTTTGAAAAACGAAAAGAAATACTGAAATCGCTCAAAAGCTCGTCTTGGGTTCCCGCTCCCGGGTTGACATAAATTAGTGCCTATCAACAGTTGGTATCAATCAATCAACAGGTGGCGCTGCTATGCAGCAATTTCCACAATTTTCGAAAAGGCTATATCTCAAGAACTACTGTGCAAAACTGCATAAATAATTATATGTGGATGCACCTTCACACAAGTTACAGCGAAGCAAATTTTGGTACTAGTTGCTCAATAGGTGGCGCTTCTATACAGCGATTTCCTCAGCTTAAGGGAAGACTATATTTCAGGTTCTAATGTGTATAATCAAACAACACTTGATATGTGATAAAGCCTGTATGAGATATTACGCCAATTCAATCTGGATGTATATCTACCAATATTTTGCGCTGCTACAGTACAGTTTTTTCCGAGAACGGTAATGCATGTTTCAACTTCTATGGCATTTAGCTGTCCGAAATTTCATACATGAGATATCCAGTATGAAAACGCATTTTTTAAGATGTTAGTTAAATTGTTTTTTTTTTTTTTATATTTAGTATTAGTTCTCTCCAAGATTAAAATCGTCTGCATTCATCATGGTAGATAATTTTTATAAATAATAGTCTTTGTAGTTGAACTTAGTGAATTTATATAGGAAAAATATCGTATGTGTGGTATATGTGTATATCTAGTATTTTGTGGTGGCCACAACATACTAGTTTTACTTTCTCTTACGCATGTAAATGGTAGAAGTACTGTTTTTTGGTCAAATTTTTGAAGTCGAGTTTTTGTTATTTTTACACGATTTAAGGTCCCCTGAATCCAAAAAATCATATTTTTAACAGCTGGTTTATTTGTTTGTGCGTGTGTCTGTCATCAGCATATCCCAAGAACAAATAAAAGCAGAAAGTTCAAACTTAGTATTCTAAATTTGTATGATATAGGGATGCTACACTAAGTCTTTCGTGCAGATCAAACAAATGATTCGAGTACAGGGACACCCAAGATAATTCAAATATATTGCGTCTATGGGAAAAATTGTAGGTAAGTAGAGTTTAACAACTATAAACTGCCCTAAACCAAATAAAATGAATTTATATTTTTTATATGCGTAAAAACATGTTTTATGTAGAATATGGTAAGGAAATCATTCACTGTTTGTTTAAAGAAGTACACAAAACAACTAGATTATAGTACGACAATGCTTGAAAACTGATGGAAGTGTATTTCAGGTCGTGCCGTCTGTTATTAATATCGGATATTTAAGTGCATCATGTGGTGTTCACATAATCTTCAAAAGATATATACTGGCCAATATTTAAGCCATAATATTCTTTTTTATTGTTAGAAGAAGTTCTTTTCTATAATATTTTACCATGTCCAGGAAAGCTGCTTAGGAATTGAAATTAATTCTTCATGGCCATATGGTTAATAACGTATTTTTTTAAGCTAAATATTCACTGCTTGTTTTTTTTTTTTTTTTTTTTTTTTTTTTTTTTTAAATATATATTTACATGTTTTGAGGCTTCCTGAATACCGAAGTCAAGTTTTAATGCTTGATCTTTGCCTGAGACACTTAGAGTAAATTAAAAACAAGTAATTTTAGACAATCCAAATGTTGTATTTTGAATTAATATGCTTGTTAATAAAAATTGCAATTTTATAAAAATTGATAAATTTTAAGAAATGTTGCGTGTGAAAGCTGTCTGAATAATTTTAAATGAACTTTTGTATTTAATAACAGACTTGAATTCTATATACATGTATATATGATAATAAAACGGTATGTTGAAGGGAGCGGTAGTCCCCCCACACACATTATTTGTCAATTAAATCTGTTCAGAAGCCTAACTTGAATTGTCTTAACATACGTTTACACAACAGTACTCGTTTTTTACCCCTTAATTTCCAATTTGTATTTATAGTTTTAAATTTCAGGGTAAGAGAAAGTCGTGTGAGTGGCACACCAGATTATTTAAGTAAGTTTTGACAATTATATGCATAGCAAGGCAGACAAAGCACGTAGTTCAGACAACATTGCACAATATATTCTGTTAACCTAACTATTAAAAGCGACACATAAGCATAAGAATTGATATTAAAAAACTAGTATGTTGTGGCCCCCACAAGACTTTCTTCCATATTTTCCTACACAAATTCACTAAGGGCAAAAAATTTATTAAAGCTATTATTTATTAACATTATCTAACATGGTGAATGCAAATGATTTTCATCTTAAAGAAAATTATCAATAAATATCCAAAGAAAGACCGTTTTACTGTATATAAATAACGTTTTTAAAAATGCGTTTTTATAATGGTTGTCTCACACATTAAGCTTTGCACAGTTATATGCCACACAAGTTGAGATATAACCTTTCCGTTATCGTGGAAATTTCCAATATAGCAGCGCCATCAATTGCCCTATAATCATCCAACTTGAATCAGCATAATGTCTCATAATGGCTTTCACATATATCAAGTTTTGTTTGATGATACGCAAAAGAACTTGAGATATAGCCTTTCCTTAAACTGCAGAAATCGCTGTGTAGCAGCACAACCTGTTGATAAGTTGACATTAAAAGTTTATAGGCGCTAATTTAGGTCAAGGTGCATCTACATGTAAATTTATATGCAATTGTATGCAGTAGGTTCTTAGCTACGGCCTTCCCTTAAATTGCGGAAATCGCTGTATAGCAGCACCACCTGATGGTCAATAAGCTTCCAAATTGGACTGGTATAAGGTCTCATAATGGCCTTCTTACATATTAAAATTTCTTTGATTGTACGCCATAGAACCTGAGATATAGCCTTCCCCTTAAATTGCAGAAATCACTGTATAGCAGTGCCACCATTTGCGCAATTGACACCAAAAGTAGGTAGGCACTAATTTAGGTTGAGTTGCATCTACATATAAAATTATATGCATTTCTGTATGGTAGTTCCTGAGATATAGCCTTAAATTAAATTGCAGATATTGCTATATAGCAGCGCCACCTGTTGGCCGAAAAGCATTCAAATTGCACCAGCATGTTTTATGATGGTTTTCAACATATTAGTTTTGTTTGCCTTATGAAATAGATCCTGTGATATAGCCTCCCCTTAAATTGCAGCTATCGTTGTATAGCAGCGCCACCTGTTGAGCAGTTGACACCAAATGTTGGTTGACACAAAATTAGGTCAAGTATTATCCGCATATAAATTCATATGTAATTTTGAGCAGTGGTTCCGGAAATACAGTTGACACAAAATTTTTGTCACACACACACAGACGGACAGACATTTTCTAAAAATGATCAAATCATATTGTATACCTCTTATAACGTGTAAATCCGTCGAAAATTTTTATGAATCCAATACTTTCTTCTATTGAATACAGAAGAACGTAATAAAATAAAACTATTATGGCTTTTATTATCCCAATGGTATTTACATTTTTACTTTATTCTAAATGTATATATAGAGAAAGTATTGCATTCGTGAAAATTTTCAAACTATTCTATATGTATATATAGAGAAAGTATTGGATTCATCCCATCAACTCCAGTTTTCAATGGAATTACACGTTTTGGGATGTCCTGAACATGATTTGACTGTTTTTGGAAAATGTCTGTCTGTCAGTTTGTATGTGTGTATCACAAATTTTGTGGACGCTGTAACTCACGAACCAATAAACGAAATTTAACCAAATTTGGTATTTAGTTGAACCCCGACAATTGCTCAACAGGTGGCGCTGTGATCACATATTTTCTAAATTTTTAACATGGCAGTATGGGACAAAACTTTGTATAAGTGTACAGAATGAGAGTTATTTTAAACGTGTGATTGTAAAATTAATATGAATTATTTATAATAGTTATAGTCAAAAAGAAAAAAAAATGTGTATGTGGGAGCATCGCTTCACTGCCTGGGGGGGGGGGGGTTAGTTTCTATCAACTTTTGGTGTCACCCTCTCATCAGGTGGCACTGCTACACAACGATTTCTGAAATTTAAGAAAATCTATGTCTCAGGTTCTATTGTGTATAATCAAACAAAACTTGATATGTGAGAAGGCCATCATGAGCTATTATGCTGATTCAAGTTGGATAATTATAGGTCAATAAATGGCATTGCTGTACCAGAAATTTCCTCGATACCACGGGAAGGCTATATCTAAACTTGTATGGCATAGAACTGTACGAAACTTGATAGGTTAGATAATCATTATAAATACGCATTTTTTAAGATGCTATTTATAGGAAATAAAACTGTCTTTATTTGGATATTTGGTTTTAGTTTTCTCTAAGATAAAAATCATTTCCATTCTTTATGTTAAATAATTTTAATAAATTATTTGCCCTTAATAAATTTGTATAGAAAAATACAGAAGAAAGTCTTGTGGTGGTGGTCTCAACATATTAGATGATTGTGTGCTCTTAAAAAACTGAAATTTTCATGTGTACTGGGAAAGGGGACCGCCGGTTATCTGTATCAGACAAAGTAAAAAAATATCCGGAATGCTGGATATCCGTATCCGGTAAAATCCATATCCGGTCCATCCCTAATCCAGAGTCTCTGTAAATTTACAATAATTCTTAGGTAAAAGTGAATAATTGAGATTCTCAATCTTTATTCGGTATTTTTACATAATTTTATTATTTATTTTTTTAATTAAAATTAAAAATGAATGTTTCTACTTTAGGAAAAGCATTCTAAGTCCGAAATATATTCTCACCAATAATTAATTAAATTAATATTAGTTATTAAAATGAATGCATAAAATAAGTTTTTTAACATCTCCATTTAATTTTCTCTGTAATTTTACATAAAACTTAAGATAATAGATTACACAGGGTTTTCTGTTGAAATTTTTAACAGTGCACCACTGGTGCGTTTACCTTACATGCATTAATGAAAAATATAACAGTAGAAAAATAAATAGTACAATACAATGCACAATTTTTGTTTTCAGAGAAGAGAACAAACAATTGAATAAGAAATTGATTTAAAAAAGAAAGACTGTTGTTGTAACTTAAATTGGGTCAAATGTGAATGACATGCATTAATTGTAGAATAATGAAATATTGTCATATGCCTCTAGCTTTTCTATGTTTTGCCTTGCTGTCATAAAAATAGTTCACTATCTTGGGCCCCTTGGATACTAGAACTTTTGTCAGTCTGTGGATATGTACAAATGTAAGTTTTGAAAAATATGAACTCTCCTAATTTTCTTTTCTTGTTAAAAATTAACCCCAGATTATGGTAGTTGAGAATACTGAACTATTCAAATAATAAATTAAGATATTTTTGTTTTGATTACTAACTTCCACATTCAAATAAACAGAGAAAATTTTCTTATTAGTACAACAAGTTGTACTATTTCTTTTGACATAGGTTTTTCGTTGTTACTAATTTTTATCTAACACCTTTAAATGAACGTGCAAACATGTTAGTTTCTATCTAAAATATATAAAGCTGAAAGTTTATCATTGTATCTCTCTGGGTTATTCAATTTTATCAAAAATTGGTACACTTATTAATAAGGACAAAATGTAGCTAACACCGTATCTTTTAGTTTAATCAGATAACTGGATCAAAAAATAATAAATAAAAAACGCATTTACCTTTAAAATCATTGAAAAGAAAAAGAAGAAATGAATGTGCAAATATATATATTTTATTAATGAAATAAAACTGAGAATAATCATACTGAAGAAATAGAACAGCTTCGGTATAGTTGGTGGAATTTAAAATTTTGCACCAAAATATTTCTCAGATGTTTCTCGTCGAGATGTTTACTTACGCAATTGTGATACTCATATTCATCACCAAAATGACAATAAAAATTTAAAAGTTGCCAAGGAGCTTCTTTGCTGAAGCTATACCAAAGAAATAAATTTCAACTATTTTTTCGGGCATAGATTTTTCATTGTTATAAATTTTTATTTATAATGTTGAATGAACGTGCAAACATGTTAGTTTTTTATATATATATATATATAAGGCTGAAACTTTGTCACTATTCTTTAAATTATTAGATTTTATCAAAAATTGGTACACTTATTATTAATCAGGACAAAATCTAGCTAACACCTAATTTTTATTTCAATCACATAATTGGTTCAAAATACATTAAATAAAAACTTTAAAAAAAAGTGATGCCAGAGCCATTTTAATTCATCACCAAAATGACAACAAAAGTTTAATAGCCACGAAGTGAGTTCTGTGCTATAGCTATACCTAAGAAATGTATATAGTAACCAATGCTAGGAATGAAACACAGTTGCTACATGCAGAATTTTATACATATTACTTAAAAAAACAAAAATAAGATACAATTTTCTTGAATATTTCTAACCTTTTCTTTTTAGACCATTAAGTTATTGAATTCATGGGATAGGAACATCCGTTTCAATATAAATAATTTTACAGATATTTGCAAAAAAATATTTAAATTGAAACTACCATCTATAACATAGCTGCCAATCTTTGAGAATCAAAATTAGGGAGATTTTGTATACAACATAGTTTAAGCCGTAAATAGAATATTAATAGTACAGTAATTAATGGAAAGAGAAGGAGTAAATAAAAGGGAAATTTTGCAGTATCTAGAGGCTTTCTTATTGCAAATATGAGAAAATAAATAAATAAAACATACTGAATTTAAAATAGTACTAGATTATATTAAATTCTAACCATACTGAAATTATATATATTCATACATAGACTTGGGAAAATTTTTCCTACCTGAAAAATCTATTCTTCATTTTTCTCCCCAAGTTTACAAATTTGGTATAGATATGACGTATAAATACTTAACTTAATTGAGGAAAAATAAATAGATTCATTAAGTTCAGCAATAAAGCCTAAAAATAATTACATACGTGAGAAATATTGAGTACTTCTATTGTTTAATTGTTTCTAGAATTGACCATTGATCACTATCCAGAGATGGGGGAAAGGGGGAGGGGGTAAAAAAAATAATTACAGAGTAAGAAATATTAAACTCTTTTAATTCTACTTCTAGAATCCAATAAGGCAAATTTAAAATAAATATTATCATTTATGTTGCAGATGGATTGGGAGATAAAAGACTTCTGCAAAACACTTGATTGCTGATCGCTAGTTAAGAGGGAAGGGGGGCAAAAAATAATATGAGCAAGAAATATTTAACAATTCTATTTCTTTATAGGTTCTAGAATCTCATAAAGCAAGTTTGATATTAATATTGACATTTATGTTGTGGATGGAGAAAGATTGGAAATCGGGAGCTTTCGTAGAACATTTGAAAATCAGGTGGTGTGTGACGAAAATTTTGAAAAATTCGGGAGATATTAATGTTTTTCGGGAATTCAGGAGACTGCCTCAAAATTCGTGAGTCTTCCGAATTTTTCGGGAGACTTGGCAGCTATGCTGCTATAAAATATTTAAAGTCAATTTTAATAGGCAATTCCAAAATTAAATTTTCAATCACAGTTTTATAGCTGATTAACAGCAATGTTTCCCCCATTTTATTGTATTCCAACCAAATAATTAAAATTTATCTAATAATTGCAAATGCATTATTGAACTATTTTTCAACAATTCATGTGTTACATCATTTATGCAATGTCTAGATTGAAAATATGAAATACAATAACCAAAAATAAGCATAAAATGTTTAATTATTATTTTTTAATTATATACCTTAGTATTCAATCTAAAATTACAAGTATATACCCCCCCCCCCTCCTCCATACCCTTGTGATTCCAAAATTATTTTATAAAATAATAAACCATCATATAAAATGTAAGCATACACAAAAATAGTATAATATAAAATAAGAACTTTATGTTTGATAAAATAACTACATTTTTTTTTTCTCGGGACCTTTAAATGATATCTCACAATTGTTTTTTTTTTAAATATTTTATTTAGTAGGTAACCAAATTTTATGAAATTGTTAAATAAAAAAATAAATAGAAAAAATAAGGGAACACCATTATTTTAGAAAACATATTTATTTACAAGCAAATTTATATACAAAAATATTCTTAAAAAAAAACTAATATATACAAAAATATGCAGTCCTATACAGCGTACAAAATTCTTAAATATATGTACATTCATATAAAGAAAAAAATGCATGAACATTAATGAATGGCATGATTGTTTGAAATTGTCCACAGAATCTAAACAATTTCACAAAATAACCATTATGAATTATTGGAACTAAAAAAAAAAAAAAAACTAGAACATAAGCACTTTTTAGAATCAAACCAGAAAAAGTGAATTGTATAGGATAATGCAAAAATCACATCAAAATAGGAACTCATGTGATATGAAAAATATTTACAAGTGAAGTTATAAACAACAATGAAGAATAAAAAAGAAGCCACTTTTTTTGTCTAGGACACAGATATAGTAATAACACATAGATTGATCAGCGAGAGAGAAAAAGTGTTTCTTTTTTTCTCGGGAGAAGTCACTCGTAATAGCTGTTTTTTCCCGAGTAAATTACACACAGGAATACACACGAATAATTATTAGTAAATAAAATTTATGAATAATTTATTTACTAAAGGTGAATGACAAACCCCAGATACAGTTTCAAATTCATTTTTCTTTTTTTCAATACCATCTAATGGCTGGTTTTAAAACTTTTTTTCCACATCAAAAATTTTTGCTCGATAACATGGGGATGATAGATCTATGTATATTACTATATCTATGGTCTAGGATTATTTGAGAGTTGAGACAATGTGCTTTCTGGCATAGCAAAAGTCTAATGTTTCTCGAAATTCAATTAACCAACCAACCAACCAAGCACAAGAAGAACTTTGTAAACATAAACATGAGTTTTTGTTTTTGTAATACACTTTGTTTTCTTTTCAGTTTTTCATTCAACAACAGTTTTTTGATACATTTTACAGCAATAAATAGCAAAATATTTATTCATTTTGATGAACTTATATGTAATATTTAAATTTGCAAGTTAAAACAACATAGGCACATATTTGTTTTAAGAATAGTATGTTTGAAGGCAAAACACATATATCTTTGTGTCACAATCACAAAACACTTTTCTATTTAATTTTATTTAAAAAAAAAAAAAAAGTTTCAATATAAAGCAAATCAAAAAATGTTGGGATGTTCAGCAACAATCATTGGAGAAGATTAGAGGTAAAAAAAAAAAAAAAGGCACCCTCTTAGGTAGATAAATGGATATCTCATACTAGAATTACTATAATGAATAATTACATTCCTTGCAGCAGAATTTGCACAACATGATATTGTCAAAGAGAAATAACTGTCCCTTGCAAAAAGATTTATACATAAATATAAATATATATTCAATACCCTTAAATTTCAAGGGAAAAGAAAAATTGGCAGTGAAAAAGAATTTTACGGAAGTATATTACCAATATATTAATAATATTGGTATCTTTATAATGAAATGTACATGTTGATGTACATAAATCGAAAGTGACATTCAAAATATAGATATCATTTTTTCTTGCAATTTTTTTAATGGAAGCAACTGGTGGTATGAAAATTCTATTAATTTCTATTATTGCTTATTTTTTTTTTTTTAATCTATAAAATTAATTAGAAACAATACAACTTAAAAATATTTTTTCAACTTTAAAAAGGAAAAAAAAAATTTCTATCAATAAAAAATATGGATAAAATACAAAATTTTTTTTCTAGAAACATAGAGAAAAAGATAGCAAGGTAGTGTACAAAAATGATGCACTTTCTTTCGGAAATTGTTTGCATACTTCTAAACAGCAAATTTTCATTTTTAAACAATATTGACTTACATAAAAGGTTTTTTGTTGTTACTAATGATGCTTATCACAGAAAGCATAAAAACATCCTGCCAAAGGAATCATATCAAATAAAAAATAGGAAACAAATCTTTGTGTTAGAAATAACTCACTTAAATGTCCATTATTATTAAATAATAATAATAGTACCTAAAATTCATTCTTTTAATTTTTTTAAATCTGATATAATTGCATATTTTTAAAAAATGTAATATCAAGGTTATAAATATGCTAGCTGAAAATATAAAAAACTCATGTTCATGTTCAAGGCATATGAATTCAATATTAGATGAAATGTGTTACAAAAATATACGATTTTCTACTGCAACTTTTTCACAACAAAAGAAACTACTGCATTCAACAATCAAAATGTTAGACATTAATTCTGCCTTTCTCATTCTCTTCGCAGATAATATAATTTTGGGAAAAAATAAAACTAACTAAAAGATTTAGAGAAGAGTAATATTAAAATGTATAAAAATTTTACGTAAATAAGCTATGCAAGAAACAATATAAAAAAGTTTTTTTTTTTTTTTTTTTTTTTCCCTCATTTAGCATGAAAACCATGAAATTGCTACATATTATTTTATTATAATTATGATTGCTAAGGTTAAGTAACATTAAAAAGTGTGAGAATTATTATTTTTTATTACATTCGTAATTTAAAAATTTCTTTTAGGCCTGCTCGTATTTACAGTATTAATTAATAATATATAAAACACTGCATTTTTATGATAAAACATATCATCATAAAAATGCTTTACTAATACCTAACAAAAGTTCATTTTTATATTTGAAAATTGAATCTGTAACTCATACTATCATATAAATACATATTTATGGTCCATAGTTTTCAATACTTTACCTTGGCAGTCATCAAATTAAAGCCCATTGAAAGAGGACTAAAGAAAATTAAAATTTTAAAGGGGAAAAAAAAAACTATCAATAATTGTAAAATAATTTGCATGTAAAATTTCAGTAGATGAATTTTGCATATACATCTCCTTTAAATAAAATGAGATGCAAAAGTAAGACCGAAATTTCAACAGGGAAAGATTTCAGTTTTAAGCTAAAACTATCAAGATGTTTATCTACAAATATACAAATTTATTAACAGTAAAAAAATATACATCTATATACAATTAAAACTTATAATAGTGTGATTGCCTTTTTGCGATTAAAACTCGTGAGTATATTTAATTAATGTCAGGAATTTTTTAAAACGAGGAAAATATTCGAGAAATAAATTTCTTTAATTATTATTATAATTTTTAGTTCATGCATAGTTATGATGAGCATGAGCTAAAAATCATGCACAAGTATTAGTAATTGAATTGAATTTAGTTTATAGTACTATGAAAAAAATTTAGAATAAATAAAAAAGACATAATTAAATATGTTACACTATTCATAAAAATATCAAAATTAACCATTTAAAATTTTTATAATACAGTGAAACCTCTCAAGTTGGACACCCCTATAAGTTGGACACTTTTTCTCGGAACGGAATGTATCCATTAACATTATGTCTAACCCCTATAAGTTGGACACTTTTTCTTGGAACCGTAGGTGTCCAATTTAGAGAGGTTTTACTGTATATAACTTCAACAATCTGCTTTCAATATGTGGGGGGAAAAAAACTATAAAATTAAATTTTATAATTCTTCCAATTAGTTTCTATAGCTCTTTGTATTTAATTAAATCAATCACCGGTTATCACATACATAAAATAATAATTTTTAAACTTTTCAAGAGTGCAACAATTTTCAACACTCGATAAATTTAAAGCAATATTGTGATAGTTTCAATACATAAATAAATATTAGCTAATTAATGAAACTTTATATACTATCTTATAACTAATAAGGTATTTGAAGTTATATTACCTGTTGATTGTTCTTTACATATGAGTCTATAAACAGAATGAAAACAAATTATACGACAGTCTCACTATTTGTTTTGCTTAGAGATTTCCTTGACTTATCAGAAGACATTAGTAATACCTGCGGCCTTACATTCATGTAAGCAGGAATAGGTTCTTTGCTTTTAGTTAATCTACGACTAAGTTTTATCCATGTTTGCAAAGGGGTTTTGCTAGACCACATCCACAAACTTGTAGTAAATCCCATAACAAGGGACATGAATATTTTTAACATGAACACTTCAACGTTTGGTTTCGAACCAGTATCTGCGATCCAAGAATCATGATACAGGTATTCATACACACTAGAAGCAAATACGCACATAGTTGGTACAACATAGAGTCCGGCAAAAATACCCATCCGGATAGTCAATGTGTCAAGTTTTTCTTTAGCTGGCGGGACACCATTTAATCGTACTTCTGTGTACTTTTTTTTGCATGAAAATATTTTAGGTAACACAGTCATAGCAAGTAGAGTTATGCCTACTACAAGATAAAATGAGGTTGGCATGATGACAAAAAACAAGAGATTCTGCGTACTTTGATTACCAACATAACATATACCGACTAGCTCATCAGCATCAATTATTCTGGTAACAAGCACAATAATGGTTAGAGCAGAAGGAAGTGACCATGCAAACACATGATAAAATGTACTGTAACGAATGATGTCTCGAGGCTCCCGTTTTAAATGCACACACATATACCATGTCAGACATAATATTACCCACCAACCTGAAGCTGCCATATTGAAAAAATACAGCATAACAAAGATGACTGTGCAGTTAACATTATCGAAACCTTCTTGTATCAAGATAGCTGTATCATGTTGTGGATCCATATGACAGGAAGACTCGAAGCGTCCAGCTAATAATCTAACAATGTATGCAATGGAGCAAACATTAAAACATCCGCTGATGAACACTATGGCCCCTTCTGGATATTTAAATCGAGATTCATCAATAAAGGCTGTAATCATAGTAAATAATGTGGATATGAAACAAAGAGCGACCCAGCCTTTAACCCATTTATCTGCAAATTCTTTGTCATGTTTGCTAAAATTGATATCAGCTGAGCAGAGAACAGCACATCTTTGAGTTCTATTAATGTAATAATACTTTTCGGAGGAGCGAAAATTCTTACATAGACCGTAGTGCTGATAATACTGAGAATTAGCTGTTTTCATACGATTTATTTCAGTTCTTGGGATGATGGGTCGTCGATTTCTATAGCGTAAACGAGAAGAATCAGATGAATTGGTATCTGCAGGACCTTCCATACACATATGTTTATCATTATTTTCTTTGGGAAATTTTGAGCAGTTTAAGCCAGCTGGCCAAGGAAATCCAAATTCTTGAAGTACAGGCTGACATCTGTCACGAACATCTTCGCACAATGCACGGCAGGGTCCGATAGGCACAGGAACTTTTTCAGTGCACATGGGTACATAAACAGAGCATAAGAAGAAACGAAGCCTTGATGAGCACCCATATTTTATTAAAGGTGTAAATGTCTGTAACTGAAGTTGAGCGTCTTGTTGTAATTCATGTCCCACAAGATTCGGCATTCCAGTAACATTATATCCTAAATCACGGCAAGTTTCAATGCGAATGGGCTCGCATGTACGATCAGATGATCTTTCCAATCGGATTGTTTTAACAGTTGAAATGCAGGACAAGGCAAAGAAAAAGGCGATAAAGATATGAATTCTCATCATGGTTAACAACATTAGATTCTGTCTTCAATGCTAAGAAGTTGTTCAAGAGTCCATACTTCACACACGTCCTCACTGGTCGGACAATAGGTATGACAATAACAGTAACAGCAGCAGTAACTTTCAACTACATATCACACAAGAACATCGAGCTACAGTGGCGCCAGAATATCTCAGTGAAACTCAGAAAAGCAACTACTCCAAGCAAGTTGACCCGACGCTTCGAAGTACTTGGCCTGCTGGCTGTGAGAGGGGGGAGAACACTAACAGGCCATTATCTCCAACCAATTGGAGCACGGGATTCTATGATGGAGCTACGCCCAGCGCGCATTCGCAACACAAGATAAAAACTAGATAAAAAAGTATGAGGATTTTTTTTTTCTTCTACTTCTTTCCATCATTTCCCCCCAGGGCTTTCGTCTCTGCTAACGAGCGGCTGATGTATCGGGTCATCTGTCGACTAGGCTGACCTTGCTGAGCAACTCGCCTCCTTTTTCGTATTCTCTTTTTTCAGATTTGCAGATTACTGCCCCCCATTTATTAGAATACGAGAGTAGAGTTTTCATGATGGGGTTTCAAATGTGCTTTTATTTGTGCTTGTTATTTTTAAACTGTTGTTTTCTTTGTGGAGAGTTTATGATGTGAATGATCTTCGTGTGTTTTAGAAATGTGATCTTTACTAGATTTAAATTTTTTTTGTTGTATCTTATGTTAATATGGAGGAATGGGGATAATTCTCTGAGTGTTTGGGGTAAAAAAAAAAGAACGAATGCCGTATTTTCTTAATAATAATAATAATAATCGAAATAGCAATGGGTTTAAATGAATTATGCACCAGTAAATTAACTATCTAGGAATAAGAGGGAGGTTGGGGGGGGGGGGGACGAGAACACAGAACTTAAAAATTATTTATTTCAAAATGAATATACTATATTATACATAGAGAGAGAGAGAGATAATTGCATCGAATATTAAAAATGCATAATTTCTGTAATCCAAATTTTAGATTAAAAAAAAAAAAAAAAAAAATACATTGATACGGAATTTTACAATATTGCAATATAAGCAAGTGTTATTAAAAATATACATACATAAATTTTAAAAAATTGACAACAAAAAATAACATACGTCATTCGGAGTGGTTTTTTTTTTTTTTTTTTTTTTTTTTTTTTAAGCTTAAGAATTAAAAAAATCATAAATTTGACTGCAAAAAAAGAAGATAATGTTCGGATTTAATACCATGTGTTTCATGTAGTTGTCTTCCTCCGACAATAGCAACTACGGATATAGCCGTTTAATATAATTGCAATAAAGAGTACGAGAAAGAAAAAAAAAAAAAAAATCATGAAAAGGTAGTGGCGTAACAACAACAATAATAATTGATAAAGTGTTATTGATGGAATACATCCGCAGAATAAATCGATAGCAATGAAATGATATAACTAAGAGTTATGATACTACAATGTGAATATTACTTGCTAATAGGTCGAATCCTTTTGTTTTCATGAATCCACATCCAGGATATATACAGATTACTTTCATAGAAAACGTTTTTTGAAGAGCTTTAAAAACGTAGAAGTAATAATGATGATAATGATACAATATTCTTTACATTATCTAATAAAATTTTATATAAATAATGAATTTAAAAAAAATCAATTATATTTATTTTCATATCCGTATAATAAAACGCTTAGACAAAAAAAAAAAAAAAAAAAAAAATCAAGATAATTCTAATTTTTACAGACATCACATTTAATAAAAACTCATCCTTTTTTATTAACTTATTTCCTCACTTGTAAGTAACCATATTAATATTTATCTTTTTTTTTTTTTTTTCTCAGATATAACTATAAAGGCATTTTTTATTTTTGCGTCTATGAAAATTTCAGGAATCGTCATTCAGGTAACTGAAAAGTTGAAAAAATATATTGAAGTTTTATTTTTGCAACATAATATGTTTTTTAATTATAAATATATAGTCTACTCCTTTCTTGCCACATTTTTGGGATACTCATGGGTTAAAAATGCACTTAGAACCTCTTAGATTAAAAGTCAACAATATTATTTTAAAGATTATTTATTTTTACAAAAAAAATTTAAATACATAAATATCGAATTAACTTAAGAAAAATCTCAAAATTTTAAGTATTTAAGAATGAAAAGATTTTTTTTGTTCTGCTAAAACGGCTTAATGTTACAAAATAAATAAATAAATTAAAATATAAATTAAATAAATAAACTATAATATAAATATAAAAAAGAAAGAAAGATCGAGAGCTGTTGTAAAACAATTTAGATAAAATGTTTAGATAATTAACTAAAATATTAATATAATCTCAACAGTCTTGTAAAATTCTAATGGAATAAACTAAGAAAAGTTATATCATTGTTTCAGACCCATGACCTTGTTAAAAAAAAAAAAAAAAAAAAAAAAAAACTAGAACCTGCTAGCTTGCACAAATATAAATATCGTTATTTATTTTTGAAATTATCATCATTTCTTTAGTAAGTAAAACTTAAACTTTATTTAAATTAACTCGAACTGAGGAAGTAAACTATAGCAAGAGAAATAATTACATTGTGACACCTTCTCAGCAGGGTTTGACAGAAATTCAGGATTTGGTCAATAAAATAATGATTTTCGCCACACCTCCAAATCAGGAAACAAGAGATCCAGCTGTTTTCCTGTCCCAAGATAAATAAACACAGTCCTCCCCCAGCGTCCTACGGGAGATTTGTCTGTCCTGACAATTTGAAGTTATCCATACATACGTGTCTAGTCTTTCAAAACTAATTTTTTTTTTTCTTTTTTTAATTGGGCTTCCACCCCCCCCCCCCCGAAGTTTTCAAGTTACTATAATGGAAATTAAGATAAGAAAAGAAAGAAAAAAGAACATACATGTATATTAACCCCTTAAGTGCCCCGGACATATTGTAATTTATGTATTGAATTATTAAATTATTGTTGATACATAATTATAAGTATTTCCACTTGCACTTTTTTTTTTTTTTAAACAAAATAACCAAATTCACAAAAAAATTCGGTATGAGCATGAGCAAGGACCAATGTTTGGTCTTTCTAATTCTATATTTGTTTGTTATTGTGCTTACATATATATAATTATAGGATAACATTCCTTTTATTACTATAAATGTTGCAAAAAGATCTATATGTAATATAACGTATTTGCATCAGGATTATAAACACAAATTTTGGAAAAGTTAAAAGTGAAATGACTTTTTTCAAACCTTACTTTCATGAATTATTCAACAGAAACTTGAGAGCATAGCGCCATCTCGTGACAGTACAGGAAGGTAGTACTCGAAGGTAGTACGATATCTAAGTTTGAATGACTAAAACTTTTGATGAACGATAAGCAATTATAGTATATAAATAAGCCTTTTATTTATTCCGAATTAGCGAGTCTTAATAATGGTAGACTTATCCAATGTTCATTATTATTACTATTGCATTAAAGGCAAGTTTTCATGTCTTATCTTTTCTTTCGGACCATACATTATGTAAGAAAAGTATTGTAATCAGGAAACAAATTCGATTCGACATTGAAATTTTGTTATATCTATACGTTTTGAGGTCTCCTAAGTTCATTTTTGCAATTTTTACGTTGATGTATGTATGTGAGTGAATACAATAGCATCTATACGTTTGATCAGTTGAACTGAAAGTTGGAACGTATGTCATAGGTCGTCGTAGCACGAACTGTATCAATTTTTCTAGTACAGTTTTTTTTTTTTTTAAGGACGCAAAAGAAAAATTCTTTATCGTTATAGCCTCTGGGCTCATATTAGTTTAGTGCGATAGCATCTAAATGCCTTATTCGACTGTGCTGAAAATTTATATACATATTATACGTCATCATCGCAAAAACCGTATAGAGTTTGGTAAATCTAGCACTTACAGTTTTTTTTTTTTTTTTTTTTTTTTTTTTTTTACAGGAAAAATTTTTTTAATAAAAAATTATTTATCATTATGACCTATGGACTCAAATAATTTGAAATGCAACAGCCTTATTCAATTGAGCTGATTTATATCAGACTACTCTTATTTTAATTCATAATTTTAATATAATTAACATTTAAACAACTGTTAATTACTTAAAGTCGAATGGAGTCACTCCAGAATTGTTTTTATTATTATCATTCAAAGTGTTACTTTTCTTACAATTATTATTTTAAATTTAATAAGTGATTTAAAATATGTATTTCCATTATTATTATTATTATTATTATTAATTCTATATTTCGTTACGTTTGTTTGTGTAGCTATAAAAGAATTTATAAAATAAAGCTTTCTACTCAAGAAAATGCATATAATAATAATAATAATAATTAGTATCATTATTATGTAAAAACAAAGCTTTTTATCCTTTCTTTTTTAAGCATTCCTCTTGTTATAATTGTTATTTTAAATTTAATGATAAATTTATTATTATTATTATTATTGTGTAAACTAAACCTTGCTACTCATAAAAAGTGCATGTGATGAACGAATTCGATGCTTTTTACATGTATTGTATATTGTATAAAAATATTATTTGTTTAAAGTAAAGTGCGGGGGAGGGGGGGGGGGAGTTAAAATGAATAATTTATATTCTAGTTGTTTTCAGCAGACTGGATGTGCATCCTAGATTAAGTTGATATTAAACATAAAACTAAAATTATTGTAATCATTAAATTCCGACTGTTAAATTGAAAATATAAATACATGAATGGAAAGAATAGAATTTTATGATTAATTTCTTTACCGCTTTTTCATAATTTTATCATACTTTAAAACATTTAGTAACTTAAGAAGGAATAAAATACGGAATAGTATTGTATTTAAATAACAATTATGAAAAAAAAAAAAAAAAAAAAAAAAACTGGTATTTTAAACAGCTATTAAAGAAACTAAATGAAAATCTAGCAAATTTATAATGCTTGCAGTTCCTTTATTAGCTGGGAATCAAAATATTAAAAAATATATATATACAGTAGAACTTGGATAATTCGAAGTTCAAGGGACCAGAGAAAAATTCGAAATATCCAAAATTTCGAATTACACATACTATTTTGTCAAAAAAGAAGAGATAAATTAAAAATATAAAACTATGATCAAAGATTTAACACATAAACTTTATATCTAAGAGTACTGCATGATTAACCCCCTCCCATTAAATCAATATTTTTTTACGATCTTAATTATTCAACACTTTTTTTAAATAATCAGGTATTTTTGATTGCCTCTTTTAGTACAATCTTATGACTTCAACCCATTAATTGATACAAAAACAGAATCTTCTACATTAGACATGACTTTCAATTAAAAAAGACCCTCGAAGTTCATGCATATGGACCATATCTTCTGATGAACTACACTATAAAAATTGTGTTCTATTTGCTGCCAGAAATTCTCTATAATTTGAGAAAATACGTTCTGACAACGTAACTTTTTCGTAAATTACGCGTATTTTCTCAAATTACAGAGAATTTCTGCCAGTAAATAGGACATATTTTTTACAGTGAAGGTAGCAAATACTCTTGTATTTCCTTAGCCTTCTTTTGAAAGACTGTTAAAAAACATAATGCACTTTAGCTTAGAAATATCTCGGGAACAAATTTTACTGTAATATTTTAAAGGTAATCGTATGAAAAATTCGAATTATCCAAAACAGAATTCGAATTATCCATGATTTTTTTAACATTATTTTAATACAAAATTCAAGGGACCGACAAAAAAATTCGAATTATCCAGAATTTCGAATTAAACAAGTTCGAATTATTCAAGTTTTACGGTATCAGTTTTTGAAAGGTTAGAAAAATTTCCTGTTACAAATATCAGTCTATTTTCCTTCTCGAATTTGTGCTAAATTAAAAATCAAAAGCAAGTTTTCATAAAAAAAAAAAAAAAAAAAAAAAAGAAAAGAAAGAAAGAAACAGAAAAGTCAAAATTAATAATTTGTATTCTAGTTATTTTCAGCAAACTCGATGTGCATCCTAGAATAAGTTGACATTAAACATAAAATTAAATTATTGTAATAATTTTAAATTCCGACTGCTAAATTGAAAATATAATGTACTCCTGCCTTTCTTAACCTGTAAAAAATACATAAATGAAAAGAATAAAATTTTATGATTGATATCTTTACCACTTTTTCACAACTTTATCATACGTTAAACAATTCAGTAACTTAAGATGGAATAAAATACGGTATAATATTGTATTTAAATAATAATAATAATACTAATAATAAAAATAGAAAAGAAAAAGTTGTAATTCTAAATAGCTATTAAAGAAACTAAATACAAATTTAGCAAATTTATAATGCTTGCAGTTTCTTTATTAGCTGAGAATCAAAATATAAAAAAATTCAGTTTTTGAAAGTTTACAAAAATTCAAAAATTTTCTATTAAAACTGTCAATATACTTTTCCTTCTCGAACTTATGCTAAATTAAAAACAAGTTTTTCATTAACAACAAAAAAAAAGTTGTCTTTTGGCTGATTTTAGTTTTCGTTCGTACGAGAACTTAAAAAAGAAAAAAAAATAATATTAGGCAATATTTTATCTTAGCCGTGAAAATTTTTTAAACATAAGCTTAAAAATACCTCAGACTGTCATTTCAAAGCAAGTGATAAGCGGCTGGGCTCTCCGAAAAGACATAAAACTTTCTTGAACTGGTATTTTCCCCCATATTCTTCTTCTATTACTACTGCTATTATTATTATTATTATTATTATTATTATTATTATTATTATTATTTAATTAATAAAGTTGTTAAGAATTTCTCCTTTGCTTAATTCTTTACCAAGATCCCTTTCAGATGATGCGATGCCTTTCAAATTACAAAATCTTTGCCTGTAAAAGTCGTTTTACTGCATGGACATCAAGAGCGCACGAAAAACAAATATTTCTGAGATCAATCCGAACTGTCTTTTCTAATATACGCACCCATGTAGCGCATTGTACTCAGTGTGTCCCGGGGATACCATGTTCTTAGAACATCTTCAGGATGTCCTAAAGAGGTGCTATATGAGTAAGAATTAAAATTTGCTGTTTATAATATCTAAGTTTTAAATTTGTAAATTAGGAATTCTCTATGAATTTGTAAATGGGAATACTCTACATATGTATTGGGTTGTTCGATAAATAATGTCGTTTTTTTTCACGTTTTTTAAAGTGAATTTATTTATATTAACGACAAACATTAATCAATGATATATTGACCATTTTGTTGGATGACCTTTTACCATCTTTCGGTAAGTTGAAAAATTTCACGTTCGAAGAAGCCTTGGTTTTTAGAAGCGAAGGGTTTAGAAAACGACATTATTTATCGAACAACCCAATACAATCTATTTACATCTGCTAAATTTATCGACTGAACAATCATTCCAGATTAAGGGGTTCTCTGACGTATCAGAGAGCATTGAGGTCAGCCAAACCCCCTGTTAAGAAGTAGGGAAACGTGCCTTATTATTATTCATTATGTAATGCATATCTATTTTGACAAATAGGAAATCCACGACCGTTAAATTAGTCCGTTTTCTTTTTCTCGAAAATTAATTAATTAAATATTTATTTATTTTATTAAAGTTATAAAATTCAAAATTTCCTTAAGTATAATTTTGCATTTTATAACTTCAAAAAGTACTTGAACAATTAAAAAGAAAATTAATTTTCAAAAAATAAGGACCGGTCATAAATCTTCGATTCCTGAAAGGTTAGAAACTTCCAGGTTAAACCTTAAAAGTTTACTCCGTATTTCCTCTTGAAAATTACTGAACTAATTTCAAAAATGTCTACTAGGCACATACTGATCACAAATATGTAAAGAGAGAGAGAGAGAGAATAGCATTCTTAATTTCAGAGATTTTTTTTTTTTTTTTTTTTTTTTTTTTTTTTTTTGGGGGGGGGGGGTTGTTCGAAATAGATATTTGTTAATCCGATCGAAATATTAGCACGGCGCTTTATCAGATGAAAAAACAATGCACGAGTGGGTCATTAAAGCAGCAACTATACGCACTCGCACTTATTTAGAAATTTTAAGTTACTTCTTGGCTTCCTCTGAAATATCGTTTGTTAAATTTTAGAGTTGTGTTGCTATTACCAAAAACGTAACCAACAATTTAAAAATCGATTAAAACAAGAATATATATATTAAATATTGCATTAAAAAAAATGTTGAATGGTTTGTTTCAGTGAGAAATCAAAGAACGTTAAAGGGTTAAAAAAGTTTCTTTGCGAAATATAAGACAGTTTATGTAAGTCAGTTTTTTTTTTTTTTAGGAGTGTGTAGCTCATAGCATTGAAAACACAAATGACAATTACCAAATTTCTCAAAGCATTAGAAAACATCTAATAATGAAGCTTTTAATATACGTAATTATTATTTAAAATAAATAAATAACAGTAGAAGTTTTTTATTGTGAAGCCCTAAAAAGGATAAAATAAATATTTATTCTTGCAAAGACAATGCCATAAAGAAATGAAAGTTTCAATACTAAGTAAATATTGTAGAAAAATATAGGTATTTCACTTTTGCAAGAGATGAAAATTTTTGAATATTCAAATATTTTAAAAAATATTCGAGACTAATATTATTAGTCATTAGTTTTTACGTAAGTATTTGTTAAACCATAAATTTTAAAGACCTCGATCTCGGATGTTTTTAAAAATATTTTGAATATTTAAAAAGTTTTATCTCTTGCAAAAGTGAAATGTCTATATTTTAATCTAAAATTTTCTTAGTGTTGAAACTTTCATTTTTTTTTATAACATGTCTTTGCAAGAATAAATTTTTAGTTTATGCTTTTTTAGGGCTGCACAATAACAATCTTCTACTGTTATTTATTTTATTTTATTTTTTAATAAATTTTTATTTTGTGCTTTGTTGTTATAAATAAAAGCTTCTTAAGAAACTAATAAAAATTTCTTAGTATATTGTGTAGACACTGAAAGATTTTCTTCTAACAACTGACACCTTTTCTATCAATTGTCTGCAAAAAATCAACACATTGGTCCTTCGAGGATGGAACACACTATCATTGCATTATTAGCATGACGCTCTAACCAACTGAGCTAATGAACACCGTATATACTGCTTACATTTGCATTAAAGTGGAGGCGCCTTGCTTTTTAGCGAAACACCAAAACACGAAGACAGAAATTCAATTTCAATAAAAACTTTTACAACAACATTTAAAATAAATAAATAAAATTATCATAATAAAATTGCGGTTACCCGTACGTGAATTGTATTAAATAAATGTTATTTACAAATCAATTACTTTAATTTAAATATTTATTTGATAATAATATTAATATTTAGATGTTATGAAGGTAAAAAATTAGAGGACAGACTAACAATCAAATAAAGAAATAAAAAGAGAGTGACATTATTGCCTATTTATTTTAACAAGATGTACCTTGCTGTTGGATCAGACAGATCTCACAAACGTACAAAATTTGCAAATACATATATATATATATATTTGAACGCCAGGAAATTGAACATTGTTTTACATTTCTCTAGGGGAAAAAAAAAAAAAAAATAGAAAACCACGTTCAATTTATCAATTTGTGTTAGTTTCATAATTTTGCTTATTATTATTTTTTTTTTCCTTTCTTGGTACACTTTTTTTTTTTCAGTAAATTTTTTCACAAGCTCATGACGTTTGTAGCTATTCTAATTGAAATTTGAAAATATCTACGAAAATATGTTTCTTTTTACTAAGCCATCATTTAAAAAAAAAAACTGTAAATATATATTTGTGTCATTTCCAATATTTTTTCCAACAATAATTAGTTCTGCAAAAGTTCTAAAACTCGTGCGTAATCGCTGGTTATTTACTATATATACAGTCGAACGTCGTTGTAGTGAACCCAGGATATAGTGAACTCTCAGTTATAATGAGATTTTTCAGTAGTCTCAAAGGAACACCTGTATTAGTTAATCGAAGTTCAGTTATAGTGAACCTCCGAATATGGAGAACTTTTTTGATATCGGAAGACGGTTCACTATAACGGGGTTTGACTATATTGTATTTGTATATGTATAATTTTATATATATACATATTATAATACATTACCTTGAAAGAAGAATAAGTGAAATAAAAAAATAAATAATATATATAATATATAATCCTTTTGATAGTAGAAGCAAAGAATGAGAACGAAGAATAGTTAGTCAGACAATTCACCAAAGAGACATACATACGCCAAACAAAGCAACAATATTTCCCAAATTGATTCAATTATCAAGTTCAACAATAGCACTGACTATATTTATAAATTAATGATAGCACATAACAATAATCAGCATTTCATCAGGGATGAAATGCTGATTCTGTATCCGTAGATGATTCTACGCTGATTCTGTATCCTTTTCACAGATTCCGTAGTGCACAATTTACATTTAAAACAAACGAATTCAATTGAATTGGATGGTTGGATGGTTGGGTTTTCGGTCGCACTAATGCTGCGCAGGTGGGCAATTGGCGACGGTCTAGGGCTCACCCCTAGAGGTGGTCCGGAGACATGCCATCACAATTTTGATCCTCCACGGAAGGGACCAATTGAATAGGAAAAATAAATAAATGCATGAAACTTAAAATGATTAAGAAATAAAATAAAATATTTACAAAAGAGTATTCAATTTTACAAATTATAAGCTTGTTAAAGAATTTTACATTCAAAACTAATTAAAATCTTGTGAATTTAAAGTGTTAATGTTTAACTTGTTAATTATGAGAAATGATATTAACTCACATAAATAAATAAAATAAATAACATATGTATACTAAATAGGAAAAAAAAAATAACATTTTTCATTTTCGAAACATTTTTGGGTTGAAATATGTATTTGTTAACCTGATTACATTTAAATAATAATTAATTTAATGAATAAATAGTTGTAAGTAAACACTATAAATTAAAAAAAAAAAAAAAACTGCACCAGTTTTGTTAGATTAAAATAATAGTACGACTCTTCATCAGGTGAAAAACTAGGCACGAGTGCAACATTAAAGAAGCAACTATGCACTCTCTCTTACTAAGAAATTTGGCTTCCTCTGAAAGTGACTGCTGTATTTGGTTTCCTGTGAAACATCGTTATTTTGTAGTTTATATTTTTTTAATCCTATAATACTTCTATATACATGTTTCATGTACATATTATTCGGAGTATTTAAAAAAAAAAAAATGTTAATAAGACTTTCCCGCGTGTGTCCTGGGGCTTTCAGCTGTGTAAATTAGTCCACTAGAAAAAATTTGAAAAAGAAATCTTTCAAATTTCAAGCATTTACATGTGGAAAAAGGTTCTTGCGAATACATCTGAAAACAGCCAATTTGGATTTCTATTACAGCCACAATGAAAAATTAAAAATTAAACACAAATAAAAGAGAGCTACAAAATCTTATATCTTCCAACCTATGATTTTCAATTTTAAAATTGCAGTGAATGATGTAATATACTCAACTCAACTAGGTAAATGAAAATATTTCTGCTTATTATATTTTTATTCACTTTGAGAATAATCAAACTATCTAAGGCTTTGAACAAATGAACAATAAAGATCTGAGATAAATTCGAATAACTTTATGTAGCTTTTATGTTACTACTACTGTTATTATTATTTGTGTTACTATAATTTTTCTAAGTCGAATGAATAATGTCATTCGTAGTACTGCATTTCTTGGTAATGCCTATTTTTAAAGATATGAGAAAGAAAGGAGGGGGGGGGGGAGGAATATCTATGAGAATTACACAATGGAAACATAAACTTTCTTGAAAACGAACATTCTCTGTCAAACGTATATAATTTTGCTGTTGTTCACGCAATATGAGTTATATACCTGACCTTTTATGTACCCTAGACTTGTTCATAAGAAGTGTAATTTATAGAAGACAATGTATGAATAATTCGCGCATTCGCGTATGTTTGCTGCAGTTAAAGTTTCAGTTATCCAACTTATACGTAGAAATAGTAACGGATAAAATTGACAATACAATAACTGGCAGCATCACTGGATAAGACAGAATACGGAAATGGAGTATAAAAATATATACACAGAAATTACTTTAGTTTTGAATACTCGGTATATTTTAATCAGTTTTTTATATGATTTTTATGTTTTGTTTGTATGCTGAATATTTGTCAATAATAAAGAAAATAACCATTTAACTAATTTAATGGCGGAACATGCGTCTAGCTTATCAACATTATTTTGAGATTTATATCTATTGAAACAAACGTATTATTTAAATTATATAAAAAGTTTAGTTCATTTAATAAAGTTTAAGAAATTAAAAAAAAATAAAAATAAATAAATAAATAAATCATTGAATTTAATTTGAATATGTAAGAAATGGAAATTTTAGATCAGAATCACTGTATCTCTTCTATATCTCACTGTATCTCTGTACAGTCTTCGTCTAACAGCTTCCGTGACGCAGCGTTCTTGAAAAACGCCATTTTGCACCAACAGTGCCTCCTGGTGGTGCAACATGGCGTTTTGGTGAAAAAAGACAATTAAAAAGAAAGAAAAAAGTCGCTTTTTATGGTTTTAACTGAAAAAATATTTTTGTAAAAGTGAAACTTAAAAATATTATTTTAAAAATAAATTACAAGAACCTAAAAAGTGAAATAAGTGTAAATGGAAAACAATTTAAAAATAAAAAACTATATATTTACCAAAGAGTCAACATTCTTTTAGACCACAGATTACTATACACTATACAGGTATTTACACTCCCGTACATTAAATGGTAACCGAAATGCGACTACAGTAACCCTCTGGGCAACAGCTGTTAAAGTCCGGTTTCCACTTGCGCTTATTGGGCGGTTTCTATTCAGAATCCTTTGATGTAGTCAGCCGAGCTCACCGGAGCTCAAAGCCCTCGAACGGGGATGGAATCTAACCCCCTGCTGAGATAATTGAGGGCCAGGGGTAGACATCTTTGTCAATTTTGCATGCTTTCCTTTGAGGTAACTGCGCAATCTGATAAAAAAAAGGTTACAATTGGTGACAAGACATTTGGCTCTTTGTGTCGGAAGCGTGATTAATGACGTTTTGAGCGTTGATCTTGAGCCCAAGTGGATACTGGCCTTTCACACAATTGTTCGTCTTATTTTTATTTTATCTATGTTTTCTTTTGGCAACTTTGTTATTGTTATTGTTTACAAATTTGATCGTCAAAAGTAATTTATTTTAAAAAGTAAGTACTAAGTATTAAGCAAATATGTTTTGAAAATATACATGAAAAAAAATAATTTTTTCTTTTAAAGCATTTTTTTTTTTTTTTCCCCTTTAAACCAAGCAATATTAAATTATTTAACGATTTCATACTGCTATTTCAGAAATACAGTTTTTAATTTTTACTTCCATTACCCTACTACCGTAGGTAATGGAAGTATTGTATTCGGTCCAAAAATTCGATATCGAGATTTCACCTGATTTACACGTTTTAAGGTCCCCTGAGTCCAAAAAAGTGGTTTTTGGCAATTGGTCAGTGTGTATGTATGTGTGTGTGTGTGTGTGTGTATGTATGTATGTGGAGAATCTTCTGGCTATTATAGCTCATAAACTAATAAAGATAGAGCTACGAAACTTTAGAATTGAAATACGTCTGGCCTACAGATGAAATTTCCAAATTTTGGTGAAAATTGAAAAACCGGAAGTGGGACATCGGAAACCGGAAGTTGGACCGTAAGTCCGTATCTCAAAAACGGCTCTAACGATTTTCTTCAAACTTGCTATATAAACACTCTATTAGATGTCCTTTCGAATGATATGGTTGGTTAGTTCAAGAAAATTGATAGGCGTCCTGTATAAATAGCTCAATTTCAGGCCTCCCAAGGGCGTTCCTTTAAAAACGGTTGTACGGATTTTTTTCAAACTCGCCATTTTAACTCAATTTTAAATATGCTTTTGTATGTAATTATTGTTTTCCTGTCAATAATTGAGTTTAACCGGAAATGGGACATCGGAAACCGGAAGTGGGACCGTAAGTCCGTATCTCAAAAACGGCTCTAACGATTTTCTTCAAACTTGCTATATAAACACTCTATTAGATGTCCTTTCGAATGATATAGTTGGTTAGTTCAAGAAAATTGATAGGCGTCCTGTATAAATAGCTCAATTTCAGGCCTCCCAAGGGCGTTCCTTTAAAAACGGTTGTACGGATTTTTTTCAAACTCGCCATTTTAACTCAATTTTAAATATGCTTTTGTATGTAATTATTGTTTTCCTGTCAATAATTGAGTTTAACCGGAAATGGGACATCGGAAACCGGAAGTGGGACCGTAAGTCCGTATCTCAAAAACGGCTCTAACGATTTTCTTCAAACTTGCTATATAAACACTCTATCAGATATCCTTTCGAATGATATAGTTGGTTAGTTCATGAAAATTGATAGGCGTCCTGTATAAATAGCTCAATTTCAGGCATCGCAAAGGCGTTCCTTTAAAAACGGTTTTACGGATTTTTTTCAAACTCGCCATTTTAACTCACTTTTAAATATGCTTTTGTATGTAATTATTGTTTTCCGCTCAATAATTGATTTTTTGTGAAAGTTGGTATCTCAAAAACGGCTCTAACGATTTTCTTTTTTGGTCACTTTTATGTTTTCCGATCACATTCTCTCTCAAAAATGCATATAATACATGTAATAGCGGGTAATGGAAGTCGTGTGGTTGTTTCACACCAGATTTTTATTTTTACCTTGAATATGAATGCGTTTGACAAAGTATATTTCTAAACATTATAAAAATTAATTTTATTTCTTAGAAGAATATCTCTGAATGTTTTCAGTATGATTTAACGAATTCAACTATAATAAAAAAAAGTGAAAAAAAAAAAAAAAAAATTATAAACTAACCTGCTACTAACTACTCACGGAATATAAAAACAATTTTTAATCAAAGATGCTATTGATGTAGATCTAACACATGTGAAAGCTTCCCTCCGTTGACCCAAGTGGTGCTACTATCGTCCCAGTACGTATTTTAGATTCAATGTCCCATCTGTATAGTAATCTGTGATGTAGTTTCCTCTTTAACTGAGATATTATAACTTTTTCGAAATTGTTTTAGAGTATTAGGAATTTGATAGAGGAAAACTGTATTATACCTATGGAACACCTCTCTCTATGGCTTAGAAAGGTCTCCCATGGAGGACACAATCACACTGCGCCTATGACCATCGTGTAGTCAATCGGCCTTACTCCCAAACAAACAACATCTCTCTATGGCTTGTACCGAATTACTGTAAAAAAATGCTTGTTTATTATTACTTTCTCTTACACATAAGGTAGAGAAAGTAATTGTTTTTGGGTCAAATTTCCGAAAGTGAGTTTTTGTTATATTTACACGTTTTGAGGTCCTCTTAATTCAAAACTCAAGTTTTTAGCAGTTGGTCTGTGTGTGTGTCTGTATGTGTGTTTATTATCAGCATAACTCAGAAACAAATTATAGCAGGAAGTCCAAACTTGGTATTCTGAATGTGTATAATATAGGGATGTTACACTAAACTTTTCGTTGAGATCAAGCAAATGGATCGTGTACAGGAACACCCAAGAGAATTCAAATTCATTACGTCTATGGGAGAAATTTCAGGTAAGTAGAGTTTAATAGCTATAGACTGCACTAAAACAAATGAAATGAATATATACTTTTTATATGCGTATGCGTAAAAACATGTCTCATGTAGAGTATGGTAGGAAAATCATTCACTGTTCGTTTACAGGGCTACACAAAAGAGCTAGATAAAAGTGTGACAATTGTTGCAAACTGGTGGAAGTGTATTTCAGGTTGGACCGTGTATTATTACTATAGGATTATATTTAGGTGCACCACTGGTCTGTACATAACCTTTAAAAGATATACAGGGTTGTAAATATTTAAGCGATAGCATTCTTTTTTGTTGTTAGTGTATGTGCTTTGCTATAACAATTTACCATTTCCGGAAAGCTGTTCAAGAACTGAAATGAATATCTCATAGAGATATGGTAAATAATGTATGTTTTTAAGCTAAATATTTATCGCTTGTTTTTAAGACCTTTTTTGTATCTTTACACGTTTTGAGGTTTCCTGATTACCGAAGTCAAGTTTTTTAACGTTTAATCTTTGTCTGTGTCTCTTAGAGTAACTTAAAAACGAATAATTTTAGAAGATCCAAAAATTGTATTTTGAAGTTAATATAAGTTTGTTGCTGGAAAAGTTTGATCAAGATTGATAAGTTTCAAGGAATGTTGCGTATGAAAGTTGTCTGAATAATTGTAAGTGAACTTTTAATTATAATAACAGATTTAAATTCTATATCAATGTAGGATTGTTTATTGATAACAACATGTACATCAGATTTGTATGCTTGTCCGCTTCTAAATCTTCAAATTTCAGGGTTTATTTTTTATGATTTCAGTTTAAAAAAATATATATTTGTAAATGTCGAACATAAAAGCTTTTATTTAAAAATAAATTATTATACAAGAATCAGAAATGGAAAAAACAATTCAATGTAATTAATAAAAATAAGTGATAGTTTAAATGCAGAAGAGATATCTGTACTGATAAGTAAAAAGGGTTTAAGTCCAAAAATGTCAATTTTGGGTTAAGTACATAGTCAGACCCAGAAAAAATTGGTATAAAGGATTTAAATCCATGTCATTTAGTCTTTGAGAAAATCCATCGGTAAAAAAAGATTCAAGTCAGAAATTTAGCATTAATCTTTGTATAAAATATTTAATTCAATTTTTTCCCTTTATTAAATGAAGGTTGACAATCTGAAAAATTAAGAATATGGACTTAAATCCTTTATACTTATCAGTACAGATATAAAAACAAAACTATGATTTACTATATACCCTATACGCAAGCGAAGTGGTGACGTCACTGGCCGTCCGTGGGCCAAGAAAAAGATTTCCTATGTTAATCGTCCATTGCAAATTTTGTAAAAACTATTAAAAATTATGTGAAATTATCTCCCGATTTTAATCCCCATATTTGGGTATATATAGTTATATATAAGTTACTGCCTATATGTGTTAGATGGAGTTATTTTTGCTGTAAAATTGATAAATTTTAATTTAAAATTTCAAAACTGTAGCAAAAAAAAAAAAAAAAAAAAAAAAAAAAAAGGCAAACTTCCATTTTCGAATGTAAACATGAACATTTAATTTCAAAATTTCGCCCAATAAATATCCAACTAATATAGTAATTAAAAGAAAAATGATAGATAATCTATCATAATTTGAAGTCAAATTTGTTTTCAAATGTCTAAATAAAGTATCTGATATAAGATATTAATATGTTGCAGCGGAATACATTTAATATCTGTCGTCCTTGGCGGGAAAAAAAAAAAAAAAAAAATCGCCAAATTATTAGGCGATCATATTTAATTCCTTTCAAAAATCATGGTTATTTTAACAACGTATATTCAGAGAGCAATCAATAATATGAAACAATATTTCGTACAATGCATATTACGAAAATATACATCTGGTATGTATATTTTCGTATTACGTTTTTGATCGCCAAATACAAAAAACGCCAAGGATGACAGAGTTTTGAAATTAAAAATTTAAATTTTGTCAATTTGACAGCAAAATAACTCAATCTAACACATGTGCACGAAAAGTAACTTATAATTATACCCCAAATATGGGGATTAAATTCGAGAAATAATTTTCCTTAATTTTTAATAATTTTTTACAAAAAATTCAATGGATAATTAATATAGGAAGTCCTTTTTACTTTCTCTTACCCATAAGGTAGAGAAAGTATTGACTTTGGGTCAAATTTTCGGACGCGAGTTTTTGTTATGTTTACATGTTCTGAGGTCCCCTGAATACGAAAATCATGTTTTTAGCAAATGGTCTGTGTGTATGTCTGTGTGTCTCTCTGTGTGTCTGTCTGTTATCAGCATATCTCAAAAACAAATTATGGCAGAAAGTTCAAACTTGGTATTCTAAAGGTGTATCATATAAGGATGCTACAGTAAGCTTTTCGTTAACATCAAGCAAACGGTTCATGTACAGGGACAATCAAGAGAATTCTAATATATTACGTCTATGGGGAAATTACAGGTAAGTAGAGTTTAACGTCTATAGACTGCACTAAACCAAATGAAATGAATGTATATTTTTTGTAATAGAAATAGTGAACAGGGAAAAAAAATTGTGTATGTAGGAGCCTCGCCTCCCCCCCCCCCCCCCTGAGGGGGATGTCCCTCCTCGAGGGAAGTAAATTTTCATGATGGGTATCTTTCAAAAGAGCTCGCCAATACCTTTAAAACGAATGGTTGAACCATCTATCTGCGATAATTCAAAACAAAGTTATCGATTTTTTTTTTTTTTACTTTTAACGAAAAAAAAAAAAAAAAACTTTTTTTTTTTCTTTGAGAATAAAATGGACTTTTTTTGGATATTTAGTTTTATACTACTTCTCTAATATGGAAATCGTCTGTACTACCATAAAAGATAATTTTTTTAAATAACAATTTTAATAAATTATTTTTTAATAGCCGAATTAAATTCTATATAAATGTAGGTGCATTAATGATACGGACGCCCCCCTCACACAGATCTAATTATCATATAAAACTCTTCCGAAGCCTAATTTGAATTGTTTAACACAGGTTTAGATAACAGTATTCGTTATCTTAAATATTAATCTGCAACCTATATTTATAGTATTAAATTTCAGGGTAAGAGAAAGTCGTGGGAGTGACACACCAGATTATTTTACTTTCTCTTACCCATAAGGTAGAGACTATTGTTTTTGGGTCAAATTTTCGAACGTGAGATTTTGTTATATTTACACGTTTTGAGGTCCCCTGAATACGAAAATCATGTTTTTAGCAAATGGTCTGTGTGTATGTCAGTGTGCCTGTCTGTGTGTGTGTATGTGTGTGTGCCTGTGTGTGTGTCTCTCTGTTATCAGCATAGCTCAAAAACAAATTATGGCAGAAAGTTCAAATTTGGTATTCTAAGTAGGTATCATATAGTGATGCTGCAGTAAGCTTTTCGTTAAGATCAAGCAAATGGTTTGCGTACAGGGACAATCAAGAGAATTCTAATACATTACGTCTATGGAGGAAATTGCAGGTAAGTAGAGTTTAACGTCTATAGACTACACTAAACCAAATGAAACGAATATATATTTTTTGTAATAGAGACAGTTAACTGGGAAAAAAAAATTGTGTATGTAGGAGTCTCGCATCCCCCCTCGAGGGGAGTAAATTTTCATGATGGGTATCTTTCAAAAGAGCTCACCAATACCTTTAAAACGAATGGTTGAATCGATCTACGATAATTTAAAACAAAGTTATCGATTTTTTTTTTTTTTTTTTTTTTTTTTTTTTTTTACTTTTAACGAATTTTTTTTTTTTTTTTTTTTTTTTTTAATATTGAGAATAAAATGGTTTTTTTTTTTTTTTTTTAAATATTGAGAATAAAATGGTTTTTTTTTTTTTTTTTTTTTTTTAATTTAGTGTTATACTACTTCTCTAATATGGAAATCGTCTTTATTATTACAAAAGATAATTTTTTTAAACAATAATTTTAATAAATTATTTTTTGATAACTGAATTAAATTCTATATAAATGTAGGTGCATTAATGAAACGGGGGGTTGAGGGGAGCAGCAGCCCCCATCACACAGAATTAACTATCATATAAAACTCTTCCGAAGCCTAATTTGAATTGTTTAACATAGATTTACATAACATTGTTATCTTACCTCTTAATCCCCAACCTGTATTTATAGTATTAAATTTCAGGGTAAGAGAAAGTCGTGTGAGTGGCACACCAGATTATTATTATTATTATTATTATTATTGGCCCCACTGACGTTTAGTGACGTCACACTTCGCTTGCGCAAGGCTGACAAAAAATATTTTTTGTCAGCCTTGTCGCTTGCGTATTCGAGCTCTAGCAATAATTCCTATATAAAACTAGTTGGCATAGGTGGACTCTGCTCAGTTCCCCATCATATTTATGTTCTCATAAATTTCTGTTGCGAGACATATTACAATCACGTTAAAAAAAAAAAAAAGAATTTGACCAAAGCTTGATACAATGACAGAATGAAATCCCCGCCTAATAGGCTATCCACCGTTCACTTCCATATATTTTACTTATTATAATCTATTAATTTATTTCATCATAGTCGATTCCGTTGTTTAGTTTTCATGCTACTGTTTCCAATGCAATAATCCTCAAAATTCATATTTATATGAAAAATTTAGAATTTCGCTATGTTGATAAAATCGTAAATTACGAATAATTTACGAAAGTTTCCTATTAGAATATTTGTATTGAATCATGTTCAAACAAATATCATAAATGTACTTTTGAAGTTGTCTAATGTATTTATGATCCTCAAAATGGAATTTTATGCTCAATTTTGCCATATTCTGACATGTTAAGTAAAGCATAAATTCCAAATAACTTACGAATTTTTTAAATTGAAAAATCATAGTCTATGATATTCATGCCAGTATCCTAAATAATATTTCGAATGTGGTTTGACATCTTTTCGGTGAAAATATCCCTCAAGATTGACGTTTATCTGAGATTTTGCTCTATTCTGCTACGTTAAGAAATTCGTAAATTTCCAATAACTTACGAAATTTTAATATTCGAAAATTCATAGTCATTAATATTCATGCACGTGTCCTAAATAATATTTCAAAAATAGTCTGACATCTTTACGATGAAAATATCTCTCAAAATTGACGTTTATGTGAAATTTTGCCCTATGCTGCCATGTTAAGAAATTCGTAAATTTCCAATAACTTGCGAAATTTTCAAAGTAGCATATTTATAGTTACTGATGTTCATTCCGGCATCAAAACCGATATTTTAAAACTGGTTTGACATTTTCACAGTAAAAAATTTCCATTTAATGCACGTTTAAGTGAATTTTTGTCCTATTCTCCCATGTTAAGAAAATCGTAAATTTCTCATAACTTACGAAGTTTTTTAGTTCGAATGTTGCAAATGAATAGGGTTCTTGCCAGTATCGAAAGTAATATTTTAAAACTGATCTGACCTCTCTGCGATCATTTGTTCGTGAGATATCGTGTTAACAGACTAACAAACTAACGGACTGACACACTGACCCACTAACAGACACCCTACAGACAGACACCATACAAATTTTGTCATTTTCGGATTCCTCACACCTGAAAACGTATAAAAAAGTCAAAAAACCGATGTCGAAATTTTTCACGATTACTTAAGTTCCCCATACCTATAGTATGATGGGGAACTAAAAAGTACACTTAATACTATTTTGTTAATTAAATCCTTGTCGAATCATGTTTTTAAACTGACTATGAACTTGACTCAACAAGGATTTATTGAACAAAGCAGTATTGTGTACTTTTTTTTTTTTTTTTTTTACATAGAAATTACTGCTATCGCTGGAATAATTTTGCTCCCGACTGAAAACAGATATATGATAAACTTAAAGGAAAAATAAATGAATACATTAAATGTGATTGACACCTTGATTGCAGAGACAGAAAAAAAAATAGAAATATAAAACAGATAGACAAGTTATAAATGTAATAACAATAACATTAAACTATTATATGATAAACAGGGTGGGGGAAAAAATAAATGCATTTATTTAAAATGATGAATATTTTAATGATATAAAAAAATAATGCAACAATATTCAACCAACACATGAAAATAATTAATGGAAAGACTACATTTTTTCCTCAAATGAGGAAAAACAATCTATGATGGTTCAGAATCGCATCTCAGAATATGAGAAATTGAGCAAATGAATGTATTTTAAAGATACAGCCAACCAAAAACTCATATGATGAAATTTCATTCTACTCAGCTACGAAAAGCGCAATTTTCCTTTATCAATTTTAATTAATTTCGAACTTGATGTTTCTATTTTTACAGATAATTTATATAATTACTATTTTTAATATAATTTCATAACAACTTAAATACTTCTTTAACCTTTTTACTTCCATTACCTTACTACATTAGGTAATGGAATATGGTATTCAGTCCAAAAATTCGGTATCGAGTTTTCACCTGATTTACACGTTTTAAGGTCTCCTGAGTCCAAAAAAGTAGTTTTTGGCAATTTGTTAGTGTGTGTAAGTATGTATGTGCGGAATATTCTGGCTATTATATCTTCGAAACTAATATGGATAGAACTACGAAATTTCAGAATTGATACATAAGTCTGGTGTATAGATGAATTTTCCAAATTTTGGTGAAAATTGGAAAACCGGAAGGGGGTTATCCGAAACCGGAAGTTCGTATCTCAAAAACGGCTCTAACGATTTTCTTCAAAGTTTCTATATAAACACTCTATTAGATGTCCTTTTGAATGATATAGTTGGTTAGTTCAGATAAATTGATAGGCGTCCTGTATAAATAGCCTAATTTCAGGTATCGCAAGTGCGTTCCTTTAAAAACGGCTGTACGGATTTTTTTTTTTTTTTTTTCAAACTCATCATATTAATTCCTTTTTAAATATCCTTTTGCATGTAATTATTGTTTTCCGGTCATTAATTGAGTATGCCAAGTTTGGTAAAAGTAGGTATCTCAAAAACGGTTCTAAAAATTTTCTTTAAAATTGTTACATAAATCAATTTTAGATATCCTTTCTCATGCATTACTTGGTTATTACAGGAACATTAACAGTCATCCTACTTAGGTAGGTTAATTTTAGATTTCAGAAATTGGTGTTTCGAAAAACAACTCTACCATTTTCTTTTCTTATTTTTTTTTTTAACTTGCTATATAAACTTTGTTTTATATGTCTTTACACGTGTATTAAGTTTCTCATACCGGACACATTTTAGGTTTCTACTTCGTTAGGTCAATTTTATGTCTTCTGATCATAATATCTCAAAAAAAAAAAAAAAAAAAAGCATATAATACGTGTAATAGTGGGTAATGGAAGTCGTGTGGCTGTTTCACACCAGATTTTTTTAAAAATAGTCTTCAGTTGATACACTATACATTTTCTATTTTGAGACCAATGAATTTATATATATAAGTCTACTGTTAAGTTCATCTTTATAATTGCCCCCCTTTTTTTGCTTTTCTTCCCCCCTCATAATAGAGTTAGAAAGAAAAGTAGAAGAAATCTTTATCATTATTCTAGTATTCAAAATTTTTATAGTATTAGAGGATAAAGAGTTTAACCTTAAAGAAAGACTTAATCATTATTTTTGGAAAAGATTTCTTTCAGAAATGTTCATCAGGAAAAAATCTTAATAAAAAATTACAAACTTTTTCAAAGATTAATTTCAGAAATTAATTTTTTCACGTATAAAATTAAAAGTAGGAAAAAGAAAATTTGCTTTGTTATTTTAACACTTAGAAAATATTACAAACGCTGGAATACTGAAAAAAAATAAAAATACTTTATGAAAATCTAGGAAGTAAAATTTCTAAATTGCTTTAAAAATATAACAATTAGAAAAATCTTTGGGTAATTTCTTCATAAATTTCTTTGAAAGAAAAAAAAAAAAGTTTTTACTCTTACCTCATTTTATCTTATATCTATATACATCTCTCTATATACAATATAAATGGCTAAGAGAGTTTTTTCCTGTAAGTCCGTGCCTGGACGCAAGTTGATTGGCTAAGAGAGATTTTCTTCTGTTTGTGTGTTGTTGCCACCAGCTTTTCATACTTTAGTTAATTAAAAAAATTGTCACCAGCTTTTCATACTTTAGTTATTTAAAAAAAAATCTAATTGTCCGATCGATAAGTTAATTAAACCGACGAATTCAGAAAAAATGCCCCTTTCACTTAGTACCTTATTTGTAGCGAAATTTTGATTAGATTTTTTTTAAATTAATTAAAATTTGAAAATAATAACCTGGTAAAAGCTTTAAATGTGGACATTTAAAATTTTAATTGTTGCTAAAAAAAAGTTTTTTTTTTTTTTTTTTTCCAAACATAAAATGAAATATGCTTTCACGCGAAAAATAAAAAGTTATAAAATATTTTACTCATGCATATGAAAAAGTGAAAATTGAAAATGGAGTAAAAAAACAATTTAGATAAGAGAGTTCCAAAAATTAATGGAGATATAAATGAACGTTAAATAAATAAAATAGTCGTCTGCTCAATCACGTGATATTGAAAAACAAAGAATCGAATTCAGTAAATATGGAAAGGAAAACGAAAAGAAAAGAAAGAAACAACAACAACAAATAATAATAATAACACTAGCGAGCTTCGCCCGCTAGCGGGTCAGTATTTTCAAATGAATCACTAAAAATAATGAATCACTAACAGAAACTTTTAGTGTTAAGAAAAGAAATTTAAAAAAGAAATCATTTCTGATTGGGTGAAAAGTCGGGCCGGGTCCCCACGCGCTGCGCGTGCGTATTCCTTCCCTGACCCTACGTGCCCCCTAAAAAAAATCATTTCTGATCGGGTAAAAACTCGCACCGGGTCCCCACTGCCTTCGGCAGCGCAGTATCGTGCGCGCTGCGCACACACAACTTTAGGGATACACGCGCTGCGCGCGCGTATTCCTTACCTGAGCCTTCGTGCCCCCTAAAAAAAAAAATCATTTCTGATCGGGAAAAAACTCGAACCGGGTCCCCACTGCCTTCGGCAGCGCAGTCCCGTGCGCGCTGCGCGCGCACAACTTCAGGGATACACGCGCTGCGCGCGCGTATTCCTTCCGTGACCCTTTGTGCCCCCTAAAAAAAAAATCATTTCTGATCGTGTAAAAACTCGCACCGGGTCCCCACTGCCTTTGGGAAGCAGTCCCGTGCGCGCTGCGCACGCGTAACTTCAGGGATACACGCGCTGCGCGCGCGTATTCCTTACCTGAGCCTTCGTGCCCCCTAAAAAAAAAATCATTTCTGATCGGGAAAAAACTCGAACCGGGTCCCCACTGCCTTCGGCAGCGCAGTCCCGTGCGCGCTGCGCGCGCACAACTTCAGGGATACACGCGCTGCGCGCGCGTATTCCTTACCTGAGCCTTCGTGCCCCCCCCCCCAAAAAAAAATCATTTCTGATCGGGAAAAAACTCGCACCGGGTCCCCACTGCCTTCGGCAGCGCAGTCGCGTGCGTGCTGCGAATTAACCTGCGTATACCAATATTGAACGATCTAACTCATTTGGCTGAGATGCAAAAGAAAATTTAATCAGGATACCTCAAAACGTGTAAATCTGGTGAAAACTTTCGATAATTTAAAAGAACTTTAAAATATCTTTCGAATGATGTATTAAAAATAATTTAATCATAATTAGAAATTGAAATATTGAAATTTGAAAATATTACAGCGCCATCTGTCGGTAGAAATTTCTGTATTCCACTGTTCCATTCCAATTCAAAAACGCTTTCTAATGATGTATTACTTATGAAATTATTTTAATTAGTAGCTGAGATACAAAGAAAACTAATTCAGGACACCTCAAAACGTGTAAATCTGGTGGAAACTTTCGATAATATAAAAGAACTTTAAAATATCTTTCGAATGATGTATTAAAAAAAATTTAATTAGAATTAGAAATTGAAATATTGAAATTTGAAAATAATACAGCACCATAAGAGAAAACTGATTCAGGACACCTCAAAACGTGTAAATCTCGTGAAAACTTTCGATAATTTAAAAGAACTTTAAAATATCTTTCGAGTGATGCATTAAAAATAATTTAATTATAATTAGAAATTGAAATATTGAAATTTGAAAAAATTACAGCGCCATCTGGCGGTAGAAATTTCTGTATTCCACTGTTCGATTCCAAATCAAAAAAGCTTTCTAATGATGTATTACTTATGAAATTATTATAATTAGTATCTGAGATACAAAAGAAAACTCATTCGGGACACCTCAAAACGTGTAAATCTGGTGAAATTTTTCGATAATATAAAAGAACTTTAAAATATCTTTCGAATTAAGTATTAAAAATAATTTAATCATAATTAGAAATTGTAATATTGAAATTTGAAAATATTACAACGCCATAAAAGAAAACTGATTCAGGACACCTCAAAACGTGTAATTCTGTTGAAAACTTTCGATAATTTAAAAGAACTTTAAAATATCTTTCGAATGATGTATTAAAAATAATTTAATCATAATTAGAAATCGAAATATTGAAATTTGAAAATATTACAGCGCCATGAAAGAACACTGATTCAGGAGACCTCAAAACGTGTAAATCTGTTGAAAACTTTGAATTATGTAAAAGAACTTTAAAATATCTTTCGTATGATGTATAAAAAATAAATCAATCGTAATTAGAAATTGAAATACGCGTATTGGAATATTGCAAAAATGTCCGGCGTGTAAAGAGAAAATTTAATTTGCAATTAAAATGTAAATCTTTTGTTTATTGACGAAAATCGATGAAATTTGAAATGCAAGTTTGTTTTGTGGTGTAAATGTTATATACTAAATAAAATGTGTAAAATTTGAAAAATTGAAGAAAATAGAAAATTGCAATTTTTAATCGCAGTACGGAACACGTGACCTTCATTAAATTCCAGATGTCTTTGCGTTGAACACTGCTGGAGACTTAACGTCTGCAAAGCTACGATTCTTGTGATTCGTTGCCAACATTTTTTTTATAGTTTAGTTAATTTTAAAAAATCTAATCGTCCGATCGATAAGCCGTTTGTTTAAACCATCGGATTGAGAAAAAAAAGCCCTTTCCAATGGTATCTTGTTTGTAACGATACGACTGATATTTCTAATTTATTTTCCACTTTTTCCGTAAAAATGTCGCTTTTTAAGCATTTAATCATGAATTCTGGGTCATTTTTCGGTAGACAATGGTCCACGTTTTAATTAATATCTCCGCTAATTAGGGTCGCATCGCTTAGCGAATTATCGCGATGTCGAGATGAAGAAATTCCGCGTCTGTCGACACCGGTTTCGAGGCGCTGCGACCATTAGCGCCGGAGCTTTAGTGGTCACAAGGCATTTCTCACAGACAGACAGACAGACAGAAAGACAGACAGACAGACAGACAGATGCGCACAGATTTTAATAATATAAGGAGATAAACCAACGGGAAACCAAAGCGGGCTTTAAAGCAATTTCATGACTTTTTTAAAAATTATTTTTGTTCGTAAAGCGATATAGAAAAGAGTTTCCTTTATAGTGACCAGCGAAGCGAGAAAAGCCTTCGTTGATCCACTACCTTCATTGATTTCATCAATTAAAAAATGGTTTCGTTGACAAACTTTGATCTATTGGCATGCAGGCAGCACCAGGCCGAGTTTTGTACATTTCGAGTTTGATTTTGAAATTTTTGCTGCTTCGGAATTCGGTTCGTTCCCGAACCGGGGCTTTGCTAGTTATCAGATATAAGATATAAATAAATTATCGTATTTCGGATATTTACTTGTTTAGTGATTCATGCTTTTTGAATTTTGCATTAAAGATTATCTAATGTTTTTTACCCAACTCACAAAACAAATATATCAATACAAAGTACAAAACAAACTTATTGATTATACCTGAAATGACTCATCAATGAATCATTCATCATCAGTTTTTTATCTCCCCCTTCCCTTTACCGTCTCCTCCTGAAAAGCTTTTATGGAAGAAAGCAAATATTAACATTCGTTTATCTATGAAACTATTGATATTGATTCCGAATGATCAAAAAGGAAAAAATGATGAAAGGAATAATAAATCTGGGAGAGAGAAAATGAATGAAAGATCGAACTATTACCTGTCCATCCCCAACGAACTTTGTAATGAAATAAAGAGTGACACATCATTCTATGAAATTTACTTTTTTTTTTTTTTTTTTCTAAAGGAGAATTGTGATTATGTATGTTGGAGAAAGGGAAAAAAGGGAAGATCTAAGAAAGCGCAAATAATTATTATGACTATTGTATTCAGCTTTGTCAGTTATTCTCCCATTGAAAGAAATCAGAATGGAGGGGTAAAACGGGAGCAAAGCAATATTAATATGCTCTTACGTACACACACATACACAGAGGGGAGGAGAAGAAGAAGAAAAAGACAAAATGGAATCATGTCTTTTAAAATTTTTACAGCACTATATTTGCTTTTAATTTTTATCGATGTTTAAGCATAATTTTACATGAATTTGTTTAAATTATTTAATTCAACTTCTTTAAGGATTACGTTCCCTATACTTTCTATAGATGATGTAATTTTAGTTTTTATGAAATATAAATGTGAATCTGTACCTATTCAACTATATATTCACATTATAATTGCCATAAAAATATTACAGTTATCATTAATTTTAAATACGTAACTGAAAGAAGTGAAGTAATCGACATTTTAAAATTCTGAATAAAATTCTACACCGTTTTTTGGTCTTACCTTCCTTTTTTTTTTTTTTTTTTTTTTTTAAGAATAACCACCAATAATTTGCATGAAAATATGAGTAAGTTTTAAAATAGTTTTTAATATATATTTTTTTTTCTCCAGTAGCACAGCGATGGAAACTAATATTGGGCTCTATTTATCCAGTATTGTCCAATATTGATCCAATACCGCCCAATATTGGTTTCCATCGCTATGCTACTGGGGTTATAAAAGCTAATTGAAAACTATTTGTAACAAGGACAAAATATCAAACATATGATACAGAAATACCATAACAAATGATGATTAATCCAAAGAAATTAAGACAATATGGAATTATTTTGAAATATTTTCCCTTTGCAACATAAGAACAAATTATTGCTCTAAAGAGAAAAAGATGTTTCTGATAATAGCAACGGATTAAAAAATCCAAAATATCGCTATTATTTGCTCGACATCTCATTAAGAACAACACGGGCCAAACAATATTGTTTCAACTGATTAGGTATTTTTCCCTGTATCGTTTGTATTTTTGCTGTGAAAGTAGTTTTACAGGAAAAAATGAAGAAAAAGAGGCAATTCATTCCTTTTGTTGAGGTCAGCTTTGGCGACAAATTTGGCGAGTTGGCGACCAAATATGGCAAAAAATAGTCGTTTAGTAGGGTTCTATATCGGGTCGGGTAACCCGGTAACCCGATTTTACCTGAATCGTCCAAAATAAATTTTTACTTAGTATTTTTATGGTGTAAATAGGTGTATCATAATATATGGTGTATCATAAAAATAAGTAAAAATTTATGGTGTAATATAAGGTGTATCATAATATATGGTGTATCATAAAAATAAGTAAAAATTTATTTTGGCTGATTCCAGCCTGGAAAACTGTTCAGCTGTGTTAGGCATCCACCGTAACACGAACAACTCACCTTACTCTTGTGCGAAACACAAGCATATGACTCAGGCTTAGGGCCTTCGTCCTAGATGAATAGGGCATGTAGAAAACCGCTCCACCACGCCATTCAAAATGCACTATCGGGAGCACCTCAAAAACCTGGGACGGGGATTTTAAATGAATAATTAGAGAATTACTAGTTTAATATCATAACTAGTATTACAAAAATTGGATGCTCTCAATTCAGTTGATGATTCTCAGGGCAATAATTTTGAACGTGAAACATCTTCTCAAAGAGGGAGAATTATTTTAAAAAAAGTTAAAAAAAAAAAAAAAAAGTGCAGATTCAATGATTTGATATCTACAACATAATTAAAAAAGTCATTCCAAGAAAACTGAGAGTATAAAAAAGGTCATGGTCGGTAATATTCACACATTGACACATTTAGGGAAAAACTTGGTGCTAGGATTGTAAATACTTCAAATTATTAAAAAAAATCTGAAAATTTTGTTGAAAATTTTAAATGATATTATTATTATGTATTCAATAAAATGTCATAAATTATTATTATTATTATTTAGTTATTTATTTTATTTTATTGGTATTAAACATTGTGTAATTTAAGTTTTTGGCAAGTGTCTAAAATGCGAATGTGTGTAAATTGTAATTCTTATGTTCTTAAATAAATGTTTATATAATTTAAGAGCATATTTTTATAAGTTTGTTATAACTGCATTTTTTTTTTTTTTTTTTAAGTAAACATGTCAAACATATCGATTTGAATAGAAGAATATGCAACATCTTAGAGCAATATTGTTATGTCAATTGCACCCTTGAACATGCAAAAAGGGGGCCAGCCAAAGATGGCATACAATTATGCTGTAAGCACAATAAATTTCCGTTTGCGCAGCAGGAATTGCTTCAAAACATTTACTATTAATTTTGTTTTCATATTTATTTATTTATTTATTAGAAATACGCTGTCAAGTAATAAATTCATGGAAATTAATTAAATAATTAAAAATCGAAATAAAATTTCAATAAGATGCAAGGTAGTGTATGTGTATGTTATGAATACAATATTTTGTGAGAAAAATTTTAATTCCACATTCTCCCTGCAGTGGGAATTGTTAAAAAACTACATATTCAAATTATTTTTGGCCTGGACACAATTATTATGAGTGTGTAGATGACCTATGCACTATTTGAACTTATCCAAATTTTTTATTTATTTACTTATATTTTATTTATTTATTTATTTATTTGTGTGTGTGTGTGTGTGTTTAAAAAGTGAGTACCCAAAAATAATTAGGTAAATTTGAAATTTATAACAATATAATATTTTGTTTACATGTCAATAACGAATAACCACCATAATTTTCAACCACCGTCTATCGTAAAAGTTTTGCAGTCTCCCTTCCTCCCCATGCGCCTTCAAGTCACCCACCTAATCAAAAAATGGCTACTATCTATACTTTTGTAAACCGTGCCCTTAATATTTGTTCAAATACTATTTTATTAAAATCTGAAATTAAATACCTGAAAGCCATTGCAATTGACAGAGGTTATGACCCTTCCATTACAGACAAAGCCATCCAAAAATTACAGCTCCCTCGTATTTCGTCTACTAAATCAGTCTCTTCTAATATCAGTATTGTCTTACCCTATTTTCCTAAATCCAGTCAAACCATAGCTAAAATTCTCAAACAATATGATTTTAAAATAATATTTTCGCCTTCCAATAAACTCACCTTTTATCACTTAAAAGATCCCATTGATATGCATAATTCTTGGTGCATTTACAGAATTTCCCGTCAGTGTAGTTTATTATATATTGGCCAAACTAAACGCAGTGTTAAATTTCGTCTAAAAGAACATATGAATTACGTCCGCAAACAAGAAACCAATAAATCGGCTATTTCTAAACATTGCTGGGAGGAAAATCATAATTTTAAATTTAATTCAGCTAAAATAATTTGCAGACCTAAATCCATTTATGAACTCGATTTCTTTGAAGCTTTTCATATTTATAAAAATTTTAAAAACCTTGTAAATTGTGATTTCGCTGTTCCCTATCTCATTCCTAAATTCCTATTGGCCACACACTCCACCTTTCCCTTAATCTTATTAGTTGAACTAAATTTGGTCCCTCTCCTATATATACGAACACTTCTCCAAATTCAGAATTCTTTTTGCACTGAAGACGGTACGCTTAAGACTACCGAAACAGCTGTATGCATCGCAAATATTTTTCTTTTGGCGTTTCTGACGTAGTAATTTATTCGGGTTTTAATAATCCAACGCCAAGTCTCCTGTTATTATTAACGGATAATCTCATTTACATGTAAAAAGAAGGGTGTGTAATATAAATATATGTGAGTGATAAATTTGAAATATAAGACATATGAAATTATAATCTCTTTGATTTTAACCAAAAATTTGTAAATAACATTTTTTTTTTTTTTTTTTTTTTTATGGTATGATATTGAAAATATTACAGACAACAACAAAATAAAATGTAAAAGTATTTGATATATACGTTGGAACAGTACACATATGTGTGTGTATTGTGTGCGTCATTAAATTAACTACGGATCTCAATTTGAAGAATTGAGTAATAACCATAATTAAATTTATGCGATATTTAGAAATCTCGAGCAAATAATAAACGCCCTTATTTTTATTTATTTTATCTTTGTTTTATTATTTATTTATTTTGTATGTGTGTGTAGAAACAGTGACGTAAATGGTGTGTGTGAAAAACAATTAATTTGCATATAATGCATATATAAAATCATAAAATGTCTATATGTGATTTATCAAACAATTTAAACAAAAACAAAACATTATAAAATTATGAAAAAGAGAGAAAAATGTGCATTTATGTACACATTGAAAGAAAAATTTGAAGTTAAAATATAATGACTGTTAAATATGAATTAAATAAAGAATGTAAGCAACAATTAAAAAAATGTGTAAGAGGTGAATAAAATTAGAAAAATATGGACAAAATTATACATCTATATAAATAAAGAGAAGTGTCTCTGTGTGTGTCTGTCTGCGCTCTGGTGCTCACACTATTCATCGCAGAGCTTACAAATTTGGCATATATATAGGTACCTGGGACTCTGCAGGTGTGCACCTCATCGAGAGTTTTTCGAATTTCGAATTTGAATTTTTTAAATTAATGTGTTTTCGAATTTAAATATTGGCTTTAATGCTTCATTTTTCATAAATTTAATTCTTTGATTGTAATCGTCTACGTACCTTAGCAACGGTTATTTAAGTATTTATGTTTTACTAGCAGGCTACGCTCGCTTCGCTGGTCACTATATTTAAATGAATTTTCAAAAGAATTGGATCAGTATTTATTTTTTACTTCACATTATAAATAAAAACTTAATAAAGTATATTTATATATATACACATAAATAAATAAACATTGAAAATGCTCTAGACCTTACTTCGAGTACCCGCTGCCTACAGCAGCCCTTTTTTCCGCCCGTGCTGCATCGGGGGGTCCAGGTTCCCTCTATCTGCTAAAAGGTCTTTCCCAGGCACTTCAATCTGGATATTTATCGACAACATGTGGATCTTCTGTTATTTAAGAACTACGATTTGAAAGATGACTGCATCTCAGCATCTATTATATGTTTTTGTTTTTGGACCATGTGTTTTATAGCCCCCGGTTATTTATACTGTATTACGATTTAATTTCGACCAGTATAACAAAATAAAATAAAAAGTAGATTTTCTTTTAAAAAGAATTATATATATGAAAAACGAATAAATTTTAATCAGTTTAATCCTTTTCCTATATACTACCATTCCCCCCCCCCCCCAATAAATATTATATATATATTAAAAAAAAAAAAAAAAAAAAAATTAAAAGGAATTAATTTAAAATGAAAAATAAAAGTTGTTATACTATAAAAATTATACATAAACATAACATTTTATATTGCATTACCATTTGATTTTCAATAAATATAATAAATTAAAAAAAAAAAAGAATTTCGCCTTTAAATGAATGTATTAAATAAAAATAAATAGTGAAATAACCGTTGCTAAGATACGCAGACGATTACAATCAAAGAATTAAATTTATGAAAAATGAAGCATTAAAGAATCTAAATCGAAAAATAGAAGCATTAAATCGAAAAAACATTAATTTAAAAAAATTCAAATTCGAAATTACAAAAATTCTCGTTGGGCTGTACACCTGCAGGGTCCCAGGTCCCAGGTACCTATATGCCAAATTTGGAAGCTCTGCGATCAATAGTGTGAGCACCAAAGCGCAGACAGACACACACAGAGACACACAGACTTTATTTATATAGATTATGAAAATGAAGCATTAAAGCCAATATTTAAAATCTAAAAAACATTAATTAAAAAAATTCAAATTCAAAAAAATCTTGATGAGGTGCACACCTGCAGGGTTTCAGGTACCTATATGCCAAATTTGGAAGCTCTGCGATCAATAGTGTGAGCACCAGAGCGCAGACACACACACACAGACACTTCTCTTTATTTACATAGATTTAATACATTCATTTGAAGGCAAAATTCTTTTTTTTTTTTTCCTCTTTAATTTATTATATTTATTGAAAATTAAATGGTAATGCAATATAAATAAATTGTTATGTTTATGTATAATTTTCATAGTATAACAACTTTTTAATTTTCATTTTAAATTAATTCCTTTAAAATAAAAATCTTTTCTTTTTTTTTTAATTTATAATATTTATTGGGGGGAAAATGGTAGTATATAGTGAAAAAGGATTAAACTGATTAAAATTTATTTGTTTTTCATATATATAATTCTTTTTAAAAGAAAATCTACTTTTTATTTTATTTTGTTAAGCTGGTCGGAATCAAATTGTAATACAGTGTAAATAACGGGGGGCTGTAAAACACATGGTTCAAAAACAAAAACATATAATAGATGCTGAGATACAATCATCTTTAAAATCGTAGTTCTTAAATAACAGAAGATCCACATGTCGTCGATAAATACCCAGATTGAAGTGCCCGGGAAAGACCTTTTTCCAGACAGTGGGAACCTGGACCCCCGATGCAGCACGGGCGGAAAAAAGAGCTGACGTAGCCAGCGGGTACCACTGAGCTCCAATCCCCGTTACAATGGAGCTCAGTGGAGGGTACTCGAAGCAACGTCTAAAGCAATTTCAATGTTTATTTATTCATTTATTTATTTATGTATAAATTATTATTATTTTTTTATATTAAGTTTTAATTTATAATGTGATGTAAAAAATAAATACTGATCCAATTCTTTGAAAATTCATTTAAATATTTACCAGCGAAGCGGGCGTAGCCTGCTAGTTAATAATAAATAAATTGCTGAAAAGAAAAGAATGACAAGTGCTAAAAGAAAAGAATAAAATAGGAAAAAAAAGTAAGAAAAAAGGCAAATAATTTTAATAAATTTTTTAGTGATAAAACAACCAACCTTCGACGGCAGCACGAAATGTTATTTATCTTGAGGAAATGAATGACCACTGTGCCTATAAATGAGAGGTGAGGGGTAAATGAAGATGAAATATTCGTAAAATATAATAGAGAAATTAATGTAATTAAGGCTGTACATCAGTCACATAGCACCCTTTCTCCCTTCCTATGTTATTCAATGGGATTTTCGTTGCTTCGTTTTATAAAAATATCTCATTCAAAAATGAAGTTTTTCGAATTCTGTTTTTTGAATGTTACTCTTTGAACAGGTCGTCTTTTAGCTTAGTGAGCAATTTTTCGAAAACATTAATTTAAATATTTTATTTCAATAAGTAAATTATGGACTCTAAGTAAAATATTTAAATTTATTTTTTCGAAAAATTACTCACTAAGCTAAAGGACGACCTGTTCAAAAAGTAATATTAAAAAACAGAATTCGAAAAACTTTATTTTTGAATGAGATATTTTTATAAAAAGAAACAACGAAAATCCCATTGGATAACAAGGGAAGGGAGAAAGGGAGCTATCTTACTGATGTACAGCCTTAATAACTGACAAAAATATCGAAATGAAAGAAAAAAGCGCTGGAATAAACTTGCTCCTGAACGATCCAGGTTTGCGGCCTAAAATGATAAACCATAATATGTTACGTGTTCTAATTAAAAAAGTGCACCAAGTAACAAAATTTCAGTTTCCTGTTTCTTTCCAAAAGCTTATGTTTAAATTCATTCTGCTATATGGTGAAAAACTGCACTAAGATTGCTCAATTTGAACAAAAGGCAGTGATTCCGTTTATTACTTTTCTTCTTAACCCTTTAACGTTCATTGGTTTTGCAGCGAAACCAAACATTTGACATCATTTAACAGTTTTTATGTAGTAGCAGTTTTTTTTTTTTTTTTTTTTTTTTTTAACATTTCCCCCTTGTTTTAATCAGTTTTTAAACTTTTGTTCCTTTTCTGTTCAGTAGATAGCAGCACTATTCCAAAATTTAACAAATAATGCCTCAAAGGAAGCTAAATACATAAGTTACTTGAAGTTTGTTAGTGGGCGTGAGTGCGAATTGCTGGTTTGATGATGCAATCACGTCTAGTTTTTACTTTCTCTTACCAATAAGGTAAAGAAAGTATTGATTTTGGGTCAAATTTTCGAACGCGAGGTTTTGTTATATTTACATGTTCTGAGGTCCCCTGAATACGAAAATCATGTTTTTAGCAAATAGTCTGTGTGTATGTCTGTGTGTGTGCCTCTGTGTGTGTGTCTGTGGGTGTGTCTGTCTGTTATCAGCATATCTCAAAAACAAATTATGACAGAAAGTTCAAACTTGGCATTCTAAATGTGTATCATATAAGGAAGCTACACTAAACTTTTCGTTAAGATCAAGCAAATGGTTCGTGTACAGGGACACTCAAAAGTATTCAAGTACATTACGTCTATGGGGGAAATTGCAGGTAAGTAGAGTTTAACATATATAGACTGCACTAAACCAAATGAAACGAATATATATTTTTTTGTAATAGAGATAGTCAACAGGAAAATTGTGTATGTAGAAGCCTCGCTTTCCCACCTTTGGGGGAAGTCCCCCCTCGAGGAGAGTAAATTTTCATGATGGGTATCTTTCAAAAGTGCTCGCCAATACCTTTAAAACGAATGGTTGAACCATCGATCTGCAATAATTTAAAACAAAGTTATCGATTTTTTTTTACTTTTAACGAAAAAAACCTTTTTTTTTTTTTTTTTTTTTTTTTTAATATTGAGAATAAAATGGACTTTTTTTTTTATATTTAGTGTTATACTACTTCTCTAATATGGAAATCGTCTGCATTATCACAAAAGATAATTTTTTTTTAATAATAATTTTATTAAATTATTTTTTTAAAACAGAATTATTTTTTAATAGCCGAATTAAATTCTATATAAATGTAGGTGCATTAATGAAATGGGAGTTCAGGGGGGGTGGTAGTCCCCTCACACAGAACTAATTATCATATAAAACTCTTCCGAAGCCTAATTTGAATTGTTTAGCATAGGTTTACATAACAGTACTCGTTATCTTACCTATTAATCTGCAACCTGTATTTATAGTCTTAAATTTCAGGGTAAGAGAAAGTCGAGTAAGTGACACACCAGATTATTTCATTTAATGAAGAGCTGGACTATTATTTTCACCTGAATTAATTTTTACGAGTTTTTGTAGTCGATAATATTTACTTGCAAAGTGTTTTATTTATTAAATTAAATATTATTTGAATTTAATAAGGTTAATATATAAACATTTCAAACCAAGAATTTCTCGAAAAGGGATAATGCTAATTTTTTATTTTTTAAATATTTATGATCAGCTATATGTTTGAAAGCCCTTTTTTAAATTAGTTTAGTAGTTTTTAAAATAAATTAAGTAGTGAACGTTAAACGGTAAAAAAAAAAAAAAGGTTTTTAAATCTTTTTTAACAGAAAAGTTAGAAAATTCTGATTGCCAATCATCAATTAAAATCAACGTAATCATTCATCGTATGACATAAATCAAATCATAAATATCAAAAAATAGATTTCTATGATAAAATTTTTAAAAACTGACTGAGGATAATTTTAATCAATAAAATGTGGACGAAAACGTTCTAAGCTAACATCCTGAATAATAATAATAATAATAATAATAATAATAATAATAAACACCCAAGAATTGTTTTGGATCGAAATAATTAAATAAAAACCTTAATCAAGAGAGAGAGAGAGAGAAGTAGGCACGAGTGCAGCATGTAAGCAGTACTATTTTTTGCCTCATGAAGGATAATTATTTCAACACGAAACAATTGTTACGTGTGTTTTCAATTATTAGTGTTAGCTTTTAAAGTTTTTAATTATTTTCGTTCAACACAGATTTCAGTTTCTTTTTATCAAACAAATACAATTCTCGTGTAATAAAATAACATATTCGAGCACTACACTGCGATTTGAGAAGAGATTGAATAACAAGTAATTTTTCATCCATCTTGCTGCTTAAGTGTTGAAGAAAAGAAACGATCATCTGATGTAAACCAACAGCTGGCGAAAGCTGGTTATCGCACATGATTTATGTTCGCAATAATGAAAGGTAGCTCATGCGTAAGGACAATCATCATCGATGTCCACAGACTGATGACTATCTTTGAAGGCAACGGAGCTTGAAAGCTAATGTCTGCAATGATATATTTATACAAATAAACTTGTTGCTTTCTACTCGTAGTATATCTTTGTGCTTGAGAGTTCACGTTAATAGCTGTTAAAACAAGGAGGAGTAGCGGAAACCTGCAAATTCTGTTTATTTTTCGATATGGTTTTTTTAAAATGAAGTTTCGCTTTGTTGAGGGTATGCATCACAGCGCGTCAAAGCATTGTCCTCTGAAGACAGTGATCAAAGTCAGCCAACTTCCATGTTAAACTAAGGGGAAATAATCTATATATTTCTCTAACGTGGACCAGTTACGGTTATATTTTGTCGAAACGATACGATATTGATGTAATTAATAAAATAAGCGAGGAGAGGATAAAAAAAATATATAAATGGACATATTTAAGCACGCGGATTATTTTATAGAAAAATGTATTTTTTAAAGTTGTATAGTTGTATATTCAGAATCTTCGCAAGCGTCATTTTAAACTTAGCAATACTGTAAAGATATACAGAATAGGAATGATTATCATAAATTGATCAATAAACGCAATCATAAAAAGTATGATAAAAATAAGGATTAAATGTTTTTTACTTTCGCTTACCCTTACGGTAGAGAAAGTATTGTTTAAGTGTCAAATTTTCGAAAGCGAGTTTTTGTTATATTTACATGTTCTGAGGTCCCCTGAATACGAAAATCATGTTTTTATCGAATGGTCTCTGTGTGTGTCTGTCTGTGTGTCTGTTATCAGCATATCTCAAGAACAAATAGTAGCAGAAATTCCAAACTCGGTATTCTAAATGTGTATCATATAGGATGCTACACTAAATTTTTTGTTGAGATGAAGCAAATGGTTCGTGTACAGGGACACTCAAAAGTATTCATTTTTAACCAAAAAAAAAAAAAAAAAATATTATTATTATTATTATTTTATGTAATATTGAGAATAAATTAGACTTTTTTTAAATTTTGAGTGTTATACTACTTCTCTAATATGGAAATCGTCTGCATTATCATGGAAGATAATTTTTTTAAATAATAACTTAAATAAATTATTTTTACTGAGTGAATTTGTTTAGGAAAATATAAAAGATAGTCATGTGGTGGCCACAACACACTAGTTATTTGTTGTTAGTGGATGTGCTTTACTAATAATATTTTACCATTTCCAGGAAAGCTGTTCGGGAATTGAAATGCTTTCCTCATAGAGATATAGTAAATAATGTATGTTTTAAGCTAAATATTCATCACTTGCTTTTTGTAAATTTACAAGTTTTGAGGCTTCCTGATTACCGTAGTCAAGTTTTTTAACGTTTGATCTTTGTCTGTGTCTCTTAGAGTAACTTAAAAACGAATAATTTTAGGAGATCCAAATGTTGTATTTTGAAGTTAATATAAGATTGTTGCTGGAAAAGTTTGATCAAGATTGATAAGTTTCAATGAATGTTGCGTGGGAAATTGTCTATATAATTTTAAGTAAACTTTTAATTTTAATAACAGAATTAAATTCTATATAATTGTAGGTGCATTAATGAAACGGGGGAATGAGGGCGGCCCGCCCCCCTCACACGGAACTAATTATCATATAAAACTCTTCCGAAGCCTAATTTGAATTGTTTAACATAGGTTTACATAACAGTACTCGTTATCTTACATCTTAATCTCCAACTTGTATTTATAATATTAAATTGCAGAGTAAGAGAAAGTCGTGTGAGTGACACACCAGATTATTTTTTTAATTATGCCGAAAGAAATAAATAAAACGTTATCGGCAAAATGGAGACAAAAAATTAAAAGACGTCATATTGGCCCTATACTAAAACTGTACTGTCTGCGGAAATATGAAAAGTGGGTCGTCAACTAGAAATTTAATTTTGAAACCTTTGATTGATTTTGGTTTCACTGTTGCACAATATTAATTTGGTTTTAATAATAATTTGACTTCCAGTAAATTAACATTTTATTTAGGTGATGGAATTGGTAAAATATATATCAGTTTCATATTTTAAAGGTAAATAAAAAAGAAATAAAGTGCGAAAATTTTGCACGGGTTTGCCTGCTAGTCTCAAATAATTCTCTTTATTATTCACTTAATAATACATATTTTTAAATTGCGTTTTCACATTCTGAAAAGTCATTGCCGATAAATGAGTCTTTGTTTTCAGAAAACTGATTTTTTAATTTTTATTACATTATTTTAAAGTTCTAAAATACGAAATTTTTCTAAATAGAATTTTGCATTTTAAAACTTCAAATAAAATTTTTAAATCTTAAAAGAAAAAGTAATAATTTATATATCTATATTAATAAAATCAGACTTTTGTCTGTAAATCGGCCAGAATAAAAAAAATTTGTGATATCTTCACTTTCACACACCATGAAAGCCGAAAGTGACTTCAGAAAATTTTGCCTGTGAGTGTGTGTGTGTGTGTGTGTGTCATAGTGTCTGTATGTCGTTTTTTTTGTCCGGGCATCACTCGAGAACGGCTGGACGGAATTCAACGGCACTTGGTGAAAACTTAGATCTTTACCCAACTTAAAATTATATCTATCAACTTTTCAGAAATTTCCCACAGTTCCTCCATGGGGGGGAAAAAAGACAAAAACACGTTTGTCCGGGTATCACTTGAGAACGGCTTTACGGAATTCAACGGCGCTTCGCAGAAATTTAGGACTTTACCCAACTTAAAAATATATCTATCAACTTTTCAGAAATTCCCCCACGTTCACCCCTGGGGGGGGGGGCAAAAGACAAAAACACGTTTGTCCGGGTATCACTTGAGAACGGCTGGACGGAATTCAGCGGCGCTTGGCAGGAATTTAGGTCTTTACCCAACTTAAAATTATATCTATCAACTTTTCCAACTTCCCCACCCCCGTTCCCCCTGCGGGGGCAAAAGACAAAAACACTTTTGTAAGCATAACTGGGCTCCTAATTACTTCACAATAAAGAAATTCCACATGGGGAGACTAGAGATGAGTACAAATAAAACACTATCTGCGATTTAGGAATTTTCGATTTTTAAGGGAAGGAAGGGAGAAAATCGATTTTTGGTGGGAAATTTCGAAAATTCCTGACTTGAGTAGAACTCTACCAAAAATGGAACAAAGATGTTGAAAAAAGGCTATGCGACTTTCTTAAGACATTTCCTAAAACACATTTTTGATTTTTTGTGATATGCCATTTTTTTTCCCTTTGGGGGTGGGGGGTGGGGGGGGGTTGTATATGTTACAAAGGGCAAATTCGAGACACCCTTTTTAGCGCTAAATTTGTCCTGGGAAATTAATGAGAGCTGCGGTCACGAAGTTTGGTGCTTGGATTGTTTATATGCATTTGGCACCTAAACAAACGGGATTATTGAAATACCCCCTTCGCTCCAGGGGGACCGGAAGCAAAAAAAAAAACATTTGTAAGCATAACTCGGCCCCAAATTACTTCACGGTGAAGAAATTGTACATGATGAGACTAGACTTGAGTATAAATAAAACATTATGTATAGTGCGACCACGTTTCCTGCGACTAGCAGTGAGGCCGAGTCCAAATGTTTAGAGGGATGCAAAATTGGCCGAGAGACAGTTATTTGGCAAACATCCAGTTATTCGGTGTTCCCTTATCGCTTGTTTTCTCTCAGTCACCCCTATTTTAACACTGGACTCGTTCAATCCGCACTTGCGCAGAGGCTTCCATGGTCGTATGATTTTAGAATTCTTGATTCTTAAAGGAGAGAGAGGAAAAATCGTTTTTTGAGGGGGAAATTTCAGAAATTCTGGATTTTTTAGTAGAGCTCTACTAAAGATGTTACAAAGGTATTGAAAATAGTCATGTGTCTTCTTTAGAATATTTTCAAAAACATATCTTTTTTTTTTTTTTTTTTTTTTTTTTTTTCTTTTTGTGATTTTCAATTTTTTTTTTTTTTTTTTTGGGGGGGGGGAGGGGGGGAGTTGCGTTAAATTTATCTTGGGAAATCTATGGGATCTGCGGTCACGAAATTTGGTGCGCAAATTGTTTAAATGTACCCGACACTTATTGTAACGAGATTTTACGAAATTCGCCCACTTAACCCCTTGGGGTCGGGGGGGGGGGGCAATAAGCACGCGTAAAAACACGTTATTCTGTTTGAATTCGCTTTACATTATCTTAGAATAATGAGTTTTGTTGTGTGGATTTGATTAGGCGTACGCATTATGTACTTTGGTGAGATTTCGCAAAACTTCTAACTTAGCCGCTGGGGAAGGGGAAGTAAGAAGCGGGTAAGTTGCTGCCGAAGGCAGTGTGGATCCGTAATCCTCACGTTACGAGCGGGAAAAACCTCTACGGAATACAGAGAAAACTTTAGGTTATTAATAATGATATGGAATTTTGGCAACTCATTAAAGTATAGTACTCAGCGAAGCGGCCAAAGCCTGCTAGTATAATATAAAACAAGGAGTTATTTCTCGGTCTTGAATTTTCTGATTGTGAAAATAGGATTTAAAAATCTGTATCATGTAATAAAGAATAATGATAAATTGAAATTATATTTCATAGGTTTATATAGGGTTTGGATTAAGAGGACGGTGGACATCATAATGCTTTTTGTAAATGATCATTTTTAAATTCAGAAACTTCGTATACATTAAAATGTAAAAATACTCATTGTAAGTATAAAAATTCCTTCAAAACTATAAAAAATTGAAATTCAAAATGATTATTATTATTATTATTATTATTTTGAATTTTAATTTTTTAATAAAATATTATATTTTGGGTGAATTTAATAACCAAGTTGCTCCGCCATTTTGTTTTCAAGTGGAGGCCACTTGAAATTTTCAAATTCACACTGTAAAAAGCGTATTTAAGGCCGGATTTACATGAGTTTTGATGTATATACATAGACTATATGAGGGTCACAACTCACAACCAAGTTTATTAATGAACTTTAACCGCCAATTTTAACAAAGTGCGGATGTTACAAACTAAGCGAGACAACTTTAAATTAGGCTGCCACTTGAAAATTTATAAACATAACTTTTTAAATTCTGATTCAATTCGAGCTAAAGTTGGACAGTGATTTTATCCTATAATTATTTTGAATGAGTTTACTGAGCAACTTGTTCCGACATTTTGTTTCCAAGATGCGACCGTTTAAAATCACGCTGTCTCTTGGAAATGTGGTATCACGACAACTTTTAAAATACTAAACTGATTCAAACAAAAGTTGGATCGTCAACTTATGGTTTAAATATCTTGGATAAGTTCGCTTGGTAACTTGATCTGCAATTTTATTTCCAAGTGGCTACCACTAGAAAATTTGTCATTATGATAACTTTTGCTATATTGAATCAATTCGCATAAAATTTGAATAGTGGATTTATCATTTAAATATCTCAGATAAGTTCGCTGGGCAGCTTACTTCGCTTTTTTGTTTCCAGGTGGGGGCCGCTTGAAATCACAGTGCCACTTGAAAATTTTTTATCACGATAATGTTTGAAATACTGAATTAGTTTGAACTAAAGTTGGACACTGAACTTATTTAAAAAATATTTTGGATGATTTCGCTGGGCAAGTTTCTTCGCCTTTTTTTTTTTTTTTTCAAGTTGCAGCCCCTTAGACTGCCACTTAAAAGTTTGTCATAACAGTAACTTTTGAAACACTGCACTGATTCGAACCAAAGATGGACTGTTTCCTTACGTTTTAAATATCTTGGAAAAGTTTGCTGAGCAACTTGCTCCGTTATATTGTTTCCAACTGGCGGCCACTTGTAAATTTGTTATCACAATAACTTTTGAAATACTTAATCAATTCAAACCAAAGTTGAAAAATGGATTTATCATTCAAATATTTATGATTTTGGAGGGCAGTTTTCTCCATAATTATGTTTCCAAGCTGCGTCTAATTGAATGCTGCCACTTGAGACTTTGTTATCGCGTTAATATTTGAAATACCGAATTTATTCGAACCAAAGTTGGACAGTGGGCTTATCTTACAAATGCCTTGGATTAGTTCACTGAGCAACTTGCTCCGCCATTTTGACCCAAGTGGTGGCCACTTAACTTTTCAACACGATGACTTTTGAGAATCTGAATTAATTCGTACTAAATTTGTACAGTAGACTTATATCACAAGTGCATTTGACATATTTGTTTGCCAACTTGGCCTTCCATTTTGTTTCCAAGTGCCGACCATTTGAAAATTTTAAATTCATACAAAAAGATATTTATAAACCGATTTTCTTAAAACTCCATATGTACATAGACCCCATCAATATTTCTATCAAATCCACTACTTGATAATTCAAAAGAAGTCAACCTACCCTTCCAAATGGCCGGAAGGACTTGTTTAATTTTACCAAATGCTTCCGATTTCTTAGTCAGTAGTACGCAAAGTCCCCAACAACGTTGTTTAAAATCGTACGGGGGGGGGGGGGGACTGAATTTCTAAAGCAGAAGTGGCCAACCCGCATCTCGCCATGTAGTCTTTGGGGCCAGCGAGAAGACTAAAGATATTTAAAGTTTGACAACATTTGTTAACAAATTAAAAATTAATAAACCCTTACTGTCTTTTCGAAACGAAAATGCCTTTCAACGATTATGGTAGTTAAAGAATCACACTGTTGTAATGAAATATTATTAAACCTATTCATTATTTAGTCTTTTTAGTACCCCATCATACTATAGGTATGGGGAACTTAAGTAATAGTGGAAATTTTCGACCTCTTTTTTTTTTTTTTTTTTTTTTTTTTTTACTTTTTTACACATTTTTAGGTGTGAGGAATCCGAAAAGGACAAAATTTGTATAGTGTCCGTCTGTAGGGTTTCTGTTAGCTTGTGAGTCCGTTAGTTAATTTGTTTGTGTGTGTACACGATATCTCAAGAACAAATAGTCGCAGAGAAGTCAGATTAGTTCTAAAATACTACTTTCAACATTGGCAAGAACCTTATTCATTTGCAACATTCGAATTAAAAAACTTCGTAAGTTATTAGAAATTTACGATTTTCTTAACATGGGAGAATAGTGGAAAATTTCACTTAAACCTGTGTTAAATGGAAAATTTTTGCTGTAAAAATGTCAGTTTTGATGCCGGAATAAGCATCATTAACTATAAACATGGTATTTTGAAAATTTCGCAAGTTATTGGCAATTTACGAATTTCTTAACGTGGCAGACTAGGTCAAAATTGCACATAAACGTCAATTTCGTGGGATGTTTTCATCGCATGGATGTCAGACTACTTTTGAAATATTATTTAGGATACTGGCATGAATATCGTTGACTATGAATTTCAAAATATAAAAATTTCATAAGTTATTGGAAATTTACGAATATATTAGAAAGGCAGAATGGGGCAAAATTTCACATAAACGTCAATCTTGAGGGATATTTTTATCGTAACGATGTCAGACCACTTTTTAAATGTTATTTAGAATACTGACATGAATATCATTGACTATGAATTTTCTAATTTAAAAATTTCGTAAGTTATTTAAATTTTACGATTTACGTAATATAGCAGAATAGGGCAAAAATTCCCATAAACATCCATTTTTGGGGACATTTTCGTCATAAAGATATCAGACCTATTTTAAAATGATATTGACGATATTGGCTAGAACATTATTGACTACAAATATTCTAATTCAAAATTTTCGTAAGTTATCCTAAATTTAATGTTTTATCAACATAGCAAAATTGAGCGATATTTTATATGCATTTTGGGGATTGCTGCATTGGAAATAGTATGGAATTGCATAAAAACTAAACTACGAAACTGACCCCAATAAAATAAATTAATTGATTAGACTAAGATAAATGCATGAAGCTCAACGGTGGGTAGCCTATTAAGTGGGCCATTTCAGTCTGCCAAGCGATTGGTCGAATTAATTTCTCTTAACACGAATATAGTATGTTTTGTAACAGAATTTTATGAGAACTTATATATACGATGGGGAACTGAGCAGAGTCTACCTATGCCAACCGCAACAAGTTATTATATAGTTGTTAATGTATAATCATACATTTTTACACAATTTAATTGCTAATTTATGATTGAAAATAATTTAAATTAATGTATTCTGCTCCGAATCTTCACCCTGCACTCCTCGGAAAAATGTATATATATATATATACATGATTCATACACTCACAAACATATATAAACATACATACATACATACATACGGTGCGGCCCGCTTGAATAAAATAAATTTCCAATGCGGCCCACCAATGTATATGATAGGCTTGGTCTAAAGCACCGATTAGGAAAACACTTTCTAAATGCTGTATATCATTACTAAAGTATCCCCTTTTTCTTTCTTTCTTTCTTTCTTTTTTTTTTTTTTTTTTTTTTTTTTTTAATGAAGAAATGAAATGTATCAATAAACTCATTCATTATGTCTTGATGTCGAACATTCGATTTCACAAAATAGAGATCACAATTTATTCATAAAATACACGAAATTAGAAATATTAAAAGTTTTCAAAGATTAGTCTCTGCTGAATTAAAAATGAATTATTAAAAATCTTTAGATCGCGTGATCGCGAAAACCTATAAAGAATACGAGACAGTAATGTAATTTCCAGTATTGTAACAAGTCTAACTAGCTGATATCAAGCAACAATATCAAGTTAAATAACTTTTAGCTTATTTTAATTTAAGTAAAAGCTAAAAATTGGTAGTATTGATGTAGGTTTTAAGTAGAATGTCCTCCGTTGGGTTTTTTTTTTTTTTCTAAGGGGTCCTAGTAGGCATCTATCTCGCTACTTCTACAGGATAACAATAAAAAAGCTCCCCCCCCCCAAAAAAAAATAAATAAATAAATAAATGTTTCTAGCCACCCTGGCTAATAACAAGCTCTACATTTTCCGCATAATAACCGTAGGCAAAGTCACCGTATCTCCAAACGCAGATGTCACGTTTATTATGTGAGAAATATCGAACTGGTTATCAGCCAGGTTGACTCAGTGGAAGAGCATCCGCACGTTAAATGGAGGGTCTGGGTTCAATTCCCAGTTCTGGCATTTTTTACATACACATAGTTAGTATAGAAAAAAAAAATCAGTCCTATACTCCAAACTACTTAAAATGAATTTTCACGGTTGATGAGTTTGTCAATAAAATTTCTAAGTAGTTTAAGGTAGTTTGAGAAATTAAATGGTAAAATCGGATATTGGCAGGCATACTGGCAGACTGGAAAATTGACAACGCAAAATCGCTGCCTGAAAGAAATAGTCCTGTCGTACTAATAAACAAAATTAAATAAGTAAATTGATTAATTAAAATAAATTTAAATGACTCCTACCCCTAAATAAATAAATAAATAAATAAGCGAATATTTTTAGGTTTAAACGTTGTCACGTCGATTGTTTCAATTTATCATTGAATTGCAACCTCTACCTCAAAAATCATTCTGGAATTCTTCGAATATACTTTAAAATTTCCCCGAAAAAAAAACGAGTCATACGAATTAAAATCAGGAGAATAAAAATGTCAGTTAATACCCATTTCTGGGTGTTCTTTATAACTCAAATACACGATTTTAAAAGGGAGCCACAAGCAGAGCAAAAAGATAAACAAAATAAATGACCATGCGAAATATAAATAGTGTATTTAGTATCTTAGAGCATCGTTACTGAGATTATATACGGAGTTTTTAAAATACTACAGTTTTTAAATGGGGCACTCATTTATTGTCACCCTGTAATAAGTCGAGCTTGTGTATCTACTAGAAGATTAAATATACGGAATAGGTGTTGCTGCAGGCGCCGGATTGTATAAGATCGTGCTCCAGGCTGATAAAGCAAATGACCGTGCACTATGTCCTTCATGTAACTAAATCGTAAGCGATCTCCATGTATAAAAATACTTGATTAAAACTACTAATGATATAAATTTTTCTTACAGGAAATGATATCTAATATAAAGTTCAAACAACACAAAAATTGTACGTTCAACTTGTAATTTTCATTTTTCTTTTCTTTCTTTCTTTTCAAGCAATCAGAAAATTCTAGTTCAGTTGTTTAACAACATTACTGGATATTCAAGATTAAATCGAATACCATATGTTTTTTTTTTTTTTTTCTTAATGTTATTTTCACATTATTTTTAGAACACGTTAAAATTTTCTATTTCACTATAATGTGTAATTTGTGCAAATAATAACTTGTTATTCTGGTTTTGCCTGCAAAATCACGCAGGTGCCCACTGCAAGCTTATCTTATTTTATTATTATAATAATAATATTAGAGATTGCTTTATATACGTTTTGTTAGTTTTCAACATATAAAATTAATAAAATATGAAAATAATTACAGCATATATTTTAAATTATCAAAATTAGTGATGAAATTGCACAACCTTTTTTTTATTTTTATTTTTATTTTTATTACATACTTATTTGTTAAATTCTTCATGGATTTAACGAATTTATTATACAGAAATCATATTTTTTACTCTTATTTAAAATTCTTAATGAAAATTCCTTTAAAAAATTTATTCAAATAAATCCCATTAAAATAATTTGCTACGAGATTAGTATTTGCATCTTTAAAATCACCAATCAATTATTTTAAATTTGTGTCTCCCCTTGTATATAATTCGATCAACTTTATTTTAAATTATATGTTTTTGTGTTTATTTCTTTCTTTTATAAGTATGTGTTACGTTTTGAATGTTCATAAATTAAATCGAATCTTATTTAATTTCACCTTTACCCTGTATCGTGAGAATACATCGGAATTTCTGAAAACTGTAAAAAACGTGTTCAAAACTTGTAAAAAACGTAAAGGGGATCTTATTTAGTTAAATAAAACTGGAGCTCTGGACAAAGATAATTGTAAATGGAAATCGGGTCTTTTATTAACGCATTGGAAAAATCTGCTCAATACAAGTATTTTTAAAAATATGTTTTGCTTTTATTCTTTTAATGGAATTTATATTTCTTTAAAGTTTCTGCTAAAGGTCCATAATCCCCTATAACTTATATATGACAAAATTTCTGGAAATTCTTAAAAAAAAAAAAAAAAAAAAAATGTCCAATCAATTGAAAAAAGATCCGGTTCCGCAAAAGAATTGGGGCTCGTGGACATAAGGAGACCGTAGGAGAGCCAATTTTAAAAAGAAGAAAGTATTTCGTTTGATCGTTCAAAAGTCTTCCGAAGTCTTTTTTTTCCCCCAAGTTTTATGCCGTGATTTTATGCTGTTTTGGTGTTTGTAACTGGTTAAAGTTTTTGTCAAAATTCTTGTCTTCCTCTCTTGCAAATTGTAAAAATGTGAAACGTGTTCAATTCATTTAACGGGGATCTCGTTCAGCCAACGAAAGAAAAAAAAAAAAAAAAGGGAGGGGGAGGGGGGGAAAGAAGCCAAAGGGAAACCCTAGGGAGACCAACTTTAAAATTTCAAATCTAAAACGATTTTATTTTATTTTTGATTTTTTAATTTATTGGAAAAGTTTTCTCAAGACAAATCATTTTTAGAATGGCCTCCTTGTTTCCTGATATGGCATCCCGGTAAGAAAGGAGACACAGGTCAAAAGGTGGTCATTTTAAATTTATATAATTGAAAAGAGTGTATTATGTGCTTCAACGTGTACGAAAAGTGTCACATCTCTATCTCAAAAATTATCTACCTGAGAGGCAGTTAATCAGCCTTGCTGTAAATAATTCATTCAATGGTTTATCGTTATCTTTAACTTCATTTTTCTCAAATTCTGCTTTTTACTTTCTTCTACATATACACAGAGAAAGTATTGGATTCGTGAAAATTTTCGAACTCCAGTTTTTCAATGGATTTACACGTTTTAGGGTTTCTAAATACGATTCGACTGTTTTTAGAAAATGTCTGTCAGTCTGTCTGTGTGTCTGTGTGCGTATCACAAATTTTGTGGGCTCAGTATCTCACGAACCAATGAACGAAAGTTAACCAAACTTGGTATTTAGTTGGATCCTGACACAAACTGGTGCTGATGAGATTTGGGGACCTTTCGCTCAACAGGTGGCACTGTGATTCCATTTTTTCTAAATTTTTAACATGGCAGTATAGGACAAAATTTCGTATAAATGTACACAATGAGAGTTCTTTTTAACGTGTGGTTCTAAAATTAATATGAATTATTGATATTAATAGTAGCAGACTAGAGAAAAAACTTTGTGTATGTGTGAGCATTGCTTCCCCTCCCCCCGGGATGTGTAAATTTTCAATATGGGTATCATTCGAAAGGCCTCGTTACTATCTTTAAAACGAATGGTTGAACCATAGATCTGTGATATTTTAAAACAAAATTATCGATTTTTTTTTCGTTTTTTAACGTAAAAAACAGAAAAAAAATCGTATTTCTATTTCTTCTGACATTTGTAAAAGATTGACTTACTTACAGTACTTAGAGCTATAATTCTGTCAGATAAAAATCGTCTGCATTTGTCATGGAAAATAATTTAATAATTAATTTGTATTATATGAATTTTCTGTAAAATTATATAGAAGAAAGTATTGTGGTGGCCACATCATACTAGTTTAAGTTGTGCCGCACATTTTTTTTTTTTTTTTTTTTTTTTTTTTTTTTTTTTTGCCGAGATGCGAAATGTCTTCAAATGACTTTTTTCTTTTGGTAAACGATTTCGTATGTAAATGCTCTATCACTGTCAAGAAGGGAATGGAAATGAATTTAGGTATCTTTTGGGTTAATGTAAGTGATAAAAAATATAATATAATCATGTAATGTAATCAAATAAATTTTATTAGTTTCAAGAATTATATTTTAAAACTATAATCAGTCATAGTCCTCGTAAAAACATCGTAGGATATTATTTTTTGTAAATGTTTATCTGGAGAAGAAACCTTTCCAATTAGCTAACAAGAGACTTTCTTCTTATCTTTGGAAATCTTTCCCTCTTCTTTGCGGGGAGAAGGGGGGGGGGATTTTGAAATTTCAAAATCCTCTCCTTCCCCCCTGGCCCTTCATTAAAAGCTCCTACAGCTTTTTTTTTTTTTTTTTTTTTTTTTTTTAACCAAACAAGATTTTTTGCAAACTGATTTGACGCTTTTTTACAGTTTTCTAAAATTCTGATGCGCATCTGAGATACAGGCAACCCTGTATATAAGATGAAATATCTTTTGATTTTTTTTTTCCTTATTTTCTATGAATAATTATGTAGTTCATTTAGCAAAAGCAAAATGAAATTACGTATTTAAAAAAAAAAAAAAAAAAAAAAAAAAAAAGAGCGAAAATAAGTTTTTTGATATACAAAAAATGAAAGGGAAACAATTACATTATAGAGACCGAAGTGGAACTGATGTAAACCGATATATTGAATAATTTACATTTATACAAATAGATTTAAAAATATTTGTAAGAAAACGGTTAGTAAGAGTAGGTACTTCATTGTCAATCTTAGGCTGAAGTTTGTATTAAATAAAGAAAGAGGATATGTATGAAGAATGAGGATAATGTTGTATTTTGATGCGATAAAAATTAACGAAATATTAATAATAATAGTAATAATAAAAGTTGTAAAGCCAGCTTTATAATGTACACGACGTATGAAAAGAATGTCGTCAAATATAGCTTAAGACCTATTTCGATTAAGGGGGTCCGGGACACCAAATTTTTGTTTTTATTGTTTACTAGCTGTTACCCGCGACTTCGTTCACGTGGAAATTTTGATGTGTATGTGTGGGAACTGACGGTTTGATCATAATATGTAATGAAATGAAACCTTATCATTGTGGTGCTGTGCAAAACAGAGTCTAATAAAGTACATTCAAAAAAATTTGTAACTCATTGAAAGCCAAAATAAAATGCCAAAATAAATAAATAAAAAGTTATCGCCAACATGGCGATAAAAATTTAAAATTCGTCCATAGGGATTCTGTACTAAAACAGTACTGCGTTGTGGAAGTATAAAAACTGGGTCGTCAATTATGAATTTTATTTCGAAACCTTTCTTTGTATGATTTTAGTTCATTATTGCACAATATTAATCTGGTTCTAATAATAATTTGGTGACTGGTTAATTAAAATTTTAACTATGTGGTGAAATTCAAAAAAATTTATGAGTTTCAAATTTTTAATTTTTTTTTTTTTTTTTTTTACAAATAAATGATTTTTTTTTTTTTTTTTACAAATAAATGATTTTTTTTTTCATTTCCCGGCGATTTGTTGAATAATATTTTAGTTCTTAAACAATTTTGGACGGCTTTGCCCGCATCGCTGGCAAACTCTTTTTATATGCTTTATGAAAAAAAAAAAAAAAAAAAAAACTGAAATCGGTCAAAAGCTTGCTTTGGGTTTCCGCTGCCTTAGGCAGCGCCTTGTTCGTCCTTGCAATCTCCGGCGCCTGTCCCTATTGCCTGCGACAATGGCTTACCCGTGGGCTTCCATTTGGTTGCTTATCATACATAACAGTTTCGATACGGACAGTATCGAAAAATTTGAAGTAGCTCTTTTATATCTGAATCCCAGTTACATATGAACAACATTATAAGTGATGTACATAATATTTTCTCTCAAGTTATTTCCTATATTTATTTGATTTAATCAATCAACCATAGAATGACAGCAATTTCAACCCACATATAATATTACAATATGCTATGATCGACAACTTCTATCGCATGAGACAATTATTATTTTGTGGTTATATATACTTCATGCTTAGTTAATAGTAGTTGGTATATAGAAAAATAAATAAATTAGTATGTAAACTTGATCATGGTACAGCCTTAATGCCCTTGGCGACTTTTAAATTTTTTTTTTGCCGTTTTAGACCAAAATATAATTTATGCGATTATTGTTAATATACGCAAGCGAAGTGTGACGTCCGTGGATGCAAGAAAATGATTTCCTATGTCAATCGCCCATTGGATTTTTTGTAAAAAATGATTAAAAATCGAAGAAAATTATTTCCCGATTTTAATCCCCATATTTGGGTACACATATGTATTAGTTATCATGTGCATGTGATAGATTGAGTTATTTTGCTGTCAAATTGACAAAATTTTAATTTTAAATTTCAAAACTCTGTCGTTCTTGGCGCTTATTGTATTTGGTGATCAAAAACGTAATACGAAAATATACATGCCAGATGTATATTTTCGTAACATGCATTGTACGAAATATTGTTTCATATTATTCATTACTGTCTTAAAATAAGTTGTTAAAATAACCATGATTTTTGAAAGGAATTAAAATATGTTCGCCAAATAATTTGGCGATATTTTATTTTTCTACCAAGGATGACCGATATCAAATCTATTCCGCTACAACATATTAGTATCTTATATCAGATACTTTATTTAGACATTTGAAAACAAATTTGACTGCAAATTATGATAGAATATTTATCATTTCCCTTTTAATCAGTATATTAGTTGGATATTTATTGTGTTAATATCATCCTTTGAAATTAAATGTTTGTGTTTTCAATCGAATATGGAAGTTTGCCATTTTTTTTTCTAGAGTTTTGAAATAAAATATTCAAATTTTGTCAATTTTACAACAAAAATAACTTAATCTAATGCATGGACATGATAACTAATACATATCTATACCTAAATATGCGGATTAAAATCGGGAAATATTTTTCCTCGATTTTTAATAATTTTTTACAAAAAATCCAATTGGCGTTTAACATAGGAAATATTTTTCTTGCATCCACGAACGGCCAGTGACGTCATCACTTCGCTTGCGTATTTCTTTCTATCTTTTCCTTGGCGAAAAATGTCCGGTCTACTTCAGCATCAAAATTATAAAAAATTGTCAAGAATTATCAATAAGAAAATACCTTTACCATAATGCTGAATTAACTTTTATGCCAAGCGTGTTTCATCCGCCATACTAAAAAAAAAAAAAAAAAAAAAAAAAATCTGAAGTTGAGGTATATAAAAAAAATGCTGTGAAATAAAATTCAGAAGAAATATGTTAGATTTGTAATATTACTATTTTATTTTAAAATTATAATGTGTCATTTTCTTTCATTATAATGTGTCATTTTTTGTCAATAAGTTTATTGTTTTCATATTTTAATTAATTTTAAAGATTTTTTCAATTTTTTTTTTCCTAAACCATCCCTGACCTATAAGGAAAAAAACAAAAAAAGAATGATCGAAATCGGTCAAGTCGTTTACGATTTTATAAATAACATACAGACAAACATTCATTTTTATATATATAGATTGATGAATTGCTGTAATTATTTTTTCTGATATTGGAGCTTTTTTGAAGTTGAGCAAGAAGTTGAGCAAGAAAAAATCTTAAAAAAATTTAAATAAAAAATTAAATAAAATTTTAAAAATTAAAAATTAAACATTTTTGATAAATTAAAAATTTGTTATATCTCATGAACTAATGGTTCAATTTACAAACTTTTTTCACTCTTATATACAGAAAAGATTTATCTTCAATTTGTTTTCGGGATTTTTAATTAGGAGCAAAACGTTTTTGGTAATCCAAAAATTATACATGAAATAAGTACTTTTTTCAAATTAAAATTAATATTTAAAAATGTTATTATTATAATCAGAAATCCTGAAGACAAATAGATAAATCCTTTCTGTATATAAAAAAGAAAAAAGTTTGTAAATTGAACAATTAGTTCATGAGATATAAAAATTTTTTAATTTTTAACATTTTATTTTAATTTTTAAATTAAAAAAAAATTAAAAGAGATTAGAAAGATTCTTTCTTGCTGAACTTCACCGTCAAAAAAGCTTCAATTTCAGAGAAAATAATTACTGCAATTCATCGATAAATAATAAAACAATAATTTGGTGTTCCGGACACCCTTAAACAAGCCACAGCCGACTTTGAATTTAATTAAATAATATTTTTCTATTATAAAGTTTGTATTTTTCAACCAAATTAAGAGGCTTTTGGACTATGAATAGATAATCACCATTTTAGCCAATTAAAAATTCGCAATTAAAAAAAAAGAAAGAAAAAAGAAAAGTTATCTAACTATAAAATTGTAAAATGTTAAAGAAAACTGCACCTGAAAAATCACATTTTAATTAATTAAAGAAAAAAAAAAAGAACGAAAAATCATGCGGTGCGCATTGATTATTAATAATTTCTAATTGTACGTACCTGTTGTATCGTATAACTTTCAATGTTCTTTGCCTACGTTATCACACAACGAACAGACAGAAGGACTGAAAGTCATACAGATAAACTAATTGAATTCAGAATCACTCTTAAACATCGTTGGAAAGTGTTAAAAATGTAGCCCTTAGATTTTAATTGCAGTCCTTAGTGTGTATGAATATTTTAGTGTAACCCTGTAAGCTTGAAAGTCAACTATATTTTATTCTAAACAGAGCATTATTTTAGCACATTGACAATAAATGCCATTTTTTCCTTTTTTTTTTTTTTTTTTTTTTTTTTTTTTTTTAATGAATTTTACGGTAAAAAGTTATTTAAATGTGATTTATTTAAATGCCTGTCCTAAAACGCAATGCATTGGTATTTTTTTGAGTGTCTCTGTATACAAACCAGTTGTACAGTACCTATTCATGCCATTTTAAATAAGGAACATTCCACAGTGAACTTGAATAACATATATTATTTTTAAAAATTCTGAAAATATTTACGAACGCTATGGGGGCAGGCAGACGGACAGATAGACAGATGGACAGTTAGATAGACAAATATACAAATTCAAATAATATTGACACTTAAAAATTGTTAGAAAGTGTTAAAAACACTTAATGTAAACGAAAATGCAATTCCAGCAAATTTCCAATAATATCCCTTAAAGTAACTGAATATTTTTATGTGGCCCTGTAAATCTTATTGCTAATCATATTATATTCAATAGAAAGCATGATTTTATGCATATGAATAACATATTTTAATTCAAGAAGAATTGTGGAAAGTAAAGTTAGTAAAATTTAGTTTAAAGAAATACCTCTCATTAGAACGCAGTGTTTTGGAATACTTTTGGATGTCCCTGTACACAAACAAGCGGTGGCATTTACTCCATTTTTGATGGAAAACATCCGATAGTAAACTTGAATAACTTATTTTAATTTCATTAAGATTTGTGTAAAGTAAAGGTGTGAAAACATGGTTTATAGAAATATCTCTCATAGAACACAATTTTTTGGAATACTTTTGGTTATACCTGTACACAAACCAGCAGAGGTAGTCACTCCATTTTTAATAGGAAACGTCCGATAGTGAGCTTGAATAATATATATCAGTTTCAAGAAATTCCATGAATATTTACGGGAGTTAGAGCGCGGACACAGGTGGACAGACAGATAGACAAACCGAAATCATTAACACTTTCCAACGTTGTCGGAAAGTGTTAAAAAGATCCCAAACAGATTTTCACGAAACATAGTCAGATCATAACAGATTTTCATCAAACATATCCATCCCGAATGAACTAGTGCATTCGTTTAGAAGCTACAACGACACAGACAGATACGTAGAGAAAAATATTTCTTCTTCTTTTTTTTTTTTTTTTTTAGATTAACTTTGTTCTAAAATTTCCAATTCATTCGTAATCGAAAATCCAAAATCGAGTCCAATTTTACATTTATCAGTGAGAAATGAGAAATGTTTTTAACATATCCTGTCCCTGTTTTTAACATATCCTGTCCCTGTTTTTAACATATCCTGTCCCTGTTTTTAACATATCCTATCTATGCGTTGTTACATAGGGGTGAGGGGAGGCCATTAGCACGCTCCTAAAAGAGTCTAATCAGTATATTATATATATATATATGTGTGTGTGTGTAATTTTAAAATTTGTCATTAGACTTTCAATAATTATCTAAATTGCCAGATGAAATTTGTACCACAGAGCTAATTAGAGCCAAGTTGACACGACTCGCGGGTCAGGTTGGATCTAACTTGTTTCTGTAGGTTGTATTCGAGTCGGCCTGTGAGTAAGTGTTTTCGAATTTCTATTAATTTGAAGCGAACTGGATATTTTTTTCTATATAAAATGTCGTAGCTTAAATTAGTATATGGAACTTATACATGTTGTAGGAAGCTTATACATAAAATTAATTGATCATTTTTAAGATTTTTCCTTCTGAAAAACTATCTATGTTGACGCCACTGTTTCAAATACATGACATGATATTTCTCTTACTATTTATAAACCAACTGGATATTTTGTATCTTGTCTTGTCCTAAACGGATCAAGTAAAAAACACTTTTCAACTGAAAGTTGTTGAAATCTGGACGTTGGGCAACCCTGCCCGCCCGCAAAATACCACAAAACGACAGTTTATTACACTGGGAAAAAAGAAGCATTCGTTACTCGTTTGATGTAAATCAGCATATAAGTGCTGAAAGCTGATTATTCGCTATGATTTATGTTCTCGTTAATAGAATGCGGCTCATGCATAAGAAGGCAGTCATCCTCGACGTTCACGAACTGATAGCTATCTTGATCGGAACGTTAAATCTGCTTTGTTTATTCGGATAATAACGGTCACTTCTCATTTTCAATAGCCTTCGTCTAATTCGATTTTACTCTCGCGTTCAAATATCGCAAATAAAGTTATATTTATTTTTACTGAATTGATTTGTTCAAAATTTTGAGTTATTCTGGATATTTGCCGGAATGTGTTTGTTGTTTCCACTCCTTTTGCTAATATGAAAATAAAAAAATCTGATGTACCACTCACACTACTTTTTCTTATACCCTACATTCTTATAAGACATATTTCGGTTTAAGTTGTAAAAGACAAGAAGTACTGTATTTGAATCTTTTTAGTGTACTTTAGAAACAGTTGAAAACAGTTTTATAAACAATTTTATCTGATATATATTTCTATATGAGCAATGTAATGACTGTCCTCAGCCCGTTTGAATAATCAAATGACATTCACAAACTACTTAAGACTGTTATTAAACTTCAAAATTAATTTCAAATTATTCAGAGGATTTTCGCTTATGCCACTCTTTTAACCTTTACAGGGACAAAATAATTTCGCTCATTTAAAATAAACTGCCACCGTAGCTTACGAATAAGTCTAAAATAAAAGAAATAAATCAAGTTTTTCCTTTATATTATTATAGTAAAATTTCGCTAAAAATTTACGGGTTGAGTTTTTGCATTTGGGAATTAAAGCTGGAAATTAAACCCTTGAAAGGGTTAAATTTTTCCGGCTAATTTTGAATAGCCCTATATTTTATATATTATATTGTTTGTTGGTCTGTTTAGATATACTGTTCAGACGAAGATATAGTTTTTGATTCATAAATTCAGTTAGTTAATGAAGAGATATACTACCAAAATAGAGTGAGAAACTTTCAATATCCTTTCAAGCAAGTGGCCGCAATAGAGAATTTGCACGTTTTCTGCTTTTATTCTTATATAATAGAATATGAAAAGGGAAGAAAATAAATACAAACATTTTCTTTATTTGAAATCTAATTACTGATTTATAACAATTTTAACATCGCACTATTTACTCTATCTAGAAAACGTAGTATAAAGTATCATGACGTCACTCTTTATGACAACAAACGGGAGTAATCGTTGTTTACATTCGATTTTGTGCTTTGCTTTGCTTCTTGAATCAATGAAATAGGTTTTGTATTTTATAATAATGACGTATATTAAAAAATTATAGTATAAATATTGTATTGTACCACTCTGCGCTAATACAACGGCTAAATACTTTTCAAAAGATATTCTTTAGCATTCCACAGGATCCTATTAAACGAAAACATTGGACAACCGCCATGAAAAGAAAACAATTGAAAATAATGATAAGGAAAAATGACGATAATGGTATTAAATGATTAAAAAATGAAAAAGAAATGCTCAGAAATCACATAAATGATTGATAATTACGAAAGTTAAAACGAATTGCTGCTTGCTAACTAGGCTAATAAAATGTAAACATTGGAGCATCATAAAGTGTTACGTCAGACGGCGTTTTGAAGTCACGTGATTTTTGGTTAATTTTAAAGTTATTTTTTAAATTAATGAGAACTTTTTTTGTATTTTTAATAAACTTTTTGAAATTTATGAGCTTAAAACTACCAGAAAAATAAGATTTTGTTCAAATCCCCCTTGTGTGCAAATTGTCCATTGCGTTGAGACACAATAATACAAATTGAATTTGCTGACTTGAAATGTTTTATTTTACTTAAAATCTTGACAAAAATATTCCAGTGTTACATTAATTAATCACATCTTGACAAAGAAATCATTTAAAATAATTTTTCATGATCAAAAATTGTTAATAAGAATGAGGACGGGGACACGGAGAGTACAGAGAAAAATGCAAAGAGTTCTTTTATCAGAGAAGTCGAAGAAAAAGTGATCAAAGTTTGGCTCAGTTACTTCTCATCAAAAACCACAATATGATCGCCAAACCTAAATCTCAAAGTAACCAAGAACAACATCCAATTTTTTAGATACGCTGTAATCAGTATAATTTTTTTAAATATATTGGTGACCCTAACTTTAGCCAAAAATATCGTTAAAAGATCTTGGGAAAATGAAAGAAAAATGTGATAGAAATCTAACCTCAGGAATTTTATTCACAATAGATGTTTTTACTTGTTATGGTTTCATAAACCTTTGAGCCGATACGAACTACATAACTTTCTTTTTAAAGAGCACATCTGTTCTTTGCTATAAATGGCAACGCCAGCAAAACTCATTCTATTTTATTTTATTGAGAAGAAAGGAGAGCTATCCCAGCTAAAGGTTTGCCCCTGATATATATATATATATATATATATATACTATTATTATTATTATTATTATTTTTTTTTTTTTTTTGGAAGAAACAGAGAGAGATTAAATTAAATATTTCACTAGCTGTGAAACCGCAAAGCCTTGATTTTAAATGCAATAAATGTTTCAGAATGATATTTTTATAAAGATGAGAACTGAATTAAATTTTGAGGGATAATATGTAATTTTGAATATGTGATTTTTCGACATCACATTATCTATGAATTGTATGCACACCAAATAATGTACTTAAACTTAGTAGCGAAATAATAACAATAATAATAATAAAATTCTAAAACGACTTGAATTACTTTTTGAGCCATCTCCAACATAGCTCTAATATATCGGAATTCGGTTTTGGTGGCGCTGTGTCAAAGACCAGTGACGAAAATGCGATTAAATTATGAATGTAGTGTAACCAACACGATTTTTTGGGACCTATGATCACCTAAGACAGTGGTTCTCAAAGAGCGTGGCAGCTATTGCGCCCTAGAAGAAGATTTCCGAGTGTGTTCCAGAGAATTATAGGTAAATACACAAAAATAAAAATAAATATTGTTGCTCTTTTATATCATTACATTACGTATACACCACTTTTCACCATAATATATCATGCATGTGATATTATTCAAGATATCTATCCTAATTTCAATGTTGACACTAATTTAAATTTAAATACTGTATTTTATCTTACCACCTTTTGTTTATCGTCTAATTGTTTTCTTTTTAATGATTCCTACTATCGTCAAATTAACGGAACTGCTATTGGAGCCCCTATATCGGTTGTAATAGATGAAATATCGTAATGCAACACTTAGAAAACAAAATTAATTTCAGTTACATGATAAAAAAAAAAAAAAATCTGGAAAATGTATGTGGGCGATATTTTTATAATTACTAAACAACATTGTTATTGATATTATAGATTTTGCTAATTCTTTATGTCCTGCCATCCAGTGTACCCTCGAAATAGAAAGTAATAACGAACTACCCTTTCTAGACATCCTTATAACACATAAAACTATCAATAATTTTTTACATTTTTCAACTTATGTTTATAGAAAACCCACCTTTTCTGGTGAATACCTTAACTTCAATTCTGCTAATCCCTTATCTCATAAACTTGCAGTTATTCGTATTCTTTTACACCGTGCAAAACATTATTGTAGTAATTCCGAATTATTAAACATTGAATTATCAAAAATTTTTTCTGTTTAAAAAATAATGGTTAACCCCTTCGTTTTATCAAAAGAATTTATAAAGAAGAGTTCTATTTTTAATATAAATCAGTATCTCCTAAGGTTATAAATTCTACTCACCGTACTACTATTCCCTATTATAAAGGTTTATCCGAAAATATCTCTAAATTACTTAGAACAGTCAATATTTCTATTAGTTTTAAACCTCAACTCCGTATTAGTAACTTTCCCTCAAACTTTAAACCCGCTGTCTCCCCCCCCCCCCCCCCTAAACGCTTAGGTGTAATTTACAGTATCCCTTGCAAAAATTATAATTTTATTTATATCGGTGAAACTGGCAGAACAGGTGAAATTAGATTAAAGGAACATAAACGCTCATATAAAACAGGTGATTTAAGATCGCAACTCGTAAGTCATTCTCTCGATAGTGATCGTATTCCTGATTATGACTTTATTGTACCTAAATGTTGTGCTTTGTATGTTTATGAAACTGAAGAGGGCTAGTGTTTAGCCGAAACGTCTGTCTTGTGTTTTCATATTTTTTAATTAAAATGTATCTTTTAAAATTTTAGTGTTTTTGTCTCATTTTAAAAGTTATTTTGGTTTTAATATATTTATGAGACGTTTGAATTATGTTTAATTTTATTAAATTGTATCTTAGGATTCTTCTGTGTATTGACTAGAAAATTAGAATTCTCCTTTTAGATATTTAACTTAATTACTATAACGTATTTCCCAGAAATTTGTATTTATTACGCCAACCCTTTGGATTAAATTTTGAATAAAAGTCAATTTTGATATCTAAAGAATTTATTTATTTTTATTTTTATTTTTATTTTATTTTATTTATTTATTTATTTTTTGTAGTAAATAAAATAAAATAGAATAATTTGTTTTAAATTACCATTCAACCATTCATTTGGGTTCAACCATTCATTTTTCATTTTAAAGGTACTAAAGAGTTCTTTAGAATGATACCCATATTGAAAATTTACGCCGTTTCGGGTAGGGCAGAAAATGATGCCCTACACCGACAAAAATTTTCTTAATGGTTGACTATCACTATCGTAAATATATTTTTTAAATTTCACATTGAAAATTAAAAAAATAATTCTCATTACGTACATTTTCACGGAAATTTGTCCTAAACTAATATATTAAAAATTATGATAAAAGGAGATAATAGCACCACTTGCTAATCGATTGATCTCTAAAGGTTATCAGCACCAGTTTAAGTCAAGGTTTAACTAACTATCAAGTTTAGTTAAATTTCATCCGGTTCGCGAAGTACAACGTCTGCAAAATATCTAATATACACACGCAGATATTTTCTAACTAGTATGTTGAGGCCACCACAAGATTTTCTTCTACATAATCTCTTACAAATTCCCGCAGCATAAATTATTTATTAAATTATTATTCATTGAAACTATTTTCTATGCTGAATGTAGACGATTTTTATCTCAGAGAAGTATAATACTAAATACCGAAAGAAAGTCAATTTTGTACCAACATCAGAAGAAATGAATTATTATTTTATTATTTATTTATTTATTTATTTATTTTATTTATTTATTTATTTATTTATTTATTTGTTAAAAATGAAAAAAAAAAATCTATAATTTTGTTTTAAATTATCACAGATCTATGGTTCAACCATTCATTATGAAGGTATTGACGAGTTCTTTCGAAAGATACCCATACTGCTGCTCCGTCACGCGCACATACTTTTTTTTCCTAGTTTACTACTACTATAATCAATAATTCATATTAATTTTAGAATCAAGTGTCGAAAATAACTCTCAATGTGTACATTTATATGAAATTTTGTTCTATACTGCAATGCTAAAGGATTAGAAAAATAGAATTACAGCGCCACCTGTTGAGTGATTGATCCTCAAATGTAATGAGAGTTCAACTAAATACCAAGTTCGGTTCAATTTCGTTCATTGATTCGTGAGATACAGCGTCCACAAAATTTGTGATACACAATACTCACAGACACACAAATATTTTCTATGAACAGTCAAATCGTGATCAGGATATCTCAAAACGTGTAAATCCGTCGAAAACTGTCGCTCGAAAATTTTTACGAATCCAATACTTTCTTTTTATATGTATATAGAAGAAAGTAAAAATGGTCAAATCGTGTTTAGGATATCCCAAGACGTGTAAATCTATCAAAAAGCGGAAGGCTATTTTCACGAATTCAATTCCTTCTTTTTACATATATAAAAGAAAGTGATGATCGCAAAATAAATGTAGACCAGTGTATTTTTCATACCATCTTTAGAAAGTGAAATTAGTATGTATTAGAATAGAACAACGAAAAGGAATGAAAGAAAACACTGTAATTTGACGTATTCAAATTTTGATGAATCGTGTATTTTTCATATTATCTTTAGAAAGTGAAATCAGTATGTATTAGAATGGAGCAACCAATAGAGAATGCAAGAAACTCTGTAATTGGACGTATTTACTCTGATGGATCGGATGACAGCCCACCTCGCTTATTATCAAATGGTCTTCTTTAAATCAAGTAATGCATAAAAATAATTGAATACGTTTCTGAAACCTTAACAATCCATTAATTTACATAATTATAGCATTTCGAACCCATGTTTAGTTAGAATGACAATCATGTAAAGAACAAGAACAATTTATACAACAGCAATTATTAACCCACTGCTTATGGTTGATAAGAGCTAATGAGTAGTCTCAAAAGAAATTTCTGCTTATTATGTACCACTCCCAATAAATAGTACAGTAACAGGGTATATTTCACTCTCTTAGCAAAAAAGCAAAGCTGAAGATTCCTTAAAATAGTATTCTTTACTATTGTTTCCAGATTTCTATCGTCTGTGACACAAAATTCTCGTATTGCGAATTAAAGTTATTTTTTTACTTTCTTCTCGCTATATAAGAAGAAAGTACTGCGAGACTGCCGTCTAGCGTCTTCTGATGTTCTGCTATGAATACATTTTCGCTGAAAGGAAAAAAGTAAAATCTTTTTGTGAAAAAATGGAACACCACTCCAAAAAGCAACTATCAACTACTAAACTACTAAACAACTACAATCTAACTACTAAAAATGAAATTAAATCGAAAATTGTGCCTAAAAGCAAGAAATAAATTCTTTCGCCGAAGAACATAAACATTACAATTAATCCTAACTTTTGAAGTCAGCGCAAAATTAAATAACAATTGATAGTTTTATTCAATACAAAAATCAAAAGCTTTTCGAAATATACATCGCACTTTGGCATCTACAAAACATAGCCGAAAACTATTTAATTCAAATACAGTTAAGATTTCTTAAGCTGCAAAAGTTTGCGGAGTTGACATGGTATCTGTCGCCCTTAGCAAAAAAAAAAAAAAAAAAAAAGATCGCCAAATTATCTGGTGAACATATGTAATTCCTTTCAGAAATGTTGGTTATTTTAATAAGGTATATTAAGAGAGCAATCAAGAATATGGAACAATATTTCGTACAATGTATATTACAAAATATACATCTCGTGTGTTTATTTTTGTATTACGATTTGATCGCTAAGTCCAAAAACTGCAAAGAACGACAAATATCAAAGCTATACCAAGTTTATAAAGAATACTCTTGTAACTTCTTAGAAAGATAAATACTGAATTTCGAAGGTTGTTCACTGTTCTCTGTAGATGTTACTAATGGACCAATTGTATACAGTGATGAAATAAAGGAAACTATGAAGATGGATCATTAGGGGCAACAGCGTTTGTAGCTATTGGTATAGAAACAAATCTGTTAAAAAGTCAAATTTTATCTTCGCACCGACTTCAAATCTTATGATTAATTATAGGGGAAGCCGGGGTAATAAGAGACAAAAGGGGTAATAAGAGACAAAAAATATTAATAAAATCTATACTATTAATCTAAATAACTTGAAATAAATATCTCGTATTAATTTCATTAAATGGACTCCTCGTGATTTTTTAAGTGATTTTTGAACTTAAATTTTTTGTTAATTTTGTTTTTTAAATTTTCATTAAATCCTTGTCTCTAATAACCCCACGTGGGGGTAATAAGAGACCAGGCTTGTAACTGTCCATATATAACAATGTAAAATCATGTGGAATGATAAAAGACATATGGAAACAATTCTGAATCAGCCAATAGTTTTTAATTTTTATTATTTACATCCATCCAAAAAATATGTTTTCTCGTAAAATTAACTGTCATAAATTTGTTTGTGAAATTCATTTATTTTAATATTAGGTCCTAAATAATATAATATTGTACTTAATGATAGTTCTACATAATCAACATAACCTAGGGATTAACCAAAAACATCAATATACTTTTTAAAATGGGCAGAAAATATTTTACCCATTTTCTAAAGTGTAGGCAAAAAAGACGTATCTTTGATGTGTATACAAGCGAACAAAATGTTATAAAGATTTTTCTAGTAATTATAAATGAACTTATTTATTATGTAATGAAGTATTAATGACTAAATACTAACTTATACACATTCTAAACATAAATTTACATAATCATAACAACTAAATATGGTCTAGCCAAATCAGTTAAACTGTTTTTTGATTTAAAGTGAAAAAAAAAAGTTCTCTTGGTAAACTTAGACTAGGCCTAACACTTGGTAAACTCTCGTAAACTAGTCAGGCACAATTAACAGAAACTACAATGGGGGATGGGGGGGGGCACAGTAATTAACAGTCGGGTTAATAAGAGACTCATGTCTCTTATTACCCCCACAAAAAATAAAAATGGGGTAATAAGAAACATGCCTATAACATGTAAATAAAGAATGCTTTCTAGGTTTTAAAAAATTGTACATCAAAGTCATAGTCTTGGTCAAAAGGTTACACATTAATAAATCCCAAACATCTTACCTACAAAAAAATAAAAAAAAATAAAAAAAAATAAAGAAAAATTTAGAAAAAGTCACGAACTTTCAGGGTAAGTTGAAAGTGAAGATTCTTTTTCGTCGTATAAAAAGAATTCAAAATGTGTTATAAACTTCTCAATAAGTGTATTGTAGTAAGGAATACACATGATACTTAATCTATATTAATAAAATCAGAGTTTTGTCTGTAAATTTGTCGGAATCGAAAAATTTTGCGATATCTTCACGTTTTACACCCCATGAAAGCCGAAAATGACTTCAGAAAATTTTGCCTGTGTGTGTGTGTGTGTGTCATCGTGTCCGAATGTCGCTTTTTTTGTCCGGGCATCACTCGAGAACGGCTGGACGGAATTCAACGGCGCTTGGCAGAAACTGAGGTCTTCACCCAACTTAAAATGATATCTATCAACTTTTCAGAAATTCCACCCCGTTCCCCCCTGGGAGGTAAAAGACTAAAACACCTTTAGCCCGCATATTTACTCCCTTTACTTGAGCTCAAACGGGGATGCAATTCGAGGTTGCTGATTGGCTTTTGTTTCACGTGTTGCATCTGACGTCACGCTTTCCTCAAAAATTTGAGGGAAGATTTTCCCTGAAAATTTTTCATAATATTTTATTATATTTCGAGTTTTTTTGTAAAATGTCTACATTTTGGGAGTCAAAGCTTCCTCCATCATTCATTCACGAAATAGAATCAACTTCTGAAAATGTAATTACAATTCGAAGTAATGTAAAAAATTTAGATGAATGTAAGAAATGGATAGAAGAGTTTGGTGAATTAACAAACACGAAGTGGAATACAAGATCATCAATAAAAGCATAGGAATTAGTAATTAAGAAGCAAAACGGCATTAATTTACTAAAGTTAGGAAGTTACGATTGCATTTTATTACGTTTAATTCTCTGCAAAGCACAAATATATTTTAAATATCTTTAAAATATATCTAAAAGTGGCGCCATCTGTAGGATCGGATTTTAGTTACTGCACATAAACTATTATTATTTATTTATTTTAATTTATTTTAGCTAAGTATGTATTTTGTATTAATAGATTTCATAAAATATTTTAAATTATAATTTATAAGGATACAAATGAAATTTATATTCAGTTGTACTATAAGTTTTTTTTTTTTTTTTTTTTTTCATTTTTTTAAGTACTAAGAATTTTTTTATTTTTATTTATGTATTTATTTCTGAATTTCCCTAAGTAATTATCACCTTGCATTAATTTTTCTGAATTTGGAAAAATTCAATAAACTAGTTCCATTATTGACATTCCATACAGAAGAATGTATTCACTCAATTTTTATATTCCTGCATATTGTTATGAATCATATGCACACCACACACTGTGCTTGAATCACGAATAGCAAAATAAATCACATAACACAGCTCACATGCAGTTTCCAAAAAGTATAAACATATTTTAGTAAAGTACTTTTCAAAGCATAGTCCCAGCGTATCCGAATTCTTTTGTTAGGACCTATAAATGAATCGTAAATGATTATACATATAATTTGATTTGGTTTAGGGCCGTTTTAAGGTGTTAAACTGCACCTACAACAATTTTCGCATATAGATGTAACGTATTTGAATTCTCTTGAATGCACTTGTACAGGATCTCAACAAAAGCTTTTTCCTTGATCTTAATGAAAGGTTTAGTACAGAGCAGCACTAAATAATTCACGTTTAGAATACTGAGTTTGTACTTCTATCTATAATTTGTTATTGAGATATGGTGCCATAGACAAACGGCTAAATACCTAATTTTCGGATTGTGCAGGCCTCAAAACGTGTAAAGTATGCAAAAGCTCATTTCAAATTTTCACCTAAAAATATACTTTTTCTCCTACTATACGGAAAGAAAAAGTAATAACGTGAAATAACCATACAATAGATAAATAATGCCAGAGAAAGGGGGAAAATCATATTAATTTAGAAAAAAAAAAAAAAAAAAAAATCATATTATTATACATTATATTATACATTCGTGAGCAATTCCTTAAACGATAATAAATCGTTTATTTATTTTTCTAAAAGTACAATAAATTAATAAGGTATTTAGTACTACATGTAATTATTTACTTTTCAAATCAAATTTGCAGAAAGTTTTTTTTTTTTTTTTTTTCATTTACTTAATATTTTTAAATTTGTTATTTTGATGTTTGTAAAAGAACGACGGTATTTATTTATTTATTTATTTATTATTACGGTATTATTTTTATATATATATATATATATATATATATATTTTAAGGTCAAAAGTAAATGAGTAAATAAATAGAACGATAAAAATGATTATTTTATTTTATTTTTATTTACTTATTTATTTATTTGTTTTAAGTTCGGGAAAAAAAAAAAAACTTTCTTTTTTTTCCCTTTTTTACTTTCCGAACACTATAGTGAGTAAAGTATTGTAATCATGTCAAAAATCCGAATTTGAGATTTTGATGTTTCTTTACGTTTAGAGGTCCCCTGAGTCCGTTTCCACTATTTCTACGATGATGTTTGTATGTGTGTGTATGTATGCGTCTATATGTGTGTGTATGTATGTGTGTATGTCTGTGAGTGAACACGCTAGCGTCTAAACGCTTTGTTCGAATAAGCTGAAAGTTGGTCCGTATATTGTAAGTCACCATAGTACGAACCCTGTAGATTTTGGTGAATCTAGCACTTATAGTTTTTTTACAGGGACACCAGGAAAAATTCTTTATCATTATGGCCTATGGGGCCAAATTTTTAAAAGTGCGATACCGTCTAAACGCTTTATTAATCCGAGCAAAAAATTTTTACACATGTTGGTCACAGTTGCACGAACCCTATAGATTTTGATGAATTTAGCACTTACAGCTTTCTTACAGGGGCACAAAGAAAAAATCTTTATCATTATGGCCTATGGGGCCAAATTTTTAAAAGTGTGATAGCGTCTAAACGCCTTATTAATCTGAGCAAAAAATTTGTACACATATTATAGGTGACAGTTGCGCCAACTGTATAGATTTTGGTGAATTTAGCACTTACAGGTTTTTTACAGGGACACAAAGAAAAATTCTTTATCATTATGGCCTATGGGACCCAATTTTTAAAAGTGCGATAGCATCTAAACGCCTTATTCAATTGAGCTGAAAATTTATATGAATATTATAAATCACTGTTGCACTAAATGTAAGCATTTTGGTGAATCTAGCATTTATAGGTTTTTACAGGGACACAACGAAAAATTCTTTATTATTATGATCTTATGGGCTCAAAGTTCAGTAGCGTTCAATAAAATATCGTGTAATATATGGAGAAAAATACTCAAACACTCTATAATGGTTTTCTCTCTTTTGTTAGTTTAACAATTCCTCTTTCTTTACTTTAGCTACAAAACTGTTAATTGTTCAGTGTTCGGAAAGTCGTGTGGAGTCACTCCAGATTTCTTTTCTTTCCTTTTCTTCTTTTAATTAATAAAGTATTTAGAATACTAACAAGGTATTTAGTATTACATGTACTTATTTAGATTTGAAAAAAGATTTCATTTTAAAATTTGTTTTTGGTGATTATAAAAGAACAAAAGTAAAAAATATTTTTGGGTGGTTAAAAATAAATGCATAAATAAATAAAAATTATAATTATTTAAATGAATGATAATAATAATAATAAATGAAACATAAATAAACATGTTTTTTTCCCCTTAAAATAATAAATAAATAAGTTCGACTTTTCCTGTTTTTTTTTTTTTTTTTTTTTTTTAAATAAAATTACTGTTAAGAAATTGTTCAAAATATGTTTAAGGAATTTGCGTGAAAGTTATACGAACTTCTAACATAAATTAATCAGAAAAATGAGAGGAATTAAAACATAAAATATAATGAAAATGTTACATAATAATTAAAAAACAATGAAAAATATAGATGGCGCCACTATTTTTCTTATTCAGAATTATTTTATTAAAGCAATTTTTTCCGTCATAAATTTAATATGGTAAAATAAACCATTTAAATTACTCAGAAGAAAATTTTGTTTTCAAAATACAACTAGAAATCTCTTTCAATTATTCATATTCATTTATTCGCATAAAACGAGAGGAATAATGTTGATTAATACTGATTTAAGCCAAATATTATAGTCAGTGGAGAATCATTGCATCATAAAAGGTAGCAGCCAATCGACAACGTTGAATTGCATCCCCGTTTGAGCTCAAGTAAAGGGAGTAAATATGCGTCCGGGCATCACTCAAGAACGGCAGGACGGAATTCAACGGCGCTTGGCAGAAACTTAGGTCTTAACCCAACTTAAAATTATATCTATATAAATTTTCAAAATTATGATTAGTGATTAAATTGTGGGTAAAAAACGCCTGCGCATGCGCATAAATATTTTTTCGCTAAAACGCTTTGAATGGAAAAATAAAATATAAAAATAAATTCTTAAGTTAAAGACTTTTTTATTCGCGTGATTCGCACTACAAATTATGAAAAGATTGAAATGAAGTGTTGCCATCTAAGTTTCGTACTTTAGTTAATTTTAAAAAATCTAATTGTCGTATCGAAAAACTGTTTACACCCCAGGATTCAGAAAAATCACCCCTTTCATTTGGTACTAAATTTGTAACGATAGATCTAATATTTCTAATTTATTTTTCCTCTTTTCCGTTTTTCCGTTGCCACTTAAATTCCATACTTTAGCTATTTTTTAAAAATCTAATTGTCGCATCGAAAATCTGTTTGCACCCCTGGATTCAGAGAAATCGGCCCTTTCATTTGGTATCAAATTTATAAATATAGGTCTGATATTTCTAATTTATTTTACCCTTTTTCCGTTTTCAACCCAGATTCGATGTGGAGCAGCTTTAGTATTGGATCCCTTTGGCAAAATTTGAAATTCGGCACCAAAGTAGCTCGGACGTTTCTCGCCAAGATCTTTAATTGCACAATTGACATAGCCAATTCAGTTCATCGCAAAAATGGCTTAAAATATTTAAAGTCAGCAAAGGGTTGCGATACTTAAGCTGTGCTTTTTGTATTTATTTATTTATAATACTGTCTATTAAAGACTTCTGTGGTCACGAAATTTGGTGTGTAAATTGTTTGTATGCATCCGGCACTTATTGTAACTGCATTTCACGAAATTCGAATTCCCCCCCCCCCCCCCTCTCGGAGTCGGAGGGCAATAAACATGTGTAAAAACATGATTTTCCGTTTGAATTCGCTTTGAATTATCTTAGATTGGCGAATTTTTGTGTGTGGATATTGATACAGTGTACGCATTATGTACATTAGTGGGATTTTGCAAAACTTCGAACTCACCCGCTGAGGGTGGGGAAGTAAGAAGTGGGTAAGTTGTGCCGAAGACAGTGGGGACCCATATTCCTCACATTGGGAGCGAGAAAACCTCTACCAATCACAGCGAGAACTTAGGTTATTAATAAAGATATGGCATTTTCACAACTCATTTAAGTTTAATGTCCAGCGAAGCGGGCAAAGCCTGCTAGTATTACATATTTTTAAAGTTGTCTAAGTATATATTTTGGTGGGATTTTTGACTGCGTCTCTTATAACCCCTGTCTCTTATTACCCCGGCTTCCCCTAGTGTTTATGTTCTTCGGCGAAACAATTTATTTCATGCTTTTCGGCACAATTTTCGACTTCATTTTTAGTAGTTTGATTGCAGTTGTTTAGTAGTTGTTAAGTAGTTTAGTAGTTGATAGTTGCTTTTTGGAGTCGGTCCTATTTTTTTACAAAAAGATTTTATTTTAAAAAAATATTTAAATATATAAATTATGGAATACGAATTTTTTACTACTTTCAATAAAGTGAACATAAAGCTGGCAATGCACATAAACTGATAGACAGTAGTTGTTTCGCATCGAAATAATTAAGCAAAAGCATAATCCTTCATGAGGGAAAAATGTAGTCACTATAAGCAGTACGAAAGAAAACGTAATAAAGTGATTTCATCGTCAACACGAATTGCATAATCCTGGAAAACGTATAGTCTCTTATACATTTTATGCACATTGATAAGAGCTCTATGATTCATCAGAAAATTTAAAACATGGCATATAAAAAGTTTTTTTTTTACTTTCCGAACACTATAGTGAGGAAAGTATTGTAATCATGTCAAAAATCCGAATTCGAGATTTTGATGTTTCTATACGTTTTGAGGCCCCCTGAGTCCGTTTTCACTATTTTTACGATGATATATGTATGTGTGTGTGTATGTGTGTATGTGTGTATGTCTGTGAGTGAACACGCTAGCGTCTAAACGCTTTGTTCAATTAACCTGAAAGTTGGTACGCATATTGTAAGTCACCATAGTACGAACCCTATAGATTTTGGTGAATCTAGCACTTATAGTTTTTTTACAGGGACACAAAGAAAAATTCTTTATCATTATGGCCTACGGGAGCAAAATCTTAAAAGTGCGATAGCATCTAAACGCCTTATTCAATTGAGCAAAAAATTTATACACATATTATAGGTCACAAATACTCAATCTGTATAGATTTTGGAGAATCTAGCACTTATAGTTTTTTTACAGGGACACAAAGAAAAATTCTTTATCATTATGCCTATGGGGCCAAATTTTTAAAAGTGTGATAGCGCCTAAACGCCTTATTAATCTGAGCAAAAAATTTGTACACATGTTATAGATCACAGTTGAACTAACTGTATAGACTTTGGTGAATCTAGCACTTACAGTTTTTTTACAGGGACACAAAGAAAAATTCTTTATCATTATGGCCTATGGGACTAAATTTTTAAAAGTACGATAGCATCTAAACGCCTTATTGAATTGAGCTGAAAATTTATATGAGTATTCTAAATCACTGTTGCACTAACTATAAGCATTTTGGTGAATTTAGCATTTATAGGTTTTTACAGGGACACAACGAAAAATTCTTTATCATTATGATCTATGGGCTCAAAGTTCAGTAGCGTTAAATAAAACATCGTGTAATAGATGGAGAAAAATACTCAAACACTCTATTATGGTTTTCTCTCTTTTGTTTGTTTAACAACTTCTCTTTCTTTACTTTATCTACAAAACTGTTAATTACTCAATGTTCGGAAAGTCGAGTGGAGTCACTCCAGATTTTTTTTTTTTTTTAATCTTATAATTATTTTTAAATGACCATAAAAATATGAATGGATTTGGCAATATTTTTACGAGATGATGCACATTATAGGTTAGTTTTTTTTTTTTTTTTTTCCCCTTAATTACTAGTTTTTACAGTTAAGAAATTAAATATTCATGTGCAATTATCAGAAATAGATAAAAGCTTATAAAAACTAGTTGGCATAGATGGACTCTGCTCAGTTCCCCATCATATTTATGTTCTCACAAATTTCAAGTGCGAGACATATTATAATCATCTTAAAAGAAATGAATTTGACCAAAGCTTGATACAGTGACAGAACGAAATCCCCGCCTAATAGGCTATCCACCGTTCACTTCGATATATTTATCTTATTCTAATGTATTAATTTATTTTATCAGGGTCAGTTCCGTTGTTTAGTTTCCATGCTACTATTTCCAATGCAATAATCCTCAAAATTCAGATTTATATGAAAATTTTACAATTTCGCTATGTTGATAAAATCGTAAATTACGAATAATTTACGAAATTTTCCTATTAGACTATTAGTAAGTACTATTACTATTTTCCTATTAGTATTCAATCATGTTCAAATCAATATCATAAATGTAATTTTGAAGTTGTCTAATGTATTTATGATCCTCAAAATGGAAGTTTATACTCAGTTTTTCCTTATTCTGACATGTTATGTAAATCGTAAATTCCAAATAACTTACGAATTTTTTTAATTGAAAAAATCATAGTCTATGATATTCATATGCCAGTATCCTAAATAATATTTCGAAAGTGGTTTGACGTCTTTACGATGAAAATATCCCTCAAAATTGACATTTATGTGAAACTTTGCTCTATTCTGCCATGTTAAGAAATTCGTAAATTTCCAATAACTTACGAAATTTTTATATTGGAAAATTCATAGTCATCAATATTCATGCCAGTGTCTTAAATAATATTTCAAAAGTAGTCTGACATCTTTACGATGAAAATATGTTTTAAAATTGACGTTTATGTGGAATTTTGCCCTATACTGCCATGTTAAGAAATTCGTAAATTTCCAATAACTTGCGAAATTTTCGAAGTAGCATATTTATAGTTACTGATGTTCCTTCCGGCATCAAAACTGATATTTTAAAACTGGTCTGACATTTTTACAGTAAAACGTTTCTATTTATTGCACGTTTAAGTGAATTTTTGTCCTATTCTTCCATGTTAAATTTCTAATAACTTACAAAGTTTTTTAATTCGAATGTTGCAAATAAATAGGGTTCTTGCCAGTATCGAAAGTAATATTTTAAAACTGATCTAACCTCTCTGCGATCATTTGTTCGTGAGATATCGTGTAAACAGACTAACAAACTAACGGACTAACACACTTACACACTAACAGACACCCTACAGACAGACACCATACAAATTTTGTCATTTTCGGATTCCTCACACCTGAAAACGTATAAAAAAGTAAAAAAAAACGAGGTCGAAATTTTTCACGATTACCTAAATTCCCCATACCTATAGTATGATGGGGAACTAAAAAAAAAAAAAAAAAAAAAAAAAAAAATACTGCGTACAAACTAGTTTTAAAATTCCCCCCCTCGATTTTACATTATCTTATACTATTAAGTGAGCAATATTTGTATATTTCACTGATCTCGAAAACGGTAGCTCGGACAGTCACGAGATTTAACACAAAGGTGCCCCCCGAAGGGTCATTGTGCACATCGAAGTCAGATTTTCGAATTTTTTATTAGTTTTTCTTAATTAATTAAAATGTAAAAATAATAGCCTTCTAATTTCTGATAAAAAAGCCATTTAAATTTTAACATTTTATCCATAATTTAATTGTTGCCAATTTTTTTTTCGACAAAATAATAATAATAATAACAATAATAATAATAATAATAATAAAACGTACATTTATTTAAAATGAGGAAAATAAATCAGAAAGATTAGAAAATAAATTAGAAATATCAGTCGCATCGTTACAAATAAAATACCAAATGAAAGGGAAAATTTTTGTAAATCCGATGCATTAAACAGCTTATTAATCGGATGATTAGTTTTTTCTTAATTAATTAAAATGTGAAAATAATAACCTTCTAATTTCTGATAAATAAGTCATTTAAATTTTAAAAATTCATCCATAATTTAATTGTTGCCAATTTTATTTTCGACAAAATAATAATAATTTAAAAAAAAAAAAAAAAACGTACATTTATTTAAAATGAGGAAAATAAATCAGAAAAATAAGAAAATAAATTAGAAATATCAGTCGCATCGTTACAAATAAGATAGCAAATGAAAGGGAAAATTTTTGTAAATCCGATGCATTAAACAGCTTATCAATCGGACAATTAGATTTTTTAAAATTAACTAAAGTATGAATTTTAGGTGGCAACAGCAGAAGATTGTATTGAAACCGCACGGAGTAATATTAATAGGAGTTGAAGGTCCAATGGGAGAAAGCTACGAAACTGTGATCTAAATTTTTGGTAAATATTGAGGGCGCCACTTGTCATTCCTCCCTACTTCGGTGCGGCTATACTGTTGTTTTCAATAGAATTTTGCTGATGTACATTTAAATTTTTTTATTTTAAGCAATTTAATTTCTTTGTAAGTTCTTAAAACTGCATAATTCAGATGTTTCAAATAAATGTTTCGTTCCTAGTTGTAAAACAGGCTATGATAGTGATAAGAAAAACAAAAAAAAAAAGCCCTAGGATAAAAATAAAGTCCGAGTTCGTGTTTTCTGCACCTAAAGTAAGTTTATTTTTTTTCTTTACAAAATTTCATCCATTCTCCTTCCTCCCAATCACGGAGTAAAAAGACAGGAGATGAAGGTAACGCTGAAATTTTGTGATGTTGTTTTCTAATGTTTACAGAGGGCACCAGCGTGCAATCCTTCCTTCTCTCCAGCTTCCGCAATGTTATTCAATGGGGAAATGTCTCGTTTTAATTATTTTTTTAAAAATAATATCAAGCTGAAAAAATTTCGATTGAAAGCAAATTTCATTAATTAGAGTATTCTAACCAACATGTTTTTTTTTTAAGAGCCATTTTATACTAATTTTACTTTGAAAGAAAGCTTTTAAAAAATGACGATACTTATGAACCGAAGCTAGCTAAAACAGATAATTGGGAGGAAGGAGAATGGATGAAATTTTGTAAAGAAAAAAAATAAACTTACTTTAGGTGCAGAAAACACGAACTCGGACTTTATTTTTCTCCTAGGGCTTTTTTTGTTTTTCTTATCACTATCATAGCCTGTTTTACAACTAGGAACGAAACATTTATTTGAAACATCTGAATTATGCAGTTTTAAGAACTTATAAAGAAATTAAATTGCTTAAAATAAAAAATTTTAAATGTACTCCAGCAAAATTCCATTAAAAACAACAGTAAATCCGCGCCGAGGTAGGGAGGAATGACAAGTGGCGCCCTCAATATTTACAAAAAATTTAGATCACAGTTTCGTAGCTTTCTCCCATTGGACCTTCAACTCCTATTAATATTACTCCGTGCTCCCAATTATCTGTTTTAGCTAGCTTCGGTTCATAAGAATCGTCATTTTATTAAAAGCTTTCTTTCAAAGTAAAATTAGTATAAAATGGCACTTAAAAAAAAACATGTTGCTTAGAATACTCTATTTAAAGAAATTTGCTTTCAATCGAAATTTTTTCAGCTTGATATTATTTTTAAAAAAATAATTAAAACGAGACATTTCCCCATTGAATAACATTGCGAAAGCTGGAGAGAAGGTAGGATTGCACGCTGGCGCCATCTGTAAACATTAGAAAACAACATCACAAAATTTCAGCGTTACCTTCTTCTCCTGTCTTTTTACTCCGTGGGAAACCGTTAGGAGAAAAAAATGAAAAATCTGCTTCACATTAAGTCACATGATTTTTAAGTGGGATTAAAAATTGCAGTTTTCAAATTCTTTTAAATTTTCTCTCACGAACACAAAAATATAATATACAGCCTGTACCCCACAAGACCAACTTGCATTTCAAATTTCATCAATTATTTTGGTTAATAAACAAAAGTTATTATTATTATTATTTTTTTCAAATTAAGTTTTATTCTATCTTCGAAAAGAATTATGTGATCATAGATATAATAATATATATAGATCTATCATCCCCATATTATCGTGCAAAGATTTTTGATGCCGAAAAAAAAGCTTTGGAATCAGCCATTAAGTGGTATTGAAGGAAAAAAGGAAAAAAAAAAAAAGAAGAATGAATTTGAAACTATATCTGTAGCTTTTCATTCACCTTTAGTAAATAAATTATTCATGAATTTTATTTGCTAAAACATTCGTGTGTATTCCCGTGTGTATTCACTCGGGGAAAGACTGCCATATTTTGGTAGAATCGCCGTCTTTTCCCGAGTGAAAACGAATCACTTTTTTCTCCCCAATGATCAATCTATATATTATTTATTACTATATCTTCATATATGATACGATACATTAATAATTTGGGTTTTAAAAGTTTTTTTAAATAGATTATTTAAACTCTATGAACCATATTTTTATTTTATCAGTTTCATTAACAGATCCTGCTGGGCGATTTTTTAAATTTTGGTGTTGAAGTACACCGAACGTTTTTCGACAAGAAATTTAATATAGCAACAGCCATTTTAATCTAAGTAGCGCATCAAATATATAAAAACATAAATGATTTATTTTTACACAAAATTTACAGAACAAATGCAGTTTTAAAGATAGGAAATTTATTTCAACAAGCACTATTTTGAACCTAAAAACCATTAAAAATATAAGCAGTGGAGCAACATAATAAAGGATTCTTATGTATAAACAAAAAAGAGTCTGGTAAAATTATTAGCAAAATAGTCTTGCCCTTTTCATACAAAAAAAAAAAAAAAAAATCCATCGCTAATATGGCGACAAAAATTCAAAAGCCGCCAGTGGAGCAACATAATAAAGTTGTGCAACACGATAATGTTTACCTATTTATTTATTTTTTTATATAATAATCATTATGCTAATTTATCATACAAACAAATGAGCATCTGTGTGTTACTGCACTTGCACGCTGTCGAACAGAAATATTTGAAAAATTCAAATTAATATTTAAATAAATGAATAAAAATATGTTTAGTGGGAAATACATGTAATAATAAAAAGATTAGTTGTCTAAAATATGGCAGAAATAGCGCTCATAGCATATTGTTACAAGGTATTAAGTCTTATTGTTACAATGGATTAAGTCTAAAATGGTGACAAAAATTCAAAAGCCGCCAAAGAGAACTGTATTAAGGCTGTACTATCAGGTTTACAACCCATGAATTATATATAAACACAAAAAATTAATTGTCTCATGCGACAGACGTAGCCGGTCACAGCATATTGTAATATTTGGCGTGAAATTGCTGTCATTTAATGGTTGATTGGATAAGCAAAATAAACATACGAAATAACGTAAAAGCAAATATTATGTTGTCTAAACCCAGTTACATTTGAGTCCAGTCCGAGTTACATGTGAACAACACGTATAGTGTTGTTCACATGTAACTGGGATTCAAATATAAAAGGGAAACCCCAATTTTTTCGATACTATCTATTTCGAAACTGTTATATAATAAGCACCTAAATGGAAGCTCATTGGTAAACTATTGTCGCAGGTAATAGGGACAAGCGCCCGAGTTGCAGTGGATGACCAAATCGCTGCCGAATGCAGCAGGGACCTGGAGCGAACTTTTGAACAATTTCAGCAATTTATTTTATTTTATTTTTTATAAAGCTATATAGAAAAGAGTTTCCTTTAAACTTAGTGGCCAGCGAAGCGGGCAAAGCCTGCTAGTTATAGTTAAACAGCATATTTAAAAAAAAATTGGGTCTATTACTTTGTCGATGGATTGATAAATTTTTTAAATATTTTGTTTGAATGCCAAAATTTGCATGAAATTTCTGTATTGAAACAAAAATAATTTTTAAAAATTAAGTTATCAATGAATTCATAGTACATAACCCAAACATGTTTAAAATGCGTAATTAAATTATAATAATGTAAAATTGAAGTGAAAAATTAATACTAATTTTGCATTAAAAATTTAATATATATATATATGTATATATATAATTTTTTTTTAATTTAAATAATTTTTGAGAAATTTTAATATATTAATACGTTTAATTCAAATGTATGCAAATATTTATAACTATAACACGATAATTTACTAAACATTTAAGACCTCCACCATAATCTCAAAATAATTATAAAATCTTTTTGTAAAGGATAAATTTCACAATTTCCAGAATAAAACTTACTGGTATACCTACAGAACACAATAAAATCGCATGAAGTCACTGAATAAAAAGTGGAACATTACCTACTGAATTGTATATCGGAGCAAATTTAAGCATAGTAATAGATCACTAGATTAAAATGTTTCTTACTCGCTACTTTAAATAACAAAGTTGTGTACAATTAACGAACTAAGTGTGGAACTCTAATTGATGATCTGTATATATTATACAGCAAATTTATATTAAGTACTCAAATACATTGACCCGCATAGCTCTCATAACACCGTTTCATGAAGTTACTGTTTTTGAAAGTGATATCTTACCAACTGATCTTCCTACGTTACACTACAATGTTGTGTAAAGTTAATGTTTGCGAGAGAGAAACCGTACCTACTGATCTGCATATGTTACACAATAATAAAGTTTAAAGTTACCGTTTGCCAAAATTGAATCTTGCCTACTAATCTGCATACGTTACACAACAATGTTGTGTAAAATTACCGTTTGCGAGAGAGGAAACTTACCTACTGATCTTCATACATTACACAACAATGTTGCGTAAAGTTACCGTTTGCGAGAGGGGAATCTGGTCTACTGGTCTGCATACGTTACACAACAATGTTGCGTAAAGTTTCCGTTTGCCAAATTGGAACCTTACCTTCTGATCTGCATGCGTTACACAACAATGTTTTGTAAAGTTACCATTTGCGAAAGAGGAACCTTACCTACTGATCTGCATACGTTTATCAGAGTGGAATCTTACCTACTAATCAGCATACAATACACAACAATGTTGTGTAAAGTTATCGTTTGCAAAAGTGGAACCTTACCTTGATCAGCATACGTTACACAACTATACTGCATAAATTATCGTTTGCGAGAGTGGAACCTTACCTTTTAATGTGCATACGTTACACTACAACGTTGTGTACGGTTACCGTTTGCGAGAGTGGAACCTTATCTACTGTTCTGAATATATTACACAAAAAACTTGTGTAAAGTTACCCTTTGCGAGAGTGTAAATTTTCTTCCCTGTCTGCAAAGATTACGCAACTACAGTTGGTAATGTTTCTCAACATAGTTGTGGCAAGTAAGCTGCCTCAACATTGTTGAGTAAAGTTACATAAAATTTTTTATAATGCGCTTCTCTTAAGATCCACAAATTTTTCCGAAATTTTGAATTTACTTATAGCTTGATGCACAGCTGTCTTGCTCACATATATTCTTGAACTTATTTGACGTTCAGAAAATCCAATTTTATGCAGGATCAATATTTCTGACCTTTTTGTAACAGTAAGTGAAGGTTTTTACCAATTACAATAATTACCCAACAGCACTGTCTACGACAAAATCCAAAAAACAATAGGCGATAAACGTATCGGCCACCTTTATTTATAGCAGTAGAATGCGTTTGATGCAATCAGCACATGAGATGATGCAATAATCTGCGCAAATGACGGAATGTGTTAAAATACTGAAAACTGGCTACTGGTTTTAAACTTTTGCAAATGACTGTGTTCCACATAAATATATGAAATCATCATACAGTTAGCTAAGAGTTATTTCTTTTGAGTTATTCCCACTAATTGTGAAATTATTTCACGCAATAAATACGCAAAAAATAACTCTGAAACTTATAACTTACATTGCTTATCTTGCTAAGCACGAATTTATCACCATACTTTCGTGAACTGAAGAACATGGAATCATTCCATCAATATCTCAGGAATCTCAGCGATGCCTAAAAGCAAAATAGTAAGTATTTAAATCTGAGATTATAGAGAAAAAATTCTTTAGAGTTTATCATCAACTTTAATTAGAATGTGGATCATGTATAATCTATATTTATATAAATAATATATAGGTGTAAAACTTTTCTTATTTCATAAAGCTAAATAAACGAACATGGCAACATATATGTAAATTATACATTTTCTTTTTTTTTTTATCCGATCCCAAAAAAGGGTGGAGAGAAAAAAATAACTATTAACCTTCAATAAGTCATCTTACAGCATATAAGTAATGACATTCTAATGAAGAATAATTACTTGCTGTTTAATCGTTAAATAGATTATTGATAACATTATTTCCATTTATATTGCATTAATTATGCAGTTGTTGAATTTTTTTTAAGTTATCGTTAAAGCACAAGTTTATGTTCTTATGCTTTGAATATTTAAGTAATCGTGCCTCCTCATTTCGAACATATATTATTGATAATGACTTTCACGAAATGGCAATTCATAGCGTGACGGCAGACGACTATCATTTGATTTGTTAAAATGTGATTATATGATTGTAGAAAGGATTCTAAAGTGCGATTATTGTTATGGGTAATTTGAGTTGATGTTGTTTTGATGTGGCATAACTAAATGCGGGTACTTAGAAAAAAAAATATGCTTAATTTCTCTATTACTTAAAGTATTATTATATTATGAGGGAAATATGAAGAGCGTGAAAGATTCTACAGTGTAAAAAAGTGCAGTGAAATGAAACAAAGTTTATATATATATATTAAAATATTACAAATATGAAAAGTTATCGAAAATTTCCAAATTAAACGATGTAGTATGATCAATCCCAAAGCTACAATATAGCTGATTAAAAATGATGTAAAATAAGATAATTGGACATGAATGAAAGCATGCTAGTTTCCTAATGTTATCAAGGGTTTAGTAGGAAAACAAAGCATACGAAGTAAATGATTTTCTGTGACAAATCAAGTCTAAGCTAAATTTCTCTTTGGCCTAAGCCCAAACCATTTACGAACCACAGATAAAGAAAGAAAATTAACCCAAAATAACTAAAATTTCATAAAATTAATTAATTGAAATCGGGATTAAAAGAATCAGCAAATTAAATTTTACTCACAATTTTGCCACAATTGCTTATTAGTTGTAATGGTTGTAATATGAATCAGGAATAACCATTTACAGACAACAAATCGAGAAAGAAAATGTACACAAGATAGCTAAAAAACTTTGAATTAATTAATTGAAACTGGAAATAAAAAATTTAGGAAGTAACATTTTTCTCACAAGCTTACTACAAATAATTATGAAATATGAATCTGAAAATGAAAGAATCAGGAGATAAAATTTTACACTCAAATTAACCACATATAATTATTACGAGATGATTAAAACGGTAATATATACAATCTTTTTGTAAAAAAAAAAATAGAACCGATTCCAAAAAGTAACTGCTATTCAAACAATCTATATAACATTTCTCTAACGTGGACCAGTTTCAATTATTTTTTGTCGAAACGATACGATACGCGAGGATAAAAAAAAATAATATTTATACATGGACAATATTTAAGCACGCGGACTTAGCTCAATGGACTAATAAGAAAAAATGACGACATTTGTCTCATGAGATTATTTTATGAAAAAATGTATTTTTAACAGTTGTTTCTTCAGAATCTTTGCGAGCGTCATTTTAAATCTAGCAATATTTTGAAGATATATACCGAATATGAATTTTTGAGTCATAAATTGATTAAAAAACACGATCATAAAAAATATAATCAAAATAGGAATTATTTTATTTTATTTTATTTATTTATTTTATATATTTATTTATTTATATATATATATTTATTTATTTTAATAAAAAGAATATACTAAAATTAATAGAAAGTCATCGCTATCATGGCGACAAAAATTTAAAAGGCGTCGTGGGAGTCCTATATTAAAACTGTACTGCCTGTGGAAGTATGAAAATTGGGTCGTGAACCATGAATTTTATTTGGAAACCTTTCTTTAAATGATTTTGGTTTCACTATTGTGCAATATTAATTTGGTTTTAATAATAATTTGGCTTTTGGTAAATTAGAATTTTAGGTGGTGAAATTGGTATAACATTTATGAGTTTCAAATTTTAAAGGTAAATAAGAAAAGAAATAAAGGGCGAATATTTCCCACGGGTTTGCTAGTTAAAAATAAAATGAAATTGTAAATTGTGCTTAAAAGTATAAAATAAATTCCTTCGATAAACAACATAGACATTATAATGAACAGTTTGAAATATATCATTATATATAAACTATAATGAACAAAGGAATATGATAGGGGGTTTTATCAATATTTATTTACAATCAACGAATACTGTATTACCATTGGGCATTGACTGAATCAAAATAAAAATGTGAATAAATTCCCTCATAGTTTAGCTTTTATTTTGAGAGGAACTGAAATTACACGATATTTGTTTCGGATTTTCATATAAGTAGCTCAATATGGTTGGCTATTAAATTATATGCAAGTGAAATTTTTAAAAGCTTGCGCATGCATAGTAAAAATTATTTAGTAAAACTGCTCATATTGTGTAAGATATTTAACATTTTTGCATTTTGATTACATTATGCTGTGTCTAATGAAGTATTCCAACTTTCCTAAAAATAGCATTGCACTGGGTCTAATACCCTACGTGCTATAATTAAAAAGGTGGCAATTTTTTAAAGAAACCGTTATATCTCCATGAATATATGTGGTAGACTCATAAAAATTTATACAGATAATTAGAAGAATCCTCATAATCACAGCCAAAACGCATTTCAAAAATTATTTTTTACAGGGTGATGCAAAATATTTTGATTTTTCTTTAACCCATTTGCATCATAAGCGCATATATGCGCGCATTTTGCCTGGCCATTATCACCAGAGAGCATATGTGCGCGCATTTCACTTAGGCTCCTATCAACAAAGCGCATATTATATCCGTGCATATTGGACTCGCAGTCAATGAAAAGTGGTGATCGGAAGTAGCTTCATGTAAAATAACACGAAAAAGTGGAAAAAATGAACGATTGTGTTTCCGACAGTAGTGAAGAAGTAATTAGACCTACAAAACGCAGACGTTTTACTGCGGTTTCTTTTGATAGTAGTGATAGTGATCAAAGTGCGAGTGATTTTGAGTGGGAGGGAAAAAATGACAAACCTGAAGTGCAAAAGTTTATATCTGTTAGTGGTGTAAATAAAAACATAACAAATTTTACTAGAGAGAATGTTTACGAACTGTTTTTGACAAAGAAAATTCTTGAACATATTGTAACTGAAAGTAATCGATTGGGTTAAGGATCCAAGTTTCAAAGAATTTTCTGTAGAGGAATTGCAAGTTTATTTTGCACTCTTTATATTGATGTCTATGGTGCAAAAATCTACACTACAAAGTTATTGGAGTACGGACACAGAACTGAAGCGCCATAGAGTTTGAGCATTGTAAGAGCACTGAATTATATCATTGTAAGAGCACTGAAACACCATACTTCGAAACAGTGATGCCCCGATATAGGTTCATGGAAATTTCAAAAAAATTGTACTTTGCTAATAATGAACGTCATGCCCATTATTGGTCTTATTTTACGTAAGAGAGGCGTGATTCTCTCTTACATAAAATTAGACCAAAAATGGGCATGATAAAGAAAATATTCAAAGAAGTATTCATGTCAAGCCGAGATATTTCCTTGAATGAGTTTTTGGTGAAATGTAGAAGCAGAATTCTTTACATTCAATATAACAAAACAAAGACAGCCCGATTCGTAATAAAATACTATAATCTGTGTAATTCGAGAACAAAATATATACATAATTTTAGGGTTTAGGATAAGTGTAAAGGATAAGTGTAAAAAATGTTGGTGATAAGAACGAATTTTCCATTTTCCCGTGTGATGCAAATGGGTTAATTATTTACTGGTCCCCTTTTCCTTTTCAGGGCAAAACTTTTATTGAAATATGTGAGGTGTAGCATGTTCTATAATCTTTCCATTCCCAAAGTTTCAAGTTGATTCCTAAAGAATTTTTCTAGATATTTGACAAAAACTCTAAATTCGAAAGTGTCCAAATACTTATTGGTAGATAGCGTATTTCTCTGGCATGAAAATCGTCCGTATTCATCTTGGGAAATAATTCCCATAAATAACAATTTTAATAATTAATTTATACTGCTTGAATTCGTGTAGGAATATGTAGAAGAGAATTTTGTAATGACCACAGCATATTGGTTTGATACAGAATTTAGCGATCTGGGAAATTGGGCGAGAAATACTTGTTTTGGATTGTCAAAGTTTGTCGCTAAGGCCAACCTTCATAGAAGTGAATAGACAGTCCTTTGTTTCCATTTTAACTGTAGATCTACTTTTTCAGCAACAGCACAGTTGATGCAGGAAAGAGGATTAATCCTTTGCATGCAGCAACAGGTTTCAAACAAGTTTTCACACAAAAAATATTAACAAAATGTAAACATATCTTATCTTGTGCACACACACACATATATACATGTATTGAGAGAAAGAAACATTTTTTCAACTGTCGTCAATACTATAATTATAGAAATAACAATTCCCTGCTATATATGAAAAAAAAAAAAATTGTCATTTTAAAACAAAAATAATATTCTTATAGTAATTTTCGAGATCATTTAAATGGAATGTTTCAATGTAATTCGAACAATTGAAAAAATTTCAATTATAATTCTCATACATTAAAATCGACTGTTTCTTTTTACTTTCTTCTATATTCAATAGAAGAAAGTATTGGATTCGTAAAAATTTTCGACCTCGGGTTTTTGGTGGATTTACACGTTTTGAGAACTGTAGAACACGATTTGACTATTTTTAGAAAATGTCTGTCTGTGTGTGTGTGACAAAATTTTGTGGCAACTGTATCTCAAGAAATACTGCACAGAATTTCATACAAATTGGTATGTAGTTACACCTTAACATAAATTAGTGCCTATCAACTTTTGGTAAAAATTTTCTTACAGGTTGCGTTGCCATCCCGCTTTTTCTAAATTTTTAACATGGTGATATAGGACAAAATTTTGTATAAATGTGCATAAAGAGAATTATTTTTTAATGATCATTATGAAATTTATAAGAATTATTTTTATTGAGATAGTCAACTGTGAAATTTTTTAGGTAGATTCCTTATAGGAGATCTACCTATTGCAATGGTTCTCATGACACGACTTCTGGAAAATTTCTTCATATCTTCACCGATCATGACCCCTAGAACCCAAAACCACCCTCCGTTCAAAAGTTTATATATATATATATATATGTATAACGCTTTTTCCCATGTTAAGTTGTGAACACGATAACTGGAGTAATTTTTATTTCAATTTAACCAGCTCGGGATATGTTGTCAGGACAGTAAAAATCTCGGTCGAGTTCGTAGATGGGGTATCCTGCTCAAAGGGGGTGGAAATTTTCATTTGCCCATAATTTCTTTAATATTGAAAATAGGAAAATACTTCAAATCAGGCGAATTACCGCCTTACCCTAAAGAAAAACTTTTGTATTTAAACTTTTTCGATAACTTCAATTGCTTAAAAGTTACAAGTTAAAAAGTGATTTTTTCTTGTGATGAAGCTGACATTTTCTGTAGCTTTCATTGCAAAAATTTATAATCTGATGCTTATGTCACGTGCAAATGATAATAAAAAAGATCACTGAAAATATAATAAAATTTTAATCATGTTTTTAAACAATATAATCTGATAAATAATAAAAAAAAAAAAGTTTAATTTAACAGAAAATATGACGTCACAATTACAACAATGTACTGAGAAAAATGAAATAAAATTTCATCCTTTTAAACAATTAAAATAAAAGTTAATAAAAAAATAAGTAAATAAAATCAACATATATTAGGGCTAAGCAGATTTAGACTTAGCTTTATGACATAGATGCTATAATGTAAAAGATAAATGTCATCGTTAAAAAAAAAAAAAAATCTTGTAAATCGATGCTAAACGAATTAAACTGGCATGGTAGAAAAGGTAATAAATTTGGGGACATTTAGGTATCCCTTTAACAAATGAACTAGGGACGATTTTAATGAATTTTTCGTTGAAGTTTATTTTCACGAAAATTTAAATTTAAATTAAAGTATTTCATTACTCGAATTCCCTTATTTTGATAAATAAAATTATGCCATTTAAAAAAAAAAAATAAAGAACACTCTTTTATTGAAAAATGAACTAATAAAGGTTTTAGAAAACTAATACATACTTTTAAATCTTTATATATATAAAAAAAAAAAAAGTAATTGTTGCCACTCGACATTATACAAATACATCCAAATCCTGTGCCACATACGGTAGTTTTGTATAAGTATAGATTTTTTATTTGCCCCTGGAACCTGCCCCTGATGGGAAAAGTGCCTGGAAACACTTGTATCTAGTATTGTCATTGATTATGAAGTCATGTGCAAAATTTCAGGTCCTTTGGAAGACAAGAAGTTGCCGAAAATTGAATTGCAAAATTCCGTTACATACATTAATAGTTGCATCATATCAAGGTAATAAAAGTGTGTTAATTAAAAACCTTGTTAAACGCTTTAATTAATCATTTAAAAATATAAAATTAAAATAATACGTCAATCTTAATACAAATATCGTTTGTGGTGAATAGTTTAGAATGTCAGTTTAGGCAAGAATTTAAAATTTACGATTGAGAGTAATACGTTACAGCTTCTTTTGACTTTTTATCTTGTCGAAACAAGATATTGGTCTGTGAAGAGATATGAGGTTTTCGCGTGGAAAGAAAATATAATGACGCCAAAGCTGCCTTTCTCCATCTCCAAGCTCGCCAAATTTTGTCGCCAAGTCATAAATTTCGTCGTCAACTATCAACTTTTGCCGCCAAATCACAAATTTCATTGCTAAGTCGCAAGTTTTGTCACCAAAATCTCGCCAAATCATGCAATTTACTAAATTCATAACAATTAACATTGAAATTCAGCGGTGCCAAATGCTCAAATGTTAACTAATGTTAACGTTAATGTTCCAGCTTATGTGAACCAAAACAGTTTCACTTTACAATTTTTACTCATCTGACAATAAGAATCACAAAAACACAATACAAAACTTTCAATAATTCTATAAAAATTACAACGAAATAACTAATCAAAAACTGCTACCACTTATCTGTATTTGACTTGACCATAACAACGCCAGGCTTACCAGAACTAGTGAGATCACAAGTTCATTTTCACGTTTCTATTACTTTTTCTTTTAAAAGAAAGATGTTGAACAATAATTATAAGGATTTTAAATAAAAAATATAATTTTGATTATGCTTGTGTGGGGAGGGGGTGTAGCCCAATAGCCCCTTCCGGGATTCACCATTGCTGGGATTGTATATCTTTAAGGCTTTTATTTGTTGAATGATTATGAGCTTGAATTTTAAAAAATTGAAACATTTACAAACCAATAAATTTAGCCTAAAATCTTAAGTAGAATGAATAAAACCCTTTTGTAGTTGAAAATTAAATTTCTTGAAAACAGAATAGCGACGTAAATAATGCAATGTGTGGGAACAAAACCATTGGCTAGGTATTAATGCATATGTAAAATTTCTTTACAATTGTAACATTAACGTAAAGGAATCTACCTTTGCCTTTAAGCTTGCCGAAAAGGGATTTTTTTGTATATGTAGGAGCATCGCCTCCCATCCTGGGGGGAGGTGCCGCCTCGTGGGGGGGGGATAAATTTTCATGATGAGTATCTTTTAAAAGAGCTCGCCCATACCTTTAAAATGAATGGTTGAACCATCGATCTGCGATGATTTGAAATAAAGTTATCGATTTTTCTTTCATTTTTAACAAACTCGAACAACAACAAAAAAAAATTATGCTTTATTGAGAAAAAAATGAGCTTTTTTCAGATATTTAGTGTTATATTACTTCTCTAATATGGAAATCGTGCTGCATTATCATGGAAGATAATTTTTTTAAATAATGATTTTAATAAATTATTTTTACTGAGTGAATTTGCATAGAAAATTACAGAAGAAAGTCATGTGGTTAGCGTAACATTCTAGTTTAATCTTTTTTTCTATAAATGCAAGTTAATTTTTAGATAAAATATGCTAAAATTGGCACCTAGGGTCAAATTGACAATTTCCTATATGCAAGTCGTTCACGGAAATGTAATAAAAGAGCAGTCAATCGTAATGTCAGATGGGTCCATTTTAAAAGGAAACGGAAAATGTTACCAAATTTTTAATCATTTGTGGGATTTTTTTTCCCTTTTAAATTTTGCCCTTATATATTCTTTTATTTTTATTTTATTTTTTTATTTCCCCCTTATATATTTGCCCTTATATTTTATATTTCATATATATTAATATGAAAATATAAAATAAGTTTTTAGCCTGTGTTTTAAAAGAGGAAAAGCTTAAAAGTAGTATCGTTTGAAAGGTATGGTTCATGTGGGTTAAAGAAAAAAAAGTCTCTGTCTAATAACATCAAGAAAGCAAGCAAAACTATACATTTATATTTATCACTTTTTCATTAAATGCACATAATCTTTTGTATTTAAAATTCATATGAAAGAAAATTGATAAAGCTACACGAGCAGATTTTTAAAATTCAATACAACGGCGAGTAATTTAGCTCTTTTCCTGCATTTTTTACTTTCTTTTACCCATATATGATAGAGAAAGTATTGGTTTTCTGTCAAATTTTCGAAATTGAGTTTTTGTTATATTTACGCGTCTTGAGGTCCCCTGAATTCAACAAACGTGTTTTTAGCGGTTGGTCTCTGTGTGTGTATGTTATCAGCATATTCCAAGAACAAATAGCAGCAGTTCAATTTTGGTATTCTAAATCTGTATCACATAGAGATGTTAACTTTTCGTTGAGATCAAGTAAATGGTTCGTATACAAAGACGTCTATGGGGGAAACTGCCAAGTAAGTAGAGTTTAACACCTTATAAGCTGCACTAAAACAAATGAAGGAATATATATTTTTTATAGGCATAAAAGCATGCTTCGTGTATAATATGGTATGAAAATGATTCAGTATTCGTTTTCTAGGCTACACCAAAGAACAATGTAGTGGGATAATACTTAGAAATTCATCGAAGTGCATTTCAGGCTGTGCTATATGTTATTAATATAAGATTATATTTAAGTGCACAATGTGGTGTGTGCATAATTTTTAGAAGACGTACAGGGAAGCCAATAATTAAGCGAAAATATTCTTTTTTTTATTGAATGTAATTAATGTAAGTGTGTTACTATAATATTTTACCACTAGAATAGTCTCGGTTCGGGAACAAACCGAATTCTGAATGCAAAAAAAATAAAATAAAATAAATAAATAAATGAAATAAAATAAATTCAAACTCGAAATGCACAAAACTCGACCAGATGCTGCTTGCGTTCCAGTAGATCAAAGTTTGTTAATGAATTCATTTTTAACACGCTTTTATTAGCTTCACCTGTATGTATGTTTGTATGTATAATGTATGTATGTATAATGTATGTTTGTAACCGCTCTGGGAGCAAACAAAAAATCTATATTGTAAAAAAAGACTTTCCCTACGTGAACGCTGTGGCTGTGAGGAAAAGCTCTGCGCTACAAACCTAAAGGGTGTAGCGTTCGAGCCCAGTCAGGGGAGATTTTTTAAAAATGTTTTTTATTTAATTCTAAATTATTTTAATTAAAGATTTAAATGTATGTAAATATTATGGTGTATCACTCACACGATTTTCTCTTACCCTGCATTTTAATACTAAGAAAGATATTTTGTGCTTTTTAGTTCACATTTCTATAAAAGCATGTTCTTTAATTTTTTAAAACTATAATATTATTAAATTTATGTAATCAATGAAGGTAGTGAATCAACGAAGGGTTTGCCCACTTCGCTGGTCACTATATTAAAAGGAAACTTTTTTCTAAACAGCTTTATAAACAAATAAACAAATAAATAAATAAATAAAATAAAATAAATAAGTAAATAAATCATGAAATTGTTCTGATGCCCATTTTGGTGCCCCGCTGCCTTCGGCGCGACCTACTCATTCGCAGACTCTCGGGTACCTGTGTCTATTGTCTGTGACAATAGCTTACCAGTGGGCTTCCTTTTGAGTGCTTATCAGCTGAAACTTTAGAAACGGACAATATCGCAAAAAAACTGAAGTAGCAATTTTATATTTGAATCCCAATTACATATGAACAACACTATGCGTGGTGTACATGATATTTTTTTTTTTTTTTTTTTTTTTTCATAATATTTTCTATATTTATTTGATTTATTCGATCAACCATAAAATGACAACAATTTCGCTCCAAATATAATATTACAAATGTGCTATGATCGGTTACGTCTATCGCATGAGACAATTTTTGCGGTTATAATAGAAGTTGAGTCAGTTAATAGTAGTTGGCATATAGAAAAATAAATAATGAAATATGTAAACATGATCTTGATACAGCCTTAATATAGCTCCCTTTGGCGACTTTTGAAATTTTATCGCCACTTTAGGCAAAAATACATACTTTATGTGATTATTTTTTCTGTTTCTTTCTTTCCTTTTTCCTTACTTGTTCTTTCTTTTCTGCTTTTCAATATTTTATAATTTATTTATATTTTTAATGCGCTACTTGGCTTAAGGTGACTTTTGCGAAAGTGGAATCCTTGCCGAAAAATATCCGATCTATTTCAGCATCAAAATTTAAAAAAATTACGCAGGATTACCAATAAGTAAAGCTCTTTAATATATGCTGATTAGCTTTCATGCCAAGCGCGATTAATCCAGTCCAAAAACATACTATTTAAATAAAAGGGGAAAAAAAGATCTAAAATTGAGGTATATTAATTTTATTTATTTTTTATTTTTTTTATTCCATTTTCATATTTTTCTTTTTCATATGCATGAGCAAGTTTAAGTCTGGTAACCGAAGTGAGTACAATTTTTCCAAACGGTTGGCATATTGTTTTGATATAGACAGCAGTATTGCCAACTATAGGGATTTGTCCCTACGCGTAAGGACTTTTAGCAATTTTCTTCAATATGTAGGGATATTTTGAAGATATTCTTCCTCCGCAAAAACATCCTTATTATATGCTGAGGATTAAAGTACATCCTATGGACATCCTTAGCTCTAAAGTAAGGATTTTTATCATTAATGTTGGGACATTTTGAGCTGTCCACAGGGACGTGGTAAAATTGGAGTTGGCAACACCAATAGACAGCTTTTCCCCAAATTCTTATGTGCTTACTGTCATTCACTACGGTATGTTTGTGTATCTCAACATAATTTAATTGTTACCAATTTTTTTTCGACAGAATAAAAAAAGTAAAAACGTACATTTATTTGAAATGAGGAAAATAAATTAGAAATATCAGTCGTATCGTTACAAATAAGGTACCAAATGAAAGGGGAAAATTTTGTGAATCCGATGGATTAAAGAGCTTATCGATCGGACAATTAGATTTTTTAAAATTAACTAAAGTATGAATTTTAGGTAGCAACAGCAGAAGAATGTATGGAAACCGTTAGGAGAAATAAAAAAAAAACCTGCTTCACATTAAGTCACATGTTTTTGAAGTAGGATCAAAAATTGATTAATTTTTTTTTTTTATTTTTTTATTTTTTTATTTTTTTTAATTTTCTCTCACGAACACAAAAATATAATGTACAGCCTAACTTGCATTTCAAAGTTCATCATTTTTTTTTTTTTTTTCTTTTTGGTTAATAAACAAAAATTACTTTATGTGATGCGATACATTAAAAAATTTGGGTTTTAAAAGTTTTCTTAAATAGATTATTTTGATATTGAAATGCCCAAAAGAATTTTGATCAGTCAGATTGAGAGTAAAATAGATAGAGAAATTCATAGGAATATTTCGCATCGTTAGGAAAATAAAAAATTCGATATTTTTCCCTCCTTGAAGGAAAGTGTAATTATTAAGAACCTTGTTTAGATGTAAATTTTTAATTTCTACATTTATTATTAAAATGCTTACTTATCGAGTTTCGACCAATGGGCGACACTACTTATTCCGCAAATGTATCTGAAAACTTTTGTTGTTAAGGCTCCTCTCCATCTCTTAAAATTTTCTTGTCTCTTACAGCTAAATCCTATGTTATTCTATGCATACGTTTTTTAATATAACCTAATGTACTACGTATTTGTTAACATAACCTAATGTAATATAATGTACGTATTACTTTTTTTTTTTTTTTTAATTCCTTTTTCATAATTTGAAGATTTACTACGGTTAAATTTATTCTGGTTTCCAAAAAAAAAAGGTTTTTCGAATTATAAATATTTCATATTGAAACTACACTGTAAAAAAAAAAATTGTAAAATCACGGCATTTGACCGTATAATTTTAGGGGAAATGCTCATTTTGCTACCTAAACGGTCATAATCCGTAAATTAATATTTTTGAAAGCATTTTAGGAAATAACCGTATAATTTTACGGGAAATGACCGTTTTGCTAGCTAAACGGTCGTAGCCCGTAAATTGATGTTTTAAAAGTATAATTCTTTTGAATTTTTACGAGAAAAGCTAATCTACGCAAATTGCTCTTATCTTCTATCAAACCATTTTTTTACGAGAAAATCTTTTATTTTGTTTTTGAAGAAGGGTGAAAAATTCTCACCCATTATTTTCCTCTAATGAAAATCTTGAAATAAGACTACCTCTTTAGTGCTAGTGTTTACGAATAAAAATGATTTCGAAAAATATATTTGATTTTCTTTCTCAAAAATCAGCATAGTCAGTCTTTATAGAAGAAGTAGAGAAAAAAAAAAAAAAGAAAGAAAAAATCGTTTAAAGTTTCCGTAATCTTTAAATAGTAGGGATTTCGCAATCTGACCAGCGCTACCGTGTGTGCTTAGTAGAGCACAAAGCTATCACCCAGACGACCAGAGTACGATGCTACTTGCGGGCTTTTTTTTTTTCTTTTTATGTAATCTAAATTTTTATTTATTTTTACCTTATTTCATAATTCAATTCAAATTTGGAAATTTTAAGAAAAAATTAGTTAATTTTCTTGAATATAAAATAAATAAATTTTACAATTTGCAATATTTATAACTTAAAAATATAATAAATTTCTATAACTTAAAAAATAAATTTAATTTTTGTTTTAACTAAAAGTAAAAGTTTTCCAATATGATAATTGACTGACTTCTTAATTTTGTCAAAAATAGCAAATTTAGATTTTAAAATAGTCTTAAAAGAAAATCTATTTTATGCATAGTTTGAACGTTGACAATATTCAATCACTGTAAAAAAATTTCTGTAAAAATAAAGCATTTTTTTAACATAAATACAACATAGGTTGCTGTATATTTTTACAGCTAGTTCTGTAAAAATAATTGAAGATTTGTTACTTCTCATTGTGCCGTAAATCAGTTTAAAAAAATTTCCAGTCTTTTGTGCGCATGACACGATTTATCAACCTATCAGTTCTGATGTTGACTTTATCAGTTTTTGTAAAGAAAAGTCACTGTGGTCCCAACGGCCGGTTAGTAAAGCGCTGGCCTCTGTAACAGGAGATTGTGAGTTCGAATCCCGGGCTGCCGAACACGGTTTGCGTAGAATGAAAATTAATAAATTAGCTTTCGTGCGTAAACAAATAAATAAGTTGTTTAATGTTGTGGATTTCTCACTGCACGCATGTGTAATAATTGCAAAAAAAATTTTCAAAGCATCCGAGAAACTCAAACTTTAAATTTACGGTCAATGCTACTTTTTTTGCAGGTTAGTTGTATGTTTCATCACAACGTAGAATTACTGGCGATGCATCATTCATCGTCTAAATGTTTTTTTACGGGCTTTGTCTGGAATCTCTGCTGCCGGGCTTTGCCCGTAATTTTACTGCATCATTTTTTACAGTGTATCCAGTGTGAAAAATGCATTTAGTTTATTTTTTTGCAGTTTTAGTACAAAAATAAAGATTTTTTAATTTTTTTTTAATTTTTTTTTTTTTTAATTAATATATATATATATATATATTTAGATAATTTTTTGACAACAAGAACATATTTTAATGGATGTGAGCTTTCAGCGATGTGAAAACGAAGTAAAAGAAATAAATTAGGTAATGAGTTTTCTTTTTTTTTTTTTAATAAATTTCCCCGTAGAATAATATAAGTTTTGTCTACTGTGAACAATAAGAAAAAAATCATCTTAAGCGGAGTTTTTTTTTTTTTTTTTTTTTTTTTACATATCTCCTGGCAAAAGTCCTACAAATCTAATCTTTTTTTTTTTTTTTTTTTTTTCGTATTGGTGAAATAACAAAAAACTGGCAAATAAAAATGTGCATCATTTAATATACTAATAAAAATAATATTTTTGGAAGTTGGAAAAAAAATGTAAGATTGTTTATCATACCAAATTTGTGTGATTTATTTGGTATGGTTGGTAAAAAATTTATTTTAGGCATATATTTATAACAGACGGAACTGCTTTCCCAACTTTGTTGAACAAATAAATTAAAGAATAAAACAGGTAAAACTGGTTTTAAAATTTCAAGGTTCACCAGATTACTCCAGTTGTTTTCATTAACATAGAATATTTTTCCATTGCATTAACATAAATGAGTTTGCTAAACTTTCTTGCAGCAATTTAAAACTTTATATTTGTCTTTTTTATTTTATTTTATTTATTTATTTATTTATTTATTTTTTAATATGCGTTTGAAATAATTAGTTTTGCAATATAATAGAAGCATGTGTTAAGTTTATGTTTATTGCAAAGAAAATGTTGATAACAAATAATTATTTCTTAAAAAGAAAAAAAAAAAAAAATTATTATACTACATGAACTTGGAGCTTCAAGTTTTGATAATAACACTATTGTCTCACCATAATTGGACTTGTTTTAAATTACCTAGCCTTTTTTTTTTTTTTTTTTTTTTTTTAACCTGTTATAATCTTGTACTTTTTTTTTTTTTTAAGTACGTCTTATTTAAATCGATATGAAAACATATATTATTAGAAATTAATTTTTTTTCCATGTTATTATAAAATAAATGTGATTTTTTAAAAAGTTGAATGAATGTGAATATTTAATACATATGAGAGTTGAAAAGAAACATTTGAGTCAATTACACTATAATCTCGCTTTTACGTTCCCGGAATTTACGTTTACTAGCAATTTACATTTTTTTTTTTTTTTTTTTTTTTTTTTTTAAAGATTCCTTTATCTATATTTATAAAGCTAAAAGTTTGTATCGGTACGGATTTTTAGCTCACTATACAAAGCGGCACCATTCAACTGATCGCTATGAAAATTTGGTACACTTATTTACCAGGACAAAATCTAGCTAACGCCGTATTTTTTAGTTCAAGTTCAAGCGGATAATTAATTCAAAAAATATAAAATAAAAATCATGTTTCAACTTCAAAATTATTAAAAAGAAAAACAAATTTATGCCAAACATAAATAGATAAGTAAATAAATATAAATTACACATTTTTTTTTTTTCCGGACATAGGAGAAAATATACTTATTTACACGTAAAAAATTATATTTAAACAATATATATACATATATATATATATATATATATAAATTTATTAATTAGAATTTGCTAAACAAGGGCATACCAAAATAACATAAAATGCAAAATTTTGCGTACAGAAAGACGGTTACATCTATTCAATGTTTGAAAAGGTTTTCAATATATATATATATATTATTATTATTATTATTATTATTATTATTATTATTATTATTATTATTATTATTACTTTTACTTACAAGTAAATATGTTTCTTTTATGTCGAAAAAAAAATGCAACTTAGAAATGTTTTTATTTATTTATTTAGCATTTAAATCAATTGCTTATTTGTGGTTTTATTTGTTTAAGTTCTCACAGTGAGTTCAAACTGTTACAATTTTGATTTTATTGAGATGGATACATGTAGTGATTCAATGTACTGCTTTCTTTTTATTCTACCAAATTTTTCTCTCAACGTTTGAATAGTTTTGATTCTAAAACTCAATGGTCACGTAAAGAACTAACTGCTGTTTATTCTTATGTTTAGTGTCTATACATAAATTAAAAATCTGGTGTGACGTAACCACACGATTTTCATTACCCACTCATTCACGTATTACATGCGATTTTTAAAAATGTGATCAGAAGACATAAAATTGACCTAACGTAGTAGACACCTAACAAATTTCCCATAAGAGAAAGCTGATATATAAACATGGAAAACAGAGTTTATATAGCGAGTTTAAAAAAAAAAAAAAAAAAAGAAAGAAAAAAAAAGAAAGAAAAAAAAAGAAAAAAAAAAAGTGGGGTAGAGTTATTTTTTGAAACACCAATTTCCCAAATCTAAAAGTGACCTACGCAAACCGCGTTCAATTCTACCGATTCCTTCAATTTTTATGAATTTTTAAAATGTCTACAGATTTATGGGACACATGGTATATATAATGTTAAGAATTATAATTATTGTTAAATTTAGCATTCAAGACATACATTGTTAATGTCAACAACATTCAAATTCAAATTTTAACTTTGAAATTAATACTCACGCTAATGTTTACTTATTAATACCAATACTGTAAGCCAACAAGGAATGAATTTTTCCTTAAATTAATTGACTAAAGCCATTACTGGAGATTAAATTTGAAATTAATAGTTACGCTAATGTTTACTTAATACATGTATATATACATATAGCATGCAAAGTTACAACTCAACTTCCTGTAAAAAGCCATTTTCTTCTATTAAATTGTTTGCTCGTGTTATGAATTCAATATTTATGGCTCGTGTATTGATTTTATTTTTTATAGTTTGAGTTTCACTATCAAGCTAAATAAAGCCTAAATCACATCTCTTTCAATTCAAAGTAATTTTTTCTTGAAGGTTCAGTTTAGAATTTCATTATTAATTCATGGTTATTGATGTGTTTTTAGTTCTCTGAAAGGTATTCTGTTTTTATTTCTTTGAAAAATATTTTGTGGTTATTTCATCTAATTCATTTCAGGTTAATTTTTTTTGTAGGTTCGTGCTATCAATTGACATTTTTTCAAAATGCATATCAATTACAGAAAACCTACAATTCTTTGCTCAATGCTATGAGGATAGCACTTAAAAACGTCTTATAGTATTATGAACTTTTAAGCACAAATTCAGTTTTATTCTGTGTTTGGTCCGATTTTTTTTTTCCCTCATTTCAAAATTAATAGGTTCATTTCATAAGTTCTCTTTTTTCCCCTTAAAATAATATCCTAATGTCAACTTTCTTTTCTTTAGAATATTATTACACGGTCCTATTTAATTTTCGTCAGGTATTGTAGTCTTAAAAATTAAAGTAAGGACTATTCATAATCTTAAAAATTAAATCAATTTAAGATATCTAATTATTTTGTTTGGCTTGTGTATGTTTCTTTGGTGAATTATTTGACTGACTATTCTTCGTTCTCATTCTGAGACGTAACTATATTAGCTTCTTAATCGGTTTTTTTTTTTTTTTTTCAAAACTAATTAATCGTTAAAAATAAAATTCGATAACTTATGTCATTAATAAGCTTTTCATACAATATTATCATTATTATTATTATTAACATCAGTTAGGTAAAAAAATTATTTATCGTTTTTTAACTTTCTCTCAATTTATGCTTTTTAAATTTTACGTCCCTTGGAAAGGGTAAAAGCGAAGTTACAGTATATTTAAATTCGAAAAGAGCTAAAGGACAGGAAAACTACTGTGGGGACGGGGGGGGGGGGGATGATACTTCTGTTAAAACCAGTCAAAATAGCGATTTTTAAAAAATACTTATTAATAGAACTTTTTTTTATATCTATTAACACTCAAACTATCAAAACTAGTATGTTCAGTGGCGTATCCTTGATTTCATTTTGGGGGAGGACTGAGTTAAGTTCGATAATGTTTCATAGTATACAGAAATAATGCATATTACTTTTAATTTTTACTTTTTAAATCTTTCTACAAAATTTCGGGAGGGGTTGCAGATAAAATTCATATTAATTTACAATCATGCGTTAAAAATAATTCTCATTGTGTACATTTATACGAAATTTTGACCTATGCTGTCGTCATGTTAAAAATTTGGAAAAAATGGAATCACAGCGCCACTTGTTCAGCGATTGGTTCTCATATGTAATCAACACAAGTTTATTTCAAGGTTCAATTAAATACCCTGTTTGAATTAATTTCGTGCACTGATTCGTGAAGATAAATGCACAGACAGACATTTTCTAAAAACAGTCAAATCGTTTTCAGGACATCTCAAAACATATAAATCCGTAAAATTTTCACATATCCAATACATTATTCTGATTTATATCGAAGAAAGTAAAAAAAAAGAAAGAAAGGAAGAGTAGAAAATGAATAAAGAAAGAAAGATATATATTACTATTAAAACAAGTCAAACTGGCCTTTAAAAAATATAAGCAATAATAACTTTTTTTTTTTTTTTTTTTTTTTTTTTTTTTTTATGTTTGTTAATACTTGAACTACCGTGCCAGCCAAATTGACTTGTTTTAAAATTTTATCATAAAATTTCTTCTTCGCGTTAGATTCCCCCCCCTCCCCCCCCATTTGAAATGATGATTTATGACTTTTGTAGAAATAACTAAAGGTATAATATAAATATTAAAGAATAGATAAGTTTATCTACTTATAATTATTATTATTATTTATACAAAATCAAAATACTTTTCTTTTATGGTTACAAGAAAATCAGTCCTTTTGGATTGGATTCGAAGTTTTAGCGTTAATTAAAACAGAATTTTTTGAATTTTTTATTTTGATTCTAAGAAATATATATATGTAGTATATATATAAATCAAAAAGTGATTTATTTCGTCGCAGTAATTACGAATTTCAAAAGTTTGTTTTTAACTTTATATACCTGTAGATCAACAAATTTTAAACGTATTGGCTTGTAAAAAAAATGCAATAAGAAAACACGTTAATGTTGATGTCAATATCCCAAAATCGTAATTAAAAATATTCGAAGTTAAAACTATTGAATAATTGGAATTCCGTTTATACAGGGTGTATAGTATATAGATGATTACCGTGTGATATAGTATTTTAACAAAGTTATGAAAAGAATTAAAGTTAATTAAAAAAAATTATTCGTAAAGCCGAGTCGTACAGAGAATTAAATTCATTATGCGAATTGCGTCTTAGAATCAGTAATTACAGTGAACATCAGGCACTTGAAAATGTGAATGAACTTATTTTTATTTTATACTTTTAAAGACATACATTATGTTTTGTAAGATTTTATATTTAAATGCAATTCTACAGTGTACATATGTAAGTTCGTAATGAGTACTAGGGAAGTGACAACATGAATCGCAGGACAAAAAGTCTTTACAGACTAAAAGATAAGAATCAAGTGAGTAACATTTTTGACGATAAGACTTTGTTTACATTATCCATAAAATGTAGCAACATCTGCTTTTATAATCGTTAAGCATATTTATATTTTTTAATTTAAAATGTAGTTGTCGACCATACATTGCCAATATTGACCGTTGAATTTTCATCGGAACAATTGAGTCTTCTTGAGCAATATATGTTATGATAATGTTTAGTTTTCGCCGTAAAAGAAACATGGAAATTAGTTTTATAGAACAGTGAGAAGTTTATAATTTTAGCATCACTATATGCATACTAAATATTCCAATTAGAACACATTTTTATTACTTTTTAGTGATAGCACTAATTTTGATATTCCTTTGCAAATACGTTGGATTGATCCTAAAGTTTTTCTTGATGTCCGAAATTAATATGTAGCTGCATCATTAGCTTTCTGACCACACAAATCTTAAAATAATAATAATAATAATAACCTGTAATGTTATTTTCAAGGTAAGATTTTCAATGTAATATCACGAAAACAGTCTTGGACTCGCTATGACAAACAAATTCTTAAAAAAAAAACAATTTATCTTGCATTTTTTAAGTCCTACAAATTTTTACGTGCAAAATATTATCAACTTCACATCTGGTGGTTATTTGCCACCGAGAGTTTGAAACTTACGTTGTAACAACATCAGTGCCCCTAATGATGCACCTCTATGCTGTATGTATTTTTTAAGATAAAAATAAAAGTAACATTAAAAATAAATTTTTTGGGGTATTCCCAAATACTTAAAGAACCTATAATGTTCATAAGCAGGGTTCTCACATACGAAAATTTAAATACCACTATTTTTATATAGGAATTTTAGACCTTGACTAATCATTGATATCCGTTGATATTTAAAAAAAAAATTACTGTATAAGAACTGTGGTATCCAAATTTTCCTTTGAGAGAACCTTGCTCATAATTTACTCGCTCTTAATTTTTATCTTGAACGATTTAAGTTGAAGTCTTCAAACTTGTGCCATTGTAAACTCGACGTTGAGCAAAATGCCTTCCACTTACTTTTTGATTATCCTCTGCTTAATCTTGCAAGAAAATCATTAAAATGCCAAATTGAAATTAACCGATTTGTTATTAGTCTGAAAATTGATATTTAAAGTTAATTACCAATGACTGGTAAATTCGTTTAGTTTACTCGTCACCTTTTTTAAAATTTTCCAGTTATTACACAAATAAAATACTTTCTCGTGTTAATTTTTTGAAAAAAAAAAAAAAAAAAAAAAAAAAAAAAATCACCTTAAAAAATAAAATAAAAAAATAAATTTTAAATTCAATGATTTTTGTAAAATTTCCATTTTAAAATCGCCGATTTTTTGTGAAAGGTCGGTTTTAACTGATTTTTTTTCTTGTACATAGCCTTCAAAATATCATTTTTCCATATACAATAAATAAAACGTGTGTTTTGTGACCGGATTAAAAAAATAAAACACGATATAGGGTAGGTGCTCCAGTGATTCGCATGCTCCAGTAATTGACATCTATCCCGAAATAATTAATAAATAAGAAAAAATATTAAAATCATATATTTTACATATAAGAATTTTGACATTTTATGTCAAAGACTGGAGCATAGGGTGCTAATAACTGGTAAAATCAAAAACTGACAGTGTCAATTACTGGAACGTTGAGTGGGTGTCAAATAAAAATTCATAAAAAAAAAAAATTGTTATCAAATGTTTTTTTTTTTTTAACATATATGTGGTTCTGAATGTCTTCCATACCATATGTACTAACTTACGATTTCTAAAAATATTTTCTGATGACTAGAACATTAAAAACATCAGAGATTGCTCTAAAAGTGTCAATCACTGGTGCACTTACTTACCCTATTTTAGAGTGAACGCCCACAAAATACGAAGCTATTTTGCCACTATTTCATTTAAATTATGTTTATTTGCAGAACTATTTTTGACGTGGTTGATTACTGAAATTCATACTTAAGAAAGTCCCAGAAGGAAAAAGAAAAGAAAATTTTTTAATTTTTCAAAACGCTGCTTTATTTTGTTTAGTCGTCACAAATGATCATTTGCGAATGGGTATTAATTTAATGCTTGCCCTCCTTACGTATCATAAATTTCTTTCCTTACCATCGACGACCCCGCCAGAAGCCGAAATGTTTTACACTCAAAATGGAAAATGCCGGGCCATCACAGGTCACGTTTGTTGACTAAGCCGTTCAGAGTTTTCCGTGGTTTTCTCTGAAACTTGCAGATATATGGGCTAGAACCCCTTTAAAAGACCTCCATGGAGAACATCCCGCCCAGGCCTAGGACCACGCAAATTCAATCGTCCTTAACTCCTATACCAGCACATTAACATTTAATTATTGATTGTTATTTTAAAGATTAAATAATTTATAATTTTTATCGCTCTTTTTCCCTTTGCTTGCTTTTACATTTCTTTCTTTTTTTTTTTTTACAATTGATTGAGACTTTGGTCTTTTATACATATATTTTCTAAGCCTAGTATGATTTTGGTGCATAAGAAGAATGTTTTAAATATTCTTTAAAAGTAAAATAAGTGAAAAAAAAAAAAAAAAAAATCCGTACTAAATAGCATCAAGCTGAATTTATATTAACCTGTTTTCCTTATATAAAAAATGGGAAAATATGAAAAAATATTTTTTATATATTAAAGAACATAAATAAATTCTCTTATTTTGCAAAATTTGCTTTTTTTTTTTTTCAATTAATTGCTAAGTAATTAGAAGTTCTTGTGCCTGCAGACATTTTGATTCCGGTTTGTCGAAACCTTATTATAAAAAGACGGGTTTGTTAAATTAACAACTAAGCGAAGATGGGCGGATAATGTGGATTTTTGTTCCAATACACTTGGTTTGTTGAAAGGTAATGGAAAAACTCCTCATCAGCTTCCAAGATGTTGAAACATGCTTGTTTATTCTTTTTTTTTTCTCCCGGAGGTCAGAAGTTAAGTTTCTTTTAACATTTATTTCTTTGATTTTGTGGTCTTAGATGTGTTGGGAGGGAAAGAGTTGAGATGGATGAAATGACAAACTGGTTATGAAATGAATTATGCTCATGTTGAGAAACTTCATTTATTTACTTTTTTTTTCATATAACATATCTCAAAAGAGGTTTACATACATATATATATATATAGATAGATAGATGAGAGGAGGGTATTATGGAATACTATTTACATTTCTTAAAATAACTTGTTTTTAATAAAATCCCCCAAAATCATGATGAGTACATAGTGTAATTATTTGTAATGGATTGTCAATGAAAAAAAAAATCCCCCCAAAATTTTTTGTTGTTATAAAAAGTTTACTTTAAAAAAAAAGTTACAAATGGAGGTTAATATGAAATAGTCGGGTAATATGGAATAGGTGGTTTAAACTGTTTAAACCATAGAAAAACTAATTAGACTTCATAAAATCATCTTCGGAGAATTTTCTGTGACAGAAGATACATTCGGCATCTTTATTTTCTGTTTCTTCAGTTGAATACATGAAGTCAATTTCAATTGGTACTATGAAATACCTAGTATTTTATAATACCCGACACGTCATCTTTAAAAATGAACTTTTAAATTGATGGACAAAATATTTTCGGCTAAAAAACAACCAACGTATAACAAAATGCAATTCTTTAAGCATACATTATGCTTAACATCAATGTTTAAACCTCATGTGTACTAGTAAGTTTAAATGTTTGAAAATTTACCTGCAAAAAATTTAAAAAATCACAAAACATACTTTGTTCTATAGAGAATGGTACGACAGCAACAAGCGGTTGCGTCTTACTGTATTACTTCATGGGAATCCTTCTTGAGTAATTCATAGTATTTTGAAGAGATAGCAGCACTAATCAGAGCCGAAACCTCGGTATTCCATATTTCCCGTCTATTCCATATTACCTTCCTCTCCCCTCTCTCTCTCTATATATATATCATTAAAAAATTAAATTACAATAATAAACAGGAGTGGCGAGTAAAATTTTAGGCAATGGAAAAATGTCATGTACCAAAAACTTCAAAATATGTTTATTTATTCCTTCATTATATTTCTCATTTCTCCCAAATCCTAAAATGCGCTGAAGTAAATGCAACACCAAGTTCCTTTCTTTTAATCCTGATAAACAAAAAAAGTAAAAAAATAATGTTTTTTCAAATTAATTATTCAGTGAGAGCGATTGCCATTCAAGTGTAATTTATGTTTTATTATTACGTGTATGTTCGATATAGTTCGATATCCAAAAATTTATTTAATATTACTTTTAAAGAAATCTTTGAATCTATAATTTTTATATAAATAAATGCACATAGTAGAATGCGTGTTAAAATGCTTTTAAGATTTATTGTTGTTGTTATTATTATTAAATGAATTAGCAGCATTATAGCGGGTGATGCAGATAATTTTAAACATTGTTGATTAATTTAACAGCTTGAAAAGAGAGAGAGAGAGAGAGAGAGAAATGATGGTTTAAAAAAAATACTTATTTTTTCATGTCTTTAGTTTACTGCAATTATTTATAACTAGCTGACCCGTCCGGCTTCGCACTGATGAACAAATTTTAGTTAAAGATGGATTGATATGTAAAAAATCAAGAAATATATCAGTTTATATGTTATAGTCAGGCAATATTATTAACTGGAAAGTCAAAATATAATTTTGCAATTATTTTTTTTTAATTAGATGTTAAATGTTGGCAATTTTTACTTAATGCTATTTATTTATTTATTTCATAAAAAGAAACATTTCTTTACTCATGAATAAAAAATATTGAAAAATAAACCTATGACATGAAAATGTTTTGGATAAAATAGACGTCATAATAGATTTAATTATTATTTATTTTTTCATTTCGCAAATATATTTAATTTTTTCCATAATTGATTATTATTTTAATAATGTATATTAAAGGAGAAATCAATAATATGAAACAATATTCGTACAATATACTATTACAGAATCTGGTGTGAAACAACCACACGACTTCCATTACACACTATTACACGTAATATATACAATTTTTTGGAGATTTTACTGCATTTTTTGAGATTTTCGAGTAAGAGAAACTTGATACACGTATAAAGACACATACAACAGAGTTTGCATAGCGAGTTAAAAAATAAGGGGAAAAAAATAGATAGTTATTTTTTTAAACACGAATTTCCGAGATCTAAAACTGAACTACCTAATCAGGATGACCGTTAATATTCCTGTAATAAGCACGTAATACTTGAGAAAAGTTATCTAAATTGGATTAAAGAAAAAATTTTCAAGAATACGTTAGAGCCGTTTTTGAGATACCAACTTTTACCAAAACTTAACATACTCAATTATTGACCTAAAAACAATAATTACATACAAAAGGATATTTAATAGGAAGTTAACATGGCGAGTTTGAAAAAAATCCGTACAGGCGTTTTTAAAGGAACGCACTTGCGAAGTCTGAAATTTAGCTGTTTACAGAGGACGCCTATCAATTTTCCTGAACTAAGCAACTTTTCAATCGAAAGGGCATCTAATATATTATTTATATAGCAACTTTGAAGAAAATCATTAGAGGTGTTTTTGAATATGGGCTTAGGGTCCCATTTCTGGTTTTCGATGACCCAATTCCGGTTTTTCAATTTTCACGAAAATTTGGAAAATTTATCTGTACACCAGACCTGAATCACTTGTGAAGTTTAGTAGTCTATTTTTATTAGTTTTGGAGATATGACAGCCAGAAGATTACACACACACGTGCACATATACACACACACTGACCAATTGCCAAAACCTATACAATACTTCCACTACCTACGGTAGTAGGGTAATTGAAGTAAACACATACATCTCGTATTTACTACGATAATATACAGATTTTCGTATTACGTTTTCGATCGCCAAATACAAAAATCGCCAATGACGATAGATATCAAATCTATGCTTTGTTTTCAATTAAAATATTGAAAATTTTAATTAAAAATTTATTTTACCAAAATTTATTATAGCTTCTAGCACTTAGAGAGAGACAGTGTAACTTTTGATTATTGAAAGAAAAAAAAAAAAAAAAGCAATCGGCTTTTTAGTTCTAGCGATCGTTCTCTACATATGCATATAAACCTTTCTTTTTTTTATATTAGTATAGCTATAGAGCATAGGTATATTAAATAGGTTTCCAGTCAACATAATGTAACTCAAATAATTAAATGCTATTTACATTTCAGTAATGGCTGTATGCGCTATGTATATTGAGCTACTTGCCATAACTGTTAGTTGCTAAAAATAGTCGCCAAATAAATTTAAACATCTCAATACGCAAGTGAAGTATGACATCACTGACCGCCCGTGGATGCAAGAAAAAGATTTCCCATGTTAATCGCTCATTGGATTTTTTTTTATTATTATTATTATTTATTAAAATTCTAGAAGAATTAATTCCCGATTTTAATCCTCATATTTGGGTATAGATATGTATTAGTTGTTGTATGCATGCGTTAGATTGAGTTATTTTGCTGTCAAATTGACAAAATTTTAATTTTAAATTTCAAAACTGTCCCCCTTCGCGTTTTTTGTATTTGACGATCAAAAACGTAATACGAAAAAATACATGCCAGATGTATATTTTCGTAATATGTATTGTACGAAATATTGTTTCATATTATTCGTTACACTCTTAATGTAAGTTTTTAAAATAACCATGATTCTTGAAAGGAATTAAATTATATTCGCCAGATAATTTGGCGATATATATTTTTTTTTTCTGCCAAGGATGACGGATATCAAATCTATTCCGCTGCAACATATTAGTATATTATATCAGATACTTTATTTAGAGATTTGAAAACAAATTTTACTTCAAATTATGATAGAATATTTATCCTTTCCCTTTTAATTAGTTTATTAGTTGGATGTTTATTGTGTAAATATCATCCTTTGAAATGAAATGTTTACGTTTTCAATCGAATATGGAAATTTGCCATTTTTTTTTTCTAGAGTTTTGAAATTTAAAATTCCAATTTTATCAATTTTACAACAAAAACAATTTAATCTAACGGATGCACATGATAACTAATACATATCTATATCCAAATATGGGGATTAAAATGGGGAAATAATTTTCCTCGATCTTTATTATTTTTTTACAAAAAATCCAGTTCACTTTTTATATTATTGTTCGCGTGAAAATATATTTTATTATATGTCTAAAAATAAATTAATTCGTAAATCTTTTTGGCAACAATTATAAATTAAAATAAATAATATTATAAAATAGAATTTCTTATTTTATTTTATTTTATTTATTTATTTATTTTTAAATTTCAATTTCGTTTTTACTCCGTGGTTTACACACATCAGTTTAAACCACGGAGTAATAAAGACTCCGTGGTGTAAACATTGATGCTTAGATATTATATCATATCATATCAAATTAAATTATTAGAAAAATTAACACTTTTAATTCTATAATGACGTCAGATTTAACGTGTAAGTTTAACAATTAAAAAAGCTTTATATGAATTTCAATTTAATGCACGTGCAAATATATTTCTTTTCTTTTCACGTCAAGATATTTTAAAAACGAAATGAATATGTAAATGTTTCTTTTATGTTGGCAGCAGCTAATTTTTTTAATATTTCATTATTTCCATTTCTATTACGGCTTCTATGGGGATTTTAATTAAAATGCTCAGATTTTAAACTAAAATTTATTTTATCAAAATTAAATATAGCCTATAACAATATGGCATACTGTAGCTTTCGGTCAGTGAAAGGAGTTTTTAAATCGGTTCAGTAGTTTCAGAAATTATCCACAAACAAGCAATTTTTTGCGCTTTATATAATGACTAGCTGGCCCGTCCGGCTTCGCACTGATGAACAAATTTTAGTTAAAGATGGATTGATATGTAAAATATCAAGAAATATATGAAATATATCAGTTTATATGTTATAGTCAGGCAATATTATTAACTGGAAAGTCAAAATATAATTTTACAATTATTTTTTTTAATTAGTTGTTAAATGTTGGCAATTTTTACTTAATGCTATTTATTTATTTATTTATTTATTTCATAAAAAGAAACATTTCTTTACTCTTGAATAAAAAATATTGAAAAATAAACCTATGACATGAAAATGTTTTTGATAAAATTGACGTCATAATAGCTTTAATTATTATTTATTTTTTAATTTCGCAAATATATTTAATTTTTTCCATAATTGATTATTATTTTAATAATGTATATTAAAGGAGAAATCAATAATATGAAACAATATTCGTACAATATATACTATTACAGAATCTGGTGTGAAACAACCACACGACTTCCATTACCCACTATTACACGTAATATATACAATTTTTTGGAGATATTACTTGCATTTTTTGAGATTTTCGAGTAAGAGAAACTTGATACACGTATAAAGACACATACAACAGAGTTTGCATAGCGAGTTAAAAAATAAGGGGGAAAAAAAAGATAGTTATTTTTTTAAACACGAATTTCCGAGATCTAAAACTGAACTACCTAATCAGGATGACCGTTAATATTCCTTTAATAAGCACGTAATACTTGAGAAAGGTTATCTAAATTGGATTAAAGAAAAAATTTTCAAGAATACGTTAGAGCTGTTTTTGAGATACCAACTTTTACCAAAACTTAACATACTCAATTATTGACCTAAAAACAATAATTACATACAAAAGGATATTTAATAGGAAGTTAACATGGCGAGTTTGAAAAAAATCCCTACAGGCGTTTTTAAAGGAACGCACTTGTGAAGTCTGAAATTGAGCTGTTTATAGAGGACGCCTATCAATTTTCCTGAACTAAGCAACTTTTCAATCGAAAGGGCATCTAATATATTATTTATATAGCAACTTTGAAGAAAATCATTAGAGGTGTTTTTGAATATGGGCTTAGGGTCCCATTTCTGGTTTTCGATGACCCAATTCCGGTTTTTCAATTTTCACGAAAATTTGGAAAATTTATCTGTACACCAGACCTGAATCACTTGTGAAGTTTAGTAGTTCTATTTTTATTAGTTTTGGAGATATGACAGCCAGAAGATTACACACACACGTGCACATATACACACACACTGACCAACTGCCAAAACCTATACAATACTTCCACTACCTACGGTAGTAGGGTAATTGAAGTAAACACATACATCTCGTATTTACTACGATAATATACAGATTTTCGTATTACGTTTTCGATCGCCAAATACAAAAATCGCCAATGACGATAGATATCAAATCTATGCTTTGTTTTCAATTAAAATATTGAAAATTTTAATTAAAAATTTATTTTACCAAAATTTATTATAGCTTCTAGCACTTAGAGAGAGACAGTGTAACTTTTGATTATTGAAAGGAAAAAAAAAAAAAAAAAAAAAAAAAAAAAAAAGCAATTGGCTTTTTAGTTCTAGCGATCGTTCTCTACATATGCATATAAACCTTTCTTTTTTTTTATATTAGTATAGCTATAGAGCATAGGTATATTAAATAGGTTTCCAGTCAACATAATGTAACTCAAATAATTAAATGCTATTTACATTTCAGTAATGGCTGTATGCGCTATGTATATTGAGCTACTTGCCATAACTGTTAGTTGCTAAAAACAGTCGCCAAATAAATTTAAACATCTCAATACGCAAGCGAAGTATGACATCACTGACCGCCCGTGGATGCAAGAAAAAGATTTTCCATGTTAATCGCTCATTGGATTTTTTTTTTTTTTTTTTTTTTAATTAAAATTCTAGAAGAATTATTTCCCGATTTTAATCCTCATATTTGGGTATAGATATGTATTAGTTATTGTATGCATGCCTTAGATTGAGCTATTTTGCTGTCAAATTGACAAAATTTTAATTTTAAATTTCAAAACTGTCGCCCTTGGCGTTTTTTGTATTTGGCGATCAAAAACGTAATACGAAAATATACATGCCAGATGTATATTTTCGTAATATGTATTGTACGAAATATTGTTTCATATTATTCGTTACACTCTTAATGTAAGTTTTTAAAATAACCATGATTTTTGAAAGGAATTAAATTATATTCGCCAGATAATTTGGCGATATTTTTTTTTTTTTCTGCCAAGGATGACGGATATCAAATCTATTCCGCTGCAACATATTAGTATATTATATCAGATACTTTATTTAGAAATTTGAAAACAAATTTGACTTCAAATTATGATAGAATATTTATCCTTTCCCTTTTAATTAGTTTATTAGTTGGATGTTTATTGTGTAAATATCATCGTTTGAAATGAAATGTTTATGTTTTCAATCGAATATGGAAATTTGCCATTTTTTTTTCTAGAGTTTTGAAATTTAAAATTCCAATTTTATCAATTTTACAACAAAAACAATTTAATCTAACGGATGCACATGATAACTAATACATATCTATATCCAAATATGGGGATTAAAATGGGGAAACAATTTTCCTCGATCTTTATTATTTTTTTACAAAAAATCCAGTTCACTTTTTATATTATTGTTCGCGTGAAAATATATTTTATTATATGTCTAAAAATAAATTAATTCGTAAATCTTTTTGGAAACAATTATAAATTAAAATAAATAATATTATAAAATAGAATTTCTTATTTTATTTTATTTTATTTTATTTATTTATTTATTTTTAAATTCCAATTTCGTTTACACATATCAGTTTAAACCACGGAGTAATAAAGACTCCGTGGTTTAAACATTGATGCTTAGATATTATATCATATCATATCAAATTAAATTATTAGAAAAATAAACACTTTTAATTCTATAATGACGTCAGATTTAACGTGTAAGTTTAACAATTAAAAAAGCTTTATATGAATTTCAATTTAATGCACGTGCAAATATATTTCTTTTCTTTTCACGTCAAGATATTTTTAAAACGAAATGAATATGTAAATGTTTCTTTTATGTTGGCAGCAGCTAATTTTTTTAATATTTCATTATTTCCATTTCTATTACGGCTTCTATGGGGATTTTAATTAAAATGCTCAGATTTTAAACTAAAATTTATTTTATCAAAATTAAATATAGCCTATAACAATATGGCATACTGTAGCTTTCGGTCAGTGAAAGAGGTTTTTAAATCGGTTCAGTAGTTTCAGAGATTACCCTCCACAAACAAACAATTTTTTGCGCTTTATATAATGGTATAGGTATAGATATAGATATAGATTTCATTGTAAATAGAAAATTTGCTTAGTTCACGAGTTTCTATTACTAACTACTGTTGTAAACTTGATTAGACATTTTTGGGTTATTGCAGATAAATTTTGGTTTGGTGCAGAAATTTTTGCAGTTGGGCACGTAAATAGCGTTCCGTCGTAAGTTTTCAACTTTATATTGCTGGCTGGTATTTGATAAGTGAAGAATGTATTGTTTCGTAATTATAGATTAGAAGAGGAAAAAGAAAACAAGTGTTAAAATTTTGAATTTTGATTGTGGTTTGAATAAGAGAAATAAGTAGAAAATTATACCTTAAGGTAATACCTCATTATAGGTATGATATGATACTAGGGTTGCCAAAGGCGACTTTTTTATATTCTTTTCGAACCACTAGTCTCTTAAAATAAAATTTATAATATATTTATGTAGGTAAAATGCTGATTTACCTGTATAAATATAGCATAAAATGTTTTGCTTGAAAATAATAGTACGAAAAGAATTGAAAAAAAAAAAAAACTCGTCTGCGGCAGCCTTTCTGGGTATAATCTTAAGATGACATCGTAAAACTATACCAGATTATAAAATACATTCAGACGGATTGCGAAAACCTTTGAGTAATTATTCTACACTGTAAAAGACTTGGCCGTTAAACTATACGGCCAGCTCCCTTCTTCAGGAAAAAAAGCTCAGTACTTGTATTTGTAACAAATCGCTGTAAAATTGTGAATTTTGACCCTTTAAATACTAAAGGTCACTTCCCTTCTTCAAGGAAAAAAAAAAAACAATCATGGCGAGCCGCCCCTGACTATAGATATGTAATAATTTCGAAGTAAAGTTATTGATTTTTTATTTTTCATTAAAAAAAAAAAAAAAAAAAAACTAGTTGGCATAGGTGGACTCCGCTCAGTTCCCCATCATATTTATGTTCTCAGAAATTTCTAGTGCGAGACATATTACTAGTGGATCTGCAGATCAGAAGCCTCAACGTCCTATTTGCATCAGACATTATTCAATAGGTCATTTTTATTTATTCCTTATTATATAATAGTATATATTGATTCGATCGACTTATTACCAAAATCAAATACATTCCAGAGGGGGGCGGCAGCCCCCCTCAACCCCCCGTTGTATCTCTTTTTGTATACCTATTTGTATATGATATAAAGTGTTACGAAATTGTAAATAATTGCATTTATTTTTGTATAAATTCTTTCAAAGAGGTTTAGTAAGTTGATAAAATGCTAATTTTGTGCCTTTATAGTCGTTTTAGCGTTAAAATAGCCAAATTTTCCTTTAAAAACGCATTAAAAAGCTCCTATAAGGGAAGAAATAAATTTGGCGCCAAATTTGGCGACTATTTCCTTTTTTGGCGATCTTGGCGAGAAAATCCTTATTAGAGATATACCAAATATGGAAGCTCTAATCTCATTGGCTGATGTGATACGAGAATTTTCCAGAACAGTCTGTTTTCGATAGAAAAGTATAAAAGGAGCATTATTTTCGCCAAGGCGGTCAGTCTCAGATCTATATCAGTTTCGTCAAATGTTTGTTCAATGGGCTCATGAATATGTGTACCAAATTGCAAGTCAATAGCGTTATTTTGGGGGCCGCTATCGCGGTACATACAAATTCTTCCCATAGGCCGTAATGGTAAAAAAAACTTTGGCGTGTCCCTGTACACGAACTTACAAATGGAATGCACACCGAAAACTATACAGCTAATTTCGTGGGCATCATGAACATGTGTACAAAATTTCAAGTCAATAGCGTGTTTTTTGCGGCCGCTATCGCATGACAGACAGACAGACAGACGGAATCCAAAATCCTTTTGAGTCTCAACAGAGGGCCTCCATTCACATTTCGGCAAAAATTGGAAGTCAATAGCTTGATTTTTGCTGTGGCTATCGCGGTACATACAGATTCTTCCCATAGGCCGTAATCATAAAAAATCTTTGGCGTGTCCCTGTACACGAACTACAAATGGAATACACACCTAAAACTATACAGCTGATTCCGTTGGGCTCATGAACACGTGTACCAAATCCCAAGTCAATAGCGTGATTTTTGCGACAGCTGTCGTGGTACATGCAGAATTTTCCCATAGGCTTAATGATAAGAAAAACTTTGGCGTGTCCCTGTACACAAATTACAAATGGCATACACACCCAAAACTATACAGCAGATTTCGCGGGGCACATGAACACGTGTACCAAATTGCAAGTCAATAGCGTGATTTTTGTGGCCGCTATCGTGATACATATAAATTTCTCCCATAGGCCGTAATGATAAAAAAAACTTTGGCGTGTCCCTGTATACGAACTACAAATGGAATACATACCAAAAACTATACAGCTGATTTTGTGGGGCTCATGAACATGTGTACCAAATTTCAAGTAAATAGCGCTTTTTTGGCGGCCGCTATCGCACGACAGACAGACAGACACAGCCCAACACCGTTTTGAGTCTCAACAGAGGGCCTCCACTGACGTTTCGGCAATAATGTTAAAAGAAATCAATTTGACCAAAGCTTCATACAGTGACAGAATGAAATCCTCGCCTAATAGGCTATCCACCGTTCACTTCGATATATTTATCTTATTCTAATCTATTAATTTATTTTATCGGGGTCAATTCCGTTGTTTAGTTTTCATTCTACTATTTCCAATGCAATAATCCTCAAATTCATATTTATATGAAAAATTTATAATTTCGCTATGTTGATAAAATCGTAAATTACGAATAATTTACGAAATTTTCCTGTTAGAATATTTGTATTCAATCATGTTCAAACAAATATCATAAACGTAATTTTGAAGTTGCCTAACGTATTTAGGATCCTCAAAATGGAAGTTTATGCTCAATTTTGCTTTATTCTGACATGTTAAATAAATCCTAAATTCCAAATAACTTACGAATTTTTTAAATTGGAAAAATCATAGTCTATGATATTCATGCCAGTATCCTAAATATTATTTCGAAAGTGGTTTGACATCTTTACGATGAAAATATCCCTCAAGATTGACGTTTATGTGAAATTTTGCTCTATTCAGCCATGTTAAGAAATTCGTAAATTTCCAATAACTTACGAAATCTTTATATTGGAAAATTCATAGTCATTAATATTCATGCCAGTGTCCTAAATAATGTTTCAAAAGTAGTCTGACATCTTTACGATGAAAATATCTCTCAAAATTGACGTTTATGTGAAATTTTCCCCTATACTGCCATGTTAAGAAATTCGTAAATTTCCAGTAACTTGCGAAATTTTCAAAGTAGCATATTTATAGTTACTGATGTTCATTCCGGCATCAAAACTGATATTTTAAAACTGGTCTGACATTTTTACAGTAAAAAGTATTCATTTAATGCACGTTTAAGTGATTTTTTGTCCTATTCTCCCATGTTAAGAAAATCGTAAATTTCGAATAACTTACGAAGTATTTAAAATCGAATGTTGCAAATGAATAGGGTTCTTGCCAGTGTCGAAAGTAATATTTTAAAACTGATCTGACCTCTCTGCGACAATTTGTTCTTGAGATATCGTGTACACAGACTAACAAACTAACGGACTGACCCACTAACAGACTAACAGACTAACAGACACCCTACAGACAGACACCATAGAAATTTTGTCATTTTCGGATTCCTCACACCTGAAAACGTGTAGAAAAGTCAAAAAACCGAGGTCGAAATTTTTCACGATTACCTAAGTTCCCCATACCTATAGTATGATGGGGAACTAAAAAAAATCGTAATATACCGCTACTTGTTTGGTAGAATATAATGGAAATTTTTACTCTAGCATACGGCCCTGCCTCACCGTAGTCAGTCGGCCTCAAACCCAAAACCACATACGTGTGGTATGTGCCACACATTTGATTGTATGCTCTACCTAATTTCTAAACTTTCATTATCGAAGTATAATTTAAAATACTGAAACGTTTTAAACAATGTGAATATTTATATTACATGATTTTTTTTTAAACCTATCTATGTACCTATTTCTTTTTCTCTCTATATATATAAATGCTGTTTTCTGGATTTGTTTATTAAGGTATACTTTATATCAGGGCGCGAAATATCCGCTCGCCAGCTCGCCATTGGCGAGTGGGATTTTTACTGTGGCGAGTAAAAATTTGGTCTAGTTATAGATAGAATTCTTACACGATATGGTGATAGAAGACATTCTTTTTATAGATTTAAATATGGGAAAATCTTGCCATCTTATAACTTCATATTTAACCTCTCCTCTTTAGATTTTTGGAGAGCCGAGTCTGTGTGTGCGCTGCCCAAGATTGCCCCAGCCTGGGAAGGGAAAAATGCTTAGTGCATACGGTGCATACATAAAAGTTTTGATCTCTTCGGCAGTTTCGTTTCTCCCACTGCGATTTCTCCAAGCAGAAGAATAGAAGAGTAGAGATCCTCTTTGCCCATCGCGCACTATCCGAGAGAAGAGATATGCGAAAGTTTGCCTATGCGGTATTGTCACAGGAAAACGAGCTCGAGCCCTTTTAAAGATACTACCTATGTTTGTTTTGTTGAGTAATGATTAAAAAAAAACAGTTCATATTTTCCAGTTTATTACTGAAACGCCAATGGTTTTCGCTTGTAATGACTTGTAAGCAACGATTATATCGAAAAAGTTATTCCGAAATGGCTATTTCAAATAACAACAATGAACAAGGTATACACATCGACATTCCATCTGATTACAAAAATAAAGTGGACGAAAAAGGCATGTCTAATTTAAAAAGTTAATTAAATAAATATATAAATAAGGAAGTAATAGATAAATAAAAAGGTTTTCACAGGATATTCTTTAACAAAGAATTTTTCTTCTTCTTATTTTCTTTAATGACTCTTTGCATTTATCTTATTAGATATTTTAATCTTTTTCAAATCTCAAATACAATACATTATAATGATTTTTAATTGTAGATGATTATGAAACATGACACACTTTTAATATATATAATTTTAGGCATATTTATAAAAACCTTTCAAATAGTTAGGAAAAATAAAAAATAAAAAATGCGTAAAATATATATATATATATATATATATATATATATATATATGACAACCCTATTTTGTGGCGATTAAAACTTTTTTTTGGCGAGTGTAACCTGAGTTGAAATTCCGGGCCCTGCTTTATATACTAATATATACAAGATGTGCACTTATTTATGACTAAAACTAAACTAAACTGAATAATGAAATAATTTTGAATTTAATGAATTTTATATATCCTCATTGAGACTCATTGAAACCTTTGGACAGCCCCTGCCTGCCTGGACGAGCCAAGCTTAACGGGTTGGATGCCGTCCGCCGGAGCGAATTAATCGCCAGATCACTGCATGATAGCTGCCTACTGCCAGATAGTTATCTAGTCGCTACATAGAATGAGCTGTGTCCGACGACTCGTTCAGGCTTCTGACATCAGACAGGGAGACTGCTGGCTCCTGATCAACACAACTGCAAAGTTACTTCTGATGACAGCTCAGGAATGGCAGGGTTGCGACATCTGCTTCTTGACACATAATGCTCGACTGGCACACCACACCTCCAGATTGCCCAGGGAACGGAGCGCACAGACACGCTTCCTGGATGCAAAACAAGAATTTTGAATATGTGCACAACTAGCCTAGAGCCAGAGAGGAAGTAAAAAAAAAAAAAATTATTTTTGAATTTTGAGGGGGGGGGGGGGGGAGAATCGCAGTGGGAGCCAAGAGGATAGTTGTGCACTCAGATTTACACCGAAATGAGGAGGCAAAAACATTGGGGGAGGGGGGCTAAACACCTAAAATAAAATTGGCTGAACGGTCTACAAAACAAGGAGCTATTAAAAGAAGAAGAAAAAAGAAAACGCTGCAAACAGTATTTTTCTTCTTTTTTAAAAACTCGCCACGGATGGTTGGAAGGAAATTTAGTAGCACATAGCGTAGAATTTTGAAGTGGCTGGGCCAATGGGGGGAAATGAGCTATGCACTAAGAGGCCTAAAGGGAGAAGAAAGAGGGACCATCACAATTTGGATCCACCACGGGGGGATGGTGCCCCGCGTTGGTAGCCCGATGACTGCTAAACGACCCCATCGAGCACTTGACGGTGCAGCACATTTTAACGAGGACCAGACACCGCCACACCCTCGGAAAGATGGAGGAAAAAAAATTAAATAAAAAAAAAAAAAAAAAAAAAGGTTTTAGTGAATAAGTAATTTGGAAAGTAAGACTATTGCTTTTGGAATGCTTAAATTAGTGGGTGAGTAAAGCCCTCAAGGCTCCGGAGAAATGCTGAGAGGGGAGAAGAGCACTGAGGAGCCAACAGGGAGCAGGAGGTTGAACTAAGAAGCTGAGCCTCCAAAGGGGCTACCCTCTGGATCGGGCGGGAGAACGAGGGGAGAACAACTCTTAAAAAAAAAAAAAAAAAAAAAAAAAAATGAAAAATGGGGGGAGAGCCACTCGAGCTTGGGTCCCGGTCACCTTACCCACCTAAGGGTCCGGTTCGGGAAAACCAAGGGGCTCAAAAAAAAAAAAAAAAAATAAATAAATAAATAAAAGGGGGAGGTGAGCCACACAAGCTTGGGTCCCGGTCACCTTACCCACTCAAGGGTCCGGTTCAGGAAAACCAAGGGGCTCAAAAAAAAAAAAAAAATTGGGGGGGGGGGAGGGAGAGCCACTCGAGCTTGGGTCCCGGTCACCTTACCCACCTAAGGGTCCGGTTCAGTAAAACCAAGGGGCTCAAAAAAAAAGAGGGGGGGGGAGAGCCACTCGAGCTTGGGTCCCGGTCACCTTACCCACTCAAGGGTCCGGTTCAGGAAAACCAAGGAGCTCAAAAAAAAAAAGAAAAAAGGGGGAGAGCCACACAAGCTTGGGTCCCGGTCACCTTACCCACTCAAGGGTCCGGTTCAGGAAAACCAAGGGGCTCAAAAAAAAAAAAAAAAAAAAAAACCTGAGGCAGAGAGGGCCGAGCAAGACAGGGGCCCAACGACTAGATGAGAGGACAGTAGCACTGGTTCCTCCCAGCACTAACCCGAAGAAAACCGAAGAGGAAGAGGGAGAAGCAAATAAAAAATAAATAAAATAAAATAAAATAAAAAATAAATAAAATAAAATAAATAAATAATATAAATAATATAAATAATATAAAAATAATAATAAATAAATAATAAAGTAATAAAATAAATAATAATTATAAAATAATAATAATAAATAGTAATTAAAAAAAAAAGAATTTTTAAATAAAATGAAATATTATGAGAATAACTAAGAATAACAATAAGTTAAGTATTTAATTAAATAAAATGAGATAAATTAGACGGGATAACTGAGGGAGCGCTGTTTGTGGTCTGAGTTAACGGAAAAAAAAAAAAAAAATTAAATTTCTAAGAGTAAGTTCTAAGTCAGTAGTTACAATAATTTAAAAAAAAAAAATGATAATGAAAATAATAATGGGTGCATGATCAAGATTCGAATGAGACACTACGGACGTAAGGTGGCTTGCGAGGCCCGATGCGAGGATTCAGCCTTTTCGATCCCTTCCTGTGATTCTGGAGTTTTGGACTTCTTCTGTTCGGACCTAGGAATGCTGATAGGTGAATCCAAAGCGGTGTGCTGAGCGGTAGTGCTAGCTTCTTGATCATACCATTCATACAAACTCATAAAAAAAAAAAAAAAAAAAAAAAAAAAATTGGTTTAATAACCCATTTATGCGCGGTCATGAGCGTGGTGCGGACTTATAGACCATATAAAACAGAGGACCGTTTACATTTTATGCACATTTTTTATACAGTTTTTATTTATACATTTTTTTTATACATTTTTATATTATAATAGTTTTTTATACAATTTTTTTTTTTTATTTTTTAATATTTTTTATTTTACAAAGATTTTTTAATTTTAACATTTTTACTTTTACCGGGCCTCATGTAATATTGATGCTGGCCGCTTTAACAACAGGGGCCTCGTTCATGACCTAAAATAAACAAAAAGTGGCGGTAGCGGTGGTTGCCTCATTGGCTGGTAGGTCCTCTTCTTCCGGTGTTCTATTCCTTATGCTGCTGAAGAGTGGAGCTTTCTTGTTGGTGTTGACACTGCTTAATGTTACTGTGAAATGTCATCTATGTTGTTCGTGAGCCATCTGACTATGTGTTTTGCCTTGTTTTGTACATGTGTGTTTTGTGCTAGCTGTTTGTACCATAGTGTTTCATTTGCTTGTGTAATTTGAGCCAGATGGTGGTGGTCCGTTAGAGGGCAGGCTGTTAAGTAGTGTATTGATGTGCCTAGTGCACCACAGGCGCAGTCTGGGCTATTCTTCTTCTTAACCCGATGGAGATAAGCTGGGAATGCCCCATGTCCTGTGTAAATTTGTGTCAAGAGCTTGCAGCTAACGAGTGTCTTAGTGTCCACTGTTGGGAAGTATCTATGTGTTAGCCTGCCCGTGTCCCCATAGTCCCACTCGAACTGCCATTGTTCCATGGTGATCCCTCTTAGTTTTTTCTTTAGATAGGAAATTGGCTTTTCCAGGTAGAGATGTTCGCGGTTCGTTTCGTTTTCCGCTACATATTTAGCCAGTTTGTCTGCTTCTTCGTTTCCTTGGATCCCGACATGTGCTTTAACCCATTCAATTTTAAAATTATTATTTGACCTTTTGATTTCCGAGTGGATTTTAATTACCATGTTTTCTGTCGTGAATGGTTTGGAGAGTGCCTGGATGGCTGACATGCAGTCCGAGTGGATGCTATCTGATATTCCCTTTGTATTTCCCCACTCAGCAGCTTTGAGTATTGCCAGTAGTTCGGCCTGGAAGACACTGTTGCACTTCCTTAAGGGCACTGACCATTCGTGTATTTTGGATACATTTTCGAAGGCTACAAAGGCCGAACCTGTAGCTCCTGATTCCAGCTTCGAACCATCCGTGTAGATTTGTATATCTTTAGTTGATGAGCCAATTTGTGGTTCGGGTGTGTCTGCTGGGTGCTTGCGCCAAATATTTTGTTTTTTGACATAGTCAGTGTGGTTAAACATATGGTCGTGTAGCTTGTAGTTTTTGTGGAGTCTTGTGATTGTGCCATAAGCTGCTTCGTATTGTACTTGAAGGTGTACTGGAATCAGGCCTGAAAGAACCAAAAGTGCCGATTTTGGGGCCGTTCTATATGCCCTCACGATGGCCAGCGCGAAGTGCCTTTGGCAGCTTAGCAGTTTGTCTTTATTCTGCTTTGTTAGGTTGTTTCCCCAGATTGGGGATGCGTAGATCAGTGTCTTTTCCACTACTGTTTTGTACCATGTTTTTACCAGGTTTGGTTTTAGTCCCCAACCCCTTGAGACCATACGCCCGAACAGATTGAAGGCCTTATATATTTTTTTCGTTTGGTGTTCTATGTGTGGTTGCCATCTTAGATTTTTGTGTAGGATAACTCCGAGATATTTCATTTTTTCTTTAGTTTCTAGCTCGATCCCGTTATAGTGGATCCCGTCTAGCTTGTGAGTGCAGGAAGTCGGGAGGTTTCCCAGACGTGGCCTGTTCAGGTATAGCAGTTCCGTTTTGCTCCAGTTAATCGTGAGGTCATTTTCCTTTGCCCAAGTGCCGAATTTTTGTAGAGCTGTGTTTGCTGTATTTACGAGTGTTTCTGTGTTGTTTGCCGATATTGTTAAGATAAAGTCATCTGCAAAGGCTTGGATCTTTGTGTGGTTCCCCCAGCTATGGTTGAGCGCTGTCTCGGCTATTAGTAGCCAAAGGAGGGGCCCTAGGCAGCTTCCTTGCGGACAGCCTCCGTAAGTCTGTTTTGTGATGTTTATGCCGTTTTCTTCCAGTGTCACATACCTGTCTTCCAGAAAGCTAGCTATCCAGTTGACGAGGTATGTTGGACAGCCAGAGTTTTTAAGATTTTTAAGCAGAGTCGGCCAGCGGATATTATCAAATGCACCTTTTATGTCTATTGATATTAACAGTGTTTGTTTTTTGTCTGTTTTGTCCTTGTTTATGTTTTCTATTAATTTTTGAAGTGCGTGTTCTGTGGAGGTGCCTTGTTTAAAGCCGAACTGATTTGGGTTCCAGTAGTTAGTTAAAGTTAAGTGATGATTAATTCTGCCGTGTATGATTCTTTCTAGTATTTTGCTAATAGCTGGTAGGAGGCATATTGGCCTATAGTTTTTTGGGTCTTTGGGATCCTTGCCTTCCTTGTGGAACAGAACTACTATACCCTTTTTGAACTCCTTGGGAAAGTATTCCAGTTGGAGACTTTTATTGAAGAGCGCCAGGAGAAGGTGCTGACTCACGCGATTGATTTTTTTTGACCAGGTTTTATATATCCTCAACTTCTTTTCATATAAGATCTTAAGCATAATCCTTATTTTATGTACCTTTATTTATTTCTTTTAGATTCAATTATTTACATATTATCAATATAAACACCTTTTTACAAACTGAGTATAAACTTTGATACTTTGCTGTTTTGATATAATTAGATATAGTATATGTATCTATTTTAAGTATTAATTTTAAAATTTTAACTATATATGTTTTTTAAATTTACTCTATACAATTTGACGTTTAAAAAAAAAAAAAAAAAAAAAAAAAAACTTTTTTTTTTTCTGAATGTATTTACATACGAATCTTAGTTTGAGCAATGTATATCTTTCTTTTTTTTTTTTTCTTAATTTCAAGCAAATTTTATCAGCTTTTTATTCGCAAAAGAATTGAAGTCTCTTTTACAATTGAAGTCTCTTAATCTTTTCAATATAATATTAATTGGTTCAAACAGCATCCAAAATTTACGTTCTTTTTACTTTAATAACTAGCAGGCTTTGCCTGCTTCGCTAGTCACTATATTTAAAGGAATTTTTAAAAAGCATTAATCGTTATATTTTAAATCCCTTTTTAAGTAAGAATCCTTTATAAGTAAAACTTCGCTTTGGGTCCCCATACTTACTACGGCAGAGTCTTTCCCAACTACGCTGTATCGGTGGTCTCCACGGCTCGCATTTACACCCAAACCAGATTTGTTTCACTTTAGGTGCTAACTAGACGATAAGTGGTGTTGCTGTTCAAGAATTACTTTTTTCGAACAAACTTTTTTAGACAGAATATCATCATTAGTCTGTGATAACAGGTGGAAGCCCCAGATAATCTGACCAGCTAAAAAATTTTAATAAAAAAAAAAAATCGAAAATTTGAAAATCAGGTTTTGAGGTGCATCAGGAGGACCTTCATGCAAAATTTTGTAGCTCTGTGTTCAGCCGTTTGCCTAAAAAGCGGCCAACTCATCTGTCATCTCGAAGTTTCACTTTGTATTTTTAACATTCTCGTCATCCTTGCGGTTTAGGGTAGATGTCTGCACGGGCCGGGTTCGGGCCGAATTTTTGAATTTCCTGTCGGGCCGGGCCGGGTTCGGGCTCAGTTTTTTTGTGTATATTCGGGCCGGGCCGGGCCTGAATGAAATTTTCTCCGGGCCGTGTCGGTCCGAATCTTTTTATGGTTTCCTCGTTAATCAATGAAAAAGGAAAATGACAAAATATTTCTTCAGTCATTTATTTTACGTAATTTTACAGGCTTGTATGTCACATAAAGTTCTATTTTGTTAAAAAAGTGCCTGTAACGTCAATGTAATTGTCTATCAGTCTGTCTGTCCGAAATCTGATTTTTCGCAAATATTTTTAGTGTGCCTCGAAATTAATATATTTTATTTAAAATAATATTAGATGTTTTCCCATTCAAAATAGTATGCATGTCACTACCAGTTACGTACATGTACATAACAAAAGAAATTAAATACATTACTGTGTATAAGGGTTTGTTTCTTATGATCTGTTGAGTTTAGGTGGTATAAAGGCTATAAAAATCTTTCCGCTGTAACTTTTTCTCTACAGTCGGCTGCAAAATTATTCGAGCACTAGCAATAATCCTTGCCAAAAAAAAGCACACTTAATACAGCTTTGTTAAATAAATCCTTGTCGAGTCACGTTTTTAATCAGTCTAAGAACATGATTCGACAAGGATTTACTTAGCAAAACCGTCTTAAGTGTACTTTTTAAACATAGGAATTATTGGCTAGTGCTCGAATAATTTTGCAGCCGACTGTAATGCAGCTATCACACGGAAGATCCTACCCTCTGAACTATACGCTAATACCTCTCCGAATAATCGAGCATCAGGTAGTAGGGTTATTTTGAAGACTAAAATGAATTAAAAAAGGCGTTAACAATTGGCTACTAATCGCTCACTATTTCATGTTTTAAATGCACTCTGATTTTCTCGCACTCCGATTGGTTGAATATGAGCTAACATCTACCATAGGAGATTTAGTCAGTCATAAGTTCGTCATTGACAAAGATAGGAGAGGGAAACTTATCACACGATGCGTTTTCAATTTGTCGCTCGAAAAACCTGTTTCAGGTGGTTTCGGGAGAAAGTATCTGATACTGCTGATCGTATGAGAGTACATGTGATAGCAGCTTAAGTCTCCTTTTCCTTTTCTCCAGTGGACGAAAGTAGCATCATTTTTATCATGGGCAAAAGCAACTTTTCTATTGAATATGGTTGGATTAACATTAAAGTTTTGTTTACCGGAGCACATGAAAGATTCGGATACATTATGGTATATAAGAGGAAATGGTTGAAATTGTATTTTCAGTAGTATTAACCATTTTAAATACCTTCCTATATTGTTTGATGAATGCTAATATTTTCGATTTGACTTTCTGTTTGTCTTTGTGCCTTGTCTATAATAATAAATAAACGGGCCGGGCCCGGGCCGTATTTTTCGACTTCATAACGGGCCGGGCCGGGTAAGCTAAGTTTTCATACGGGCCGGGCCCGGGTCTCGAAATTTCGGCCCGAGTAGACCTCTAGTTTAGAGTACTATGAAGACACTGGAAGTTTTTCTTTTATCACGTGGCATCTTCTCCATTATTTATCTGCAAGAAGTAATATATTGGCTCTTGGAGAACCGAACCCACGAGCTTCGTGTTATTAACCTGATGCTCCAACCAAATTGAGCTAAAGGGCCAAAGACAGATTTATTACCTTCACGCTTCTCTCTCCTCAGACGATCATTTCAGAAATTTATAGATTTAAATTAATAATAATTAAAAAAAAAAAAAAAAATCAAAATTTTAGACATCGGGCTTCGCGGTGCAGCAAGAGAGATCAATACGGACCTCCATTCAAACTTCTGTAGCTCTGTTGTCAAACGTTTGCGTACAAAGCGACGGATATACATACACATCTTCCTTTATTATATGTAGAGATTTCTCTTTCTGGATATATATATATCAGAGACTAACATCCTAGAAATTAACTATTGTCTATCATTAAGAATGGGCTTTTAGCTATGCTTGCTGATTTCAACAACAATAGAATCGCTTATAATATAAATCCGTATACTGAATATGCTAAAATTTGAAATTGCTGTCGTTATATTATGCTTACATTTATGAAGAAATAAAGGCAGGGAACTAAAATAACTTAACCTTATCTTGCTTATCAAACAAAGCATCTGAAATTGTGTTCCTTAAAAATATCTTTTTTTTTTTTTTTTTTTTTTTATCAAATTTTACGATCTTATTTATCTAATGACAACAGTTAATTTTACCAAATAAAATGAATTTAAAAATTAAAAAAAAGGAAAAATAATCCTTGGAAAAATCTCTTGAAAATATAATAATCGAAACAACTAATCCTTATCCTTTGACAAAAAGAAGAAGGAAGGGGGGCATTCAATGCTTGTGATTATAACTTTCCATTGATATGAGCTATAGTTAACGTACTGACGGGTGGCTAATGTCTCTTTCCAAACAATAACTGCAATTTTTTAAATGGACATTTAAAAAGGTTCATCACGATGTCTTGAATATATCCTGAAATAAAATTACTCTGCGCTTGTAGATAAAAGAATACTTCTCGATTAATGCTGAAGAATTTTTTTTTTTTTTTTTTTTTTTTTTTTTTTTAACTTTTTTCGTTGGCTTTGCTTCATCTACGAAGATAACCAGGTGCCCTTTACTATATGGCCTAAACGAAGGGTTCTGAAATTACATACATCATTATCCAACATTGGACGGCCTGTATTTGTCTAAGGAAAATGGCCACTTATCTTTTCAAGTCACGATTTTCCCAGCATACAAGGAGGAGGGAACAGGTTTATTTCATTGAGTAATGAATGAGGCACCCTCGATGAAATGAATATCGTCATGCACATACATATATGCATAAATATGTGGACATAAAAGGCAAAACTTATTGCATTACGAAAGAACCTAGCAGAAATGATCACTGATAAGTTAAGGAATCAATAATCATTCAGATCTATGATGAACAGTATAACGAATAGAAAACGTTAAGGGGGTCTCTTCACCGATTGTCTCTGGCAGCCGAATCCCATATCATTCTATAAAGAAATTCGGTACCAAATTACTCAGTACCTAATTTATCTTTTTAAATTCTGTCTTCACATTCAGAAAATTCATAATCGCTTTTTATTTATTTATTTATTTATTTATTTTTAATTCCAAAATTGACTTTTAGTATTTCGTTTTAAAGTTGTAAAATGCGAAAACTGAATTAAATTCATTTTTCGCCTTTTCCAGCTTTAAAATGAAATATTAAAAAATAAAAAATAAAATAAAATAAAGAAATGAAACAATTGGGAATTTTCTGAATGTGAAAACAAGATTTAAAAAAAGATATATATATATACATTAAGTAAGGAGTAATTTGGGTACCAAACTTCTCCATAGAATAACATGTGAGATTCGTTTCTTATAGAGACAATCGGTGATACATTTTTTACGGATTGATATTTGCATTTGAATTAGTTAAATGATGAAAAAGTATTGATGACTGCAATTGGTTGTACAGTACAATAGACATATGAAAAAATAAAAATTATGGAAATAAAAAATTACGTGACGATTACACAAAGCTTGTAATATAAAATATATAAATAACTCAGTTTTTTGTCGTGTATATTTAGCACTTTATTTATCCAGCATTCAATTTGCTTACATAGAGTTTAAAATGCAGCATGAAGAAATGCATAAGTATTAGTTAGTATAGGATAGCAATTTTAGCCTCTTACATAAACAGGTAAAAATGGAGATGGGCTACAAAATTCTCTTGGAATTCGTTGTTATGAAGAAAAACGCTACATTTTTGCAATCGGATTTCAGTCTTTTTAAGGATTGTTCCTCTCATTGAAATCTATATTAAGTAATAATAATTATAATAATAATAGTAATAATAATAACTGATTTATCCTCAAAACGTTTTGAGTTATAAAATGTTTAGTAAAAAAATCTATATATGTTTTGTAAATTAAAAAAAATATGAATTGCTCATCCGTATTTTGTTAGAAGTTTTATACGGTTGGAAAGAAAATAAATGGTGTTTCTGAAGGTACCTTTTGTTAAAATACTGAAAGGTTAGTTTTTCGTATAGCGTAATTCAAAATGAGATGATCGAAAGAAAGCGAAATTTTGAACATCTTTAAAAAAAGTTCCTTAAAAAAAATAATTGCACTGTTAGAATCAGAAATGAACGCTCTTTTGAATTTTACAGTACAGACGTATTTTACATGTCTCGATCCGTTACAGAGGGATCGCTTTTCAAAAACGCTCGAAAATTTCTACTTTCCTTTCTTCTTTCCATAGAAGGCTTTCGAATATGCTTGGAGAAATTATTTGCAAGTTGGCAATTAGAGTACCTTTATTAACACGACGTTTTTAATTAATAACGTCGTTGATTAAGGTGACAGACATTTCTAACCAAGAAGAACGTATTTCTTGGATTATTCGGCAGACATCGGTTCTCTTGCGACACTGAGGACCCTCTTGTTCACCAGATGCGGTCGCAGACAAAAAAAAAAAAAAAAAAATAATAATAATAATAATAATAATAATAAAATAAAAATAAAATAAATAAGTAAATCGGACATCGGCGGCAGTAACTTTTTTTTTTTTTTTTTAAACAAGACAGCTATAGCTCATTTTCCATACAGTATAACTGCCTCAAACTTGATATACGAGATTATTACTATGAAAAAGTATACTGATTTAATTTCAGAACTTATCATCCGGTATGTGCCGCTGCTACGCTGCAATTTTCCCGATTTACGCGAAGGCTATCTCTACGCTTCTACAGCGTATAAATGCACCAAACTTGATCTGTAAGATGGCTGTTATGAAAAAAAACGCTGACTTAATTTGGGTGTGTATTGACCGATAGGTGGCGCTGCTGTGATGAACTTAATCCCACTTGCCAGAAAATTATTTCAGCTTCTATATTGTGTATAAGTGCACCAAACTTCATATGTAAGATGACCTTTATGAAAAAGCATTCTAATTCAGTTCAGTGCAAATCGACCGATTGATGTCGATCTTATGCAGCCTTTTACAGTTTCAAATTGTTTTCCGATTTCAGTGTTAGAACAATTACAATGTTAGAATCATACAGAAGAAAGTTTTATGATGACCGCAAAATACAAGTTTAATGCTGACTTAAAATGTGAAATTAAATTATGAGATTCCTTATTTCATTTGAAAAGTTAGATTCAATTTTAAAAGGTAAATGGACTGTTATGACAAGAGCCATGGCAAATTGATCTATATACAGGGTGATCAATTTAAATGAGTACCCGTTGGTTTTTCTTATTACCTTTAAATATGACGGATGTGGCAACTATTCTAACACTGAACTATAATTGTTTGAACCTTGTATAAGTGTGGGAGACAATTTCTAACACTGCTGGACGGTTACAACTTTATTTGTGAGGTAAAACGGAAATGAAGACGCACACTTTTTTTTAATCCTGTAATAATTTTATTTATGAAAAACAAAATTTAATTAAAATTTTTTACATTATCATTCCTATACATTACATTTACATTATCATTACCATTTTTACATTATCATTTCATAGACTTTCCAGAGAAATCCTGCAAATATCGATGAATTGAAACAGATCATAACTGAAGAAATCTCGTCAATAAAACACCAACAATGCTGCAAAGTGTGTCAAAAACCTGGTTCGACGTGTTTGCATTCAAAATGGTAGCGAACATTTTCTCTGAAGAATGATAATGTAAAAAAAATTGAATTAAATTATGTTTTTCAAAAATAAAATTATTACAGGATTAAAATAAGTGTGCGTCGCCATTTCTGTTTTACCTCACAAATAAAGTTGTAACAGTCCAAAAGTGTTAGAAATTGTCTCACACACTTAAACAAGGTTCAAACAATCATACTTCAGTGTTAAAATAGTTGCCACATCCGTCAGATTTAAGGGTTATAAGAAAAACCCACGGGTACTCTTTTAAACTGATCACCCTGTATATTTAAAAAAAAAAAAAAAAAAAAACTTTCACAAGTATAAATAATGGATTTATTTATTTAATTAATTAATTTTTTTTTTTTTTTTTTAAGTCTCTTCAGTATTTTCTTTACCTTTGTGTTTGTCTAGCTCCTTTTCTTATGAAGCATTAAAATTTTCCTATTAAATGGACATGAAAATAATTTATACTATTTTTTTTTTTTTTTTTTTTTTTAATCTTTGCGTATAAGTTGATGTTACTATTCTATTCTCATTTATTTCTAAAATAATTAAAATTAAAGTTATTGCAAGCCATTACTTTTTTCTCCCCTTTCTTTTTTATCCTTTTCGTATTCAACATTAACCTTTTCCTTTTACATGGATATAAAAATAATTTCTTTTATATTTTCTTTTACCTCATTGTGCACAAGTTGATATTATTATTCTCTTATTATAATGTTTTTCAAAGAATTAAAATTAAAGTTTGTTGCCTCCATTTTTTTTTTTTTTTTCTTTTTCGTATTCAACATTAAATTTCACCAATAAAATGAATGCTAAAATAATGTATATTATTTATATTTTAATCCCCCCCCCCTTTTTTTTAGTAGTAGTAGTAGTTGTGCATGAGTTAAGGATGTAATTTTCTTTCTTTTTTTCCTTTTCTTTTCCTTGTTGGGCTCTTAGAAACATAAATGCTTGCATTAAAAAAATAATGAATTCCTACGGCATCTATATTCTGATTAAAAAAAAAAAAACATTCTTTAATCTGAAAATACCTTGACTAACAGCTATCAATTTAAATTTTTGACCAGTAGAATGTTTATCTAGTAGTTCATTTCCCTCTTCCTGCTGTGAGTGTTTGACCTATAGTTAATTCATAGTTATAAATGCTAGGAAAACAAAAAGTCCAGTGTCCAGACGATTAAAAGTAAAATATTTTAAATAAAGTAAACAATTCAGAAGAAATCCGCATGTATACTGAAACGTAATAATTTTAAATGGATTAAGATTTCTCAAAAACTATTAAAATTAAAATTAAATTAAAAAATTAATTTATTTAATTTTATAAAAAATTTAAATAGTCTATGTTAAATAGTTTTTATTTTTTCTTCCCAGATCTTACATTATTATAGTTTAATACTAATTTGGAACATATTTGGAACATTTTGAAAACTTTTTGTGGATTTCTCTATAAGTTAATTTTTTAAATACATATTTTTACGTTTGAATATTAAAAGTTAATGAAAATTTTTAGCAATCAAACATAAAAATGTCTTTTAAAAAAATTACCAATGAACCCACAAAATAATACCCAAATATGTTTAGAATATATTTTAAGCTGTAAAATGTAAAATCAGAAAGGAAAATTAAAACCTTATTATCAAAAAGCGTTAAAGTAATGATAATAATAATAATAATAATAATAAATGACTTATTAGGACCATAGATATAGTAATAAGACATAGATTGATCATTGGGGGGGGGGGGGTATGATGCCTTTTCACTCGGAGAAATGTCCACAATATGGCCGTCTTTCTCCGAGTGAATACACACATACACACACATAATTTAGAAAATAAAATTTATGAATAATTTATGTACTAAAGATGAATGAAAAACTGCAGATACAATTCAAAATTCATTTTTCTTTTTCTTTCTTTTTTATTTCCTTTTATATATTTATTAATTTAGTTAATATTTAAAGTTAAACTCTTTTTATATACTAAAACTAATCTACGCCGCTGCTAACTATATTTAAAATATTTTTGAAAATTCTATATTACTTACTAATATAAAATCTTAAAAAATATCAAACTTTAAAAAACATATTCCATTAAAAATCAAACCATTTTTTATTTCATAATAATAGCAAGGCAACTGATTATAAAAATTATATTTTTCATAATTTAGTCAAATATAATTTACTTTTATGATAACTTATCCATTTCTTTTCATAAATTTATTAGAAGAATTAAAAGACGCAATTTTTCAACATTTTGAAAAATCATCAACATTCTATTCTATTCTATTACAATTGCCGAGTTTCAATGCATTGAACCATGGTTTCAATACCACTAAATGGCTGATTTAAAAAAAAAAAAAAAAAAAAAAAAAAAAATTCGGCATCAAAAATTTTTTCATGATAACAATGGGATGATAGATCTATATAAATTACTGTATCTATGATTAGGACGGAGGACTATTAGTTTCAATCTGTGTAGAAACGTCGTCACCAGTTTTGAGTAACACCAAAATAAATTAGAAATACGAGTCCTATCATTACAAATTCGGTACCAAATGAAAGGGGCGATTTTTCTGAATCCAGGGGTGCAAACAGATTTTCGACACGACAAGTAAATTTTTTAAAATTAACTAAAGTATGAAATTTAGGTGGTAACACTTCATTTTAATTCATTTCAGTCATTTTAAAAAGTACGTTGCTCAATTTTACGGTCAAAAAATGAGATAAAAAGTAAATTAAAATTAAAAATTTTAGAGATTGAAATTAATAGTCCTCCGTACTAAACTAAATTCTGTCTTTAACAGATTTTCTTTATATTTCACATATTTCTATAAGAAAACAGTTTTAAAAAACACAATCACTGCTTATTTATTTGTTTTTAATTTTCGAGAAATTTCAATTTACTATTATTCTGTTAGGAAGTTTATTTCTACAATTTTTCATTACCTAATGTTTTTTTTTTTTTTTTTAATTCTGTTTTCATATTCAGAGAATTTCTGAACGTTAACTTGGTACTCGTTTTTTAAATATTTATTTTATATTTTTAAAATATTTTATGTTTTACTTTTAAGTTAAAAAATTTAATAATAATAATAAATAAAATAAAATAAAGCGAAAATTTAGCAAAGTGCATTTTTCATTAAAAAGTCAAATGTGAAAAACCAATTTTTATAAAATAAGCTGTATTTTAACGGTTGTGAATTTTCTGAATGTGAAAACGGAATTTTAAGAAACATATTAGATAATGAGTGACGGTGGAAACACATTTTCACATAGAATAACATGACTTTTAATATATTATACTGTTTTGAAAAATCTAAAATATTGTTCTAGTCTACTACTATTAATGTTTACCGTGATATCTCAATCTTATACTATGAACAGAAACAATAGCTTATTTTCTGAAAAGAAAAATTGCAATTACATCTATTACATCAATTTAGTTAATTATCCTAGGAAAAACAAAACATCAGGGGTGCAGAAAATGTTCAAACATCGGAAATTTCCCCCAAACACAATATAAATTTCCCTCAATAATGTAAAAATCTACTTTGCTATACAAAGTCATTTGTTCTATGTAATAAATCTTTAAGAGAATAAGTATACAGTGTAACATAAAAATATCGCTGTTAGTGTATAAGCACTTGAAAGTAGCAAATTGTTATTTTTGATTTATATTTTTATTTTCTCTTAAAAAAATATTCAAAATTTCCCCAGTCAGTTTAAATTTCCCCCGAACCTCGTTCGGGCGTTCGGACACATTCTGCACCCCTGCAAAACATAACATAAAACTGCATACTACATCAGTGTTTATTTTTTCAGAAAGAAGCACCTGTAGCGTATACTAAACTAGAAACATTGCTATTCCTATTACCATTTTTGAGTAGTTAAATGTACTTTTCAGCATTGTTATACACTACAGAAAAAAAAAAAAAAAAATGATAGTCTGTATTTGTCTTAGAAGACTACTACTTATCTATCTGCAAGAGCAGAGACGAAGGGCCCTAAGGGCTTTAAAGAAACCCAAGTCACGAATCTCTTCGTCCTGTGCCTGGTTTACGAAAAAGCAGAGGGCCCTCGCGGAAAATGAGAGGCTTTCCGGCGGCGACCACACTATGATTAGAGCTTTGAGTAGAGGGTAATCAGGGTGTCAACATCCAGCCGATGATACGTTTGGTCATTATATTTACTCAGAGATACAAGTCTCTTCTCTAGGAGGCAGAGTTACCATCTGCCGTATACCTTCCCGATCGTTGTCTTCAAGATCAAGTATTAAAGCTAAGTCGAAAAATAATACGCCATTTCAGGTCATGATACGGGGAATCATACAGTTTAAACGCTATCATTTACACAATAGAGTTTGATTTTGGAGAATGAAAAAAAAAAAAAAAAAAGTTGCAAAAGTAGTTACTAGGCAACTTTACTTTCTATGCATTACTTACCTGTAGATTTAAAAAAATAAAAGATAAAAAAATATTATTTCCTAATCAGAATTTCATTTAGTTTTACTGTCGACTGGGACTTTTCTTCTTTACGCATTTGTAAACTTTTATATTCTGTAATAGACTATTTCTTTTTATGCAGATTAGAAGGTGGTCTACCAGAATGGATGAAGATCCCTTTTTTTGTAGGAATAAAATAGGATCCCGGTTCTTAAAAAGTTACTGTTTTATAAATTTTGTGTCACAATGCTATATTTTTATGTAGCAATTACAAAATAATTTAACCTTAATACTTTTTAATCATAATAATAATAAGAAGGAAATGATTCAAATATTTTTTTAAGAGTAAAAATATGCCTCAACACAGCAAATTTTGGAGCATTTTTCTTTCTGAAGGAACCAAAGTCTACATAAAATATCGTTATGAGAGGGAAAAAAAAAAGATCTACAGTATAACGCATTACATTAACTGCTATGCAGATGAATTTTTCCATTACAATTTATTCAGGTTTGAATAAAAAATTGCGATGAGATAGCGTTTAAACCCTGCCATGCAGCACCTTAAAATTAGACATCAATGTATAAAAAAAATCGTTTTTTCATAGAATAAAACAGAAAAATGTTGAGATGTCCTAAAAAAAAAACTAGTATGTTGTGGCCACCACATGACTTTCTTCTATATTTTACTATACAAATTCACTCAGTAAAAGTAATTTATTAAAATTATTATTTAAAAAAATTATCTTCCATAATAATGCAGACGATTTCCATATTAAAGAAGTAGTATAACACTAAATATTCAAAAAAAAAAAAAAAAAGTCAATTTTAATCTAAATAATACATTTATTTATTTATTTATTTTTGTTAAAAATGAAAAAAAAAAAAAAAATGTAACTTATTTTAAATTATCGCAGGTCGATGTTTCAGCCATTCGTTTTAAAGGTATTTGGGAGCTCTTTTGAAAGATACCCATCATGAAAATTTACTCCCCTCGACGGGAGACTACCCCTCCCCCCCGCAGGACGAGACCCCTACACACACAAGTTTTTATTCCCAGTTGACAATCTCTATTACAAATAATTTTTTTTTTTTTAATTCCATAATGATTATTAAAAAATAATTCTCTTTATGCATATTTATACAAGATTTTGTCCTATACCACCATGTCAAAAATTTAGAAAAAGCGGGATGGCAACGCTAGGTGTCGGACAATTTTTACCAAAAGTTGATAGGCACTAACTTATGTCAATGTATAACTACATACCAATTTGTATGAAATTCTGTGCAGTAGTACCTGAGTTGCCACAAAATTTTGTCACACACGTACACAGAGACAGACAAACATTTTCAAAAAATAGTCAAATCGTATTCTACTGCTCCTAAAACATGTAAATCCATCAGAAACCCGAGGTCGAAAATTTTTACGAATCCAATACTTTCTTCTATTGAATATTGAAGAAAGCAAAATTTGTAAAAAAAAAGACTAGAATGTTGTGGCCACCGCATGACTTTCTTCTATATTCTCCTATGCAAATTCACTCAGTAAAAATAATTTATTAAAATCATTATTTAATAAAATTATCTTCTATGATGATGCATGATAATGCAGCACGATTTCCGCATTAGAGAAGTAATATAACGTTAAATATAAAAAAAAAAGAAGTTCATTTTATTCTCGATATTATATTTAAAAAAAAAAAAAAAAAAAAAAATATTTTTGTTAAAAATGAAAATAAAATAAAATAAAATCTATAACTTTATTTTAAATTTTCGCATATCGATGGTTCAACCATTCATTTTAAAGGCATTGGCGAGCTCTTTTGAAAGGTATCCATCATGAATATTTATTCACCCCGGGGGGGGGGGGAGGCGATGCTCTTACATATACAAAAAAATTTTCCCAGTTGACTATCTCTGTTATAAATAATTCTTGTAAATTTCCTAATGACTATCAAAAAATAATTCTCTTTAGTCACATTTATACAAACGTTTGTCCTATACCACCATATTAAAAATTTAGGAAAAACGGGATGGCAACGTAACCTGTTAGATAATTTTTACCAAAAGTTGATAGGCACTAATTTATGTCAAGGTGTAACTTCATACCAATTTGTATGAAATTCTGTGCAGTGGTTCCTGTGATACAGTTGCCACAAAATTTTGTCACACACACACACAGACACGTATTTTCTAAAAATAGTCAAATCGTGTTCTACAGCTCTCAAAACGTGGAAATCCATCAAAAACCAAAGGTCGAAAAATTTTACGAATCCAATACTTTCTTGTATTGAATATAGAAGAATGTAAAAAGAAGAAGATAACGATGATGAAGAAGAAGGGGGAGAGATGAAGGGGAAAAAAATTAGAAATTTAAAAATTAGAAATTTGGTATAATTAATAACAAATGTAACACGTCTTTGATAATGCAATAAAAAGTTTGATTGTGGAGTTAATACAGCACACTATTACGTTATTCGTTAAAAACTTAACAAATACGATAGCTAAAATAATAATAATAGTAATAATCAAAGTACCAATAATATAGTTTAAAGCTAAATCTAAACATTAATAATGGTTGTGCTCCAAAAAATAATCTGTTATGCTAAGTTCCGGTCTCGCTAAAATAAAATAAATAAATAAATAAATAAAAGCCATTAAGTACAATCAGTGAAAGAACAAAGAAGTTTATGTTATAATGGGTATAAATCAATACTTCAAAAAATTTGTAGACAGTAATCAGGAGCCCACAGGATTCCTTGTCAAGATAATCTTCTATATGACGCATTATTTTTTCAACAATATTTCGTCGAATATTGTGAAACACACACGTGCACTCGTGTGTAAGTTTTACTTCCATATACACATATCTCACTAGAACGGACCTGAGGTAGCCTGGTCAGTAGAGCGCGAGCTCGTAACTGGAAGATACTGGATTCGATACTCGAGCTGGTCGAAGATCGTCGTGTACACTAATGGTGGCTGGTGCACGTAAAATCTGTCATAACCGCAGTGTCCTTCGTGTTCCCCTCCCGAATAATATCTTCTGGGGGTCACTAAAGCGGGGGCGCCTTCCTCTTAATGGAGAATCAAAATTGTGATGGTATGTCTCCGGACCACCTATAGGGTGTGTCCCAGACCGTTGGCAATTACTCGTAGCGTAGCACAAATGCGACGTAAAACCCACTCACTTACAGAGTATTAAGATTGATGAATTTGTATGTTATCCTACATACGTCTAATGGCCGTATTCACCATTAATATCAACTCCCGGTTCAACGCAAAAACTTGAAAAGCGTCTAAAGGCAGAGTTCAGCTTTCTAGCAAAATTTGGCACGCTGTTTCTGCCATCTAGTGTCGAGGATTTCATATATTCTTTCATTGGTTATTTTCACTCAAAAAATCTGAAAAATTACTATACCGCTAGATGGCTGAAACAATGCATCAAAATTTAATGAAAATTTGCACCTCGCCTTTTATACACTTTTCAAATTTTCGTGTTCAACCGTGAGTTGAAGTTATTGGTGAATAACAGCCTAAATCAGAGCTTTGACATAGTGCCATAAATTGATATCGTAAGTAATGATGGACATTTTCCGTTTCTGAACCTTTTATTAAAACAGATTCTCAGAAAGAGCTTGCAATTAGTGGCAGTTTTCATAACGTGCGGGATGTCGTTCCGTAGTATCTAATTGCAACACGGCGTTGACATATATATATATTTTTTCTTCTAAATATATAAAAAGAAATATTGGATTCGTGAAAATTTCGACCGCTGGTTTTCGATGAATTTACACATTTTGTGACAACCTGAATACGATTTGACCATTTTTAGAAAATATCTGTCGGTGTGTGTTAGTGTGTGGTGTGTGTATCATAAATTTTGTGGACACTAGCATCTAACGAACCAATGAACGAAATTTAACCAAACTTGATATTTAATTGGACCTTGACCTAAATTGGTGCTGATTAAAGTCTTGTGATAGCCACACATACTTGCTTCCTTTTTAATAATATTATTATTATTTTAGAAACAAAATCAGATATATATAAATTTGAATACTTGTAAAACTATTTTCACCTTAGAAATTAATAATAAGGACCAATGATGTTTGACTCGGTATATTAAGCACTAGAAGGAAGTTTTCTCATATATCAGAAGTTAAGCGACCATATTCTATGTTTAACTGAAATCACTACACTGAAAAAAATTCTGTGTATGACATCTAGAAACGTAGCTCAGGTAAGAATAGTTCCATGTCATCGTTATAAATTCTAGTTCCCTTTGTTAGCAAGTTTTAAAAATCCCTGTTAGAATTCTAGAGCGTTTTCCTATATTATCGTGGTCATGGCCAGTCTCATTTAAAAATCTTTGAAAATAAATGCCAACACAAAAGACGAGTTTTAGTGACTATAATTTTGTTTTATGACTCAATTCTAGTTAATCAAGCCAGAATTTCTCGCAATGCAAAGGATTAATAACATTCATAATATTGCTTCGTCATCTAGAAAAGTGTAGACTAGACTAAAAATTCTCTATCCAGGTTATTTGTTTACTTTAGGATTATGTTAAATCTATTAAAGGATTTTTTTTTTTTTTCTTTCAAAATTTAAACTAATATAATGAGGGATAAATTTCGATTTGGGGGAATTTTGTAGCAACTATTACAGGACAGATTGAAATTAACACAGCCCAGCATATTCAAGATAACGAGTACTCATGCACATTATTTGATCAGAGGAGCTTTACATGAATGAACTTTTTGCAATAACAATTTCTTTTTCTTACAGAGTATTTCAAAATGCAACTAATATGTACAATCATTAAGTACGATTATATGTCATAACTGCACGATTTATAAGAATGTCTCCCCCCCCCCCTTTTTTTTATTTAGAGACATATTTCTGAACACAGGTATTACTGCTTCTAGATGCAATATTAAGATATATATTTCAGCTACATCGATTACACGAATTCTCACTTGACCGCGACCTGTATTTAACTTGCGGTTCACTGTCATTGCTGGAGGTAGAAAATTAAGGAAGAAGCATTCCGTTATGTAAATATGAATTATACATTTTTTCCTCCATTAAATTCTAGAGGCTAATTTCAGGCCGTCAACATTATTACTATTTTGACCGAATATTGCAGAAAGCAAACGGGCCTGATCCTTTCGGTAAAAATAATGGATTGCGTGTTTTTAGACTTAAAAATCAATCTCACGGTCTGCTATTATACTGAGAAATCAGATTTTATTAATAATCCATTATTTGCTGGAACAGAGAGAGAATTGTTTTGATAAAAATAAAGGATAAAGGATTTTAAAGGATTGGAAACTTATCTGAGAAATTGTGATGCCAATACCTTTTACAGACCACCAGCACTTCGCCGAGGAAAAACAATAAGCGGCTTTAAAAGTATACTCCGAGGAAAACGAGGATAAAAGGCTTTAAAGGATTAGAAATTCATATGATAGGTTGTTATTTTCGGAAAAATTCATTTTCATCACTCTTACCCAGTAAAAAATATTATAGAAAACAAATTGCTTTGATTATTTCGGTTAAATATTTCAAAAAATCTTTTTGCGAGAGTCGATCGTAATATGAAAATTGATGGCCCTCTGGCACTTAAATTAAATTTCTCAAAGACAGATTATTCATTTATTGATAATAGTACCAATTGTAGCGTATCTTATAAAATATGTATTTCTATATACGTTATCTTCAGGGAAATATGCATGGAAGATTTATTTAAAAATATAGTTTGCTTTCCCATCTTGTAAGATTTTAGTAATACTGAATATAGTATTTACTAGTTCCTTTCGCCCGCTTAATGTTCGATATTTACAAATGAATTTATCCAAATTTAATGGTTACTTATTATCTAACAAGCCATATTCCCCAATTAAAAAACATAGCCAAATATGTCGGAATAAATAATCAACAATCAAAATAATCGGGTGTGTCACTCAAATGGCTTTCTCTTAGGCTGTGTTTCATGAATATGAAACAGATTGCCGTAACGCGTAAGATCAATAAGGTAAGTTATTAAAATTCAATCTAGTTTAAAAATAATCTAAAATAGGTTTAGGAACAGTTTTATTTGACGTGTCTGTGTGTGTTTGGGCGGGGGAGGGGGAGAAGGGGGGCGGGGCACCGCACCCCCCAACTCCGCGTTCATATAGTGCCAACATTTATTTTAAAAAATAAAATTGAAGGCTTCTATTAACCAATTAACTCTGGATAACTAAACTAAAATCAGTGTTACTCTGTAACTAATCATTTGACTCACAGACTACGAATTAAAAACATGTAAGTATATTCTCCTACCACATTTCATGAAACCATGGAAGCATCTGCGCAAGTGCTAACTCAACGAGTCCAATGCTAAAATAGGGGTGACAGTCATCTGACGCAGAGAAAAAGAGCAATAACAGAGCGCGGAATTACTGGATGTTTTCCAAATTTGAAACTGTCGGTCACATTGGTATCCCTCCAACATTTTGGACGCGTCCTCACTGCTAGTTTTAGGATATGTGGCCGCACTGTATTTTTATAGATACTTTATTTATTTCAAACAAATTAGCGTAACTTAAAAAAAGTATTATAATATTTCAATAAAAAAATAGAAAAGTGGTAAAAATTATCGTTTGCACTCTTGGCTAATGTTAAAAGTGTGCTCTCCACAAATAGCCTTGTTGCAGTAGTTGCATACGTATTTTGTCATTCTGCGTTTGGACAGAAATTACGGCGAAAGTATTGCGATGGACAGAAAGTACAAATTCTGCGTTTGTTTGCCTCAATTTTAGTCGTGTCTTCTGTGGACTTTTCAATATTCAAAATATCTTCAATATTATTTTGGTGATCACTAAACATTCGACTGTTAGACAAAGATTACAGCAAATCTCGAAAAGTAACAAGTGTATAGCCGTGCTCATCACCTTCGGATAACTAAGTCATTTTACTAGTTAAGAAGGTACTGTGAGTGAGGTGGTGTGAGCGCAACGGGAACATCTTGAATTTGCAAAACTGGCAGGAGTCGGTAGTCTATAAGACGAATGTTTAGTTATCTAGAGCTAATTTGCCTTGAAAATTGCCAATTTTGATCAAGTGGCAACACATACCAGCTTCAAAATACCTTATTTGAATTTCCTGCAATTACTTGTTTTTAAGTTATGGTGATAACAATTATACATACAGATCAACTGCTAAAAATTGGACTTTCGTATTTATGGGACAACAAAAAATATCGGAACCAGTGAATAAAAATTCTCACTTGTTGCTTAATGTAGTCCGTAGTCCTTTCAGTGTCTTCGGTGTAATAAAATTTCCAACCAGTGGGTATATTAATAAAATTTATTTCCGTAGAAAATTCAATATTAAAAACTATTATTACAACTTTACTAAATTTTGAAAAGATATAGCAAGCATAAAATCACAGTTGTGTACAACAGCTCTGTAAATTTTCTGCTCTTAATTTATAATTATTTGCAAACATGTAATCAATTCTAATGTGTAAATATTTTCAGCTGGTACTGACTATGATGCTGCTGATAATCATTGTTTGTATCTCCACTGTAATTGCCTTCAACTTTTCCAGTAAATTCTATGTTTAAGAGGAAGATGGTGAAGTAGATCAGAAATGTCATAATAAGCTTACTGTAACTATGCAGTGGCGGCTCCTGAACCGAAAATAGGTGAAGAGCCCAAAAATTATATTTAAGTATTTTTAATGCATAATTTTTATTAAGCATGGTCTTAACTAAAATTAACTAAAAATACTTATTCAAATGTAAATTTATATTCTATAAATGAATACAGTGTAAAATACAGTGTGCCTCTTCACCTATTTTCGGTACAAGAACCGCCAATAAACTATAGTTCATTCCCCCCTCCCCCTCAGTTTAACCCTTTGTATCCCACCGGGACTTTAAAGTCCCATAAAAAAAATTCTCACTATAGCCTAATTTTACTACAGGATTTCATTGGGACTACAGTTTAAGCTTTAGTCCCTATAGTTTAAACTTTCCCTATAGTTAAGTTATAGTTTAAGCTAAATTTAACACTTTCGCGACCGCTGACGTAGATCCACGTCATTCGAAAATCTGTAAATCCACCAGTGGGCGTTTCTTTCGCAATTTGTATGCTATTTATTTCTTAAATATATAACTAATATTCTTATTTTTACAATGAAATATACTATGGATACAAATACTTTGATTAGAAAGAATATAATTATAATGTATATCCATTTCAAATATAAATGCGAATACAGAAAATTTTATTCTGAAATATTGTAACATGGACTCAAAATATTTACACATTAGAATTGATTACATGTTTGCAAATAATTATAAATTAAGAGCAGAAAATTTACAGAGCTGTTGTACACAAGCCCACATGCGGACCTTACTGTCAAAAATTCAAAATCATGCGGTCGCGAAAGTGTTAATATGAGACGATTCTCATGCATAAAGAAATATAATAAAAAAGTTTCAAACTATATTTTTCCAAAAATAAAATAATTTAGGATATAAAAGGTTAAAGAAAGTATCTGCATTTTCAGAGAAATGTGTTTGATCATACATTTGGGCTCCCTCTTTCAATTTTTTGAGTAGAATAGAAATCTTTACTTTAGTTAAAATTTCAAAAGTAGTAGTTTCTTTTAGATGGTTAAAGACATTTAAAAATTTCTTTCCTACAATTTTGGATACTTTCAACTTTAAACCATTTATCATATTTAATTACAAAGTAATTCTAAATGAATGTCGGAATTTACTATTCAAAAAGTAATAAATTTTTGTTATTATTATTGTTATTTTACTTTAATGCATTGTTCTGGCAACTATGAGATTAGTTTCTAGCGTGACGCCCGTGAAGACAAGGATTATTTTACTATTAAGAAAATTACGAGAAGCATTTATGCAAAAATGAAGTAAGTTGCATGCGAAACGATATTGTTGAGTTTTCTTTTTAATTGAAATTGATTTTAACCGTCTGTTCCATTGTACTGTAACAACTTTTCGTGGAGGACTGTTTAACTTTACATTTTAATCTATACTAATATTATAAATGCGAAAGTTCGGATGGATGTATGGATGTTTGTTACTCAATCACGCCACAACGGCTAAACGGATCTGGATGAAATTTGGTAGAGAGAGATAGATAATAGTCTGGAATAGGTCATAGGTACTATTTATACCGGAAGTTTGATTAGAATTTTTAAAATTAATTAAAACATGAAAATAATAAACTGGTAATTGTCTTAATATAAGCCACTTGGGTCATTCTCACATAATGGTAAATTTTGTGTCCTTGGCTAAAAAATGTTACTTGAGCAAGTCAGCTATGAAAGTTAAAATTTTTTTTCAACAATTCTTTTCAAGCACTACACTGTGCAGTAATTTGAATATCAAAAAAATTAAAATTTCAATATTTAAAAAAATTTTTAAAGTTGTAAATGTCATTACCAAGGCTCGTCCCAAACTCCAAACTTTATTATTTGAACCTTTATTTTAAAGAATTGAAAAATTTAAAAATAAAGCTAACAATTTTCTAGGTATATTTAATGTTTCTATTTTTAATATATTTGGAACTTTAGACATAAAAGAAAAAATTCTATTAATTATTCTTATTTAAAACTTGTCCCTATGTGTAACTGTCATTACCAGGGTGCGTAAGTTTTTTTTCAGTACCTCACTACTAGATGGTGCTGTCATAATTATCAACCTGTCAAAAGTAAAGTATTTCATGCACTTACAAGCAGACAAGTTTTTTTTAGTTTAAGTAAATACAAATTATTTCTTTTTGCTGTTTTTGTTCTAAAATTATAGTCAGTGTATTTATTGTGTGTCATTACAAAGTCCATTATTACAGAAATACACAATTAATAAATTTGAATTTGCTGAATGATTTATAAAGATCCTTGGGACCGCATACAGAATAAATATTGCATTAGCTTTTAATTGTTATAATTTAGCCATAAATAGGCTTGACATTAAAAATGTCATTACCAAGGTGGTCATTACCAAGGTGTTCTGAAAACATGGTAATGATGTCTAGGAACACGTTAATGACTGTTTTAGACCCCCCCCTTTTTTTTTTTTTTTTTTTTTTTTTATTCATTTCATAACTGTTCATTAGCAGAAATTGCCAAAATTCCATTTTATGGACTAATTTAGTCTATCATAAAGCTTTTTGTCTCATTTGACAGACAGTTATAGGATTCATAAAGTGAAAATTATTCCAAAAATCTCACCATTGATATATCATCTAGACATTTTAATTTTTCTGTTGCAAATTAGAATGATAAATACAGCTATCCATAAATAAATGTGTAATTATTTGGCCATTGGTCATTTCTGTGGTTCTGTCTGTCATTACCAAGTTCACAAATGTCATTACCATGTTGCAATGGAAAATTAAAAAAATAATTTAAGCTGTAATTAAGGCAAACGATCTCTGCTGGTAATTTTTTCCTCTATAGGAGACGTGGATAATTGCATTAATGTAAAAAAATCAGGAATTAAAACAATTTTTATTTTTTATTTTTTTCTGAAACCAATATTTACCATTATCTGAGAATGACCCACTTACATTTTTAATTGTTGCCAAAAAAGTTTACGAGGTACTTTTATTTATTTATTTATTATTATTTTTTTTTTCAACATAAAATGAAATATGCTTTCACGCGAAAAATAAAAAAATTACTAAATGTTAAATTGGTGAATGAGAAAATGACGTCTTTATAACTTTAAAATAAAATAGTAATAATACAAATTTAGCATGTTTCTTCTGAATTTTATTTCATAGCATTTTTTTATATACCTTACCTTTAGATTTTTGTTTTAGCAAATATGAATAACGCTTGGAATAAAAGCTAATTCGGAATTATATTAAAGGTATTTACTTATTGATAATTCTGGACAAATTTTTAAATTTTGATTCTGAAGTAGATCGGACATTTTTCGCCAAGGACAGCCGCTTAAAGCCAAGTAGCGCATGAAAAATATAATTAAATTATAAAATATTGAAAAAAAGAAAGAGATAGGAAAAATAATCTCATAAATTATATTTTGGTTTAAAACGACGACAAAAATTCAACAGTCGCCAAGTGGAGCTATAAGGTTGTACCATGATCAGGTTTACATATTAATTAATTTATTTATTTTTCTATATACCAACTACTATTAACTAAGCATGAAGTATATATATCGGACATTTTTCGCCAAGGACAGCTACTTAAAGCCAAGTAGCACATCAAAAATATAACTAAATTATAAAATATTGAAAAAAAAAAAAAAAGAGATAGAAAGAAATAGGAACAATAATCTCATAAATTATATTTTGATCTAAAACGGCGACAAAAATTCAAAAGTCGCCAAGGGGAGCTATATTAAGGTTGCACCATGATCAGGTTTACATGTTAATTAATTTATTTATTTTTCTATATACCAACTACTATTAACTAAGCATGAAGTATATATAACCAAAAATAAATAAATAATAATAATAATAATAATTGTGTCATGCGATAGACGTAGCCGATCATAGGATATTGTAATATTATATTTGGCTTGAAATTGCTGTCATTTTATGGTTGATCGATTAAATCAAATAAATATAGGAAATAACTTGAAAGCAAATATTAGGTACATCACGCATAATGTTGTTCATATGTGGCTGGGATTCAGATATAAAAGGGCTACTTCAAATTTTTCGATACTGTCTATATCGAAACTGTCATATATGATAAGCACCCGAATGGAAGCCCACGGGTAAGCTATTGTCGCAGGCAATAGGAACAGGCACCGGAGACTGAGAGGACGAACAAGACACTGCCGAAGGCAGCGAGAACCCAATGCGAGCTTTTGAGCAATTTCAGTATTTTTTTTTTTTTCTTTTTTTTTCATAAAGCTATGCAGAAAAAAGTTTCCTTTAAATATAATGACGAGCGAAGCGGGAAAGCCTACTAGTTTTAATATAAATAAGAAATTTATACCACTTTTATGATTAATTTATGCAGAAACCTTTTTTAGATATTGCAAAATATTGTGCATCTTCTGAAAATGCTTTATAGATATCATAACATGACAATTTCTCAAATTATATTAACTATGACAGAATGGAATTCGTTTGAATGGTATTTCTAAATTTTAAAATTATTTTTGATTCATACATACAGGAAACTATATTCATTAGTAAGAGATAAAACTTAAGTCGTTATGACAGTCCTAAAAACATGAATATCATATATGAATGAAAGAGTTTTTACAAAAAACTTTTTTTAAATCCAAACGCTCTGTATATTCACACATTTCTAAATACATTAAACCATATTGAATACATGATTAAATACACTGTAAAAACATTCTGCAAATTTACTGAATTATTTATTCAGAGTCCCTGTTAAATTTACAATAGTTTTCAATTAAGAACTAGTATGTTGTGGCCATATTCTATGAAATGTAGAAGAAAGTAACAATTAATTCTCAATCTTTATTCTGTATTTTTACTTTTTTTTATATATTACAAGAAAAAAATATATAATTCTAGAAACTTTTTTGACAAACGGTTTTTGATGAATTTACAAATTGCGATAGTCTTGAACACGATTTGATAATTTTCAGAAAATGTGTGTCTGTATGTTACCAAAATTTTGTGAACGCCATATCTCAGGAATCAACGAAAGGAATTTAGCCAAACTTGATAGTATTTAGTACAAGGTTATAACCTTGATTTAAATTGATACTGATTACAATTTAGGATATTTCGCTCAACAGTTGGCACGGTCATCCCATTTTACCATAATTTTTAAAATGGCTGTGCACGGCGAAATTTTTATAAATGCTTGTACACAACGAAAGTTACTTTTTACCAATTATTATGAAATTCGCTAACCACATGAGTTTCTTCTATATTTATATTTTCCTATACAAATTCACTCAGTACAAACAATTTATTGAAAATATTATTTATTAAAATTATCTTCCGTGATGAATGCAGACGATTTTCATTCGAGAGAAGTATAACACTAAATATCCAAAGAAAATCAGTTTAGTAAGATATTGCCCTCACCATTTCTCTCAGTAACTTGAAACACACGATTTGGCATCGAGTTAGTTACTTTTTTAAGAAAAAATTCGGGAATATTGTCTTATTTCTACATAATGGCCACTTCTAATTCATATGCTGAATGATATTGTTTGTTTTCATGTTCTTGGCGAGACAAATAAACCCACAGGTTTTCTATGGCGTTTTGGTCACAGGGCTTCGACTTGGCCAAGGTATAATATCAATCTCCTTTTTTTTTTTTTTTTTTTAAAGCCATTATTTTGTTGATTTATGGTGGTATTCACCAATAACTGCAACTCCCGGTTGAATACGAAAACTTGAAAAGCGTATAAAGTCAGGGTTCAAAGTTTGAGCAAAGTTTGACATATGGAATCTGATATCTAGCGGCATTGTCATTTTTCAGATTTTTAGCTGAAAATAACCAATCAAAAATTATATGAAAACTTTGACGCTAGATGGCAGAAGCAGCGTGCCAAATTTTCTTGGAAAGCTGTACTCTGTCTTTAGATGCTTTTCAAGATTTTGCTTTGAACTGGGAGTTGAAGTTAATGGTGAATAAGTCCATGTACCATTATCTTGTCCATGGGAGCATTATCTTGTTGAAAACTCGCGACAAGAAAAAATTTAATTTAGATGGTTCAAATCTAAAGGCAATTACGACTACTGGTATGATTTAAGCCAAATTCCTTGCAAGTTCTACAATTAGCAGATGGAAAGTGGTTCTATTATGGTGTTGGGCGCTATCTCATATGCAAGAAAATGCAATCTCCAAAGAGTTGAGATGAAAATGAACTTGAAAAGTTACCAACGGTACTATTTCCAAATCTGATATTACAAAATGTGGTAAATTGATCCTTTAATAAAAGCTACACTATTAAAAATAAAATACTGTATTTCACCAGAAAAAGGATTCCAGTTAGCTGCAACCAATGTTCTGGGGCAAAGTTTCTCCATTTCAGTGGTACTTACGTTAAAATGGTGAAACATTGCACCAAAGAATTGGTTGCAGCAAATTCGAACCATTTTTCTGGTGAAATATAGCATTTTATTTTTAACAGCGTAGTCGGTCTGCGCCTTCTTAGTGCTCAATTTTTACACACGTATTTCCAAATTTACTTCTTTTTGCCAGTTGAAATTACTAAACATTGGTTTCCATGATATTCAAAACAAATTGCTTGATCTCTTACATCATGATATTTATATGTTTTTGAAGTACAAACGTCTCCAAGAAATTAAAAATGACATCGTAATCTTTTATTTTAAATTTGATAACCACATGTCTATGTATTCATTTATATTATTCATTTCTCGTGACGTAGTTGAATTCTACTTATTTAATTTATTATTAGTATTTTTCCCTGACGTATTAAAATTCCGCATACGAAAAGAGTGTACTCTAAAAATAGAAATTGTTTTGCTTTATTGATTGAGAATCAATGAACAAATTTTCCAAGACCATGCAAACCATGGATAATTTCATTTTTCTTTATCTCAATAAATTGTTGCGATTCTGACGTAAGTTTTTCCTTTAAATTATAATTTTTCAGTAGAAATGTATGCATGGAAATTATAGATAAAATTTTTTATTTTCCTTATTCCAATACATTATTTTAGCTATGACATCATTTTCAGAATTAGTTTCGAGAAATTTAGGCTTTTATTATTAAGAAGATTAAGATTCTTTTTCATTCATAATTTTTTTCGCATGTTCATTTATTTATTTTCTTATTTATTTTTATCTTATTTATTTTTTTCTTTTTAATCATGAAACATTAAAAAAAGAAAGGAAGAAAGAAAAAAAATTCAAAATTTGCAGGGTGGGAATGTGTGATTTTTCTTTTTACATCTCATGAATAGTCAGAGGAGAATACAATTTCTTATACTGAGCTACATACATTATTGACTTTACACTAAATTATTTAACAAATTAGGATGATGTAAAAAATCTTCAAATAATTATGGGTACAATTTTAGAAAATATCTCTTAAATACCTACCACGAATTTCTATTTGTTCGTTCACAACTTTAAATGGACAAACATGGCGTTAAGATCATTTTGACTTTTACATTTTTATTTTATACCAGAACCTTTTTTCTTTATAGAGCTATTAAATTTATCCTTCAACATTTTGATGGCTAGTAGATAACTCGAGACAAACACTTAAAAGGCTGATGAGACTGAATAATGAAGGTCTGTGAAGACAAACACACCCATAGCCCCCTCCTATCCCGCCCTATCTGCAAAATGAGTCAAGGGGATTGGTCGTGAATCCAGGTACATATACCGTCTAAGAAAAAGAACAGACGTTCAAAATTTGCCTCTGAGATTAGAGAACGTTTTCTTATGTAAACATCTAATTATATTTTCGACAAATTCCTTGGAAGTTATAATTAAAGAATCAAGATTCATGGTTTCATTGCAATAAGCCATTAATAAAAATTCATCGTGGGAGCATTTTAGATTGTTCTGACATCAGCAGAAAGTAATTTCGTCTGACAATATAAGAAGGATCATGATTTGTCATATACCTTGGAGGTCTAATGATGAGAAATTCTACCTTTGAACGAACCCATTAACTTGTTAGCTAACTTTTCTGGAATCTTATTGGTCAAATAAGTTAAATAATAATGTCGGCAGCTCATAGAGCTATCCATCTCTCTCTCTCTCTCATCATGACTGGGTAGTGTATGGGCGGGCCATTTTCGTGTACCATCAATTTGCGAGTTATTTCTCCCAAAGAACCAGAGGGCATTCATGTCATTTTACCATTTTTTTTCTCCCAATTAAGTTATTTTTTAATTAATTTCTCTTCCCTTCTACAAGGCAAACAGAGAAGATAATGAATTAACATAAAAGAATTTGTGGTCAACAAATAATTTGAAATCAAGTTCTTCATATAAGACTCACCCGAATAAGCTAACAAGCTTTGTATATGAGGGGGGGGAGGGGGGGGAGAGATGATAATCGTAATTTTTTCATGTTCCAGAGACGCTTGAAATAAATAATTAGCTTAGAGTTTCTCACGGACCTTATTCTTCAAGAGAAAGAGAGAGAGTAATAAACTAATAATAAAGCAATCGAAGAAATGCATTGAAAATCCTAAATTTTTACTTTATCCTAGACCTTATTTGCATAGATCGTATACTAATTAAAAACATGAAAAATTCGGTACTGATGTCTAAATCCATGTTGAATACAGGGCTCTAGGAATTTGAAAAACACTGCTCGCCTGCCAGCAAATCTGGTAGCCAGTAAAAATATCTCCTTGCCTACTCCCCCTGCCCAATTTTGAAATTTACTTGAATATAGAAATTTAAATTCTATGTATAAAAACCAAATATTCACTAGGACAGAATGATGCATCAGAAAACACCTGTTCAAATTTAACATCATGAAACCAGTTCGATTACTTTCACTAAACCGATACATCATTACAGTGGCACAACGATTCAGCACCGGGTCGCAAAGCACATGCAAACAGGAGCAATGTAAACCAATTCTTTAAAATGATGTGACCGAATTGTGAAACAACACTCTGTACAGCTTCTCGTGCTGTAAATCCCTTAATGCTACATTTATTCAACCCAATATCTCTAAACATAGTGCGAGAAGCAGGAATCAAAATTGTGAGAATTAGTCTACATCGAGAGTGGAATCGGAATCTGATTTTGGGAACAATTTTTTTCACCAATATATATATATATATACAGTCGGCTGCAAAATTATTCGAGCACTAGCAATAATCCTTGCCAAAAAAAAAGTACACTTAATACAGCTTTGTTAAATAAATCCTTGTCGAGTCATGTTCTTAATCAGTCTAAGAACATGATTCGACAAGGATTTACTTAGCAAAACAGTCTTAAGTGTACTTTTTAAATATAGGAATTATTGGCTAGTGCTCGAATAATTTTGCAGCCGACTGTATATATATATATATATATATAAACACGTTGAGTTTCCTTAAAGTTGAAAACATAGTCGCGAGTTAAAATATATTGGGCGCAGGCGACCGTATTTCACGAGCCCTGGTTGGATAGATGCATCAGGTTTTAGATTTTCACATTTCACCTGCATTAAAAAATAAATAAATAAATAGTAACTTGAAACATTTCACTTTCCTTCTTCAACGAACTTCAAATTAGTTTTTATGCAACTAATACAGGACTTAGAAATCATTTAATCAAAGGTCAGAACGCCAAAGAAAATACAGTGAATGGCACGTTCGTTTTTGTTCGCCCTTAATTGGATTAATTACTATCAGAAAAAAAGAAAGAAAAAATGCAGATTTTCTAATTCACTCGCCACATTGTTAAAAAAAAAAAAAAAAAAAACCTTGTTATATTAGAGAAAATTTCTGGCAGCGAAGTTGAAAGAAAATATTGGTATGCTATGCGCAAAAATAAGTTGACAAAAATTTTCTGTAAACAGAACAATACAGAGAATATTTGTACACAACAGACTTTTTCCGTATTTCACACCGTGATATATAATTCTCGTGATATATATAAAATTCTCAAGCTCTACCATCCAAAATCGAACCTTTGATATTAATTTCCCGTATGCAAAATAGAAAAAATATGCAACCACCAGAGGAAATCTGTATCAATGGTTACCGATATTATCTGGTGACAGAAAAAAATGTTTATTTTCACAGACTGAAATGTAATTTTTAACTAAGCTTTTGTAGTTTTGAAAATCATAAATTTTATGTAGAAAATTCTTTATCTTTACAGAATTTATCTATTTTTAACAGATTTTTGTTTACAGTGCAGGTCTCAAATTTTAGTGACCGTGGCGATCTGGTGACTGGGATTTTTTTAAACCCTGGTGTAGACATTAAGTATTATCAATAATAAATTATCGTAAAGTAGTCTGAGCAGTTTTAAAATATTTTATAATACTGGTCAAACAAAATCCTATTAAATTTCAAGTTTTTACTTTGAGAATTTTAAATTATTTGTAATTTAAGATTTTTCTTAGCATGCTAGAATACTGCAAAATTTCGCATAAACACGCATTATAAGGAATGTTTTCATCGTAATGAAGTCGGGATAGCTTTAAAATATCATTTATGATTTATCATAATCATTATTATATCATTTATCATTTTCAACATCCTACTTTAAAAACTTCCTAAGTTATTCGAAATTAGAGATTTTCATAACAAGACAGAATACGTCAATACATCGCATAAATTTTCTTTATGATGGTATTCTTGATGGGAAATGGAATTGCATGAAAACTAAAATAAGAAACTGACACAAATAAAATTGCACATCAACCTAAGATAGATGATAAATGCATATTGAACTGGGAAGAAGGGTAGCCGAGCAGTTGTATTCATTTCAGACCGGACCGGATATTACAAAGTTTTAGTATAGTGTATAATAAATCTACGGTTTAAAACATTTAAAATTAAATAAAATTAACAGTATGTACCAGAATAAGATCCAGTAAAACAAGCATTATTTTTAGTCGAGAACACAATTTAATTTTAAAAATATATGAAGCATTAAAATGACTATATAAAAAATGATTAATATTGAAGATCGAATAAAATATACGTGGAGTGGAGTGGAACAAACGATGATGAAAATTCATGATGAAAAGGAGGAAGTGAAGACTGATCACGCCGGTATTTCAATTCTTGTTGGCGTTATATTTATTATATTCCCCAAATTTAAAATTCTAGAGACAACATAGTTGCTGTTCTGCTATCTCTCTCTCTCTCTCTCTCTATATATATATATATAGCATATAGTACATGCAATTTTTTGAATAGGCTGCCATTAAAATCCAATTCAAATGGTTATTAATAAATGACATATTCCCGCCAACCCAGATTGTGTGAATCAGCAAGCCAAGCAGATTTTTATATAATTCTTTGAAATAAAGTAATGCGGCTGGTGGGCGCTGACATAGAAATCAAACTTACATTTATATTCCAGCAAAAAGAAAGCCGAATTATGACTATCTGTATTCTCAAAATACAAGTAGAAAAGCCATAATATATTATTCATGAGCAATTAGAATTTACATTACGTTAATGAAAATATGAGAACTGGTGATGATTTCGCATCGGTTGCATTGGAAATACACTGACCTCTCCAAAAGTTAAGGTACAACTTGTTTTCTCGTTTTCTTATTTTGAGCACAATTTTGAAACAAATGTGTATATGAATATAAAATTTGGATGGCATATTCGTTATCAAATCATTAATCATGAATTTTATATAACTTAAACATAAGCAATCAAAAGTAAGCATTTCATCCCTCTCGGAGGTGGCTTTCCTCTAGGAGAGTGTGTGTGTGTGTGCGTGGGGGGGGGGGGGCGATGCCCCTACAATTTTTGCTGATACATTTCCCCCCCCCCCTCAATTGACTATCACTGTTATAAATAATTCTTTTTAATTTCGTAATGGTTACTAAAAAATAATTATCTTGAACCACATTTATACGAAATACTGCCATGTTAAAAATTTAGAAAAAGTGGGATGGGAACTCCATCTGTTGGATAATTTTCACCAAAAGTTAATAGGCACTAATTTATATCAAGGTACAGCTAGATAGCTATTTGTATGAAATTCTATGCAGTAGTTCCTGAGATACAGTTGCTGCAAAATTTTATCACACACACACCAGGGTTGGCTGGGCCAATCACTGGAGCACCTACCCTATACTGCATAAATTTTTTTGAACGTCGTAAATATGAAGGTAATCATAAGTAAAAAATGAAAACTACTCATCAAATTTCAGAAATTATTTTTGTTTAATATGCTCTGGATTAAGAACTTCTTTCTTTCAACTTTTCGTCACTGTATAATGGAAATTTAGAAATCTCTTTTGTAATTAACTAGAAAATTGCACAAATGTTCCATGTATTTTATTAGTTACAATCGAAAAAAAAGTACCTTGGTAAAAAAAGTACCTTTCTTCATGTAATTTCAGATTTTTTTCTTCTTTTTTTTAAGGGAAAAAAAAAAAAAAAGGTTCACAATCAGACCTTCATCTTTTCATGCTTTTCTTTGCTTTTTCCTAAAAAAAACTTGTAATTTGTTATGGAATATTTTCATATTAACTGCATGTCGTGAATATTGGTTTACAAAGATTATCATAAGCATAACACAAGTTGCAATAATTGCAACACAAAAGAAAAAATTTAATTTTTTTTTCAATATCTCCGAAAACTTAAAATTAATCAAAAAATGCGTAAACATATAGTTCAAAAGAAACATAAATGTTTAGTTTTCAAACTTCTTTTAGTTATTGTTATTTATTACTTACAGATCTTTCTGAGGGGGGGGGGGGTATTTTTTTTTTCTTGAAAAGTCTGAAAAAAAACCCATTTTTCTCGAAAACACACAAATAAAACTGGGTTTTTTTTCGAAAAAACGCGGGATTTTCCCAACCCTGACACATACAGAGATTTTCTAAAAATGGTCAAATCGTGCTCTACATCTCTCAAAACGTGTAAATCCACCGAAAACCCGAGATCGAAAATTTTTACGAATTCAATACTTTTTTCTATTGACTATAGAAGAAAGTAAAAATGACAATAAATAATTTTAAAACAAACAACTCATCCAATTTTCATGTTCGTATGTATATATTTTTAAAAGTTATTCACATACGAAAACAAGAAGGAAAAAAAAAAAAAAAAAAAAAAAAACAGAAAAGTGAACACAGGAAGAAAAATCTGATTTTTATCAAACATTTGGATACATATACATCGTAACCTAAATGCACCTCTGACACCTCTTCTTCAGTTTTCTTTGCTGATATTGTTTAAATTTTCATTTCTTCCAATGCTTACTTTTGAGAAAAATTGAAGCTATATCAGTTTGAAAATTATTACTTAAAGTTATTTAATCATTTGATAACGAATATGCCATCCAAATTTTATATTCATAGGTTCATTTGTTTCAAAATTATGTGGAAAAGAAGAAAATGAGAAAACAGGTTGTACCTTAACTTTTAGAAGCCCATGCAGTGTTTGGGAATAAGGCCGACTGACTGCACTAGGATCCTAGATCTGAAGGAGAGTGGTCTTTCTAAGGGGTCCTAGTCCGTATTTACGCAAGTTTCAGAGAAAAACCACAGAAAACTCAAATGGCTAAGCCGCAGAGGCCAGTGTAGATACATATGTGAAGAAAGAAAAGATATAAAACTTTAGGAAAAACACAAGAACGGTAATATATGAATTTGAGTTATTGTTCACAGGTCAAAAATCAGCATCAGTTTAAATCAAAATCCAACTAAATACCAAAAGTTTGATTAAATTTCGTTCTTTAGTTCGTGACATACAGCAGAATTTGTGATACACACAGACATGTTCTAAAAAATGGCTAATTTGTGCTCAGAATTCTTCAAAACGTGTAAAACCACCGAAAACCGGAAGTCGAAAATTTTCACGAATCCAGTATTTTCTATTAAAGTATATATATATAGTAGAAAGTAAAAAAGCATTTGTAAAGCATTGTTATCAAATAGGTTAATTTTATATTTATGAAATAGGTGTTCTCTGTCCACAAATATATTTTTTTTATTTATATATCTTAATAAATCATTTAAACGGTCCGTGGGATATTACATTATAAATTTAATGTTCCGTGGGATTTTAAATTGTGCATTTAATGGTTCGTGGAGTTTTAAACTGTGAATTTAGTAATCCATGGGATTTTAATTTGTTAACTTAGTGGTGCATGGGCTATGAGCAGTGGCGTCGCCAGAAAACATTTCAGGGGAGGGCACAACCTGAAAAAATATTTTTTTTTTTTAAATGAAATTCTGATAGCATAGTTTTAAAGTTAAAAAAAAAATAAATGCTTAGTATAATTTTCCAGGGGGGGGGGGGCAAGCGCCCCCCTTGCCCCATTCTGCCGACGCCCATGGCTATGAGATTTTAAACTGAGAATTTAATGGTCCGTGGGATTTTAAATTGCGAATTTAGCGGTCTTTAAAATGGAAAAAAAATGACGACCTGTGCATGTAAAAGTAAAATCGTACAGATTAATTTACGCAAATACAATCACATCATCCATACAGAAGTACACAACTATAAATAATCATAATGAAAGTAATCATGGAAAATACATTTTTTAAGCTAAAACTTCCGATATAAATAAAATCCCAGGAATGATTTCCATGTTTTGGAAAACGATAAATGCTGATAAAGCTTCTAATGTCGATCTCATTACCAAAAAAGAAATTACTTCCGACGAACCCGATATTTAATGAGCAGATGTTCGATTCGAACATAATTAATCTTTTCTACCTTTTTCAAATGTGCAGCTATAAAGTTTTATATTTTGCTGGAAAATCAAGATGAAAGAGTAATTATCATCTAATGAATCTGATGACAGTTCGCAACACCTTTCTATTCTTGGTTGAAAATGGTGCTGTTTGCTGTTATTTAATTCTAAGCTTTAGAGATTTTTGACACGTCTCAGCTTAATCGGCTATCTGTTGTTTCTTTGTATTTATCTATCAATGCATACGTGCTATAACTTCATTAAAATGAAATCCCGAAAGGAAATTTATTTATGTTATTTAAGTAAATTTTAAAATCTAAATTTTTCTATAGCGATAATTCATGAACAGAGCTGATTCGAAAGCATACAAAATATGACATCCTTTTTTCATTCTTACTATTTACATAAGTAATATATTAAATAACAATAATAACAAAAAACATAATCACTAAAAAAAAAAAAAAATTACCGTGACGAGATACCTTTATGACCTACATATTCGCTAAAATCAACTTGTAAAAGAAATTTTTTTTTCTTTTTTTAAGACAAGAGAATTATTTCTTTCGGACTGGAGAAAAAGAAAAAAAAAAAAAAAGTTGTTATTTTTGGTTGAAGACGTGTAGATTACCTTGAATAAAGCAGGATGTTGAGCAACATCCAGTTAAAAAAAAAAAAAAAAATAGAGAGAGAATTGTTTTAAATAATATTTAATTTAGTACCAAAGTCCTATTTTTGCCTTAGACTTTTCCTTTTTACGCTTTTGCAAAGGTTTAGATTCTGTAACAGACTATTATGTAAAATTCAAGTTGAACTATAGCAAATAGTAATGACACTTTTCTTCCTGTTTGAAAAAAACAGGATCTTTGGTTAAAAAAAATAATAAATAGGCTTCTCGACCAAACTGAAATATTTGTAGAACAGCACTTTAATTGTATTCTCTCTCTTTCCTTATTTTCTTTATTGAATTATATTTTATTTAAAAAAAAAAAAAAAAATAAAATATTAAGAACCAAAATGTAAAATCTTTGTGAAAAGGGAATATCGATAGTAAATAGTATTGCTGATGAATTAATATCGTAATTAGAAACTTGTACTGTTAGACAAAAGGGACACTGCAAAAGCATATTTAGACAAAAGAAAAATAGCTTGTGAATTTTATTTGCTTTTTTTTTTTTTTTTTTTTTTCCCCTCCCCAATCTCTATTATTATCATTATTACTAATCGTTATTTTCGTTTTAAAATCTTTTCAATTATGAAGATATGCAAATTACCTAAAAATAAAAACAAGCAAAAGAATTTTGTATAAATTTATAAAATATTTTTCATGTTCATTTTTATTCAATTAGAAGCAGTGGCTGCTCGTGGGATTCCTTTTACAGGGGGACTGCATCACTGCATTTCAGAAAAATACATAAGCTGAAATGATTTGAAAATTTTGATTCTGTATTTATAATTATAAAAAAGTCCATAAGGATGTGAGGGGGGAAAAAAACCACTACTAGTATGTTGTGACCACAACATGACTCTCTTCTATATTTTCCTACATAAATTCACCGAGCAAAAATAATTTATTAAAATTATCTTTCCTGATAAATGCAGACAATTTTCATTCTCGAGAAGTATAAAACTAAATATTAAAAAAAAGTGAATTTTATTCTCTATGTGACAATTTCTTTCTTTTTTTTTTTTTTTTTTGGTGTGTGTGTGTGTGTGTGCATATATGAAAATTAAAACAGAAATCGATAACTTTATTTTAAATTATCACAGATCGATAGTTCAACTATTCGTTTTTTAGATATTGACGAGCTCTTTTGAAAGATACTAATAATGAAAATTTGCCTTACTGGGTAGCGATGCTTTTACATATACAGACTTTTTTGGCAGTTGACTATCACTATTATAAGTAATTCTTTTTAATTTTATAATGATTCTTAAAAATAATTCTTTTTATGCACATTTATATGAAATTTTGTCGTATACTACCATGTTAAAAATTTAGATAAAGAGGAATGGCAATGCCATATGTTGGACCATTTTCACAAAAAGTTGATAAGCACTAATTTATGTCAAGGTTCAATTACATACCAATTTGTATAAAGACTATGCATTAGTTCCTGAGATGCAGTTGCCACAAAATTTTGTCACATATACATACAGACAGACTGATACTTTTCAGAGGTTTTATGTAGACAAGCAATAGAAAAAATCCATTAACAAAACTACTGAGCTTTTAGAAGACAAATTAGAAGACACAGACTCATTATTATGGATAGACAGAAAGCACACAGACAGACAGGTAGAAAGTCAAGTTGAAAATATTAATATTTGTCAAACAGTGTAGATGTAAATGTAGTAGCACAGTAAATGTGGTTAATACTACTAAAAATCTACTTTTATCCATTTCCACTTATATCCCGTAATGTATCCCAAACCTTTTGCATGAAATTGTAAACAAAACATTAATGCCAATCCAACCATTTTCAATGGAAAAAATGCCTTTGCTCATCTGAAAAATAATGCTAATTTTATTACATTTAGTACCCTGGAAAGGAATAGAAATTTTTTTAAAAAATAACTTTCATATTCCATGGACTCTACACAACATAAGACATAAAGCCTCATAGACAGTAACATATCTAATTTTTTTGTTTGTACATGCGTGCAAACTAGTAGTGACACACCTACCATCTTGAATAGGAATCCAGCTACTGTAGCCTTAAATAATATTTATCAATTTCGAAATATGCTAAAAATATTTGCAGAAATCAGAGCACAAACAAGCAGACATTTAGACAATCAAGTTGAAGTTATAAACACTTTTTAACAAAAACAAAATTTTGTGAGTCATGCTAACCTATAAAATTATATAAAATAAATTATTAATGAAACATTTTATCATTTAAACTTCTTTGTTAATTAAGAAGAAAAATGTAAAAAAAATTTTCAGATCAACGCGTCAAAAAATATTTAGTACAGGACTGGCCCGGCCCGACTATACACAAAAAAGTTTAACCCGAGAACCAACTGAGAAATTCGGCTTGAGAGCTGGGCTGGGCTTGGGCCTCAAGTTCAGTTTGTGCTCACCTCTAGCATCAGATGCAGCTCCAGTGTACTTTGTTTCATAGGGTCAAAACTGTTAGAGTAAATAAGGGTGGCTTTCACTATCCTTCCCCTAAGGAAATCTCTCTTTTTCAAGAGCTACATGAAGAGCAGTCCCTTTGCAAACTTTAGAGATGCTATTACACTTAAAACTGGTTGATTTTTTCAGCTTTTTAATTTCACTGGCTTATCTACGTAGAGAGTAATGGGGTAATAGTCCCCCTATCTGAACTGGGAAGGATCTTAGTTTGGAGATTCATGACGACTGTTATTAAATTTCAATATTTCTTTTCCCATATTATTTGCTGATAAGATATTTCTTTTTCGCATTTGCCAATATCTTTTTCAATATTTTCTTTTTCAGCCGCTTTCGAGATTAGCCTGTTACTCAGCAGCGTTCTTTTTTGCGTCAGACACCTATATCTTGTTCGTTACTCCTGTGAACACTCTGCTCACTGGCATTCCCAATTTGTTTCTCATATCTGACTGTAACAAACGCTGCTAGGTTTTCGCGATCCTTGAAGATCCTGCACAGGAAATTTCATTTCAATTTTGTGTAATCATTATTTTATAATTACACTTATACAAAATCATTTTCTTCAATCTTAAAAACAATAAAGAGAGCATTTATTTCTGCAAAAAAGCTGTTATAGTAAAAATAATTAAATCATTGTGGCTTGGAAAAAAATTAAAAGCTAAATTGTTTCTTCACGGGATAAACTCAATATAACACACAAATTGTTGATTTTTTTTTTTTGTGTCGTTATCATAACGACCACTTAATCTTTCAAATTTATTCCAGTAAACATCTGGAAGAGCTCCAGTTAACTTTCAATTGAAAGTGAATGACTTCTTTCCGTAAGCTCCCTCGATCTGTTTCTTTAAACAATGTTGAACAATCCATAGAGGAAAAATGAATAGCTTTGCAACATTGTATAGAAAAAGCATATAGTCTTTGCGCAGTTCTCTTTGCAGATATTAGCAAAAATGAAAACAGAGCTTCCTTCCTTCATCCTTGGCGGTAGAAAAGTTAGAGTGAGTTCATAATATAGGCTATTTCTGAGAATTCTGCTATAAGAATCATTTAAACTATATACTATATTGAAGTCGAGATAAAACAATAGAAGCACGAAAGCAAAACTTTAAAATTGAGCTATGGGCTCAAATTCGTATGACAAGATTTTTAAGGGTGGGGTACTTAAAAATACTTTTTTAAGCTCAAAATAAATAAGGCTAGAGATCTTAACAATGAAAAATATGGACACATTAAAATTCATTCAGCAAAATATAGTTTTTTTAAAGATATGTTAGTAAGTGCACTTTGTCATACAGCAGTTTAAAAGAAGATTATGCAGTGTTTTGATAAGAAGACAGGGTGATTGCAAATTAATTCAATTAAATATTTAATTTTCCAAAATTTTAAATTTTCAACCATACTAAGATATTTATTTGGATTGTGCACTTGTCAACACTATTTTATAACTGATTTTATTTTTTCTTTTACAATTTGTAAGAGAAAAAAAAGCATATTTGCCCTGCTCCTATAATTTTGTGACAACCTCCTAGACCCAACTTTTGTCTACCACACTATCTGATGACATGTGTTTGCAGATGCCGAAGTAATTGGTCTCAAAAATCAATTTGATTAAATATTTTTTTAAAAATATTTTTTCCTCAATCAAATTAAAATATTTCATGAATTTATAATTGCTATTTATAGCTGATTTCCAGTTGTTGTGAAAATTAGTTTACCATTATAAAAAAGCTATTTTTTATTCTAGTTCAAAAACCACATGGCTTAGGCAAGACTGGATTATCCCTCGCATGATTTGTGTCTGGATATGGCACTGTTTCAAGAAATACTGTGTTCTTTATGCATAATACTATACAATATAAAAATATTAATTTTTAAAATATTTATAAGTTAATAAATTTATTACTTCAAATATTTCTGAGGAAGGGGGTGAGGGACTTCAGCTCTTGCCACAAGCCACCACTGATAAGAAAATAATGGGTTTTCTAAAAGTAATCCATCTGCGGCTTTAGCCTAAATTTCGTATAATTTCACATTTATTTTCTCTTTATTTTGTTTTTTGTCAACTAAATATGCATAGTTTGCGATGTTATATGTAACAAGACTATATGCAATAAAAAAGATGAAAAGTAAAAGAAAATACTAAAATATATTAATAAATCAGTTAATAGATTTAAAAAAAAAATACTCCAGCAAATTCTTTTGTTTTCTTTATCAAATTCAAAACACTGTTGAAGTGAAATTCTAATATGTTTATCTCAAAATCTCATCTCTAAAAATTCTGATACATCCATTGGAATACACGTATTGTTATGAAAACATTGACATTTTTGGTATGAGGTAACTGATTCATAAATAAACAGGCAGGTTACAGTCTGTGAACATTCTTGTAAACAAGCCAAAAAAAAAAAAAAAAAAAAAAAAATTCATTGCTAATCTTGCCAAGCAGTCAAGTTTGTAACCAATTCGGACTTTGATCCTTGATTTTGGAGATCTGGCATCAAAATTGGTGAATATTTGTAGTTTAGGGTTGCCAAAAATTGGAAGTTTTAACTTCAATAAGAACAGAGGTCTGAATTTTCCAGAAAGATTCATTGGTTTATGGCACAGAACTGAATTCTTCAAAAGTTCTAGAAGAGTGATTATTGATGATTGTAGACTAGAAATTGCCTATATCTTTATGTGCTACTTTCTATATGATATTACAGTAAAAGTGGAAACAGATGATAGTTTTTTCATTTCCATGAAAGTGGACGTTGACTTAGCATCAAATTAGGCTTTCAAATGTGACGAAAACGGGTAGTTCAAGATTCCCAAAGTTTGGAAGCTCTAACTTCAATAGGAGTCAAGATCTGGAATTTTTTGTAACAAGTCATTGGTTTCTAGCATAGAATTACCTTGAAAATTCTATAAACTTGTGACAATACTCTTCATGAATTCAAATTCCATTCAAACTGTGAAATTTTCGGTTGTTCTTAAATTAGCGAAATTTTTGGTCTGTAATGTATTTAACAATGTTTATTTGATTTCTGTAGTAAGAGTGACTGTTGGATTATTTCGAGAATATTCACTGATTATTGATTTTTTTTTACACAAAAAAAGAGTTTTATTCAATTGTTTCCAGACTATTCATTAAATAAAGTGCATTCATTAACTAGAAACTGCTTATTTCTACGCCCGCTTCGCTGGTCACTGCATTTAAATGAATATTCAAAAGAATTGAATCATCATTTATTTTTAATATCACATTATAAATAAAAACTTTAAAAAAAACCTACACTGAAATCGTTCCAAACCTCACTTCGGGTACCTTTTGCCTATATCCCCCACTCTTTATGCAATAGAACCTTGATCCCTCATTTTTCAAGGGGTGCATGAAAAAAAAAAACGATGAAAACGGGAAAACGAAGAATGTGGGTCAAAACATGAATAAAACAATGTTTACCGTAAACCTACTTAGACCACATTTCAACTTCAAACACCTATCACTCAAAAGCTATTTATGTTAGAGATTAACTAATTTGTGGAAAACTTGGGTCTATTGCTCTACTTTATTATTACATGTAAGAAAATTTTTTGAAACATGCATGTTAATTATAAGAAAATAAAAACTTGGTGGTTGGTTTTAGTTACCCCATGATATGGGGTAACAAAAACCAGTGGTTGTAAATCAATGCTTAACTTCAATTATTCACTAAAGGGTAACAAAATCCACATAAAAAGCCAAAATAAATTTATTTATAATATTTTACATTTGATGTACTAGTAAAAAATTATACAATAATGACACTAATATTAACTTAATCTAACATTTAATTATTAAGCGCAAAAAGGAAAGTATGACGTCCTCTATTAACTTTAACAGGCTTAACAATTGTGATAATGTCTGTGATCTTAATGTCCATCTCATCATCAACATTTGGAAACACATAATCATTTCCCAGTGATTTGGAGCTTTTCCTAAAAAATTTTACCTTTGCTGTTTCTTCCTCGGGTTTAGTTTCTTGAACAATAGCATAGAATTGTTTTTGCACTTCTTTTTTTCTATTTTCATTAAATATAAGTTCTACAATAACGTATACATTTGGTGTAAGATCCTGTATTTGTACTGAGTAATCTTTGTATTTTCGGGCACCAACAGGCCTTTGATACTTTCGAGGCATATTGTGTCCTGAAACAAGGGAAAGCATAAAAATCATTTATTTAATAATTACTGTAATTTGTTAATAACCAGTACTTTTTTTTTTTCATTTTATATGGTATAATGCAGTATGGAGTAACAAAAGCCACTGACTTTTGTTACCCCGTTTGTGTAATAGCTTTAGTTTTTTATATATAATATATAAATCTAAATGGAAATGCATCCTGTGAAATGGCAAAGATGAAAAAGTATTGTTTGAGGTTAGGTTGAACAACATTTGTTACTAAATTCTATTAAAAATATTATTGGGATCATTGAAGTTATGTAGGTTATAAGATTTCACTAAAATTAACATCAAAACAAAAATATTTATGTAAACTTACCATTAAAAACTTAAGTAACTATTTGTAGACTAGTGAAAACTCTGTTAAATAATGCAAAAAATAGCATCAAAACAAACTTCAAGACATCTACACAGTGTTGCCAAACCAGCATTCAAAATTCACCTATTAAAATGGCTTTTGTTACCCCTCCGGCCTAAGTAACCCTGGTTGACGGTATGAAATAATACACACAATATATAGTATACTACTAACAAAAACTAATTTATTACTCTTCAAACTGTCAAAAAAAAAAAAAAAATAAAAAAATAAATAAAAATAAATCAAAGTTGTAAAACATTAAGTGATATTTATGTTTAAAAATCAGCAATTTTATGTTGCATTTTTTGTTCATTTGGGGTTTTTCCAGATTTAAAACATTTTCTGGTCCTTTTCTGTAATTTCGTGTACATATAAAAAAAATTCGTGCATTTTCAAATGTCGTAATGCAGATACACTTGGCACTGGCGTCGGCACAGCCACAGGTATGTGAAAAAATGTAGTAGCTGGCCATACTGGATGCATCCATTCTCCTCTTTACACAAAGTAGAATAACTTATTCTCCAAGCAACAACACACGATCCGTATTCAGTAATTCACACACATATATTACAATATCTGCACAATCCCTGTCGGGGACATGCTATCACAATTTTGATCCATTATAAAGGAGGAAAAGAGTTATTTTAGGATAAAAGAAATAATTCCAGTTTGAATGCCATACGGAATCGCTTGATTTTCAATTTAATTTCGATCAGGAGAAAAATTTTACAATGATGAATATGGGAAAATGACTTTTTGAAATACGATACATGCGGGTTCCGTTAACATTATTTAAATACAGTTTGTGCAGGGACCATAGAAATAAAACGATCAATGAGGGAAAATGATGGATACGGAAACAATAGATCGGGGCTTTACTGTGCTATATTAAATATAACATTTCTTCCATTTAGCACTCGTTTTGCTTCCGTGGAGGATCAAAATTGTGATGGCATGTCTCCGGGCCATCTCTAGGGGTGAATCCCAGACCATCGCCAATTGTCTATTGTGCAACACTGGTGTAACGTAAAACCCAACCAACCAACCATGCTCTCGTTTTGCAACAATGCTCTATGGTCTTATGTGAATGATTCTCAAGAATGAATCAACAATTGTTTGCAAATTTAATACATTATGTATGGGAAATAAGTACGCTGTAATTTAAAAATTGCAACTCTTAGAACTTCAAAACTGATAATTTTTAAAAAGTTATTCATTATTCTTTAATTTTAGCCTGTTTTTTGTTTAATATTAGACTCTTATTTTAAGATAAAAGCAATCGAATGATATTGCGTTGTGAAACTTTGCAACGTAATATCTTTAAATCTAATAACTTGATGTATATAGTGTCCTCACAAAAAATGAACAGTTTTAGAGCTCTTTTAAAAAAGTATAACATCTATACAGTATCTTTTAAAAAAATTCATCAGTTTTTACTAAAAAAAAATGGCCGACTTTCATCACCAAAGTAGTTAAATCTAGACCAATCAAAAATAGGAGGGGTCCACCCGGATGTGTTCTGCCGACAAACTCTTTGCTTTATTTATATAGAAGAATTACCTTTTTACATGCAAAAATGTCACCAATTTCCATAACAATATCATTGTGGGCTGAATATTCATTAAATAAAATGCATTCGTCAACTAAAACCTGCTTATGTATTTAAGAGTTATTTTCTACATACAAAAGTATCGACAATTTTCATAACAATATCATTACGGGCTGAATATTCATTAAATAAAATTCGTTCGTTAACTAGAATCTGCTTATGTTTTTAAGAATTACTTTTTACACACAAAAATATCTACAACTTTCATAACATCATTACAGGCTCTATCATTAGCTTCTTTTGAAGTCTCTATGAAGATAGGTCATATCCTTTGTATTCAGCCAAAACCTTTGTATTTTTGGTCATTGTGATTATAATTTTCGTAAATATCGAAACAGAAAGACTAAAAAAGGAGGTGCACAACTAGATGTTAAAAAATAACCAATCAATGTATTCCAACGTTCTACATTTAACTGTTTCTGAGTTACGTAAGAAACATACACACAAGTACATACAGACATTGTGAAAAATCGTTTAAAATCGTAGATATCTCTAAAACGGGAACTCATGCTAACACCACGGTTGGAGGTGTACAACTAGGCATTATGACAATCACAAATATAAATTTACAATATTCATTCTATGATCATTCATTTTAGAGTTATGCTAGATACAAAACTCATTTCACAAATCAGGATTACACTTTGTATAAGGAAGTAAAAATGCAGTATTTGTTTCACAATAAATCACATATAATCAAGAATGAGTACATAAATTAAAAATTTATTCAGCATCCCTATCGTGACAATATTTTTAAATTGTGTCTTAAATGTTGCATCTTATCTATAACAATAAGGCGATCTGTGACGACAATTTCTGTGGTCTGTGGTGATATCTTTGGATAACCAACTGACAACATACTGTGTGTAGTAATAATTCACTTTGGTTGTAAAACTGACAATATTGGATTTTATCCCTTCTTTTCTACTTCCATTACCCGTCTATCATAGGTAATGGAAGTATTGTATTCGATTCAAAATTTTGATAACGAGTTTCCACTGATTTGCATGTTTTAGGATCTCTTAAATCCAAAAAAGTGGTTTTTGGCAATTGGTCAATGCACGGGGAATCTTCTGACTATCCTATAAAGTTGTGGGCCAAACACTAAAAAACTTGGAGGAAAAAAAAGAGAGAGAGAGAGAGAGAAAAAAACTAAACATTGTTTTAGATAGTTTTTAATAACCTGCTTCTCTCTTTTTTTTTCTTTTGTTTGTTTTGTATTGTATTTTGCAGATTTCCTCTAGTATCCTCTGCTGATTCTACAGTGAGGTTATTTAATGTTGAGGATGGATGAGCAGTATAGGATTTTTTTCTTCAATCTCCAAATCAATGGCACTCTCTCTAATGATAAATGAAAGCGATATAACTAAAGCAAGCAAGGTTTAGATTCAGTGAATTGGGTTTTAGCCACTGGCAAGCAGGCTGTTTATGCACTGGTTACACAGGGTAATGGTGCTGAGCAATGGGTTAAATAACATGTTATTAATTTATAATTTTTTTGAAGTTCACAAAACTTTATTGGGTGGGCTGCTGGGTGATCACCCCAGTTATAGATATTTAACAAAACATTTAAAATCAAAAGCATCTAGCTATTTATGGTAACACAGTGTATGAATACCAGTTGAACTTGCTGACAGAAAATAATATGTGAAAAATAGAATAATAAATATTGCAAGAGAATAAAATAATTTTGAGCTATCCATTTGTATTAATAAAAATATGCAAGAAAAAGAGACTTATTTTCATGAAATAAAATTTTTTATTTAGAGTTATTTTTACAAACAGACTTATAAATATAATATTCACAGTTATGAACATTTTTAAAGCTATACAATACTTTTTAAACTTTTTGAAGAAAGGCAAATCCTAAATTCTAAGTAACAATTTTGGACTAAACAACAAAATATTTGAAGCAATAACAGTAAATAATAATAACAAAAGACAACAGAGGAAATAGTATTATATAAAATATAAACACACAAATACATTTATACATACAGAATAAAAAGCACACACATGCATGCAATGTGAATATTAAAGGCAAAAAAAAAAAAAAAAAAAAAAAAAAAAATCAATCATCCAAAATTTTTCTTTCACAAACATAATTAAACAATTATTGCTATTTTTCTTTTTTTTTAAACTATGGGCTAAGGATACTTTTAATAATGCCAAAGTTATGTTTTACCTAACACAATGTCTATGTATTGCACTCCACAGTAAAATAATTCATTTCATAAAAAAATATTTATATATATTACACTAGTTTAAACACAAGTTGAATTTCAAAGCTTTTCACCAGCCAGCCACAAAAATTATATAAAAGTGAAAAATGTTATATTTTGATTTATACTCCTATCTGATCTAAGCTTGAACTGAAAAAATAACATTAAAATTAATTCTTAAGAATATTGTATATTAACATCGAATTTAATTGGAATTTACACATTCACATTTATTTAGATAAGAAGGTACTTAAATTATTCTTATTTGTAAAATAAGTATTTAAAAATCCAGTATATGTTTATCGCTAAAAATTTATATTTCAATGGAAGAAAAGCAATTAATAAATCTCTCAAAATAAATTAGAAAAGAAATGTGATTTTTTACATATTTCAGCATATACAGACATTTTAAATGATATATTGAGAACCAAAAAATATACGAATTTTAAACAATTACAAAATAATAACATAAACATTATTTTGAAAATTTTGTAAGAAGTCACATAAAAACATTGATTTAATAAGACATGCAATTAAAAGGGAGGGGGAAAAATGAAAATTCTTAAATGCAATTTGAAAATGATACAGTAAATTTTCAAATAAAATAAATGTATAAAAACAAAAATCAACAAAACTACAGTATAACAAGAAATACTTTTTAAAAATAACATTATTCATAATTACATTATGTTAAATCCAAAATATAAAATTTATACTGCTTGAAAACAATAATTATGTTTGATAGTCTTTTGTATCTTTGAAATAAAAATCTTAAAGAAATCTTTAAAAAAAAAAAAAAAAAAAAACTTAATTTAGACATCGATGACTAAAACAAAAATGTATTTTTAAAGTAACATTTCCTGCACACCTTTTTTTTTTTTTTTTTCTATTTTGCTTAGTCTGTTATATCTATCTATCAATTAATGTAAGGATGCAATGTTATCATTTTAATAATTTCAATTTGACTCTCTATATAATAAATATAAAAGAAAATAAATTAAGAAATGAAAATGAGTTAATAAAAATATCATGTTATCAAAAGAGTGAACTATACATACATAAGGTATAATGATAAATTTTATTTATTTTTAGAGCTAAGACGAAATAGATTTTCTAACAAGTCTATTGTATAAAACCCGTTTCTTTAAACAATTCATCTCAAAATATCAGCGAAAAAAAAAGATTGAAATAAAGCTATCACAGATATTAATTATTGAATTTTTTTACAAACAAGATATATTTAGTTCAGAATCAATGCATACTTTTTTACAGTTTGAAAATTATTATCTACATTAAATGCTTTGGTAAGTCTCAAGCATCCATATACAGGGTTATTCAAAATGATGTACAGTACTTTTAAAGACTGTAATAAATCTTTTTTAAACAGGAGATATGGCAGAACAGATTTAACCCTTTGCGGCGCAGGGTAATATGGATCATTTAAATTTTACTGTCACCAGAATTTACTAACAAAATTAAAATAAAAGAAATTTTAAATTTTCAGGTTAAAAAAAGGGGCCTTTTCTGCTATGTTATAAATGTAAATTTTTGCTAAAAAATTTCCAGGATGAGTTTTTGCACTTGAGAATTAAGATTAGGTGTTCCATCAACGGGAACACTGCAACTGAAAGGGTTAAAAGGAAGGATGATTGAAATTTCCATACTGGAAGCTGGAAAGGTATGAATTCCTCAACAATGTGATTCCTAACTGTTGGACTGAATGGACCTGAACAAAAGACAGAGTGATGTTTCCTCGTCCCTACCCCTCCTGTCCACCAGGTCACCGGACATTACCTCATATGTGACTTTTTCTTGCTCCCGCTACATGCAACTTAAAGGATCGACGGATACTTATAGTTAATGCATTGAACTCATGTCAACTAGTTATTATATTCATTATGTTATTTATGTTAAAGTATCTAAAACATGTTCTCATGTTACCAGACATGCTGAAATGAGTGCAGATGATGGACACTTATATACCATAAAATAAAAATATTTGAATCATCCTTTTCTTTAAATTTCTAATAAGTATTTGTTTAAATTGGCTTTATTCTAGAATGTTAAAATACCATACATCCTTTTGAATTACCCTGTATATTAAAAAAATTCTCTTGCAAATATAAACAAATTCAAATCCATGCATATGAAATAATTAAAAATACAATAATCATTTCATAAAGCTGACTATGTGATAAATGATAAAACAACTTACATGTAAGAAGTATATGAAGATTTAAATTTTTGTTGTCTTTAAGTTTAATATATAAACTTGAACATGGTTTGAAATTTAAAACAGTAAAACATATAAGTGAGAATGATTTGAAATACAGTAGGAAGCTAATAAACCAGACATTTTCAGTTGATTAATTATCATTATCAATGATTTTTAAATTTTTATATTGCAAATAAAAAAGGAAGGAGAGAGACTGAAAAACATTCTGTTTGTTATACATCTTCAGAACTGCAATTGCAAGATCTAAATTTTGGGAGATGAGTGTGGGGGTGTGTTAGTGTAGGAATTAACATAAAATGACAGCATGTGGGTCTAGGATCAGTGTAAAAAGCCCTCCATGAGGGTTCATCTTTAAGGAGATGCAATCACAAGGCATTAAAGTCAGCTAAGGTCAACTTATGTTAACCTATGGGAAAATAATCCCCATTATTATTAATTACATAATACATATTTTGAAATGCTATTTTCCCATTCAGAAAATCTTGACTCTTTAAATGAGTTTTTGTTTTCCAAAATTTCACTAAGTAGAATTTTGCACTTTACAATTTCAAATTTAAAAAAAAAAGATTTTGGGAAAACAGATTTATTAACCACTATAAATTTTCTGATTGTGAAAACAAAATTTAAAAATATATATTATACAATGAATAATAGTGTCTATTTGGGACTATTTTTCCATAGGTTAACATGAGGTTTTGTTAACCTTGGTATGCTGTGATGCAACAGCTTAACCGTTTTGTGGTGGGAGGAGCAAACACGTGTTTACTGCTCAGGCTGGCATTCTTTCGAGAGGGTCTGTCCAGGGCCGAAGGGTTTTTTGCTATTAAGCCTAAATCCATGAAATTATTGAAATACGAACATATTGTTTAATAATGCTCTGTAGAGTATATAAACGGTGTATGCTTTATATATTTTTTAATTACATACTTTATTTAAGGTATTTCTTGTTAAAATGCTTTCTTACACTTTTTTTTTCAGTATTTACTTACCATTTTATAACTTTTGACGTTATACACTTGACAGCAAAATATATTAAATTCTTTTTAGTATGAAAAATTTGAAAACAGAGATCTACCACAGTCCTACTTTACAACCATTGCATTTGAATGGTAACTGTGCTAAATTTTTTATAGTGAATAACTATGGAGATGTACTTGCTTTCGATGCACTAGGCATATATATATATCCAAAATGTCCATGAATCATTAAATTCTATAAGAACAAAGCAATCAGAATATATTATTGTGCCACCATCACTACACTCAGAGTCTGTATCAGAATCAATATCTCAAATATTTTGCATCATTTCTGTTATTTCAAGTTCAGTTAAACTTTTTCGACACTTCAACATTGTAACAGTAAAAATAAAAAACTTTCACGTCTACAAGATCTAATATCAATTAAAAGCTGTATTGGAAACCCAAATACTCAAAGCTTTAGCGAAAATAAAATTTTCCTACCTACTATAAATAAAAAACTATGAGTTCATTTAAAGAACCATTATAAAGCATGTGATTCAGAAACATTCTTTTTCCTTTATGTTTATACAATCAAAACGCACGTACATTTGAGTTATGTTACTTTCATTTCAAATGAAAAGTCAAATCTACATCTATCTCAAATCCCATGGACATACAATGCAACCTTGTGCCAAAAATTATAGTTTTTAAAACATTCCAAGTCACTGGCCAAATGTGTGATGGTCGGGAGTGAATGAAGAACGCTTTTGCATATAGGCGTGCCAGTCAGGAAATGTGTGTTTCTTGCTGGTATGTATATGTGACAACCGGCACAAAACAGTTAAGGGGACCAATCTTGTATAATGAGAGTTTAAGAGAAAACCACAGAAAACTCTTCATGCCTTGGCTGATACAAGCATGACTTGGATACAAATTCTGTATTTTTCTGTGGAGATTGGAAATTAAACTGATAGTTTTTATACTTACTTCTAATTCAGATCCAAATTTTTTATTTAATTTCATAATTATGCCCAAAGCCATAGTAAGTAAGCTAAACAATTGCATGAATGTGAAAGAAAATGTGAAAATATATTTGTTTTTCTGGAATCATTGCTTCATACTGTATGTACAAGTTATGAGAGAAGTACAACAAACTGAAGGAACATTTAAAAATGCATATTTATTATATTCTGTTTCAAAACAGCCTGGATATCTGGACAAAAACATAATTTCAAAATGTACTGCCGGATTTACTGGCTTTTACATTAATGGCATTTATCACAAATATTACACATTATATATATATATATATATAGTGCCAAAAGAAAAAGAAAAGAAATATATAGTTTATTGGAACATCTGAATTTTTAAGACGTATGATGCACGATATTTCAGTTACCTTCTTAGGGCAATTTTGGATTTTTCTCCATAATATGAGTACATACAATTACATAAAATCCCAAATGATGAAATACAATGCAATATATATATATTCATAAAATCAGTATACTGATAGAAACAAAGAATATTATAAATAAAAATAAAATTCTCATTTGTGAATGCTCGAACCCAAATTAAATTATTACAGACAAAAAAAAAAAAAAAATTAAGAATGTGATAAATTACAAATAACGATAAATACCAATAAAACTACTAAGAAATAACTGAAATATCATTAATTTATTTCAATTTATTGATTTATTTCACCATATAAAATAACCCAAGATTTTATGTAGTTAACAAGACTCAAAACAGTTCATATAACTCCTCTACAACATAATATACTAAAACAAACTATTTGCCATTAAAGCTATTAACTTTTTTTTTATGTGTAAGAATGGATTAAATTTATTAATTGCATAGAGTAAGTGGATGCAATCACCACTGGCAACGAAACTTCATGTTTTTATATGGGGAATTTCATTATGAGAATTACTCATTAATGAATTCAATTTTTTAAACTACACTTTCTAATTTAAAAAAATTAAAAACGTGTGCAAATTAAATGGATGTGAATAATTTTTTGAATGTTAAAATAGAATTTAAAAAGATGAATTAGGTAACAAATATTCCCCATAGAATAAATAACAAGAGGTTTGGCAGCCAGCAACATTAGGTATTGCTGCCTCTTAAGAAGCAGAATACAATACGATAGAAACAAACCCAGTTAAATTTACAGTTAACAATGATATCTAAAAAAAATATTATACTGGAACAAATATGGTATGTATTAAAACAGATTAAAAATGAAAAAGTAATAGTATTTCAATTTAGAAGAAAATTCAGAATACTGCTTGCATCAAAATAATATTTGTTGAAATTAATATTTTAAATCAAAAGTTTCATTTGCTACATTTGTGTCATTAAAAAATCTAAAACAATCTCATTTTCAGCTTCAATTTACAAAAATAAAACTATACAACACTGAAAGAATTATTAATGTGACTTTTTCTATCATATCAGAAAGAAGCAAAGTAAGAAGTAAATAAAAGCAAAGTGTTTTTTAAACCTTCCTTTTCAAATACTTATTAAGTAACAGATACTGTAACTGAACCTTTCTTTTAGTGCAATTAAAAGAAGGAATGCAGATAACTTGAAAATATATTTATAACAATAAATCTGAATATATTAGTATAATTAGTTATTGAAGAAATCCATCTTCTCATGTTCAATGACTCTGATGATAAAAATAACAATTTACATTCAATATTTCTTCATAACTAGTTGTAATATTTAAGTATTTTCTATTTTTTTTTTTACCTTCGTCTTTTTTACTTGCATAACTATAATATAATTTTTATAATTGTTCACTTCTAAAAACAATATTTAAACATCAAATTTATTTAAAATGTAATAAAATATATATTGACTATCTCTAATAAAAATGCATAAAAAAATATTTTAAAATAGTCATGGATTTTGGAAAAGAAGTTTACGAAAAACCATAACTTTTTACATTTTACACAGGTTTGTCTCCCAATAGAAAGAGTTCTATTTGGCACTTTTTGAAAAAAATCACACATCCTTTTTTTTTTTTTTACTTCATAATTTAAAAGAAAAGAAGTCGATACATATAATTCTACACAAAACGAACATAATCGATGAAAATGACTAAAATCTATAATTTTTATAAATAATTTACAAAATATATCATAATGAGGCATGAATACTTATAGAATAATTCACATTTATCAGATTCGTTTGGGCAAATTTCTAAAAGTTAAAAGTAAACTCAATGGACTTTTAATTATACAGTTAGTGATGTAAATTGAACAAAAAAAAAAAAAAAAAAAAACCACCACACAGCAAATAAAATCACAAAATGTTGAGCATAATAATAAAAAAAAAGTTAGATTAAATTGACATTTTAAGAAACCGGTTCAAATAAAACATGCAATATTAAGTAACAAAATATATAAGAGAAACATTCTCATATACATTTTTTTTTTTTTTTATAGGATGGGCAGGGGTATTTCAGACTTCTTTTTTGTAATGTTTATTTAATTACAACTAGGATAGGATATTGAGCACAAATATCAGACTAAAATACAATCATATTGTTGAATTTATATACATTTGCATAGATTACACTTTCAAGATAGAATAAACTATTAAAATCTTTGTTATATTTTTGCATTTTACACATAAAATATTTATAAGCAGTGTATGATTTCAAAATACACAGGCACTTAAAAATTTTTCCCATTAACTATAGCTGCAATACTTTGAGGATTATAAACAGAAAGAGAAAGGGGGGAGGGATACAGGAACTACAAAACTCCATATAATGCAAGCACCTACATTAAGGAGGTCAGCATTTTCAACAAGCACTTAAACATGTCTGAATATATCAATACATATGTCAAGTATTACATACTTATGTAAACATACTTTCTATTTTAGAATATAATTTGAGATTCTATGATACAAAAAGAGATTCTTTCATATTTCAAAACTTAAGATCAATTCTTAAGCAACAGATGTTTCTGTTTATTCATTTAATTGGTTCATTAAATGAATATTTCTTTTTAATCAGACATTACAATCCAATGTGGGCTCACAATGTGTACACATGAAAAATTTGGCTTCACAGGTATTATTGAAACATAACCAAAATTTAAATATATCATTAAATGCAATGCTTACACTTTTAAAAAAGGAACAACAAGACATGCCTAAAAAACATATTAATAAGTGATACAGATGTTGTTAATAATGTAAAGATAAAATGCATAAAGAAAAAACATGCTACATCAAAAGATTTTACAAATCTGTCAATTGAAAAACCTCTGTATTTTAAAAGGAATTAAAAAAAAAATAAATAAAAGAATACATTTTGTTTAAAAACTACTTATAGCAACTTAGAAATCACAAGTTTTATTATACATTATTAAGAGTAATTAGTAGCATACAATAGATTTCAATTCCATTTTCAATACAAAATATAACATTACAACTGCATTTAACAAACACTTATGTTTTTAAATTCTTAAAAAAAAAAAAAAAAAAAAAAAAAAAAGTTTATTAGTACAAAGCATCAACTGTTTTGCTTGATATTTAATTTAAATATGTTTAAAAAAAAATTGTAATGGGGAAATTTTTGGTAAAAACAATAAAGAAATAAACTAAAATGCAACTTAATTCTAACTCTAATTACAGTTATCTTTGCTTATGTATTAGGAAAGCTATAGTTTTTTATTTATTTATTTATTTTTATTTCTTTTTATAGTTACAAAATTAAATTAAAAACTATCCTAGTTGTAACAATAAAAGCTAAAATATTTCTATAATCTGTAAAAGGAGGAAAAATCCTGGATATTGATTCTAGATTAACAATTGCATAAAACATCTTTGATCAAAACAGCAACTAAACAAACAAACAAAAAAAAATGAATCTGTTTAAAGCATAAGTGGAATGGTTGAAAAAAAAAAAAAAAAAAAAGATAACCTGGTTAGTACTTTAAATAACTGAACAGAAGGTATTTGTTATGATGCAGTTTTCTTCAAATATAACAGGTGTGTATAGGCAATTAAGAAAATGGTTTCAAATGTTCAAGCTGAATTTCTAATGCGATTCGCTCTTCCATTATTTCTGACAATTCCTGATTTAGTTCATTATTTAGGAGACTCAACATTGTATTTCTTTCTTTATGTGCCCTAATAGCTGCTTGAAGTTCTCGCTTATCACGAGGCACACTTCTGTAAGACAAGAAAAATAAGTAATAATCAGGACATGGATTGAATAATCATAAATTTCTTAGATTAAGACAATTTTTTTTTTTTTTTTTTGAAATAACAGCAAAATTAAATTAGTTTTATAATAAATTAGACAAAACATTAAACTATATGAAAAATAAAATAACAATTAAAATAATTAAATTTTAAAATGATTAAATATCTATGAATTACTATGTTTTGCCCGTTTAATTTCTTTCTTACACATCATAATAAACATTAAAATTAAATTTTTATGAAAGTGGTTTGTTTTTCATTTTTTTTTCTCTAATATTTACAATAATTGGCCTTAGAGTTTTTACACATATTGTAATAATAAAAAGTTTCAAACATGCTTTTTTCCTTAATAACTCCTGTTTAAAACAAATTAAAATGTTATTAAAAGATACAAAAATTAGTCATTAACTTACACAATACTTGCAGCAGATATTGCTAAAGGAGGAGCAGAAGGATGCCTTTTTCTTTCAGGTACTGCTTCAACTGATTGACTAACATCAACTAATAATGCAGTACCATCATCAGTTGCAACAGACGGAGTGGTTGGTGCCTAGGAAAAAAAAAAAATAATAATAATAAATAAAAATTATTATTATTAACCGTAAATATTATCAACCTGATTTTATAGCATACTAGCGAGCTTTGCCCACTAGCAGGTCACTATTTTTAAATGAATCACTATAATTAATGAATGACTATAAGCAATGAATTCCCAAAATTGCATATTATCACTCAAACTTTTATTCTTAAGAAAAGAAATTAAAAAAAAAAAAAAAAAAAAAAAAAATCATTTCTGGTCTGGCAAAAACTTGCACCGGGTCACCACTGCCTTCGGCAGTGCAGATCGATGCACGCTCACGAATGAAGGGATACGTGTGCATTCCTTCACATACCCTTCCTGCCCCTCCTAATAATTTAGCAGTCATTGGAGTAAATAGTTAAGTTAATGCAGATAAATTAGCATGCTGGTAGAAATCTCACTTTATATAAGTGGTTGATAAAATTCTGTAGATTTTCTATTAAAGGCTTCACTAAACACATCATATTATATAGCAGTTTCTGGTTTTAAATTCTCTCTCTCACACACATATTTTGTTTTCCTCTCTCAATTGAGTTCTCTCAACTTTGGAGAGCATAGAGTGAAAAGAATGGTATTAATTCTACAATACAATTTTATGACAATGCTTCCTCAATGATTTTTTTAAATTACAAAGTTTGGATAAAACTAAATTTATGCATAGTTTTTTGGCTAAAGCAACAACTTAAGTAATAAGTTGAAGTGCAAATCTGTCTGTTGTACTGTGAAGAAAATATGGGCAAATTATGTTTTAAAAACTCTAAGCATATATACATTCAAATTTTATTTCTGATAATCTGAAAAAAAAAATCATAACTCGAAAGTTTTGTTGAATTCAAAAATTTAAGATAATCTAAATCATTCTGATACTGAGAAATAAGATCTGAAATAAGGAGGTAAAATGAGTTGACTAGTTGCACTTTGAATTTAAGTTCGACCCTAGTTGAAGATTCATTTGAAAACTTCATGATATTTTTGCTTTACCATAATTTTATGCACTCAAGTTTAAATTGATACAAAAGTTAACAAGCAAATAAATAAAAACTTCAATGTTTGGTATTAACCCCTTGACTACAAGGACGTACACAACGTACATCCTCTCATTACAGTAATCAGTGACTAAGATGCGTTAATCACTACACAGTAATGAATGCATATTTGAACCGTATAGGTTAGTGATATGCAACTGATATAACATGACACTTGAGGTAAGTTGTATGTCTTGGTTACTGATTACTGAAATGAGAGGAAATATACTGTATACATTCTGTCAATTTCCTTGCATTCTTCCTGATTTTTGCTAGATTTTTAGAATTTTCTGTGCTTTGCAGATTTTTTAGGTTTTCCAGGTGGTATAACAACCATGTATATATACAAAGATGTCTTTAAGTTCTCATAAAAGTATGTCTCAAAGACCCACTGTTTTAAAAAACTGCTCCATTTTGAAAATCATAGGTCCACATAAACTAAATAAAAGCTTCATTTTGGCAATGTTAAAGCATTTAAATTTATTCAATACAACATAAATATATATGACTAAACAATATAATATACATTAATACAAGCAAAAATAAAGTAGCAAGTAAATAAATATAAAAATAATACAGTTTTCAGCAGAAAGATGTAAATACTTCTAAAACACTACTTTAAAAGATATTCCTAACTGACATTAATAGCAATTTCTTTTTAATTCTGTTTTTCAAATATAAGTAAGTCAAAATGCACATACTAACCTTGTATATAGGCAAAGCAAAACAAATCGCTCTTTTTTTTAAATTTTTATTTATATGTGTGTTTTTTATTTGTATGTGGGATATTACCAAAATACACAATTATCTCATTAAGATGTTTTTTAAAAAATTCCTTTAAATCGATTTTTTGCAAAAAGTTTGTTTTTTGACTTAAAATTTTTTCTAGCTAGATATATCCGAGATCAAATATATAACACATAAGAAGTGAGCTATCCATGGAGCACAAGAAAAACATAAACAAGTAAAACTAAACTACTAAAACCAATTAAATATGAGGAAGATATAAGCTAACAAAGGGTGCCTCTTCTTTTCCTGTGTATCAAGAGTTGGATGGCACTTCATCTTGAAAGGATTAAAAAATACAAAAATTAGGACTCTATGAACCTTTCTTTAAATTGTTAAGATTCAGTATTACAGTACTAAAAGAAAGAAAAATTCTAGAGGAGAGGATTAAGCAGGTGCTTACGAATGGCCCCAATTTATATTTATAAATTTTTCATTATTGTACACCATGCCATAAAAAAAGAATAATTTTTAAATAAGAAAACACTACATAATTAACATCTTGTAACAATTCCCTACAAATATGAGTCATAGGCCCATCAACAGATGATTGGTTCGAGCAGTTAGAATTTGGTTAGTTGAATCCAGAAATAGTTGTATTTTGTATGATGGGTAGCTAAGGTTGCCCTATCGTAAAAAATGTTAAGAACCCAACTGCAAATTTACACAAAATGATTCATTTCTAACCTTTGTTCAATTTCAAGGAAAATACATAATTTTATTGCATCCACTAAAATAATGTCAAGGATGTTATTTTTCTCATGCAAAAGTTTAAAAACAGAAAGCAATAAATTAACAAAATATAATTGCCAATATAAATTTCTGCACATGGGCTAACAGTTAGACAATGGTTAAGCCATCTATCCAGCCAATGACCATTTATAACAATTGGTCAACGAAGAGTCTAATGAAAACAACAGGTGTTTCAATGCTAATTGGCTCATGTAAATTTCATTTGTGGGATTTCTTATATGAAATTTAAAAGGGTATGTGTACATATATACATATTTTCACTCAATAAGTAAAAGAAAAAAAGAGAGAAAAAAATATTACTTGTTCGATAAGTAAATTTTCAGAATCAGCAGGTGGATTCACTTGCAATCCTGTTAAATAAAATGTAAAATAACAGTTGAAGCTATAGAAAACATAATATTAATTAAAAAAAATAATCAAAGTACAAACTACCATATTATAGAGAAATATTAAAACAATGAGTACAAAACCTTGAATAAACATCATACAATGCAAGGATTTGCAACAATTGTTTCAGGTCGAAAGAGAATATGACCCTTCATCAGGCGAATAAAGTAGGCATGAGTGCTGCAAACAAAGCAGTATCCACTAAAATAATGTCTAGGATGAGGCAACTCAGCCACAAGTGCCACTTTGTTTGTAGCATTCGTGCCTACTTTGTTCACCTGATGAAGAGACATGTTTTCTTTTGATCTAAAACAATTGTTACAAGTTCTTGCATTTTATGGTGTTTATTCAAAGTTTTAAACGCCAGTTTTGTGGTGCTTTTCTATAATATTAAACCACCATGCCATGTTTATTGAAAAAATAAATAAATACACACACACACACACACATATAGTGGCAGACAAAAAAAAAAAAAAAAAAAAACTGCATCACATAGAAAAATAAACGTTTTGTAATGTCAACAAGTTAATTTGTTTACATAAAATCATCTTAATTCATGTAAAGCAAGATATAATACTATTCCATATTCCTATTGTATAATACAGCCCTTCCGAAGTGTTGTCTTATTGGATTTCTAAAAAAAATGCGGCGAAAGGGGAAAACAGTCATTTATCTCATTCTTTGAGCAATGAAAGGATGGTTCTGTACATTCTATTGGCAGAAGGGAAAAAATATGTGATACTAACTTTAGCTGTAAAAGGGCATTAAACATGTGTGATCACTACAAAATAGGTTGCAATCAATCAACAGTTTAAAAAATATATAAATTGAACTGTGAAACTGGTAACATTATGAGAAGGGTTGGTTCTGTCCAAAAGAGGGTGGTCATAAATTCTGATAATCGATATCTGAAACAGATATCAATTAGAAATCCTCATGAAGGTGCTCCTGATTTAAAAATTGAATTTGAGAAAGCCTGTGGTGTTAATTTAAGCACACAAACTATCCAAAGATAGTTTTTCCAATGTGGTCTTTTGGAGACATAAAATTGAAGCTTATCATCCAGACTGCATATCACCTACTGTAAATTCCCAGCCAGCCAAATGTTCTGGGTATGCATATCCAGCAAAGGGGTTGGACATCTGAAATTTATTAATGGAACTGTGAATGCATCCATTTATACCAAGATCTTGAGAAGGAGTGTTTAAAGCTAATTATTCAGAATCATTCGAAAGGTACTGGAAATTGCATTTTTCAACAGGACTCTGCACCTTGCCATACAACGAAATTGGTAAGCACAATCCAACTTATTTGTGATTGATTTTGTTGCCTAATTTACAAGTTTTCCTCTCCACAAAAGTAATTCCTCCTCTTAGATGCAAGCCTATTTGAAAAAATCTGGCATTAAAGTTTTGGATTGGCCTGGGAATAGCTATGACCTGCATCCCATTCAAAATTTTTGACATATAATAGGTACAAAAATTGCTGCCAAGAAGCCTGCTACTAAAATAAAACTGCAGGAAATCATTATTAGGATCTTGTTCCATGAAATTAGTCAGGATTACAATCAGAAGTTGATATCTTCTATGCCAGAATGCTGCAAGATCCTCTAACACAGCTTGTGGATGATCTACTAAATACTGAAGTGATCCTCATGCATGTATAAACAACTAAGTATATATAACTACTTATATATAGTTAGTTATATTACATAACTTAAGTAATACATTTGCTGTGAACTGCAGTTATGTACAATTTACATTAACTACAGAATTTGTGTATCTATTGCTTTATTACTAGTTTTCTAAAATATTGCATTTTCCCCTTTTTTTCATTTTATCAAATAATTAAGTGTTGTTAATAATTTATTAATCCTAATAAAATTTTATTAAGATTAATCGTGCAAATGTATTTTAATGTAACAATATCATCATTGCATAAAACATTGCAGGAAAAACATTTGCACACTTTTTCACAGATAATACAGTTTTTTTCCTCTGGCACTATATATATGTATAAATATATATATATTTTTTCTTAAAGGTAGTTTTTCTCTTTAATCATCTATGCATATTATTCAACTCTCTTCTCCCTATACAATAAATAAATAAACAAATCCAAACAGCACAGTTATGATATTTACAGAATTGTGGATATTGGCCATAAATCTAGTCTATTTAAATTTATTTGAGTCACTTCTAAAACATTGAAAACAGCTATAATTTTTTTTTTTTTTTTTTTTTTTTTTTTTTTAATTATCAAGTGTGGTACTCACACAATTTTCTTTTATTGTGCATTTGAATACTATAAAGACAGATTAGAAATGAAGGTTTAAGTATTTTGTATGGCCCTGTAAATAAAGGTGATTGATTTTTGCACCACATTTTATACAAAACATTCTTTTATGAATATAAAACAAAAAGTGAGTGCAGAGTACTCAGAGTACAATTACAACACTAAATAAATAAATAAATAAAAAGACGAATTTTTTGTCGACATTCAAAGATATGCATATTTCTAAGGTTTTTTTTTTTTTTTTTTCCATTAAAAATGGGGAAAAAAAAAACCTTTGTCTTAAATTATCACTGATCTATAGTTCAACCGTTCATTTAAAAGGTATTGATGAGTTCATTTTAAAGATACTCATATTGAAAGTTTTCACCCATAGGGGTGAATATGATGCTTCTATATTCACACAATTATTTTTCTAGCTTACTACTACTGTTATCAACAATTCATATTAATTTTACAATCATTCATTAAAAATGACTCTCATTGTATACATTTGTACAAAACTTTGTCTTATACTGTCATAGTAAAAATTATGAAAAAATGGGATAATCATGCCACCTGCTGAGAAAATCTTTAAATATAATCAGAACCAGTTTAGATGAAGGTCCGACTAGATATCAAGTTTGGTTAAATTTCATTCATTGGTTCATGAGATATAACATCAAAAAAATTTTTGAGACACACACACTAACAGACATTTTCTAAAAATAGTCAAATCATGTTCAAGATATCTTAAAAAGAGTAAATTCAACAAAAACTGGAGTTAAAAAAATTCCGCGAATCCAATACTTTCTTTTTATGTATATAGAAGAAAGTAATAAAAAAGGATTTCAGCAAAAAATAAATAAATTAAGTATTTTTCTTGTAGGCAGGTGGGAATACATCTTAAAATAATAATAATGCACTCCTAAGAGATTTAAGAAGGTATAGCAAGACAGCATACTCTATACTGTTTTAAAAAACTGTAGTTATGAATAGATTAAAAAATTTTAAGTTTCGGCAGATTCTGATATTTACTTTTACATAATGATACATCAATAACTAATTACAAAAACTGCAGTTTATACAAATTTCTAAAACAGTTTTAAATATGGAATTTATAAAGCAGATTATAAATAAATAAAAATTAAAAAAAAAAAAAAAATACATATAATCTTCCAAATAAAATAAAACACTAAATAACATTAAAAATACAGTGGAGCACCTTTTATACGTTTCTCGTTTATACGTGTTTCTCATTTATACGTTTTTCGACTTCGGTCCCAAATCATTCCATTGAATTCTAATGTTAAAATATTTCATTTATACGACACAAGTAAATTCTTAATTTCACATATACGTTTTTTTTCCTCCTTGTAGAATCCCAAGTTCGAGTTTCATTCCAGGATTTAAAAAAAAAAAAAAAAAAAGATGAATGCTCTTATGTTTTATTCTTCTTCTTATTATTATTTTTTTTCGATTATTTTTTCTTAGAACTATGGTAACAAAGTGCGGCTATAGAACAAAGAGCGAGACTTGCATCGATAGCCTGGGGGGAAGGGGGGTTAGTGAAATTTTTAGAGATAAGCCAAGTAGCCAGTGACCACTTGAAGACCTCCCACTTTCTCTTTTAATTGATTCCAGGAATGGGGTATGAAAGGAAAAAAAAAAAAAAAAACACAATTTTATAGGCATTTTTTATTACTCACTTCAACTACGTGTTTATTTGACATTACGGTTGGAGAAACATTTTTTTTTTCTTTTCTTCCTTTTAATCGTTTGCAAAAATGTCATCTTCGTTGAGAACAAAAGGCTTTGTCGTTAAAGGTTAAAATTGAAATCTTGAAAAAATTTTCTGAATTTCTATATTTTTAATTTTTATTTAACCTTTTAAAAATATTTTAAACATAATTAAAATATATCTTATTCAAATAAATGTAAAGGAAATCATGAAAATTCAGTAGACTTTTATTGTTAATATGATACTTTATTGTGTATTATTGTTAAAACGAATTTTCAGTTGTGCGTTTTTTTCAGTTATACGTTTTTTAGGAACGGTCCCTTGAAAAACGTATAAACGGTGCTCCACTGTATAACAATGATAGTATTAAATTTGAAAATAATCGTACCCTCTTGAGATGATGTAGGTTTCTTGTAAATTTCAAATGCTCCTGACTAAAAGTAAATACAAATTTAAAACCTCATAAAAATAAAACATTTTATATATATAAAAATTTATTTATAACGATGTGGGAAAAAAATGCTTAAAAAAATTAACTATGCAAAAGTTTATTTATTTAATACTTCAACATTTAATAAAATGCAAAAAAAAAAAAAATACAAAAAATTAAATAGATTCCTACAAATGGTTATAAGTGACATCAATGATTCCAATCTTTTATAACGGTTCTAAAATATTTTCATTAAAAAAGTTGCCAGTTACATTTTAAGAAAAAAAAATCCTTTAACTTTCATATGTTATTATGCTGTGTTATATTTGTAGAGATCAGGGTCCCGAAATTTCAATTCCGATTATATTTGACGGGGGAAAAAAAATTACTTGCTACAAAATAAGATTGATTTATTATATTCCATTTTTTTATTTCTTTTGGGAATATTTTCTCAATGTGAAGAGTCATTCAAAGAAACACTTGGTCAAACAAATATCCAATCAAAATATTTTCTCCATGAAAGATTATTTTAATTTTTATTATTATTATAATTATTATTTTTTTTTTTAACTTTTTACATCGGAAATGCTTTTTCGTCCAATTTATTTTTCCAATTAGACGAATGCCAATTTGCATAACATGTTTATTGTTGTCATCTGAAACAGCTATTTCCAAACAACTTTTCTCAGTAATATCTTTGTTTACTATATCATTGGAAGCATAAATCTTTGGTGTTTCAGTAAAAAATTTAGAAAAAGTTGACTGTTTTTTGGTCATTAATCAACAAAACAAACACAATCAGAAAAAATGCTCGGGTTAATTCTAGGTCTATCCTATGCTTGCTTGAACCATGTGCCAATAATGAATGTGCAAATTTTTGCATGTCTCTTCTTTGGGATGGAGAGAATGTTTGGATCATTTTAATAACACAACTGACTGTCAGACCACCATAGAGAGAGCGTTTGGAGTTTTGGGGTTAAGACAACTGAATACACAAGGGGCTCCTATATCTAAAGTGGTCACCCTATGTGTCTTTTCAAGGGATCTTAGCCCGTATTGACACGAGTTTCGGAGAAAACTACAAAAAACTTTGAATGGCTCATTTGACAAGTGAGACCTGGGATTTTTCATCTACCAGCTTTGAACGTAAAACCGCTTGACTACTAGGATGGTGGGAGGGAAGCAGGTAGAGCCTTGAGCGATTTAGAAAGAGGCTTTCTGTTTTTACATTCTCTTTCTGCTTGGAGAAGTGAAACTGCTAAAAAGATTAAAACTTTTATGCATGCACTAGACATTTCTCCTACACCTGTGTTGTGAGGCAAAGTAAGAGGCTGGGGCAATAGTCAGGCAGCAAACACAGATATTGGACAATGAAATGAAAATGAGGAGGTTAAACATGAGGTTACTCACTAAGATCGGCAAAATTTGCCAGTTTTAAATTAATAAAAAATATTTTTGATGCCACTAAATATTTAAGAATTTCATCTACAGCTGGACAGGATTTTTACTCGCCACAATAAAAATTCCGCTCGCCAATGGCAGGCTGGTGAGCAGAAATTTCGTGCCCTGGTATAGATATATATTTCATGTATGAAAACTTATACAATATTACCAAAATATAAACAGATGTAAAAAATATAACTTTTAATGTCCAGACCACATTAAAAAAAAAAAAAAAAAAAGTTGAAAATGGAATAAAAATAAATAAATAAATAAATAAAATAGTAAAAAATAAATAAATAAATAAAAACCCTTATAGGCTTGTAACTTTAACATATATATTTTTTTTATTTACTAAGATTTGTAAGTTCATAAGGGGTTTTTCACAAAACAAAACTTTTGCAATGTGACTGAAATAATTGAATCTTCAAATTAAATAAGCAGCATGTGTAAAAACTCTTATGAAATTTCAACTCTGGAAAATACCTAAAATCTAGGCCCTTCCTTTGCTGACAATTTGCTTAATTCTTACTCTTTTCAAATAAACATTTGACAAAAGTTACTGAATATATATAGCTTTCGACCTATGCAATGCAATTTTTTCTATCATTCTTGCATGTAAAGTAAAATATTTACTAAAAATGCTCATATCTCAATGCATATTACATGTGTGAATTTTATGTTTCAGGATTATGTTTTTCTAACGTTTCGTTAATTTTTTTTTGCAAGTTTTGTAAAATTTTATGGAATTCCATTCTAGTTATAAGCAAAAAACTTGTCAAAAAAATTAGTAATTAAAAAAAAAAAAAAATTATCCGCCTAAACAATTGTGCAAGTTCCGCACCAAATCACACAAATATTGTCCATAGTGTGTGCAACAATGTATTAAAGTTACGAGACATTTGTAGCATTTTATGATACAGGGTGATCCAAAGTATTCAGGCAAAAAATTTTCTAGTTATAACTTTGATGAAAAATCACATACAACTGAAAGAGTTACACATGTGATAGATTCATATAAAATAATCAATTTTTTTTTATCCTTAATTCCATATCTACGTGAAGTAGATACAGAACATTAATAAGAAAAATAATTATTTTTGGACTAGAACTTGTTATAAAAAAGTGCCATAAAAAATAAATTCATAATCCATTTTTTAAAAAGTTTAATAAAAAATTCTTAACATTACATTTTGAATTCAGAATATCTAGTCATTTCCAGAAAACAATATTTTTTATTTACCTATTTTTAACATACTTAAGTGAATTGATTACAAACTTTCAAATTTTGTATTTATTGTCATATAAAAGAGGACTTTAAAATCTAAAGTTTAACAATCTAAGTTTTTTTTTTTTTTTTTTTTTTTGTATGTGTAGTGAGAAAAATATTCACTGTATATTCTTTTTGATAGAAATGATATCCTTTAACTATACACAGTATGAATTTTATAAAACATGGGAAGGAAAAGAAAATCTGGTGTGTAAAAAACACACCATTACTTAATATAAAGCATTTAAAATGTTTATTTTATTAAAAGAAAAACGTAAATACGTATTTAATAATAAGAACGATGCTTGAAGTTTCATTGTAATAAAACAATTCAAAATCTAGTAACGCATATATTATAGAAATATATTCGGGGGGGGGGGGGGATCTTTGACATTCACAAAACTTAGTAATTATCTGTCTCAGTTCAATAAATATTAGCAATCAAAAACCTCTCTAAAAGTTCACCTCTATTTAACCCTTTAACGTGCAGTGTCCTCGCCACGAGAACGCTATTTCATGAATTTTTTTTGTATTCTAATTCCTCAAATAAATCAGCAACTTTTACCGGAAATCAATCATTTAATTCTAAATAATGATACTAGATGGCAGCACTAAAAATTTTTCACATTTATCTGCTTGAAAAAATAATGTTACGTAAGCTCGATTTTAAGGAAATTGATTTTTTAAGCTTAAAAATTATAAAAAAGCAGATTTTTTCAAAAATATCTACTAGAAGTCATTGTAAGGATCATGATGAATAATATGTACAACACTTTTTACATTTTTATGTTAACGATTTATTTTATACATTTAATTACTACCCGTTCTCTCCACGAAGACACCGCACACTTACGTAATGCTTTCCCCCATCTCGATCTCTTGAGAGAGATTTATGATTGAGTTCTGCATCACAGCCACTTTAAAAGTATTTATTTTGTTTGCGGCTAATTAGTGATTTGTAGTAAATTCTCTGAAACTATTTATTGATAAGAAACACTTGTAATTATAAACTTATTGATAAAAAATGTATTTCAAAATAGAAATGTAAATCTTCTTTTGTATACAAATATACAGTAGTATGGTATAATTTTTATTTCACATAATTTTCTTCATATAATGTATAATTCTTATACATATATATTTACCTTAAAATCTGATTTTGTGTATACATGATTATTTCATAAATATTTTGTGCTAATAGTAATTTTATACTTTTTATGAAATATTACTCGATGAAAATTTTGTGGATTTTATGTTAATATTTTCTTAAAATTAGTGTTTTATTAATAAAACTTTATATAAATAATATTAAACATTAGTTTTCATTATATCATATTATTTGATAGAGTTAATGAGAAAAGCAGAGCCATAAAAAGTAAGTTTTTTTCTCCTTATAGCTAGAGAAGAGAAAAGTCCTAGACATGCGCCGGCCCCAAGACGAGGACGGCCCCTTCTCCTAAAATAAGCATGTTAATTTTTTTTGAAGTGCATATTATTCATACAGAGGGTCATATTGTTTAATATCATGTACAATTTTAGTTAATGCCCATGTTCAAATGCATCTCTCTCTTAAGATGACATTTTGTGGGTACAGGTAATATTGTTTAACTCTTAATGTGAACTGACCACTTTTCGTATATAACACCTTTCAAAGAATCCTTTTATTCAAGGCCATAGCCAGAAAAAAAAATTCAAAGAGGGATCAAAGTTTAGTACATATTGTTTAATGTTAAAATTGAAGTTTAATTAAAAAAATTTCAACAAATCAGCAAAATTTTGAGAAGTGTTTGAGCCCTCTCCTTTACCTCTTCCCTCCTATGGCTACAGCCTTGATCTTATTGCTCTCCATCTGTGAAATAATAGCAGATATTCCTGTGAATATATCGGCAGATAAAATAAGTGTTTAATAAAACTTTATAGTTTTTAATGTGCATATTATAGGCATATATATTTAGGCTTGGAAAAGTGAATTTTGTGTGCTACCAATTTCAAGTAATATTTTAAAAGCTTTTAAGAGAGTAGTGCTGACTTAAATAGCAAAATTAAAATATTAACACTAGAAAGACGGAAGCGGTCATTTTGACCGCAAAGGAATTTTGAACACCTATATTTCACTTAAATATTTCTCTATTCCTACAATATTATTTGACTTTTCCTAATTATTCATAAGGAATATATAACGCAAAAATTATAATTTTTCTTGCATAATTATCAGTACTATAACTATATATACCTAGAAAGACGGAATGCGGTCAATTTGACCGCTGGACAAATAAAACTTCATATTACTTTTATCTTTCAATTTTTGTTGTCTACGTATCTTTTTTTCTTTTCGTGTAGTGAAATAGCAGTTATTAGAAAGAAATGTACGTGAGGGGAAGAGGGGGGAGTTAAAAACATCTGTTAGTCACGTGATTCCTTTCACAGAGATTCGAATAGTAATGGTGCGAAAAGTAGAAGGGGGATTGTAAAAACACCTGCCGGTCACGTGATATTTCTTTTGTACTCAAACGCATCTGCTTTACCGGTATTTACTTGTTTCCAAGTTTTGAACCTGTTTGTACGTATATTTTCTCTTGCAATGTCGCGAAGAACTGTTGGTAAAAAAAATCTGTCGGAGGAAGATTTTTTAAAATTATTGCAGAGTTTATCTGAAACCGATTCTGGCTCAGATGGAAATTCCGAATTATCTGAAGATGAATATATTCCTGATAATGAAAGTGAATATTCTTCAGCTGAAGAAAGTCAATTTTTTCCCGAAAAGTACGCAAATGCAAAATGATTTTTCTTCTGAATCTGAAAACAAAGAACATTTTTTGATGAACATTGACTCAAATCATGGAAGTAGTTCACGAGGAAGAAATAAAAAAAGAAAAGATCAAAGGAAAAATACATTGCTAAGTAAAAGCAAAGCCAGGGTATTCTCCCAAAACGAAGAAAAAGAGCAAAACGAAGAATTAGCGAAAAATGGAACACTATGGAAAGTTCCTTCTGATACTTTATCTTTGGGAAGACGGCAGCAACATAATGTCTTGAAAGAAGTTCCAGGACCTTCCTCATACGCAATTAGAAATGTAACTCAAGGAAGTTTCTCAAGTCGTGCACGGCGACACTTCATAAACGAAATAATTCTTCGTTTCGTAAAACTGTGTACAGAATCAGAAGCTCATCGAAGATTGCAGGATCCACATTGGAATATATCTTTAGACGAATTAGATGCATTTATTTCTTTACTGTATGCACGCGGAGCTTTTATTTCTAAAGGCATTTCAGTAAACAATTTGTGGTCTAAGAGTTGGGGGTCTAAATTTCTTTCATCAAACAATGGCTCGTGACAGATTCAAAGAAATAATGAGATATTTGCGATTTGATCTGAAGGCAACAAGATCTGAAAGACTCCGAACTGATCAGTTTGCTCTAGTGTCAGAAATTTGGAACCCATTTATTGAAAATTGCTTACTTTGCTATAAAGCTGGAGAAAATATAACTATTGATGAACAATTATTCCCAAGTAAGGCTCGTTTGCCCTTTCACACAATACATGCCTGAAAAACCGGACAAATTTGGCATTAAATTTTGGTTAGCAGCAGACGTGAAATCAAAATATTTACTCAATGGCTTACCATATTGTGGAAAAAGTGAAAATAGACCAACCAATTACACTGTTGGAGAACATGCAGTTTTACGCCTGACAGAGCCTTTCTATAATACTGGAAGGAACGTTACAACAGATAATTTTTTGCCATCGTTGAAATTAGCCAAAACTTTAAGAGATAAAGGAATTAGCATCGTTGGTACTATGAAACGAGCAAAGAGGGAAGTACCTGAATCTTTCAAGCTCACAAAGGGAGAATTATATTCTAGCAAAATTTTCATGCATGATAATATATCTTTGACTTCATATCAAGGAAAGAAAAACAAAAATGTACTATTGCTGAGCACATTACATGATACACTCGAAACAGATGACAATGAAAAGAAGACACCTGAAGTTGTTGACTTTTATAATTCCACGAAATATGGTGTGGATGTGCTTGATCAGATGGCAAGAAAATATTCTACTAAATCAGCTTCTCGAAGATGGCCGGTGCAAGTTTTTTTCAATATTCTTGATCTAGCTGCTATAAATGCATGTGTCATTTTTACAAAGAAACTACCGGTATAAATATCAAGCGTCGTGACTTTATTTTGAATTCAGCTGAAGAACTACGTACAAAATATGTCACAGCTAAGACTTCTCCACTTGCGAATTTGACTCCAAAAAGTATGGCTACTGAAGATGAAACAACTATATCGAGCAGGAAGCGTAAACAGTACCAAATTAATCAATGTCGAAATAAAACTATAAACATTTGTAATGACTGCAAAAAGTCAGTTTGTGGATCTTGCACTTACAAAGTTATAAAGCTAAGTGTTTGGAAAGACTGCAAAAAGGAATAATGTAAGTCATTTTATTGTATATATATTTCAAGAATATATATTTTAAAAAGAAATTAAATGATGTTAATTAAGATATTAAGCACAAATGAAAATAATTCTCTTTGTATCGTGAGTTTTTTTATTTTGTATTTGAAACATTTCGTTAATGGTTCCTTAAATATATTGCAATTTCTTCTTCAATAAAAGTTAATTATTTTCAATAAAATTATAAATTAACAGCAAAATACATGTAATTAATATATATAGTTTAAAAAAAACTTGTTTCAACAAACACATCTTCAAAAATTGAGTTATTTTTGTTATTAAAAAGGAGCGGTCAAAATGACCGTTCTTCGTCTTTCTAGGTATAAGAAAAATGCCGTCTTACTAGTGTTAAGCACAGTTTAGATTAAAAATTAAAAGCTAAACTTATTATTTTTACCAAGAGTTTTCAGTGGGCTTATTAAAGACCTCTTATTCATTCAGAAATGATGTTAAGTTGATCCATTTGTTCCGGGATATAAATTAAAAAAAAAAAAAATCAAAAAGCATTTAAAATTCAAACTAATATTAATGACTACTAGAAAGCAGTATATTTTTAATTGATCTGGAACAACATCTTGAAAATTCATAGCCCCTCCCAAAAGTTTTGTTTTAGATCTGCCACTGGATACATTAGCAAAATTAGATTATCAAATTATATTTTTGAGGTGCATTTTAAACCTTTGAGGAATACGAATATTCTAATAAATTTAGAATGATTCCCAGCTAAGCATCAAATGCAGATAAGAAATTCAAAATGAGAACTATAACCGATACTTAGAATTAAAATATTTTTTTGAGTGAGAAAGTTTCTTTCATCTATCCACCTTCTCACCCAGAAAACTCTGAAGTCTAATGTTGTGACCATGAGTGATTCAGAAAATCCTGAGGCTAAAATTAACATCAGTATCATTTCTAATGAACATTAAAACATGCAATCAATATTTTTCTGTGGACCATCAGTTGGCGACCACTGCTTTTAACCAAATTTTAATAACTTTATTTGCACAAATCTTAATGAAATTGAAATATGTGTTTCATATGCACAAAAGAATGCTTTCTACACAACGTAGTATGATTTAGCATTAGATTTACAGGGCCACACAAAAATATTCAGTTACACTGAGGGCTTTTATTGAAAATTTGGTGGAATTGCATTTTTGTTTACATTAAGCAATTTAACACATTTTTGAATGTGAATATCATTTCAATTTGTGTATTTATCTGTCCAACTGTCCATCTGTCTGCCCACCCCCATCGTCCGTAAATATTTTCCGATTTTTTAAAAATTATACATGTTATTCAAATTCACTATGGAATGTTCCCTATTTAAAATGGCATGAATAGGTCCTGTGTAACTGGTTTATTTACAGGGACACACAAAACAATGCCAATGCGTTGTATTTTAGGACAAAGATTTTTATAAATTACATTTAAAAAACTTTCTACTGTAAAAATTACAGAGAAATTGACATTTATTGTTAAATATGCTAAAATAATGTTTTGTATAGCATATGATATTGTTAACTTTCCGATTTACAGGGCTACACTAAAATATTCAAATACATTAAAGACGGCAATTATAATCTAAGGGCTATTTTTTTTTGGGTGTGTGTTAAGCGTTTTGAACACTAACAATGTTTAAGAATGATTAAGAATTCAATTAGTCTATCTGTATGCTTTTCAGAACTACAGTCTGTCCGTTATGTGATAACATAGACAAAGAGCATTGAAAGTTATACAATTACATACAGTTGAAAAGTGTTAATAATCAATGTGTACCGCTTGATTTTTTTTGTCTTGTTTTAAACATTTATTCAGGTACTTGTATTTGCTTTTTTTTTTTTCCCCGGGTGGGGCAGGGGAGAGAGGGAGAAGTTGTTTTAATTGGACTTTTTTTAATTTTATACGAAAAAAACCTCACTCACCTAATTTTTATTTTTTTTTTTTTCAAAAAATCCCAGGTCTTTGCCAACCTTGCTTTATACATTCAAATTTATGAACACTATGAAGCCCCCACCCCCTTCCTTAAAATTTGTCACTAGATAGATTATTGATACTATTCAGAAACAAGCATTTCACTTTATTTAAAAACATTTTAATAATCATTTAAAGTTTTATGCTGATAATCTGACAATTCATATTTCAAATTTTCCCCAGTAATGTATTTACGAGGTAGGTCCTTGAAACTATGTGATGGAATGACTGAATCTTAAGAGACGAAGAAAAAAAAAAAAAAAAAAAATTACAACCCAAGAAATTGTAAAGTCAGGGAAATTTAAAATAAAGATCAGTCCAAGGAAAATTATAAGGAAATTGAGGGTATTAAACTAATCAAACATTCAATTAACACATAACAAAACATTTACAATATGCAAAAATATGTTGACTATATGCAAATTGAGTGAAAATTTAAGAAAAATCTGAATGTGTATTAAATTATGATATAACCCTTCTCTTTTCAAATAGATACGTTATGATTTTAAAAGCAGGTTTTAAGCTTTTAAAATCAATGAGATTCATATAAAAACTAATCAATTTTAACCACAGTAACAATATATATGTATCCATAAGAGAAGGAAGACATAGCTGCGTTAAAAATTTTAAGCTTTTATATTTCAAACTTGTGAATATAGAATAATGTAAATGATCTCAATTTCCAAAAATTTTCGCTAGTGTTTACTTTATTTAACCGCCATGATAAACTGTCTAAAACAGATTATCACAAATTGCTACTTTTTTACTCCTTTGAAAATTACAAAACATATAAGAAGAAAAATGTTTTGCACAAGCTCAAAATAATTTAAAATGACTTAATCTTATTAATTTAATATTTTTTACTTTTTTTTTTGTATTTAATTTTATAATTGTATTTAATATATATATCACAAAGTACTTCAGTACACTATTTGTGTTTTGGAAATATTAATGATATAATTTTAATTTAAAAGTGATACTTTAACTATCACGTGACTGATTTATTTACCTTTAATTGCAAATTAGATGGTTCATTTTCATCATAACTAGTAAAATCAGCAACGAAATCTACATTTTCACCAGCTGGGTGTTCATCTGGATGTGTAGCTGTTTTGTGTGGTGTGGCCTAGAGAAAATTATTTAGTCATCAAATCATTAATTAGTATGAAGATGTTTTTAAATACCATAAAGGCTTTTTAAACATTGAGAATTCATAAATATTATTTCTCATTATGGATTTTTCATTTTTTTTTTTTTTTTTTTTTAACTTTTTGCAGTACTAGTGAATAAATAACTCATAGAATTTAGATACATACACAGATGGAAGAGGGAAATAATAGGATTCTACTAAAAAGGGTTAAAGAAACTCCCTGATTTTACAATGTTCAGGAAAAAACCATTTAATAATTTTTAACAACATAATTGTTTAATTTCTTTTTAATATGAATCTTTTCTAAGTAAAAATAAATAAGTAAAACAAAGTCCAGAAACACTATATATAAAATAAATGTTTCTTTCTTCCCCCCCCCCCCCACCAAAAAATAAAAGGCTAAGCATTAAACTGATAATATCTCTGGGAGACAAAAATGGTATACAAAAGGGTATTTTAAAATAGCAGAATACCTATAAGTGCTTAAAAGAAAAAGAACAAATCACAAAAACAGATGTGTCTTTTTCTTTTATTCTCTTTCCCCATAGGAGAGGTTGCACAATGTCTTAATATATTATTAAAAAAATAATAATAATCTTGAAAACTCTGAAGTAGTCAAAATGTTTTGTATGAACTTGAAATGACAATACCAGATTACACCTGTATATGTACTTTAATGTATTTAAATCAAAATCACATTCTTATAACGTTACTAAAATTTTCTAAAAGATATGATACATGATTTATTTTAAAAGTAAATAAAGTTTTTAAATGAATTTAAACTAACTTCATTTGAAATGGGTAAAAATTATTTCTTGATGATTAAAAGTTACAATCTGTACTAATTGGAGAGCTTTAAATAGTTTTGATGATTTTGTAGAAATGTACGAAAACATGAAACCTGAATTACACTTAAGCATACATGAAATTGCCAGAAAAGTTCAAGCTGCTGCTGCTGATATTGATAATGAAGAAAAATTTATCAGAATGCTCTTACATTTTCAAGCCTTACAAACACTGTCATATGGATATTTGAACAAATTCGTAAAGGCTATTTTAAATCATGTGAAAAATAAAAACAATCTCCCATTTTATATTACTTTAAAATATTTGGTAAAAAGTATGGGAGGTAGTATATTTTAACCTTTAGGTACATTTGGTAACTGATACTCATAGTGTACACGTTTTACTGAAGTTACAGTTAACAAGTTTAATTCATCATTTGAATTAAAACTAGATTTAAAACTATCTATTGATATAACTAAAACAAATTAATTCTTCCAGATAGTCTATTACTTAAATACACTAGTCCATAATTAACAAAATATATTTCACATAAAAAAAAAATATATATATATATATAAAGAAATCAGTATTTGAAAGGGGTTAATCCATATTATATAATTTTACTGTCAGCATAGTTTTTAACTGTCATACTAATTTATCAAACAGAATTGCTCTTATTGACGCTTATTTATTTGTTATACTACTTATTATCTATGAACTTAATTTGATCTCCAGTAAAATAAAATTACATTTACACATCTCTTTCACTTATACATCAATTTTGGTTAGTCCCTTTAGCTGATGTATAAATGAGATTACTATAGTTCATTTTAATACTGACAATATTATGCAAAGTTAACAATTATTGACAAAGATTGGTACTCTCCAGATATTCCTTTAAGAGAAAACATTTTAGAAGTTTTTCAACCCCTTTTATTTAATGCTGATATTTTGTCATGTAATTTTTTTTTTATTTTTTTCAATAATAATTAAATATATATTTTGAAAATGTTCATTTTATTAAAAAAAAAAAAAAAAAAAAAAAAGAAAAAAAGTAACATTTAAAATGAGATAAAGAATACAAAAATTTTTAAAACTTTAAAAATACATTTTAATTAAAAACATTAAAATACACGACAGACGTTTCGGCTAGAATACTAGCCCTCCTCTTTAGGCAGACACTCTGAGGATACCTTTAAACATTTAGCTTCCATCGAACGTGTTAATTCAAATAATTGTAAAGAACAACACTCTATTTGTAATAGTATTTCAAGAGTATTATTAAAAAACAAACTGTTTTCCTTCAAATTATAATTCTGATATATACAAGTTTTGAAAAACTTATCGAGCGACTCTTCTATCCCTTTGAGTGCTATGGACGCACATATGCGTCCAGCGAAAGTCATTAATATAGACTATGGACGCACATATGCATCCAGCAAAAGTCATTAATATAGACTATGGACGCAAATACGTGCTTAGCAGATGTTATCAGTATGGACTATGGACGCAAATACGTGCCCGGCAAAAATGATCAGTGTACTATGCAACACTCGCATAAAGCGAGTCCGCAAAAAGAATGAGACAACTCGTCAGCGCCAACCGTGCGCCGTCCATATGGACCGCATAGGCCGCGAGTATTCAGCACTCAAAGGACTATTGTCATTACATGTGCTGATAAAGGCCGCATTACTGTTATCCTTGACAAGTCTGTTTATGTTGAAAAAGCATATGAACTCTTAAACGATAATTCCACTTATGAACTTTTGGACAAAGACTTAACCACCTCATTCCAACGCAAACTTAATTTGCTCATTAGTGAACTTGAAAAGCCTAAATCTATTGATCGTGCTCTCTCATCTAAGTTAAAATGTTATACTGGTTCTGCACCTATTTTTTATGGTTTACCGAAAATCCATAAACCTAACATCCCCCTTCGTCCCATTGTTGATTATACTAAGTTCCCCCTTTACAATCTTTCACGTTTTCTGTCAAATTTACTAAACCCCCTCATTACTTCTTCTAATTACAGTTTAAATTCTGCATTTCAGTTCCTAGATGCTTTAAAATTAATTCAAATCCCTTCTAATTGTATTATGATATCATTAGATATTGTATCTCTTTTTACTTCTATTCCTATATCATTTGATGTGATATTATTCAAGATATTTATCCTAATTTCAATGTTGACTCTAATTTAAATTTAAATACTGTACTTTATCTCACCACTTTTTGTTTATCGTCTAATTGTTTTCTTTTTAATGATTCTTACCAGTGGCGCACCCAGAATTTCTGTCTGGAGGGGGCTGAAGAATAATTGGGTCCTATAGTTATAGTAATAGGTTTATGGCCATATACGCAGCAGCAGCGTCTTGTAAACGAAAAATAGGTGAAGAGCTGAGAAATAACATTTAAGTAGTTTTAATGCATAATTTTTTTTAAGCATAATTTTAACTAAGAATACTCATTTTATTTTAATGTAAATTTATACTCTACAAATGAATACAGTGTAAAATATTAGGTGAAATGCCCCTTCACCTATTTTCGGTTCATGAGCCGCCGCTGGTATGCAGACATACGTATAGTAAAGAATCAGTTTTAAATGTTTCTTTTGAAATAAATAAACGATGAAAGAAACTGAATTTAAGTTGAATAGTGCAATCGAGGAATTTATCTTGATATATAACGTGCTAAGTTACAGTAGTTCGGTCAGTTGGGGTTGGAATTGAGTATGCAAACATAAAGTTGTAGGTTCATCTACGATCAAAAACTGCCGTGTGCAATATCACAAGCTGGTGAACATAAAATTCGCCATAAATGAAATGCTTCCCCCCCCCCCCAAATATTTCCATCGAAAATAGACTTTGATCAAATTTAATACTCTATGAATTATAACAGAATCTCCATGTAAATTTTTATATGGCTATTTTAATTTAATTATCTGGAGTATAGGGGCGATGCTCCTTCTAGGTTCAGTTAACAGAAAAAATCGGGCATGTAGTCTTCGTTGGGGTTAGTCAACAAGCAAGCAGGGGCAGAACCTTTTAATATCCTAAAACATTAATTCTAATATATAATATATTACTTAGAATTATTTGTGCTGTTAGTAAATATTACAAGCGTTATCTTTCAGAGCAATGTCATTACAGGATATTGTAGTCCAATAATATATATATATATATATTATGAAATTTGAATTTTTATAACAGGCAAAAATTGCATTATCCAAGAACGGAGCTTAGATCTCAGTGACATCAGAAGCAAAAATGAAAACCGTGCATGGATCCTACTGTATGGTCTATAAAAAAAATAAGTGACTTCACCCTCTCAAGCATCTGTAAAATATCTTGACATATTGTAATTGGGGCATTTTCCTACTTTGAACAGTAAACTACGCCTTCTGGCATTCCTCTAAATCGGTATATTTTTAGAAAAATAATTATTTGTGATTGCACTAGCGGCATTTAAAGGGTTTAACACAAATATGCAAAGTCCATTTTTAATTTAAAATTTAGTTTTAGAGGAACGACTAAGAGCAGGGCTAATTTTTATTTTACATCAAATGATAATTTTCATTTGCCGATGAGAATGTATTAATTTTGCCCAGGAACAAAACAAACTTTCACAAAAATGCTATAAATACTCATAAATTAAAATACAAAATTGTATGAGCCTGGTATCCCATTTTTCTGACAAATATATCCTTGCTTACTTCCACATCAGATTGCTTCTTCTGCCTGACTTTTTAGATACTCGATTTCGTGATAACAGTACATGCATTAAGACCTTAGAAGCCTATCCCTAAAAACTGCAATGGAATGTCTAGGGTATTTTTCACTTAAAAATCAAAGAACTAGCTCATTGTTTTTGTGTTTGACAGTAAGGATTTCAAAATTTCTTGATATTTAATGTATAATTAATAAACTATTTTTGCTTACAGTATGAGTAGTTTGAGTAATATATATTTTTTTTTTCATGCATATCTGAAAATTTTTACTATGTCAGCTGGTTCTGGAAGGGGCTTAAGCCCCCTAAGCCCCCTCCGTGGGTGCGCCACTGATTCTTACTATTGTCAAATTAATGGAACTGCTATGGGAACCCCTATATTTGTCGTTATAGCTGAAATCGTAATACAACACTTATGGCTATATCCACCAATAACTTCAACTCCCGGTTGAACACGAAAACTTGAAAAGCGCATAAAGTCAGGGTACAAATTTTCAGCAAAGTTGGATGTGTTGCTTACGCCATCTAGCAGCATAGTTACTTTCCGATTTTTTAGCAGAAAATAACCAATAAAACATTATATGAATTCTTCATCGCTACATGGCAGAAGGAGCCGGTCAATTTTTTTAAGAAAGCTGTACCTTGCCTTTAGACACTTTTCAAGTTTTTTCGTTGAACCGGAAGTTGAAGTTAATGGTGAATACGGCCGTTAGAAAACAAAATTAATTCCCAGTTACATGATAAAAAAAATTTCTGAAAAAGGTATGTGGATGATATTTTTATAATTACTAAGAAATATCATGTTAATGATATTTTAGATTTTGCTAACTCTTTATGTCCTGCTATCCAGTATACATATGAAATTGAAATTAATAATGAACTACCCTTTCTTGACATCCTTATAATGCATAAAACTGTCAATAACTTCAGTTTATAGAAAACCCACCTTCTCTGGTCAATATCTTAACTTCAATTCTGCTAATATTTTATCACATAAACTTACAGTTATTTGTATTCTTTTACATTGTGCAAAGCATTATTGTAGTAATTCCGAATTATTAAATATTGAACCATCCAAAAATTTTTCTGATTTAAAAAATAATGATTACCCCCCTCGTTTTATCAAAAGAATTTATAAAGAAGAGTTCTATATTTCATATAAATAAGTTTATCCTAAAGTTAAAAATTCCACTCACCGTAATACTATCCCTTATTATAAAGGTATTTCCGAAAATATCTCTAAATTGCTTAGAACAGTTAATATGTCTACTAGCTTTAAACCTCAACTCCGTATTAGTAACTTTCTCTCAAACTTTAAACCCGCTGTCCCCCCAATTAAACATTTAGGTGTAATCTATAGTATGTATCACTGTAAAAATTGTGATTCTACATATATCGGTGAAACTGGCAGAACAAGTGAAATTAGATTAAAGGAACATAAACACTCATATAAAACAGGTGATTTAAGAATGAAACTCGTAATCTATTCTCTCAATAGTGATCATATTCCTGCTTTGACAACTTTAAAATTTTAGCTTTTAATGTTAATATATATGAATCCTGTATTTTTCTAGAGGGCACTTTTACTAAATTGCAACTTTCTGCCTTGAATGAGACTAAAGCTATTCCTCCTGAATATATAATCTTGTTCTGATCTGTTATGAACTTTTTGTAAATGTTGTTTGTGCTTTATATGTTTGACACCGAGGACGGCTAGTGTTCTAGCCGAAACGTTTGTCGTATATTTTAATGTTTTTAATTAAAATGTTTTTTTAAAGTTTAAACATTTTTGTATTCTTTATCTCATTTTAAATATTACTTTGGTTTCAATATATTAATGAGACGTATAAATTATGTTTAATTTTATTAAAAAAAAAAAAAAATAAATCATACATTAAATAAAAATACTTACAAATTATGAATAAACTATTTTACATTAATTATGTTTTAATTATGACAATTTAAGCATGCACTGAGTTGAGTGATTGCCAACTTAAGAACAGAAAAAAAAAAATTAGTTATTGTTACTAAAATTATTTAATTTCTCCAAATTATATTTACTAATAATAAATTTTAAAACTACTCACAGTACTGGGAGAAACTCTTGGGGGTACAGCAGGTGGAGCACCTAGAAAATGGGGAACTGTTTTGCCTATTTTCAAAAGTAAAATATTTAAGATATTTTTAAAAATGCAAAAGAAAAAAAAAAAAATATATATATATATATATACACAAGTTTAATGGTCCTTTTTATTATCCTTCAGGTCGGCGTAAGTATTTTTAGTTAATATGGTAACTCATTGGTTCCTTATCTATATCGCAACTTTTTGTGTCATTCTTTCCTCTATGTTAAATTCAGTTCTATATTTTAGTGTGCTGTTATTGTTTTAGTTCTATTAATTGCTAAATTTTAAGATTAAATTTTATTACGTGATCTATTATTTATATATATATATATATATATATGTGTATGTATTAAAAACTGAAGTAGAATTACGATTAATAAATAAAAAAAAAAAAAAAAAAAATCAATATTTTTAAATGAAAAAATAAATTCCTTTTAATTTAGTACTACAACTTTACTATTAAAGGGACGCATCCCAGTGCATCAAGGTAAGCAAATTCCTATGTTAAAAAATGGAAAAAATAATCTCACACACTCATTACATATTTTTAAATTCTGGTTTTACATCGTTAAATGAGTTCTTGTTTACCAAACATAATTTTTATTTTTTATTTTTTAATATTTTAATTTTGAAATGATAAAATGCAAAATTTCACTAAGTAGAATTTTTGCATTTCACAATTTTGAAATAAACTTGAAACTTTAAAGAAAAAAAAAAAAAAAAAAAAAAAAAAAAGGTCTTTGGAAAACATAACATTAAAACAATGTATTATATACTGAATAATAATGAGGATTATTTGGGATTATTTTCCCATATATTAACATGGAGTTTAGTTGACTTTTATGCACTGTGATGCATACCTTTGACCACTTCAAAAAGAGGCAAAATTATAATGTTTTCACTACATGATTTTTTAATATATTAAAATAAAGATTATATATTAACAAGATATTAACAATATAACTATGTATTCAAAAATAAACATTATGACTTTTATCTATGACCTGTACACTGACCTATATCTGTTCTCAGACCTCAGAGGTCAGAAAATTAATCTACTGGATGGAATTCCCACTTCTTCAGTTAAGGTTGTTCTTAAAATAATTATTTTATTTTCTGCTCTGTAATGTGAAATTTTCTAACATGTTACTAATTCTTATTCTAACATGCATGAAAATTTCAAATCTTCTCATTCAAATGCGATACTTTTGTGAATGCAGAGAAAGATACCTGGGATATTTGAGAGAAAATAATATACTAACTAGTTTGAAAGGCAACATACTCAAATAATATCAACATAACTCAACGTATTCAAATAATGGTTCAACTTGAGACTTCAATCCCAGCTCATTTTCAACTTTTCTGATATATCCTTTTATAATGTAAACAAATGATTTCCTTTCCCACTGTCATTTTGTAAATTTAAGTGGCAATTCTTAGAATCACAATAAATTTTATGCATTTATGATTAAACATGATTTTGTGAATGTGTTAAAAAATTGCAAATTTATTTAAGAAAGGCCTTAAATTAATCTATGCTCACACTGATAAATATATATATACCTCAATGAATAAAAACAAAACCGCTAATTTATGGTATGGTTACCATGTCATTTGTAATTTCCTTCCTCACTATTTAAGGATTAAATTCAGACTTATGAGATTTGAAAATAAATCCTATAAATGCATTATATTCAATAAAACTTTTTATTTTATTTCAGATCAATTACATTTAGTTTTTCTTAAATACTAGCATTAAGAAAAACTTTCTCACTGCTTCCTAATACCCAAATAAGAGTCAAGAGTAAGACATTGCATACAGAATTCTGTATAAAACTCTCTTTTAGGACAATAAAAAATTGTTTAAAATGAAAATCATCTTTACACATACATTAATCCTTTGCCAGCCCCATTTAATTTCACTCCCCTAGTCGGTGTTGTGAAATTTAAGGACTTTTTTTTTTCTCAATATCCACCACTAATTTTTAACTGTAACAGTTGCCTAATCACTTCAAAGATTATTCGTCCATTATGTATATCAAATATCACTCCTTAAATTATTAATGAGAGTTGAATAAAAAGAGTCTCTTAAATTTGGCAACACTGTTTAGAGCGTTTTACAGTGTTAGAGCTGGCAAAGGGGAAAAAAAAAAAACAGATAATTTAAAATATATATATCACATAGTAATAAATTTAAACATTATAAATTTATTTTAAAAAGCAATTTTTTTAATAGATATACATCAAATTATATTTAAAAATAAACAAATTTCATAAAAAACCCCACACACTTAAAACAAGAAAAAAAAAAAAAAAAAAAAGACAAAAGAGTGGTAACAGTAGTGGCGAAGTACACAAATAAAATAAAATTATTCTTTTAATTTTAATGACTAATTTCATTTTTCATTAGGGTATAAAACATAATGGAAAATACAAAAATAAAATAAATAAATAAATAAAATAAAATAATAAAATAAAATAAAAAATAAAAAAATAAACCAATTTCAATTTAGGAAAAAGTGTTTTAAAGTTTAAAAGCCATAAAATCTAATTAACACATTCGCGACCGCTGACGTAAATTCACGTCTTTTTAGATTCTATTCCTGGTTACCGCTGATGTGAATTCACGTCATTTCAAGAATTTCTATGGAAGCAATACTTCAGTATTATTTCGATAGTATTATTAGAGTATCAATTTTTTGAAGTATTATAGGTTCATTTTAATATTATATAACTAATCTTCATTCCATGCTTCAGGTAATTACAAGAGTAACATTTCAAAACATTACATTCAACTTTTATCCACATTTAAACATCAAAAGTTTGCGGCAACTAGCTTTAGTTTACTTCAATATTCCCCGGCAATCAGTTTTAGAAAAGGCAAAAGTATGCCGGTCGCGAAAGTGTTAACAATTACATCTAAAATCATATCTTGCAGAACCCTTTTTATTATAAAATCAAACCTTTCAGGAATGAATGGGTAATGCATAAAATTGAAAATTGACTAAAAATATCAAAATATTGAAAATTTTTAAATACAAACAATAATAATCAAAATACCTAGTTTATTTAAATCTAATGAGGAACTTCTGATATGATTATGTTTTGGTCTTGGAGGAGGTGGAGGAGGCGGCTCTTTTTTTGGACCTTGAGGAAGACCAGCTGTTGTGTTAGATGTAATTAATAGGCTATTTTTTGAAGCTTCACTAGTTCCAGAGAATGAGCTAAAGAAGAAAGAAGATGTTAAATCAATAAGAACTATTTACTGAACTACATAATCTTCATAAATATCATGTGCATGTAAATTTATAAATATTTATAGTGTGTAAAAAAAAAAAAACATGATTTTAACTTTATTTCTTTAAATTAGGGTTTGAAAAATTTGTTGAAATGTTAGGAGCTAGATGAAAATACTAAAAGTGCCAGGGAAAAAAAAAAGTACAGTTTATTTTATACATTACTATGATTATTTACATGCCTAATACCATACTATTGGTTATTTAGTTCTTTATTAGATTTTTGTGGATATTAGTCTTCCCGTCTATTACCAGGGTTACTACACAAATCAGGAGAAAAAATTCCCTGAGTTTTCCCTATCCCTTTTAGAAGTAAAATAGATGACACACAATCATGCAGCATTAGAATCTAGCATTAGAATCTAACATGTTTACAAGTTAATTAAACATATTTAGGGTATAGTAATTTAATTAACTTACTACAGTTGGAGAAAAAAACATAATTGATTCATATAAAGCACCAAGATTTTAAAAAATATTTGATTATGAAAAATTTTTCCTATGTTTCTCCAAAAAATTTCAAAATTCCCTGAATTTTCTCTGTTTTTGCAATAAACTTTGAAAAATCCCTGAGTTTTCCAGGTTTTCCCTGTTTTATAGGTGCCTTAGCAACCCTGATTACATTTAAATTTATCATAAGTAAATTTTATTCGTTGTCAATTTCCAATCAGCTTCTTAATTCAATTTTTTCTTAGAAATGAAGTGTCTCTAAAGGCATTTATAAAGGTTTGAGCAATTAGCTGTTTGGAGACAAAATCTCGCTAAAACACATTCATTTGGATCATTCTATTAGATCTAATTCAATTTTAGTTAGATTTACTAAAATCAAATAAGAAAAAAAGTGAATTAAAAAATTTTTAATTTAAAAAAAAAAAAAAAAAAAAAAAGCTGCTTGAAGTTTAGTTGCAATGTGTGAAATTTTAATCACTGTGGCTATCTGGCAACTAGGATTTTTCAAATCCTGCTATAAATATAGAACTTAGACCAGGGTGGCTAGCATTGGAACTTTTCCAAATTCTCAGTCTTTTTACTGACTTACGATGTTTAAGTCCTGCAAAAATTTCACAATATCAGCAAAAAATTTAGCAAATTACAATAATGAGCTTTCAAATAGGGCTTATTCTCACAAAATTTGTCAAAATTCTTTGATTTCTCCAGACTCACTTAAATTCCTGATTTTCCATGAATCCTGACTTTCTCTGGCAACCCTCTAGGTATATATAACAAATTGCAAAAAAAAAAAGTGTGTTTTATAAAAATAAATAAAAATAAATTTCAGAGGAATCAATAAAATATGCCCATGTTTAAATAAAGTGATGTATAAAATTTCAACTTTGTATCTTATTAATGTTTTCCATCTTAATTTGTGTAAGACGCTGTAACACTTCTCTGATATTTTTTATTTATTTATTTTTTATCAGAAACATAGAATGAAACTTTAGAAAGTGGTTTAAGTCAGCTTTTTTGTTTTGTCTATCTCTGTTTTTAATTGTTATTAATGTTAAAGCACTTCTCATTCAACAGAATCTTTTTTTTTTTTTCCTATGCAACTTTGCAAGTTACAATATATGTACATTTTAATATAAATAGTCATTGTTTGTATGTATGTTTAATATCTCCTTATAAACACTGGGCCAAATTGAGCCAAACTTGACACAGTTACTTCTTATGACTATAGTTGAAGTACTGTGGGTGTTTCAAGTATCTAACGTATGTATAATGGGAGGAGGTAGGTATAAACCCTTTTGAAAACCATATTTTTGTATGATTTCTTCAGTATTATGCAGCTAGAAACTTCAAATTTGATATGCAGGTTATTTCTAAATTATAATGGATATATACTCTCCCTGCATAGAGGTTTATAAAAATTTGAAATTAAAAAGGGCTGAAATGATTAAAAAAAAAAGTTCTAAAATTATATTTCTGACAAAAATTTCATGCCTGCGATTTAAACATTTTACTGTGGATATGTCAAAATGACTTAGCATATTAATATAATTAAAACAAAAAAAAAAAATTTATAACATGTTAGAATGATGCCACTTTCACAAAAACCTCCCAAATAAAGAACTATCAACTTTGAAAATGATGTCATTTTTTCGAAATTATTTGATAGAAAAAGTGCATTTTAATAGAGAAAACTGCTACACTTTACTATGATTGTGTGGGGCTTTTATTTAGTAATGATAGAATAAATAGTAAGAAATAGTAATCTTAGCTCCAAATTAAAATACAACTAGAAGTTCTACCAGTTTTTGCACAGGGAAAAATTAAAAAAGAAAATTTGAAAGCAAAGCTAATTAATTTAACCTGTTGACCAGAGATAGATTGTTATGATTTCTGATGAAGACCAAGCTTTGTTCATATCTGTTGAAAAATTCTATTGGAAACAGCTGTGATTTCCTACATGTGAAGAATGAGTAGAAATGCTACCCCCCCCCCCCCCTCTTACCCCTTAAGTGTTAAATATCAGACGATTCTTATATTTTAACTTAATTAAGGCCTAAGAGGAGATATTTTTCTAAATTTTATGCTTCTACAGGAAATCACTGTGATTTTTACCTGTACGAAGAAAGGGTAAAAAAGGTACACTTTTTTCATATCCTTAAAGGTTAAATTTCATAAGATTTACTTTAATTAGGGCTTTAAAAGAAACATTTTGCTAAATTTGAAGCTTTTATTGTAAACCACTGTGATTTTCCATGTGCAAGGAATGCCTTTAACTGTCAGACAGCCCTTTTCCCAAATTTAAGGACTAAATTAAAAAAAAAAAAAATATTATCCTTATACCTTAATTAGGGCCTAAGAGGAAACATTTTACTAAACTTTAACACTAGAAGCGCCAGAGCAGTCATTTTGACTGTTTTTACTTTTTGTTTGTATTTAAAAAAAAATCCTGTAATCTTACGAACTCAGAACTTTTTGTATTTGCCTAAAATAACCTGAAAATATACGGTACAAAATATGAAATGAATTGAATTAAAATTAACAGAGATATGCTTAGCTATACCTAAAAGCGCCACGAACAGTCAAATTGACTGCCATTAAAAATGAGTCGATTGAGTTTTTCTTTTACTCTCAAACATATCTATTTTCAGAAAAACATACTTCCTACACATTCCTTTCATTTATTGTTGCTAAAGCAGGAATTCCCCCCCCCCCCCTCATTCCAGACACCTGTCTACTGTTCGTTCTTTTCTTCGAAATATATCGAAAGATAATACGCTTTGTTCATTCGCTGAAAAAGGAAATGCGTCACAACTTTTTCTTTCTCTTATTCTTTCACACCGGCTCTTTTGCGACTTGTAATAGATATCATTTTGAATTTTGCATTTGTTCACTGAGTTGTGAAATTTTGTTCTTTCAATGACGGCATGATGGCTGCTCGAAGACGAAAATATCTCAGTCCAGATGAGTATTTACGAGTTTTACAGGAGATATCCGACGATGATTCCGAAGTTGAAGAAAGCAATTTAGATGAAATCAGTTATGAATGTTTAGGAAATATTGAGAAAAACAGTTCTAGTGGTTCTGAGGAAAGTGTAGATGAGCAGGCAACGGACCTGGACATTCAGCCTGGTCGAATTTCTTCATCTGCTGAAACAGGTAAAAAAATATATTTCTTTACTCTTTTCTTTTCTTTCATGTTTTGATTTTGAAGTACTTGATTTTTTGAAAAATATTAATGATAAAAATGTACGTATAATAATTTATATATTTTTTATTATAGGTTCCAGTACTTCAAAACATACAGGATAAAAAAGAAAACTTGATTCTTCAAAATCAGGAAACAGAACCGGATGTAATATCAAAAACCATGTAAAAGGATCTACATATATCGCAAAAGACGGAACTTCCTGGACAGTAATATCCGACTTAGAAAGAAAATCTGGGAAATATGGTTCCCAAAATGTGCTGAAAGAGGTACCAGGTCCAACATCCTATACAAAAAGAAAAGTTGGTAAAAATGTGACCAGTGCATGGAGACTGTTTGCAGAGGAGTCGATGTTGTTCCATATAAAAAGATGCACTGAAGCAAATGCAGTTTCACATAATGAAGAAAATTGGAGTGTATCTTTAGAAGAACTTGATGCTTTTATTGCTATCATATATGCTAGAGGAGCATACGGATCCAATGATATGGATTATGATTTTCTCTGGAATAATACGTGGGGCCCACCTTTTTTTCGTGAAACATTGCCTCGTAATCGTTTTCGAGATATAATGAAATATCTAAGGTTTGACATGAAATCAACGAGGTCTGAACGCTTAAAAACTGATAAATTTGCTTTGTTTTCAGATATTTGGAACAAATTTATAGAAAACTGTGGTAGTTCCTATAACCCGGGTGACTATTTAGTTGTGGATGAACAACTGTTTCCATCGAAAACTAGATGCAAGTTCACACAATACATGCCAAACAAACCGGACAAATTCGGGATCAAATTTTGGATGCTAGTTGATGTAAACTCAAAGTTTATGTGCAATGCTTTTCCGTATCTTGGAAGAGATGAATCAAGAAATGAAAACGAAAGTCTTCCTGAAAGTGTAGTTATGCGCCTTCTAAGCCCTTACTTGAATACAGGCCGAAATGTGACGGCTGATAACTATTTTTCATCATTATCTCTAGCTAAAAAACTCTAAAAGAAAAAAACGAGTTTTGTAGGCACAGTAAGGAGACATCGAAAAGAAATTCCTCTCGAAGTAAGGAATTCTAAAACTGCACTGTATGAATCTGTATTACTAAAGAATGGAGAATCTACACTCACAGTTTATCAAGGCAAAAAAAATAAAAATGTTCTGTTGCTAAGTACCTTGCATCCAGATGTAAAAATTGATTGGGAACATAAGAAGAAACTTCCAGAAACTGTAGAATTCTACAATAAAACTAAATGTGGTGTTGATATTGTCGACCAGATGGCGCGAAAATATTCTGTTCGGGCTGCTTCGAGAAGGTGGCCAGTACATACTTTCTATAATGTACTAGACTTAGCAGCAATTAATGCTTTTGTCATCTATCAAGAATTAATTGATAAAAACATTTCACGGCGGAACTTCCTATTTCAGTTAGCGGAGGAATTAAGAGAAATTCATTTAAATAGAAAAACGAGCTCAAAATTCCCTGTGGAAATTCCCAGCCCCAGCATAAGACTCTCAAAGAAAAGACGTCAGTGCCAGATAGGACATTGTAACAACAACAAAACAAGTGATACGTGTAAAAAATGTTCGTATTATGTGTGTGAGAAATGTACGTCTGAAGTAGATAAAGTTGTGCTGTGCAAAAATTGTAAAGAGCAATAAAATGTTTTTTTTTTTTTTTTTATAGAAGGTAAGTGGAAATTTACATAAAATAATTGTATATTTTAATAAAAATTAATATGTTTTTCACCAAAGAAGTTCTTAAAAATATTCTATAAAGTAATTAAAAATAGTGTAAAGTTTTATTAAACATATGTTATTTCAAATCTGCATTTAATTCACGGAGCAGTCAAATTGACTGCCGTTGGCGCTTCTAGGTAGGGAGAAATCTTGGCGCTTCTAGTGTTAAGCTTCTGTTGGAAACAACTGCAAAAATACAGTGAAAAAGTTAAACTTTGACTTTCCCTTTCAACCCCCTAAGGGTTAAATTTCGTTAAATTCATTTATAGTGAGTCCCAAAGTCATGAAAAGAACCAACCGTCCAAAAGGCATATTTTTAGCTTTGGCAATTTGGACTTGACGCTGATAGATGAATGAGTGAATCAGTGATATTTTGTCATTGTATAGAGAGATGTGAGAAGGCTTTTCCAAATTACAGATAAATATTTTATTCTATTAAAAAATATTACTCACAAACTTTGAATAAACACCATAAAATGCAATAAACTCGCAACAATTGTTTCGGGTCGAAAAAACACACGACCCTTCATCAGGCAAATAAAGTAAGCACGAGTGCTGCAGTCAAAGCGGCAACGCACAAAAACGTTTGTGCATTGCCGCTTTGACTGCAGCACTCGTGCTTACTTTATTTGCCTGATGAAGGGTTGTGTGTTTTTTCGACCCGAAACAATTGTTGCGAGTTTATTGCATTTTATGGTGTTTATTCAAAGTTTGTGAGTAATATTTTTTACAACGCCAGTTTTGTGGTGCTTTTTTATTAAAAATATTTTATTCGTCTGAATAACAAATACAAATTCTTTTCTTAGAACTACAATTTTTCTTTTTTAAGAGTGTTGCCATTTGAGAGTTATGTTCAGTGGCGTCGCTAGAAAATTTTTCAGGAGGGGGCAAACTTAAAAGTGCAAAATTTCAGAATATGTATATATATCTAAATTTCATAACCTATAAATGCAAGTCGGGTAGGTTTCACTCTAAATGGCACTGTGACATAAATTTTATTTGGCTAATCATTTCAAATCTAATGACATAATTTTAAAGCTTTAAATGTAATTTTTTTTTCAATAATTTTTTACTTATTAGAATTTTCCAGGAGGGGGCAAGTGCCCCCCCTTGCTCCTATGTGCCGACGCCCATGGTTATGTTTTACAAATGAATCGTTTCTTAAATAATTTATTTGTAGCAAACGATAACTGTTAAAATTTTTTAGGCTTATTAATAAATATAGAAAAAAAAAAAAAAAGAAAGAAAGAAAAAAGACTTATTATAATAACAAAGGATTCATTTATATATAGAAACCAGCAAAGCCAGCTGGTAATAAATATTTAAGGAATCAGAGTTTTTTTTTTTTTTTTTTTTATCAATATTATATTAAGAAAATCTGAGTTTGAAATTGTAAGGATCCTACAAAATTTTTCATCCAGAAAAACTTAAATGAATTTCAGTATTAATATATGCAAGTAGTTTTCAAATGTTCCATTTAATATCAGCATGAGTTAATAAGCAGGGGTGCTGCTGACGCGCTATAGCACGTAAAAGATGCAGAATATGGAAAAAGGACCCAATATTTGAAACATAACGCGTCCCAAGGGACGCTCTATTTTCTGCTCGGTTTTCCTTAATAAATTTCTTAAATGTATGAACAGACTTAATTATAATTTGCTTTCTGTTTCAATACACTCAGCAATAAGTCTGCTATACTGTTCCTTAATTTGCTGGTAATTAAAGCAGTAGCGGCACATTAAGCCTACACGAAGTACGGGGAATCGAACCAAACGAACGTGGCACATTAAGCCTACATCAAGAATCGGAGCAAAAATGACAATCGAGTTAAGCCTATGTGGTGGATCTAAATTTTAGATTTCAGATTAAGACTTAATTTTAATTTTAGCCTTAAATGCTAAAAAAATTTTTCGAGTTAAACACTAATTATTATGTTATCAGTATTTCAAAGTACTATTATTTCCTTTTTAAGAAGTATGTTTAAATACTAATGAAATTTATGTAAAATGTTCCTTATCTCTATATAATTCATCTGATAATAATTTTACAATTTCAGATAATCAATTTAAGAAATTCATTTTTCAGACAATTTAATAAAAAAATTGGGGGTGAATTTGCTTATTATTCCCCTTATAATTTTTAAATGTACCATATGAAGAATAATAACTTTTATTAACACATTTATTCAGTTTTCGCACATGTTAAATTACACATTTTTAGTGATGTATATTTGAAAAAAAAGTCCTACAAAAACTTTATACTGACTCAAGATATTCTTTGTGCTGGTGTTTCTAGAAATATTTACATTTTTATTGCAATCTCTTTATTTGCTAAGGAATTTTAATTTATCAGTTTTACATTTGTTTTTGATAAATTTTAAATTGGATTATATTTAGCTACATTAAGTTATTCAATCATATATTTATTGTAGCTATTTGTACCTGTAATAAGTAAAAATCTTTGAATAAGCACCATAAAATGATGCTTATAGTGTTTATTCAAAGATATTTACTTATTACTTTTAAGCATTGGGTCCTCTGGTGCATCTTTATTATAGATATCTACACTGAAAATTATTAATGCTGCCGAAAACAATATTTTTAGGGGACCCATAATTTTCAAAAAGGAATTTTAAAACATAGCGAGTCTCTGGGATACACTCTTTTGAGTAATCAGCGACACCCCTGAATAAGCTAGAATAATAATTTTATGAAATCTCAAAAAAAAAAAAAAAAGAAATTTAAATTAATAACCTAACAGAAGTTTAATAAATTATATAGCTCTGGTCTTGTCAAAATGTAAAAAAGAAAAAAACATAAATGATACATACAAATTTGTTTTAGAATTAATCAATCACAAGAGGAGGGGAGAAAAAACAAACAAACATGCTTATAACAAATAATGTCATATTACACTTAAACAATTAAAGTCAGAATTTAGAAAGACTGCACATAAAAAGTTTTAAAACGACTAAAAGGTTATTAAAAACATTTTTTTTTTTTTTTAAATGCTGGCAAGGACAAGATCATAAGTAAAAGTAAAATAATCAAAAAAGGCAAGAGTATAAGAAAGGAAAAGGGAGTTGCAGAGAAAACACAGGAAAACAGGAGAAAGTACTGAAAGACAGTTTCTCACACAACAAAAAGAAAGAAGGGAAATAAATGCAAGCAAATATCAATTTTTCCCGGTATGCAGTGATTTATAACTCAAAAATATTTTTACAGTACCTCCTTCTGTAGTCCCTGATGAAGCAACAAAAGGAAAATAAAAATTAGTTTCACAATTTTGGCAAACTGATATTTTACACTTTTTTTTTTTAATGTAAAATTAAATTGCAAATAATGACTAAATCTGAATCTGAAATATTAGAAATTACCTCACATATGTGACAGAAATTTAAAAATGAGAAGTGGCTATAAATTAATCAATGTCTTTCAAATCTTTCAATATACTTTTGTGGGGAAGTGTAATGTAATTCTATATACCCCCTCTCCTTTTGAACAAGATTAAAAAAAAAAAAAAAAAAGAGGAGGGGTACCTACAATAGTTTTATTTACTAGCATTTTTTAATTCAAAGACAATGCTCAGAATACATGCTAATTAAATACCTAGAATGAACTGGACCAACTACAACTTCAGCATCATTTTCAGGTACTTGTGAAGTCAAGCTAATAGGACCTATTTAAGAAGAAAAAAAAAAAAAAAAAAAAAAAAAACTTTTATCATATACATTAAGTAAAACAACATTTACAACTAATATTGAATTACATATGTTAATTAATAATTTTGTAGATGCTGTTAATTATAATAATTCATGTTTAATAATTGGTAATAAAAGTCGGCATAGAGTGATTCCATACCAACTCACCTAAAAAAATAAAAGTTGGTTGCATGACCGACTCAGATTTTCTTTAAATTTGGAACACAGATTGATGATATAGAGGCATGAAAAAGTCCAAATTTTTAGCTACCTGCTCCACTTATTTATAGATATACAGGTCCTCGAAGTTTGTCCGACCCCTCAAAATACCAAGAAATTGATGTTATTTAATTTTTTTTTTCTTAAATATTGTGCTCAAGTAATATGAAAGTGTTAGGTATCTATGGAAACTAGTTATCCCAAGCATTCAGAAAAAAAAATACTACAATGTTTATAATTAAAATCGTTAAGGTACAGTACTCTTAGAAGTTGCAACCACAAAAATTTTATTTTCCCGATTTTGCTAAAATTGAGATATCAATTCCAAAAAAAAGGAAAATAAAACCAAAGGTTTGCTCACTTTCTGGTAGAGTACAGGTGTTCACCATAAATTACTACACAATAAATTACTTGGGTTTCTCACTCCTTCTTGGAAATATTTAAGCTTAAAGACAAACCATAGGGCAAAAACATGCAATTTCGGCCATCTTGGCAGCCATTTTTCTCCTAAAGGGGGAGCACTAGAAACTTTTTAATTTTTTTTAAATAAGCTACTGATGTGTTAGCTATTCACAGGAAATGAGTTTTTATTATATTCTGGTATTAAATAAAACAAAACTAATGTGTTCTCTATTTTTGTGATATTTTAAAGAAAGATGTAGGAAACCTTTTATTTTTTAAAAATTCAAGTTAGTATTTAGTGAAGAAATAAAATATTTACAAAACAGAAACACCTCATTTTATGTAATCTCAAAGAATTGTACACACTTTTTAAACAGGAATATCCCAATCACAAGATTGGATTATCTAAATTTGCTGATTTGCGACCGAAGTGGTGTGTGTTAGCTGGTAGTACAGGAATTCATTCAGTCTGTCTGTATGATTCACTAAAATGATGGCATCCCTAAAATAATCTATTAAACCATCAATCAGTGATTTTTTTGTCTCATTATGTGTGTGACATTAACAATGAAGCATGTATGTTAGGATTTTGTTCACAGTGTCCACTCCAAACTGCATTTGAAGAATTTTTAGATATGTTAATGGATGATTATGATGAAGAATCTGAAGTGACGTTTCAACGGTGGATAACTACAGTCCATTCAACACTCATTAAATTACTTTGTCTGCACCTGATTTTAAATCGGAACTTTTATTGAAAATGAAGTCCTAGGCAAAACACCATTACATTGCAAAATCTCAATCAGAGTATTTAAAAACAAGAAAAGCAGATGAGTGCATTTTATTACTTGATTTTTCTGAAAATTTTACTTTTATTGTACAGGATGCAATACAGGAATATCACTGGGAAAACACGCAAGCTACACTCCATCCTTTTTTAGCGTATGTTCAGCCAAATGATAACCTAAAAGTTATTTCTATGTACATTATCAGTGACTGTTTGACACATGATACAGTGGCAGTAGTTTCTTTTTAAAGGCCCGTAATTCCATATTTAACGTCACAATATCCAGACATGTAGAAAATAATTTATTTCAGTGGTGGTAGCTCAGCACAGTACAAAAACAAGAAAAACTTTTTAAATTTATGCCAACATAAAGATGATTTCAAACTAAATGCTGAGTGACATTTTTTTTTTTGCCACTTCCCATGGCAAAAGCCCCTGTGATGCCACTGGAGGCACAGTTAAAAGGTCTGCTTACAGAACCAGCTTACAATGTCCTTACAAGGATCAGATAATTTCTCCACGTGATTTGTTTCATTATTGCACAGGTAATTTTAAAAATATTAAGTTTTTCTTTGCATCTGAAGAATATGTAGCAGAAACAAGAGCATTGCTTTCTGAAAGACTAACTTTCGCTGTAAGAATTGAGAGTATCAGGGATTATCATAAATTTATTCCTATCAGTAAATTTGTGCTTTTAGTTTCCATTGTATCTACATTACAAACATATCGAATCAGATTGAAGTATCTGCAGTAGGTAAGCAACATGTCAAAAATTTAGTCTTAATAACATTTCTAAAGGTTTTTATGTTGCTTGCATGTATGATAAGAAATGGTGGTTAGGAGCTGTCTTAGAAAACTGTTTTGAAAAAGGTGATGTTTAATTACAATTTATGCATCCTCATGGCCCCTGCCAAAACTTTTACTGACTAGAGAAACCAAATACATGCTGGATTTCATACAAGCACCTGTTAGATATAGTACCAATGCCATCAGCAGCAGCAGCCACAGGATGCATGTTTTTAATCTCAAATGATACTGTGAAAAAAGTACAGGAACTTATGCTTGCAGTTGAATAAAATCCTGTACACATCAATTTTTAATATATTGCTGTATTTCAAATATATTTGCTTATTAAATAAATATTTATAGCTCCTTTATTTTGATTGATTTTTCAAGAAATTATTTAGTACTTTATAATTACGGATGGACAACGTCCAGTTTTGGAAAAATTCTATTTCTTGTTTTCATCAAATATCTAATTTTGCTATAAAATGTAGAAATTATTTTTTTTTAAATTAAATAATTTAATATATTAAATTTCTTGAATTCTTGTATAGATAGTGCAGCTATTAATATATGCATAATTATTTTTCCTTTTTATTAATGTTAAGTCTATGAGAGGGGGAACACAAGCATATGGTATTAGAGAAAAACATGCATGTACTATCAGCAGGATATATCTTTATGCAAATAATAACCAAAAGTATACTCTTTTCCTGTGAATAGCTAACACATCAGTAGCTTATTTAAAAAAAATAAAAAAGTTTCTAGTGCTCCCCCTTTAGAAGTAAAATGGCTGCCAAGATGGCCGAAATTGCATGTTTTTGTCCTATGGTTTGTCTTTAAGCTTAAATATTTCCAAGAAGGAGTGAGAAACCCAAGTAATTTATTGTGTAGTAATTTATGATGAACACCTGTACTCTACCAGAAAGTGAGTAAACCTTTGGTTTTATTTTCCTTTTTTTGGAATTGATGTCTCAATTTTAACAAAATCGGGAAAATCAAATTTTTGTGGTTGCAACTTCTAAAAGTACTGTACCTTAACGATTTTCATTATAAACATTGTAGTATTTTTTTTCTGAATGCCTGGAATAACTAGTTTCCATAGATACCTAACACTTTCATATTGCATGAGTACAATTTTTAAGAAAAAAA